>OX637485.1:5032500-7532500 GCA_951800055.1 Cenopis cana
AAGGTAGCAAAACTATTTCCGTCTCGGGCGTAAGTCACTTGAATCCCTCGCTACGCTCAGGATTCTATTGTAACAACTTTCGCTTTACTCAGGATTCAATATACCGCCCTCGCCGTAAATATACTCACCGGCAGAAAATTTGGCCCAAATAAGAAAAATACATTTTTAGACATTAAACAATATTTAATTTATTCAATACGGTATTAAACTCATAGTCAAATCAGCAACTTTTTATTAAATGTGAAAAACGATTTGTTAATATGAAGTTTGTAGGGAAATACTGTCTTAGTGACGTCACTAAGACAGTGTGAATTGGTTTGTTCAAATCAGGGTCCTTTTTAAATCTTTATGCTTATAAAAATTTTCAATTAGCTAAAATAAATTAATAATTGATGTTTTTCGAGTATTTTCGTTAATCTTTTTTTAGTCAAGTAAAAAATAATTTATGTTTGCCTTAGTTTAATACCCTATTTATAGTTTGAAATCACGAAAAGTTTTTGGCCCAATTTTCTGCCGGTGAGTGTAAATAATTTTGCTCCCTTGAGACACAATATACTATTACCAGTGGAATCTCTCATTTGTTACCTCTAACGGATAGTCTTCACACAGCCACAACGTGGCTCGGAACTTCTGCACCTTAGTCGTGATCTCCTTCGGATTGCCAATGTCTCTTTCTAACGGCTCGTTGGAGAAGTACTCCTGCCAAGTGACGGCTAGCTCCTCGCGGGAACGAGAATTCGCCATCTTCGCAGCTATGTCGTCTTCTTGTAACTGGATTATTGAAAGAACCATCAATATCATCCTCCTAGCATTATCTGAGCCGTGTTCCGAATCACGTCAACAACGATCACAGCGTTTACAGTGCTCTACGGCCGGTCCGAATCAGTAAGCGCGCTCAAGGCCGCGTGAGTGGTGTTTTGATTCGGACCGGGCATGTTGTGTTTACTGTCATGTTCATATATCAAACGTCAACTTGACGTTTGGTTTAAGGTGCTGACGCCTGGGAGTGTGAGCATTGTAAACGCCAATATGGCGCCGTCCATGACGTCATCAATGACGTCACGACATCTCATGTAAACGCTATGAGCGTGATTCGGTCCGATCGTAAACGCGTTTATAGCGTTGTAAGCGTGATTCGGAACACGGCTCTGGACTGTCTGGAAGACACCAACCACAACACATACATACCACACACACCACCCACACACAACCACACACACCGCACACAACCATATTAAGTATATAAGTATTCTTTTTTGTTCACCAAACGAACACATTGAAAACCCGTCTTCTTGTAACTGGAATATTGAAAGAATCATCAATATCATCCTCCTAGCATTATCTGGACTGTCTGGAAGAGATCGCTTTTTAGCGATAAGACCGCCTGTTATCTGCCATCATCGTGTTTAATTTTAATCTAGTTTTTCAATGCATTTTTTTGGTGAACTATTAAGAATACTTATATCCTAATCCTAATCCTGATCCTAATAATATTATAAACGTGAAAGTTTGTGCGGATGTATGGATGTACGTTCCGTTTAATCTCAAAAACTACTGAGCGGATCTCTATGAAACTTTCCAGTGTTGTAGCTTAGACATCAGAATAGGACATAGGCTATAATTTATTTCAAAATTCAAAAAATTAGGTAGCAAAACTAGACTATCCGTGCGAAGCCGGGGCGGGCCGCTAGTATACTTAATATAAATGCGAAAGTGTGTCTGTCTGTCTGTTACCTCTTCACGCTTAAACCGCTGAACGGATTTCGATGAAATTTGTCATGGAGATAGTTTGAGTCCCGGGGAAGGACATAGGATACTTTTTATCCCGGAAATCATACCTGAAAGTGGTGAAATTTTTTATAGAAGAGCGACAACTAGGTAGGTAGGCGGACGAAGTCGCGGGCAAAAACTAGTAAAGAATATTCGTATTGTATTGCATTATCCTAGTACAGTTGCATTATGATTGTCCCAAGGGACTATACAGTATGGGGGGGCTCTTCAAGAAAGGAGTGAATAAATTTTATTTTTCGGAGTGCCGGAAGAAGTGAAAACCAAACACACACGCACATTAGCGCAAACGCCCTGCGCCGCCTAAACGAAACATCAGGCGCAGGCATACATTTTCGCCGCGCGATAGAAAGAGAGGAGGATAAAATCATTTGTTTGTTAGTACTTATTTGTATTAAAACAGGTCATACGATATTAGGAAGGGTCAACTTAGCTGGTCGTAGAGCGTCCTAGGCGTACTTCCGTCCACTATATTGAGACCTTACGAATCTGTCGCGAGTTTAAAAAAAATTCTCATCACAAAAAGTGCTCAGCCCCGCTAAAGAAGTTTTCACTTCAAAAAACGGAGTATAGTCCCCCTACTTACCTCAGGAGTGTTGGGCGTGGTGGGAGTGGTGGCGCCGCTGTCCCGGTCCGCTAGCGCCAGGAGCCCCGCCAGTGGCGCCCGAGGCGCCAACCTGCTCTTATCTGCCTTAGACAAGTGTTCTGTCCGCGTCTTAGATACGAGCTCTACGTTGTTCGCGCTGAACACTTTGCATTCATAGGTATTGACTACTTCGGTCTTGTCTTGCCGCCAGCCCCATATGCCGCTTTTATTTCTGGAATAAATTTATGTTTTGTATTTCAGTTTGACATAAAGCATAAACTATACGCTTTTATTCCCAAAAAGGATAGGCAGAGCACGTGAAATTTACTATGGGCATTTACACTTTAAAGTGTACCCCGTACCTTTTTTCTCGGCTCTCGATGATTTTGGGTATTCTGACTCAGAATCACGAGTACTATCCATTTCCGCAAAGAAAAAAAGTGCCGCACCAAAAAAAGTCAGTTTTCTGAAGCTTTTTTCATACAGTTGATATGGCTCGTCACAAAACTAACACAGAAAATTTGTATGGAAAATCAGGGACATTTTTTTTCTTCATCTGTCAGAATACCCAAAATCATCGAGATCCGAGAAAAAAGGTAGGGGGTACACTTTAAAGTGAAAATGCCCAATTGTGCCACTTCAAGCGATTACGGAGTTTCAGAGATGAAAAAAAAATGCTTTATTACAGTGATAGCTTGCTAGCCCATTGCCTACAAAACATCCCGGTTCCCATAGACAAAGTTTAAGAAAAAAAAATAGTTGAAAAAGATTAAATAAGAAACTCGCGTGAAGAAGCTAGGTACTAGGGCACTAGGTACTTTAAATAAGAAGACTTACTTATAGGTGCTTTTGTAATCTATCGGTAAAGAACTATTTTCCGAACTATGATAATATTGATAATAACGAATATTTATGATAATATCGATAAAGATGCTAATGAAGCTGCTGATAAAGTTGATGTTGATGGCAATAATTATGATATTGAAGATGATAATAAAAAAAAATTGGTGGTATATATTTTTTTTTTGTGGACAATCTTACACAAATCATCCTAGTCCCAAACTAAGCAAAGCTTGTACTATGGGTACTAAGCGACGATATACCAGTGGCGGAGCGTCCATACAACTCGATTCCCACCGGCTTATCTAGTTTTCAGCCAGTGCAGTTCTTTTACTACGGGCTCATGAACAATAAGAAAGGCCAATTATTTCCGGCTTCCCTAAGAATATTTTTGACGCGCCGCCACTGCGATATACATACTTATATAGATAAATAGATACTTAAATACATAGAAAACATCCAAGACCCAAGAACAAATATTCGTGCTCATCACACAAATAAATGCCCCGGCCGGGATTCGAACCCGGGACCTCCAGCTTCGTAGGCAGGGCCACTACCAACTAAGCTAAAGCGGTCGTCACCGCCGCCGTCATATTGAAATGATAACAACGATAACTAAAGATGATAATGATGGGAATGATGGTAATGGTGGTAATAATGACGCGATAATAATGACGCTGACGTACCTCTCGAAGCTGATCTTGTCGGTGTCGAGGTAGTTGAGCGCGGTGGGCTGGTGCAGCCGCGCCGCGAGCGCCGCGGGCGCCGGCGGCGGCCACGCGCGCCCTGCACGGGGAAACTACATCAGCATCACGGTGACCGCGAGTGGACCTTATTGCGACGAGATAAGGTCTAACTATGGTCAGTTACTTACTACACTGGCTGGTTAAGTTATTATATTATCTAGTAATAAGTTTATTCGAAACAACACACAAACTGTACTTCATGACCTTGACATAAGGTTGGATTTCATCTGACCTGGAGTTTTTTTACCGCACATTTGAAATAATTTAAGTTGGCAGAGTTGCATCAAAGGCATTAGTTGAAAAAGCTATCTTGCCCTTCAAACAATAAGGTTCAAAATCAATAACATTTTTTACAGGAATCCGGCCAACACAAAGAATTTCCACCTTACCTGTAGCCGGTTGTAACGTCTCACTCCACATCGTTCCAAGCTCATGGTCTAACTCAGTTAAGGTCGCGTTCGCACCTGAAAACAAACACTTGATTAATTAACTCATTGTCACAGAATAAGTAATAGTACTACGTACAGAAGTTGCACTGTTAACAAATCGCCAACTTACAAACCCAAATTATAATAGGTAAATAACAAATATTGACCACACCAAGCGAACGACGAGACGACGCGACCGTCCGATAGCAATTGGCCACTGAATGTACTTGCAGCGGCCCGGGGATGCACTTGCAGCGGCGCGGCGAACTGACTGAGTGAAAGCCCCCTGTCATTGTTCACTCGTGCTTTAAAGAGGTCCAGGTTATATGAACTCGGAAATCGAAGCTTTAAACCTCTCCATTTAATGGACTGTACAGTCACCAGCACCAATATCTGCCATAACAAAGGCGGCATAAATCTGACACGTTCTTACGGCCCTACAAATAGAGTTGTGTCAAATATTCATGCCGCCTGTTTTGGCAGATAATAATGCTGGTGACTGTACTGTCTAAGGTAAGCAAGAGTAGTAACACTTCGGATCTATGAGTCAACACAGTGAATCCTCAAATTTTATAAAGAGTCTGCAACACTCACGTGACTCCCTTGGAGTTGCGAGCGTCTATAGGCTGCGGTGTCCGCTTACCATCAGGTGGGCCGTAAGTTTTGCTACCTCTCTCTCTCTCTCTCATCTGAGCGATTTTCCCGGTTGCCCCTCAGCTGTTGCTTCGGGGCCCAGGGTCCGCTTTCCTGCTTTTTCTCCTCCACTTCGCACGGTCTTTGGCATCCTCCTTTGTGAGACCATTGGCACGCATGTCATCCCTCACAACGTCCAGCCAGCACTTCCAGGGTGTTCAATAAACAATTTTAACCACCTCCACTCCCCGCGTTTCCTTAATGACATATGACTGACAGTTGACCTATTGCTCGCATCCTAATAGGACATATGTCGCTCCTCACCTAAATACCAGCACGCCAGTGAATCTGTGTGTGTGTGCCGGAGACATGAACCCTGGACTTCGCAATTAAGGTATGTGAGCAAGGAACCTGACCTAAAGACTATTTTGTAATCCTCTGTGTTATATCCCATTTTAAACACAGGGCTTTCCCCTTTCCCCGGGCCCAGGCGGAGGCGGCATAGCCAGACATTTGTTAAGTTTCGCTACCATTGTTGTATAAAGAACTCACCCTGCCCTCTAAATATATAAGTCCTGTCGCCCCGCTGCCAGTGGTTGTTCTCGAAGCCGACGAGGGTGGTATCCACTCGCACGTTCCCGCCCCGTTTGTACACTTTGTACGTGTCAAACGGACACATACGGGACACTAAAGGCACTGAGGACGAAAAATACATTTTTAGTTACTTGTATTCAGGGTCCTTATAAGGTAAAAAAATGGTCATCTATTTAGCCCATTTTCTGTAAACTAGACAAGTTTATTGACATGTTGTCAATGTTACTATCTAGTACAGGACTATTGCGACCTAATAACATAAATTTTAAATGCATTTCTTGCATTTTTCATTAAAATATTTTGTTTCAAACATCACTCCAAATCGAGCATTTTCGAACTAAAATATGCTTACTTAAAAGGTTTGTTTTAACGGGTCTAACGCGATATTTATGTATTTACCTTTTTTACCGACGTTTCGACACGGGTTTCACCGGCCGTGGTCGCGGATATGACTGTCGTCTCAGCAAGTTGTCAACGGAGATATGGGTACACAACATTTGACTACCCTACAAAAGTTAACAAAAATGTGAGGGGTAGACTCGAAAAATGTTCACTACCCGTCCACTTTGTTTCTAATTGTCTAAGGCACGGCACACAGCACTCACAGTATCCGCACACAGATCCGAAGATTTACCATGAGATTTTATGTTTTGTATCACTGGTCCCCAAGTCGCCGATAGATTGAAACCGTCTCCCCTATTGAAATTTCTTGGGTGTTTCTTGATTTCAATGGCTTCTCGTACTACCCGCGGGTAATAATGGCGTTCGGTGGAGAGGATTTTGGGTTTATGTAACTCAATCCAGTGATTCGATCCAGTCGTTAATAAGTGTTCGGCTATGGCGGATTTATTTATTTGGCGATTTTTGACTGCTGCTATGTGTTCCTTAACCCTCTCCTGTACACTTCGCTTAGTCTGGCCAATATAAACGCTCCCGCAACTGCACTCCACTTTATAGACACCGGGATTCTGGTATGGAATGACATCTTTTGGACTACGCAGCTGATTCGCTACTTTAGATAACGGCGTATATACAGTCTTAATGGAGAATTTCTTGAGTAATGTTCCAACTTTGTCCGTTATCCCTTTCACATATGGTAAATACGCCAATAAATAAATAAATCCGCCATAGCCGAACACTTATTAACGACTGGATCGAATCACTGGATTGAGTTACATAAACCCAAAATCCTCTCCACCGAACGCCATTATTACCCGCGGGTAGTACGAGAAGCCATTGAAATCAAGAAACACCCAAGAAATTTCAATAGGGGAGACGGTTTCAATCTATCGGCGACTTGGGGACCAGTGATACAAAACATAAAATCTCATGGTAAATCTTCGGATCTGTGTGCGGATACTGTGAGTGCTGTGTGCCGTGCCTTAGACAATTAGAAACAAAGTGGACGGGTAGTGAACATTTTTCGAGTCTACCCCTCACATTTTTGTTAACTTTTGTAGGGTAGTCAAATGTTGTGTACCCATATCTCCGTTGACAACTTGCTGAGACGACAGTCATATCCGCGACCACGGCCGGTGAAACCCGTGTCGAAACGTCGGTAAAAAAGGTAAATACATAAATATCGCGTTAGACCCGTTAAAACAAACCTTTTAAGTATGTTTACAAAGCGCGAGAGTTTAAAGTGTTAAAATATGCTTATTTCCGCTTAAATTCTACAACACACAAGAAAATCTAAAAAGGGCAATGTTACTATCTAAAACTTAAATGAAATATTATCCTATAATCACTTTATTGGTATTATCAATACTTTTGTCAAAAGAAATCAAAGAAAATTCAAACTTGTAAGGCCTCTTAAGCCCGCTGCACACATTGGGCCAGCTCGTTGGGCCAACGTATAGAGACTCGCTTGGCTGTATTATTATTTATTATTGTTAGTTATTTATTGAATCAATTCAATTCAATTCTTTAAAAAAATGTCTTCCATCAAATTTATGATGATTTCGCCAATGTCACGTGTTCAATGACGTTGTTCGGTAACGACGCCATGACAGTAGATAAGGTTTTGTACGGTAAATGAATTCTGCCCGTCGTCGCCCCGGGCACGTGTGCTCACCAACGCGGCGACGATCAAAATCCTTATTGAATCATATAAAGTTGTGTAACATGACAGTTATAACCTGAACGTTACAGCGATGCACACTTATTCTAAACTAAACTAACTAACATCTATGTCTCTAACACTCTCTTACATTCAGTCATCAGTCGCGCTATCCCTGTCACAAACACATCGCATTGCGGTGATGCTGCGAGTACAGAGTTGAGGAGAGCAGTGGCGCGAGGAATGGGCGAGTGTCGGTACAGGTTCGTGCGCGAGGCCGCGGTTGCTAAGAGAGGCACTCTAAGGCGCTTGTTTCTGTAGTCATTGGGCACATTGAATTTGAGCATCTTTTCAGCTACTTTTACGCTATCAATCTTATTTCTCAGGACATTTAAAGTGAAACTGAGCAAACTTAGGTTACGTCGCAATTCTAAAGAATCGTATCCCAAGTGACCCTGCAGAAAGCGTGTGGGGTATAGAAACGAATAGTAAAAGTGATTCTTTTTATAAATTTGTCTAAGAAACTTTTATTGAACCTGTTCCAACATAAGAATGTATTTGCTCTCGTGTGGACTCCAGACTACGGCATTGGTTTCGAGGATGCTTCTTACTAGGGCTGTGTAGAGCACACGCATTGCTGTATGTTGGTCGTTGGCGCCAACGCTGGCTCGCAACCCGAATGGTGTCGGTTTTCGTGCACACATCAAAGGATCTTGGCGCGCTATGTTTACACGTTGGCGTTTTGGCCCAACTGCTGGCCCAATGTGTACAGCGGGCTTTAGAACAAAACCCAGCGGGTCTAACATAACTGCCACTGTGACGCGACGCGTGCAGAGATAAATCTACCCTCCTCTTTCTAAATCGCTCAGTTCGAGCGAGACAGGAATCGCTTTGTCGCGCGAAACATGACTTGGCAGCAAGTTGTGCTAGCCCGCCAAGCCAGGGTATGTTAGTGAAAGAAATTATCTCGAATGAGTATTTCCGAAAATTATCCCCTACATACAAACTTACCCTCTTTATAATCAGTCGATTCCAAATACAATACAATTATTATTCAAAAAAACTTAATTAATTAAAAAAATAATTAACACGTAAGCTATATAGCTTATTATCGGTAGACATTTACGGTCATATCACAAATGAGCGAATTTTTCCTAACAACGTTTGGGTAGTAGAGATAATGCAAAAACTTCAAATATATGACTATTTCCATGAATAATTTATTCACGTTTAGTACGTTCAAAACTGTAAAGCTTAATGCTGTCAAATGAACGCAAGCAAGAATCTACCTTAAAGTCAGAGCTCCTGGTCGTTTTTTGCTTGCGTCCGTTTGACAGAATTTGGCCTTAGGGTTTTGGACGAACATTGGAGATTTATCACGAGCATTTAAGGGACTTTTGAAAATTTGGTAGTACTTTCATTATTAAGGCAAAACGGCACGGCAATTACTTGACTGTAGCACTCGTAACTCTTCTCCAGTGTCACTCCACTCACCCCAGCTAGTGAACTCCCATTTCATCTCCACATAGAAGTCTGGCGCGAGACTTAATCTGTGGAGTAGGTCCGGGATGCCGCCCGCGCGTACCGCGTGCCGCAAATAGTCCCGGCGGGACAGCACTAGCCCGAGGATGCCCGGGTCACCAGTCGACGTAGCCTCTTGGACCACTGAAACAAATTACGTACAGTCGCATAAAGATTGTTAAGAAGGGGAAGTCTGCTGTTAATTTTCAGTACCACTGTATCTGTGTAACCTCTTTACGCTTAAACCGCTAAACCGATTTAGACTGCTCGCCATCGGCAGGGCATTCATCCTCAAGTTTGGCCTAGCCAGCTATATCAGAGCTCACAATAGGGCAAATACTTAGTTTGTCAGGGTCGCCGTCATCGAAATCGACGAGGAGGACTATATATCATTTCTAGACTTGTTTATTTCAGAGTTTGTAGGGTGCTCACCTGTCCATCCGTCTTTCTCGCAGTTGACATCTGCGCCCGCGTCGATCAGCACGCGAACGCACTCGGTCAGGCCGAGCGTCACGGCGAGCAGCAGCGGGGTGCGACCTCTCGAGTCACGCAGCTCCAACTCTTCTGTTGGCACCTGCAAACAACAATAGGAATGATGAGTGATGACACTATAAAAGAAAATCAATAAATCCAAATTTTCTACATAAAGGCTCAAATTATCAATCAAATGGCGAAAAAGTAATTAAAAAAAAAAATTACGTAATTATAAGTCTTCAAAGTTTTAAGAGTGGGTATTTTCTGTCGCTTTTCCGCAAAAGTCGCAAAACGCACCTTTTTATTGAACGATCGTCAATTACTATGGCGCTACTCAACAATGACGTCACTGTTGAGTAGCACTTTCTCTCTCTAACTACGAACATTCTAACCGTTGTAGCTTCGTTATTTTTTGAGATATTTGAATAGGATTTTCACTATTTGGCATAGTTTTATGTCTTCTTTCTATTGAAGTAATATTTTTTTTTGAGTCAACATTGGTTTGGCCGAATTAAAATAAAAAACATACACTTACACATTTACCTCATCACACACATTTTTTATAATATTTATAAGTTAACATTGATTTCTGAACGTATCCTTCCCATCCTTTCCTTTACCTCAAGTTGGCAACTTCACTTCCGCCGCCGAATATCTGTGACGTCACGTCCAGTCGCCATATTGCATAAAAAACTCAAACATCGCGCGCGCGCATCTCTGCTTCAAAAAATATAAAACCTCAATTAAAACCTCTTAAAATCATACACAATACCGCATAAACCATCAAATAACAAGTGAATACGTGAAAAACCTAAAATCAGTGACTGGATCGTCTTGAAGCTTCACCAGGTACCTACATCTTCAGCATCGCATCGAACACGAGGTAATCCATTTTCATCCCGTCTAACTTTCCTCCATTCCTCTTCATTGGTCCTTCGCCCGTGATATTTACAGTCTTAATTTAAAAATAATATCTTATTTAGTTCATTCAAACACAACAACTTACACAATTCGTACATATCATACCTACTCGTTTCGCCATTTTTTCTCGTGTTTTGTGATTGCGCACCCATTGTTTCTATTGTTTGATTTGATATGCACATTTGTAATTAAAAATGGGCACAAATATAGATTTAAAACTATTAGATGGCAAAAGGAAAAGCTTTTTCGCCATACTACAAAATGTATACGATTTGAGCAAAAATGTTAAAACCGCGGAAGATCAGAAGAAATTCCTCATTAGAACAAAAACTCTTGATAAACTACGAACAGAATTTACAGATGTAGTTAATGAAATGAATCGCCTAACGATGACCCTTAATCCGGACCTCGAGGTCGACTTCAAGGCCGTCGAAGCTTTCGATGAAATATACTGTCATATTCGATCGACTGAAGAATCGCTTATTAATTCAGTTAAAACAGAACCAGCGCTTTTACCGCCAGCATCAGTACCTAACAGCAGACCTATGCCTAAGCTACCGGCTTTAGAGTTAATCTCATTCAACGGCGATCCAGCAAGATGGCCGCTATTTTACCAAAACTTTAAAGAAATGATTCATGAGAATGAACACCTCTCAGACGCCGAACGCGTTCAGTACCTAGTCTCGAAACTATCCGGGCCGGTTTCCTCTGTCATTGCTGGAGTGCTTCCTGTTGCCTCCAATTATAAAATCATTTGGAATTTACTCGTTGAGAAATACCAAGATGAACGTACTTTAGGTACTCAGTACTTAGATAAGATGTTCAAATTCAAGCCCTTAACTACGGCTTCACCGCATAACCTCGACTCGTTTGTTGAACAATATTGCGCGTCAGTAGCAGCCTTGAAATCGTTAGATGTGAAGGATTTAGCAGATTTCATGATTACGCATATAGCTCTCAATAAGCTCGATAAAGACACTGTTCAGTTGTTCGAGCAAAGTTGCCGCTCGGAGAAAATACCTACATTCGCGTCGCTCGAGAAGTTTGTCAAAGAACAAAGTAAAGTATTATCGCGTACAGAATTAAGTATCAAACCGCAATCAAATACTTTTCGCACACCCGCTAAACAAAGCTTCAGTTACTCGCAAAATAACGCTTATAAACACAAACCGCTTCAATCATATGTATTGAATTCTCAAACCGCTACGCCGCCGCCGCTTTTGACGTCTACCGCCTCGCCGCTTCCGATACCTAAAGTTGCGCCGTCGCAGCCGCACGCTATACCTACCGCTCCCGCAACCTCAACAAACATGTATACTTGCATAGTTTGTAATAATGAAAAACATCCTCTGTATTTTTGTAAGAAGTTCAACGACCTCGACGCAAGCGCTAGGTATTCGGTTGTAACCAAAAATTCATTTTGCAAAAATTGTCTCGGATTTCATCACGTAAATTCTTGTAAGTCGAATAGAACTTGCGCCAAATGCGGTCGAAGGCATCATAGTCTTTTGCACATTGACAATTACATGTACCAACCGCAAAAAATGCAACACTTTGATACGCCGCCGCGAGCGAACGTTTTGACGTTTCATGAGCCTCAAACGCTAAACGCGAGCGAGATAGATATACACCCCGCGACTTCCTCGTATCCCGACTCGCTCACCGGCGCTGTCAGTAGTGTCAGTGTTCAAAACACGCGTGTCGATGTTTCTGGACAAACAATAACAAACGCGCCGCGTGATAAACAATCTAGTGCAAGTGATAATACTCATTGTTTTGTAACCTCTGACGCGAAGTCGTGCACTTTTTATAACGATGTGGTTCCTACCGCTTGTGTTAACGTGTTAAATAGTGGGAATCCGGGCAATATGAGAGTCTTATTAGATACTGGATCAACGGCCCATTTTATAACGGAATCCTGTTGTCAGAAACTGAAATTAAACATAACCTATCAACGCTCAACTGTGCAAGGGATTGGCATGCTGGAAAAGCCAATAATAGGATATACAACAATAGTGTTTTGTTCAAGAATAGACCCCCGATGCCAGTACAGTATAAAGGCCGCTGTTGTGGAAAAAATTACAGGTAACTTACCTACCACTCGATTAAATACAAATATTTTAGAATATTTCAAAAACGCGTCACTGGCAGATCAGCTGTTTTACGCCCCATCAGAGATTGACTGTGTGGTTGGTTCTGGATTATTTCCACATTTATTAAGAACAGGAAAAATTACTCACCCCGACACACGCGCCGTTGCAGTGGAAACTACTTTAGGTTTTGTAGTTATGGGGGAAGCGGAAAGTAATACTTACAGTTCATCAAATCATTCCTTTCACGCGTTCATTGCAGATAACAACAAATTAGATAATTTAGTTCAGAAATTTTGGACCTTGGAATCATTGGAGAATGGGGCACGCAAAATATTAAGCCCTGATGAAAAACAATGTGAACAAATATTTCGCGAAACGGTTTCCCGCGAATCTGATGGTAGATATGTAGTTGCTCTGCCCTTTTCAGATGACCCCCAAAAGTTGGGTGACTCTTACAAAAATGCTACCCGCCGGCTCTTATCACTTGAACGCAAGTTAGGCTCTGATACGCAATTGCGCTCAGGTTATAACGCAACTATTCAGGATTATTTAGATAAAGGGTTTTTAGCTAAAGTATCTGAACCTTCAACTGCACCTCTCGCTTATCATATACCTCACAGAGCTGTGTATCGACCTGACAAAGATACTTCTAAAACTAGAATTGTTCTGGACGCTAGTTCAGAATCTTCTTCTGGCAAAAGCCTGAATGATATTTTGCACTGCGGTGAAAACCTGCAAACTAATATATTCGATTTGTTAATCAATCTTCGCTTGTTCGCTGTCGCAGTGTCTGCAGATCTAGAAAAAATGTATTTTCAACTCAAATTGATAACAGAACATAAAGCCTTTCAAAGAATATTATTCAGATTTGACCCAGAAACTGAACCCATTCAAATTTATGAGTTCCAAAGACTTGCTTTCGGACTTAAATGTTCGCCTTATCTTGCCATGAGAGTGGTTCGTCAGCTTGCTCAAGATGAAGGGCATAAGTACCCAAAAGCCTCCCAAGTAGCTCCGCTTTATTCTTATATGGATGATTTCATTCATTCTGTTGCATCAGACAGTGAAGCACTTGAATTGTATAATGAACTGGTCAACATGTTTGCCAGTGGTGGTTTTAAATTAACCAAATGGACCTCAAATTCACCTCAATTTTTACAGAACATACCTGTTGAGTATCGGGCCTCAAAAAGTTTAAATTTTGACTCGGAGTCTGAAACCAAATTAGTTGGTCTCCGATGGGACCCGGTGAAAGATTATTTCACCTTTAAGATTAACTGTTCTGATAATGATAATTGTACTAAGAGATCAATTCTTGCTCAAACCGCGGCTCTATATGACCCACTAGGTTTGCTCGCTCCGCTCACTGCTTACATGAAACTTCTGGTACAAGAGTGCTGGAAGCGACTTCTTTCCTGGGATGAAGATGTCCCTAGTGACATTTGTAAAGTGTGGTCACAAATTCAAAGTGAATTGGAAAATCTCTCCCAAATTAAAATACCTCGGCATGTAGGTATAGATGAAAATTCAGATATTAGTATTTTGGGCTTCGCAGATTCAAGTGAGAAGTGCTATGGAGCTGTCATTTACTTACGAATTGGCTCATTGACCTCACATGCTTCACGTGTAGCATTACTGTGCGCTCGCTCACGCCTCGCTCCTTTAAAAAAGATAACTTTGGCTCGGCTTGAACTCTGTGCAGCTCACCTTCTCGCTCAACTCATACAGACTGCTCTTAAAACTATTAATACCAGATGTCAAGTGAACACTACTCTTGCTTTCTCTGATTCGACCATTACACTTGCATGGATTCATTCCTCACCTCATAGGTGGCAAACCTTTATTGCCAACAGGACTTCTGCCATACATGAAATTTTAGCCCCGCAGTATTGGTATCACATTCCTGGCCATGAAAACCCAAGTGACATTGTTTCAAGACCTGTCACTCCAAATAAATTAATTGACAATAAAACGTGGTTTGAGGGCACTGAATGGATTGCCCTACCTTGTGATAAATGGCCAATTAGCTCTTTTAATAAATTGAATATTCCAGCTGATATTCCTGAATCAAAGTCTATCTCTCTTGTTCAGAATCTAGACTCACAAATTGAAACTCATCCGCTGTTACCTCTCATTGAACGTATGTCAGTTTGGACAAAACTCATAAATGCAGTAGTCTATGTTTTAAGATTTACAAAAATACTAAAAAGTAGTGGTTCAATTAATATATCAGATTTGAATGTCGCAGAAACTTACCTTATAAAAGTAGTTCAGTCTGAACACTTCGCTTCTGACATTGAAGCCATTAAAAATAATAAATTTGTTCGCGCCCCTCTTAGAAAATTAAACGTTTTCATTGACGATAAAGGCATCTTACGTGTTGGTGGACGTTTACATAATGCTTCCATGACATATGAACAAAAACATCCGATACTTGTTCCCGCAAAAAGTAGAATCGCGCGTTTACTTATTGAACACTATCACCGAAAGAACTTTCACACAGGACCTGGGTTAGTCCTAGGCTTGCTCAGGCACGAATATTGGTTACTACCCGCTCGAAGCTTAGTTCGCAAGGTTATCCACGCCTGTAATAAATGCTTTAAGCATAAACCCAAAGAATTATATCCCTTCATGGGAAATTTACCTGAATTTCGCGTGACTCAGCAGAAATGTTTCTCGAAGTGCGGTGTCGACTATATGGGTCCAATATATATAACAATGAGTAAGAAAAGAGGAATCAGAAGTCAAAAGGCTTATGTGTGTTTATTTGTGGACTTAGTGACCAAAGCAATTCATTTGGAATTGGTTTCTGATTTGTCGACAGAAATGTATATTGCTGCATTTAAACGCTTCATCTCACGCCGCGGCCCCGTGTCACTCATTATGAGTGATGGAGGCAAGAACTTCATTGGTGCTCGTAAGCAATTTGACGAAATTTATGCTGTAGTTTGTTCTGAGGAATATAATAAAGCTATTGTCCAGGAATTGACTCCTCAAAAAATAGAGTTCAAAATTCAACCACCATATGCTCCACACATGAGTGGGATATGGGAAAGCAATGTAAAATGTGTCAAAATTCATCTTCACAAAGCAATTGGCTCGCAAATCTTAACATATGAAGAGATGAATACAGTGCTTATTCAAATAGAAGCTCTCATGAACTCTAGGCCTTTATGTGTTCTCAGTAGCGACCCCTCAGAACCTTTGGCACTCACTCCATCACATTTCCTTAATTTAACGCCTTTAAAATATATCCCAGCGGTAAATCTAGACGATATTCCTGTAACCCGTTTACAAAGATATAAATTAATTGACAAAATGGTCCAATCTTACTGGAAAAGATGGCACATTGAATATCTTACCTCATTACAGAGTCGTGAAAAGTGGAACACTCCTTCTAACCCTGTTAAAAAGGGACAAATTGTGATATTAAGGGAAGAAAGACTTCCTCTCCTATGTTGGCCTTTGGCAATGGTAGAGGAAACTTACCCTGGTAATGATGGTGTTACTCGGGTTGTAAAGGTTAAAACTAAAACTGGTACTTACATTCGCCCTGTGGTCAGAGTGTGTCCTCTGCCCACTCAATAATTTACTCTTTTTAAATAGTTTCATTATTAAATATAAAATTCCACACTCTATAGATTTGTAGAAAAATAAGTAGCTCTGTATATATAATAATATATATTTTTTAAATTGTCTCTTGGTTATTTGTAATCTTTATGTTGGAGTACACTCCAAGGCGGGGGAGTATGGTTTGGCCGAATTAAAATAAAAAACATACACTTACACATTTACCTCATCACACACATTTTTTATAATATTTATAAGTTAACATTGATTTCTGAACGTATCCTTCCCATCCTTTCCTTTACCTCAAGTTGGCAACTTCACTTCCGCCGCCGAATATCTGTGACGTCACGTCCAGTCGCCATATTGCATAAAAAACTCAAACATCGCGCGCGCGCATCTCTGCTTCAAAAAATATAAAACCTCAATTAAAACCTCTTAAAATCATACACAATACCGCATAAACCATCAAATAACAAGTGAATACGTGAAAAACCTAAAATCAGTGACTGGATCGTCTTGAAGCTTCACCAGGTACCTACATCTTCAGCATCGCATCGAACACGAGGTAATCCATTTTCATCCCGTCTAACTTTCCTCCATTCCTCTTCAAACATCCCTATTTAAGGGTACTCCAGAGAGTGAGTCATCGTCTACCGGAGATTAATAGTTTTATTAGGCACGCGTCCGTTGTCTCACCCAATAGCCCAGCCATTAGTCCATCATAGTCACACAATAACCCAGTTCGTTTAGACTCCATGAAGCAGCAATAGTCCCTGTACACCCTGGCGGGTGCTGTCTCTGTGTGCGTCCCATGACGCGGGCATGGACAGTATTCACTTGGTGTATCCCTTGCATTTCATTAAAATGTCAAAAGGGCTTTCTACGTGTTGGCTATGTGGTACTAGTTGGTACTTCGGTGCCAAGGTACTTCGGCTCCACGCACGCCTCCCAAAGGTCCGGGATACCATTGTACCGTGAACGGGAAAGGGATACTTCAAAAACGATCACTACGTAAGTACTTGTCGTAGTACGACCAAGGCACGTGATTCTTTTGGAGTTGCGAACGTCTATAGGCTGCGGTGTCCGCTTACCATTAGTTGTACCGTACGCTTGTTTGCCACCATCGTAGTATAGAAAAGGCACTCGTAAACAAGGTACATGTGTGTAGTGTAGCAATTGTATTCATAAGATTTGGCAATGTTCTTAGTACTACCCTAGCACTACTATGGCCTCTCAAATAATGAGATTATTTTAATGACTATGTTGTTAGGCTTCTCCGGATTCCTCATAATTTTATTGCTTTTGAAGGTCAAGGAAAGGGAAGTTTAAAGATTTATTTATGCTTATGGGGGACAGATTCATTTAGATTTATTTACTTTGCAATAATATTTCAATAGAAATTTGCGGCCATATCTAAACGATATAGTGCGCGCCATCTACGACGACGCGCCCCTCCACAGCGAATCTTATACTAATCTGTGCGCAGTTGGACGTTTCATTATAGATTATAGAATAACTATAATTATGCTCATTGAGTGATATTGATAATCCTGGAAAAAATCTCGCATATGCAATTAACTTAAAATATAGCTTTATTTTAACATAAAATATAGCTTAAATAGCAGGTTATCAGCCATAATGATTAATTGCAAAACTCTGTTATCAAAAATGAAAAATTAATAGCTTTTTTATCAATGTTCTATAAATGTACTGCCTTTTACCTCCCCGCTAGCCAGTCATTACTAATAATATCACTTGATAACTGCTTTGTGTCAACAATGGATTCTATTGAACAATTAGCCTGTTATTTACACCGTTTTTGCATTTAAATAGTGGATGGATTCTCCAGGATCGGTCATATGGTGACCTGCTCATTGATAAAAGCTGGGTGAAGCTTCCTATCCTCTCCCAGCGAAAAAAAAAACATACCATTCTTTTTTTATGTGCCCTAAATTATCCGTCACCAGTAGATGACTACTTAAGGCTGCGTTTCCACCAGAGATGTGCGAGGATGTGTTTTCATATATTTGACACCTTGCTCGGCGCGTTGCGAAGTGTCAAATGTATGAAAACGCATCCTCGCACATCTCTGGTGGAAACGCAGCCTAAAACAGGTTCGAATATAATAAATAATATGTTATTTATATGCTCAGCAGTGGGTGATTACCTGATTACAGGATTTACAGGCAGAGACAAAGAAGTCTTGAAGGTTTAGTAAATCACAAGGTAATTTTTAGGATGATTATTACTTACAAACCAATGCCCTAAAAAGGTCAGAAATAACTTTATAATTATATTTATATAAGAGAGAAAATATATAATTGAAGTTTTTTGGAACTTGTAGACCTTATATCAATATATTTTCTCAGAATGTTTTGGATTTACATTTGAACTGGAGTAATAATAAATTTCCATTTGTTAATTGTATCATTTATAGTGTTGGCAAAAGAACGATGGTCAGACGAAGTAGTTGAAGTCGCCGGCAGCACCTGGATAGAAGTAGCTCAGGACAGATAATCATGGGAGGAATTGGAGGAGACCTTTACCCAAAAGGGGCCTTAATTAATATATGTATAAAAATTATAAGTTAAAACATTTGTAAAATATGTAAAATTTTAATAAAAGAATAAAAGAGGTTAATTATTAATTATTATTATTATCATTTATAGTAAACAGATAAGGGCATTTCTCAGTGTTTCAACCACTGTCATTTCCACGGTCGCATTATTGAAGACATCACTGCAGAGTGGGAGACCATAACAGGCTATAGTTTACCAGGTAGAGGGCTATCATCTTTATCAAAATAGACCACAGAAACCTAAGGACATTGTAAATAATACGAACACCGATGTCATGGCAGTTGAAACATTGAGAAATGCCCATTTTTTTTTCTTTCAGTGAATTCATTTTACTTTTTGAATGTTGTAAAGTACCTACTGTGTAATTCCCTGTAAGAAATAAATATACCTAATCTAATCTATTTCTTGTTGAAAACAATATAGTTACAATTTCCGATATGGCTCATCAGACATAACCAGTGATCGGAATTGGTAGTGCCATTTCGCGGGACTTCGGTGCGAAAGCTTAGTATGGATATAGTTTCTATCCCCGGGATTTGATATGAAAATTTTAAAGTTTGTGTTTGATTTAAAAAATGTTTTAAAGAACGTTAGGCACGTATGAAAAATGTGGTTTTAGTTAAACGCCCTGGAATTTTGATATATTATAGATTTAAATGCCCTGAACAAAAATATCTACAGGTACCACTGTTACCGGGTCCCTATCAATGTTTCGAGTTTCGACTGATTTTGTACTAGATAACAAAGTATTAGTACTTTAATAAGTTCCAATTATACTCTATCTATTTAAACAATTGACATTAAGTCTACTAGTTTACCTGTCCCGTAGAAACCAAACTTGAAGCGGTAATGTCTCGAAATCCGGATTTAAATAATATAAGAGAAAACGCAGAAATTATTTCAAAAGAAACCGCATCAGCATGGCTAGCACATAATGACCTCGAGAGTATGTGGGCTTTTCTCGAGCTACGCGTCTTTTTTTGTTAGAAAGTGATGGATAGCTCGAGATAAGCCGAAACTGACACCGCCATCATGTGCTAGGCCTACAGATGACATTTCGTTTGATAAATTTGCCCCGCTGACATCAGTAGAGGTCGAAAACTTAATTTATGTCACACCTGGCCATAAAGTGGCCATTATCGCACGCTCCGCGCGCGAAAAAACCCACTTCCTGGCCAGGGGGTGACATAAAATTTTGTACTTACCACGGGCGATAATAAAGAAAGCCTCAGATCGCATTTTTATCGCCCTTGCCTTCGGCTCGGGCGTAAAATACCTGCGATCTGAGACATTCTTTGTTTTATCGCCCTTGGTAAGTAATGTACTATTTCTACTACTTTAGATTGATAGTAAAAAATATTGAAAAAAAAATGGTTTGCTACCTACTATAATTTTAAAGTAAATAAATAAAAGATGTTAAATAAATAACTAATAATATAATAATGTTCACTTTAATATACTGATGTTGATGTTTCGTGTTTTATTTTATGATTGCATTATTGTTAATTAACATTGTTGAACGAAAGTAATTATAAATAAATTATGTATTTATAATGACAAAAATGTTTACTTTTGCGTTTTGAAGAAAAAAATCTGTGAGAGATAAGAATCGGAGAATCTCAAGTCTTATATTGATTTAAACTTACACGATTTTCACAAATTATTATTGGGGAACGGGACTTAATCGCGTACAATTATAACTAATTTACCTTTTTAAGGTTTTGCCCGACGTTTTGAATGTATCACAAACCTTAAAAAAGGTAAACTAGTTATAATTGTACGCAATTAAGTCCCGTTCCCCAATAATAATATCTCAAGTCTTATCCATGTTATGTACAATGTTTAAGGTCATTCACCCGAAATGGCACAACCTATTCCGATCATTGGACATAACTAATAAAATTCTCATACAAGTACTATATACAATAATCAAAATATGAACATCCAAATCTTGTCAAAAAGTTTCAAGTAGTAAATGAATCATACATGAGTCACCTGTTCTACTTTTTTGTGCATGCATGAAATAAATTAGTATGCAAATATGACGGGTGCTGAGAAGTGACCTCATAAACCATATAAGACTTTTAAATTACCTATCCAAAACATGAAAAGTTTTCTATCGAATATTCTACAACATAATATTCTAGACAAAATTAAGGATATTTTATCTGAGGGAGTTGGCTTATTTGTTTTTTCTATACTTGGAAGGTTTTTGCTCGAGTTTCACCAACTAAAAACCTTTGTTTGACAATGGTGACAATAGTTTTACTGTTGAAAATCGTCGGTGAACATTACGAATTATTATAAGCTCATGGTTACCTGCCGTTTAAAGAGCCATGCAATCAAAGGGTTAAGATGTTAAAATAGGTTTTAAATTACCGTATTTGCTTCTAAATGACTCCTTAACTGCTCATGCTCGTCATTCCACACCATCCAATGCAATGGATAGCGCTGTTTCACTTCTTCAGCCGTTAAAACCATGGTATCCACACATTTGATGTCTTACACAATTACAAGGCCCTTCCCTCAAGTTGTAGTACGCGGCACTAACACTATCTAATTAGTAATAATAAACTGTGCAAACTAATTAATTGAAAATACTATTGGAATCCCTACACGGGACCACCGCTGCCGCTGAAACGTCAACTAAAACCACAGACTAGATAAGATCAGCTTTACTGTGGTATTTTTAAGTGAATGTTCACATCATCCGATCCGATATCGGCATCGGCTTCGACACCGATAAAAAAGTTTTGAAAACTGCTTACTGTTCACATTATCCGATGGCATATTGGTCATATATCCATAGATTGCTTTTATACTTTACCATAGACGTGTACCGCTTGCACGTCCACGATAAGCTATGGTTTCATGGTTTCATTCAAGTTTCATTCATAAATAGACCATAGACTTCAGACTAATTATAAATGCAACCATAGAGTTTATCAGTGGACGTGCACGTCCACGGTAAAGTATAAAAGCGACCAATTTGTCTATCTATTGAAATATGTTTGAAATATATTAGAACTAAATGTAGCCACCGTGGGGAAATCCGTTGGCGTACAAAAGGGTTATTTGCCTGAATTGCATTATTAAACAGAGTTGATCTATTATCACTTGTAACACAATGTACTTGAGCATCTGCTTCGCATTATTGTTAGGTTCTTGGTATATAATATATATGAATGTGTGTTAGTTATGGTAATAAACATATCTCATACCTTATAATGGAATCTGTGGTGATAGACTTCAACTCGTCTTCTGATGTACAAGATGTGACCATGAAGCTGCGGTGGTCATCACATTCACCACCTGTTTTAAAAGGTACTTATGACTTAAATGTCACTATGCCCTTACAAAGCTAAATCTGGACCTCAGTCGTCCTTAAGAATAAACCGCTTCTTGGGTTCATCAGAATCTCAATGTACAGACCTTGTTACTACGAAATCTCAACATCGACCCAGGGTTCGACCACATCATAGGCCAAGCCAAAGTCATCATGACCAAGATACTTTACTTCACATGCGCATGGATACTTGAGGATTCTTTGTACTTCTCGTACCGGTGTGGTGTAACATCCATCCCTGGGAACTTGCCACTTACGGGAAGGGGCCAACTGCCCGTTACCACCACCAATCGTGCTCCAACTAGGAGCTGCACTATACCTCGAGGGACACGTGTACTTATTGTCGAGCTCAACACAAGAACTCAACTCCTCGGAGGCTCCTCTTTACTGAAATTCTGACCAAGGTCTGTTCATGCTTAACTCTAGTTATATAGGTACTACAATCTTTTATGGGCTACGCTACTATACTACTTAGCTCCAAATTCTGCGACCCGGTCAGCACCGATGTCTTCCGTTAAGGTTAAAATTCATTATACCAGCATCAGCTCTTCAGTCAACTTTATCTTTGTAATTACTGTATTTTCGCACTGATTTTTATGTGAAACATTGCTTTCATAATTTAGAATCCAAATGACAGAAACTTTAAATATCTTACCATAAACAAAATTAAAGTAAGTCAATCTTTAGTAAGGAGGTTGTCAGATTGTGTTTTCATCAGGGAATATAGGCTACATCGCGACCTCCGTCGCGACACTCCCAACAAGGCGAGTTAGTGATTGATAATTATTGTAGTCAACAAGTGGCAGGTCTATACTTTAATTTTTCCAAGTCTTGGACCGCTAGAGTCCTCTTATGTCTCCCTTCCCCAGTAGCAATTTGTATAAATTCGTCTTCGTACTGTTCGACTTCCCCAAATGTAATATTTACGATTTATCTAATTTTCCTGCGCTCTACTTCAACGTAAACTACTATATGTCTCGTCCATCCGATCAGTTTCATTGATGTTATTAACGTTATCAGTCACATCTAATAATCCGTTAATTGCATCCCTGTCATCGGCTGCATCTATATTATCAGTTTGCGGTGGAACCATGTATCCACAAAGGAATCGCATAGATCCACTTTCCTTCTAATGTAGTTAGTTTAACCATCTTTTTCTAGAATCAATAACAGATGATGGATATAACGTGAAATCTGTTTTGTGAAGTTTTATCGATTGATGAACATACCCTTATATTTGTTTATGATAATATCACCACGTTTTCATCCTTGTATAAATGTAGTAGAATTGAATTCAAGAGTTTATCCAACAATTTTAGAGTATGACGCTCTTGTGGTGATGAATTGTCGAGATGCAAGTGAACATTCTTCGTTAACCACTTCAATATGAATAACTCGAAACACCAAACATATGGATAAACAAATCCATGTTTTCTTGTCCTTTACTAGCATAAAATCGATTTAATTAGTTCTCACATGTGTGTAACATTATTCATCATTACTCTTTCTGACGTTAATGTAGGAGTTCATATAGTAAAATATTTTGTCCCACATCATGCTTCCGATATTGTGGAATTTGCATATAATATTTTGTACTTGTGTTCAGACCATAAGGTATCCAAAGCGTCGACATAGGTACTAAGTTGAGAATGTGAAGTAAGTACCCCAATACGAAAATTATCTTCAAGCGTCTTCTTTTGACGTTTTGAGTGAAATCACAATTTCGGAAAAATCATTGGATTCATATGACAGGTATACGTCAGTCAACAATCTTATTTTATGTCTAACTCCCTCTGAGAAAGATCTTAAATTTCGAACAAGAGTTATTTTACCATTTATTTCATCCGAGAAGAACTGTCTTTAAAGACTTCTAAGTTCTTGTACTTCAGAGGTTTTTTCTCATCTCTATATGTGTATCGTCGCATCGTACCTACTCACAGTACAAGCTTTGCTTAGTTTGGGTTGGGACTAGGTTGATTTGTGTAAGATTGTCCCCAAATATTTATTTATTTATCTCTATAACTACTGGTTCAGGAATATTATCTGAAAGATGACACTTCAGGTTGTACATTCTCTTTATCTAATGGAAGTCATTCCCTCTCATGGTGTGAATCTTCAACATCCTCTGAATGGAACCACGTTTGTAAAGATTCATTCAGAAGACCTTCCCCCGCCAAAAGGGAAGTATAACTCACAGGATAAACTTGGTCAGCCGGTTAGATTTTGTAATAAAAAACTAGGCCATTCAACCATCGTTGTAAATACTCATATGTATTTATGTATTTATTATATTACGTGTATTTATTTTCACCCGGTATGCTCCGGGGCGGGTTATTTAACTAGATATGTTTGTGTCAATTGTATACTAGTTAAGTAGTAAGATTCTATTGATATGACTTCTTATTGACTTTAGAAATTAATAATGTTACGGTATATTTGAACAAAAATTTATTATATATTTATTCCGTTATATTTCGATTTCTTAATTCTTCGGGAAATTTTAGTTACACTAGTTACACACTACAATTAGTCACACAATTTTGTCATTTGTACATGTTGTTCAGTATGTCTGCCATATAAAATGTCTTCACATTTTTCTCAAAGGTTGATTGTAGAGATCCCTTAAAGGGATAAGTTCGCCTTTGTACAAATGTCTACTTTTAAGTTTGTTTTCCTTGTAAGTACTTGATTTGTGCAATAGTGTGTTTATTACTACTGCTACTACTCATTAGAATTGATCGATCTAGCTACGTCATTATCGAGATTCAAATTCGACGGAACATACTTTGATTTCATTCAATCCTTCGTAATACGAACGGTTCCAGTTTATTTGAGTTATACCAAATTAGTATTTGACTACCAGTCCACAGTATTTGTCAAATTATTCCATTTGTAGACATTTAGAAACGTAATGGATCAGTCTACTATCGATAAGAAAGCTTAGAATTATTCTATATTATTTTCAAGTTATCTAGGTCCCTTATAGGGTTAATCTCGATTTGCCAATAACAATTTCACCTAGTTCACTGTAGTAGGTATATAGATATAACGCTCGCATAGGCATGCGTGAATTTCGCAATCTTGTTTTGACGCGAGTATGTTTCTCGGTAAGCATATAACTTAAATTGACTTGAAACTTTCTAGAATGATTTTCCATTTGTCTGTGACTGTCTCTAATAGACGATCATCCTATTTGCGTTTGTCTTACACAAATATTGAAGTAGTAATTTAGCAGGTAAGAATTGCAAAGTCACATAGATCATCAATTAAAACTATTGTCATCAACACACACACCTCTTCTAGAGTTTACTTTGTTATTGTTTTTCACTTTTAATTGAAAAGTATCCTTGTTCAAATCTCAATTTAAACTTAAATTCTTTACTACCACATCTTAACATGTGTCAGGTATATGTTCCACAAATTCTTTGGAACTAGAACTCTATCACGTGTGTTAATCAAAATATTTTAAAAAGGCTTAAAGTTTATATACAAATTCATTGTTTCTTCAACGTTGTTGGATAACAGAACCAAAGAGTACTAATTTATATATCTATTTATAAGTATATAGTTTTATATTCTCTTCGGATACGAATATTTCTGGGCCTAAAGCTCTATTATGACCTTTAAATTTAGACTTGCAATACGTATGTAATATGTCAATGACATGTTGAAGCTAAATGTACAGTCTGAAAACATAGGTAGCATTTGTTACCTAATATCTTTTCTCCATCCTCCAATGTTTTAAACATTGTGCATTGGTCATTATAATGATTATCTTGACAGAATATACACCAAAATTTACGTTGTTTATATTCACTTCCTTGGTGCAAAGGTTCCGGCGAATGCAGAAGTACTAGGACCAGGTCTGTTCCACTGGAAAATCCTTTCATTTCTAATAAATTTAGATGTTGGTTTGTTAAACCTTGGTTCCCCTTTGTATCTTCACTGGTGAATAACATAATGTTCAGTTGTTTTCTCATTTCTCTGTTAGAATCGGAATTAAGCTTTAACTTCATTTCATAAATAATATCTTCAGAAAACTTTCCATAGTCAGAATACGTAGGTAGTTATGATTGACGTCATCCCTAAGGACTATAAAATACGAAGATGTCTTTCAAAGTCGTCCAAAGTTCTCCGACAATGTTCAAACTTCATTGCATGTTTCATTTTGTAAAGTGTGGCTTAATGAGCTTCCACAATCTGTACGTGTCTACCAAATCTTCCTTAAACGTATACACGGCTATCTTATAGTTTTTGTTGACAGTCTCAAGGTCATTAATCATATTCTTAACTTCGCTTTCCAAAGAGTATCTTTATTTTAATTTAATTTGATGAATGTGTTTGCATGTACATGTACTTATAGCAAATAAATGATCTGAATCTGAATTTGACACCCTTAATATAACTGATTCGATAGCAAGAGGAGTCCAAATCAAAGCAGCTGTTTCATGTGCAAAAATATATCGACGTCTCGTAAACATCTCTGACCAATATTCGAATTAAGAATAAGAAATTGAAAGTTTGTAGTTGTAACTCTGGCAGCTTACTTCGATTACTAGTGGAAACAGTTCCCATTGGCTTGGGTTCCTTCTCTAGTTGTATTATTGCGATCAGCTCTGCCAAAGCTTTTCTCCTTCGAGTAGTAAAGTAGTAGATTAGAAACTCATCTGCGTTGGATGTTGTAAATATGTTGAAATACTGATAAAGATCAGTGTTGACCTATTAAGTAAGGATTGCAACTTTGATGCAGCAACTGCACTCAGTTCTAATTGGTCATTGCTCCACAAACGACATGTATTCAAAGTTTGGCGCTTCTAGCTAACGATATTATTGTACAATTACATGGCGCGTTCCCGCGTGCGTCATTGCACCATCAGCATTTGCTTTGTATAATATTTCGTAATTAGCAAATAAGACAATTCACCTCACTTTACGTTCGCTATTCATAAGTGTGCACACCTATCAAGATAAATAAATCAAGATTATATCAAGAAATCGTCTTTCGTGTTCTAAACAATTATCAAGAATCCTATCAAGTAGATGTGAGAGTTGCAGGTACTCGCACATTAATGGTCCTTCGAACCGGATCTGAACCAGTGACCTATGGATTGGTCGTAAATGTTGTTAAACGTTTCAATAAAATATCTTCCATGTTTCCTGAAAGATACCTAGAAACCATTCCTTGTTTTATTATCCTTTTCTTTATAGTTGACAATTAAGTGAGATATTGTGCAATTTATTTGTATATATAATGTATTCATCATTCAATACTAATTAATCTTTTCATAATGTTTGATAACAAATATTTTTATAAAATACTTCATAACAGTTCAAACATGTAAAGTATAGCTCCAAATAAAATTGTTCCTTGTAGCAATAAGATGCGTACTGAGTAATAATAAACATCATTTATAATACAAATAAGATTTCATGAACAATACGTTCTGAATACGTGTATTCTATAGAAAATTAGAGATCCGTCAAGTGCATCTAATTCGATTCTAGCGTAATCTATCAAAGCATAACACGGTATGTAATATGCATTTGAACTTTTTGTTTGCATAAAAGGTCTCGGAACGAATAAATTTTATCATAGTAAGTACTCATTTCATACACCTGAAGAAAGAATTGACAATATTTCGTTTTCCTAACCCTTCCATTTTATTAGGTATTTAATAGTACTCAAAGGTTAGTAGATACGTATCTTTCCTGTTCTGTATATTTTCATTAAATCCCCCTTATTTTAACTAGAACTGGCAACTGCCGCGTTCTAAAAGGGCGTATGTATACGTATTTGGTACGAATAAGATTAGCACTCTGGACAAATATTGAACTATAAGTTAAAAGTTATACTGTATCTGTGTCACCTGCGTCAGTGACAGTGACAAATTTTAGGGGGTCTATCCTGACCACCCAAAGATCGAAATTCTTAAGTTTCTTTCTCTATCGCTCGAAGGAAATGAGATAGAGACGGAGACATCCGAAAGATTAAAACTCGATTACTTCACTTGACACTCACAACTGACAAGTGTCTTCTGTGTCGAGTCGATGTCAAAATTGTCAATGTCGTATCCACATACAGGTTTAATTGTTTTAACAGGATACATAAGTCAGGTCATTGATTATTCTTATTCAACTTAGTAATGGCTTCATATTTAGTATATGCAACTTTTCCTGAACTATCAGATATAAAAATCCACTATTTAATGTTATTATGATGTTGATGTTGATAAACGTATTTTCTTTCTATTTCTATATAGCTCAGCAAGTTCACATCTCTAAATGGATTTTTGCTTCAAGCCGTTAGGGTAAAATGAAATGCGAAATGTTGTCATTTTTCTCCAACAATTTAGATAATTCGCTGTACGACGTAAATCATGACCGCGTCGTTAAATAACCATTGCGTACGTCGAAATTTCATCCAAAATCAATGAGCCTACGTTTCAACCAAGAATACACAAAAGACTTATGATCTTGTGCAACTAATGCATTAATTAGGTATTAGTAGGTAATATGTTTGACCCACACTTATTCAATATCGTCTAATAATTTCTCACAAATATGAACTTTAACTCAAAATACGTCACTCAAGACAAACTTACGCGGTAATTCTAAATATTTGTTATAGGAACATAAATGCGCCATTGCGCTGTGCGGTAATTGAAAATCATAACATTCATTATAGTAGAAATTATTTAAAGTGTCCGACTTTTTTATAAAAGTGTCATTGGACTTTGAAACTTCACGCTTGGACAGTTAAGTCGCTTTTTGAACGGCCTAATTTGATACAACTCTAACAGTTCAAATAATGTAAGTATACACTCACCCTCCTTTCGGCAAATTATTCTAATATTCCTGATATTGCCGCTTAGTATTTTATTGCACCTACTTGAATCAATATTTCACTTTTACGAAGGTAAAATTTATCAACATTCTGTCACTTCACAAATCATATGTGGATATTTCAATGTGATACTCTCATGGACAAATTGAAAAGCATTGTGAAATTTGTGAAATTAAGTTAATGTTTCAATTTCAATATAAAAGGAATCGATTTTGAGTTTGAGTTCTTATTACTTTTATAAAAGTTTTAATACAACCTCATAGATGTATTTAGACAGAAAGGTTCAAAGAGATATGTCCTTCTCTGTCACTCTTAATAGAATTTGTATCTTGTCATACTGAAACCTTAAGGTATGTTTACATTATCTGAACCTTCACGGGTCACATTTCCAAGAATATAAGAAAACATTTAAAGATTAATTCTTAATCAAATTATTATTTTTACTTGTGCTACGACAGTGGCAAACAAGCATACGGTCCACCTGATTGTAAGCGGACACTGCAGCCTACAGACGCTCGCCACTCCAAAGGAATCACATACGCGTTGCCAAACCCTTATAAAATCTGAGGATTCGCTTCTACATGTTATTATATCGTGTATATTTTCATAGATTAACTTCATTCTCCTTCCTCCTGAGAGGCTAAGATCGCTTATTTATACCGTAATGTTTTATGTGACGTTTTCACACATTTTGGTCATATAACGTGACGGTATAGACTATCATGCTACCGGGGCTGATGAAACACACAAACTGACTTCCCATATCTTTCCTTTTTATGTCTAATAGACTAGTAGATCGTTTTACGTAATTGGTAATTATTAATTATCTTATTTTCTTAATAGCATTTCTTAGTATTGACTTAAGTTCTCAAATACTATCGAAATCTTGTACATTCTCATATAATTCGTCAGTAAGAATATTGTAATTAGCCACCTTGTACATTCAAAACTGGACACAGATATTGTATTAAATATATTCTGCTATTCGAACCATGGTGGTGCATTTAAAGCGTTTTGCTTACTTCATAGTAACTATTCACTCATAGATGGCAACACAAGACATTGGTCGCTTTTATTATTCGACTGCAGAATATGAGTTATGTTAAACCAAACCAACACACTTCGTTTTATCACAAGATTTTAGTTCCATTGTGATACTCATGTAGAAAATAAACATTTCAATATATATGTTTTTGAATAAAACCAGCGATACTAACGACATCTTCCCCAAAATGCCGTCAATATCCCAGCAAGCATCTCTACCAATTTTTGTAGCCACCGTGGGGAAATCCGTTGGCGTACAAAAGGGTTATTTGCCTGAATTGCATTATTAAACAGAGTTGATCTATTATCACTTGTAACACAATGTACTTGAGCATCTGCTTCGCATTATTGTTAGGTTCTTGGTATATAATATATATGAATGTGTGTTAGTTATGGTAATAAACATATCTCATACCTTATAATGGAATCTGTGGTGATAGACTTCAACTCGTCTTCTGATGTACAAGATGTGACCATGAAGCTGCGGTGGTCATCACATTCACCACCTGTTTTAAAAGGTACTTATGACTTAAATGTCACTATGCCCTTACAAAGCTAAATCTGGACCTCAGTCGTCCTTAAGAATAAACCGCTTCTTGGGTTCATCAGAATCTCAATGTACAGACCTTGTTACTACGAAATCTCAACATCGACCCAGGGTTCGACCACATCATAGGCCAAGCCAAAGTCATCATGACCAAGATACTTTACTTCACATGCGCATGGATACTTGAGGATTCTTTGTACTTCTCGTACCGGTGTGGTGTAACATCCATCCCTGGGAACTTGCCACTTACGGGAAGGGGCCAACTGCCCGTTACCACCACCAATCGTGCTCCAACTAGGAGCTGCACTATACCTCGAGGGACACGTGTACTTATTGTCGAGCTCAACACAAGAACTCAACTCCTCGGAGGCTCCTCTTTACTGAAATTCTGACCAAGGTCTGTTCATGCTTAACTCTAGTTATATAGGTACTACAATCTTTTATGGGCTACGCTACTATACTACTTAGCTCCAAATTCTGCGACCCGGTCAGCACCGATGTCTTCCGTTAAGGTTAAAATTCATTATACCAGCATCAGCTCTTCAGTCAACTTTATCTTTGTAATTACTGTATTTTCGCACTGATTTTTATGTGAAACATTGCTTTCATAATTTAGAATCCAAATGACAGAAACTTTAAATATCTTACCATAAACAAAATTAAAGTAAGTCAATCTTTAGTAAGGAGGTTGTCAGATTGTGTTTTCATCAGGGAATATAGGCTACATCGCGACCTCCGTCGCGACACTAAATGGAACTAATACTAATACACGAACTAAAATAGAATAACAAGAGTTAAAGACCTTACATCATCAAATATGCCATTTATTAAAAATATTAAAATCACCCCTATCAGGGCCTGTTCAGATGTATGTAACTTGACAACAAAATCAAAACGGCGATATCGGTCCAATATTATGCGACTAGAGATCAGCGACTATGTGGACAGGGCTGCTACCGCGAACCACAAACGAAGTTTTCCGTCTCTGTCGCACTTACGTACAGACTTGCAATTACAACAGAGAGGGAGAATTTCGAATGCCGTTCGCGGTAGCAGCCCAGCACTTTAAGGTATAAAAAAAAATCTATCCTACGCCGATATCGGATCGGATGATCTGAACAGGCCCTCAAATCATAACGCTCCCTGATATATATTATTATACTCTTTGACGCTCCCTATCCCTATATATATTTTTCTTATTTTGGCCACTTGCATAACTGTCACAAACACATGACAGCAGCATGACAGTACTCTATTGACATAACAAAAAAATTACATCAAAATTATGGCTATTTTATATTTACGTAATATTCCGCTGTAACAAAATAATAGTGTTGTGGTGAGCAAAAAAGATGCTCAAATGTATTTTATCTGAAAATCTTGGTCTAGTGACATTTAAACTTGGACCAATACAAAACAGGGCCTTAACAATTGTAGCCGAAACACATATCAAAGTAAGTTCACCAAAACAAACAGTTGAACCAAAAAAATACTTCTTTTTAATATTTTTTTATTAATGTATATATTTTTAGGAATGCTACAACACTCTCAAAATACCGGTAAATTCTAAACAAGATGTAGTAAAAACAGCGTTTTTAGACTTAGCCAAACGTTACCACCCAGACTCTGGTTCCCCTGAGGCTAGTATTGAGAAATTTGTGGACATTGAAAATGCTTTCCGGACACTTACGAAACACAACACAGGGAGCAGCAGCCAGGAAGAAGTGGAGAAAGTAGTTCATGACATCAAAGTAAGTTTATTTTATAGGTAGGTCTCAATTTTTTCCTCGACAATAGCTATAAGCAAGCACTAGTATAATGTAAAAGGTATTACACTGCTCATGTGATGAAGGCCACAGCGCAAATTCTTTGCCTTTGACTTTACAGGGGTTGAAGACCCCTGGTTATCATTTTCCTGCGAGGAAACACCTCACTCCTCTTCACAGATATTAATCAGTGTTATGCCGAAGAGTAGCTGATTTTTAAATGGCCTCATAGTTGTCATGCATTGCTCCATTTACTGCAATGCTTTGTAAAGAAATAAAAACCAAATATTGTGAAGTCCAAAATGTGTTTAGTAGACATAAGTTTAATTTTATTTAAAACAGTTTAGTATAATTGTGTAAAATTTAGTTCAGCTTTATTTAGTGTTTATCAACTTTTTCTCACTTTTATATCCATGTTAAAACCATGTATTTTGTGGAAATTAATAAAGTTTTTATCTATCTATCTTATCCTCTAGCTGCCCACCATACAACAAAATTTGCCAATGAAATTTTAATCTCCTGTAATGGAAAATAGAGTTTGTTATGGTTCGGACTTGAATGAAACAAAACAAACAACAACTCTGGTACAAGTTTGATAGATATAAATTTTAAGAACTCAATATGTCCTAGTATTATCAGTATCACTTGAACCTTAGGTGGCTATCTATCTATAAATATTTTTTGAATGATACGGTCCTCAATATAACACGGGTTCAAATCCCGATCGGGACATTTATTTGTGTGATGAGCACGAATATTTGTTCCTGGGTCTTGGATGTTTTCTATGTATTGAAGTATCTATTTATCTATATAAGTATGCATATTGTCGCTTAGTACCCATAGTACAAACTTTGCTTAGTTTGGGACTAGGTTGATTTGTGTAAGATTTTCACAAAATTTAATTTATTTATATTTGGATGTGAGATTTAATTGTACATATAATGTAAATATTCCCAGCACACAGCACCACAGCACCGGCAGTACCTCAGTTTCGACGGCGTCGGCTACGGCACCCCGTTCCAGCGGCAGAAGCAGTGGGCAGCGGCGCGAGCGCAGCGGGCCGCCACTAACGTGATGGAGCACCGGGTGTCCAAGGCCGTCGCGTCGGAGAATACGCTTATGAAGAAGGGACAGGTACTGACAAGCCCGCACGCACATACACACGACACGCACGCATGCACGTCCACGGACACGCACGTACATACGCGCTCACCCACACACACACACACACACGCACTCGGACACGCACACGGTTAAAAACTCTTAATAGGGTAACCCTATTAAGGGTTTTTCAATGTTGGTAAGCGTTTACCCGAATTAACTTTATCAATTTGGTTACACTTTCGTTGGGGTAAGTAAGTTATCGAATAGACTTACCGAATTGATGGGGTTTTCGAAAACAATTCTATCAAATACCCTATTCAATAATGTACCCTTTAAGCTCGAAACGCACTGACAGCGGTGGCGGCGCGGTGCGGAGGCGGTACTGGTTGTAATATTCGAACTAATATGAAAGGGTCCGCACAGAAAACCGGCCGGGAAAAACGCGTTCTTCCCGCCCCGCTACCGCTGTCAGTGATTCGAGCTTTAATGGTATAACCGGTTCCAGTCCTTGTGCCAGAATGACACAGGTTCGAGTCCTGCTTGAAGCCAAAAAAAAACCAATACATTTCCCTTAAATTTGAAATTTATGAAAATGAAAAAATGATTTATTCAGTAATTTAAAGTTCAAAAACAATAACTGTGCTGGTGCCCCTTTTTAAGTATTCTTGATACTTGTGCTAAGAGAACACCACTCTTCCACTTGTTGTTACATTTGTAATTTTCTAATGTCATATTCGCAGCAATATGGAAACAAGCACGACATTAAGACGAAATACGGTTTCGACCGGCTAGTGGAGGATCTCATACAGGAGTCCATGTCCAAGGGAGAGTTCGAGAAGCTCAGCGGCTTCGGGAAACCTTTGAAGGACCAGAACACGAACCCTTACGTCGACTTCACTACGCACAAGTTGAATGAAGTGAGTACACTTTTGTCATCATCATCATCAGCGGAGAGACGGCTAGTTACAATCCTTACCTAGTTGAAATTCCTCTAACTCGAACTAAGCGCTTTTAATCATGTTTTATAATGCGCACTGCTAAGGTTTGGAATTCAAACAAACATTTTTGAATATTGCTCGAGCTCTGAGAACGTTCTATTTTCGACCATTAAAAAAGTTGAAAATACTATCTATCTATCTATCTATTAAGCCCTTTTATTCTGAATTAGAGAATGTCTCTTAATTCAGTGTGCCGCTTGGCAAAGGCCTCCTCTAGCTCTTTCCATTTTATTCTGTCATGGGCCACTCTCCTCCAATTTGGGCCCGCAGTGAGTTTAAGTAAACTCACTGAAAATACTAATTCATCTAATAAATTCCAGGTACTAATAAACAATGGCTTCGTCCCCGAATGGATAACAATGAACAAAGAAATAGACCAAGACATACAAGCTCTAAAAGAAGAGATCAAACGAGATAGGAGCTTCCTTGGGCCCTACCCGCTGTCACAGCAAGACGCATCAAAATGGGACCGTATTGTCGACGCCAACAGAGACTTAGCCAAATCCATAAATACCAAAATTAACACTTATAACTTAATAGTACCTCTAATTAATAAGCAGAAATTCCATGTAGACTTTGAAAAGATTTGCGAAGAGGTTTTACTTACTGGGGTGCATTCGGTGAAAAAAGAGGCAAAGGTAAAAGTAATTAATAAAAAGGTAGAAAGTTGTCCGGAATTGGATATTATAGGAGCGCTGTTTAAAGCGTTAGGGGAATTGTTCAGTTTTAGGTCTAAGAAGAATTTAGATAACTAGACAATGATGAATAGGGGCTACGAAAAAAATAGTAAATGTTACCAATGTGACAATATTTGTTCGTACAATCAGATTGTCGACTGTATAACTTGTAAATTAAAGTTGAAAATTGGTAAACAACTTTTTCGCTGACTAAATAAGAACGTGCATACAAATATTGTAACTTTTTCTCAACGAAATACCGGTATTTTGTGTGAATAATTACTCGCAATGGTATCTGTATTCAACCATGTGGAGTTATATTGAGGTGCTTAATTCCAAATATAAGTACAATGAAATAAATATACAGAATATGCACCAATGACGTGTAGTGAAACAGTTTTACTGTACGATTTTGTACTTATGAATTTAGGACTGATATTATAACTCCGTTTTATAAAATATTTATAGCTTTTATAAAAAAGTGTTGTAGTTTAATTGGCCAAAACATCAGCAGCGAATAGGTTAAATCGATTTAAAATTGAGCTACTTGTAGCTATAGATAGGTAGCTACAATAAGTGTTTTGTGAAAAGGAAGAAAAGGCTACAAGAGCACGCAGAAAGTTAGCCCTCTTATGTATAACAAATAATAGCAATATAAATGTAATTATACTTAAAATCATTTTAACTGGCCGAGTTGAATCAAATTAGTCCACTCAAAAAGCTAGCGTACTGTCAGAAGATTGAAAATCGAATGAAAGTTTTAGAAAATAATTTCAACTACTTATTGAGCCACAATTCTTAAAATCGATAGTTAAAATATATATTTTAATGTCTGAAACCGATAACTGTGATAAAAAGGTAACTTTAAATAAAAATAGTAACATTCATGCAAAACGTTTTATTTCAAACATATATTAAACTAAACAATTTCCTTAACAATAAGTTCATCCGCTACTGATCAAATAATATACTTAAGTTTCATAAATGCAAACAATGTTAACAGAATACCAATCAACAATACATATATAATAGAGTAGACTGAGCGAGAAAAATTATAACAGTGTACAATGAAAAAACTCTTACACTTCGTTCTATAAGAAATTTTCGTCATTTAATCTGGAACGAAGCATACCGTTTTCACTCTTTGTGACATAGTGACAACGGTACGAGTTTTTTCACTGTCATCAATTCAATAAGGATCAAAGATATGTGTTTGTTCTCTTTACCTTACATGTATCCCGAGTAGGGTTTATCCAGAAATCACGCGAGGTTTTTTTGGCCAGTTTTAGACCCCCCCTCCCCCCTTGGTTATCTTTGGTGAGGTTCTAGACGACCCCCCCTCCCCCCAAGAAACCTCACGTGTATTTTTTGAATTTATCACCACCTATTAATTTTTTTAAGTAAATGTAGTATATTAGTTGATCTTGTGCTTATTTTGGTAGGTATACGCGTTATGCAAACGTGATTGTGTAATTTCTCCTATCTTTTAAGAAAATGCTACATGAGCAGATATCATTTCTCGGTATTGTAGGTGCAGTAAAAAAAATACACGCGAGGTTTCCTTGTACCCCCCCCCCCCCCTCCCCCAATTTGATCAGCATTGAGGTTTTCGTAACCCGCCCCCCCCCCTTTGGAACCTCGCGTGATTTCTGGATAAGCCCTTATAGCTACTCTTATATACTCGCTATAAATATATATACAATATTTTCGCAATACGTTAAACATAGTAACTACAAAATATGAAAAGGAATACATATACATAACCACAAGTAAAAAAAAAACATTTTGACATAGTAACTATGTAGCAGAATATATAATTATATAACACATATTCAAATACCTAAACTTGATTCTATTTTATAACAGAGATTTAATATCTATTCAATACATTTGTTACACAAAGTATTCTGTATCTTAAAACCGTTTTTCTAAAACGAACCTTATGTGATGTGACATAAGACATAACTTTGACAACAAGTCTATAATAATTGCTACACGTACAGTCAGCCCATGAAAATGTTGAGCATACTTAGAACCTTGTCACATTGAAATCTAAGAAATATTTAGACTGAAACGTCATAAAATTTGAAACCTCTTTAATTTGACAAAGTACTAAAGTGCTCAACATTTTCGTTGGCCCACTGTACCTCTAAATGTATACAATAGCAAAAATCACGATCTAGGAAATATTCGAGGTTTGCTGGCACGCAATATACACTAAAGAGCAAATGAAATAGGTATCCTTGGTATTCATAAACATTAACAAACCTCTGCTAACTAAAATGTATTTTGTCCCTTTCCCACAAACACTATGTCAAAGTGATGGATAAAGACGAATATAGACGACATTTTAGCTATAGAAGGTTTGAGGAACGTTTATGAATAAGGAGGTTAATATTGTATTTCATACAATGTGTACCATCGCCAACACAGTTAACCATTCGTGCACTTTATTCGCATTGTAATAAGGGCTAAGTTAACTGTGTTGGCATTTGTATCATTTTTTTGCTCCTCATAAACAATAGCCTAATCTTATTATACCTATTTAATATTGGTCCTTCACTGAACTTTAATTTGTAATGGAATGATAATTAATGGCACTGTGATATTTGTAAAACGCAGACCGTTTTAAAATTTCCTGACGACACCTATGCATCATGCCTCTATGCGAGATTTTCGCTACAAGAATGATTTTAACGTTGGCATTCAGCGATGGTCTTGGATTTTGGCTTGGCAATGAAAGTTAAAAATACCATATGATGCTTCCTACTGGCTGAGGGATCGGTCTGAGGGTGAAGCATACAGCCTTAAGAATACCACATGACGCTTCTCTACTGGCTGGGGGATCGGTCTGAGGGTAAGAAGCATACGAGCCTTAAGAATACCACATGACGCTTCTCTACTGGCTGGGGGATCGGTCTGAGGGTAAGAAGCATACGAGCCTTAAGAATACCACATGACGCTTCTCTACTGGCTGGGGGATCGGTCTGAGGGTAAGAAGCATACGAGCCTTAAGAATACCACATGACGCTTCTCTACTGGCTGGGGGATCGGTCTGAGGGTAAGAAGCATACGAGCCTTAAGAATACCACATGACGCTTCTCTAGTGGCTGGGAATCGGTCTGAGGGTAAGAAGTATACGAGCCTTAAGAATACCACATGATGTTCCCCTGCTGACTCAGCCTCACGCGCCCAGTGGCGAGCAGTCGCAACGCCCGCGGGAACGCGCGGTGCTCAGCTGCGTGAATTCGTTCCGTCAGCGTCTCGATCGTGTCGTCTTTGAGTACGGGCACGCGCTCCTGCAGTATTATGGGGCCTGTGTCCATGCCCTCCTGGAAAAAAAGTCGTGATACAAAATAAATAAATATTTGTGGACAATCTTACACAAGTCGACCTAGTTCACCTAGTCCCAAACTAAACATAGCTTGTACTATGGGTACCAGGCGACTCGCTTTGTGGGAGAAAAAAATCGGACTTATGCATGATTCCGAACCACTTTAACTATGGGGCCAACTTTGTGCGTACCAAAAATTTATAATTTAAATATAATGGTAACTCAAGTATGTACCTATAATTAGGGCTCGGAAACCGGTTTCATCTTCATAACCGGTTAAAAAATTCGGCTAATTGCGTCTTACGATATTTTCTAGTACTTTAAATCGTTTATTACATAGATGAAGGCTAACAAAAACAAATCTGAAAATAAAAATGGATATATGAGAAGTACTTTAGGAGATTCAAAAATAGTTAAAACCGGTTCCGAGCCTGTGTATGGTAACTCAAGCATAATGAAAACTCAAGTAAAATGGTAACTCTAGTATAATGGTAACTCAAGTATAATGGTAACTCTTGTATAATGGTAACTCTTGTATAATGGTCATCGTGAAATCATTTCAGTTGAACGAATTGCATCAAAACAGTTCCCTCAAAAAGCTACTTTACCGTTCAAATAATAAGGTTCAAAATCCAATAACATTGTAATAGAAATACGTTCGACAAAAAGAATTTCAACCATAACTCACATTGACGAATTAAAACTCAAGTACAATGGTAACTCGAGTATAATGGTAACTCAAGTATACTGGGTAACTAAAGTATAATGGTAACTCACATCAACGAAGTGTATCGTGCAGCCGCTCTCGCGGTCGCCGGCCTCCAAGCATTGCTTCTGCGCATTAAGGCCCGGGTGGAGCGGCAGCAGGGAGGGGTGGATGTTCACGAGCTTGCCTTTCCATCTGTTGAACCATAGATACACTTACAGATGTATAGGGTATTTGACACATGTTAAAATTTATAACACAGTGTCACTTTTTGGATAGTTAGCCATCAAAATATCACAATAAATCGTAAATTATAAAATTTTACCAAAATCAGAAAAAGATACGAATCATCAAAAACTCAGAAAATTATGTAATTTTTTTTTACCGTCCAAAATTCAAATAAAAGGTATCAATAGAATGCTTATGTAAAAATAAAAAATAAATTGTATGGCATCTATGTACCTAAACGCATTATTTTACGACTAAAACAGCAAAATACTAATTTTCCCATACAACGGTTGGTCGAATGCTGTGCAAGTGACGTCATTTGCCAGGACCAATTTGTAGGAACCTTTTTGAGGGCCGCTAGCGTTGAGCTAGGTTTGTCCCTAATTTAAGCCCTTTATTGTGCTCTAATTGTTGTTGGCCCCATATAGACATTTGATCGTCTCTAAAAACTGGTTCGAATGGCATTATAAAAAAAAATTGTCAAATTGCGTATTGCAAAATGATTTTCTTTCGGGAAAACTCGGATCTCAATCGGAATACGATGGCACCCGAACTGTCAATCAATGATTGCATTAAATTAGTGACGTTTTCATATCCATTATTATGGAACTTTATTGTTTAGTGTCAAATGTCAAAGTGAAAGATAGGTACTGAAGCTAATTGAGAGAGCACGATAAATGCGAACTTTTCCGATAAAGTACGAAGGAAAATCATTTTGCACTACATCTGTAGCAACATATTGTTTTTCTACTCCTGTACTTTTATCTGTCATTTACATAGTCGCTAACTCGTATACAATGACACCAATAACAAGTCGGTGAAAACTCTATGCTCTCTGGTCCATAAAAGCTGTTGTTATCGTGCTTTTATAGTTCACATTTTTCATAAAAGCACTGTTAGGCCGGCACTTGAACGTATTTGTAGAAACATTCGTGTTGCATCTCTTTCTTTAATATCGCAAAAGGAAGAGAGGGCAATACGCAACGCGAACACGCGAAGCCAAGTGAAGCTTGCCAGGCTTAAAATTATTAACTTTTTTTAAACTAAACAAATTAATTAAAATAAAATTTATCGTTAATTAGTAAAGTAAAGCAACACTTTTTTGTCCGTCCGTCCGTCTGTCTGTCTGTCACGACCCTTTTTCTCAGGCACGCGTGGAGGTTTGCTGGAATTTATATCAAATACTCAGGTCTACTGTCCCTTGGAGCTGTGAAGAAATCAAACTTCTAAGCCAATGCAATCAAAAGATGCAGCCGTTTATGCCGACACTCGCAAGGGAATCAAAACCTGCAGGGTACTTCCCGTGTACTCAGAATCTTGAAAATATATAATATTCCTGGGAACATTGGGAATTTACTTTCGCAGGTGAGTTACTGATTAATGTCTCGGTAAAAAGTTTAAGGACTTATGGTTTGATAGAATCCCCGATGCCACAATATGTAGGTAGACCTAGGTGTAGGTAGACCTACACAATTTCAAAATTCCCCTATGTCATCCTGGGAACGGCACATCACTAGTACGAAGCAACGTCTTATAGCACATATAAAGGAAAAATTGCGAAAATCGTAAATTTTTAGTTACATCATATAATAAAAATATTTTTAATAATTTTAAACTTACTACCCCTTTCCGTTATATACGGAACCCCAGGTGCGCGAGTCCGACTCGCACTTGGCCGGTTTTAAAAAATAGTTTACTCACTTTTGCACGAATTCCCCGGACAGTATCCTCATGTACCCGGCAAGACAGACGATGTCGATCTTGTGCGATTCTAGTGCGGCGGTGATGGCGCGGTCAAATTCTTCCCGGGACGTATAGTCTTTGTAGTTGAATACCTAAAACCAACAGTAAACATTAGCACAGAATAGTATAATAGTATTACATACAGAACGGACACGAACCCCCCGCACCGAGGTCAGTTACCTCGTCCCTGAGAGACCCGCCTGGTGTCGATCGGGTACCGTCCCGTCTCGCGATTCGTCCGCGCCACGCGCTACGCACCCGCGCAAACAATTGACGCGTGTACCGACAGCGCGCGCACACATACTTACCCACAGCGCTTACGTTCCTGCGCGTGTCACAGGGAAGAGTTTAAAACCCTCGTTTCAAAAGTCATTGTCGACTCATTACCTACATACAAGTGAGGTCAGCCAGCGAGAACATTGATCAAATGAGAATCAGAACCGATATTGGTATACCTACGCTTTTTACAAAACTTGACGCTGACTATAGTCTCTTTTGACAATATTTAATGAGACGACAATGAGGAAAAAACCGGTGCAATAAAAACTGTAAACCCAACAAACTACAAAAATCGACAAGTCAGGTCGGAAACAACTTACTAATAAACTTATCCTGCATACAAGAATCAAACATCCGTGAAAATAAATAAAAAATCTTACCAAGGACGGTACTCCAGCCGCCTCTGCCCGTTTCAAAGCAAAAGCGTCCTTCTTGTTGCTAATTACAAGGGCGATATCCGCACACATACACTGTGTAGGGTCGCGAGTGGTGTCGAGCAACGCTTGCAGGTTGCTGCCGTTGCCGGAGACTAGCACTGCTACCTGAAATAGACCTTATCGTGAGGACATAGAGTTCAAAATATTCTAAGAATTAGGACGAATTAAAATTTTAAGTTTATTAATCTTATTAACAGTTGTGAGGATCGACATGCCAGCACCTTTATATAAGGTTTTTTCGAAACAAAACACAAACGAACGCGTTAGCGTATAGTCTTAACCCTTTGACCGCCAAGAACCTATAAAGTGGTTGTGTGTCGTCGTGCCCACCACGCTAACAGCCACTTAAAAGGTTGGAGTGAAGGTGTACTTTGATCATGAAAAAAAAATTAACTGTTTTAATTTGTTTTTATTAGTTTAAACATTACACCAAAAAAACAGTGCTTGGCGTACTGGGCACGTCGACACACTATCGCTGTTGTAAATCCGAACGCGCCCATAACAAGTGACTCTATGGTCATAGCATGGCAGCACTAGATTTAGTCTGTGGTTCCGCCCCGTCGTCGTTCGCTAGCTTTAAGACAATTAACATGTCGTAATTCTGTGTCCGTAACCGAAAATGGAATAAATGTGAGTCTCAAGATGATGAAGCATTTTCATTGAAGAATACTTCCCAGCGGCAGTTCCCTTTTCGGTTACGTAATTGTTCTGTGGCGGTCAAAGGGTTAATTTATATGGCAAAAAATAGTGACCACCCAAGGCCAGAGGCGCTGCTCGCGTTGGCTTACAAAATGAGTTTGTGTTTTGTTTCGAAAAAACTTATACTAGAGCTACAGCACAAGACAGACGAAGAGATAAGAGCACGGATCGGATAGTCGTTGCACACAAATATTATTACTAATACTATTATTCATGTAGCGAACTATTAAGCGCTTAGTACATATAGCATCAAAGCTCACTATCTGTTGCAACATGATCGGGCCCCGTATTATGGTCGCATTTACCGTAAGATAAAGCATATGTCACTTTTTATCGAGTGGTATCAGACGGCAAGAGATGCTTTATCTCCTCGTCTATCACGCGATAAACTTTACCATTGTTTAATACGTACTACAGCGCCCGTAGCACATGTTGCGCTCGAGAGTATCTCGACTTATCTCGAGCTAGGCGTCTGAAACCGACACCGCTTAATAAAAACCCGAAAAGTTATAAAATATGTGCAAATGTATTTAACGACATAGAAGACAGATGTGACAGGAAAAAATCAAGTAAAAACATATAAATTCTAAGAGCCAGTGACACTCTACAGAGGCCGTCGTCTACAGCGTCTTTTTCTGATTGCCGCTGTTAGAAAGTGACGGATAGCTTGAGATACGCCGACATATACTCTCGAGCGCAACACGTGCTAGGGCACCAGCGCTATTCAGTATAGTAAGATTGTGGCTGGATACCGGATAGGGGCCGGATATCTAGTCGAAAGGCTTAACTTATCATTATCGTAATTCTACATTTTTTGGTGTGGTTAACTTTTAGCTGTGGTTAATTTTTTGGTGTTTTTTTTTGTTTCGTGTATATTTGTACTATTTCTTGTTGTTTTGTGTGTTTGTTTCGTCACTGTGCCGTGATTTCACCAAATGGTCACAACGGAAGACCAGCGCTGGCTCTGCCAGCATAACGCTGAGTTGTGACCATTTCGTGACAAAATTCGGTTTGTAATGTCCTGTTTTGTAAGTGTTTTGTTTGTCACGAATAAATGTTTCTTTTCTTTTCTTTTCTTTCTTTCTAACTTACCCTCTTGTTGGGCAGAGTGGGCATCCGCCGGGTGAAGTCCAGGGCTGAGGGGAAATTGTCAACAACCACGCGGGCAGTGCCGGGCGGCCGCGCCTGTATGCTGCCGATCACCATAGCGCCGAACGCTCGCGTTATGTTCATCACCTGCCACATATAAATACAATCATCATCATCATCAGCCTGCAGACGTCCACTGCTGGACATGGGCCTCCCGCAGAGAGCGCCGCAACGATCGGTTTTGGACTGCCCGCATCCAGCGGACCCCCGCGACCTTAGGCTGGTTTTCCACTAGAGCTATGCTATGCTACGTTGCTATGGATGCGTTTGAAATCCACCAATAACATTCCTTTATTCGCATAGCATAGCTCTGGTGGAAAAGGGTTCAGCTAAGCTATGTTTTTATATGGAAAGATGCGAGCTGCGGATGCGTGCTACGGATGCGCTCACGCTTCCCCGCTCACCGCGCTGCCGCTCCCCGCGCCCGCTGTCGATACATCGCATAGCTCGAGTTGCGCATCTTCCTCGCACAGCTACATAGCGTAGCTTTAGCAGCGTAGATTGTATAATTCGCCGTAATACATTACGGCTAGCCTTTTCACGAAATAGCGTCGTTTTAACTGTCACCTCTTTGACAGCTTTTAGTTCCCATTTCTAACACTCGCAGCGCTGTTTAGCAATGACAATCTGGCCATTTTGTAAAACGGCGGATTATGAAAATCGGCAAATACAATCCGGCTAAAAGTGTGCGCGTGGCGCGTTTGTTTGTATTTTTTATGTGTTTTTTTTGTGTACAATAAAGTTATTACATACATACGTACGTGAGCCGCCATATTGTAGAACGGATTGCAATGACGATCCGGCGAAACGTTAACCCGCCGTATTACAAAACGGCTCTGTTTTGTAAAACGGCTAGCCGTAATGTAAAACGGCGGATTATACAATCCGGCTGCGACATATCGATTAATTTAAAAAATCACAATTATTCACGAGTGGCGCTAGTGGACTCGCTCTAATTGTATGTTTGTTGAATTTAATAAATAGTTCTACAAACATACGATTTTTAGACAGAGTTAATGAAATGGAAACTCTATTACAGTAGCGTTAAAGTAGAATATGCCATGGTAGCTGTAGTAATGTGGATTTCCTACCTCAGCCTGATCTTCAGGCGACACTATGAGCACCATCCCGATACCACAGTTGAAGGTCCTCAGCATCTCCTCGTCCGTGACAGCGCCAGCGTCAGCGATCCAGGCGAACACCTGACGATATCATTTTGAACTTTAAAACTAAGTGTATTAGGTATAATTTAGAATAATATAGTGTCCGTAGGGTGGCAACTATTTAATCAAGTTTGGACCCGTGTCTGCAAAGCCGGTAGTACTTGAGCGTAGATATAAATCTCGACTTTATATTTATAGTGATAAAGCACAATGCCGGATGCACGTGTGTTGCGTCGCTGCCTTTATAGTTCACAAAACTCTATGGCCAAATTCTGTCAAACGAACGCAAGCAAAAAACGACTAAGAGCTCTGACTGTAAGGTAGATTCTGGCTTGCGTTCATTTGACAGCATTTGGCCTTACAGTTTTGAACGTACTATACGAGTCCTCGTTGTAATGCTGCGAGTACTTAGCGCGCTTGAAATAAATCTCGACTTTATGTCGATAGTATTAAAGCACATTGCCGGATGCACGTTCTACCAGTACGTGTGGCGTTCCGCCTTTACTAGTCTTCATTGTAATGCTGGGAGTGCTGAGCGGTCGTTGACACAAGTCTCGACCTTAAGTCCGTAGTGTTAAGGGACATTACCAGGTGCACGTTCCAACAGTGCGCGTTGTAACGCTGGGAGTACTGAGCGGACGTGGATACGAGTCTCGACCTTATGCCCATAGTGTTAAGGTAAGTATCCTTCCACCTTTACTAGTCCCCGTTGTAACGCTGGGAGTTCGTACTGCGTGGGCGTAGATACAAGTATCGTCCTTACGTATATATTATTAAGGTACATTACCGGATTCACGTTCCACCAGTGTAAGTTGCGTTCCGCCTTTTCTATTCGGCATTGTAAAGGTGGGAATACATACGAGTATCGACCTTATGCCCATAGTGTTAAGGTACATTACCGGGTGCACGTTCCACCAGTGCGCGTTGAGCCTCGCGCGCACCCACTCGGACGTGACTCGCGGTATGTTGTCGAGGAGACCTCCGCCCGTTATATGACCGTAGATACGAGTCTCGACCTTATACCCATAGTATTAAGGTACATTACCGGGTGCACGTTCCACCAGTGCGCGTTGAGCCTCGCGCGCACCCACTCGGACGTGACTCGCGGTATGTTGTCGAGGAGACCTCCGCCCGTTATATGACCGTAGATACGAGTCTCGACCTTATACCCATAGTATTAAGGTACATTACCGGGTGCACGTTCCACCAGTGCGCGTTGAGCCTCGCGCGCACCCACTCGGGCGTGACTCGCGGGATGTTGTCGAGGAGCCCTCCGCCCGTTATGTGCGCCGCCGCCTTTACTAGTCCACGTTGTAACGCTGGCAGTACCGAGCGGACGTATATACGAGTCGGTTTGATTAGCTCTTCGCCTGTGGAAATTAATGCCATTAATGGTATAATGCTTTAAACGAGCATGCTCATCCGAAGAAAAAGCTCAAAAGCATGCTTATAAGCAGGGCTCGAACTTTTAGTGCAGATGACGTAAAAATGACGTAATTTTGCACGCAAGATAACATGGAAAATAAAATAAGTTTTATGTCACACCTGGCCATAAACTGGCCATTATCGCACGCTCCGCGCGCGAAAAAACCCACTTCCTGGCCAGGGGGTGACATAAAATTTTGTACTTACCACAGGCGATAATAAAGAAAGCCTCAGATCGCATATTTATCGCCCTTGCCTTCGGCTCGGGCGTAAAATACCTGCGATCTGAGACATTCTTTGTTTTATCGCCCTTGGTAAGTAATGTACTATTATGTCACACCTGACCATAAAGCGGCAATTACCGCACACTCCGCGGGCGGGAAATCCCACTTCCTGGCCAGGAGGTGACATAAAATTTTGTACTTAACACGGGCGGTAATAAAGAAAGCCTCAGATCGCATATTTATCGCCCTTGGCTTCGGCTCGGGCGTCAAATACCTGCGATCTGAGACATTCTTTGTTTTACCGCCCTTGTTAAGTAATGTACTATTACGAAACTTGTTACCGTAAGGTACGAAAAATGGAAAATTTGTAACAATATTATTGTAAAGATAACGTGGGCAGCGGTCAGGACTTGGATGGGTGACCGCTTTGAGTGGTTACTAACTGAGCGGTCCCGTGCTTTGGAAGGCACGTTAAGCCGTTGATCCCGGTTGCTGTCTATGGCAGCAGTCGTTAAGCCAAGTTGGAGGCCTTCGGGCGGCTTGAGAACTTCTAACAGTCAAGTTGCCCACTCACTTGACAAAGCCTAATCCCAATAAGGTCTAGTTTCCCCTTGGGGTTGGAAGGTCAGATGGCAGTCGCTTTCGTAAAAACTAGTGCCTACGCCAAATCTTGGGATTAGGTAGCGGACCCCAGGCATCCTTCAGGATGCAACTGTACTGGGATAACGCTAGGAGGATGATGATGATGATTATTGTAAAGATAACATTTTATAGCTACTTTTTATACGTTTGTAAAAGAAAATCCTTCATATAATTTAGAAAATACACCAATGAAACAATCACAAGGTCAATTTCTTGTTAATCTGAATGACAATGTCAGTAAAAGAGGTTATGTATGCTCATTTCAAGTGGCGATAACGTTTTATTAAAGAGGTTGTGTGGTATTTTTTAAGAACTTATTTGAAATCACCTATGTGTTGTTTAACGTCATCCGCACTAAAAGTTCGAGCCCTGCTTATGAGCATGTTTTTTATCAGTACCGGTGCGAGGGTAGGCAAGCTCTCTCCATACAAACATTGTGCATGTTTACCTTCGCTTGTGTTTGCATTACTTATGATTTTTGGTCAGTATGCTTATTTTTCTTTTAACCAGAACGTGGAGAATTTTATTTTTTGTGTTCTTTTTATTTTAATATTTTTGAAATTTTTGATATTTTTTTCTTGACATTCTTCGTATATCCAATATAACAAGCAATTAAAAAAAAAAAATTGTATGGAAAAGGCCTTGCCCTACCCCGCGCCTTAACAGTTCGTTTCTCACTTACCCAAGGTGAGTCCCTCTTTGCTGAACGGAGCTTTATCGTTCAAAGTTAGACCGGCCTTCTTGACCAACTTGTGGATTAGGCTGAAGCCATTGCTGTGCACACCGTTCGAAGGCAGGCCGATGATTGTGTCGCCGACCTGTTTACACATGATCAAATCGATTATTAACCCTTACTCATGAAACTTAACCAACCTTTATCTACACACATATCATAATCCTCTAAAATGCGTTCAGAAACCGTAGGCAAATGACCTTCATTTTAACATCAATGTACTTATAAAAATTTTCTAACCTGTGGTGAAGGTTACCAGCAGTAATATAATATTCATTAAAGTACTATATATAATACTTTAATGTTTTTGAAGTGAAAACTTCTTTAGCGGCGCTGAGCACTTTTGTACTGGGGAAAAATGTATAAACTCGCGATAAATTCCAAGACCAGGTTAGTTGACCCCTCCTAGTATCGTGATTGCTATGTTACGAGGGGTCCCCAGCTGGTCTTCTTAGAAAGCCAAGGTTCTAACTGTTTTAAGACAATCCTAAGATTTTCCATAAAGATCATATTTCAAATAAATTCTCATGGAAAGTAGCTCTTATTGTCCCTAAAAAAGCGTTTCCAAAGTCCAATATCGGATAGCCAGACTGACCGATTTCCGTAAAGATCATATTTCAAATAAATTCTCATGGAAAGTAGTTCTTATTGTCCCTAAATACGGTGACAGTTCCCTTCAAAATACCTAGTGGCCAAGAGTGATGGATAAAATACCAAGGGCCTGACACGCTTTGTAAGAGAAAGATAGCCTTATTGCGATTCCTATGAGAGGAAGTAGAAAATAGTGCGATGTTTTGTCCTTATCACCGATCGAAAAATTTTGTATTTGTGTCAAGAAGATTGCAAAACAAATTGGCAATATTTGGTAGTGCATTTTATAAATGGAGAATTAATGATAAGTTTGGTTTAAATGAATAATAATTTACCAATTATCAGATCCGTAGTGTTTGGGTGTTCAGTGCAAACATGGTGGGGTGTTCAGTGTTGGGCTGTAAAAGCAAACTCGACCGAAAAAAGGCGGATGTTACATTCCATGCGTAATTTGCGTAAGTACATTTTCTTTGCATTTTGGACCCGTGTTTATTTCTAAAATCTCACCGGTACCAAGTTACTGAGCTAAATCATAAGTTATATCATGAGACACTTGATGAAATAGGAAAAATATGTAAATTAATTCAAAAATAACCTCCAAACATTTCACATATAAACCGATCAAATCGCGTAGTATAAATCTACCATAGAAGCCAGCTTAGAATTGATGTCCCATCATTCAGTCGGTTTATAATTCGATTTCGGGATACCAACAAATAATAAAAAAATCCCCTGAAGATTACCCCACGTTTCGGGAAATTCAAGTAATTTGATTTTTTCAGTTTTTAGGGTTCCGTAGTAAACAAGGAACCCTTATAGTTGCGCCATGTCCGTCCGTCCGTCCGTCCGACCCCCGTTTTTCTCAGTAACCGTTAGTACTAGAAAGCTGTAATTTGGCATGAGTATACATATCGATGACGCGGAGAAAACGGTAGAATAAAATCTTTAAAAAAAATTTTTTTTAGGGTACCTCCCCGGGTGACAGTAACGGAAACGCACAGGGCCGGGCCGTCTTTAACCAATTTGAGGCCCTGGGCACATTAGGGTAATGGGGCCCCTATGACCGTGATAGAGCACGATTCTGTTAGAATAGACAAAGAAAGTAAACTAGTCACATTAAATGAATAGATATTAATAATATAATATTTCCTAAAAAATAAAATTAATTTTCAAAATACACCAAATTTGGGTTCTTCCTTGAGCAAACAGCTAAATTAAATTTTCTTAAATAAACGCCTAATTCTAACCAGTCATATATATTTTTTTAAATTGAAAATGAGGCCGACGCTTATGCGAGCTCACCCAGAAGATTCACTCGTACCTTAAAAAGGTCCAGGTTATTTGAACTCGGAAGTACCTACATATGCCATTCGAATACCAAACCAGTAAACATTATAAAAAAAGATGATTTTGACCAGGTAATGAAAGTAGCCAGTCGTACGTCGTCTGGATATCTGATGGAAGAAGGGGGAAGGCGGTATGAGCTCATGGAGTTCCTGAGCACACTCAACGAATCTAAAGAAATAAAAATGGGAAATAGGTAGTATTGCTTACAATTTTTGAAGTGAAAACTTCTTTAGCGGCTCTGAGCACTTTTGTACTGGGGAAAATTTGTTGAACTCGCGACAGATTCTAAGATTCTAAGACCAGCTAGTTGACCGCTCCTAGTAATCGTGATTGCGATGTTAGGAGGTGTCAACTCAGCTAAACTCAGCTGGCCCCTATACCACAAAACTTTACAAGTCTACAATTTGACAAAATTGCACAATTTTCCATAGAAAAAGTTCACAAATTTGTCGAATTGTACGCTTGTAAAGTATTGTGGTACAGGTTCCTGGTCTTAGATGCGTAAGACACAATGATACTCGGGACATATTATGTAAATGGATTATGCGAATATGAACATGAGTATGAGTACAGTACAGATACGGATACCGATACGGATACCGATACGGATACCGATACGGATACCGATACGGATACCGATACCGATATGAATATCTTTGTTATTTGGGTCATTGTCAGTCGGAAAAACAAAAGTTGTCCATTCGGTGGACAATAGTTAACGGCTTGTGTGCATGTAATTTACGTTTTTATTATATGGATTTATAGACACGGAATTACAGATTATGCGGGTTATCAGATCAATCGAAAATTAAGATTTGTAGCCCTTAACTTTTGGCATGTCCTGTCCACCGAAAAGACGCGCACCTAAATCTGACAATGACCCATTTACTATCTTTATTGAGTTTTCACTTCTGCCGGCACTCCCGGAGTGCAACCCGCTGTTTTTTTTTTTTTAAATTTGGAACAGGAAAATTAAAATTTAGTCGATACGAAAGGTCAGCTCGATATAGGTTATTTTTTTTGGAATAAGGAATTCAAATTTTATATTTATTTTGAATTTTAAGTAAAAAAAATATATATTTTTTTAAAAATAGTCATTATACTCGATTTCGACTAATTCGGGGATGAGGATTTCAAATTTTATATATATTTTGAGTTGGTAGTAAAAAAAATTTTCTTTTTAAATCGTCATTATACTCGATGTCGACTAATTTGGGGGTGAGGATTTTAAATTTTATATTAATTTTGAATTTCCGGCGAAAAAAATTTTTTTTTGCGAAAAATCGTCATTATACTCATTTTCGACTAATTTAGGGATGAGGATTTCAAATTTTATATTAATTTGAATTTACAGCGAAAAAAAAAATGTCATTATACTCGTTGGTGGTGACAACGCCGGCCTAGCAACATAACCGGCCCGGCCCGTCGCACACGGCGCGTCAGAGAATCCCGTTAACTTTAACGCAGCGACGGCGAACAATGATCGACCGCCGGGCACTTCACCTAGCGCACCGCTTCGCGCTCGCACGAATTTATATCGATTGTACGCGACCTGTTGTAGAAGTACCAAATTAAGTTGATTATATAGTATTACAGTCCGCTATAGTATTTTATTTTAGTCTAGATATCCCTCTAGTACGAATTAGGGCACTAGACGCAACATATGGTCCTTAACTCGCCGTAATAAGAGACCAATTTCTACAACACGTAACATCGCGGAGTCAACAATCAACAATTCGCACCCGTCAACGTCTTGGAGTGGTCATCCGTCTTCGAGAGGCTCCTCAGCACGACGAGGATCTTGGTGCTGGTGCAGCGCATTCTCCAAAGCTTGTCTTCAGTGGACTTCGGGTTGGCCCCTTACACAGAAGTCTTCGAGTTCTACTCGGCTTCCATTTGCAACCACCGGCCGTCCCACCGCAGAAGAAGAGCGCATAGCAACAGGCGGACTTAACGCGAGGTCGAAGTCATATAGACCCTCACACGGAATATTCCCAGGAGAAATACAACGAGAGCTTCAAAAATCACCGAATAATCAGACGGACTGGGATAGCATTAAAGACAGTGAGGCATTTCCAATTTTATATACATATTTTAATTTATAATTCATTTTAAATCATAATTTCAATTCAATTAATTTCATTTTCATAATTATTTCCTTGCGCAATCGTAAGAAAATAACAATTATAATTCATTGTGTTTAAGATCGCTTCATTGTTAAGTAAACAACATAATTACATGTTTATTTACGAAGTCTTAAACTAGGTATTCATTATTCATATCATATTTATATTTAAAAAAAAAAAAAAACAACTTATATTTAAAATCAAATCAAATAATCATATACATAAATTATAATCACCTATAAAATTATCAATATACAATTTCTATATAAATTTTAATCAATTATTTCATACCTATTTACACATTTATACAAACATTCTACAATTTTAATCATTTTTTACACATTTATACACAATTATACACAAATAATCAATTTTAATCATTATCAAATTATATAAATATCAGTATTTACATCGCATGCGTAAGTATAACAATCAAGAACAACATAAACAATCATAACATTCATAACAATTAGCTCGAAGCCTATTCATTCCATTCATCAGTTATAAGCCCATAAAAACATAATAAAGCAATATTAGTTGCTAAGTCATTACGTTGGTGCATAAACAGTTTACACCGAATCATATAAATAAAAAGTGGGTATACATAACATCTTGTTCCTATGACCATATTTGCAACCCTAGGCGAATAAATTAGCATTTTCACTGATTTCGTCGTCGGAACTATTGCGCCTAACAAAAGTATAACCGCAATAAGATTTACGTCGATCAGATATTTTGCTAGTTGTAATCTCGTTGTGAGGTTAAGCAACGACTTATTCACACTAAACAAAATTATTTAATTTTTTAGAATTTTTTGGTCATCGATTTTTTTTTAATTTTTTTTTGAACTCGCAAAATGGCTAACGAGCAGCGTTGCAAGGAGTTAATAAAAAAGCGAGCCACTATTAAGACTAAACTTACACAATTCATTTCATACGTGAATACAGCAAAATCCTGTGAACAATTGAGCGATTTGCAACTGGTGGAACTAGACATGCGCGTAAAAAAAATGGATCTTTCGTATGAATGTTTTGATTCCTACCAGAGCGAATTGGAGATGCTGGCAGAAGATCCAACTGCGCAGTATGAAGAACGGGAACATTTTGAACGTTCTTACTACCAGGAGCTAGCGGCTGCCCGCGAGCTGATCGATAGGCATCGCGCCAAGCGCGAACAGGCTGCTCGGTCCGAGGTAAGCTCTAACGAATGCCATACAGCCATTTATCATAAACAGTACAACGTCAGATTGCCCAAAATTAATTTGCCCCATTTCAGCGGTGGCTATCAGAATTGGTTGGAGTTTAAGGATATTTATGTATCGTTAATTCACTCGGAGGCAAGTATAGACAACATTAACAAGTTTCATTACCTGCGTGCTTCTCTTCACGGAAGCGCAGCGTTAGTGATTAGAAGCTTAGATTTTAAAGGCGATAACTACGAGTCTGCCTGGAAGCTTCTATGCGACAGGTACGACAACAAGCAGCTACTTATCAACAACCATGTCCAGGCCCTTTTTAATGTAGATCCAATTACCAAAGAGTCCAGTCAAGGCCTGCGACAAATTGTTGATACCACAAATAAAAATCTAAGAGCCTTATCGACACTTGACCAACCGACTGACCACTGGGGCACTCTGATCATCCACATGATGGCGTCAAAGCTGGATCCTGTTACAAGCAGGCACTGGGAAGAACATAGGAACTCATTAAAAGAATACCCTAGTCTAGATGACTTCACAACATTCTTGAGTAATAGGTGCAATCTTCTCGAGACATTGGAAGAGGCTAAAAATAATAAAATCAAGTCCGACACATCTTCTAGTAAACCCAAAAGCTTTGTAGTGTCTTCGAACAGTGAAGGACAAAATCAAAGGCCCAAACAATATAATATAACTTGTCCTCTATGTCATAAACAACATTATGTGTTTAACTGCGAAGCTTTTAGGTCTTTGCCTGTTGAACAACGTTTAGTTAAGGCTAAAGAATTTAAAGTGTGCATGAATTGTTTACGTCCAGGTCACACGGACAGTAAGTGTAGGCTCAGCCATTGCAAATACTGTAAAGCCAAGCATAACACCTTACTTCACATTCATAATGAGCCCACAAGAATGCCTGAGCACGTAGCCTTGACGGCAAAGGATCAGACCGTCAATAACTTATCACAGCATGTTCTGCTCTCCACCGCCGTGGTCAGGGTGTGCGACAATGAGGGACAGTTGCACAACGCCAGGGTCTTATTGGATAATGGCAGTACGGCCAGTTTCATTGCGCAGGACTTACTAAGCAAGCTTCACTTGCCCACTCGGCCTGTCAACTCAAAGGTTACTGGAATAAACAATCAGGAATCTAGTAGTGCACAATCTTGCTCTCTTAAATTGGAGTCTTACGATGGCAGCTACAAGACCGAAATAGATTGCTTAGTATTGCCAAAAATAACATCTTCTATACCTAACAAATACCTAAAGGTAGAAAGCATACCAATTCCGTCGGGAATTTGCCTAGCCGATCCTTCATTTCATGAGCCGTCTTCAGTCGATATTCTTCTCGGCGCATCGGTCTTTTGGAGCGTCATCGGCACCAACCGCATAGATTTAGGCAAGCATAATCCGACTCTCTTCGAAACAAAGCTTGGTTGGCTCTTGTCAGGCGTCTTGTATCAACCAGGCTCTGTCAAACCCGTTTGTTTGTTCCTAAATGACGAGCAAACGGATACATCGTTAACGCGTTTTTGGGAACTAGATACCATATCCCAAAAACACAATTTTACAAAAGAAGAGAACGCGTGTGAAGACAATTTCGTCAATACCACAATAAGGAACTCTGAAGGGCGATTTGTGGTACAGGTGCCTCTTAAAGAGTCTCCAGAAGCGTTAGGGAGTTCCTACGAAATGGCCAAGCGCAGATTTTTATCGCTCGAACGTAGGTTAGATAGAGAACCCCAACTTAGGGAACGCTACGTCGAGTTCATGGAGGAGTACGAGGCATTAGGACATATGAGCGAGATGGTCCCACGTTCTTCGCTGCCTTCTTTCTTCCTTCCTCACCACGGAATCTGGAGGGAGTCCAGCTCCACTACAAAGCTCCGTGTCGTCTTTGATGCGTCTGCTGTCAGTAGCACAGGAAAATCATTCAATGATATCCAGCTGGTGGGACCTCGGGTACAGGACGACTTATTGTCCATTCTGCTTCGGTTTCGTCAACATAAGTTTGTCGTGTCGGCCGATATTGAAAAAATGTACCGACAAATTTTAATTGACGAAAACCAACGCCCTTTACAGCAGATCTTATGGCGATCAGATCCCTCTAAACCCCTTAAAATCTTTTCCCTCAACACAGTGACTTACGGCACTTCTTCTGCTCCGTTCGTGAGCACACGATGCCTCTTACAGCTGTCGCGGGAATCACCAGATAGGCAAACTCAGGAAGCCATCGCCAGAGACTTTTATGTCGATGACTTCCTGTCTGGCTCAAATTCTATTCACGACACAGTAGCACTGTGCCGTAAGGTGTCAAACACTCTTAAATCTGCATGTTTTAATCTTCGGAAATGGCAGTCAAATAGTTCCGACATAGTTAAGGCCATTTCTGATTGCCCATCTATTACAGATTCTGTAAACTTAAGTGAGAATGAGCTGTCTAAAACGTTAGGGCTATCGTGGCAGTGCATTCGCGACACTCTTACCTTTCAAATAAAAGTAGACTCACCAGCTGTGGTCACAAAACGTCACATCCTTTCGGCAATAGCGCAAATTTTTGACCCTCTTGGTTTAGTAATGCCTTGTGTAGTGCAAGCTAAAATTTTAATGCAGAAATTGTGGGTCGACAAATGTTCATGGGACGAGCCGCTTTCAGGAGACATATTAGCGTCATGGAATAGTTTTGTTACCACGCTTCCAAATCTTAATCACGTCAGTATACCAAGATGGGTACTACGCGATTCGCCTGTGACTATAGAGTATCACATCTTCACAGATGCTTCGGAGAGGGCTTACGGAGCTTGCCTATACGTCCGCTCCGTGGCGGGGGATGGCTCTGTGTGCGTTAGTCTTCTGGCATCGAAAAGCAAAGTAGCGCCAATCAAAGCCACAACTATTCCTCGCCTTGAGCTTTGCGGGGTCTTATTAGGGACAAGATTGTGCACTAAGGTTCTTGATTCTCTTAGTCAAAAACCCGATCGTTGCTTATTTTGGTGCGACTCTATGATAGTAATGGGTTGGCTATCATCTAATCCAGCTCTTCTACGACCTTTCGTTAAAAATCGCATATCCGAGATACAAGACAGCTACAGGCCTGATTCTTTTCATTATGTGCCTTCGAAGGAAAACCCTGCGGACCTTGTATCCCGTGGACTCATTGTCTAAGATGAGATCAGCGCTGAGTTGTGGTGGACAGGACCGGCATTCCTGAAACAGGGCCCGTCCCTCTGGCCAAATCCGCCAAATGCGGATAGGAATATTCCAATGCCAGAGACTATAACCAATAAGGCCTTGACTGTGTGCACTGACTCATTGCATGAAACATCTTCATCAAATCCAGTGAATGAATTGATTGATAGAAATTCCAGTTATTCTAAATTGAAAAGAATAGTAGCTTATATTTATAGATTCATACATAATTGTAGGAACGCTGACCACAAGCTTAATGGTCCTCTTACGTCTTCTGAATTAGCCTCTGCTTCCAATCATCTTATCCGGACATCTCAACGAGACTCGTTCCCTGAAGAATACGCCTTGCTTGAATCAGGTAAGGTCTTACCAAGCAAGGGTCGTCTCTGTTCGCTCTCACCTTTCTTTGATTCTGGACTCATCAGAGTTGGGGGCAGGTTAGAGAACTCGTTCTATGATTACGGTGTAAAGCATCCCATAGTTATTTGTAGCAAACACCCAGTTGCCAAGTTGCTCTTCAAAATGTACCACAAATTAACGTGTCATGCACCCCCACAGTTGTTGTTAAGTACGATTAAGCAAAATTACTGGCCTTTAGGAGGTAAGAACCTAGCAAAGCATGTTGTCCGTACTTGCCTCCGATGCATTAGACTTAAAGGTGAAACAGTGCAGCCAATCATGGGAAATTTACCCAAAGAAAGGTTGCACCTCGAATATCTGTTCCTTGAAACTGGTACGGATTACGCGGGACCAATTCTGCTAGCCGATCGCAAGGGTAGAGGGTGCAGGCTAGTAAAGGCATATATTTGCATCTTTGTATGCTTGGCATCGAAGGCACTTCACCTGGAGCTTGTCTCGGACCTCACCAAGGAAGCCTTCATTGCCGCTCTTCACCGATTTATAGCTCGTCGTGGTAAGCCGAGGACCATCTTTTCTGACAACGGCACGACATTCGTTGGCACCTTCAATGAGCTCTCTAGAGTGCTGCAGCAGGATTTTGCTGTAGACATGGCTGATGTAGGCATTAACTTCTCTTTCATCCCAGCGTACACACCTCACTTTGGAGGACTATGGGAATCAGCCGTTAAATCTGTGAAACATCACTTGCGGCGAACCTTAGGTCTTACACACCTCACCTATGAGGAAATGGCTACGTGCCTCATACAAATTGAAGCCATCTTAAATTCTCGGCCTCTTACGCCTCTTTCTGACGATGATTCGGATCTGACGTCATTGACCCCATCTCATCTATTAATTGGAAGGTCTCTAATGTCTGTGCCTCACCCCCAAATCACCGACATGAAGATCACCTCCCTTCAGAGGTTCCAACGCGTAGAGTTCCTCAAACAACATTTCTGGGCGAGATTCTCCGAGGAATACATCTCTGGACTTCAGCAGAGAACCAAATGGCGCAGCTCTAAGGGACAGCTGAAGGTCGGGACCATGGTAGTGATCAAGGAGAAGAACCTTCCACCCCTTATGTGGCTCCTAGGCCGCATCGTGCAAGTGCTGCCTGGTAGAGACGGCGTAGCCAGAGTGGCCGACATCAAGACAAGGAAGGGTGTCATCCGTCGGGCTTTTAATACCATCTGTCCTCTTCCGATTCTTACTGTTGAAGACTCGAGCTCTTCAACGCCGGGAGTCTATGGTGGTGACAACGCCGGCCTAGCAACATAACCGGCCCGGCCCGTCGCACACGGCGCGTCAGAGAATCCCGTTAACTTTAACGCAGCGACGGCGAACAATGATCGACCGCCGGGCACTTCACCTAGCGCACCGCTTCGCGCTCGCACGAATTTATATCGATTGTACGCGACCTGTTGTAGAAGTACCAAATTAAGTTGATTATATAGTATTACAGTCCGCTATAGTATTTTATTTTAGTCTAGATATCCCTCTAGTACGAATTAGGGCACTAGACGCAACACTCGTTCTCGACTATTTTGGGGATAAGGATTTCAAATTTAATATTAATTTTGAATTTTAAGAAAAAAAAATATTTTTTTCGAAAAATCGTCATTATACCTACTTGATTTCGACTAATTCGGGGATAAGGATTTCAAATGTTATATAATACCGGCTATTATAAATATGTAACCGGTAGCACTGGTAGCAATGCAGGTCATTTGCCTTCGGCTTCTGAACCCATCTGAGAGTACTTATAATATGTGTGTAGATAAAGTAATGTATGCAACTGTACATAATTAGGCATTAAAACACTCGTGTGACCTTATTACACACTCCTTACTTAAACCACACTCCTGACTTAAAACACACTCGTGTTTAATGCCCCCCATTATGTACCAGTTGCATAAACTACTATTTGTCTATTCAACCTCAACAAAATAATACAGTACAGTACATAATGACAATGAGTAGAGGCAAACAACAGGCGGTCTTATCGCTAATGAGCGACTTCTTCCAGACAACCTTAGGGTAGCGGAAATCATACCTAAGTATAATGACAAACTAATATGTACGAAATAATACTTTCTGGCTGTACGAGCTACTCGTATTACCTCCCTCCGAGTGATATCCTTTACTGATAAATAAATATTTGTGGACAATCTTACACAAATCAACCTAGCAACTAAGCAAAGCTTGTACTATGAGTACTAAGCGACGATATACCTACCAGTGGCGGGGCGTCAAAAATATTCTAAGGGAAGCCGGAAAGAAATTGCCTTTCCTATTCTTCATGAGCCGTAGCAAAAGAACAGGATTGGCTGAAAATTAGACAAGCCGGTGGGAATCGAGTTGTATGGACGCGCCGCCACTGATACCTACTTATATACATAAATAAATACTTAAATACATAGAAAACATCCAAGACCCAAGAACAAATATTCGTGATCATCATCCTTTTAGCGTTATCCCAGTACAGTTGCATCCTGAAGGATGCCTGGGGTCCGCTACCTAATCCCAAGATTTGGCGTAGGTACTAGTTTTTACGAAAGCGACTGCCATCTGACCTTCCAAACCCGAGGGGAAACTAGACCAAATAATAGAACAAATATTCGTGATCATCACACAAATAAATGCCCCGGCCGGTATTCGAACCCGGGACCACCAGCTTCGTAGGCAGGGTCACTAAAAACTAAGCTAAAGCGGTCGTCAAACGATATCTTAAGCGCGTGCCAGACGCTTTAAAACATGTCGAAAGAGACTTGCCGTGATATCCTGTATTTTGGGCAGAATGTGGCTTCGTTCGACGACGCCCAGCGCGAAGCCCGCTATGTCGTACACCCCCGGGTCGTACATGCCCGGCATCTCTGCCGTTTCGCCGCCTGCGAACAATGACACATATTCATAACTAGTTATTGCCCGCGACTTCGTCCGCGTGGAACTCGTTTATCGCGATACCTACTCATCGCTCTTTCATACAAACTTCCACGCCCTTTATGCATGATTTCCGGGATAAAAAGTATCATATGTCCTTCTCCGGGACTCGATCTATCTCCATACCAAATTTCATGTAAATCGGTTCAGCGGTTTAAGCGTGAAGAGGTAAAAGACAATACATACACACTTTCGCATTTTATAATATTAGTATGGATTTGCAGTAGTATTAGTAGTAATACTGTAGTAGTAGTAGTGAAGTAGTAGTAGTACTATTTTACGAATTATTTAGTTAAATTGTTTTTGATTTGTGTTAATGTAACGTGGAAGTTGCCATGATCAAATTTCGAATTATTTGATACAGAGAACAAACACAAAGAAAAAATTATCGTGGTCCCTCTGGTGGTTCAGGCAGGCGGCAACAGACCTATTGACAATACGGTGGTTGGGGTTCTAGTCCCGGCTAATATCAATGAGTTACGGACTTTTCGGGGAAACAAACCTGCATACATCTGCGATATGTCGTTCACGCACATGGCCACTAAGTCCACAACTGGCCTATCTAGTTAGTTACCTTAGGGTAGTTACCGGTGATGTTGCGGCCGCTTGCACGTGAGGTATAGTTTCTAATGAATAATATGAAAAATAGAGGACCCAGGTGAGACCCCTGAGGCATAACTGACGAAATAGATCTCATTGCTGACTGAAAACCCTTAAAAGAAGGTAATTGCGATCAGCTTTGCAAAAATACACACCATCTGCACAAAGAACCATATATTCCAACCAGCCTGAGCTCACTAACGAGTATCTCACTTTTAAAATTATCAAACGCCTTACTGAAATCTGTGTATGAAGTTAGTTGTCTGTGGTTAACTATTTGTGGTAGACTTACCTATAAGCGCGGCCTGCGCCTGTCTACAGCCCTCAGCCACCCCGGACACGACCGCCCTGGCCACGGTGACGTCCAGTCTCCCGCACGCGAAGTAGTCCAGGAACGTGAGCGGGCTGGCCCCGTTGCACAATATGTCGTTCACGTACATGCCCACCAAGTCAACGACTAGTCTATTTAGTTACCTTAGGGTAGTTGCCGGTGATGTTAAGTTGCTTGTTGTGAGGTATAGTTTCTAATGAATAATATGAAAAATAGAGGACCCAGGTGAGACCCCTGAGGAACATTACACCTGACGAAATAAATCTCACTGCTGACCGAAAGCTCTTTAGACAGGCTAATTACGATCAGCTTTGCCAAAATACACACCATCTGCATAAAAAACCATGTATTCCAACCAGCCTGAGCTCACTAACACTAACAAGTATCTCACTTTTAAAATTATCAAATGCCTTACTGAAATCTGTGTATGAAGTTAGTTGTCTGTGGTTAACTATTTGTGGTAGACTTACCTATAAGCGCGGCCTGTGCCTGCCTACAGCCCTCAGCCACCCCGGACACGACCGCTCTGGCCACGGCCACGTCCAGTCTCCCGCACGCGAAGTAGTCCAGGAACGTGAGCGGGCTCGCCCCGTTGCACAATATGTCGTTCACGCACATGGCCACTAAGTCCACGCCTATGGTGTTGTGTTGGTTGATCTTCTGGGCGATTTTGAGTTTGGTGCCGACGCCATCGGAGGCGAGGACTAGCACTGGGTCCTGGAATTAGATTAATGGTCATTCTACAGCAGGCCCCGTATTATGGTCGCGTGATAGCGTGATAAATGACAAGATAAATCGTCTGTCACTTTCTATCGAGTGGTATTAGAAAGTGACAGATGCTTATCTTGTCGTCAATCGCGCTATCACGCGACCATCATAGATCCCCAGGATTGTCAAAGTGGAGTACGCGAAGGCAGTCCTTTGACAATCCTGGGTCTGAAATAACAATGCTTGCTCAGCACTCTACAGCAGAATTTCTTAAGCCAGCCTTAAAATTAAGTAGACTTGTATGCAAGCGTCAAGCAAACTTGACAGTAGAATTGATCGTGGGTGGCTGGCATTAGAGTACGCAAACACTCAGGTGATCGCCAGAGAATATATAGGGTTCGCGACCACATTTACCACAGGTGACATGTGAAAGTGATGTCTTTAATTGAATTTTGGGAAGAATTATTTTAATTGCCGGCATTATTTGTGTGATGAGCACGAGTATTTTTTCTTGGGTCTTGGATGTTTTCTATGTATTTAAGTGTTTATTTATCTATATAAGTATGTATATCGTCGCCTAGTACCCATAGTACAAGCTTTGCTTAGTTTGGGACTAGGTTGATTTGTGTAAGATTGTCCACAAATTGATTTTTGTAGAGGTTCTTAGTCGTCTGGAGAACATAATAGGGGTAAGTGAGAATAGTTAAAACCCCGCTATACAGCAAATAAAGTACAGCGAGGTAGGGCACAGCTAAATGTCATCTCGCTCCTATTGGGAACAACCAAATTGGGGATGTACCTCCACCTTACAGGCCGCAGCTATAAATAACACCACTACTTGGTCTGTAATATGGTGTAGTGTTCCTGGTGGTAAGTAAGTAAATTTATAGTCCAGAATTAAATCGGCTTCCCATATATTAAGGCTATTTACGTCTCCCTTGATTTGATCTTCAGTTTTGCAAATAGGAAAACAAAACTATCACCAAAATTTTATCTGACAGCAAAGGATTGAGCTTTGGTATTGTCTGTATATAACAAAATAATAGCTGAGTTTTTAGAAAAAATAAACGTGTAATATATACCTTGTATTCTTGTTCGATGGCTTTCAATTGGAAGCATCCACCAAATCCACCAAGGCCGCCCAACACGCCCGAGCGAGATGTTGACCTAGAAACGTTATCAACATGAGACATCATCATCAAAGACATCCACTGCTGGACATAGGATTAGGCCTCCCCCAAGTGCCACAATGACCGGTCCTGCGCCACCCGCATCCAGCGGACTCCCGCGACCTTTACCAGGTCATCAGTCCATCTTGTGTTCATCATGATTATTCAGTAGGAACCCCGCACTGCATGAGACCCGCATTGCGGGATTCCTATTTTTGAGCAATTGAATGGCGTCCATAAACTTGCCGTAGCTCCGCTAAGCGGAACTCCTATCACAGAATTAATAACAGTAACTACCTACAGAAAGTTTTCTGTATAACAAAACCGATGTTTGACTGGGAGAATCACAAATGAAGGTATAGCGTTCTAACACATCACACGTTCTCTCTTGTCTAGTCGACTTCCTCTAAGAAGTATATATAAACTCTTACAGCAGATACAACATCTTCTGGTAGTTCCCTACACACTTATTCAGCAACCAACTTTATAAGCGAGACCAGAGTCTCCCGCCTCCTCGTCCTTGTAAGAAAACGACTTCCTCCCTTAAATTAATTTTGTATTAAGGCTTGGTCACACTGCGTTGCGCGTTGCCGCGCGACGCGACCGCTGCGCGCCGGAACGTATGCTAACAGGTTAGCGACGTCACACAGGTTGCGCGACGCGAACGGGACGGTTTCATACATTTTGGCGCGCAGCGCAGCGTCCGCAAGCGGTGTGACCAAGCCTTTAAGCAGTAACGCTGTTAACGCAAATGAAGGAAGGATTGACGAATTTCAAGCGGGGTAAGTAATCGCACCTATAGCTCAGTTGGCTAGAGCGACTGGCCGCGAGTGCTGGGAGGTAGCAGGTTCGAATCGTGCTCGGTGCCTAAGTTTTTAAAATTTTCCTTTATTTCTAAAATTTGACGTGTTCTCTGACGTTGCGCCTCCAATGGGCTCCATCAGAGGAGACATCGCCTGCTTAAAGTTCCCTACGACCTATAGGCAGGAAACAGTGCTATCGCTGTACGAAAGCATACGTGCGTTCAGAGCGATGCTCACCGTCAGCCGACCGACCATACGCGCTGACCGTCGGTCGTGCTCTGTTTCCAGCCATAGACTGGCATAGATATATCTACGTCGGTCGGCGCCCGACCGACGGAACGCGCTGACCGTCGGTTGAGCACTGTTTCCAGCCATATATAGTCCAGGTAAATACAACTGGTAGTTATTACTTACCTAGCAAGCGGCTTAATAAGCGAGACCAGCGAATCTCCCGCCTCTATATCCACCCCACTGTCCTTGTAAGACAACGACTTCCTCTCTGACGTCGCGCCTCCATAGGGTTCCGTGAGAGGTGACATCGCCTGCTTGAAGTTCTCTACGACGACTTGGTGACCGCCTGGCGACAATACTACTAATAAGCTTAAGAATACAGTTTCACATCGATAATAAAATAGGCAATCAAGTTAATCAGGTATAATTACCCTAAAAAACCGACTTCAGTCATAGTTCCTTATCACTTCACCACATGAACTGCATTTCGAGAGCAAATGCATTGGTCACGATAAATAATTGCCAATCGACGTATATGGAACTATATTATATGAGAAGTCCCGTCGATTCCTAATGGATCCCCTGATTGCCTTAGGTAACATCATCAGATCCACTTTAAAATATGTATTTTGATGGGCATTAGTTGCTATAAAATTTAAATATCATCGATATCTGCAAAGTGTGAAGCCCTTTTGTCGTCTCACCTAATGGGTCGCCTGGAATCGATAATTTGCTTACGGAAAATGAATTCGCGTACAGACAAGTAATGTCTGCAAAAACAGCAGCACAGGATATTCGATTGCATCATGACTGGGATGTCGTGTGACTCGTCGAAGGCATTTGACGTTATCAGCCACGAGCTGTTTTTAAGCAAGTTGAAAGCATACGGCGTTTTGAATAAAGCTCACAATTCCTTTACCTCGTTTTTATCAGAGCGTAGACAAGATGTAAAACTAGCATTGAACGGTAGATTAGTGCAATCTGACACTGGTGATATAAGCTTGGGTGTTCCTCAAGGCCCGGCTTTGAGTAATATCCTATTAATAGTAAACCAACCTTCCTTGCCCATAGCTTGAACGGTTCCCACCACTTGTACTCCCTCTACGGAAGCGAGTACTTCACTGAGACAGACGGGATCCACTATAACCACCATGCCTACTCCACAGTTGAATGTTCGCAGCATTTCGAAGTCGGACACACCACCTGGAATTTATTATCGTTATGAGAATTAAAGCCGATTTAGCAAGAGCTTGCATGCAACTTTCTTTACAATGCGGGGCTGCGGGCTACAGATGAAAGATGAATGCGATCAAATCTTGCAATGTAATGGTAATAGACTATTTGACACATCTTAAAATTTGTAACATGGTGTCACTTTATGGATAGTAAACCATCAAAATATCACATTGAATTGAAGATTATAAACTTTTACCAAAATAGAAAAAAGATAAAACATCGAAAATTCGGAAAATGATGGTTCATTTTTGTCATCCAAAAGTCAAACAAAAGGTATCAATAGAATACTTAAGTAAAAAAAATAAAAAAAATGTACGGCAACTATGTACCTAAACGCATTATTTTACGACCAAAATAGCAAAATACTTATTTTCCCATACAACAGGTTGGTTCGATAGTTTCGATACCAGGCGGGTGACGTCATCTGCCCGTGCCAATTTGTAGGAGCCGTTTGGGCGGCGAGCTAGGTTCATCTCTATTTTTTGCCCTTTATTGTGGTCTAATTGTAGTTGGTCCCATATAGAAATTTGATCGTCTATGAAAACTGGTTCGAATGGCACCATAAATTTTTTTTAGTCAAATATATGTATTCGCTGAACGCTTGCACGCACGCGCAACCTTGCGCGCTTTAAAAGCTAGAGGCTCCAAGACACGGTTAGGGTGGGTTACACCAAACCGTCTGTGTTATGTGGGCTTACCACTACCAGTTATGTGGGCCAGGGCTTTGATAGAGCCCTTCTTCACGGCCGGGACAAACGAACTTAAAGGGCTGGTTAACTAAACTAGGTTTGATGGCCTTTTATGAATAAGGGGGTAACTTTATAGACCTACCCTTCGCTTGAAGCCATCCGAAAATCGGTTTGATCTTGAACTTCATAGCGTCCAACACCACCTTGACTCCAGCCGGCAGTATCCTGGGTATGTTCTCCAGGAGACCACCGCCAGTTATGTGGGCCAGGGCTTTGATGGAACCCTTCTTCACGGCTGGGAGCAGAGCGTCGATGTAGAGTCCGGTGGGTTCAAGGAACTCTTCGCCGAAGGTTCTGTCGGTGGTGCTGAAGGGAGCCTTGTCGAAGTAGCTGCGGGAAATAGATAGTTATAGACAAAAAAATGAGGTTCAAAATCGAAGATCATTTTTATAGAAATTCGGCCCACAAAATATACTGTTACGAGCGTGGGGTACGGGATAGAGTTAAACACCTGTTAGGCGCAACTATGGTTTATTTAAGCGACTTAGAAACGCCGGATAAGTTCACTGAGTCTACACGCACTAGTACACTGACTCGACTTACGCACAAAGTCCACTGAGTCCGCGCCTGCTAGTACTGACACAGTATACTTCACTGGCACTTGCACTACTAACACTTCACTGTACTCACTACTATCACTTCACCTTTCCACTGTACCACTATTTCTCTCTCCGTTCCGCTCCGGTATTCACTCACTTAAATACTGCTCTGCGCCGGGAGCTTGTTCCCTTTATATACTGCCTACTACCTAGACGACCGCTGTAGCTTAGTTGGTAGTGACCCTGCCTACGAAGCTGGAGGTCCTGGGTTCGAATCCCGGCCGGGGCATTTATTTGTGTAATGAGCACGAATATTTGTTCTTGGGTCTTGGATGTTTTCTATGTATTTAAGTATTTATTTATCTATATAAGTATGTATATCGTCGCTTAGTACCCATAGTACAAGCTTTGCTTAGTTTGGGACTAGGTTGATTTGTGTAAGATTGTCCACAAATATTTATTTATTTATTATTTATTTATTATACCCCTATCGAATATTCTAGACGATAATTTCGATATTCATTTCGATAGTCATTGCGGTTGTCTTTTCGTTATTCATCTGTTTCGAGTAGCGTTCACCATTCCCGAAACCTGTGCCTTAACGTCGATTCTCGAATGTTCCAATCCCATACATTTGTCGTTTAATTTTCTATAGCATGGAATTTTCTAATCAGTCACTTCTTCTAGAACCTTCCATGCTACTCAGCCTAATGAAAATTATCACTTAACATTTTGAAATAACTTACAAAAAGTGCATCGCCGACGGGATTCGAACCGGGTCACAATGACTCTGTACCCAATGCGCTATACCACTGGGCCACGGGGACTGTTAGTAGAGTCGGCGAATATTCGAATCCCTTGATGACTTTTTATCTCCATGACAACCGAACTGTTTATACCCCTCCGTCGCAACATTGCCCTCCGCTAAGTCATGCTCGTCCCGAGCATGATTCAATCCAAAAATCCGCATACCGTGCCAACCGTCGTATATGATCCCCCGAGAAAAGTTGAAGCCTCCGTCTACGTCGTACTGGGTGATAAAGCCAAGCCATTGTTCCTTCTCCGAGCCTTCTTCCGTAGCGGCAGTAACGAGCCATCAACCTTCTTTTAAAGTCGTCCCGAAGAACCTTTCGTGGCTGGTTCGGCTTCAGACATCTGGTTCGAAGATGTCCAATTGTCTCTTTCAACATGCCACTATCGGTCCGAGTCTGGTATGCCCTTCGAACCAGTATCGCAGCTTTGATTGCTAAATGCCGCCGGATCCCATCGCCTCTCTGCCCACGCCCTTTCGACTGAGCGTGAACTTGTTGCTCTTTTCCAGCCCAGGGTGAACAACCGTCGCACTGTGGCACTTCGGGCTTTTCTTCTGACGCCGAGATGGTTGGTATACTGACACCATTACTGGACTCCGAGTCGATTATTTCCTCCTTTAACTGGTCCGTTACTATCACTACCACTACGTTGTCCTCCTCACTGACAACGTAATCCGCTTCTCCAACGACATCATCTACCCCAGCAACAATAACGTCCTTCTCATCAACAACATCGACCGCGTTTCCAGCAATGTCCTCCATCTCTCTAACAACGTCATTCTCCCTTCCAACAACGCCGCCTTTTTCTGCCACCCGATCTGTTCTATTCGGCCGGATGCGTTCATTAAAAACAGCAAACTCTTGTTCTATGGCTGCAGTTAAATCTTTAGATAACGATTTAGACTGCTCTTGGAACTGTTCCTCCAAAAGGCGGCGAGTCTGTTGTTCTAGCCGTTTGGCCTGCCGTTCCTCTTGTTGCTCTAGCTGTAGTTCCATAGAGCGGCGAGTCTCTGCTTGTTCCCGGTCCCGTTTCGACTGCCGTTCCTCTAGCCGTATCTCTAGCTGTTCCACTTGTTGTTCCATCATTAATTTAAATGATGCCAACATCGCCGCAACGTCCACTTGCCCAGATGGTGTACCGGCTTCTTGAGTCACCTCTTCTTCGACGGCACCTTGGCTAGACGTCGAAGCACCCGCTTGACTACGAGTCGTGACTCCTTTTCTATCGTCACGTTCTATAACCATGTTGATTCTCTATCCCACTTCTGACACCAAATGTTACGAGCGTGGGGTACGGGATAGAGTTAAACACCTGTTAGGCGCAACTATGGTTTATTTAAGCGACTTAGAAACGCCGGATAAGTTCACTGAGTCTACACGCACTAGTACACTGACTCGACTTACGCACAAAGTCCACTGAGTCCGCGCCTGCTAGTACTGACACAGTATACTTCACTGGCACTTGCACTACTAAACACTTCACTGTACTCACTACTATCACTTCATCTTTCCACTGTACCACTATTTCTCTCTCCGTTCCGCTCCGGTATTCACTCACTTAAATACTGCTCTGCGCCGGGAGCTTGTTCCCTTTATATACCCCTATCGAATATTCTAGACGATAATTTCGATATTCATTTCGATAGTCATTGCGGTTGTCTTTTCGTTATTCATCTGTTTCGAGTAGCGTTCACCATTCCCGAAACCTGTGCCTTAACGTCGATTCTCGAATGTTCCAATCCCATACATTTGTCGTTTAATTTTCTATAGCATGGAATTTTCTAATCAGTCACTTCTTCTAGAACCTTCCATGCTACTCAGCCTAATGAAAATTATCACTTAACATTTTGAAATAACTTACAAAAAGTGCATCGCCGACGGGATTCGAACCGGGTCACAATGACTCTGTACCCAATGCGCTATACCACTGGGCCACGGGGACTGTTAGTAGAGTCGGCGAATATTCGAATCCCTTGATGACTTTTTATCTCCATGACAACCGAACTGTTTATACCCCTCCGTCGCAACAATACCTATTATAATAATATAATACGAAAGAAAGAAAGATACATTTATTCATGAAGAACACAAGACAATTTACAAACGATGACAATACAATACCGCATTTTGCCACAAAATCATCACAACTCAGCGTAACGTTGGTCTTCCGCTGTGACCATAAGGTTTCTTTATTTCAACCTGAAATCTAGTTCATACAGAGAGGTCATACCAATGTTACCTGATATACCTTATCCTATTTATCCTCCTAGTGTTTTCCTGGTTGGGCAAATTATACCATGTTGGAATTAGACAGTTGTTGGCAGTCGCTCTCGTAAAACTAGTGCCTACGCCAAATTAGGTGTCATACTAAAAGTTTTATCCCTTGCTCACAAACAAATGTCAAAGTGACAGATCAGGACAAATGAATTTTAGCGCCTATTCTAGGTACTATAAAATAGGTTTCACGAACGATTATGAATATGTTAGTGTTTAACACTCACCTATGTCCAGTCTCTAACATGATCTTCTGCACCAGGCTGTACCCGTTACTGTGCACGCCAGTGGACGCCAGCGCTAGCACAACATCGCCAGCTCTGATCTCTCTGCTTCTCGGCAGTTGTTTAAGGTTGTCCACCACGCCTACGGCGAATCCGGCAAGGTCGTATTTGCCGATGTCGTACATTGAGGGCATTTTGTTAATACCAGACAGTGTACTCACCTATATCCAGTTTCCAACATGATCTTCTGCACCAGGCTGTACCAGTTACTGTACACGCCAGTGGACGCCAGCGGTAGCACCACATCACATGATCAGTACAAATCAGTTGCTTGTCCTTGCCAGACAGTGTACTCACCTATGTCCAGTCTCTAACATGATCTTCTGCACCAAGCTGTACCCGTTACTGTGCACGCCAGTGGACGCCAGCGCTAGCACAACATCGCCAGCTCTGATCTCTCTGCTTCTCGGCAGTTGTTTAAGGTTGTCCACCACGCCTACGGCGAATCCGGCAAGGTCGTATTTGCCGATGTCGTACATTGAGGGCATTTCTGCGGTCTCGCCACCTTGAGACAGGTAAATTAAATTTAAAAAAAAGCACTCGGCGCAAAACATAGTCAAGAACCGTCTTCGCGATAATGAATTTCGATTTAAAAAAAACGCGCTCTGATCCAAGGGTCAGCAACATTTAAGGACCCAAGGGCCCTAGGGGTCTAGGACATTAACAACAACTATCCGATAAAAGCCACACAGTCGATTGTCAAGAAGAAGGCTCGCGGTCCGCATGCGGACGCTGCTCAAATCGGTTCGTCCGTTAGGGAACTACGATTTATTTATTTATACAAACAGTTGGACACTCATTTACAGTAGTATTACAGCATTACAGTAGTACCAAAGCACTGTGAAATGAATTCAGAAATACTAACAAAACATAAATAACAATTACACAGAAATACTTAACAATTAGGTACAAGAAAGTTTGGTGCTGATTCAAGCAACGATTTTATGAGGTGCAAAGCACGCACAAGCGGGGATTTTCTGCGAGACAAGGTCCTCGATTCCACAGACAGATACACAAATACATATGTTAAACTTATAACACCCCTTGAGCTACTCGTCGGAGGTTAAGGCGGTGTAGAACAGCTTGCAGTCAAGTCATATCTCGTGCGACTCAGCGATTCCTGTCTCGCTCGAACTGTGCGAATCAGACTGAGGAGGGCAGATTTTTCTCTACTCGCGTCGCGGCGCAGCGGCATTTGTGCAAGTACTATCGAACCAACTGAATCGTGACCCACCGTCGAACCTTATCACAGAAAGTGTCATAATGATTTTCCTTGTCGGGCAGTACGATGTCACTATGACATTTTCTATTTATTTATTTATTTAATCTTTATTGCACAAAAATAAATTCAAGTACAAAAGGCGGACTTAATGCCATGAGGCATTCTCTACCAGTCAACCTCCAGGCTAAGCAGAAAGATTGTAGGCGGTGCAACTAAATTTAAAAGAAAAGAAAAGAAAAAATACCGACTGGAAAATGTACTATACATACAGAATATATTTACATAGACCTACACAAATAAATAAATATATACATACATAATATAGATACATAATATTCTATATAAATAATGATGAGGGCTTGCTAAACGGATACTCAAAGAATTACTTACTACCAGCAATAAAATTACGTACGATTACGATTTTTTGAAAGTAAATTTGACACATTTCTATGACAAGGTACCGGGGTGGGTCACGATTCAGTTGGTTCGATAGTACATAGGTATCTATGAATTATTAATACGGGTTTTGGATGTCGACTTGCGGAAAAAGCCCTGTAAAACTAAGTAACTTATGTTCGTTAGTAACTTATTTATGATATTTTTCCTTACCCAGCAAAGCACAGCCGGACTTGATACAAGCGTCAGCGATCCCGCTAACAATAGTCGTGGCCACATCGACCTGAAGTCTGCCGCAAGCCATGTAGTCCAGAAACGCGAAGGGTTCCGCACCGGCGCAGAGAATGTCGTTCACGCACATGGCGACGAGATCTTGGCCGATGGTGTCGTATTTGTTCATGGTTTCCGCTATCTATAATAATTTAACCAAAATTAAAAAAAATAACGCAAAGCATATCTAAGAACCAAGTTTTCGCCATAGAGACTTTCGATTAAAAAAAACTGCACTCAAATCGGCATCATCACGTACACACGTTAAACTTATAACATCCCTCATTTGCGTTGCACGTGAGGGGTTAAAAAGGAGCCAAATAATCACTTTCAATCTCAAGTTAAGAAGATTAAGCCGTCCTCTCCCGGCGAAAAAAATATACAATGCCATTCTTTTGTTATCTGCCCTGGGATAGCACACATAATTTTCTCTTCATAATTATCACTAATACATAATTTTCACTTCACCGGTACCATGAACTTGTATCGAGTCCTGGAGCCTAGGTTACATAGGTACTAGTTGGAATAGGATGCTACGTCCGAGGTCCTAGAAGTTTATTTTGTATTCGAGCCTCGACAGAGATCATACCGTTAAAATTAACTTAGTCCCGACTTCATCTCTCCCTTGAACTAGCACAGAGTGCTCGAGTCTACAATCGACAGCTGATAGTATTTATTTATCGTATGATTTCGTAACATCCAAGTCGGCCTAGCACGGCCCGTCTTTGCGTGGCAGTAGTTCTCTCGCCCCTAGTCTAGGGGCCTATTTAGTATTTGAGACTCTAGCCTCGCCATATCAGTCCTATCTTCTTTGACTAGTTTGACTTACTGTAAGCTTCTGTAGAATCCGTAGCTGCTAGTTCGAAAAAGCCGCCAACTCAGCCCAGTCGGTATAGCTGCCTCCATTCGTATATTTCGACAGCAATACTGTTCACACTAATCTTTGATCTGCCTTGGACTTACTTTAAGTTTAGTTCCCACTCCATCCGTCCCTTGAACTAGCACAGGGTCTTCCAGCCTGGGATCCATAGCAGCTAGTTGGAAAAGGCCACTGAAGCATCCCAGTCGGCCTAGCACGCCCCGTCTATGCGTCCCGGTAGCCAGAGGTTCAATTTTACGCACTAAAAGTGCCGCTGCATCGATATCTACGCCCGATTGGAGGTAAGAGAGGCCGTTGACTCTGCAACAAAAGTTGTTTTATTAGAAAAAAAAAATGATTTTCGACTTGGTGGACAAGGTTTCTTGGGATCTGGTACCAAAGATGACTTGGGTCCTTTAGGGTACCGGGAAACCGCTAGTTACTAGTAGAATTCATCAATTATATAGGTAGTAAAGCACAAGTTAGTATGTTTTGGATAAATTTACTTATAAGCTAGAGCAAATTGAACGCACAAAACGAATGATCCTTTTTTTGTTTGATCCGCGCCATCCTTCAATGTCACTCCACTGTTCGCATACCTTCAATACTACAAGATAGCGATCACTTTTGACATTCAGTTCATTCACACCAATCATGAATTTATCTGGTTAGCGAATTCTTCGCATTTGCGATACAGTAAGGAAATGCCGCGGGAGTCCGCTGGATGCGGGTGGCGCAAGACCGGTCATTGTGGCACTCTTTGGGGGAGGCCTATGTCCAGCAGTGGACGTCTTTCGGCTGATATGATGATGATGATGATGAAGGAAATGCCGCCAGCATCCTCGGTCAAGGGCCTGTTTCAGATTTAAATTGGTTTATTATTTAAAGTTATTTTTGTTAAGTAGGCATATACATTATTTTCATGCTACATAAATGTTTGACATTTATCAGCAACTACATAAATTGTACCTACTTACGAAAATCATGGTTTTTATGTGTTACAATTAGGGTTGCCAGGTGGACATGCATTTCCGGCTTTTACGGAACTGTCCAGCCTTTTTACGCGACCGGCAGGTCCGGCTTTAGCAAAATACTAAAAATATAAGTTTTAAACCATTTTATAAATGTCTAACATGTATACATATCTATTTATTAAAGTTAAGTTTGGCGTTTGAGGTTTTGTAGTAGTAGTAAAACTCTTTATTGTACAAAAAATTACGGACATTTTACAAAAAAAGAAGAAGAAAGAAGAAGTTTTGGGCTTGGTAAAAGTGGTATGACCGGGTTTTTGGTCAAAATTCCTACTTTTGAAACTTTTGGGCCTTGCGATCCTAGTTACAATACTATTGTAGAAACAAAGATGAAAAAATGTCGACCTGTACCTACCCTTACCATGAGTTTGTATCGAAGACTCTTACCATACTCGCTAGCGACTGCGTAATCGATTTAGTATGCCGATTCTTAGTTCTATTGCGTAACCGCCAGAGGCGCTGTACTATTGTCCATACTAAATCGTTTACGCAGTCGCTAGCGAGTACGGTAATGCAAACGGGTCATTGTTAGATTTAGGTGCGCGTCTTTTCGGTGGACATGTCAAAAGTTAAGGGCTACAGCTAAGCTTAATTTTCGATTGATCTGATAACCCGCATAATCTGTAATTCCGTGTCTATAAATCCATGTAATAAAAACGTAAATTACATGCACACAAGCCGTTAACTATTGACCACCGAATGGACAACTTTTGTTTTTCCGACTGACAATGACCCAAACATTGCAAACTCATGGTAAGGGCACTGGCGGGACTGACCCTTCCGCGGGTAAAAGTACTCTGCTTATTGAGTCCCTAGGTGTTAAGTCCCTTGTGAGTCCGACCATACTTACTTCATATGTCTGCCTTTGTGACTCCATTATTTATTTATTTCAATTTTATTGCTCTCAATGTCAGGCGGGGACGTCCACCGCGCGATCGAACAAAACACAGACACACAGGTATATATCATATTCGTCCCGGTATCGCCTGATACCGGGTAGAGTCAGTCCGACCCAGGTCCGGGCCTAGCGGAGTTTCTACTCGTAGCTTGACTCTTCAGCTAGGCTAGGTTTAGTGAACCAGCGACGAAACTATTGACTCGATTCCACTCACATCTCAAATTCAGTTGAACCGCTCAACCAATCTCGCTGGAGCGCAAAATCTTAGAATATTCCAGTGTTTAGACCGCCCGCGTGGTCAACGTCAAAGCAAAGCAGAGAGAAGGTAGGCGGATAGCATGTAATGTCTATTCGAACAGGTCACAACCAAGTCACAACTACATGCAAGAGGGGAGTTTTTATTTAGAACATCCTCAATTTTGTAACTGAATCATATGCATTGCCTATGGTATGGACCCCAAACCAAACGAAATGGATGAAAATGAAATGCAAAATGAGAAGAAAACAAAATTTATTTCGAAAACATAACATGAAAAGAAGTTTAAAAAATGAAAACAACAACAATACAAATGGAACTGGTTCGGAATGTAAAGTACAGGTAAATAACTTTAAGTATGACACTGACATATGCTTTTATACCAAAATTCTACTTTAACACTAATGAATTAGGGTTTCTATTACTGTCTGTCTCAAAAACGTGTGTTTGTAATAGAAACAATGGAATTTATAAGAGTATTTATGTCAAAATTGCATGCTCAAAGTAATCGTAGAGTAACTATAAATGCAATATCGAATATGGAATTAAGCCCAATATATCATTCGAGGTGAGGCATGCTGAAACAACAAACATAATTATGTGAGGAAAATGAAAACGCAATAATAATGATAAATATGGATCAGTTCTTGTTATTCTTTCTAGTTACCCAGGAGACAATATTTCTTACAAAAATGGTAACAACATCATGAACTTGTAATATGCTTAGAAGATGACCCAGGATATATACTTATTAATAAAGTCGGTTTTTAAAATTGATCAAAGAGACTTAGGTAACCTTGGCAACTAGTGAGTAGTGACAGAAAAAATGGCCCTGTTACAAAAATACAACGAGGTAGAACACATCACATCGAACACTGTCTAATGTCTATACCAGCTTCATTAGAAAAAAATATGCATCCGTCCCAGAAAGTTCGATTTAAAATGCCAATGACCAAGCCATAACAACATGTTACAAAATAATAAGGTATTTTATGTCACACCTGGCCATAAAGCGGCCATTATCGCACGCTATACGCGCGAAAAAACCCACTTCCTGGCCAGGGGGTGACATAAAATTTTGTACTTAACACGGGCGGTAATGAAGAAAGCCTCAGATCGCATATTTATCGCCCTTGCCTTCGGCTCGGGCGTCAAAAACCTGCGATCTGAGACATTCTTTGTTTTACCGACCTTGTTAAGTAATGTACTATTACTGATATTCAAACTTACAAAGTAACTTTTTATGAAACGTCAAAAGCGCTCGGTTCATATGACGTTTGTAGGGATCACAGATATAAGAGTAAAGCAGATGAGTGTTATTTCCCGCGTGCCGAAAAAGTATCTCCCTCTCATTCGTGATAGATGCTTTATCTTGTCGTTTATCACGGGATTATCAAGAACCATCTAAAACTTACTTGAAGAACGCCTTATGCGCTATGTCCTTCTTATACTGCTTCCCCGGGAAGTCGACAGCGGCAGCCGCAGCTCGCAACGAGCCGGCGCGAGCACACACTAGCAACACTCGCCCTCCGGCAGTTACTAGGGTACCGTTAGCACCGCGGGCCACTCCGCTATGGAAGACCCATCGAGACCCATCTAAAACTTACTTGGAGAACGCCTTATGCGCTATGTCCTTCCTATACTGCTTCCCTGGGAAGTCGACAGCGGCAGCCGCTGCCGCCGCCGCGGCTGCCGCAGCACGCAACGAGCCGGCGCGAGCGCACACTAGCAACACTCGCCCTCCGGCAGTTACTAGGGTACCGTTAGCACCGCGGGCCACGCCGCTATGGAAGACCACTACGCCAGGGTTGGCTTGGACTTGGGATAGACCTGGGAAATATGATCATAGTTTATTACAGTAAAGATAAGGACAGAGGAGATTAAAGAAACAAAACGCCTGTACGGTTAGCACAAGATGCGCGAGCTATCTCGCCACGAGATAGACTATCCGTCTCCTTTTAATTAGTACACGCAGAAATCGCGCGCAATGTTGTGATAGCCGTGCAGAAAGGAGGATTAGAAGTTTTTTTTATGACTTTACAAAATTATCATTAATCGTATTAGATGGAACAGTACTGTAGACTAGGGTTGCCGTAGGAAAAAATGAGGCTACTTTGATCATTTATTTTGGCATTTGGGTAGATAAACACAATAATTTAGGAAATAAGTCGGGTTGATCAAAGTAACCACAGTTTATGGACTAGAAGTAATCGATTATTATTGGGAAAACGGGACTTAATCGCGTACAATTATAACTAATTTACTTTTTTTAGTTATAATTGTACACGATCAAAGGCGCGACACGGGTCTATCGGTGTGAACCGAGTGTCGGTGACCTTGGAACGCTACGATTCTATACTTTGCCCGTCCGAGGAGTGTTTTCCACACACCGCGCCACCCTCGCGCGCCCCCGCTCGCGTCCGGACACGCACACATAGCCGCGAGACGGGTTTACAGCACACATGCTTCGGTGTTGCTTCTTGTTACGTTAGTATATATCTTCTTTGACACGATTAAGTCCCGTTTTCCCAATAATAATGTGTGAAAATGGCGTAAGTTTAAATCAATATATAAAAGTAATCGATGCAAAGGTTGATCAAAACTTGGCAATAAGCGTAAAATGACCATTATAATCAAAATTAAACCTGTGTAACCTGGCTCAGACCTGTTAGGATAACATGAGAATATTAAAGTTTTTTTTTTTCATTTATTTACCAAGAAAAGTTAGATACAGTTTTACATTCATATAAGTTCGCCAAACACAACGTTTATTGGCGAGTAATGCACTCATGTTCTTAACAAATTAATGTACCCATCTACCTTAAAACCTAAAATAAAAAATATATTTAGAGGGTATCTATTAGCAGTTTTTTCAATCTAGTTGTGTACACGTGTTTGCTACTACATTCATGTTCTGGAAAGATGGTATTGAAAATGCGTGGTGTTAAATAACTTCGAGTTCTTTTGCCGTAATAGTTGTTAGCTGCGGGTTCTACGTAATTTCGGCGCGAGGTAACTCTCAGTTTGCGGGTATACACTTGATTGATGACAATGATTTTACTGCACGCAAGAAACCCGCTGACCAGACAATACCGGAAATACAAGCACGAGTTTGGGAACAAATGAGATTAGGTGCAGCTGCAGCTGTAGTGTCCCAAAATAAATCTCAACTGATTGTAATAAGGTTTAAGTCAGCTGTATGCCTGTATTGTCGATCAAACGCGGCGATAGGCGTGGGCGACGTGGGCCAATAGCTGGGTAAATTTTTTTGGCGTTGTAGATTTTTTTTTTTTGAATTGCCTGAAAGTTGGTAGGTTAGAAGAGCTCCTGAACAATAAATGCACGATTTCCTACAGTGTCCTAGTGGCGGCGCGTCCATACAACTCGATTCCCACCGGCTTGCCCAATTTTCAGCCATTCCAGTTCTTTTACTACAGCTCATGGAGGCAAATTATTTCCGGCTTCCCCAAAATATATTTTTGACGCGCCGCCACTGCAATGTACGGTCATAATCTCTGGTCCACCATTCGGCGGAGTTGTTTGACAAGTCAAAATAAACCAGTGGCGGAGCGTCCATACAACTCGATTCCCACCGGCTTGCCTAAGTTTTAGCCAGTCCAGTTCTTTTACTACAGCTCATGAAGAATAAGCAAATCATTTCCGGCTTCCCTAAGAATATTTTTGACGCGCCGCCACTGCAGTGTCCCACATTTTTTTCCTTTGAGTGACAAAACGTATGGGATTTTCGTAACTCAGTGGATAAAATGTTCGAGTTTTAAAAAGTAATTTGTCATAGCCTCTCACTAAGTGTCAGTTGCACCAACGTACGAACACAGACCGGTCATCGTCAAATATGGCGCCGGCAGCTGTCATCCCATAGAAACTTGTCAAACTTTCCATACAATCAGATTTGACGAACACCGCTTACGATTACAGACGGTTTGGTGCAACCCAGCCTTATTCTGATATGTCATGCAAATACGGTTATTTCAATGTGTGTGTGTGTGTGTGTTTACGACCACTGCTTCTTTGTTTACCTAATTTCTAACCTTAAAAAAAAACAACCTTGCCCACATCAAGATTTTGGTCTTAACCCGCCACTGTTGTCGATACTCACCGCTGATGACGCAGCCCTTGGTGGAAGTCTCGGGGTATCCCTTCGAGGCGATGACGACACCCACCGACGACAGTTTCGTGTTCCATGTCACTTGCAAATTCTTCAGTGTGCCGTCGACGCATGCCTGTCAAACATTTACTTGTTAGAGTGAAGGTAAATAGCAGTGGCGGCGCGTCAAAAATATTCTAAGGGAAGCCGGAAATAATTTGCCTATCTTATTCTTCATGAGCCGTAGTAAAAGAACTGGACTGGCTGAAAATAAGGCAAGCCGATGGGAATCGAGTTGTATGGACGCTCCGCCACTGGTAAATAGCTGCCGCGGACATAGGGTGTGCGGTGGGTACTCATCTATGTAAGGCGCAGGGTAGGGCAAGGCCTTGTCCATACAAACTCTGTGCAAGTTTTATTCGTCGGTTTTGGCACTCCCGCACATAATTTTGACCAAAAATCATAAGTTTAGTGCAAACGCAAGCGAAGAAAGACTTGCACAAAGTTTGTATGGAGAGAGCTTGCCTACCCAGGCCTTAAGCTATTTTCTCTGTTCAGTTTTATTCAGTTTTTTAGTATTTGTTGTTATAGCGGCAGCAGAAATACATCATCTGTGAAAATTTTAACTGTCTTAATGATTTCAATTTAGTATAAGTTTGACTTGTAATGTGTTATTATCAATAAATTATGTCTATGTCTATTTCTATCACGGTTTTTGAGATACAGGCTAGTGACAGACGGACAGACGGACAACGGAGCCTTAGTAATAGGGTCCCGTTTTACCCTGTGGGTACGGAACCCTAAAAACAGAATAAAATAAATATTTAAGGGGGCTCCCATACAACAGACATGATTTTTTTGCCGTTTTTTATAGATAATGGCACGGAACCCTCAGTGCGCGAGTCCGGCTCGCACTTGGCCGGGTTTTTTTCGTATGCGGAGTCAGGACGCTAATGCTCACCTTCAAGACAGTGTAGAGGTCGGTCTCCATTAAAGTCATCAGGATCTGTGTCTCCGGGTCGCCGAAACGGCAGTTGAACTCCAGCGTCATCGGGCCAGCCTTCGTGATCATCAGGCCGGCGTACAGGACACCTGGAAGCGTCATCAAGTCATCACCAGTTGTCAGGTGCTCTTCTTTATATCAAGTGAGTTGTGGGAGGATCTTGCGACTCGAAGATCGGACTGGCGAACTGCTGTCAGTTAAAGCCTTCGAACTAGGGTTGCCAACTTATGTGCCCCGATTTGCGGGACATTTGTTGTAGAATTGCGGGACTTAGCTAAAAAATGCGGGACTCGCGCACTCTATCAATATTGCTAACGTATAATTATTTATTCCCGCGAGATATACGTTCTTAGTGGATGATTTCCGAGCTAAAATTATCCTAATACAAGTACGGTCCTCCGGGAGCGGGATAACAATCACTTATTTTCATTTATCGAAGTTGTGCACTTTTTCCTAAAATGAAACAAAATGTTCGCTCCAGTTCTCATAATTCTGCCGAGGCCTGAAAACGGGACAATTGGCGTCCCGCACGCATCCTTTGCGGGACGCATCGTCTAGGGTGCTGGAAACGGGACGTCCCGCCTGAGGCGGGTCGGTTGGCAACCCTACTTCGAACGCTCTCGTCTTGAAGATCTACCCTCTTATTCATAAACGTCCATCAAACCTATATTAGTTAACAAGCCGCTAAAGTTCGTTTGTCCTTAGCTGTCACTTTGACATTTACGTTTGTGAGAAAGGAACAAACAACATTTTAGTTAGCAGAGGTTTGTTAAGTTTTATGAATAAGGGGGTTAGACGCCAAGCGCCAGTTCCGTAAATCTCGGTCTAAACCCGCCTATCAATATACCACTAACAGTAACGGACAGCTTCACTATATTACTTACGACCGTGTTTTTTTTAAACCAAATTCGGTTTATCGAGTCACGCTCGAGCCCAACGCGCGTAAAGTCACCAGCCTTATATAAATTTTGCCAGGTTGTCGCCGTTTACGGACACGTTTGGGGTATATATCATCATAGCACAGTGCACCAGATTCATACAATGTGTCCTTTGGTGTTGACGAAAAAGCCGACATCGAAAAAAGCCAGGGTTGTCACATAGGGTCCATTAAAAAAACATTTTGTTTTACTAAAACATTAGCGATTACAATTCTACATTATCATAGTATTTGTTGATAAACCACAAATATGAAATCCATTATATGAATATTCGCAGCGCAGGCTTCTTCAAATGAGAAAAAAAAACAATTCGGCAACAGGCCTCGTCCTAAACACAAAATAAATATATACCTATAGTTATAAATAAAAGACGACGTTAACGCTAACGTAACGTAACGTTCTTTGCGGAGGTCGGGCGCCGTTTGCGACAGAGAGGTCATGACCCCCGTTCCGGATCATTTTTGATGCAAAGGCTGTCTATCGCGATTCAACGCGGCAATGCGGCGAGCGTGATGGGCACCTTTGCACCCGGAGTGATCCGGGGCGGGTTATTTGACTAGGCATGTTTGTGTCAATTTAGTTAGTAAGTTTTTATTGACATTATCTTGCGTATAAGATTTAAGTAATAAAAGACTAGGCGTATTTACATGTCTTTTTTAAACAAATTTCAAATTATAGAAGCAACCACGGAACTAGGGAACAATTATTTAACCGTTGCCTAAGCAGGAACGGTTGAAGAATTTGGGGGCCGAGCGTGGTTGCTCCAGTAGCTCAGTGGCTAGCTTCAATAGCTTAGCTAGGTTTCAATTGTCTTTTGTAAGGCCTCTTAAAGCAAATGCGAAAAAAGCGTGTGAATATGAGATATAAAGGCAGCTTGATGACGTAACTATATTTATTTAAAAAAAAACACCACACTATCGGCGTTCTCGTAAAAACAATTTAATTAGACCACCGCAAACAAAAACAAGCAAACAATCGCAAGTTTTGTGAAACATTGCTAATAAACAATATTACAAGCAAATATCAACCGTATCCCTATAAAATAGAGTATATTTTAGAAGTATATTTAAAAATTAGCTTACTTACGTAGGTATTAACTGTTATCATATTATCTGTTATTTATACGAGAGTGAATAAACTATATAAACAATGACAGGTCATAGGACATTGATGTAATTGCATAGCATTTATGACGTAAGTTTGTAAGTAATGTGGCAAATTCTATGAAAATGCATAGAAAAAAAATGCACCTGAATATCATGTGAATAAAAAAGTAAAAAGTCGTCAGAAAAAAAAATCAAATGCTTCCTAAATCCTTATAGCCTAAGAAAGATACGTTTTTTTTGGAAAAAATTCACTAACAGGCTAATTTTTTTTATACGGTTCTTTTAAGTGATTTTAAGAATCAATATTTTTCAAATTTGCGAATCTACCACCGGAAGTTGAATAAAAAAAATGGTGCCCAAAAACTGTTGATTTTTCACAGCAAATATGGTATAAGTAGTTTTATTGAGAATGCTTCTATCTTTAGGTCTGTTTTGATGCTTTCGATCCGAATCGAAACATATATGCAACGGGAAATAAGAGAAATTTAATCAAACAGGTATTTTCAGTTTTTCTGAAACTTATTAAAAAGAAAATTATATATAAGCTTTTTATAGCAACACATGAAAAACAAGGACTGTTTCTCAGAATTATCATTGAAAATGAAACTATTTAAAAATTTGGTAAATAGTTTTTTACAAATCGCGTATTTAACATTAGTAGAAAAAATATATCAGTTCCAATTTTTCCGTGGACTTTTAATTTAAGCCCTGAGAATGTCAATGGAATAGGAATGAACCCCATGTTATTTGTTTTCGTTGATTTCCTTAATTACAGCACACACGTGCAATCTGATTTGGACTTTATTGCCTTACTATCAGGGATTATTTTAGAACGCACAACGAGATGGAAGTAGGCATGTCGAAACAAGCGCGCCGCGCGTGCGGCCGGCCCCCGCCGCCTCGCTCCGATGTCTGTTTATTATTATTACTTACTATGACTTTGCGTTAAGCGAATATTATTTATATTCCTTAATGTACAGCATACGTTTGCAATCGGATTTGGACTTTATTGACTTATTGTTAAGGATTATCTGAGATGAGAATGTAGGGATGTAGTAGGGAGGTTAAAACTTAAAACACGCGTGCTTGAGGCCGCCGCTCGGCCCAGTGCGACATTTTATTATTATTTACCTACTCATTCATTACCTTTAAAATGATATTGAGTTTGAGTAACTATGTTAAATTTGTTTGCGGCGTAGGAAATTTTGTTTATTTGCGTAGTATATGATGTTGACTTATAATCTTCTTCTTCTAAATATATAAAAGAGGAAACTGACAGACTGATTGATTGACTGACTGACATATCAACGCTCAGCCCAAACCGCTGGTTCAAGAGATTCCAAATTTGGCACGTAGGTTCGTTATAAGGTATAGGGGTGCAATAAGGAAGGATTTTTCAAAATTCATCCCCTAAGGGGGTAAAATGGGGCTCCAAAGTTTGTATGGAGAAACAAGATTAGTTTGATTATTTTATTCGAAACTTCACAGGGGTACTCCTAACAATAAATGAGTGAAGACGTGTTTCAGGTTTATTGAAAATTCAACCCCTAAAAGAGGGAAATGGGGTGTCAAAGTCTGAAAATCGACAATGGGTATTGTTTCTATGGTTTATCGGGTCGCTGATTACGAAAACAACAATGATTTTAAAATCCAACTTGGTGGACGTGAAATACCAATTTCCCCAGTCGGGGTGAAATGGGGTTGAAATGTCTACATATCAATATGGGTGTCGTTTTCATGGTTTTTTTGGGACGTTAATTACGAAAATGGCATCGATTTTAAGATTTAATATTGTGGACATGAACATTTCTAAATATGTTAAAGAAGAAACTGACTGACTACCACAGACTGACTGATCAACGCACAGCCTTAACCGCTGGTTCTAGATTATACTCCAAATTTGGCAAGTAGGTTCCTTATAAGGTCTAGGGGCGCACTATGAAAATATTTTTCAAAATTAACACCCTAAGGGGTGAAACGATGTCAAAATTTGTATGGGAAAACAATATTAGTTAATGAGTAAACAAGTTTTTCAGGTTTTTGAGAATTCAACCCTTAAAAGGAGGAAATGTGGTCACAAAGTCTGAAAATAATACCCATATTGATTTTCAGACTTTGAGACCACATTTCCTTCTTTTAAGGGAGACAGATATGTACTTTTATTCAAGAGTAGTAATTATAATCTCTTAGTAGTAGTAAGTCGATGGCGGCATAAAAATTCGTATACCGAAACCTCCAGAACGTAACAAATAGTTTTCCGACCCGCACCTAAATCGGTTCAGCAAAACGCGTGATAATCGCGGACAAATACATACCTCTGGTTGGGTCAAATTCAAACTCAAATCTTTTTTTTGTCGGCTGTTTAAAGTTACATTTAGTACGCGGGCGAAGCCGCGGGAAAAAGCTAGTGTGGTATATATCTTTAATAGTACGGTACGGCTTTCACACTTTTTCACCCGATTTCCTCCTTTTAGGGGTTGAATTTGCAAAAAACCGGGAACACGTGTTTACTTATTTATTGTTAGGAGTACTCCTGTAAAGTTTCGAATAAAATAGTCTGACTAATCTTGTTTCTCCATACAAACTTTGGACCCCCATTTCACCCCTTAGAGGATGAATTTTGAAAAATCCTTCCTTAGTGTACCCCTAGCTAGACCTTATAAGGAACCTACGTGCTAAATTTGTAATCTCTAGAACCAGCGATTTGGGCTGTGCGTTGATAATTGATATGTCAGTCAGTCAGTCATTTTCTCCTTTTATATATTTAGATAAAGAATGTTCATTTCTACAATATTACATCTTAAAATCGATACCGTTTTCGTAATTGACGTCCGAAAAAAAAACATAAAACTACACCCATATTGATATTTAGTTATTTCAATTTCAACCCCATTTCACCCCGACAGGGGAGATGGTATTTCATGTCCGCGACGTTGGATTTTAAAATCATTGTAGCTTTCGTAATTAGCGACCCGATAAACCACAGAAACAATACCCATTGTCGATTTTCACACTTTGTCACCCCATTTCCCCCTTTTAGGGGTTGAATTTTCAAAAAACCGGAGACACGTGTTTATTTACAGTGCCAACCACTTAAATAGCCTCACCTAATATAATACTCATAATATATAGTATATATTATGAGTATTATAATTTATACGTGACAATTTGTATCAATATATCTTAAATTTGAATTGTACGCCCTGACGTCTATCGAACGACACATGAACAAGTCCGAACTTGTCTGCGTGCGAAATGTCGTAGACCCAAGAGCTAATACGGGCCGTCCACATGAATAGCCTCAGTTTAATATAATCGTTCAAACCGTGCGTTTGAATTTCGGTTTAAAATTTATTTTATTATTACTAGATAATACAGATGGAATTCTATTAAGTACCTGCAATAAAGCGACAAAAAAAGTGATTTTGTGAGTATGGGCCTTGGTAAAAAACTTACGAGTTTAGAAATTGAAAAAAGAATTTTTAATTAACTTAAAAAGTATCCCATCGTGAGATAGCTAAAAAAATAGGTCGCAGCCCAAAAGTTATTTAATAATTATGTTAAAAATAAGGAAACCTACGGCCTCCAGTATAAAGGACGCACAAAATTTGCCACTACGGATCGTGAACGTCGTCTTATTTTGCGCTCTGCTTCAAATTCCAGAAAGACCGCCAGGCAAATAGCTACTGAAATAAATACTAGAGCATCTCTCTTTACAGTTCGACGGATTATTAGAACATCATCTTACCTCAAACGAAAAATGATATGAGCAAACCTCCGTTGAGAGAACAATATGTGGCGGCTCGACTGTCTTTTGCTAAAAAGTACATGTGCTGGAGAACTGAGTGGCGAAATGTGGTTTTTAGTGACGAGAAAAAGTTTAATCTAGATGGTCCAGATTGATTTAAATATTATTTTCACGACCTAAGGAAAGAACCGAAAGTATTATCACGTCATCACTCAACTCTCGGTTCGGTGATGGTTTGGGGGGCAATCTGTTACTATGATACTGTTGATTTAATTGTGGTAGACGGAAGACTAAATGCTGAAAATTATTAAAATTTATTAAAAGAATCAAAAAGTAAGATCAGAAAAGTAATAGGTAGAAAAAAATATTTTTCCAGCATGATAATGCTCCCCATACACACATCAGCCATAGTTACAAAGTGGTTTGAAGAAAACCAGATTGAAGTTTTAGACTGGCCATCCTTGTCCCCTGATCTCAACATCATAGAATATGCCTTGGGTAGGCTGTCTCGTCAAGTTTATTACAACGGAAGACAGTTTAGTAATAAAGAAGAACTGATTCAAGCTATTTACACTGTTTGGGATTCTATGGACGTTAATTACATACATTCTTTATATGAATCACTACCTAATCATATTTTCAAATTAATAAGGTCTAATAGAAGGTATACAAAATACTAAACTAAAGAGTTTTAATAACTAAACAGTATCTTTTAGCATGTGAGGCTATTCAAGTGGAAGGGGCAATTATTTGTTTTCACGTTATTTCTGTAAATTTGATAAGCTAACAATAAATATTTTATTTATAATAAACAAGGCTTCCAGTTTTATTTTATATTTTATGTTTAATGTATATCTCCTTTTTATATTACTATGTGTAATATTAATTTAGAGTGAGGCTATTCAAGTGGTGGGCACTGTATTTATTCTATAGTTAGGAGTACTCCTGTGAAGTTTTGAATAAAATAGGCTGACTAATCTTGTTTCCCCATACATCAAAATCATGGTAGTAGTATATATGATGAATTTAAAAGAAAAATTATCACAGCTAAGTAGACACTACTAGTTAACGAGTAATAGTCGAACTTCAGAAATGTACTTTGCAAAAGCAAACTTTCGTACAATTTTCATTGATACCGTAGATAATGTTGTTAATTCTGTCAAAAACATAGTAAATATAAGTTTGCAAACTTGTTAGTCCACATAATGTAACGGGTGGACGACTACGGAACCCTACCTTGCGCGTGGCCCGACACGCACTTGGCCTGTTTTTTTATATATTCAGATAAAGAATGTTCATTTCCACAATATTAAATATTAAAATCGATACCGTTTTCGTAATTGAAGTCCGAAAAAAAACATAAAACTACACCCATATTGATATTTAGTTATTTCAATTTCAACCCCATTTCACCCCGACAGGGGAAATGGTATGTCATGTCCGCCACGTTGGATTTTAAAATCATTGTAGTTTTCGTAATCAGCGCCCTGATAAACCACAGAAACAATTCCCATTGTCATTTTCACACTTTGTCACCCGATTTCCTCCTTTTAGGGGTTGAATTTTCAAAAAACTGGAAACACGTGTTTACTTATTTATTGTTAGGAGTACTCCTGAGAAGTTTCGAATAAAATAGTCTGACTAATCTTGTTTCCCCATACAAACTTTGGACCCCCATTTCACCCCCCTTAGAGGATGAATTTTGAAAAATCCTTCCTTAGTGTACCCCTAGCTAGACCTTATGAGGAACCTACGTGCCAAATTTGGAATCTCTAAAACCAGCGATTTGGGCTATGCGTTGATATGTCAGTCAGTCAGTCAGTTTCTTTTTTTATATATTTAGATAAAGAATGTTCATTTCTACAATATTACATCTTAAAATCGATACCGTTTTCGTAATTGACGTCCGAAAAAAAAACATTAAACTACACCCATATTGATATTTAGTTATTTCAATTTCAACCCCATTTCACCCCAACAGGGGAGATGGTATTTCATGTCCGCGACGTTGGATTTTAAAATCATTGTAGTTTTCGTAATTAGCGATCCGATAAACCACATACACAATACCCATTGTCGATTTTCACACTTTGTCACCCCATTTCCCCCTTTTAGGGGTTGAATTTTCAAAAAACCGGAGACACGTGTTTATTCACAGTGCCAACCACTTAAATAGCCTCACCTAATATAATACTCATAATATATAGTATATATTATGAGTATTATAATTTATACGTGACAATTTGTATCACCCCTAGACCATATATGGAACCTACGTGCCAAATTTGGAATCACTAGAGCCAGCGGTTTGGGCTGTGCGTTGATATGTACTGACAGAAATGACTGCAGAAACGAACAAACCAGTTTTGTCTATTTAAAAAAAATTGATCCCCATACAATATTTAACCCCTATTTTCAACCCTTTGGGAGACGAAAATTTTTAAAACACCTAGTTAACTTTCCTTGTTATATCTGCGTTTTCAAAATTTCGGATGGCGGTCACCCGCCTGTAGCCCTTATTATCTCTGGTTGGTGACTTTTACCGTGATATGATCTTTATAAAACATGCTTGTGCCGCGTATCTATTCTATACTACTAATATAAAATAATTATCACGATGTAATATTTTAAAAACGAATACAGTTGTCATCCTATTTACAATACAATACAATACAATACAAATACTCTTTATTGCACACCTCAATTAAAGGATACAGTTCGTTTCTATTTACTTGTTGAATCAAGACATACTTATTTACGCAACACCGAGCCGTCTATGTAATTCAAGATCGCGAAGGGCTTCGACCTGCGCGGCGTGCGAAGTAACGAATACCTACTTCTAAGCGTCCCTATAAGGCATAATTTAGCGTGGCATCATCTTTCTAAGAATTTATGCCGATACGTATACATGTTCTACTTTTTATGTATACCTAATTTATGTCTTCAACTGTACTGTTAATAAAGTGTGTGCAAAGTACGAGTCACGAATATATTCAATATACCTACCGTCCGGCCGACAGCGTAGTTGTTCAGTACCTACCTACCTACACCTACGAATGCACCGGATGAGCGGACTTTTATTATAGGCGTGTAGGTTAGGTTGTACACAAAGCGTGATTTCTTAATCGATAAATTATATCTATTTGAAAATCATTTTGGTGGTTTTGAGCCGTTTTAGATGTCGGATTATATACAAAATTTAAAGTTATTAAATGACTTAGTTTTAATTTTTAATTCATACTTCATAGCTACTATTGAACCTAATAATAAGTTGTTTAAATTGCACTATTTACATATACCTAAAAGAACATAAAGCTTAGGGCCGCACCGAAGCCGCCGATAAAAGTAAAGTACCTACACACACACTTGCTTGTCACCCACCCGCGCGCCTCTCGCTGTGCTGCACACCTCCGCTCACCCCGCGTATTCCCCTCTCGCGCCTACTATTAATGAAGATGCATTTGAAATCACTTAATAGGTATTTATAGGGTTCATTAGCATTACACCTTCTTCAATGTGGCCTTCATGAAAAGTCAACGTAGTGAGTTTGGCTTATATATTAATTTCACAAGACTTTTTCAAAGAAAATAAAGCTCCAGATATTTTGGGTAGCTTCAGTATAAAAAGGGTCAATACATATAAGAAAGATATATATAAACCATAACTGTAATGTTAGCTTATATACCATAGCCGTAATTGAATTTTATATATTTCTGTATTAAAAATTATTATATTACGATGTTGCCTTAACAAAAATCGGTTGATTTTTCATGTATCACAAAGAATATAAATATATATAGTATGTCATAAAGTAAGTAAATGCTTATACCATTTTCGCCCGATTTTTAAGGATTTTTTATAGATTATTTTTTAATATTTTCTACAGTCACGTTGGTGGACTACGTGTTTTATTAAAGAATATCTAATCTAATTGCTTTAACAAATTTTTTGGTGCAAAAAAAGTAGCTGTTATGAATTAATGTTCAAAATTCATACAGCGCAACCGTACCGCTCTTAGGCTATTACCGCTACTGTAAAATTAAGATAATCCAGAAAAAAAATAGAAAGGAATTTAAAAAGTAAGATTTTCTCATTGTATGGCAGAAAAGTACAAATTTTCAAAATAAAATGGCGCATATCTTAGAAACCAGAAGACTTGGCAAGTGTGGTCTAAAATGTATGAAATGACTTCCTCTATCACCCCTATATAGGCTTTGCACAGCTACCAAACACCCTGTATCTTAATTAAATGACACTTGAAACCGACTTGAGATCGTTGAGTTTAGAAACCAGAATAGACTTTGAACGCGTCATGTTAAAGTTCATTTTAGTGAAGCACAGATAGCCTAGTGTTATAGGCCGACAGCTGATAACTTAAATGCCTACATAGAAATGTACTACATATAATATAGCTAAGTAATTTCTAGTAATCTATATGACTTTTGCAGATAAGGGCAGTCACAGCACGCGCCAGCTATGTAAACAGGCTACTTAAAGTCCGGGTCTCTAGGGCAGGTGTTAAGATGTCACTGAAGTAAGATACCGCACTCACGCATAGTGATGTGCCGTGGGAATATTCCCTTGTTCCCAGAAATATTCACAAAACAGGGAAATATTATATTAATATTAAAGCTAGTTACAATGAATAGTATCTGAAGAATAAAATTCTTTCGATAAAAACTTTGTTTTATGATAGGTATTCACGTTTTAATAAAAATAAATAAATAAATATTTGTGGACAATCTTACACAAATCAACCTAGTCCCAAACTAAGCAAAGCTTGTATTATGGGTACTAAGTGACGATATACATACTTATACAGATAAATAAATACTTAAATACATAGAAAAAATCCAAGACCCAAGAACAAATATTCGTGCTCATCACACAAATAAATGCCCCGGCCGGGATTCGAACCCGGGACCTCCAGCTTCGTAGGCAGGGTCACTACCAACTAAGCTAAAGCGGTCGTCAAGTACATTAACAGTTTTATATAATAAAACTAGTTTTTTGCGTACTGCGCAGGGCGCGAGCAATTTTTAATTAGACTGGGATGATTTGTATCATTATTGTTAAATAAAGAAGTAATGTTCTAAAATTTGTGTTATTTCAAGTTAGGGAATATTCCCAGAAACTATGGGAATATTCCCAATGTTCCCGGGAATATTCCCGGGAGCATAGGGAATTTACTTTCGCAGGTGAGTTATGCTGCTTAATTTCTCGGTAAAAAGTCGACTTATGTTTTGATAGAATCCCCGAAGCCACAATATGTAGACCTAGGGTGACACCACCAATAATGGACAAGGCCCAACGATATACATTAACTCTTATGTAAAAGAAAATAAGAGTCATTCATTTTTTATAGAACAATTAATTTAAAACCGTATGATCCGTTGACGTGTCCATAATTGGTGGTGTCACCCAACACAATTTCAAAATTCCCCTATGTTCTCTTTGTGTGGGAATATTCCCGGGTAGGGAATATTCCTGGGAACATCACTACAACTACAACTATGGTTAACCCGCGCTCGTGAGATAAAATTAGGTACTGTAAGTAAAGAGGTTGCCAAAGTTCAAAATGGGAAGTGCGCCGGTCGTCGTGATATGACAGACGTAATTGTCTTGTGATAAGAGGAGACGGCGTGAAACGTTGTATACTTTCGCATTAATTGGGACTGTTACTATGGCCCGTTTTAGATGTACGGTTGTTTTGACAAACTGATTACGAGCGACTCCGTAGCGCCACTCGTGAAAAATTGTGATTATTTCAATTTAACGATAGATATTTAAAAAAGCCGGCCAAGTACGTGTCGGACTTCGCACATTTAGGGAACCGACCGCAAAGTCAAGTTGGTTTTATAGGAAAATAAATAAAATAAAATATTTGTGGACAATCTTACACAAATCAACCTAGTCCCAAACTAAGCAAAGCTTGTACTATGGGTACTAAGCGACGATATACATACTTATATAGATAAATAAATACTTAAATACATAGAAGACACCCAAGACCCAAGAATAAATATTCGTGCTCATCACACAAATAAATGCCCCGGCCGGGATTCGAAACTGGGACTTCCAGCTTCGTAGCCAGGGTCACTACCAACTAAGCTAAAGCGGTCGTCAAATTGTACTGTATTTTATATTAAAGTACGTTTTGAATACATCAAACTAGTTTTTATACTCGTCGACTACAATATTACAATTACAACTTCATAGACCATTGCACAATATTATACATTTTAAGCTGAACTAAAAGTCTATGCTCTATGGAGTAATATAATATTTCATTGTACAACTGCGCGGAGAATCGAAATATCATTCAAAAATAGAACGCCGTAATTTGATGAAAAAAATTAAGTTTAAGGAGACTCATTTTATGAATATTTCAACATTGATAGTGCTTCCCGCGCTTCTGAACGTAAAAACGTTAATGCACTTGTCAAATGTCTACCTACTTAAACGGTCGTCTGGATACTGGCCATAATCATTAAAAAAAAACTTAAATTCTCTTGTGTCGTGATTGGTCGAAATTTGACATGATGCCAAAGGCGGGCATGGACTGATTTTTTTTTTCATCTTAACAGGGCACCGGCCCTGTGGGAATTGTTATTACAAATTTACAATACTTGTGATATTATCGTAAATTTCATAATTATTTAGACTTGTTTTTAATATTCATCAATACCCACGTGATACGTATTGTGATATGTGCCGACCACGTGCTATTAATCACCGTGTAACCCTCATGCACTAATGAGATCGTTTCAGCGGCAACTTTCTGTTATTTTAGTGGACTCGTAGAAAAAGTATTGTATACAATAGTTATATAATTAGCTTTTTGAGTCTCGAACCTTACTTAGACCACTCGGCAAGCCTCGTGGTCTAAACGCGGTTCTCGACTAAAAAAGCATTCATTATATAACGATTGTATAAAATACTATTATACGTTGCTAGATTCGGCGATCTACGAGCTCAATAATAAAACGGCCCTATTCCTGTCACTCACGCATCCGTCCGTCCGTCGTCTCTCACACAGGTTTTACAGCCAAACGGTTGGAGCCACAGTCTTCAAATTTTCACAGTATAAGCATCTTGTTGGCCCAAAGCCATACAAATTAGTCAAAACTAATTTTTAAATGTTTTTGAACTTCATTTTGCGGTTGGTTCGGAACCTTAAATGTGCGAAGACAGACTTGCCCTTGGGCGGTGTTTTTTTAAACATGACTGTGGCTTTAGGCCGGGCCCAAAAGTATGCGGTTGGAGAGTGGCCTGGGGAAACCTCCAACACGACCACGCGGGCGGTTTAAACACTGGAATACTCAGTTAGCGCTCCAGTGAGATTGGTTGAGCGGCTTCAACCGAATCTGAGGTGCGTCATAACATAAGCAGCCATTATAAAACCCTTAACGATAAATAGACTCAAAGAGCATACTATCTGTCTCTAAGTAGAGGATATATTCAAGGGCCTGACACGCTTTGATAGAGAAAGATAGCTTTATTGCGATTGAAGAGGAAATAGAAAAGAGTGCCATGTTTTGTCTGTACTGTATCACCGACCGAGCATTTTTTTCATGGTCGGGTTATAGGCACAGGCACACTTCCATAAGCAAGACATTGGACATGCAAACCGGCCAAATTGCGTAGTACAATTTTTATAAACATGAATATTCTTTCTCATACCCCCGCCGGTCGCTCGGAGGCGCATCTATAACTACTTGCATATACTATATCTATGGACATTGGACATATTAGAAAGAGGGTAGGTATTCTTGTTATCAAGTCGCGGCATCAATTATGCTAGAACCAATTAAGGTTTATCAAGTAGCCATTTTAAAACCCTAAACGATAATAGGCGTAAATAACCGCGGGTGTGTCTACGGGTTATCATTATCGTTGCTAGCGTACATATTCTGTTTACGTGGTTCTATTTCTATGAGAAATAATTTAATATAATCATGCAGTTCACGCGTGCGGATCGTATCTACATAATAGTATTTAGTTTAGGTTGAAGGTAGTTCGATACAACTGTCTACGCCTGAATTAGAAACATAGTGGACGGGTAGAAAACTTTTTTCGTGGCTACCCTTCACATTTTTATCAACTTTTGTGGGTAGTCAAATGTTGTGTACTCATATCTCCGTTGACAACTTGCTGAGACGACAGTTCTGCCGCGAAAATATATAGTAAATATACAGTAGAATCCGGATACAGCGACGGTCAAGGGAGTGGCGATATTACGTCGCGCTGGTATTAACGCTAAACGCGACGAGCTTAACGTATTTTACCAACCAATTGGATCTAAGTTATCTGAATAAAGAATTTATATTATTATTAAGGCTATACCACCTGCGGCTATGACATATATAACTATGTCGGAGGAGTGCTGACCTGCAGCGAGTGTAGCCGCACATTCGCTGCAAGGATTGCACTCCCATCGCTTTATGGGGCCTATACAGTCACAGGTAAAAAAAAAAGCTCTCAGCAGTAGAAAGTACTCGCTGTGACTGAATACAGCTAGGAGATGTTGAATGGCAAGAGGTTTTAAAAAGGAGAGTCAATTCGAAATGAATAACTAATAATTTGTTTCCATTTTGATCTCCGATCATAGTCCAGCTATAAATGTTTTTCGTTTAAAAAATAATAACAGTTTTAATCTTGTTATTGCTATGACTGGTTTGAAAGCTTACTTAATGCTGCGCAGATCCCAATTAAATTTTATTAATTGATTACTGTTACTGTGTTGGCTACGGTAGCCTTGTCTAGTCGATCAAGCATGCGCCTATCAAGCTGTCGTGGGTTCGAGTCCTGGCTCGTATCAACGAGTTTTTCGGGAATTTTGCGTGGAACATCGATTGATATTTAACGTTGGGTTTATGGTGACGGAAAACATCTTGAGGAAACCTGCATACATCTGCGAAGAAAACTCAAAGGTGTATGTTATTTCCCTAACTGGCATTATCAGTCTCTTGCGAACTTGATCCCTATATCATAACAAGAGGAAATTCTCTAAAACGCCTAAGATTCAACTCACCAACATATTTGATGCCCTCAGCCTTCACCCCATCGACAGCCCTTTGAAGAACTTGGTCCTTGACGTCCAGTAACTGGTCTGGTGTGATGAGGGGACAGGGACAGTGGGCTCCCATGCCACCGGTGTTAGGGCCCGTGTCTCCGAGAGACTTGTGGCCTTATCAGTCTCTTGCCAACTTGATCCCTATGTCATAGTAAGAAGTGCTGTCTATAAAGCCTAGATTCAACTCACCGACATATTTGACGCCCTCAGACTTTAACCCATCGACAGCTCTCTGAAGAACTTGATCCTTGACGTCCAGTAGCTGGTCTGGTGTGATGAGGGGACAGGGACAGTAGGCTCCCATGCCACCGGTGTTAGGGCCCGTGTCTCCGAGAGACTTGTGGCCTTATCGGTCTCTTGCCAACTTGATCCCTATGTCATAATAAGAGGAGCTCTCTACCAAGCCCAGGTTCAACTCACCGACATATTTGATGCCCTCGGCCTTCAATCCATCGACAGCCCTTTGAAGAACTTGATCCTTGACGTCCAGTAGCTGGTCTGGTGTGATGAGGGGACAGGGACAGTAGGCTCCCATGCCACCGGTGTTAGGGCCCGTGTCTCCGAGAGACTTGTGGCCTTATCAGTCTCTTGCCAACTTGATCCCTATGTCATAGTAAGAAGTGCTGTCTATCAAGCCTAGATTCAACTCACCGACATATTTGACGCCCTCAGACTTTAACCCATCGACAGCTCTCTGAAGAACTTGATCCTTGACGTCCAGTAGCTGGTCTGGTGTGATGAGGGGACAGGGACAGTAGGCTCCCATGCCACCGGTGTTAGGGCCCGTGTCTCCGAGAGACTTGTGGCCTTATCAGTTTCTTGCCAACTTATCCCTATGTCATAATAAGAGGAGCTCTCTACCAAGCCCAGGTTCAACTCACCGACATATTTGATGCCCTCGGCCTTCAATCCATCGACAGCCCTTTGAAGAACTTGATCCTTGACGTCCAGTAGCTGGTCTGGTGTGATGAGGGGACAGGGACAGTAGGCTCCCATGCCACCGGTGTTAGGGTCCGTGTCTCCGAGAGACTTGTGGCCTTATCGGTCTCTTGCCAACTTATCCCTATGTCATAATAAGAGGAGCTCTCTACCAAGCCCAGGTTCAACTCACCGACATATTTGATGCCCTCGGCCTTCAATCCATCGACAGCCCTTTGAAGAACTTGATCCTTGACGTCCAGTAGCTGGTCTGGTGTGATGAGGGGACAGGGACAGTAGGCTCCCATGCCACCGGTGTTAGGGCCCGTGTCTCCGAGAGACTTGTGGCCTTATCAGTCTCTTGCCAACTTGATCCCTATGTCATAGTAAGAAGTGCTGTCTATCAAGCCTAGATTCAACTCACCGACATATTTGACGCCCTCAGACTTTAACCCATCGACAGCTCTCTGAAGAACTTGATCCTTGACGTCCAGTAGCTGGTCTGGTGTGATGAGGGGACAGGGACAGTAGGCTCCCATGCCACCGGTGTTAGGGCCCGTGTCTCCGAGAGACTTGTGGCCTTATCGGTATCTTGCCAACTTGATCCCTGTGTCATAATAAGAGGAGCTCTCTACCAAGCCCAGGTTCAACTCACCGACATATTTGATGCCCTCGGCCTTCAATCCATCGACAGCTCTCTGAAGAACTTGATCCTTGACGTCCAGTAGCTGGTCTGGTGTGATGAGGGGACAGGGACAGTAGGCTCCCATGCCACCGGTGTTAGGGCCCGTGTCTCCGAGAGACTTGTGGCCTTATCAGTCTCTTGCCAACTTATCCCTATGTCATAATAAGAGGAGCTCTCTACCAAGCCCAGGTTCAACTCACCGACATATTTGATGCCCTCGGCCTTCAATCCATCGACAGCCCTTTGAAGAACTTGATCCTTGACGTCCAGTAGCTGGTCTGGTGTGATGAGGGGACAGGGACAGTAGGCTCCCATGCCACCGGTGTTAGGGTCCGTGTCTCCGAGAGACTTGTGGCCTTATCGGTCTCTTGCCAACTTATCCCTATGTCATAATAAGAGGAGCTCTCTACCAAGCCCAGGTTCAACTCACCGACATATTTGATGCCCTCGGCCTTCAATCCATCGACAGCCCTTTGAAGAACTTGATCCTTGACGTCCAGTAGCTGGTCTGGTGTGATGAGGGGACAGGGACAGTAGGCTCCCATGCCGCCGGTGTTAGGGCCCGTGTCTCCGAGAGACTTGTGGCCTTATCGGTCTCTTGCCAACTTATCCCTATGTCATAATAAGAGGAGCTCTCTACCAAGCCCAGGTTCAACTCACCGACATATTTGATGCCCTCGGCCTTCAATCCATCGACAGCCCTTTGAAGAACTTGATCCTTGACGTCCAGTAGCTGGTCTGGTGTGATGAGGGGACAGGGACAGTAGGCTCCCATGCCGCCGGTGTTAGGGCCCGTGTCTCCGAGAGACTTGTGGCCTTATCGGTCTCTTGCCAACTTGATCCCTATGTCATAATAAGAGGAGCTCTCTACCAAGCCCAGGTTCAACTCACCGACATATTTGATGCCCTCGGCCTTCAATCCATCGACAGCCCTTTGAAGAACTTGATCCTTGACGTCCAGTAGCTGGTCTGGTGTGATGAGGGGACAGGGACAGTAGGCTCCCATGCCGCCGGTGTTAGGGCCCGTGTCTCCGAGAGACTTGTGGCCTTATCAGTCTCTTGCCGACTTGATCCCTATGTCATAGTAAGAAGTGCTGTCTATCAAGCCTAGATTCAACTCACCGACATATTTGACGCCCTCAGACTTTAACCCATCGACAGCTCTCTGAAGAACTTGATCCTTGACGTCCAGTAGCTGGTCTGGTGTGATGAGGGGACAGGGACAGTAGGCTCCCATGCCGCCGGTGTTAGGGCCCGTGTCTCCGAGAGACTTGTGGCCTTATCGGTCTCTTGCCAACTTGATCCCTATGTCATAATAAGAGGAGCTCTCTACCAAGCCCAGGTTCAACTCACCGACATATTTGATGCCCTCGGCCTTCAATCCATCGACAGCCCTTTGAAGAACTTGATCCTTGACGTCCAGTAGCTGGTCTGGTGTGATGAGGGGACAGGGACAGTAGGCTCCCATGCCGCCGGTGTTAGGGCCAGTGTCTCCGTCTCCAAGACGCTTGTGGTCTTGAGCGGGGGGCATCATGGAAACTGTTTCGCCATCGGTGAAGGCGAGGACCTGTGACCGGTAAAATCAGTTTGTTTTAGTTTTTACATGTCTCTACCAGCGCGAAACATCATCTACATGATGTACCTAATTTTAATATTCATTTTAAAATGTTGCACTTATGTAATTTAATATAACTTGTAAAATGTTTACCTATTTTACCAATAAATGTCTGTATTCTGAAAACACCATAAGATTTTTTGAAGAAAGATACAGCGCCCGTATATCTATGTATTTATAATAAGATTCGGGTCTAAATTTCTCTCGGGAATTTATATTTTTGGTACATTATCATAGTTCCTGTAAATGTGTACTGAAAGATGCCCGGGACCCACTACCTAGCCTAAGAGGGAAACTAGACTTCTACTATGTACAAGTATTGTATGTATGTATGTAAGCACTTTATGATTGTACAATCACAGGTCGTTTAATCAATGTACTTCACAATAGATTAATGTACAAAGGCGAGCATATCCCTTTAAGGTATCTCTTCCAGCTAACCTTCGAGCAATTGAGTGGAAGATAGGTAGAACGAGTATTGTGACATAGGGCCCAGGAGAATATAGTACCTAACACTATGATTGCCATGGTAACTCGCCTTTCGTGTGATAACTGGTCTTTTCAGTTGCAAGATTAGCCCCGAAGACAAAACATTGCAAGTCAAATAAAAGCTTGTATAGTGCGCGCCATCCACGACGACGCGCCCCTCCACCGCCCGTTCCGTACAATTGCGCATAGATTAGTATGAGATGCGCTGTGGAGGGGCGCGTCGTCGTGGATGGCGCGCACTATATTAATATTAATGTAGTCACGCAGTGATATGTTTATCGCCCACAACGCATTTCAAGTATTACAGTACACACCATATATATATTCATATGAATAAACAGACTGATTACTATACATACCTATATCTCCATACGATTATATATCAGAAATCGATATAGATCGCGCGTGCACATACGGTCACAGGTCAATGACTAGCAATATATCTGATACTGACACAAGTAAGACCTACCTTATGCCCGCACATTTAAAGTTCAAAGTCCTTCAACATTTATCAAGTATCTTTGCAACCCTTTTATGCGACCAAATGCAAATAGCACACACCTTACGCTAATATATTTAGGGGTGAAATTGTAATGATGCAGATCTGTCTGAGTGCAATTGGCTGACAAGAGTACTTAGATTGATTTAAGAACATTCACTGAACTTATGTCATGGTTATTTACTAGCATTAGTTATTAATTGGGGTAGACTAACTCATCAACATTGTAGATATCTAGTGACATAAAATGAAATGTTGCTCTGTTGAATATATTGTATGGTTGAAATTCTTTTTGTTGAACGTATTTCTATTACAATGTTATTGAATTTTGAACCTTATTATTTGAACGGTAAAGTAGCTTTTTGAACGAATTGCTTTGGTGTAAATCGTTCAACTGAATTGATTTTAAGTATACCTATTCAGCATAAAGTGTGCACTGTTTACTGAATTGCTCTTGTTTTCATACATTTTCAAGAATAAAGAATGACAAAACTGTCACGAAAATTCAAGAAACCAGTTATTTGCTATTGTTTTGAATTTTATTTATTGGTTTGTGGAAATACATTAAAATGTTACGCTGGAAACGAAGCTCAAAGGTTTTAAAGTTAACTAACCAAATGTGATGTACTGTGTTATTTTTGTTGAGGTTGTGCAATAAGGAGTATTTTGTAATTGTATTGTGATTCCAAAAAAAATGCAAATGATCAGCAATGTTGTTCGTACCAATGTGTGCTTTTTGTATCGATTTTTTGGACATAACTATTGGCCTTTTTATCTTTGTATCACTCGTACAGTCGACAGCAAAGATATGTACACAATATTCCTCCTATTACAAGGGGCTAAGGTGCAAAAGTGTCAACATATCTTTATCGTCAAGAGCAAAATTGAAGCGTATTTACCACATTAAAAAAAACAACGGTGACCACTTACCATTAGGACCTATGCACATGCACACCGCGCTTTTTTAAACGCGCCGTTGACGCGTGTTCCCTGCTCCCGTCTGCTACTGTTAACATGGTAGAATAGGAACGGGGGCACGTGCAGTTGCTGTATGCAGTCGGCAGCGCAATCATACCTTAAGGCCCTTAGGTTTTTTTAGTTAGGGCTGTCTGTCAGCTTGCTTTTAAAAAACTCACCGAAACCTCCTCTCCCTCTAACAGCTCTTCAACCACGACTGTCTGCCCAGCGGATCCATATTTGGAGTCTGTGAGGATGTCGTCCACAGCTCTGCAAGCCTCTTGCTTCGTAGCAGCCACTACAACACCCTTGCCAGCGGCTAGGCCGGAAGCCTTCACTACCAGTGCCGGGTAGTTGGCGCTAGAAAAAAAAAAGTTTTTCTCAAAAATGCAATGATATATTGACGTCATGTTCGTTATAAAAGCCTGCGAGGTAACACGTTTCGGTTGAGGCGGAAAGAGTGGCCCATAATGGAATTTCATACTACATTTAAGGCCTAGGCCGTCAAAACCGTCTTTTGTTTCCGGGACTGTAAGGAGTCCTCCAGGAGAGAGCCCGGGGTCCTTGAGGATGAAATAACGCTGGTAATGTTAGAATACCGTAGAGAATCCTCTGGGAGCAAAATCAACAAACCATTCTCATAAATCATTAAATCCGAGCCTCTCACTCACACATTCTTGAATCTCCTAAGTGCGAGAGAGAGTTTGTTGTATGGGCCCCATTCATTTACAAATTATAGAAAGTGAAACATATATCTTTCTATCGATGGAACACTTGGAACAGTCAGCAAACTAAGTAGTTTTTCCCGCATTTCGACCTTTTTGTATGATAAAGTACGAAAGTAGTAGAACTTTTTTTTATTGTACTAAAAATAAAAAACCAGAGCCATTAAAGGGGGGCAATCTTGCAAGAGTCTAGACCCCTTATCTCGTTTCCTTATTTTTACACAAGTATCACTCGGAAAACAAGATAATATTAAAATACTTGGCATTGGCCTGTTTCATCAGTTACAGGGTCAATGGGGCTGCTGGGGTCCACGATTCGTTTCAATTGTTTTTTATTGTGTACTTGGCCCCAATACCGTGGATCTTGCATTGCATTGTAATAAGAATACATTATGAATTGCCGGTTTGCGCGATTGTGACAAATAAAGCGCGATTGTTGCTGTTAATAGTAGTTTATGCAACTATTACATAATGAGAGTTCTTCTCTTCTTAAAACACTTCGGGTCTTACAACACGAGTGTTGGTCCATAATAGGTTAACACGAGTACAGTCGAGGTCATTAATATGTATACACTTTTTAACCTAATCGAATGCGTTTGCTTACAAATCGCAGGCGACCGCACTCGATTAGGTAAAAAAGTGTATATATATTAATGACCTTGACTGTACATTACAGGATACACAGTAATTATGTATACAGTTGTATGCACTACTTTATCTACCTACATGCATATCCAATATATCCATGAATCTTCTATCATGTGTTCAGAACCATTGCTCGAAACGCAATGGTCTCTGTTTAATTCAGTAGGGTTGGCCACATAGACGGTAGTATATAATCATCCTATTAGCGTTATCCCAGTACAGTTGCATCCAGAAGGATGCCTGGGGTCCGCTACCTAGTCACAAGATTTGGCGTAGGCACTAATTTTTGCGGAAGCGACTGCACTTTGAACTTCCACCCAGGGAAAACTAGACTTTAGTGGGCTTAGGCCTTGTCAAGTGAGTGGGCCACTTGACTGTTAGAAGTTCTCAAGCCGCCTGAAGGCCTGTAACTTGGCTTCATCAACGGCTTAACGTGCCTTCCAAAGCACGGGAGCGCTCAGTTAATAAACACTCAAAGCGGTCACCCCTCCATGAACTAGGCTGACATTGCTTAACCTCGCATACCGCACGCGGGCGCAGCTGGGCCACGAACGCTCCTAAGACTATAGACGGTAGAACAGTCACGAGTTTTAATTTCGGACCCACTTAAGGTTGACAGTGCAGTCCTGTCAAACTGTATAGAAAGTCAAGGAAAAACTTTGCGAAATGGGTCATAAATTAACGAGCGTGACCATACATATAAAAATAGAAATCTCACCTATTAATAAAATCCTTAGCTTCCTCAGCATCGGTGAACGACTTGTACCTCGCCGTGGGTATCTGATGACGAAGCATGAAGGCCTTGGACCAGTCCTTGCTGGCCTCAATCTGGGCTCCGGCTTGTGTTGGCCCGAACACCTTGACACCATGTGAGGTAAGGCCATCTGTGATGCCGTTGGCCAGCGGGTCTTCGGGACCAACTAACACCAGGTCAATGGACTTGTCTTTGCACCATTGTGCTAGTACCTGGGAAAATTATGTGCGTAACGTAAAAATGCAATGTTAATGTTTTTGTTACATATAAAATAATTTTAATGAAATATTCTGAAATATTGTTTGTTTCTCGAATAAGTGATTTGTAATCTTAGAGAAATAAATAAATCTGAACTGAAGAAAAATAGCAAATATATAAATAGAAAATTGTCTAAGCTAGATTATTTATAATTTTTTTAATAAGATGTACATATGATAGGTATGGCTAGTCGCTAGCCCGGTTACGCAACCAGAGGGTCTACTGCGAACTGCCGTCCCTTTCATACATATAGTGTATAACATGAGAGTGAAAGGGATGGCACGATACAAAGTTCGGAGTACAGGCACAGATTAAGTTTGTGACCACCTAAATGTTGAGGTATTTTTTAATATTAACATCACAGACCCTAAGGAAATAGTGCGCTGTGTGCATTTTATTTAGAAGTTATTGAATGGGCATCCATTAAAAACAATCTCGATACCTTTTCAGTGTTTCAATGGCAAGTGGTCACAAACCGGCGCACCAAATTAGCTGGTCGCTAACCAACCTATTGACCCTACTTTGCCCAACAGCAATGTTTAATCATTACATAACCAAATCATTGACAATTATTATAAGCAAACAATCATATCAACAATGGAAAACTACAAAAAAAAAAGTTTATTTCAAGATTATTGTTTCACAGGAATCTTATCATTGCATAACATGTTTTCAAGTGCTAACAGCGAAGCTCCAAATGCCTCGGGCACTCTCAAGAGAAGGCCGAAGGTTATCAGCTACCCATATAATGAGCTAATTGATCTCTCAAATTTAATTGATGTTTTATTGCTGTTTAGTTATAAAAAATTGTGTGTGGTGAGAGAAAGGTTTAGGTTTTTTTCAGTTTAAATCAATGACAAATAAAATAATAATATTTCTGGGCCATCTTACACTGATCTGCCTAGTCCCAAACTAAGCAACGCTTGGACTATAATGGGTACTAAGCGACAATATACATACTTATATACAAAAATAGATACTTGAATAAATAATATCCAAGACTCGGGAACAAATATTTTTGCTCAACACAAATAAATTCCTTAACCGGGATTCAAACTTGGGACCTCCAGCTTCGTAGCCAGAGTCACTACCAAATACGCTAAAGTGGTCAACACAATATAGCACAAAATTAATTTGAACGTACAAAAGGCAAGTCATTCTATATCATATAAAAAAAATAGTTTTTAAATTCTGAACATTTTTTAAAACTTTATAACCAGACAACAAACATTTCTTTTCTTTTTTTGAATGATTATGGCCTGGCTACGAAGCCAACAACATTTCTTATATAGTAAAATAATCTGATAATGTATATGAATTAACTATCATATATACATGGGATATCAAACAGGTAATTATTCAATAATTATACCAATGTCATGTCAACAAAATATTAGCATAAATGTTTTAACATAACCAGTTTTGGAACGAAATATTTCTCAAATAACGTATTTTGTAAACTATGTCTAATAGCTAGTCTTATTAGAAACTTACTGGATAATTCTTGATGTCAAGATCTACAGATTCAACTTTGTTTGTTGTTGAAATCCCAACACTGCCGGGTGCACAGTATATTCGCTCAACAAACGGCGAATTCGCCAACTTCCAACACAAGGCATGCTCGCGGCCTCCGCTGCCTATCACTAGGATATTTTTCTGATCAACCATGTTAAAAACGGCGGTCACAACAAATTAGGACCACTTGTTTACACGAAGTCAATCACGTGTCGGTTTTTGACGAATTACAAGTTACAACGCCTTTAAAAAATTAGTAAAGATAAAATAGTAACAGAATATAAGGTAGCTTGATTGTAAGTCTTCAAGAAATCAATGTATTCAATTAAATTAATTAAGATTATCTCATTTATTTTTCAAGACACTGCCGTCTTAGATAGATAGATATAAAAGAGAAATGGCAGCCTCATTTAAGGGCCTTTGCCAATGACACACGAAGGGATAAATTAAGTAAAACTGAATAAAACCACTTAACAAGAAGAAAAAGATGTGACTTTCGCCAAGATGGCGGCGAAAGTCAATCAATGACAAATAAAATAATAATATTTCTGGGCCATCTTACACTGATCTGCCTAGTCCCAAACTAAGCAACGCTTGGACTATGATGGGTACTAAGCGACAATATACATACTTATATACAAAAATAGATACTTGAATAAATAATATCCAAGACTCGGGAACAAATATTTTTGCTCAACACAAATAAATTCCTTAACCGGGATTCAAACTTGGGACCTCCAGCTTCGTAGCCAGAGTCACTACCAAATACGCTAAAGTGGTCAACACAATATAGCACAAAATTAATTTGAACGTACAAAAGGCAAGTCATTCTATATCATATAAAAAAAATAGTTTTTAAATTCTGAACATTTTTTAAAACTTTATAACCAGACAACAAACATTTCTTTTCTTTTTTTGAATGATTATGGCCTGGCTACGAAGCCAACAACATTTCTTATATAGTAAAATAATCTGATAATGTATATGAATTAACTATCATATATACATGGGATATCAAACAGGTAATTATTCAATAATTATACCAATGTCATGTCAACAAAATATTAGCATAAATGTTTTAACATAACCAGTTTTGGAACGAAATATTTCTCAAATAACGTATTTTGTAAACTATGTCTAATAGCTAGTCTTATTAGAAACTTACTGGATAATTCTTGATGTCAAGATCTACAGATTCAACTTTGTTTGTTGTTGAAATCCCAACACTGCCGGGTGCACAGTATATTCGCTCAACAAACGGCGAATTCGCCAACTTCCAACACAAGGCATGCTCGCGGCCTCCGCTGCCTATCACTAGGATATTTTTCTGATCAACCATGTTAAAAACGGCGGTCACAACAAATTAGGACCACTTGTTTACACGAAGTCAATCACGTGTCGGTTTTTGACGAATTACAAGTTACAACGCCTTTAAAAAATTAGTAAAGATAAAATAGTAACAGAATATAAGGTAGCTTGATTGTAAGTCTTCAAGAAATCAATGTATTCAATTAAATTAATTAAGATTATCTCATTTATTTTTCAAGACACTGCCGTCTTCAACACGCGTAAACTTTCGAATGACGTTTCGTTGACTTATCAGAAACGGTCGCGTTCAGTTATCAGTGTTGGGTGCAAATGACAAAAGGTCAACTTCTCCTCATGATAAAATTACATCATGGCATAGGCAATCAAATAAGTAGCGAAATCATGTTTAACCAACGTAAACAATGGAATTGTAACTAAGTTGAGTTGACGTCATTAACTATTATATTCTTTATGTAAGATGTCAAGAGACCAGCTGTTGACCCTGTGGTTCATTTAGGTACTTGCTTACAATATTCTTTTCATACCTGCTACTCAGAAAAGAGTCATTGTTGCACCCACAGGTTGCACCCAAAAGAGGGATTAAAGTCGTACTTTTCATCCCTCATTTGAGGTCAGCAATAACTCTTTTCCTCATAAAACTTGCGGAAAGCATTATTTGCTACTAGATAGAAAAAGTATTTGTAAGTCATTTCATGTTTTAGCAACGGGCCTCATTGGCGGTGTGAAAAGCAGTATGTGCCACACGACACGACTCACACGGTAGCAAAATTATTTCCTTCTTGGGCGTAAACAGTTGAATCCCTCGCTACGCTCAAGATTCTACTTTAAAATCCCTCGTGATCCAATATATCGCCCTCGCCGTAAATATATCATTGTGCTCCCTTGAAACATAATCCACAATCCATATTGAACTTAATTGTAGGAGAGCCCAAGAGGGGATTTTGGGATTTACTTGAGCGCGTCAGAATAAGATATACGTGCCATACTTGAAAATACACTACTACATTTTTCATCTACTATCGGAAGATACAAGAATATTTGTGGTAAAAATCGTTTGATTTTTGAAATTTAACCGACACGTTCGATTAACGCCCACGTGGTTGGGCCACCGGTACCAGCGCTATGATATGAAAATTCCTTTTCGTCATTACGTACTTAGACCCCTGTAGAATCCTCATACTGGTCATACTGGTATGGTTCGTACACAACTCTAAGGCCAAATTCTGTCAAACGAACGCAAGCAAAACTCGACTTAGAGCTCTGATTGTGAGGTAGACTTTTGCTTGCGTTAATTTGACAGCACTTAGCCTTACAGTTTTGTACGAACTATACAAATGGTTGGAAATATTGTGTCGGCGTCTCCTGGCCTAAGGCCTCGCACTCGAAAGAGCGCGTTGTGTGCGATAGAAAGAGATGGCGACGTTTAGGCACGTTTGGCATACCTAAACATTACTTATTCTGTGCCATTGTACAAGTTAATTAAGTTATGGTGCGAGAGAAAATTGGTCATTGAAATCTGTTACTGGACATGATCTTAAACGAAAAAGGACGGCGACAGTTTTAATTTATTTCGTTTTTTTGAACAATAATAACATTTATTCTTGTAAAATAAAATCCATATTCTAGCGCTAAAAATAGATTCAACTTGAACGCAGTCCTAAATTTTTCTAGGTACGTTTCGTTTCTTGCATACACTATTAACAAATAATTTACATTTCAGAACATTAAAAATTAGATGAAGGTAGATTTAAGTTTCAACAATATTTTTTATATTTAACACCGTTTATTGAAGTCAAAAGTATTTCAAAATATCTGTAAAATAAGTATGATCACAATAGTATGTTGAGGGTACGGAACGGTTCCAAATATGGCGAATTTTATTCGTTCGTTCTTGTCATTTTGCTGTGATGCTTGCTTTTGTGTAAAACTAGTGTTTTGTTGCGTTAAAAATGGCTGACACCGGTCTACGTATGAATTTTGCTGCATTGAAGAGGGCAGATCCATATGCGCGTGAAATAATTGACAGTGCTACCCACGTTGCACTTTATACATTTGAGGAGAACGAATGGGAGAAAACGAACATCGAAGGAGCTTTGTTTGTGTACAGTAGAAATGGGGAACCGTATCACAGTCTGGTAATTATGAACAGATTGAATACGAACAACCTAATTGAACCCGTATCGAAAGGAATAGAATTACAATTAAAGGAACCTTTCCTTTTGTACCGAAACGCGAAGTGTTGTATCTACGGCATATGGTTCTACGATAAAGACGAGTGCGTTCGAGTGGCAACGAAGCTGAATTCTTTGGTTAAGGAGTCTATTAAACAAGCGCCCGCCGAGAACATGCCGCAGACGCCCGCGTTCAGTTCCACGCCGTCGAACCCGCCAGTGGATATTTTCAGCATGTTGAGCAAGGCGCAGGACGACTTTAATTCCAACAAAGGTGTGGTGGTGGGTAAGAGCGAGGCGGCGCCGGCGCGTGCGCCCGACATGGCTTCACAGAGCGTCATGGACTTCTTTGCGAAGGCGGGCGGCGGTGGTGCTGTCCAGATGCCTGCCGTGTCTTCGCTCCCGTCGCCAGGCATCTTCGGGCCCCGGCAGCCCGACTCGCGGGAAGCCCCAGGACTCCTCCAAAGGCTCATGAGCAATCCTGCGCACTCAGTTGAACATATAGAAAAGCAACAGCGCTCTGTCACACCTCAGGAGGTTCATGCTAACGGTAACATCTGTCTAGATTCCTCTTTGAGACAAAACAGTGGGTTCCAGTTGAAGTCTACTCCCATTGAGAATAATTGTCAAACTCAAAATCAGCAGAGGATACCAGGAATTAAGAAGGGTCCACTGCTAGGCTTAGAATCAAATGGGCCTACTGCATTGGAGAATGAATTAAACCTAATGCACATGTCTTCTCCTAAGCCTACATCCCCACCTGCCGCTTATTTGAACCAATCACAGGATATCAGCTATTTAGAGAAAGGAATTTTCCCATTGAACACCTCATTACCGCTGCAGTCGAAGCCTGCTCTAATGCCTCCGACAATGTTCACGGCTACGGTAGGAGAAGTGCACCCTTCACCTGAACCGCTGACAAGGAACCAGCTACTGCAAGCCTTCAACTACCTGCTTAAGCATGATTCTGATTTCGTCAACAAGTTACATGAAGCTTATGTCAAATCTTTCTCGGAGAAGACATTCTCTGTGTCATAAAAGTTCATTCTTTCTGACAAGCAACTGTTGTTGCCAGTTGCCGTTGTACAGTTGCTATTTGAAGTATAAAGATTGAGGTATATGTAATGTGATTGTATTCATCCCGAATATGATGAAAATTATTTTTCCACCAAAGTGTATTACTTAAATATATACAAGTATACACACTGTTGATATTATGTACATTCAGTTCCTTTTACAGATATTTTATCACTTACATATACGTCAACTATACTTTGAAATGTGTAGATTCCTAGTATTGTAGAAACTCCATTGTTTGAACAGACTTCGTAAATAAGTTTTAAACCTTTGACTGTCATTTATACCTGTATAAAGAATGAATTTTAGTGACATGCTTTAAACTTGAGTCATGTAAATGTTTATTCAGAAAGCTATTTGTGATACTTATATTGGCTGATAAGTTTACAGCAAAATCTTAATTCTGCACCTAAACTCTCATTTCTAGTTTAGTTTAACTATTGTATGTTAGTTCATTGCAATAATTACATAGTTCAGGAAATTCAATGACAATACTTTATTTTTCTAAGGTATTTTATCTCTAATGGATGTAAAAAGTTTATTAGATTTGTTTGCAATGGACTTGATTAAGGACATCCTTTTGAAGATAGTTATTTCTTTGTCTTAAGGACTGCAAAATTTTGCTATAACTTTACAAAAAGTATTTGTTACTTCACCTTAGTTTATGCATCAGTTCTAGCTTTACATTATGTTTATGTGTTTAAAATTTAGTAGTAATCTAGGATGATCATAATCTTGATATATAACTTCAATTGTTTAATTACTTTGTTTTTGTATTACAGGGAAAATCAGATCCTAATTGGAATCTATTTATAATTTTAATGCCATGTAGACCTGTTTATATATTTTTAATTTGCACTTTCTCCATATACCATCACATTGGCATGTTGTTTTCATTTCCAAATAAGAGTAAAGAGGTTATTTATGACAATTTTTGAAATAAGTTAAGTTCCTGAAACTCAAAACTAAAGTTGACCGATGAATAAAAACAAATATTTATGTTATGGTATATACTTTAAAGAGTAATTATAATTTCGAAAGTGTAGATTAACACGAAATGTAACATCTGAAGTTCTATGAGTAGTTCTTCAAGAGACCATCTAGCCATTTTTTGGTGTTTCCCAAAAGGCCATTCTTTGGCCAAGTTGACGAATTTCATTCATATAATAAACTGGCTTATGTTCTTTGATACTTGATAATACTTACGATAATTTGTATGGGAGCATTTTAGTTATCATTTGACGAAGACTAATTTTGGCTTATCAAATTAAATATTGTAAAATTCCGTTCCACAATTGTGTATAACGTTTCAGTGCTCCCAAGTAAAATATGTTACGGAAGAATCACACATTAGACAATTCAAATTGCATCAAAATAGTCTCAAATTAAAGGGTTCATTCACATACTTGTATCTTTTATTTAATTAGTATGATCCAATTATCGCCTACCTAATGAGTATAATTAATAATCAGCGCATCAATGCCAAATGCAATGCCGGAAGAAAGATTTACGTTAGAAGTGGAAGTCTTACGTTAGTGGTCGCTTTTATACTTTATCGTCGAGCATGTCCACGATAAAACTGGTTTCATTCTCAATTAGTCTATTGGCCTATCGTCTATTTGTGAATGAAACTATAGTTTAACGGTGGACGTGCACGTTCACAGTAAGTATAAAATCGACCATTTAGGTAAATTACGTGTCCAAAGGAAGCATCCAAATATTTTTGGATAAACCACACTCACCCCTGGGTACAAAGTTCCCAGTGGTCTTACTAGTAAGTCTATTGGGACTGGGAAGGAAATTCCCAGTAGTTCTACTGGTAAGACTTAGACTACTGGGAATAGGGGAAATCCTGATTAGTCAGTAGTCGTCGCGTAGTCGTCATTTCATGTAGAGTACTTTTATCTCACGAGTGCGGGCGGGCCATGGTTGTGTGTTGAGCTACACATGCACATTGTCTACCTACTGTCTACGTATGTGTCAGCGTAGGAGAGGAGCTATGAGTTCACGTTGTCTATGTGTTCGTATACTGTGTCACAACTACAATACAATATAATGGCCAACCCTCGCTCGTGAGATAAAAACAGGGCCGGCCCAAGGGTGGGTTAGTTAGTTAGTTATACGGGCATTTTCCGCAAGTCGACATCCAACGTGCCTATCTTGCGTGAAAAAGGGGGTAGCGCTACTCTAACCATCCTAGTTCCTGTATGAAACCTATCAGTCTCTTTATATTGTTTACTGCTTCCTGCAGTATGTTCGGATTTCCTATGTGTTTCTTCCTGTATACTTCTACCTGCTTACAGTCTAGTAGAATGTGTCTAGCAGTCTCTTCTGCCTCCATGCATGCTCTGCACAAGGGTGGGGCGGATGGGGCGGTCGACCGAGGCGCCGGATGTCAATAGGCGCCAAGCGCGGGATGTCAAGGGGCGCCAAACTGGCAACGTCGAAAAATCTCAAACCAAAGGGCGCCCAAAGACCATCTCTCCCCAGCTCCCCACCCGATCTAGGGCTAGGGACGGCGCTGGATAAAAGTACCTACTATAGTGAGATGTGAAGGCGTAGTTATTGTAGGTTGTCTATGGTGGCACACAGCTTGTATATGACATGAAATATATAAAAAAAAACAAAACATTCAAAAATTAACATTTAATTCTTTGAACAGTGCTTCGCTTCATCATTCATTATTTTACAATGCATTAGTAAACAAAATCAGGTAATAATCACTTTAGTCACTAAAAATCTCCCAAATAGATCACTTTTAACCAATAGAATTGGAATCATTGCTATATTAAGGGCGGATTGCACCAACTAACGATTATCGATCAACGTTAAATATGGCGCCGGTACCTGTCAGTTGTCAAACTTTCCATACAATCAGATGTTAACTAACAACGCTTATGATTACAGACGGTTTGGTGCAACTCACCCGTTTTTTTTAATGTATGACTGAACAGCTATTGGCCTTAGTCTCACCTGATGGAAAGCGACGACTTGTCCTTAGGCCTTGGCCTAAGATATAGCTCACTGGTTCAGTAATAAGCCAATTCACTCTTGCCTTGAATAGGCCCAGATTATAATTGTCCATCTATCCCATGGAAATGGTGGGACATAGGTTAAATAAAGAGCGTATTACGGTCAAGACATTATAAAAGCGTACTGATATGCTTTTGTATGTAACGCTTGGCGTTCACGCCCTAGACTGCACTATTTACATAGAAAGAATGACAAAAAAAGTACATTCGCCATTGCGTACCTTAATATCATTTTATAGTAAGTATGTACAAAGAAATATATCTACTAATCATCGCATGTAACCGTGAAAATAAACGCCAACAGAGTTGGTACCCTAAGAAAAATGACATTACATATCAAACTTAGGGCGCGTCCATTAATTACGTGAGACGTTGAATGTTATGGAGGGTTTTATATTAGGAAGAGGGATTTCTCAATCTCAGCAATCTTAAATAGGTAATAGTCTTAAATGTGTTGGATTCATTATTTTTTTAAACATTTTGAAAAATCTCACTTGAGATTGGGGGGATGGGATGAGCCAAATCTCACCAGGGGGAGGATGATCAGAAGATTGCTAAAAACGCCTAACGTAATTAATGTACGCCCCTATATATACTTATAAAGTTCTAATCACTAAGTTTTATCTGTAGGTATGGGGGTGATCCAAGAGTTGACCAATTATGAACGTTATTGTATACAAATTAAGTCTACAAATGACTGCACACCCTATGTTAAAAACAGTTGAAATCTCAGTGCAAGATATTTAGTCTGAGTACTACACCGGTTGATAATGTAATCACACCCATATTACTTTGGTAACAAAGCTCTTATTGTCTCCAGAATACATCATCTTTTTCATTATTATTAACTATTTTACTGAACTATTTCATTTTATTACCCAGTCGCATACAAATCTTAAATTATTAGGTAATTGTGCACAAATAACGTGTCCCTAGCTCGGTTATCTCCGGGCACGTTAACAAATAGTACACTACTTACCAAGGGCGGTAAAGCAAAGAATGTCTCGGATCACAAGTATTTTCGATAAATATGTGATCTGAGGCTTTCTTTATTACCGCCCGTGGTAGCTACAGAATTGTTTGTCTTCCCCTGGCCAAGCAGCGAGATTTATCCGCGCGCGGAGCGTGCGGTAATTGCCACTTTATGGCTAGGTGTGACATAAAACAATGTTATTGTTTTTTTCGCCGGGAGGTAACTGGTTTTGCTTGCGTTGAAATTTAATTAATTTAAAGGGTATTTTGTAGACTAAAGTGATTATTTCAGCATACCTTATCAGAACTGAGCCTGCATACTTTGTACATGATTTAAGTATTTTAAGTAGCATAATATACTATTGTCATATTCTGTCAATCACATCATGTGAACCGAGAATGCGATACCGATGGATATTGTACATTATCAACAATTTAACCCAAAGAACGCCAAGAACATATAAAGCGGTCGTGTGTCGTCGTGCCCACCACGCCAGCAACCACTAAAAAGGTCGGAGTGAAGGAGTACTTTGATCATAAATAAAATCTATTATGAATTGTATTGGTTTAATTTAAACGTTACATCAATTCAACAGTGATTGGCGTGCGAGTGATCACTTCATTCAAATATGAAAGCGTTCAAAGGGTTAAACACGCTTAAAATAACTCGTGGTGGTAAACTAGTCAATTAAGGAGTACTTCCTGACTTTTTTTTTGCCTTCATTAAATCAGGGGTAGGCACTATTTTAGCAGTCTAGGGTCAGAAAGTAGTTAACAAAATTGTCGCTGGCCGCACGTGTTTTTAATTTGCGACTATTAGACAAAAGGTGCCATAATGTTGGTTGTCAATAAGGAGGCTCACGGGCCGACTGTTGCTGACCGCTGCATTAAATAATTTAATTTAATCATTTAATGATTGATTAGGGAATTTGATCGTCGCCGCGTTGGTGAGCACACGTGCCCGGGGCGACGACGAGCAGAATCCATTTACCGTACAAAACCTTATCTATTATCATAGCGTCGTTACCGAACGTCATTGAACACGTGACATTGACGAAATCATCATAAATTTGATGGAAGCCATTTTTTAAAGAATTGAATTGAATGATTGATTAGACTTCGACTTTAAAGGGCTTAGGGGGCGACTTAGGGCTAATTGTTATTTACAGTTAATTTAGTTTAGAAAGACTGGTCGTGATGTCACCAGCTAGATTAGAATAGAATAATTAGGTTATTTAGTATATATTTATTTTTTGGTTGTCCTGAAAATCAGCGTCATGACGTCAGTCGTGGCATATGCTGAGTGGCAACCTTTTTGGTGTATACCCACTTTGTGCAGTACCTACTATTTTGTTATTGTTTTTCTTTATTTACACCAAATAAATGTATTTCTTCTTCTTCTTCTTCTAAAGCCTGCTAAAGGAGACTAAAGCACCTTGTATTGTGTAGTGACGGATACAATAATAAAATTGATCATTATTCCGTATTTGACAGCTAATGAGAAAGATTTAAACTCATATTTGTGTCCATTGTTGTCAAAATTGGACCTTATGCGAAAGCACGTAGGTATATATTATATACCTCTGATTATGATTTAGCTAAAATAGGTACTTGGTTGATTTTTTTAGCCCAAAAAAATGTAAGCAGTTTTTAATCATATTTTACATAAATTTCCAAGTTTTTGTTGATTAAAACGGTCAGAAAGTGCAAATTAGTATAAGGGACAAGATAAAGTGTATAAATATAAAAATAAATATTTGTGGACAATCTTACACAAATCAACCTAGTCCCAAACTAAGCAAAGCTTGTACTATGGGTACTAAGCGACGATATACATACTTATATAGATAAATATATACTTAAATACATAGAAAACATCCAAGACCCAAGAACAAATATTCATGCTCATCACACAAATAAATGCCCCGGCCGGGATTCGAACCCGGGACCTCCAGCTTCGTAGGCAGGTTCACTACCAACTGAGCTAAAGCGGTCGTATGAATAATTCTATAAAAAAACTTATTGTATTAGGTATTTTATTCGTTGTAGATGGAGAAATACGCATCGGTATACAAAATTCTCGGCGTGACACAAAAGGAAATTGTCGTCATAGTGATTTTGCCAATTAAAAACACTAATCTACCTCACATTAAAGTCATCGAAATTCGGTTTCAAACGTTTGTACAAAACGAAAATTAATTTCGATTAAAAACTATTATTAAAAAAATGAGAGATCATTTTTTAAACATACCGAACTGGACTACAAACAACTGAAACCGTTTACATTAGGTACTATATACAGTTTTCTCGAATGGAAGGTTTAAATTTTAAAAATATTATTTTCCAGGACACAATATTGACTAGTTGTTTCAGTCGGCCGCGAACCTACAGATTTTTAAAATTAGATGTTTAATTACTTAATTATCTCATTCTAGTTGAATATTTTTTGGTGATTGGATTAACTAAGTAACTGAATTCATTTGTTATTTTCTAAAATATTAAGATCGTATGAACGTGTCCACTAACGCCACTCCTTAATAATTGTGATTATTTAAATATAACTACAGGTATTTAAAAACCGGCCGAATGCGAGTCGGACTTGCGCACGAAGGGTTCAGTCCCATTATCTTTAAAAACGGCAAAAAAATCACGTTTGTTGTATGGGAGCCCCCTTAAATATTTATTTAATTCTGATTTATAGTATTTGTTGTTATAGCGGCAACAGAAATACATCATCTGTGAAAATTTCAACTGTCTAACTATCACGGTTCATGAGATACAGCCTGGTGACAGATGGACAGCGGATTCTTAGTATCTCTATAGGGTCCCGTTTTACACTTTGGGTACGGAACCCTAAAAAGGGAAACGCTATGTACTGTATTTTGTATTTCAGTACCTTTGGTATACTTCTAATTAGTTTTTACGTTGCTAGATTCGTCTACTGTGGCTTTATATAATAAAACTGCCCTTATTTTTAAGCTCACGAATGGCGCTTGTGGACAGGTTCATACGCTCTTAACCTTCTAACCGCCGAATGTCAAAATAGTTACACGCAATTTTCAACTTTGTCAATATATCACAAAGCTCTCATTTACATTGTCACTTTGTATGATACATATGACGATGGCGGTTAAACGGTTAAGATCAAACCCGCGACTGCAGAATCTTAAAAACACAAGATTAAGAATAATTCACTAAAGTACCTTGATAAATTGACTTGGAAAATAATGTTTTTAAAATATACAAATACTATATTTGAGCAGAGCACCTCACGTTAGGTTTAAAACCAGTTTTTCACATTTGAACCTTTTTACCGAAGTCGGCGTTATGCGACAAAAACATCTGTACGATTTTTTGGCAATCATTTTTGTATATTTCTGTTACTTGTTTCGTGGACATCTGTTGATATTGATGTAGTAAAGTGCATTTTTAACCCATTTAGAGCATGCTTCTGCGCATGACACGGTTAAAAGGTTATTTTGCGTCATAAGGATGTATAAAATTGCAAATATGAGTTGCAAAAATACTATAAAAAATCCAGTAAGTTCTATCCATATCGCTGATTTAGCTATGAAATAGTGAGGTGCTTGATAAAAAAAATCTAGCGCTTATTAGTTCAGGTGGGTCACTCTAGTAATTACAGGTTTATTCTAAAACTGGGTTTCCATCTCACTCTCTCAAATCAACGTAGAGCGAGACAATAACTTAAGAACGATCACATTTCATACAAATATCGGGTACAAGTAACAAGTTGTGCTACTGAAGACATACTTCGGATTTATGACAATATTTTGTCCGTCCACTTAATAGACCTATTTACTATTCGGGTCATTGTCAGTTGAAAAAACAAAACTTGTCCCTCCAGTGGTCAATAGTTAACTTATGTGCATTTACGTTTTTATTACATGAATTTATAGTGACGGAAACAGTTTATGCGGGTTACTAGACTAATCCAAAATTAAGCTTTGTAGCCCTTGACTTTTGATATGTCCACCGAAAAGACGCGCACCTAAATCTTACAATGAACCATTCTTAGAATTTCCAATATTGAAATTCGTATTTCTATTATTTACTAAGTAATAATAGTACCTATATACCTTTGAGGAGGGTCTATGTCCAGCAGTGCACGTTTATCGACTGATTTGATGATAATGCCCTAGGGTGGTAATATAGGGTGGTACATTATTGATCATATTTACCGCACAAGCCGAAGGTAAAGGCGATAAATATGTGACCAGCGTCTCACTTTATTACAGCGCGTGTGCGCAAAATGACATGTAGTCATCTAGCCTGGGTGTTGCCAGCCTAGCTGTGACACGATGAATCGGGTGGTAATGGCGACTTTACTGTCCCGGATGTTTAAACACATTTTGGTATCTATGATAATTGAGGATTTGGTTTGAACAATCGAATCTAACATAAAAGGTCACACTATATCTCAGTACTGGTTGTACGATTTAGTACTATAAAAAGTACATCAGGTTTAAGTAATACAATTGCGGAATAAAATATCCGTCACTTTTTGGACCTTAACATCATTAAAATACAGTCGAAAAATGACGAATTTTTATTTTGTATTCAAAGAGACACGAATTTTAGCTTTATACTATTATACTCTAACACGAAGTACTTTTAAAATCTATCTCACGGATTAACTTGAAAGTATATATTGTTAAGTAATTCCGCATTTGTCGGTAGTAAGCAGTCAGCGTCGGAAGCGGTAAGAAAGCTGTACAGAATCTTTACCGCCCCGCCTCCGCTCAATATGTTCCTCGGTGTAAATAGACTACATAAGATGACGGTACAGTAAAAAATACCACATACAGAGGAAAATTGTACGGTTGAAATTCTTTTTGTTGAACGTATTTGTATTAAAATGTTATTGGATTTTGAACTTTATTGTTTGAACGGTAAAGTAACTTTTTGAAGGAATTGCTTTGGAGCAATTCGTTCAACTGAAATTATTTTAAGTATACGACAATAGCACACCTGTGACACGCGAAGGAACGTAGGCGCTGTGGGTAAGTATGTGTGCGTGCGCTGTCGGTAGACGCGTCAATTGTTTGCGCGGGTGCGTAGCGCGTGGCGCGGACGAATCGCGCGGCGCGACGGCACTCGATCGTAAGCCAGGCGGGTCTCTCAGGGACGAAGTAACTGACCTGGGTGCGGGGGGTTCGTGTCCGTTCTGTATGTAATACTATTATACTATTCCGTGACAATAGTAAAATCAAGGTCACGGTCATGTAGTTTTACCTTTACTAATGAATTACCTATTTAGGTTTACATACTAAAATGTAGCTATTAGATTTTTTGAAGGTAATTTTCAATCTTGCCTGCGCAGCGGTGGATTACTTACTTTTCATACCTCACATTGAAAATGTAGGACTGACATCCATGATTCGCGTAATTCATATTGATTTGCCCTAAAAAGAACTAATTCCTCTCGAAATTACTATAAAAAACATTATATCAATGTTTTGTATGAAATAATATTTGTATGAAACTATCATCCCAAGCATACAGACCGATTTCCATAGTGAAACTTGTATGCTATTTTGATTACATTGCGGGCGGCGTACTACCGAAACAGGACGAGGATCTATCCCCGCGATGTAATGTAAATTGAATGCAATTTCTTGCAACGTGAAATGGGCCTTTAGCCTGTATCTTAAGTTCTTAACATTATTACATATACGAATATACATAATGTATAAGCGTTCACTTTCCAAGTACGAAAAACACAAAAAAACTTAAACAAACGTATTCAACTACAGTTAAATCTATATGTATATTTGAATAAGCGATGAACGGCGTTTATTAACGAGTGTAATAATAAATAGTTTCCGGCCGACTGTGGCGGCCATTTTGTACAAAAGCCGATTCGCATCTGAAAAGAAAGAAATATAATTAGAGACTCAAGGATTGTGTAAGAGTTTAGACTGGTTTAGCATAGGGGAATGTCATGTCTCTCCAAGGACCTGACACTTTAATCTATTAAAGATAGCCTTATTGCGATTCCTAAAAGAGGAAATAGAAAAGAGTGCCATGTTTTGTCTCTATCATCGACTCGGTTAGAGCAGGCTCCAAGGGGTTGTTCGTTTGCAAAAATTGCAGACTGCGAAATATGTTGTGATTTGTCTACCTGAGACCCTCGATTTTATAAAAAGCCATGTTGCCATGTGCGCGCTCGGTTCTTTGTAATGCTATGATGTCATCAAATTTTTGTTTGAAAAAATCAAACTTTCTTCAGAAACCCATCGAGTGGGGTATCAAATGAAAGGGCTCCATGAGCTGATTCCAAAAATATACCACATCATTACATTCCATCCAGTGGTTTCGCAAAAAATATAATTAATTATATATAATTCATTTTCAATACATACAAAGTTTGGGGTCTTCCTGACAGCATACGGCTGAATGAAATTTTTCACACACACCAGTTCCGAGACTAGATCTCAATAGGGTTTGCAGGCTCAGGACCGACATTTGAGCAAAGTCCCGGAAATCCCGGACGCCCGGGACTTTTTTACAAGCCAGCCCCGGGTCTACAGACCCAAATAGGGTTTGCAGATCCATGACAGGCTTTTTGGCAAGTCCCGGAAATCCCGGGACTTTTCTTAAAAATTAGTCTCAACACTGCATACCCCATAGAACCACGATTTTATAGATAGTCACCAGTGCTACCACGTGCGGTGCAGGTGCAGGTTGCGCGACAGCACGGAGCGCACGTCGTGCGTGAAGCGCAGCGCGTCCAACACCGGGAGCAGGTTGAGCAGCGCCGAGTCCAGCGGGTCCGAGAACCACGACTTTATTGGTATCGCGTTGTCTGGAACGGTTCACAAATTGGTATAAGAAATAAAATAAAAAAGCTTTTTATTTCTGGAAAAATACAATAGTTAAATTTACTTAACTACTACTACTACTAATGCTACTAATGTGCACACCAGAACCCTCCTAAGAGGTAAAGGCCTCTTCCAGTGAATGCCAATGATCTGTCTTGGGCCTTCCACACCCAGATGGGCCCCGCTAGTTCTGCAATCTCGTCAGACCACCGAGCTAGTGGTCGGCCCCTCTTCCTAGCTCCCGTTGGTCCTTTCCAGGTTGTTGTTTGGAGTGAAAAAAAAACAAATTGGTACAGTTCGTACAAAACTATGGCCAAATTCTGAAAAACTCGACTTAGAGCTCTGAGTGTAAGGTAGATTTTTGCTTGAGTTAATTTGACAACACTTGGCCTTAGTTGTGTTCGAACTATAGTTGTAGACAAAATAAAAAAATACATCTAAAAGAAATCCATGTAGGTTGATATCGTATAGCATGCCGTGACGGATATATCCGTCGAAAAGGTTAATTAGACCGTAACACAGTGACGTGACTGATGCAGTCTTGCGTGACGTTTTTGGGCATTTCTCAGAAGACACACAGGGCAGACTGTTTCATCATCATCAGCCTATATACGTCCCACTGCTGGGCACAGGCCTCCTCTCATAGATGAGAGGTATTGGCCCAATACTATTGGGCAGTAGTCCCCACGCTGGCCCAGAGCGGGTTGGGGACGAATTTCTTCGCGGATGTATGCAGGTTTCCTCACAATGTTTTCGGTAAAGGAAAACAGACTGTTTATTTATGTTCAAATAGAATATTAACTTAAATCCCATGACGATAAGGTCGGCATCGGCAAGGTATGGTCTTACCTGGAAAGTCCCGGTATGCACCAGGCGAGTTGTCCAATATGAACACCCTGTTGAGATCGTCGCATATCGACGATAGGTTCTTGGTGTACGAGCCATGCTCGGCTGTGCAGTGTTGTCTGGGAAAATATTACTTTATTATTAAACATATAACGTCTATTTTTGAAGGGCACCCATACCTATCCATCATAGCTGTGCTATGCTACGTTGGTATGGAATAGTATAGCACTGGTGGAAACGGAAAGGTATCACATCCTCGCAGCATAGCTGTAATGGAAAGGCACCCTATATGGGCCGCAATTACAGGAAGTATAGTCCTTTTTAAGGTTTCCAGAGGGTGCCAACGGAACCCTATTACTAAAGCCTCCGCTGTCCCATTGTCAGCGGGCTGTATCTCTTATGACCCGTAATAGTATATGTGTGCGATTTGGACTCGTACTATCGGCGACACAGTTTTAACTGGCCATCTGTGAACCTTATAGCAACGAGATAAGTTCTAATGGTCGGTTAACTGTGACGACGATAATACTAGACTGATTTTTGGAGTCCGAAGAACTCGACCAACAAGTGGAATGAAAAAAGTTTATTGCCAAAGTTTGCGACGGGGTGTTTTTTAGGGTTCCGTACCCGAAGGGTCAAAACGGAACCCTATTGGTGACGCCCAGACCAGACATCCGTCTGTCCGTCCGTCGTCTGTTCCACCACCACCGACCACCATTGTAATTTAAAGAGAAAAATTAACGCATTTGTATTTGTATTTTTTTTGTATTTGGAAATACAAACGCCGCGGCAAAGAATTCCAAACCTTAGAAGTGCGTATTATAAAAAATTATGCAAAGCGCTTGGTTAGTATAAAAGGAATTGCGACCAGGTAAGGATGGTAACCCGCCGTACGTCTGGATGTCCGATGGAAGAAGCAGGAAGGCGGTATGAGCTCATGGAGCTCCTGAGCACTCTCACCGAAGTACAATTTTCGATTTTTGGAGTGGAATTTGGAGGATTTTGGGTTTTTTGGGGCAGTTCTCCAAACTGTCAGGAAAAATGTAATACCTGTAAAACATTTGCTCGGCGGACATGGCGCAAGCAACATCTCCTGCCAGCAGCTCTTGATGATGCCTCGGAGAGAGGCGAAACACGTGTTGAGGTTTTTGTCCATATTGGTGGTGGTTTGTATTTACTTGCATGTTTGCGCGTGCGGAGGGAGGGTGGGTGCATTCCGTGCATTAACCGCATGCCAAATAGGCAAGTTGGTGCATCTCATTATCACTGATAGACCTACACGTACTTTCTGAGGAATAGCAAAGGAATATTGTTAAATTTACCTGTAAAACCGTCGGCGCAGTATACCGCGCCCGTTGTCCAACTTATCGGCGACCGCTGCGCCGTATATCTCCATCGAGGCGGTGAAAACCACCAGCTCGTACCACTGCGAGACCTGGAGAAGGCAACAACACAAGTTAAGGCGCAGGGTAGGGCAAGGCCTTCTCCACACAAACTATGTGCAAGTTTTATTCGTCGGTTTTGGCACTCCCGAATATATATCTTTTTTGCTTGTTAATATTGGATATACGAACTATACGAAAAATGTCATGAAAAAAATTCAAAAATTAAAAAAAAACGAAAAATAAAAAAAATCTCCAGGTTCTGGCTTACAGAAAAATAAGCATACTGACCAAAAATTATATGTGTAATGCAAACACAAGCGAACAAAAACTTGCCCAGTTTGTATGGAGAGAGCTTGCCCACTCCCGCGCCTTAATTAAAGCATCATCATTCTATCTATATGTTTTTTTTTGGCCAATGGGAGCCAATGGGAGTGCGCGGTTGTGTGGAAAAATCCTGGGGAAAATCTATGGGAAATCCTATATGTATGTGGCCTATTGGCCTCCTTTTATAGATAGATGAGAAGGAATGGGCAATATTTCCTCAGTTCCCCACTTCACTTTAAAAAAAAAATGGCTTTCCATCAAATGTATGATGATTTCGCCAACCACGTGTACATTAGACGTTGTTGGGTAACGACGCCATGACAGTAGGCAACTGGTTTTGTACGGTAGTGGATTCAGCCCGTCGTCGTGAAGAGCACGTGTGTTTAGCTGTTCACCAACGCGGCGACGGGCGAAATCCCCGTTCCCCACTGTATAATATATACAGTTGATTACTTTATCTATACACATATCATAAATCCTCTAATATGCGTTCGGAAACCGTAGAAAATGACTCTCATTTCAACATTCAATGAATTTATGGCAATTTTCTTATCTGTGGCTAAGGCTACAGCAGTAATATAATTTTTAATTTTAATCTCATATATGATGTTAAAATATTAAACGTCAAACAAAACTGTCAAAATTTAAATGTCAAAGTTGATATGTCCCTATTCTAGTATCACTAAAAATTCAAATTCAGTTGATGCGAAATGTCAGCTCGATGTTTTTTTAGTATATATCGCACGAAATTTGAGCTAGAACGACATGATCACATCAGAATAGGGACTCTTTACTTTTTAAAATAACATTCAGGTATCGGTTGCCAGTTCTGATTTCGATATTTCGGCAACCGTGCAAAAAAGGTTGTATTAACACAATTATTGTATTTATTTACTACGGTTTCTGAACCCATCTTAGAGTAGTTATAATATGTGTGTAGATAAAGTAATGTATGCAACTGTACATAATTAGGCATTAAAACACGAGTGTGTTTTATGAAACGAGCCAAAGGCGAGTTTCATAATAAGGTCACACGAGTTCTTGTGTGAGTTCAGAAACCGTAGTAAATAAATACAATAATTGTGTTAATACAACCTTTTTTGCACGGTTTTTACCAGTTGCATAAACTACTATTGTGTCTGACACTGACATAATGCTCATATTACATTGGATATCCTAAAAGAACTAAGAAAAACGGACGCCGGTAGAATTCCAAACCTTAGCAGTGTGCGATATAAAAGATGAAGAATAAGGGCGATTTCAGATTTCAACATGGAAACGATAGTGGTCATACGTACGTTTATATACGAAATATTATGTATATGTTTATTACTAACGGTCGAATAAACATACCACATGTTGCGAGCATGTGTTAAGTGTTTAGCATCACACTGTGAGTCAGGTAATTCATTTTATGAGCTTGTTTCAGTATTTGATTTTCAAGATTCCCGTAAGTTTACCTATCCCCACGTGTTACTGCGAATCCAGGTGGGGCCGCGGGATAAAGCTTAGTCTATGATCACCCTGAAGGTGGTAACCCATGGTTACGTCTCCTAGGTCACTCTTCAAACTGTGTTTTTACGGAGTTTTATCACACTAAACATGATTTTTTGCTATGATTATCAACCCGTTCTGTAGTCGGTCATCTCTTGAGCACGCTAGAAGTCCATTTTTTTTCAAAAAAACTCGGTTAATTTTGTCTCCTGACTGACGGGACAGAATAACAACAAGAAAAAAGTTGATTGACCCATTAGCGTCTCGTCTATAGGTTACGGTGGTGAGTGTCTGCGTACCGCCATCACAAAAAAGTATAATAGTATTACATACAGAACGGACACGAACCGCCCCGCACCGGCGTCAGTTACCTCGCCCATGCGTTTTAGTCACCGATCGGTCACGGCTAACTCCGGTGCGCAACGCAGTTATAATGACAGGCACACATTGACGCGTGTACCGACAGCGCACGCAAAAATCCTTACCGACACCGCTGACATTCCTATAGGCGTGTCACAGGTTAGCCGTGTAGACTCGGACTGGAATAGGTCTACGATCTCCCCCGCCTGTCGGTAAAGGCGACTAAAGGGGGTCATCGGGGTTGAAAGTGCTTAATGCGGTGGGGGCCGCAGCACTTACTTATCAGCCCCAGGGAGGGTGGCCCAAGGCAAAAGGCAGAAAAGCGCAATGGGGGCTCAAGTGCGTTCAGTATGAGATACCGGAGTCCCCCGCATGAGAGCGCAGATGGCGGTCGCCGTGGAGTTTTTAGTGGCTAGAAATACCACATAACCCAGGCATCCCCCAATGTCTGGGTACCAGGTTCGCAGGTTTTCTCCATGTAAAAAAAGGCGTGTCAAAGGTGTGCCGCCATGCATGCTGTATTCTTGTTTGCTATGGCGTTGTATAAAATAATAGTACATTCCTTACCAAGGGCGATAAAACAAAGAATGTCTCAGATCGCAGGTATTTTACGCCCGAGCCGAAGGCAAGGGCGATAAATATGCGATCTGAGGCTTTCTTTATTATCGCCCGTGGTAAGTACAAAATTTTATGTCACCCCCTGGCCAGGAAGTGGGTTTTTTCGCGAGCGGAGCGTGCGATAATGGCCACTTTATGGCCAGGTGTGACATAAAATAATTAATAACGTGCACTCACTATATCCAGGAAGTAGTCGACATGCGGCCGCTTATGCACGAAGAACCTGACCGGATGCTTGTCTATGGTGACCTTGAGCACGAAGTCTGGCGGCGTCCCCGGCTTGACCGTCGGCCGCAACATCGCGTCGTGGTGCGAGTGGATTAGCGTCTCGTCCAAGTCCAATACAAGCATCTTTCTTTTCACTAGACCTGGAATAGGGTATATTTATTTATTTATTTATTTATATTCAAAAACAAACTTAGGTGGTAGGTATACATTAAATTTCGCCAAACTGAGGGCAGTTTGTGATATGGTTAATGATTTGGAAACCCCACTTGATAAGGTCGAAAAAAAAATTCCACAGTATCCTACGTTACTCGGGATGACGTAAGGATTCCAAAGATACCTCACACACCTAAATCGGTTAAGGCGTTGAGAAGTACTGAGGGAACAAAGAAACTCACATACATACCAGTGGCGGCGCGTCAAAAATATTCTTAGGTAAGCCGGAGATAATTTGCCTTTCTTATTCTTCATGAGCCATTGTAAAATAACTAGTGGCATCTGTACGGAACAAGAAAAGGGAAAATACGGCGTTTAATGAACAAAAGATTTCCTTTGGCAGGATTGATATCTATAGTCCAAAGATGCATTTACGAAGTAGAGCCCCCCGGATTTTTCACGTGGTAAGAAATGGGGGGGGTCCAAACATAGCAGCCGACCTGTACATTTCAAACTAAGCTGACTCCTTTCTTATATCTACTAAGGCAAGTTTGGTATCGTTTTCGTATAAAAGGAATACACCGACATCATTTCTGATCGTACATTTTACTATTTTGGAACAATTTTCTGACTAAAATCGCAAATTTATACATTTTTAATTTTTACTTTTTGATTCAGCGCTCTGATATTGGATGTAAAAAGTTGATTTAAATAATGAAATAAGTACTATAAGAAAGCTCGTTTTATGCAGATTCTAAATATATAAATATCAATATAGCTCTGCCTACAAAATTATGACAGAAAAAAATATCATGGGTCGCAAGATGGTTGCGCGGGCGGATCGGTAAGTACCGAAATACGTTACTAGCTACTGGGTACAGTCACCGAATTGAAATGTTTTCCACTTTTAAGAGTAAAAATAAATAAGAGAGAATCTTACCTGACTATACCGATGTGTCTGACTAATAACAATGATAGTTCCTCTAAGTTATTTTCAGGTTTTAAAACGATGACTGTGATAAAAATTACACTGTAATATTTTATGGATTTTAGTTTCAGTATGCATGCGCTTAGGGCAGCCTATCAAGCAGGTCACTTGTGGGGACAAACTTTAAATGACACACAATATATACCCTCCCTAACAGACGAGTGGATAAAAGGAGGAACAGTGGCAGCCCGTATGGACAACCCAACACAGAATCTGGAATGCGGCACGAGAACTTAGCTGCAAGAGCAGCTGCAGAGGCCACTGTCCTTGAAAGCGAGAATGAATGCCATGCACGCTGCTTCAAGACCTGTGGTAGTCGCAAATGCGATTACTGATGGTTTTAAATGTGTGTCCAGTGTGGACCAGGGGTTTCAGCAAAGATGACGTCGAGGAGGCCGAAGGAGAGTACAACATCTTTATCAGTTTATACTGGTCCTGGGTTTAAAAAATCATAACTAACTTCAAAAAAGATGAGGTCCTGTGTTCGACTGTAAATATTTTTTAGATATGTTCACAAATATCTTTGCTAGTTTAAGACCGATTTCGCGTTTTTTTTTTGGTTTGGAAGGGGCTGCCTCAATGATGTTTTCTTTTAAATTTGGTCAAGATCTGATAATGGGATCCATGAGAAAATGAACACTCTTCAATTTACAAAGGTATCTCCGCGATATATGAATGCTAATTATTACTTACAAGGTGGACCAATATCATTTTTTTTTATTATTATTAATAAGGCAGTACTTTTAGGGTGATCCAATATTATTTTGGACAGGATCCGTTAATGTTAGTTGGCATTTTTTTTAAATTTAGCCGTTATCCATATAATTCATGGAGTTCGAATTTGTACTATCGTTTGTAGGGGCCTATCTTTAGAAGTAATCAAACGATTTTAAAAATTCTTTCTGTAATAGAAACCTACATTAGTCCTTAATAACATAAGCTAAGACTTTTTGTAAATCGTTAACTCGTACGAAGCAGGGCGGCTCTCTAAAATTTGATAAATTATTACGTGAAATTTTAGGGCGAAATTGATATATTTCATTGTTTTTTTAATATTTTAAGACGTGAATTGACATGAAATATGTTTTTATTGAGTTAATAAACCCACCACTACCATTCCAAGATCACAAACTATGTTTTTTAATTAATTTGATTTTTTGTTCTATCTTTTAATTTTTAATTTTTTTAATACTTCCACAGTAGGTATATTTTTGAAATATATATTTTTAAATATAATATTAACAGGGTTTTCTGAAGACTTATTTCTTTTCCAAAATGTGCAGGTGTTTTTTAAAGTTATGGCAATTTTTCTGTTTTCAGTATGAATGAAAAATTACCTATTTTTTGTTAATTTTCGAAAATTGTGTATGGAATGGTCCAAAACTATTCCAGAAATGAATTTAGCATCCTTGATTTACTCGAAATTGACACCCAACTTGACCCAGTAGCTTAACTGGCGCAGATATCAAGATTAACCTGGACTCACCCCCCCCTCAAAATTTTGACATAAAAAATTTCGAGGGCTCTACTTCGAAAATCCATCTCTGGGTCCTAAAGGACCTACCCTGATACAGGAAATCTTTTGTTCACGAAATGCCGTATAAGTCCTCTTACCGAGGCCACTAAACTGGACTGGCTGAAAATTAGGCAAGCCGGTGGGAATCGAGTTGTATGGATGCTCCGCCACTGATACATACATACATACATGAAACCTGAAAACATAATGCACCCTTTTTTGGGGCAGTCGTGTAAAAAAATTAGATAATCTTACACAAATCCACAAAAGTTGATTGGACTCGATTTTGATATACCCTATTTTTACAAACAATATAAAATTAAAGGTATAAATAGCAATACACCACACAATACACCACAAAATATTGAGAAAGTGCCTTTTATAGTCATTTTATAGTTAATTTAATCTGGTGTAAGTGTAACACTACAGTAGAGCTATTGAGATGTAACAGTGAATGCATGAGTGTTCCATATTATTATGAGTACTTCCTTTTATAATAAAAACAATTGATAAGAATGTTTGCCCTCATTCACGTGCATAAAACTATACATAAATATGATACAATATTCTTATAGTTGTATATTTTACTGCCTATACTTCCAAATGAGAGTTTAGAAGACCACCCAGACCCCTAACAGAAGGAGGAGGTCTAGGGTGGCTTGAGAACTTGCTAATTGTTAAGTTGCCTACTCACTTGCCAAGCCTAACCAAAATAGGGTCTAGTTCCCCCTTGTAATGGCAGCTCAGATGTCAGGCGCTTTCGTAAAAACGACTAGGAAGTGGATCCTGGGCATTTCAGGATCAGGGTGGCCATATATGGGGTACCAAGGCCGTACAGTTAAAGAAAAAGTAGTGTTACAAAACGGACATCAGTGCTTCTTCCTCGAAGTGCCAGGGTGGCAGGGGGCCTACCTGGAACCGAAACCCAAGTATCTCCCTTTCTGTTGCTCCAATATGCAAGTGCGACAGAGAGGCAGATATTTCGATTTCGGTTCCCAGTAGGCCCTCAGATGTTGGAGTGGGGCAGGGTACTCCCACCCGTTCCCTATCTGCCACCTGCTTATTGCATCCTTCATGTGTTAAACGTCCATGCTTAGTTACCTAGCTGGTCCCTACTAATTTAGTAGTCTTTTCAAACAGGGACAATTTGCTTAATGGCCGGGACACTGGGACACCACACTTCCAATTGGGACATATGGCCTCCCTACCCTGATTTACATACTGCATATCAAGTTTTTTATCAATTGTGATAGAGTTATCTGTATGAAAGTTTATAGTAAAGGGGTTATCAAACATATCTATGTGGTAAAATGTTATCAAAGATCATGCTTGTAGATAATGTTGTCAATATTATGGTAAACATGACTGTAGTATGGATCAATAAACTCCATATATATGTCAGTGTCAATGAAAAGGTACGTATTGGATGCATCAATGAGGTGCCACCGACATATTAACACAAGATTTTTTTTGTCCTGTTTGGTGTGCTTATCAACCACTCGACCAGCAACAGATATACTTGTGCCCTTCAGGCCGTAACCTCCCGTTACGGCCTGAAGGGCCAGCAACGGGGGAATCAAACACAAGAAATTGTGGGTCTGTAGAATACATACAATCAGGACAGACAGATAATGCACAACCTGATAATATGCATACAATGTAGACGAATTTCTCAGGCTGTACATTTAATTATCTGCTTGTATTAGCTCCTAATTGGTTCCCCATATATCATACATTGGAACTGAGGATGCCCAAGCAGATAATGTACAGTCCGAGAATTCGAATACATTTTAGGCATATTATCAGAATGTCCATTATCTGTTGTTCTAAAAAGCTGAAATTGTTGTTATAAAATTAAAATGTCATCTATTGAAATGACAAAGAAAGTCCTTTTTCTCTTTTCTTGAGAGGGACACATATTTAGAAGAATTATACATAAAAGAATTTTTGCCAGATGTAAACACAATCATGCTACTGTACCGACAATGCTAACTCTGTGGAATAGTGATGGAATCTTCATGAGAAATATTAAATCAAAATGTTTAACTAAGGATCATGTCCAGAGTTTAAAAATATACTACATGTATGTACACATAACACATATAAATATATAGAACTTTTATTCAAGTCATTAGTTAGAAAAAGTTGGTCGGGTATTCAAGAAAACTCCTGCATGGATGAATTAATTGATGAGTGCCATGTTTACAAAAAAATTGTCCATGTGATACACATAATACTGCATCACACATCTGCATACAAATACTGACATTTTAATGGATTATGGCATAATGAGAATATTTTTTAGCAAATATAGATAAAGCAGAATATATCACCGAAATTATGATAGAACATGGATATGATAACGCTATATGGAACTGTAGTGTGATTTGCATAAATAGGAGAGATAAACAATACAAAAACCGATAATACTTACTCAGCCTATGTCTAGATACTGGAGATAGAGGGTACACCTCATACTTGACAGATTGGTATTGAGCCAACTGAAACCAAACCACGTGAACTTACAGACGCCTGCGCAAATACAATATAACACAACATAACAATCACTCAAAGTCATAATTACCGCTCGGTATTGCTTCTTAAACATATAACAAACACAACTCCATACTTTCGAAGCCAGAAGCATAAACGCGCGAAGGCCCATTTGCAATTGTTTCAGCATTTGAATTGTTTACGAAATAATCAATACTAAATAATCAGGTGTAGTCTTAAACAATAAAGTGCGGAACGGGATCATTGACGGCGTAATTCAAAACAAATCTTATTGAATCAAGTGCCGAAAACATCTAACCCGCCATGACATAATCGACCCAATTCCCGCACCACAAGCAACATAGAACGGATTTTGTCCTTTCAAATTTTGTCTGTGATTTTGTAAATGCGTTCAAAATATGAATCATATTTGATTTATCTCCTCGGATCCGGCTAATATACAAGGGTAAAATGTATTCAACCGCAACATAAATTCACAAACAAGGAGTTAAAGCTTTAATTATTTGAGAAATATTGTTAGTAATAATTTAAGATTTAAGTATGCTAGGTATGTGTCATTAAATATTTTGATCGTGCCCTTAACAAAACGAACGACATTTTTTATTTTATTATCTGTTGTCGGTATCAGTGTTGCCAGGTCTCCTGTTTTTACAGGAGATCTACTGTTTTTGGGGTGTGTCTACTGTTCTACTGTTTTTCCCAAAAAATCTACTGTATTTTGGAAATTTCTACTGGATTTCCCAAAAATTCTACTGGATTTTGTAATTTCACTTATTCAACTTCAATTATCAAGAAGAAAACAATAACATACTCGTACATATAACTTGTCAACTTTCTTAAAGCGAGTGTAGGGGTAGTGGGAGGAAATGCGCAGCGTCAAACAGAATGGCGCTCTACTGTTCATACAAAAGTGAACTTTTTTTGAACAGCAACGTTTGTAAAACCTGGATGCGAAGCTGCATATCCGCAAAACTCGGCCAAAGATCTCCTACACGTATACCTACAAGTTCGCGGGACAGGTGCACCATGTAACCGCATATTCTGAACTAAATTTGGCTTTGCTAGCCACTAATAACTGACGGAGTCGCTATCGCCGGACACGGCGAGGAGGACTATATATCTATAGTGAGCAAGCAAATGGCAGCCATGGTCACCAAATAAATAGTCATTATTTGATGTGAAGTTGAAGTGACAGATGAGATGAGATTTTCTTTTATGAAATGGCTCTGTGGAGTGTAGCAGTTAATACTTACTGTTATATTATCACTGAAATCACTATGAAATATGCATTTAGGTAATTTTTTTGGAAGAAATTTTGTCTACTGTTCTTTTTTCGAATCTCCTGTTTTTTAGGGCATGTAGCTACTGTTTTTTTCAAATTGGACCTGGCAACACTGGTCGGTATTGACGTTTCATTTTTGGGGGCGGGCATCCTCTTCGATTGACCGAAATACGTTTAAAAATGCAATAATTAATCAATCCCCATGAATATTGAATAAGTTCTTAAGATATTATAACCTCATGTTTGTATTAAAAGGATAGCAGGTACGTTAAATCACCGTATCGTTAAATTAATCAGTAATTTCATCCATAGTGTTCTATAGGTTTTATTGGTCATATCGTATCATATCCTGTCTTGCTTTCAGTTCCAAGTATTATTATCGTATTCTCATCACTATTTTTCTATCCAGAATTAAAAAAAGTTACTTAACTTTTTTAATAAAAAAAAATGGTTGTGAATGAGGGTATCCGCCCATCAAAGACGTTATCTTAACTTGTAGGGTAAAGTCAAGATGATCGGGGGGTTGTTCGTGTACAACCACAAGGGCGAGGTGCTCATCTCGCGGGTGTACCGGGACGATATCGGGCGGAATGCCGTGGATGCGTTCCGGGTGAACGTCATTCACGCGCGGCAGCAGGTTCGCTCGCCCGTCACTAACATTGCCAGGACGTCATTCTTTCACATCAAGGTAAGTTACTTTTTTTGGGCTTGGCACATCACTAGGGCTGCCATCTCGAATTTCGCCAAACCCGGACAAAGATTAAAAAAAACCCGGACATTTGGCGTAAATCGCATTTTTTTCCCCGGACGAGTCCGAAAATAATATTTAAAAAAAAACAAGACCTTTAAATTCAATGAGGTGCTTCCTTACATGAAAAGTGTCCGGGTTTTCCCCGGACACTTCTTGACACCCCGCCCGGACGGCCTCCAAACTAGGACAAATCCGGGAAAACCCGGACGGATGGCAGCCCTACACATCACTATTCGAAAGGAGGTGTATAGGCTAGCAGTGTGACTGGCAGGTAATTTGATTTTATGAATTTCAAGTTGGGTTACCACCCCCTGAAGTCATGAACAAACTAGCAAGGCTAATGAATATTATTGAAGCAAACTGGACCAATGGTGTATCCACCACCATCTCATTGTTGTACAATGAATCTCAAGAAAAATCTCAGTATTGTCATTGTATTGTGCTGTGTTCATATTAGTGAACTAGTAACATCCTATTTAACTGACAATAAATACCCAAACTACAAACCTATTTGAACTAAAAAGATTTAACTTGCATACAATTTTCATTGCATTGCGGGGCTGCAGGCTAATAAAGGGGGCTAACCCGAACCAGAAATGAAGTTTTCTGTCTCTGTCGCACTTAAGTACAGACTTGCAAGTGCGACAGAGAGGGAAAACTTCGTTTACGGTTTGCGGTAGCCCCCAAGGTAAGATGAGTATGATCGATCCCTGCTGTGATGTAATGAAAATGGGATTTAAGTACTTGCACCATGTAAATAGGCCTTCAGATTTGTATAATTACTAATTTGAATAATGACAAATACATCTTCTGAGAGGTTTAGTTCGTACAAAACTGTAAGGCCAAAAGTCAGAACTCTAAGTTGAGTTTTGCTTGCGTTCGTTTGACAGAATTTGGCCTTAGAGTTGTGTAAGAACTATACCTATGGACTCTGATTTAATTCTTGTTAGGTTCTGCTCAGTTGGTTTCATTTCCTGTTGGAATTCTACTGATTCACCAGCAGCCCTTTTGTGATTTAATAAACATCACAGATAAAATATATAAGTTTCCCATTTGAAGTTTTATTGAAGAAAAAACAATGAAACACCTTCAGAGAGTAGGGTTTTGGGCTGGGATGGCTGCCTAAAATAAGGAAACAGATTAACTTTATCTCTTATACAAGAATATTTTTTTAAATGAAAATTGGTATCATGGCACGGTATAGAAAACCATTAATTACAATTTCTCCACTTCAAATGAAATTGTTCTAAGGTATTTTAATTAGTAGCATTTCTTCCGGTTGTTTCCTTAACAAGGCTCTGTACAATTCACGAATCACTCTGCAACCTATTTCATTATAGGGACTTGTTCTCCTTATATAAACAAATAAATATTTTGCAGTGTATGGTTGAAATTCTTTTTGTTGAACGTATTAAAATGTTATTGGATTTTGAACCTTATTGTTTGAACGGTAAAGTAGCTTTTTAAGAAATTGTTTTGGAGCGATTCGTTCAACTGAAATGATTTTAAGTATACTAGTCATATTTTGTAGATAGAGACTTTGGAATTCACTGGAAAAGGCCTTTACTTCTTAGAAGGGTTCTGGTGTGCACATTAGCTTAAGAAATCCAACTGTTGTATATTATTAGAACCAAGAAATAAGCAGCTTTTTTATTTACTTATTTATAATCATATTTTGTCTGTACAGAGAGCCAACATATGGCTGGCGGCTGTAACGAAGCAGAATGTGAACGCCGCCATGGTGTTTGAATTCCTCCTGAAGATCATAGATGTGATGCAGTCTTACTTCGGAAAGATCTCCGAGGAAAATATCAAGAACAACTTTGTTCTTATCTATGAACTGCTTGATGGTACCGTATAGACTTGTTTTTATAATGTTTTCTTAGGGATTAAGATTAATGTCTGATGTATAGCTTTTTTTTTAAATATACTACGACGGTGGCAAATAAGCGTACGATCCACCTGATGGTAAGCGGATACCGCAGCCTATGGACGCTCGCAGCTCCAAAAGAGTAACGTGCGCGTTGCCAACCCTTTATAAAATTAGAGGATTCACTGTGTTGACAGCAGAAGGGACCAAAGGTCCCTCGCTCTCAACACAGGGCATCCTCGGGAGCTCTGGCAACCTTGCTCACCTCCAGGAACACAACACTTATACTTGTATGGTAAATAATGTTATTATGGATGTGGTCTTTTGCGAGGCGGAGGTACTTCCCCAGTTGGGCTGCTCCAAATTCGAGCAAGAGATGATATTATGCTGTGCCCTACCTCTCTAAGAAAATAGCTGCAAAAAACGGAGAAAAAAGAGAGTAGAACTTAAGAGGCTGTCAAGACCTAATTTTGTTGGAATTGATGTTATTTAAGCAGTTTTTTAAGAAAAACTTTTTGTTCTAGCACATCAAAAAAAAAAGTTAATATTCATCATATTTCAAAGACCGTGTACGGAGTCCGTACTACCGACTCGATACGAAATCGGCTCGATAGAAAATAATTGCAAAGATTGGTCTTAAATTCATCATTAAACGGTTCTATGTCTTTATTTTTATTATGTATGGGTCTGAAATTAAAAACATAAAGTCAACATATTAATACCTAAACCGTCAACGAGTCATATTTCACAAACAATCCACACTTTTTTTTATTTCAATATTATTGTAGTGTTGATTTACTATTCTACGCGCAGAGCTTCCGTAAAGAGCGGGATGGTTAATTGGAAACTCACGCGTGTTAGAGCGGGACTTTTTCTCGGTGTTTTCAGCCCCTTAATGGAGGATGGTTATAGGCTTCTTCCATGGTTGAGTCTGAGCATTATATGTGTCTGGATCTGTTAAAGCAGATTATAGAAGCTTAGCTGTGAGAGCTCTGGCTATTTTGAACCCTTTGATGGCACCACACCTACTCCGCACCATGTTTTATAACTAAGCAAAAGAAAATTTGTGTTACAGAGATCCTAGACTTCGGCTACCCGCAGAACTCTGACACTGGTGTGCTGAAGACCTTCATCACGCAGCAGGGCATCAAGTCAGCGTCCAAGGAGGAGCAAGCGCAGATCACCTCGCAGGTCAGTTACTGACACATCCGGAGATGAACAGTCCCTGGGAATGAGGCAAGAGTTTTGCGAGGTGATTCGGACTATCCAGAATTAGTTACGCAGTTGGTAGTACGCTGGTTGGTACGCTTGTTAGTCCGCTCACTATTAACTCAAAGTTAATCTCCGCTGTGCCATCGCACTTATCCTCTTCTGGCAGTATCTAAGACAAGCACTGTGTCCCATAGGATGTCTCCACTTGTACGCAGTCTCCGGTAAATCAACGTGATGTTCGCATCAGCACCGGAGTGTGATATTATTGCAAGTAATTTTGAATATATGTGTAGAATGCATGAAGTTCTGTGAGGTGATGGATAAGCGATCATCTTCTGTATTTTAATGATTGAATATTATAAATTTCGCAGTGTCTTAGGCTTAAAAAACTGTGTATTTTTTTAATGAAATAAAAATAAATGATCCGGGAAATTTCTCATATAAATTGGGAATGTTATACCTAGTTTTTCTCGTGACAGGTGACTGGACAGATTGGCTGGCGTCGCGAGGGCATCAAATACCGACGCAACGAGCTTTTCTTGGATGTATTGGAGTACGTCAATCTGCTTATGTCGCCACAAGGTACGATAATTTATAAATTTTAACATACTACCTCCTTACTTACTCACTCGCTCACTATACTCATTCATTCGCTCACTCATTTGCTCACTCATTCGCTCACTCACCCACTTACTAAGGCTGGGTTGCACCAAACCGTCTGTAATCGTAAGCGGTGTTCGTCAAATCTGATTGTATGGGAAGTTTGACAAGTTTCTATGGGATGACAGCTGCCGGCGCCATATTTGACGATGACCGGCCTGTGTTCGTATGTTGGTGCAACCGACCCTAAGTTGGCTTAGTGAAGTGACCTAGTAGTTTGGCTTTCCACACGAGAGAGCGCCTCTGTTTTGTGTTAACACTTGACAAAGCTACGCTAACTCTTGTAAAATTTTATCTTTCACTAATACGGTGTTTTAATGTTAGTCAAACCAGCAACTTCTTATGAAACATCGAACAAAAAGGCGCGGTCAGTAAGAAGTTTGTAGGGACAAGTTTGATGTTTTTCATTTATATTATCATAAGCTTTGTTTATTGGTAACAAAAAATGTATCTTTTTACTGTTGTGACCGTATTAAAATACACCCCAGCAGAGGATAACGGGAAAAAGAAGAAGTAATCAATTAAATTCTTGTGATAATGTTGCAAGTCTATCTCGCACTAGAAAAAAACGCTTGATGAAAATGATTATGATGATGATCATGACCATGATTTTGTTCCAGGGCAAGTGTTATCAGCACACGTCGCAGGGAAGGTGGTGATGAAGTCTTATCTGTCTGGTATGCCGGAATGCAAGTTTGGCATCAATGACAAGATTGTCATGGAGGCAAAAGGCAAGGGGAATGGTGAGTTGCTACATTACATACAGCTGTCAGGGGCCTGTACCACAAAACTTTACAAGCGTAAAATTCGACGAATTTGTCAACTTTTTCTATGGATAATTGTACAATTTTTGTCAAATTGTAGACTTGTGAAGTTTTGTGGTATAGGGCGTATAGGGGCCAGGCCTGTTGCACTTGTTGCTTCCGCTAAATTCGGCTCTGGCACACCTCCGGTCGTGTCCAGATAGACAGGGTTTCCCAACCAGTGGGGCGCGCCCCCCATGGGGGGCGTCGAGCGATTCCAAGGCGGGCGCAGCGAGCGGCTCCAGATTCCCCCATATTAAAAAAAATTACAAATCTCTATTTTCTTATATAAACTCTCAATTTCAGCCCCTAAGGGGGGCGTCGAATTTTGGCTTGACGTTAGGTGAGGCGCATAGGTTAAAAGATTGGGAACCTCTGAGATAGATAGATATCGAGTGAAATTCATCAGGTCTTGTAACTGACTACGATTTTGACTACCTAGACAAAAACCTTAAGTTACACATATATTTTTTTTAGAATTTAAGACACTATAGATACATAGATAGATATACTCTTTATTGCGCACTACAAAGTGGAAATATTACAAACAAAACTTATGACTAATAATAAGGCAACAACAGGCGGTCTTATCGCTAAAAAGCGATCTCTTCCAGACAACCTTTGGGTAGCAGGAGAATCAGAAAATATAACAATTTACAGGTACACTATATTCTATGTCTCGGATGGTTTAAAAAAAACTCAGTGGTAAAACCCAGCCTTAATAAATAGATGCAGAAACACTATAGTTTATTTCGCGCGAGAAAGCGCGCACGCCCTCAAGCCGTGCTTTTAAGGAATCTGTGGATGTGTTTCGTTGTGATTCGATTTTCTATGACTATGTAGTTCCCGGAACTCCTTCGTATATATTTTTCAAACTCGTGTTCTAAGGGACTAATATTCCAAACGACAATATTAGTGGGGAGGCCAATTCGTAAAAACTAGCTTATAATCGATTTTCGTAGGACTGAAAAGATTTAAACCGATAAGTGGTATGGTTGGAATCAGAATTCCACCACTTTAAGAAGTGACAACATGCATTTTGATAATCAGTAGACTATTCTGATTCCAACAATCCACTTGTCGGTATAAACTGTTTCAGTCCTACGGAAGTACCCACCCTACTATATGTGCCCCTCGAATCCGAAATGTCTACATCATTAATATTGTCATATTCCCCCCACTGATTTCTCAGGTGGCATCTCCGGCAACACGGACAGCGATCCGGCGCGATCCGGCAAACCGGTCGTAGTCATCGACGACTGCCAGTTCCACCAGTGCGTCAAACTGAGCAAGTTCGAGACTGAGCACAGTATCTCCTTCATACCGCCGGACGGCGAGTTCGAGCTGATGAGGTTAGTGCGACAGTAGAGTCATCGACGACTGCCAGTTCCGTCAGTGCGTCAAACTGAGCAAGTTCGAGACTAAGCACAGCATCTCCTTCATACCGCCGGATGGAGAGTTCGAGCTCATGAGGTGAGTGCGACAGTAGAGTCATCGACGACTGCCAGTTCCGTCAGTGCGTCAAACTGAGCAAGTTCGAGACTGAGCACAGCATCTCCTTCATACCGCCGGATGGAGAGTTCGAGCTCATGAGGTGAGTGCGACAGTAGAGTCATCGACGACTGCCAGTTCCGTCAGTGCGTCAAACTGAGCAAGTTCGAGACTGAGCACAGCATCTCCTTCATACCGCCGGATGGAGAGTTCGAGCTCATGAGGTGAGTGCGACAGTAGAGTCATCGACGACTGCTAGTTCCGTCAGTGCGTCAAACTGAGCAAGTTCGAGACTGAGCACAGCATCTCCTTCATACCGCCGGATGGAGAGTTCGAGCTCATGAGGTGAGTGCGACAGTAGAGTCATCGACGACTGCCAGTTCCGTCAGTGCGTCAAACTGAGCAAGTTCGAGACTGAGCACAGCATCTCCTTCATACCGCCGGACGGCGAGTTCGAGCTGATGAGGTTAGTGCGATAGTCGAGTCATCGACGACTGCCAGTTCCATCAGTGCGTCAAACTGAGCAAGTTCGAGACTGAGCACAGCATCTCCTTCATACCGCCAGACGGCGAGTTCGAGCTGATGAGGTTAGTGCGATAGTCGAGTCATCGACGACTGCCAGTTCCATCAGTGCGTCAAACTGAGCAAGTTCGAGACTGAGCACAGCATCTCCTTCATACCGCCGGACGGCGAGTTCGAGCTGATGAGGTTAGTGCGATAGTCGAGTCATCGACGACTGCCAGTTCCATCAGTGCGTCAAACTGAGCAAGTTCGAGACTGAGCACAGCATCTCCTTCATACCACCGGACGGCGAGTTGGAGCGGATGAGGTGAGTGCGACAGTCGAGTCATTAACGACTACCATTAGTGCATCAAACTGAGCAAGTTCGAGACACAGGTTAGCCATATTTGTAGTTGTGACACATACGAACTATTACGAACACATAGACAACGTGAACTCATAGCTCCTACACTGACGCACACATAGACAATTGCATGTATAGCTCAACACACAACCATGGCTCACCCGCGATCGTGAGATAAAAGTACTAGAGTTTGGCTACTTTAACTCTACCAAGCAAATGAACTGTCAAACAAATATTTGGTTTGGCAACACTACCTCACACGTCACATTTCCGTGACATTTCTATAGAAATATGACGTATAATGCAGTGTTGCCAAATTATATTTGTTGGACAGTTCATTTGCTAGGTAGAGTTAACGTAGCCAGCCTCTACTGTAGTCTCTGTTCGGAATGAGAAGAAGCGTAGGGCATAAGGGAGCCCCAAGAAGTTTAGATACATAGTGGAGGTTGCGCGCTGAACATTCGTTTGAAGCTAAAAAATATGACACATGTGACATCACCTCGTTTGAAGCAAAAAAATATGACACATGTGACGTCACCGTTATCTTGCATCTCTTTCATTCAACAGATAACGGTGACGTCACATGTGTCATATTTTTTTTTAGCTTTTAACGAATGTTCAGCACGCAACCTTCAGTGTATGTATCTAAACTTCTTGGGGCGCCCTTATACCCTAATACCCTAAACCTTGTTTTTAGATACCGCACAACAAAGGACATATCGCTGCCATTCCGCGTTATCCCACTAGTGCGAGAAGTGGGCAGAACCAAGATGGAAGTGAAGGTAGTTCTCAAGAGCAACTTCAAGCCGTCCCTGCTCGGACAGAAGATAGAAGTGAAGATACCGACTCCGCTGAACACTAGTGGGGTTCAGCTGATTTGCCTCAAGGGGAAAGCTAAATATAAGGTAACTAGTTATTGCCCGCGACTTCGTCCGCGTGGAACTCGTTTATCGCGATACAATACAATACAAATACAAATACTCTTTATTGCATAACCTCAACAAAGGTAACACATTATTATTATTATTATAACCTTTATTAACTGAAGATAAAATTGTTTTTACGATATTTTCTTTTCTATGATTCGCTTGTTCCTTCAGTTTGCCATTTGGCATAGGTCTCCTCCAGTGATTTCCAGTAGGGTCGGTCTTGGGCTAATCTCTGCCAGTTTGCACCAACTATTTGTTTGATGTCGTCATCCCATCTTTGGTTTGGTCTACCTCGCTTTCTATGTCCCTCTCTTGGATACCACTCTAATAAATCCTTAGGCCATTTGCCTTTTTTGTCCCTTGCCATGTGTCCAGCCCATTTCCATTTTAGTTTTTTGACAGTTGTAGTGATATCTTTTACTTTGGTTTTTCCTCTGATGTATGATAGTTTGTGACGGTCTAGTTTTTTAATACATAGAAGGCTACGCTCCATATTTTGTTGGCATACTTTGAGTCTATGTGTAAGTTTTTTGGTAAGGGACCAGGATTGGCATCCGTAAGTCAGCGTTGGTAAGACACACATATTAAAAACCTTGCTTTTTTGTTGCATTGGGATGTCTTTGTTTTTGACCACTTCTTTTAAAGACCAGTATGTTTTCCAACCACTGTCTATTCTCTTCTCTACTTCTTTTGCTGTTAGGTCTTGTGTGGAGATTATTTGACCAAGATAAATGTAGCTTTCCACATACTGTATTTCCAAGTTATTTACTTTAATTACTTCTGGTACTCCATTTGTCATTATTTTGGTTTTTTCTGTGTTCATACTTAGGCCTACCAATTTGCTTTGATCCGCCAGGTCTTGCATCATATCTTGTAGTGAAGTATGATTGTTTGCAAATAGTATGATGTCATCGGCAAACCTCAAATGGCTTAACTTCTTTCCATCAATATTAATCCCATATTCGTCCCATTGGAGTCTCCGAAACACTTCCTCTAGCACGGCTGAAAACAATTTTGGTGACAGCGGATCCCCTTGTCGGACTCCTTTTCTTATTTCGAACTGCTGCCCAGTCCTATCTAGTTTGATTTTGGCTGTGCTTTTCCGGTATACTGCTTGTAGAGTTTTTATATATTTGTGTTCGACTCCATGGTTTTTGAGGGCTTCCCAGATATAGTAGTGCTTTATAGAATCAAAAGCCTTGTTGTAGTCTATAAAGGCCATGAAGTACTCCCTTCTATATTCATTACATTTTTGTATAACCTGTTTTACTGAGAATATATGGTCAACTGTGGAAAATCCGGATCTAAAGCCGCCTTGTTCTCTGGGTTGATTTTCGTCTAAAGTGTTTGTTAGTCTCTTTAATATAATTTTGGAGAAAACTTTGTATAAGTTTGGCATTAGACTTATAGGCCTGTAGTTGTTAATTTGGTTCCTGTCTCCTTTTTTATGAAGTAGTACTATAGTTGACTGTGTCCATTGTTCAGGTATATTTTCTTCTTGTAATATTTTGTTAAAGATATGTTTTAGTGGGTCAGCAATCACTTTGATAGTCCCAAGTAGAATTTCATTGGTAATTCGGTCTTCTCCAGGAGCTTTGTCTAATTTTTGACTTAATATTGCAGACTCTACTTCACATTTTAGTATTAGTGGTACTTGGCGCTTTACGTCTTCAGTATTATTACAACAGGTTTCGCTAAGTATCTCAGGTGTTTCATTATCCTGGTACAACTGTTTGTAGAAGTCGGTTGCAATTTTCATGATATCCTTCCGATTTGCCACGATCTTTCCCTTGCTCGTTTTCACGTTAGGGATCCAGTTGCTAAAGTCACTTATAACTTTGAATGCTTTTTTAACTGCACCTGATTTCTGTATAAGGTGTTTGAGTGTTGTTGTTCTCGTTGTTGCCCTGTATTGCCTTATCGTTCTGTTGATTTGCTTGCTTATTTTTGTGATGTTTTGAGCTTGAGTTCGTTTTTCTTTCAGCAATTCTTTCCTTTCCATCATTAGTTTTCTTGCTTCTTCCCCTATTTTGTCTTTTGGTTTGCTACTTATTATGAGTTTGTTTTGTAATTTTTGTAGCTCATTTTCCATGTAGTTGTATTTCCCTTGTATATCGTTTATCTCTTCTATTTGATTCAGTGAAAGTTTTACTTCTTCTAACATATCTTCTGGGATAGAGAGGGGACAGTGTTTCATTTTGGTAGTGTTCATATTTTTCCGTGGTGTTTTTGGTTCTGTTATAAGTAATTTTCCTCTAACCATTCGATGGTTAGTATTGAAGTTAAAATTGCTTAGTATGTCGACATCCTTAAACGTTTTTGGGTTACTGGAAAGTATAAAGTCTATCTCGTTCTTATATTTGCCATCTGGCGATATCCATGTCCACCTCTTTGTTTCCTTCTTCTTATAGAATGTGTTCATGACATACAAATTGTGTTGAGTAGCAAAATCTAATAGTCGTTGTCCATTGTTATTCTTTTTTCCACTGGTATGGTTGCCTATAATGTGCTTTATGTTTGAAGTGTCTTTACCAATCTGTCCATTAAAGTCGCCCATAACGATGATGTTTTTGTGTGCTCTCTGGAGAGTTGCATTTAGACTGTGGTAAAAATTGTCTTTATCTTCTTCTCTGGCCATTTCTGTAGGTGAGTATATCTGAACAATCGACATTGATTTCTTACTATGTTGGAGTTTTATGTTTAACATTGCAATCCTTTCTGAGATCCCTACAAACTCTTCAATACTGTCTTTGAGATCTTTCTTTACTACAAAACCGACGCCATGTAGGCCTTTGGTTTCCCCCTTATAGTAGAGTATAAAATTTTCGTGCTCTTCTATAGCTTCTCCCATGCGTCTGACTTCGCTCAAGCCTACAATATGCCAGTTTATGTTTTTTAGTGCTTCATCTAATTCTATTAAGGATTCTTGTGTTCTTAGTGTTCTAGTGTTGAGGGTGGATATATAAAAACTGTCCTTTCTTTTTGTTGTTGCTGTTGTTGTTGTTGTTGTTGTTGTTTTTATCACTGGAGGGTGTTGGTCAGTCGTCCCACGGGGACCAGCCGGGTTGGGACCTTTTGTTTGTTGTATATTATTCGGTTGTCGTTGTTGTGGGTTATTCTTCCGGTGGTACTTTAATTGCTACATGTTGCTTTTATCAGATGTTAGTGTAGATGCTCTCATTAGTGTAAAGGCATTCTTTTTTGTCACTTTGTTGGGGTTCTTAGATGAGGGGGAGTTGCCTGTATTATTCGTTTCGGAACTTGGTGAGTTGGTAGGGGCCCGTTTCCTTTTTTCATTTGTGGCTTCCTTTACAATGAGTTTGTCGTAGCGGATATATGCAATTTTACCCTTTTGTATTTCCTCACTCATTTTAGTTTTTAGTTGCCTCCTCTTTTCTAGGACCTCTTTTGGGTAATCTTCAGTGGCATAAATTGATGTTGGAAATTTTTTATTATTTTTAAGTACTTCTATTTTACGCCATACTAATGTTACGGTGACTAAAATTGGCCGATTTTTATCATCCGTTTTCCGTCCCAGCCTCTGAATGTTGCTTATCTCCCATTTGTCCCATGGTTCAGTTTTGGCACTTTCACTAAGCGTATTTAGAGTCTTCAACACTAATTCCATTAGTTCACTGCCGCTAGTTTCATCTTCCTTTACACCATGTAATATAAAGTTATTTTTCTTATTTAGTTTTTCCATGCTATGTATTCTACTCTGGAGTATGGTAACTTCTTCTTTAAGTTGTTTGTTTTCCTTCATAATTGGTTCTAATTTGGCATCTATGGTATTTTGTAAGGTTATTGTTTGCTTATCCATCGCCTGTTGTATTTGTTCCATCAAAATTTGCATTTGTTGTTCCATTTTTAACTGCTTATTTAGATTTCCCCTAGTTGTGGGTAATATTTTTACCACTGTCCACCTTTACACTGTGGCAACACTGCGTTGAATGTCAAAAGAGCGGAAGTCGTTCGCCTGACCGTTCACTTATGACGTTTCAATTTGTAGGTTATGTTGTAGTAGTTATATTTATGTATAACGAGTTCACTCTTTTTTATCACTTTTTTGGTAATTCTCACGTTTGTTTCGAGTGTTTTTTAACGTTTTAGCACAAAATATCACTTGCTTAATGTCCTTTTTTGCCTTTGATTGTAGTATAGTATACAGGTACATACATATAAGGTAACACATAACAGTACATAATGACAATGAGTAGAGATAGAATTGAAGTAATTGCTATTTACTTATATCAGGCGCTTACCTATTCATCGCTCTTTCATACAAACTTCCACCCCCTTAAGGGATGATTTCCCGGATAAAAAGTATCCTGTGTCCTTCCCCGAGACTCAATCTATCTCCATACCAAATTGAATGTAAATCGGTTCAGTGGTTTAAGCGTGAAGAGGTAACAGACAGACAGACTGACACACTTTCGCATTTATAAATTTAGTATGGATTAGTATGGATTTCGAATTATAATAGTTTTGTCCCTTTCTCACAAACATAAATGTCAGAAGCCAACGGGAGCTAGGAAGAGGGGCCGACCACTAGCTCGGTGGTCTGACGAGATTGCAGAACTAGCGGGGCCCAACTGGGTGTGGAAGGCCCAAGACAGATCATTGGCATTCACTGGAAGGGGTCTTTACCTCTTAAAGTCTGGTCCACCATTCGGCGGAGTTCTTTGACAAGTTAAAATGCACAAATCTTACCACAGTACGGCCAGTGCTGTTCATATCGATATTATTGAAGGCCTCACTAGACGTACGGACCTTACGGCCCTATTTATCGGATACCCCTTGGCGCATGCCGAGATCATCGAAAATCGAAATTAGTAGTGTTTCTCTCAATCTAAAATGCTTGACAATTTAAAATGATTTGTAAATTTTATGATTTTTTCATATTTCTTCATATTTATTTTACTTAATGAGCCTCTAGTTGCCGAAAAGTAGAAACTTTTACATTTATTAAATTAGGTAGTAAAGTAGTAGGACTTAAATCTTGATTGAAATAACTTCCTATCGAATCGTATCGATTTTAATATTCCGAAAAATGCTGGCACATTTTTGTCCGTGAATAAGAGGGTATAGTCAGGAGGGGCTTACTATCGTGACGTCGTCGCGCCGCGCAAAGTACATGCGGCCGCCGGCTCACACATTGTGTGACTATTCAATGGCTGCGGAGCAGCGTTACGGATCGCACGCGCACGCGCTTGTACGATCATAAAAAATAATTCTTTTCTTGTAGTTTCGTGTTAAATAATAATGTCAAAACCACAGCATTATTGTATTGCAGCAGGTTGCACCAATAATAATAAGAACGTAGACGTAAGAACGGTCATTGAGTTTGGTGGTTTAAAAACCTGCAAATATTGACATCAGTGGCAACATACATCTTAGAAATAGTTATGTATGTTCGAAGGAATCCTGGTGAATTTAGACACATGGGAGATGATTCTAATCGCCCAACTAGATACGCTGAGAAGTTGCAGCAAAATAATTGTAGGTTAAATATTGCGAAGAAATTGCCTAAAGCCATGGGTCCAAAATTATACAATAAACTGCCCAAAACAATAAAAGCCCAAACTAACATCAATACTTTCCGTCACAGTGTCAAAAAGCTTCTCCTCACTAAAACAATATATACGATTAAGGAATTTTTAGACTATGACTATCAATAAAATTATTGTATGTATCCTTCTACTTGTCACTAACATTTGTTTTATAACCTTAATATACTTGAAATACTAATCATAACTTGTGACATATATGAATAATGTAATTATATCTAGAACAATAATGCCCATTGTATAATACCTTGACGATCTCAGTAGGTGTATATGTTCTGCTTTCTGTATACTGAAATTACTGAAACCATGCCATATGACTATTGAGAAATAAATAATCTGAATCTGAATCTGGTATTCACCAACGGTTGACATAAAAGAAAACGAAAATGAAAACTGATGGTATGGAAATGGTTCTAAGAAACCTCTTTTATTTTTTAAAGTGATGCCTTTAAAAATTATATAAAACTTTGTATCCCCTGGTTACATGTATGGAGTGCCCCCTCCCCCTACTTTAATATTTTTTCGTCATTTCACATCACTTTTACGTAGCGGTTCATACGAGTAAAACACGCCTTCCTGCTAAATGTTTTAATTGTATTTGTAGTGCTTATAGTCTCCGAGTACATCGGCTGTCACATACAGACGAAAAGACGGACGGACGGGTTCCGTTTTCACCATTTTGGCTACGGAACCTTAAAAGTACTATTCGTAATTGTATTGTAAACAACACTACTAATAATAAAGTACATATATTAAAATAGGTTCTCGCTGGTGGTAACCCTAGCGCTGAGGGCGGGGCCTCGAAAGAGCGCGTTGCGTGCGATTGAAAGAGATGGCCACGTTTAGGCACGTTTGGCATACCTAAACGGGGAATTTGTTAGCAGAGAAACTTCTGTACTTGTACTATTACTTATTCTGTGGTATAGTTAGTTACTTTATACTTATCGACATATTTTTATCGATCACGTCACTATTTATTTTTTTCTACTCCTGGCAACATCTCATCTGCCAGTTTACTCCGCCGAATTATGGACTTGACCTTAGGTGGGTTAGGTTAGGTTAGGGTTCATCTGCGTCCCTCAGAGCGAAAATTTGGAACTCGTTTTAGAAATACAGACGTGAATTAATGTATGTATTGTATATATATTTGTAGGCATCGGAGAACGCGATCGTGTGGAAGATCAAACGTATGGCCGGCATGAAAGAGACGCAGCTATCTGCCGAAATAGAGCTGCTAGAGACCGACACTAAGAAGAAATGGACTCGCCCGCCTATTTCCATGGGCTTTGAGGTGCCCTTCGCGCCTTCCGGATTCAAGGTATACTAGAGCAGAGATGGCCATTATTCAAATAATTGTTCATCCGAATAATTATTCGAATAAAAAATAATTCACGATTTTATTATTCGCCAATAAGAATATTACGCAATAAAAATAAGAATCGCCATACTAAAGGCATGTTCCGAATCACGCTTACAGCGCTCAAAGCGCGCTTGCGGTCGAACCGATTCACGCTCATAGCACTTACAGAGATGTCGTGACGTCACTGATGATGTCATGGACGGTGCTCACGGTGCTCACACTTCCAGACGTAAGCTCATTGAGCCAAACGTCAAGTTGACGTTTGATATATGAACATGACAGTAAACACGGGCTATGAGCGTGAATCGGTCTGATCGTGAGCGCGCTCAAGCGAATACCGGTCCGAAACAAAACACTACTCACGCGGCCTTGAGCGCGCTATTTGATTTGGACCGGCCGTCAGCTCTAAGCTCTGCGAGCATTTTTAGCGTGATTCGGAACACTTACTTGTTTACGCAGTCGCTAGCGAGTACGGTAATGCAAACATTGCAAACTCATGGTAAGGGTGCTGGTCGCTCGGTGGCGCATATATACTATATGTATGGTTCTAATGATGAGCTCTTCGCAGGTCCGGTACCTGAAGGTGTTCGAGCCGAAACTGAACTATTCCGACCACGACGTGATCAAATGGGTGCGCTACATCGGCCGTTCAGGGCTTTATGAGACCAGATGCTAGACTAACCGTTGTGAGTCATTTATTCTCATGATAATACTTAAGGCGCAGGGGTGGGCAAGGCATTCTCCATAAAAACTCTGTGCACGTTTTATTCGTAGGTTTTGGCACTAACGAATGTAATTTTTTTTTGGATGTAAATATTAGATATGCGTAGAAAGTGATGTGGAAATTTCCAAATATTTCAAAAAAATTAAAAAAAAACAATGAAAAAAAATTACATCACGAAATAGCTAACAGAAAAATAAGCATACTGACCAAAAATCATAACTTTAATGCAAACACAAACGAAGACAATCCTGCACAAAGTTTGCATGGAGAGAGCTTTCCCTACCCCTCCTCGTAAGAGCTTGGCTCTTGTCGGTGGAGTAATTGCCAGCTTATTCTACATTCAGCTTTGTCCATCACTTCTTTGTATGAGGTAACAATTATTTTATGTTTTATTTGCTCCATGTACGTCATTCTAGGTCTTCCCCTTTTCCACTTTCCCTCTATCTTTCCTTCTATTATTGTTTTGATCCATTCGTCATGGCGTATGAGATGTCCTATTTTTCCTCTTCAAACTTTCCTGTTCTTTTTTTTTTTCATTTATTCTGTCTTTCGATCTAGCGGCGCACCATATAAGGAAGGAAATTTGCTACAGCCGAGACCGCTAAACGCCGCAAATACGAATGTCTCGGTGATAATTTCGTATTTGTGGCGTTTGCGGTCGAAACGAAACTAGGTCCGTGGGGTCCAGGCGCTCACAAACTTTACGAGCAAATAAAAAAAATATTAACCGCCACCACTGGTGACCGGAGGGCTGGCGCGTTTCTCGGCCAACGTGTAGGCATTGCGGTGCAACGAGGAAACGCAGCCAGCCTTCTGGGAACCATTCCCTGCAGCGGGGATCTAGGGGATATCGGTTTTGTGGGCAGTAGTTTGTATAGTTTCTAGTTTTTAATATTAAGTTTATTTTTAGGTTATTTTTAAGGTCAATGTACTACAATAAAAGTTAGATTATTTGACAATAAAATTTGAATCTCCTGTTACAGGAAATAGAGTTTGCTTTGTTTTGGAATTGAATGAAACAAAACAAATGCAACTCTGTTTCAAGTTCGAAAGATATACCTTCCATTGAAGTGAATTTGTTCTAGTATTATACGTATCACTTTGAACCTCTGGAGGTTAATACCTATGTGATTCCTCTTGGCAAGCATCTAGCTAGGGGGCAAAGATGAGACCGACGGTAAAGCGAGCTCACCGAGAAGATTCCTAGTGCAATCCAAGTGCTGTCAAATTAACGCAAACACAAATCTACCTAACAGTCAGGGCTCTAAGTCGAGTTTTGCTTGCGTTCGTTTGACAGAATTTGGCCTTAGAGTTTTGTACGAACTATAAGATTGTCCACTAATATTTATTTATTTATTTTCAGAATGTCTTGTGCACGAATCGGACTCGAACCTTCAAAACGCGTGTTACGTATTGTTTATATTTAACGTAAAATTGACTCTATACACACCTCGCTAGAGTTGAAAATCTTTAGGGCATCAAGTTTGTAAAAAAACCTACTATGTGCTGGCAACATAAGTTAAACGCTGCCCTAATATATTAGCAATACTCTCTCTATTATACGTGTTATGAGTGAAAAAGACAGGCATAAGGTTCGCTCGGCTTCTAATTACCCATCCTAAAGTTAAATCTGTTCAAATTTATTAACATAAACGTTGAATGAGATTCTAAGGGCGAAGCCACAACACTGCGTCGCACCTTAGAATTATTCGTACAGTACTGTCAAGGGCATAAATATAGACCTTATTTTAATGGAGTAAGGTGAAAAAGTACATATTGGTGCCCTTGACTGTACCTACATCGTTTTTGCGATGCGACATCGTAACGTAGCTGTAGCCTCGCCCTATGGTTTTATTTTTTTAATCCAATGTTTTTAAGTAGATCACTTATTTTTATTTAACGCGATGATAACTATTTATAATATTAATATAATTTGCTGTTCACATGATCCTTAAGAGTGCTAACCTCAAAAAAAAAACGGAACTCAACGATGTACATACCTATGTTTTACTCCTTCCTCCTAACACAAATTTACTTTGTCAAGTAAGGATGGACGGCGATGTTTCTACAATGTTTTTTGTATGAAACTAGTAAGGGATGGCAGTATAATCCGCGGCATGTACATTTTATAAAAAAACAATCAGTTTTCTAAGGATTATATAAAGGCTGTTTTTTTAGAGGTATAGAACTTTGAAATGGAATAAAATAAAGATGTTATTTTTAAATTGAGATGAAATTAACTTTATTCGATAGACATCTTTCTGGCGTTATATTTTAAATATGACTTCTGGCATATGACCGCCACGGCTGGCTCGGACGTAGTCTAATCTGGAGGTCCAATTTTCGATTACTTTTCCCAACATTTGTGGCCGTATATCGGCAAGAACGCGGCGAATGTTGTCCTCCAAGTGATCAATGGTTTCGGGCTTATCGGCGTAGACTAGCGATTTCACATATTCCCACAGGAAATAATCAAGTGGCGTTAAATCGCACGATCTTGGTGGCCAATTCACGGGTCCGAAACGTGAAACTAAGCGATCACCAAACGTTTCCTTCAATAAATTAATTGTGGCACGAGCTGTGTGGCAATTTGGAAGCGTTGTTCAGGAGTCAGTTTATTCATGTTGAAATGCCAAACCAAACTTGTTGTAGATCCGAACTAACACTTTGTAATTAATTAATACACGGTTTTCTATCGGATCACAAGCCTTTTTTTTCAACGCCATTATGACAACCAAATACATCGACAAAAACGAAACATAAACTATGTCCTCACATAGACAATGAACCTGGAAAAAGGGACAACACTCTCCTCTCGCCTACAAAATAAAATTGAAAAACCATTAAATTATTTATACTCCGTTTTGTCCACACTCCAGTAGTTGATTGACATGTCGTTTCCAAGACAGGCCATCTACTTCTACTATATAATTGTTGTAGGTACAAAACTAAACATAAATCACTTGACAGCTGACAAAATGGCCGCCAGTTAAAAAAGTTTTGCCAACTTAAAGTTCTATACATCTAAAAAAACACCCTTTACATGCTATAATTACTTCTAACATATATATTATGTAAGCCACATCGAATCTCAAAATGAAATGTTTTTAATGACTAGTATGTGATTATTATGATTCTGATGGTGGTGATTCAAGTAGGAATATGAATATGATACATGTATAGATTGTATTGCATCGCAAGGTGCTTATATGTATGCATTTGACCAAAAATTGAAGTATTAATGAATTTGTCCATGCTACTTGTGATTGTAGATGGAAATTTTGGATTTTCTTGCACTTGTTAAAATTGTATGAGTTTTCATACAAACTAAAATTTGATTTATTCAGTTTTGTATCTCACACCTTAAATGCAGACATTTTTTACAGATTTTAATGATAATTATTTTAAACAGAATCCATTTAATTTCTATTAAATGGATTCTTATAAATTACAAATCCTTGCATTATTTTGTATAAAAAAAGGCCTGTCCTAAGTATTAAAATCTCTTGCGTTTTATACTCTAAACGCCACTATACAAGATAAATTGGCAATGCAATTTTAATCTACTGTAATAGGAAATAGAGTTGAGTTTATGTTTCGAAATCGAACTAAAACAAATGCAGCTCTGTTCCAATTTCAAAAGATATAAATATACTTAAAATCATTTCAGTTGAACGAATTGCTCCAAAGTTATTCCTTCAAAAAACTAGTTTACCGTTCAAACAATAAGGTTCAAATCCAACAACATTTTAATACAAATACGTTCAACAAAAAGAATTTCAACCATACCATTGCGGTTGATGCCTGCGTGGCTAGGGGTTTTGGCTCAATATGTATGTATTTGTATCTGTATATTTGTGTTAATATGTTTAATTTCCCCGTAGTCATAGATATATTATGTAGTAGGCATCAGATTTGTGGTTGTATGTTTGTAACAAAATAATTTGTGAGTGGGTAACTTGACTGTTAGAAGTTCAAGCCGCCCGAAGGCCTTCTAACTTGCCTTAACAACTGCTGTCGTAGAGAGCAACCGGGATCAACGGCTTAACGTGCCTTCCAAGGCACGGGAGCGCTCAGTTAATAACCACCCAAAGCGGTCACCCATCCCAGAGTTGACCTGGGCCGACATTGCTTAACCTCGCATACCGCACGCGACTGCTGGGCCAGGAATGCTTCTTCTGCTTTACACTAAAGTTTATATCCAATCTCTTATGGAAAATGGGTTGGCGTGTATGAAGCGAGTCTCGGACATATTTACTTCTTTTAAAAAATGGCTTTCCATCAAATTTATGATGATTTCGCCAACCACGTGTTCAATGACGTTGTTCGGTAACGACGCCATGACAGTAGGCAACAAAGACAGTGTACGGTAGTGGATTCCGCTCGTCGTCGCTCCGGGCGCGTGCGCTCACCAACGCGGCGACGAGCCAAATCAGTCTCAGACCCTCGACCTGTTTCTGACCAATACGTGGTCCTTAATCATGAGGTCTAGCCGCGATGCCCTCGCGTCTAGCACTGCGCGAGCGCGCGGCCCGCGCGGCTGCTCGATGTTGGCGGCGGCGGTGGCGAGGGAGGCGAGAATCTACTCTTCTTTTCGTAACTATTGTTCAATGTCGGGTTACACACAACACAGTGTCACATTTGATTCAGACTACATTTTTATATAGGTAACTAATAAATTGTAGTGTCGTAAACTACCAATGTTAACATACCATTCCTATGAAATTAGAAAAACTTTCGTTTATATTATATACATAAATTATTATTATATACTTTCAAAAAGTATCACTAAATAATTAAATTAGTGTTAATTAGATTTATCGTAGGATATCTGCTTGGATGCCGTCTTCGAAATACGCATTAATTTTACGCCATTTCGTACCACAGGTTAAACATCGACGAAAGGGAGTGCACGCCGTTTCCTTCTTTCATGCTTTCATGTAAGGTTCAAATTCGGATACAAAATGTCACTCGTACGCTAACTTTGCTAAAGCCTGGTTGTGGTACTGAAACGCCTTATTCTTGGCCTTGATCGCTACTGTGCGAGCGTGACGGCAATATTACTGCGACTGCGCGTGTGCGACAGAGATAAATAGAGATGGGTCAATGTCCGAAATTCTTTCTGATCCGCGACCGGGCTTTAGAAGACAACGAATATAAACTTTATTTGATAGTATGTAAGTTTCTTTGATAGTTGCCATGACGACTATATTTGTTTTTCGCAAGAATCGCGACGTCTTTAGACGTCTTTGGTTGTTGACATATGCGTATTTCGTAGACGCCGTATGTGCATACTGTTATAGGAAATGCTTATATGTATGGTGTTACAAAAGGTTCATGTACAATAAATAGTAAAAACAATAATGCATTTTTTTCACTTTTCCCTCTTCAGACTAGCTAGATAATATCATGATTGGGTTTAAGTTCGACAACACTTTCCTTTCACTGGGTACTTACCCATTTTATTAGGAACAGGCAGAGGTGGGCACCGTTAATCAAATAGTTAACTTCGTTAATCGCTAATCCGTTAAAAAATAATTTAACTTCGTTAAACGTTAAAGCGTTACATTCTGAAAGATTTAACGGAAGTTAACGTTAATCGTTAATCCGTTAACTCAAAGGCCAGGACGAAAATCTAGGACATCATATTTGAGATTCGTACTCATGAACCACTCGGCTACTATACATAGGCTCAGATAAGCACCGTGTAATGAGTGATTAGGATAGAAGTTTAATATAGTCACACAAATAGACCTCGGATTTTCATCATCCGATGGACGTCCTAGTCAGAAAGTGTTGGCGGCACAGTACAATACCTATTCTTTTGGCGAAAAGTAGGTGATTCATTAACGATTAACGGACTTATTGAAAGTTAACGGAAGTTAATGAGTCCGTTAACAATTTTCGAAGTTAACTTAAAAGTTAATTTCGTTAATTAACGATTAACGTATTAAAGAGTTAATGACTACCTATGGGAACAGGTATTGCTAAGTAATACTTTTATTATAAATGAACTACGGAACGGGGCTTAGATTGACCGCCGCAATAAGGCTTCATTTCATCCTGCTTTCCTGCAAAGTACACCTTTGTATACTTTTATCGGGTGAGCCATGCATGAGCCGTGGTTGTGTGTGGAGTGAGCTAAAGTCTATTCATTCTTACGTGTCCTATCATGTAAACAAATTATTCTTGAAGACGTTAATCATCATCACACTTATTCTTAGGATATCTCCACACCCAATTTCATCTAAATCGGTTCAGCATGAAGAGGTAATTTAACAAACAGACGCACATTTTCGCAAATATTCTTTCGCATTTATTTAGTATGGAAAACACAACAAAATGGAAATCAACCAAAAAACAAAGTGATACAAAGGCCATTATCCCTTTGAGGTTTTTTTTCCAGCAAACCTTTTTGGTTTGATCTTGATCTCAAAATCGACGTGGCCACTGAGGAGGTTGTCTTTGCCGAGTGACCACTGCGCGTAGATCCGTCCCTTGCGCACCGGGAAGTTGCGCAGGATTGGCAGGTCCGGTATCGACAAATTCATTCGGTACTCGCCCTGTGAACACCACATAAGCATGAGAGGCATCGATGGATAGCCTTTTAAAATAATATAGAGGTTTCTAATAAACTTTTCCGTTTACGTCCACCGTTGGTGAGATATTAGCTGTCAGTTGTAAAATTTGCCCCCACGCCTGTAATTTTCTAATTATACAGTTGAAATTCGGAAAAATATTGTGTTGGTGTAAATTATTGTGAACCTATCGTGCGAGCGATAACAGGCATTCCGGAATATTCTTGCGTGCGATAGAGACAGTCGTCGCCGTCGCTTAATTTCTCGCAGAATTAGTGCTTCGGGCGGCAACGTTTTCCACCCCTTAAAGCTTTATCAAATGAGACAATATTGACCTTGATCGATTCCTTACATCCTTAACTAGGTTTATTCGTTTTACTTTTTTCGTATTTCTTTCTAGTTTATGAAATAATAGCAAAAAAACAGGACGAAATTTTCGTGTCAAAAAATCGAAACTTTAAGGGTCCATGTTTTCAATTTTATGCATTGTTTCCAAAAAATCAAAACGTATAAACCTAGTATTTTATGATACTTACAACATTTCCAAAAATCATGCAAATCGGTTCAGGATTAGGGTGGAAAACGTTGCCGCTTTTTGTATGGAAAAATTTTGCTACACAATCCTCTTATGGTGAAATGCCGTGCTTTCAAAATAGCCTGCCAGGGTAAACCGACAGGACAGGGAAACGCCCGGTCGGCCGCCCCATATTCGGCTGGGTTGACGTTGTGGAGGATGATTTACGTAAGCTTCAAGCTAAGGCTGGGTTGCACCAAACCGTCTGTATCCGTAAGCGGTGTTCGTCAAATCTGGTTGTATGGAAAGTTTGACAAGTTTCTATGGGATGACAGCTGCCGGCGCCATATTTGACGATGACCGGTCTGTGTTCGTACGTTGGTGCAACTGGCACTAAGTCGTGGAAAGATAAGGCACAGTCGCCATCAAATATATATGTACTCTTCAGGGTGCTCAAAAATATCGAAACATGCACTCTATCGCTTTGACAATAGAGTCGTGTTTACATATTTGTGAGCACCTCGTTCGCTCCGATATATCTGATGGCGACTGTACGAGGTCGGGATCAATGGCATGTAGCTACTCGTATTGGAGGCCAAGGGCTAAGACACACTGGCTCGCTGGGCGGCGCAGTAAAGTACACGGGACCCGTCCTGTCCCAGCGAAAAAAACAAAACAAAACATTATTTTGTTATATACGGCCCTAGTCATCGGTAGCGATTCAACGATTTTTTGTTTCAACAAGATTGGTATAATTATTAATGTAAATACAGAGTGTGGCCTGTTGTAGGTTGTACCCATCTTACTTTACTCTTTGGTTGTAGCTAATAGGAGCAACCTACAGCTGAATTTTGTTTTTTTTTTTTTTCCGCACGAACAGTTGTCCTGTATTTTATTACTCTTTAGGAGTTATATTAATAACTATTTTTTTTATTAAACATAAATAAATAAAGCCAAAAAATATCATGTCAAACCAAAAATGCTAAAACTATGACGACTCATATCTTGATGCTACTTCTGGATCCCGCATTGACGGATGTTCTATGATCTCGTGGTGTCAAGATCCATTACTTGAGAGGGTCCTAACTTTAGATCAAAGTTTCTCCGAATTGCAATAATAAATCAAATATTTGGACACAAGGGGTTACTGCAGATGCTCTAAGGAAGCGTCCTTTTAAATATTTGCTCGTGTTACACACCACTCCTTGTATATGACTTGTAACTATGATGGTATCAATCAATAATTGTACTGTATTGACGCCCTTCCAGGGCGTTTTCGCTAACTAACATTAGGGGCACAGAATAAGTAATACCTAGTACAAGTACAGAAGCTTCACTTCTAACAAAAACGGCGTTTAGGCATAAAAAACATGCCTACTCTGTGCATCTCTGTCTATTGTATAACTTGTATTCATTCATACGCGGCACGTGTAGCGCTAGGGCTATCGACTCGTCGCTCGTCGCGTTCTAGTCTGCGGCGGCAGCGGTAACGTGCATATAGATAGACGCGTTCGCGCGGCATCGGCAGCGGGCGGCCCACGACTGACGTGACGGCCGGCCCCGGGCCGAGCGAGCGGTAGGCATTTAAAGCGACGCGCGCCTCCCACTGCAAGCCCCTTGTTAGGGGTGCGTTGATTAAAATTGGGTTTACTTACCGGTGGAACCGGGCAAGGTAGATTAGCCCTCAACGAAGGTCCGAAGAAGTTGTCCTTCAGTATGAGGTCGCAATAGTGCAAGTGCATCTCCACAAACCCGCGCTTATACTCGTTACTTAGGAACTCGTAGAACCAGAAATCCACCTGAAAATTACTAAGAAGTTGGTTCATTTTCGCTTTGTTGGCGTTGGTGGCGGACTGCCTTATGGTAAGCCTTACACCTTCCTAAGCTAAGAATAAGGTATAGGTACTATCGAAGATACAGTTAACTGACCGTCCCGTCCGTGAGCCTTATTGCAACGAGATAAGGCCTACTTATGGTCAGTTAACCTTGAAGTCGATAGTACATTAGGCACCTAGACGATTGCAAGCCCAGGAGTCTCGCATGAGAGCTACCGACCTTTTAAAAACCTGTACAGTCGAGTGCACCAAACAATATGCATTTTTTTGCTTATTCCACTGAAATAAGGTCCAAAATGCGAAAGCGTGTCTGCCTTGCAGTGGCAGCGCGTCAAAAAAATTCTTAGGAAAGCCGGAAATAATTTGCCTTTCTTATTCTTCATTAGCCGTAGTAAAAGTGGCTGAAAATAAGGCAAGCCGGTGGGAATAGAGTTGTATGGACGCTGCGCCACTGCTATTTTGTCTGTTCCCTCTTCACGCTTAACGCTTCACGCTTAATCGATATTCAGATGAAATTTGGTAGGGAGATAGTTTGGGTCCCGAAGAAGGGCATCGGATACCATTTATTCCGAAAATAATTTCTTAAGGGGGTGGAAGATTGTAAGGAAGTGCGATAACTAGGTAAGCGCCTGAAATAAAAGAATAACAATTACCTAAATAAATTAAATTCTAACGCGATGAACGTGTTCTACGGGGACGAAGTCGCCGGCACAAGCTAGTGTAGGTATACATATTTATATCATCGACTGTATGCACTCTTTTCTTCTCGGAACGGCAATATTGCTGGGGATGGGTATTATCTGCGAATTTTTTTTTACGGAACACAAAATGGAGTCTACTGTCCGCCATATTGTTTTTATTGCAACGTCACATATCCTGTGTCACCCGGGATGACGTAAGGATTCCAACGATACCTCACACATCTAAATCGGTTAAGGCGTTGAGAAGTTCTGGGGGAACAACAAAAATTCACATACATACTCGTACTACATGAAACCTGAAAACAATACACTCCTTTTTTTGGGCAGTCGTGTAAAAAAAAAGGATTTGTCTCGCAGCATATCATTTCAGATGAAAGACGTGACTGCTGGAATACGGCCTCCCCCGAGGATTTCCCCAATAATGTCATCATTGCGGTAAAATCTTAAGCCGTGCCAGACAGACGGTCGAAAACAAGGCCCTAAACCGGGCGAGCTTGGTCCGCATGGACCGTGTAGAACTGTAGACAGTTGGTACCAGCAAGATTTCCTGTGAAAACTGGCCTTTGCGGATGCGGACCACGATCGTTCATTCCTAGGGACTCGTCAGCGACCGTTTATATCGCGCTTGAGCCCGTGCCAGAGAGATGGTCGAAAACAAGGCCCTAAACCGGACGACCTTGGTCCGCACGGACCGTGTAGACAATAGTTTCCAGCAAGATTTCCTTTGAAAACTGGTCTTTGCGGATGCGGACCACGATCGCTCATTCCTAGGGACTTGTCAGCGACCGTCTATATCGCGCTTGAGCCCGTGCCAGACAGATGGTCGAAAACAAGGCCCTAAACCGGGCGACCTTGGTCCGCACGGACCGTGTAGACAATAGTTTCCAGCAAGATTTCCTTTGAAAACTGGTCTTTGCGGATGCGGACCACGATCGCTCATTCCTAGGGACTTGTCAGCGACCGTCTATATCGCGCTTGAGCCCGTGCCAGACAGATGGTCGAAAACAAGGCCCTAAACCGGGCGACCTTGGTCCGCACGGACCGTGTAGACAGTTGTTGAAAACTGGCCTTTGCGGATGCGGACCACGATCGCTCATTCCTACATAGGGACTTGTCGGCGACCATCTGGATCTCATAATGTAGTTTTCTATAGGTACCCATCCATAAATCTTACATCATGTGTCATGTATTAGAAGTCGTGCGCGTTGAAGTCTTTTGTAAGCACAAACCTGTAACGTAATTCCAAAATACCTTACAGGCAATGTCATTACGACATCGCCTGATGTAATTATGTATTTAGTGTTGTAATGGTGGTCATTTGCAAATCGTGTCTGAACACATGTAAGATTTATGATATGGGCGTAGATGATGGTATGGGTGGCATTTTTTTACTATAAACTCGCATGCGAGTCATGTAGGTGCGTGTGCGCTTTACCTTCACATTATTGTCCAGAGTTTTGTATAGAAGCATGTAGACATTTATGTAATGCTTGGGGTCCCAGCGGCCGGGGCGCGAGGCCGTAGCGTTTAGATATGCATATTCGGGATTGCAGTAAGTTACGTTGACGTGTTCTGTTGACACGTAGTACACCTGCAACGTCATAGCATCATCACCTGCCTAGCTTGTTAGCTTGTTGTTGTTGTTGTTAGGTTGATAGCTAAAGCTTAAGCCACACAGAGAGCGGGCGGGCGGTAGCGGCGCGGGAGCGGGCGGTAGCGGCGCGGGAGCGGGCGGTAGCCGCGCGGGAGCGTGTCAACGCGTGTACCGCCAGCTCCCGCGCGGCTCTCGCGCCGCTACCGCCCGCTCCCGCGCCGCTACCGCCCGCTCCCGCGCCGCTACCGCCCGCTGCCGCGCCGCTACCGCCCACCCGCTCTCTGTGTGGCTTAAGCTTTATGTAATTCTCGAAACTTTTATTTTCAGGGTTGTAGGGAAGAGAGGGTCGTAGTGATAGAACTGTTCTTGTTGGGATTACGATATATTGTCTCTAAATATGGTTAAACATCAGCTTATATACTAAGGCTACCTAAGAGTGTGTGCGTGCCCGCAGCGTTGCACACTACAGGGTTCCGTACCCAAAGGGTAAAACGGGACTTACGGGACCCTATTACTAAGGCTCCGCTGACCGTCTGTCCGTCCGTCTGTCCGTCTGTCACCAGGCTGTATCTTAAAAACCTTAACACTTTTTTGTCTTTTGTTAGTTAGAAGGTTGAAATTTTCACAGATGGTGTATTTCTGTTGCCGCTATAACAACAAATACTAAAAAACAGAATAAACTAAATATTTAAGGGGGCTCCCATACAACAAAAGTGATTTTTTTGCAGTTTTTAAAGATTCGTGCGCGATTCCGACTCGCACTTAGCCGGTTTTTTAATGCAGTTGCTCAAAAAGTGGAACTTTCTGTAACTGACCCTGTATCCCGAACTTCGAAATCCGCGGAGAGTTCGCGAACTTCGTAACTTGCCGTCCCTTTAACTCTCGTGTTATACACTATATGAGTGAAAGGGACGACATGATACGAAGTTCGGATTTCGGAGTAACCCCTCAGTAAAAGGCGTGAAAAGGGTTCTTATGGGTCGGCAACGCGTGAGTGACGCCTCTGGTGTTGCAAGCGTCTATAGGCGGCAGTAACCACTTACCATCAGGTGGGCTGTCAGCTTGTTTGCCTCCGACGTAGTATAAAAAAAAAGTATATGTCATTGTACAATGGCTCGGAATAGTATTACTACAATAGTCTATGAAGTTCTAATTCAAAGATTATAAGTAATAGACGAGTAGAAAAATAATATTTACCGGTTCCTCGACACTGAGAGGTACTGACACTAGGAAGACGACGGCTGGCAATAGTAGTAAATAATTTCCTTTCATCATCTTCATTTCATTTCATCTTCCAGTAGTTAAAGTCTACTGTAAACCGAACTACCGAACTAACCGAACTGACCGACCGGACTAAATGTAATAGTTGTGATATTAAGTAACACAAATGACAAAATAATAGTGGAAATAATAAAACTAGTCATCAAAACGTGTTTTATATAAGCGGGATGCGTGAGACAAATTAAAACTAAATTATTTTTCACTTCTGCTAATATTATTACATGGGAAAATATGAATACAACACATAATATGATTTACAATCACACTACAAATCGACAGCCAATCATGACGGTGGATTATTTTTTGGTACGAATACTGTTGCGTAACTAAGCTAAGGCACAGAATAAGTAATAGCACTACGTATAGAAGTTGCACTGTCACAAATCGCCAACTTGCAAACCCAAATTATAATAGGTAAATAACAAATATTGACCACACCAAGCGAAATGACGAGACGACGCGGTAGCAATTGGCCACTGAATGTGCTTGCAGCGGCGCGGCGAACTGACGGAGTGAAAGCCGCCTGCCTAAGGGTTTTCTTCTCAAGCATGCCTAAGGTGTGCCTTAGGGATGCCATGGCGTCCTCAGGCATACCAAACAGTGGCGTAGCTAGATGACTAAGGGCCCTGGGGCAAAAAAAAAAACTGGGCCCCCTAAACTGTTTAGGTTTTATCAATATATATACTTATTTCTCCCTAGTTCAAGAGGTTTGCTAATTAGGTTTTGGGGGCCCCCTGAGCTTGGGGGCCCCGGGGCACTGCCCCGCTTAGCCCTTCGGTAGCTACGCCACTGATACCAAATCGTCATTCGAACGAAGCGCCCTTACATAGTTATATACCGGGGCGTCCCCTCTCCCGGCTCTCCCCGTTAGGCGCAGAACTTTTTTTTTAAATTCCATACAAAAAAAAGATGTCCTCATAACTCCTCTCCTTTTCGTTTTTTTTTCGTCCAACGGGTCAAATTGATTCATATTATGGCCTAAAGATCAAACGTGCCGATTTTCATGCTTTTAACACCATTTGCAGCATTTTCCATATGTAGCCCTTGTGTACCGCCAGCACTATAATATACAAATACTACTACAAAAGCAAAAACGTCTCGAAAGTAATTTACCTGTACACAACTGTAAGGCCAAGTGCTGTCAAATTAACGCAAGCAAAAATCTATCTAACAGTCAGAGCTCTAAGTCGAGTTTTGCTTGCGTTCGTTTGACAGAATCTGGCCTTAGAGTTTTGTACGAACTATACCCATTTATATTTGCTCTTGAGATTTATTTGTAGAGACATGAAATCCATCTAGTTAGTGTGCCATACTGTTATTATCAACTGATCCGGGTGACTGGCAGCTTTTCAGCGGTGGGGGTGGCAGTAGTTGGACAAGAAACGGGTTGTAAAAACAAGTGAAGGTGCCCAATTTACAGAGGTCTGGGTTTGGTGTATTGACATAAAAACTTGAGATAACTTTATTTGTGCACTAATTTTTATTAAGGCATATTTACAGATTTACCTGTACTAGCAAGTACAATTTTAGTTATCATCAAGTTTGTTATGCTCTAGAAATTTCACTATTAAAACAAAATCAATCAAATAAATCACAAGTACCAAGTTGGTTTATTAAAATACATATAACCTTCAAAATGTGCTATGTACTCAAAATGGAATTTAATCCACAAATAGAGATTGTAGCTTTAAAAATATATAATAATAAGTTTGTCTCTAAATAATAAATTTATTCATGACACATAATAACACAGAGATTTTGTCTTAGGCGTGCTTTAATCACTCACTGCACTCAGGACTATGTCTTCCTTAAGACTCATAACACCCTCGTTACGCTCGGGAATAAAATCTGTAGTCCTTCGTTACGTTCAGGGTTCAATATCACGCCCGTGACATTTAAAGGCTGTGGGTCAAAACAGAAAACGCAATACAGAGAGTGCAGAACGCGTGCGCTCGCTTTTGTTTTAATATACCCAGACGTGCGCATGTCACTCCTTACTTAATAAAAAACAAAATATTAAACATGAAGTCCCGCAGAGAATTACATTTAGCTTGTACGACCCAGAAAATATTATGGAAAGGGCGGCCTGAATATCTGTTTGAGAAGCTTAGATGGTCCAAGGATGTACATAATGTTAATACGCGGTCGAAATTTACAAATTGTTTAAGCATGCCTCGAAGTAACTCAGCTGGTTTTAGAGGCTCTTTCAAATATCGTGCTTCAAAGATATGGAATAATTTACCACCACCTTTAAGAAACAAAATCGGCTGCCAGTCATTTAAAATAAAATTTAAGCAAGTATTGCATGAGAGGCAGAGGCGCGATTTTGAAACAGCCTTTAAATAATACAAATTACCTACATAGAAACAAACACACACACACATACACACACTCACACACACAATTCAGTAATGAGATATTATTAGTTAAATATTAATATTAGTTTGGTTATTGCTACCCTCATCCAACACTCTTTCTTCTCGGCAAACACCCTCTGGCCCGAGTCCAGGGGCACATTGAAAATCAGCGCTGGTGGCACATTTATGGGCCACCAGCAATCGCTGAATGTGCTCCTTTTGCCTTCGCTTTTTAATTTTTAGTTATTATACATTAGTTACATTCTGTTTATTAATGGTCTGGTTTTTCACATTGTCATGAATTGTATAATTGTATTTTTGTTCCTTGTTTGGCAATAAATTCTTTCTTATCTTATCTTATCTTAATAAAACAGTGCTTTATCCCATCGGTGCACAATCTACTATTGTTGCCCAAGTGTCATTATTGTTTTAACACAGTTAATACACGTAGATTTTTCAATTTGATGCTTTTTTTAGTCTCAACTTTCATTCTGCCAGACGCTTTTTGGGCTGGCCATAATCGGCCTTAAAAAATGTGGCTTTCCACAGTTAGCCTTTTTTCAGTCGAGCAGGCTTCGCCTTGATTTCGATGTCTACGAAGCCAGTGCCGATGCGCACGCCGCTGTGCGTAGCCTCGCCGAAGATACGTCCCTTGCGGAACGGGAAGGTGCGCAGGAGTGGTAGCTCGGGTATTGACATGTTTTCCAAGCGGTACTCGCCCTGAAAAATGCAGGGTTCGGTTGGGTATTTGTTCCTTTTAATGTATAAATTATGACGTTAAATAATAGTACATCACTACATTACTCACCAACAAGGGCGGTAAAACAAATAATGTCTCAGGTCGCAGGTATTTGACACCCGAACCGAAGGCAAGGGCGATAAATAAGAGAAAGAGGGGACACGGAGTGTGCGGTGTGTGTGTGTGTGTGTGTGTGTGTGTGTGTGTGTGTGTGTGTGTGTGTGTGTGTGTGTGTGTGTGTGTGTGTGTGTGTGTGTGTGTGTGTGTGTGTGTGTGTGTGTGTGTGTGTGTGTGTGTGTGTGTGTGTGTGTGTGTGTGTGTGTGTGTGTGTGTGTCTACATGGCCCGCCCCGTTGTGTAGTTCCAACATAAAATATTGTCACCTCATACCGGTGGAAGCGGGCAAACGATTCCATTGGCCCGGAGCGCGGGGCCGAAGAAGAAGTCTTTCAGCACGAGGTCGCAGAACTTGAAGTGCATCTCGACAAACCCACGCCGGTACTCGTTGCTGAGAAACTCGTAGAAATAAACGTCGGACTGAAAAGAAAGTTGATCATACACGCAGTTTGGTCACAGAATAGTATAATAGTATTACATACAGAACGGACACGAACCCCCCGCACCGAGGCCCAGGATGACAGGCCGGGTTAAGATCGGGTTACCGTCGCGTCTCGCGATTCGCCCACACCACGCGCTACGCACTCGCGCAAACAATTGACGCGTGTACCGACAGCGCACGCACACATACTTACCCACAGCGCTTACTTTCCTTCCCGTGTCACCCCCGTGGTTTGGTGACACAGGTGCGCGACGCGAGCGGGACGTTATGCAGATTTGCGCAGTAGTAATATTTTTGAATTTAAACTTTCGTGAGACACGTTATTTATATAACTATATTTTACTTAACGGTTAAAACTCACGGTGTAGTAATTGTCACTCAGTAAAGGATGAATCACGCTAGACCGTTCCGTGTCCGGGCCGGCCCGTTTTGTAGTACAAGAAATTGACGGCCGTCGCGCGTTCGTCGATTGTTTGTACTAGAAAACGGGCCGGCCCGGACACGGAATGGTCTAGCGTGAATCATCCTTTAGTGGGCAATTTTACGGAAAGTTGTACCTCCGACTTATTTTTTTAATTTTGATAAAATCGGGTTTTTTTCCACTCAGAATCGAAAGCACTTTCGAACCTAATAGGAGAAAAAAAGTGTCCCAAATTTTTCATACAATTTCCAGTTTTTCCATTCCGTTACCACCATACACAAGTATTACATGCTTAGTATGAAAACGGTAACGGTATGGAATAAAAAAAAATTAGGACACTTTTTTTCCCTTATATCATTCGAAAGTGTGCAAAACTTGTACTATGTGAACAAGGCGACGATATAATATATAGATAAATATCCAAGACTCAGAGATTATTATTCGAACCCAGGACCACAAGATTCTTAGGTAGGATCTCTATCAGCTAGGCTAAAGTGGTAGTTATACCAAGTAAACGTAACTTAGACACGAGACGTAATTAACGTAGTCAAGCGTAACTTTATAAATTAACGTAGTCAAGTTGTCGGTTTAAGGTTATCGCACACATAAAGGCTTGGTACCAGACCGGCGCCGCCCCAGCTCGCGCGGGTCAGTAGTCTTTGTTAGAAACTTCATAATGCAACGCACACTAAACATTTCGTAACGGCATCTCCCCAGCTCGGGATCACCTAACGGCGGAAGGACAGAATTCAATGCCGTCGCAGGGCGAACGCCGCGCCTGCAGCGCGCTGCCGGCGAGAGGAGCGCGCATGGTCTCCGGCGCGACCGAAACGGCCTAGGTACTTCAAACGTAAATTACTACGGAGCCCTAAAAAGCCGTCAACCAAAGGACACCTCGCGGCAAGCGCAGGTCCGCCGCGTGGCCACCTCGGCGCTGCTGAGCTGAGCTCTACTGCTGTTCTGTGCTTGCGTTGGGTTGAAGCCTGGTTGACGGCGAGACGACGAGATGAAGCGGCGTCAGTCTGCTGTCGAGCCTTTATGTGTGCGACAACCATTACCGTAAAATTGTTGTCAATATTCTTCAGCGAGTGAAAGTGAAAATGCACGTAATACTTGGGGTCCCAACGGCCAGGGCGCGCGGTCTTCGCGTTGAAGAATGCGAAATACTCAGGGTTGACGTATGTTACGTTTATGTGTTCCGTCGACATGTAGTACGTCTGTGAAAAATGACAAAAAAAGGTTTTTTTTTGCGTTGCATCAATTCAATAACTACTTATTATTGCGCCTCAATTACAGGATATAGTAAAGTGCATAAGTAGAGGCAAACAACAGGCAATCTTATCTCTAAAAAGCGATCTCTGATAATTAGTAGGTATATTTACCATTTTAAATTTACGTAGGTACTATCGAACCAACTGAATCGTGACCCACCGTGGAACCTTGTCACAGAAAATGTCATAGTGACATTGTACTGCCTGACAAGGAAAATCATTGTCACACTTTCTGTGACAAGGTTCCACAGCGGCGTCATGATTCAGTTACTTCGATAGTACCTACTACCTACCTCGGTAATTTAGAATGCGTCAGGATTGTTGTAACAGTAGTTAGGATTGGTACTTTTCTATATATGGTAAATGTCCCGATAATTGTACACGTTTGATAGAATGCAACTCAAGTATAGGACGTTTCTATACTTTATCGTCGACGGCCACGGTTTTCATTTTAGTTTAGTTTTTGATATCTAACTTGTATTTGCCGTAACTCATATTTGCCTTGAGCTTATAGGTACTTTTTATGATACTGGTCTTTTATAATAATTTTATGATAGGGTTTTTTATTTTTAATAGACCATAGACTCATGAAACCATAGAGTTTAGCCGTGCCGTGGTCGTCCACGGCAATAAAAACAGTGATTATCTACTGATGGCTGAGTATAAAAGCGATGCCCGACTGTCCCACTGCTGGGCAAATGCCCTCTCCCCACGTTGTCCAGGCATCCCTAAAAATTGAGAGTTTCTTCCTCCCAATTGCTGGCAAATTCATCCAGATCTTCCCGCCATCTCCGTTTGGGCCTGCCCCGTCTACGTTGCCCAACCCAAGTATTTATTACAATATGAATATAATATATATTACCTTTGGACTCGAAGATTGAGACTTTATATACCGCGGTGACAAGAATAATGCAATCATTAATATCATTATAATGTTTACAGCAGTCCACCACCTCCAAATAAAATAACTCATCATTACCCAAAATGCACAAATGCACTCACATGTGACCGGCCTAAGGTTATATACTTCCTGATGCAAATTACTTTAATTGACATAAATTATACTAGTTAGTCTATGACCCACGTACGAATTTCGACAGTCATTTATTCTCAGGCTCTGGTGGGTTGAGCAGTGGTAGTCTCATCATCAGCCTATATACGTCCCACTGCTGGGCACATGCCTCCTCTCATAGATGAGGGGGATTGGGCAGTAGTCTCCACGCTGGCCCAGAGCGGGTTGAGGACTTCACATACACCGGGCGGAAATAACAAAAAAAAAATCTACGTTTAGGGCTGAAAACAGTTTCCGATCGACGGTTAACGCGTACGGTCGGTCGGGCGTGTTTTATATGGCCGCATACGTGCTGACGGTGAGCATCGGTCTGAATGCACGTAGGCTTTCATACAGCGATAACTATGTTCCACCGACCATATGCGCTGTACGTCGGTCGAGCCAGTGCTCGAAACAGGCTGGCAACAGTTTTCCAGCTTCCAGCCTAATATATAAGTGGTGTTAGGTGTTATTGCCCGATAGAAACTTGGTTACAAAAATCTGTTGCTGGCTCGTAGACTATACGATTATATTATACCAAGCTTAATAACAATTTTATTTTGTAATTTATTTCGTTGCATTCATTTCAAATGGATCGCACAAATAATTGTTAGCCGCTTTCGTCCACATTTGTGTCATTTTGGCGTATCGTATCTCCATCGCGTTGCACCGATGCGTATCGTCACTACTGATCACTATCAAAAGTGATGCGTAACATCACTAATGATAGTGTGGACGCAAAAACTTCGCGATCATACTACGCGCCGTAACTGATCACTTGCGATCCATGCTACTACGTGTATGTAGGTATGTATTGTTATCCCACGATAGGCCATAGTTGTAGTTGTGACACATACGAACACATAGACATAGACAATGTGAACTGATAGTTCCTACGCTGACGCACACATAAACAATGTGCATTTTATTATAGCTCAACACACAAGCATGGATCACCCGCGCTCGTGATATAAAATAACTACAGTACCCTTACCATGAGTTTGCAATGTTTGCATTACCGTACTCGCTAGCGACTGTGTAAACGATTTAGTATGGCGATTCTTAGTTCTGTTACATTGCGTAACCGCCAGAGGCGCTGTACTTTTGTACGGTAATGCAAACATTGCAAGCTCACGGTAAGGGTACTCAAGTATGTTAATACGAACGGTAAGTATGGGCGATACGAGTAGTACCAAAGTACAGCTCAGGGATCGGAACCGGTTTCCAAATACCGGTATTATTTTGTTCCTAAATCGGTTTGATTTCGTTCTTACGTAATACCGGTTTATGAAAATACCTGTTAGTGAAAGAACGAATTATTTCGGTTATCAGTATTCTAGGAGAACGGAATTTTAACGTTCGGTGGAACTTTATTAAACCGGTTTAAAATGTCACGACTGTCACTTTTGAAGGCGTTGTCGTCAGATAATACGATCACCCGCGGGCCCCGCGGCGCGTGTGCGCTTATAATATTTAGATTAGAAGCTAATTTATATGATGCCGCCGGAACGGAAGACAGCCACTGGAACTTCCCAACGGAAAGTGCTACGTTAGTCGAGATTGGGCTCGTTTGTTGTGTTGTCTTGAGTACTTACCACTGGACCTGATGTCGAGGGTCTGATGATGCAGCCGGAAGAGAGTCACTGGAACTGCCTAACGGAAAGTGATAAAGTAGTCGAGTTTGGGCTTGTTTGTTTTGTTGTCTTGAGTACTTACCACTGGACCTGATTTCGAGGGTCTGATGATGCAGCCGGAAGAGAGTCACTGGAACTGTCTAACGGAAAGTGATAAAGTAGTCGAGTTTGGGCTTGTTTGTTTTGTTGGCTTGAGTACTTACCACTGGACCTGATGTCGAGGGTCTGATGATGCAGCCGGAAGCGAGTCACTGGAACTGTCTAACGGAAAGTGATAAAGTAGTCGAGTTTGGGCTTGTTTGTTTTATTGTCTTGAGTACTTACCACTGGACCGATGTCGAGGGTCTGATGATGCAGCCGGAAGAGAGGCACTGGAACTGTCAAACGGAAAGTGATAAAGTAATCGAGTTTGGGCTTGTTTGTTTTGTTGTCTTGAGGACTTACCACTGGACCTGATGTCGAGGGTCTGATGATGCAGCCGGAAGACAGCCACTGGAACTTCCCAACGGAAAGTGCTACGTTAGTCGAGATTGGGCTCGTTTGTTGTGTTGTCTTGAGTACTTACCACTGGACCTGATGTCGAGGGTCTGATGATGCAGCCGGAAGAGAGTCACTGGAACTGCCTAACGGAAAGTGATAAAGTAGTCGAGTTTGGGCTTGTTTGTTTTGTTGTCTTGAGTACTTACCACTGGACCTGATTTCGAGGGTCTGATGATGCAGCCGGAAGAGAGTCACTGGAACTGTCTAACGGAAAGTGATAAAGTAGTCGAGTTTGGGCTTGTTTGTTTTGTTGGCTTGAGTACTTACCACTGGACCTGATGTCGAGGGTCTGATGATGCAGCCGGAAGCGAGTCACTGGAACTGTCTAACGGAAAGTGATAAAGTAGTCGAGTTTGGGCTTGTTTGTTTTATTGTCTTGAGTACTTACCACTGGACCGATGTCGAGGGTCTGATGATGCAGCCGGAAGAGAGGCACTGGAACTGCCAAACGGAAAGTGATAAAGTAATCGAGTTTGGGCTTGTTTGTTTTGTTGTCTTGAGTACTTACCACTGGACCTGATGTCGAGGGTCTGATGATGCAGCCGGAAGAGAGCCACTGGAACTGCCAAACGGAAAGTGATAAAGTAGTCGAGTTTGGGCTTGTTTGTTTTGTTGTCTTGAGTACTTACCACTGGACCTGATGTCGAGGGTCTGATGATGCAGCCGGAAGAGAGGCACTGGAACTGCCTAACGGAAAGTGATAAAGTAGTCGAGTTTGGGCTTGTTTGTTTTGTTGTCTTGAGTACTTACCACTGGACCTGATGTCGAGGGTCTGATGATGCAGCCGGAAAAGAGCCACTGGAACTGCCTAACGGAAAGTGATAAAGGAGTGGAATTTGGGCCTGTTTGTTTTGTTGTCTTGAGTACTTACCACTGGACCTGATGTCGAGGGTCTGATGATGCAGCCGGAAAAGAACCACTGGAACTGCCTAACGGAAAGTGATAAAGAAGTGGAATTTGGGCCTGTTTGTTTTTTTGTCTTGAGTACTTACCACCGGACCTGATGTTGAGGGTCTGATGATGCAACCGGAAGAGAGGCACTGGAACTGCCTAACGGAAAGTAATAAAGTAGTCGAGTTTGGGCTTGTTTGTTTTGTTGTCTTGAGTATTTACCACTGGAACGATGTTGAGGGTCTGATGATGCAACCGGAAGAGAGGCACTGGAACTGACTAACGAAAAGTGATAAAGGGGTCGAGTTTGGGCTTGTTTGTTTTGTTGTCTTGAGTACTTACCACTAGACCTGATGTCGAGGGTCTACTGATGCAGCCGGAAGACAGCCACTGGAACTGCCTAACGGAATGTGATAAAGTAGTCGAGTTTGGGCTTGTTTGTTTTGTTATCTTGAGTACTTATCACTGGACCTGATGTTGAGGGTCTGATGATGCAGCCGGAAGTGAGCCACTGGAACTGCGGAAAGTGATAAAGTAGTCGAGTATGGGCTTGTTTGTTTTGTTGTCTTGAGTACTTAGCACTAGACTTGATGTCGAGGGTCTAATGATGCAGCCGGAACAAAGCCACCAGAACTGCCAAACGGAAAGTGCTACGGTAGTCGAGTTTGGGCTTGTTTGTTTTGTTATCTTGAGCACTTACCACTGGACCTGATATTGAGGGTCTGATGATGCAGCCGGAAGAGAGCCGCTGGAACTGCCTAACGGTAAGGGATAAAGTAGTCCGTTCCGTCCGTTTGGCAGTTCCGGTGGCTCTCTTCCGGCTGCATCATCAGACGCTCGACATCAGGTCTAGTGCTAAGTACTCAAGACAACAAAACAAACAAGCCCAATCTCGACTAGATTAACACATTCTGTTAGACAGTTCCAGTGCCTCTCTTCCGGCTGCATCAGCAGACCCTCGACTTCAGGTCTAGTGGTAAGTACTCAAGACAACAAAACAAACAAGCCCAAACTCGACTACTTTATCACTTTCCGTTAGGCAGTTCCAGTGCCTCTCTTCCGGCTGCATCATCAGACCCTCGACATCAGGTCCATAGGTAAGTACTCAAGACAACCAAACAAACAAGCCCTAACTCGACTACTTTATCACTTTCCGTTAGACAGTTCCAGTGCCTCTCTTCCGGCTGCATCATCAGACCCTCGATATCAGGTCAAGTGGTAAGTACTCAAGATAACAAAACAAACAAGCCCAAACTCGACTATCGTAGCACTTTCCGTTAGGCAGTTCCAGTACCTCTCTTCCGGCTGCATCATCAGACCCTCGACATCAGGTCCAGTGGTAAGTACTTAAGACAACAAAACAAACAAGCCCAAACTCGACTACTTTATCACTTTCCGTTAGACAGTTCGAGTGCCTCTCTTCCGGTTGCATCATCAGACCCTCGATATCAGGTCTAGTGGTAAGTACTCAAGACAACAAAACAAACAAGCCCAAACTCGACTATCGTAGCACTTTCCGTTAGGCAGTTCCAGTGCCTCTCTTCCGGCTGCATCATCAGACCCTCGATATCAGGTCAAGTGGTAAGTACTCAAGATAACAAAACAAACAAGCCCAAACTCGACTATCGTAGCACTTTCCGTTAGGCAGTTCCAGTACCTCTCTTCCGGCTGCATCATCAGACCCTCGACATCAGGTCCAGTGGTAAGTACTTAAGACAACAAAACAAACAAGCCCAAACTCGACTACTTTATCACTTTCCGTTAGACAGTTCGAGTGCCTCTCTTCCGGTTGCATCATCAGACCCTCGATATCAGGTCTAGTGGTAAGTACTCAAGACAACAAAACAAACAAGCCCAAACTCGACTATCGTAGCACTTACCGTTAGGCAGTTCCAGTGCCTTTCTTCCGACTGCATCATCAGACCCTCGATATCAGGTCCATTGGTAAGTACTCAAGACAACAAAACAAACAAGCCCAAACTCGATTACTTTATCACTTTCCATTAGGCAGTTCCAGTGCCTCTCTTCCGGCTGCATCATCAGACCCTCGACATCAGGTCCAGGGGTAAGTACTCAAGACAACAAAACAAAAAAGCCCAAACTCGACTACTTTATCACTTTCCGTTTGGCAGTTCCAGTGGCTCTCTTCTGGCTGCATCATCAGACCCTCGACATCAGGTCCATTGGTAAGTACTCAAGACAACAAAACAAACAAGCCCAAACTTGACTACTTTATCACTTTCCGTTAGGCAGTTCCAGTGCCTCTCTTCCGGCTGCATCATCAGACCCTCGACATCAGGTCCAGTGGTAAGTACTCAAGACAACAAAACAAACAAGCCCTAACTCGACTACTTTATCACTTTCCGTTAGGCAGTTCCAGTGGCTCTCTTCTGGCTGCATCATCAGACCCTCGACATCAGGCCCATTGGTAAGTACTCAAGACAACAAAACAAACAAGCACAAACTCGACTACTTTATCACTTTCCGTTAGACAGTTCCAGTGCCTCTCTTCCGGCTGCATCATCAGACCCTCGATATCAGGTCTAGTGGTAAGTACTCAAGCCAACAAAACAAACAAGCCCAAACTCGACTATCGTATCACTTTCCGTTAGGCAGTTCCAGTACCTCTCTTCCGACTGCATCATCAGACCCTCGACATCAGGTCCATTGGTAAGTACTCAAGACAACAAAACAAACAAGCCCAAACTCGACTACTTTATCACTTTCCGTTAGGCAGTTCCAGTGCCTCTCTTCCGGCTGCATCATCAGACCCTCGACATCAGGTCCAGTGGTAAGTACTCAAGACAACAAAACAAACAAGCCCTAACTCGACTACTTTATCACTTTCCGTTAGGCAGTTCCAGTGCCTCTCTTCCGGCTGCATCATCAGACCCTCGACATCAGGTCTAGTGGTAAAATTTAATATCAAATTATAAATTAGCTTTTAAATAAATTTTAAGCGCACTCCCGCTGCGGATTAGTAACCCTTGGCGGCCTCTGTCAAAAATTCGAGTTAAGACTGGTTGTCTCCGTCGAAAACCGGTTAATTTCGTTCCACGGAAACGAAATTGGGCCCAGAACAGTTCCTTCACTAACCGGTTTTGTGTGCCGAAAACCAGAAACAAGAACGAAACCACAAACGCTATTCATTTCGGTTTGGGGTCAATGGCCGAAACCGGTTTGAAAATAATACCGGTATCCGATCCCTGGTACAGCTTATATGCGAGTACTTTTAAATGGCAACTACTTTTTTTATATCTACCTACGTCCATTGTGTCAAACGTCATTTATCGGAGACAAAAATTTTTTGGTCCAGCAAGTCGCATCATAAGAACAGTATTCCGCTTAAATTAAATAACAATATCATTTTGTTGAACATAGTTTTATGCTCCGCCGGTTTATGTAGGTACTAAAGCCCTTTGTACTCAGCGCGGATCATTAGGCAAGCAGGTAATATACACCTACATTTTTTCTGCATAATATGTTATTTCCGTTCCAGATACTGAGTTATCAATATATTAGTATTTAAATAAATAAATAAACGTAAGTAATAGTGTTACGAGCGTGGGGTACGGGATAGAGTTAAACACCTGTTAGGCGCAACTATGGTTTTATTGAGCGACTTAGAAACGCCGGTTATAGCTCACTGAGTCTACACGCACTAGTACACTGACTCGACTTACTTGCACAAGTCCTTAGAGTCCGCGCCTGCTAGTACTGACACAGTATACTTCACTGTACTTACTACTATCACTTCACTTTTCCACTGTACCACTATTTCTCTCCCCGTTCCGCTCCGGTATTCACTCACTTCAATACTGTACCTCTACCATGAGTTTGTATCGAAAAATCTTACCGTACTCGCTAGCGACTGCGTAAACGATTTAGTATGGCCAAAGTACAGCACCTCTGGCGGTCACTCATAGAACTAAAGATCGGTAGTATGAGTCCTACGGTAAATTACCTATCGAATACTAAACGCTAGCGACTAACGTTCTGTAACTGTCAAGTAGCCGTTTCTGTAGAAAATCTGTACCATGAGTTACAAATTTGACAGACGCTATCGAACAATACGATATCGACTGTAGAAAACTATTATTATACTCGCTAGCGACTGCGTAAACAATCTATATGGACAAAAGTACAGCGCCTCTGGCGGTCACTTATAGAACTAGGGATCGGTAGTATAAAGACCTAACGGTACTGCTCTGCGCCGGGACCTTGTTCCCTTTATATACCCCTATCGAACATTCTAGACGATAATTTCGATCTTCATTTCGATAGTCATTACGGTTGTCTTTTCGTTATTCAACTGTTTCGAGTAGCGTTCACCATTCCCGAAACCTGTGCCTTAACGTCGATTCTCGAACGTTCCAATCCCATACATTTGTCGTTTAATTTTCTATAGCATGGAATTTTCTATTCAGCCACTTCTTCTAGAACCTTCCATGCTACTCAGCCTAATTAAAATTATCACTTAACATTTTGAAATAACTTACAAAAAGTGCATCGCCGACGGGATTCGAACCGGGTCACAGTGACTCTGTTCCCAAAGCGCTATACCACTGGGCCACGGGGACTGTTAGTAGAGTCGGCGAATATTCGAATCCCTTGATGACTTTTTATCTCCATGACAACCGAACTGTTTATACCCCTCCGTCGCAACAATATAGTAGAAGAGCCGGTGACACTGAACCTAGTATGACTAGTGGCTCTGTGAGCTGTAGACCTCGTGAGTGTTTTTTTTATTTCCAAAACTATGTTAGATATCGAACCTGTAGAGCAGGGTTCGGCAACTTTCTGTTGATATCAACTCGAAACAAATTGGTACTTAGTACGTGACAGTAACGTAGTAAAAATTCGCACCCCTTTTTACGTGAAAAACGAGAAAGACGAAAAAACCGACTTTTCACAGATAAACCAGCTAGTTTCCTTACCAAACCCGGATAATTCGCATTTCAACCGCATCGTAATTTCGCGATATAGAATAGCAGATATAGAAACTTTAAGGGGGGGACGGGTCATAAAGTCATAACACTCCTAGATGAAAACGCGAGCGCGAAATTTTTCGAACACTGATGCAAATGCGGCAAATACTTCATACGCATCAAGTCATAACACATCTAGATGAAAATGCGAGCGTAGCGAGCGCGAAATTTTTCGAACATTATGATGCAGGTGCGGAAACTACTTCATACACATCAAGTTATGTAGATGTAAACGCGTGCGCGAAATTTTTCGAACACTGATTCAAACGCGGCAAATACTTCATACGCATCAAGTCATAACAAATCTCGTTGAAAACGCGAGCGTAGCGAGCGCGAAATTTTGCGAACATTATTATGCAGGTCTGGAAAATACTTCATACGCATCAAGTCATGTAGACGCAAACGCGAGCGCAGCGAGCGCGAAATTTTTTGAACATTAAGATGCAGGTGTGGAAAATACTTCATACTGTCTAACGCAAACGCGGCGAGCGCGAAATTTTTGAAAAAAAATTTAGATAGATTTAACTGTAAAATATACTTACAAACACATATCTCGTCCTGACCAACTGTGAAAATATTCGTGGTTGGCGATACAGACGCTTTCACGTATGTTAAGAATTTCAAATTTTACCTTTACAAACAATAAAGCCAGGGAGGCTCGCGGGCCGCACGGAAGGGGCTCGCGGGTCGCCTGTTGCCGACCGCTGCTGTAGAGGAGGACAAACCATAGATTTTTTTAGATTACTCGACAAAAATATTCGATGTAATCAAAGAACGTGCTCACAATACTTCACGAGAATCTGTTGTGAAATGCGACCCTTAGAGGTGAACATATCGAAATTCGGCCGCAGAAACACAAAATAATTGATAAAAAAATTGTTTTTTTAAATTTTGAAAAAGTGACTCGATAAAAAAATTCTATAGAATTACCGCACCTGCTCACAAAATTTCACGAAAATCGGTTGATAAATGCGACCTGTAGAGGAGAACAAACCAATGAATAAAATAAAAAAAAATTAAATTTACAAAAATTTACTTGCCCAAAAAATTCTATGTAATCATAAAATCTGCTCACAAAACTTCACGAGAATCGGTTGAGAAATGCGACCTATAGAGGAAAAAACGGCCGCAGAAAAATACGAAATCATTGATACAAAGTTTGTTTTTTCGAATTTCAAAAAAGTGACTCGACAAAAAAATTCTATATAGTTACCAAACCTGCTCGCAAAATTTCACGAAAATCGGTTGATAAATGCGACCTGTAGAGGAGATCAGCCAACGACGTAAAAAATTTTTTTTTTAAATTTTCAAAAATTTACTCTACAAATAAATTATATGTAGTCATGGAACCTGCTCACTAAATTTCACGAGAATCGGTTGAGAAATGCGACCTGTAGAGGAAAAAACGGCCGCAGAAAAACACGAAATCATTGATACAATGTTTGTTTTTTTGAATTTCCAAAAAGTGACTCGACAAAAAAATTATATATAGTTACCGAACCTGCTCACAAAATTTCACGAAAATCGGTTGATAAATGCGACCTGTAGAGGAGGACATACAAAAATCCGGCCGGACATACGAAAGCATTTTTGTCGAAGCTAAAACAGAGACCTCGTTTTACTCGGTCAATAAGATTCCCAGATGGCATATATATAATTAGGTGCGTCATTAGTCGGGGAACACGAAACGGCGATGCTGCAATGCGAAAAACCTGGTGAACCTATATAGATACCTATCGAAATAGGTTCAGTGTTGTCGGCTCCTTTAATCGCTGCAGCAACCACCTTCTCCACTGTTTGGAAAATGCAGCAGTGGTTTTTCTTACACAGAAAGTGCTGATCTTTCAGATGAGCCCTGTTTTTTTCAGGAATCCGATCATACTAGATACCTCAGAAAAGTGGTCGCTTATCATACTGCTGCCACTAACAAGGCCAGTCAGGAGGGCTTGCAGCACTGCACTATCGTATAGTCCTACCCCTCCCCTATTTCGAGGAACAAACGAAACTTGGGAATCTTATCATACTAGAAACCGTTTATTTTTTATTTTTTAAAATTTGATTTTTAATAGGTTTGCATGGTCATTTGCTTTGCAGCATCGCCATTTCGTGTACCCCCATTAATGCCGCGACTAATTATATATATATCATCTGGGAATCTATCGAAATAGGTTAAGTGTTGTCGGCTCCTTTAATCGCTGCAGCAACCACCTTCTCCACTGTTTGGAAAATGCAGCAGTGGTTTTTCTTACACAGAAAGTGCTGATCTTTCAGATGAGCCCTGTTTTTTTCAGGAATCCGATCATACTAGATACCTCAGAAAAGTGGTCGCTTATCATACTGCTGCCACTGACAAGGCCAGTCAGGAGGGCTTGCAGCACTGCACTATCGTATAGTCCTACCCCTCCCCTGTTTCGAGGAACAAACGAAACTTGGGAATCTTATCATACTAGAAACCGGATTTTACATCATTTTTCAATTTTAATTTTCAATGGCTTCGCCAGGTTTTTCGCATTGCAGCATCGCCGTTTCGTGTTCCCCGACTAATGACGCACCTAATTATATATATGCCATCTGGGAATCTTATCATACTAGGTTCAGTGTCACCGGCTCTTAAACTAATAGTAAACATTACCATCAAATTTCAAGTTCATAGGTCAACGGGAAGTTAATAAAATCTTTGACATAAAATTTTGTGACGGGCGTCGGACGGGCGTGAGTGAATCCAATAGGGTTCCGTTTTTGACCTTTCGGGTACGGAACCCTAAAAACATGCCATATTCTCGTTGTAATTGATGAGTGGATATTCTTTGTTTACTTATTGTCTCGCATTCGAAGTGAAAAGTATAGTGTATATAATAACTCTGGTCTAAAAGCCATATTAAGGCCGGATTTTATGAAGATCCGTTAGAACAAATGACAGATCAAATTTCAGTAACTCAGTACATTTTTTGACATAACATACCGACATAAGGTCTAACGGATCTTTATAAAACCGGGCTTAAGTACCACAGATAAAATACTAGGAGAATTATCACTTTAGCAATTAAGGGGTTGATAACTAAAAAGATCGAGAAAAGTGTCTTGTTTTGGACCCTTGTGATACAATCTACTATTTTTAAATAAGTATGTTTAGGTACAATGTAAAGATATAAACATATAATGTGGGATTGGGACAAAGTCAAGATAAATAGAAATCCTGCCTTGCTGAATTATTGTAGATTACGGAACCCCAAATACCTAAACACAATCAATCCTGCCAAGTAGTAGACCACATTCAAGCCATAAACCACTGCTGGAACCAGTTACCATAACAAAACCATAGATTGGATGCCTAATGGTTCCGAAGTTGGTAAATAGTTGCGAACTTCGGCAGTTAAATAAAAATTGGCGATTTTATTGAATCGAGTTCCTTCAAATTGAATTTGATTTAGCAAAGGTCTTTCATTACATCATAAAAATAAACTCACGACTGTATTCGTAAAAGGAGTAAGCAGAGTACATGAATTTTATTGCCCTACTTTTATAATTGAAGGGAAACATGATCTAGTTTTTTCACTCTGGGTTGGAAGTTCCGGCAGTCGCTTTCGAAAAACTAGTGCCTACGCCAAATGTGGTCTGTTACATAGATTACTATTAACGTGTAGATAAGGTAAATATCCCAATGTGTGATACATTAATATCCAATGACAATACCTATTGTTCACCTCTATTAGGTATTATGACATAAGATAAAAGTGTCGTACTGGGTTAATGTCGAGCCCTGGGACATTTACCCTACACACATGTATGAAACTCAGCTGTGTATGTAAGACGGTAATGAGTCAAAAGCTAGTAACATTCAAATCACTTGCCTAAGTAACCCAAAGCAATCGGTCTTCCAGCCGTTATTAATGCACACTATTTTACTGGGTTACGATTAGTAATGTAATGAATATGAATTGAGCAACGGCGTTTGGTGATCACAAGTTTAATTGGGCCTTTATTCATCTCCATAGATTAAGTGCCAGTTGCACCAACGTACGAACACAGACCGGTCATCGTCAAATATGGCGCCGGCAGCTGTCATCCCATAGAAACTTGTCAAACTTTCCATACAATCAGATTTGACGAACACCGCTTACGATTACGGACGGTTTGGTGCAACCCAGCCTAAATCCTCCGTGATGGAAATGAAAAGAATTGAAATGAAAAAAAAATGAAAAGAAATGTGAAAAACGTGTTTCATGTGCAAGCCGGTGGAAGCATGTTTAAAGAGATACCCGGCACGGATTCCCCCGCGGCGACGCGCACTTGTCCTGTAAAGTTGTACGTGATCTCATAACTGCATCATCTGTGTTGTGGTTACGGGCCCGCGCGCGCGGGTCGAGGGGCGGCGCAAACGGTATAATGGTTCAACGGTATAGCTTTTCACCCTTACCTACGGTTTTTGAAAACATTCAAGATGATTTGCCTACTATATGGGATCGTTTGCGTCGGGGGTTAAAAAATAATCTAATCTTACTCCTACCAAAGTATAGCGGCTTATATGAACAAACATTCAATTATATTACACAGAATTCAGCTCAAATTCATTGGCATCCAGCCCAGAATCTCAGAGTATGAGAATGGGAATCTAGCCATTTCATTTTACATTAATAACTAAAAAAAGGCTCAATCAGTTTAGTTGCAATCCGGCAAACAAAACTGGGTTTCGTGCGCGCTGGGCAGGTTTCTTGAGATGGAACATAGATGAGAGACCTGAGATTGCGATCAAGGGTTCTGATCCATCATTCTCATCAAACTAGTTATTACGACTATTATTAACGATTTTGTTGACATCGTAGGACTAACCGGACAAAAAAACCATTCTGTTGTTCGCGTTGAACAAGACGGATTTTCAAGTCCGGTTTGTCCTAAGCTGTGCAGCGCCGGATCTAGAAATTTTTTCGAAGGGAGGGGGGGGGGGGGGGGGGGGCAAAAACTACAAAATGCCGCCCCCGTATGCATATATTGTCTCACAAATTGTTACCTCTACCATTTCAGAACAGTAAAAGTAGCTACTAGTTATCTACGCTAAGGGGGGACGGATCATAAAGTCATAACACATCTACGTATAGATGAAAACGCGAGCGCAGCATTATGATGCAGATGCGGAAAATACTTTATCTACACACATATCATAAATCCTCTAATATGCGTTCGGAAACCGTAGAAAATGACTCTCATTTCAACATTCAATGAATTTATGGCAATTTTCTTATCTGTGGCTAAGGCTACAGCAGTAATATAATTTTTAATTTTAATCTCATATATGATGTTAAAATATAAAAACGTCAAACAAAACTGTCAAAATTTAAATGTCAAAGTTGACATGTCCCTATTCTAGTATCACTGAAAATTCAAATTCAGTTGATGCGAAATGTCAGCTCGATGTTTTTTTAGTATATATCGCACGAAATTTGAGCTAGAACGACATGATCACATCAGAATAGGGACTCTTTACTTTTTAAAATAACATTCAGGTATCGGTTGCCAGTTCTGATTTCGATATTACCGCAACCGTGCAAAAAAGGTTGTATTAACACAATTATTGTATTTATTTACTACGGTTTCTGAACCCATCTTAGAGTAGTTATAATATGTGTGTAGATAAAGTAATGTATGCAACTGTACATAATTAGGCATTAAAACACTCGTGTGACCTTATTATGAAACTCGCCTTCGGCTCGTTTCATAAAACACACTCGTGTTTTAATGCCTCTCATTATGTACCAGTTGCATAAACTACTATTATACGCATCAAGTAATAAAAAAATGCGAGCGCAGCGAGCGCGAAATTTTTTGTCCTGTCAAGACGTATTTTGGCCTGTCAAGAAGTTCGAATTGCCGCCCCCCTGCCGCCCCTAAATTTGCCGCCCCCTAAACATGCCGCCCGGGGCATGGACCCCGGCTTGCCCCCCCCTCCCCTAGATCTGGCTCTGACGCTGTGGACTGTGGAAATCGTAGGACAAAACGGACTAATTCCTTTCGGCAGTGACCTAAGGAGCCAGGGCTCCGCTTTGACACTAATCTCAAGATTTGGCGCAGGAACTAGTTTTTGAAAGCGGCTGCTGACCTTTCAACCCAGAGGGGAAACTGGACCTTGTTGTGATTAATAGCGGTTACCTCACGACAAGACAAGACAAGGTGGACTGATGACCTGGTAAAGATCGCGGGAGTCCGCTGGTTGCGGGTGGCGCAAGACCAGTCATTGTGGCACTCTTTGGGGGAGGCCTATGTCCAGCAGTGGACGTCTTTCGGCTGATATGATGATGATGATGATGATGATGACCTCACGATGTTTTTCTTCACGGATTCTGGTTTTTCAAATGCTAATCTGACGAAATATCGTGTTCTCCACGTCCACAAAATAAAACCCCTATCCTGTTGGCCCCTGAATAATATGCAGCCCGTCTTGTTGCAATCTCGACAATAATAAGATCGGTTTTAATCTTCGAATCGACTCGCGCTGACGCGGCGGCTTGGCAATAGGGGTGCGCCGCGATTGTCTATTGTTTTAGGTTTGGCCCTAAATGTGATAATCGACTAGACAAGAGTGTTCGTGGAAGGCACGCTAATTATGATCATCTTGATTTTGATGTAGGTATTATCATAAGTATCTATGTGAGTTATGGTCAGCTAATTTGATTTCTGGGCCACTTCGTACCTTATCACAGTGATATTTGATGATGATTTTCACCGTGACAAAATTACGAAGACGAAGTAACCCAGAAATCAAATTTGTTGACTGTATAACACGTACATCTGGAAGTTTCTGGAATCGAGGTCTTAACGGTGAGAACTAAAAGGCAACAATAGGTGGGCCATTTTACGGAAAGTTGTACACTCGACTTTTTTTTTAATTTGGATAAAATCGGGTTTTTTCTACTCAGAATCGAAATCACTTTCGAATGATATGGGGGAAAAACGTGTCCCCAATTTTTCTTATTCCATTCCGTTACCGTTTTCATACTAATCTTGTAATGCTTGTATGGTGGTAACGGAATGGAAAAACTGGAAATTGTATGGAAAATTTGGTACACTTTTTTTCTCCCATTAGGTTCGAAAATGCTTTCGATTCTGAGTAGAAAAAAAACCCGATTTTATCCAAATTAAAAAAAAAGTCGTACCTACAACTTTCCGTAAAATGGCCCAGGGGACCGATTTTTGAGTGTCGACCGCTCGAATTTTCATTCGACATCTGTCAAAACTTCATAGTTTTTTGACAGATCTCGAGTGAAAAGTCGAGCGTTCGACACTCAAAAATCGGGCCCCAGATCACTCACTGGTGGAAGCGGCGTACAAATGTCCAAAACTAATAATGATATGTCTTGTTCCTGTAATTATAAGGTCGAGTCCGGGATCGAAGTCCCGCCCCGCACTAGCGACACCTGAGAGCCCTCCGCATTGACTTATCCACGTCGGCCGCAGCTCTTTACCGTCCTCAGCTGTTTTCGCGATTCTGAAGCGATTGCATTCGAGCTAAAGTGTTTGTTTTAGGGTGGGTTGCACCAAACCGTTTTGAATCTTAAGCGGTGTTCGGTGTGAATTGTAATCTGATTAGTATGGGAGGTTTGACAAGTGTTTAGGGTTCCGTACCGAAAGGGAAAAACGGGACCCTATTACTAAGACTCCGCTGTCCGTCCGTCTGTAACCAGGCTGAATCTCATGAACCGTGATAGTGTTAGACAGTTGAAATGTTGTTTAGTATTTTGTTGTTGTAACAACAAAATACTAAACAAAACACTAAAACAGAATAAAATAAATATTCAAGGGATCTCCCATACAACAAATATGATTTTTTTGCCGTTTTTATCGATAATGGTACGGAACCCTTCGCGCACGAGTCCGAGTCCGCGTAGGCCTCGAGGGCTCTTTTAAGAGCCCACATATGCACTTTTGCCAATTTTTATCGACCCGATCTCAACATCTATTCTATAGTGATAAAATATATTCTGTTCTTTCAGTATTAATCTCAAAATATTTTCCTCCAGTCTGTTAAAAGTGAAAACACGATTTGCAAAAATTTTCTCGATACTTTTATTTTTCAAGCATAATCATTTTTTTGATGTTTTTGGTTGGATCTTTTAGAAACCTCTCATTTTTAACAATGATTTTTGGTTTAATAGATGTAAAATGATAATTAAGTTCTCAAACCTGACAAAAAAGATTATCCTTATAAATGTTTACACGTTTAGAATAAACATCAATATTTACGAAAAACACGCGCTGAGCTTGCGTAGAGAGCGGGATGGTTAATTGACACCTACGCCCTCTTAAAGATTCAAAAGTACTAGGCATGTAAAACAGCAGTAAAACATAGTATAGAAATCATTAGCATTAACAATTGCAATGGAATTGCTCGACTATCCCCCGTAAAGCATACCTCCGTTAAAGGATAGAGATTTCTAAACTAAAAGATCCTTATTCTGCTAAAACTGCATCACTGCGACATCAGTACGATAAGGTTGTTACGATTACAGACAAAAATACGCATGTTGTCAACGTCATATAAATAATATCTGAAACATAGATATATATCTAGGATTTTGCTCTACGCCGCGTTGGTGAACACACGTGCTCTCGGCGCGACGACTAGCAGAATCCATTACCGAACAAAACCAGTTGCCTACTGTCATGGCGTAAAGTCATTTTTAAACAAAAAAAGTATATAGGGTGATGGCACCAGTTACCGGCATTTTAAGGAGGTTGTGTACTTTCATCAATGATAAAAATAATATGGTTGTACTTAGGATAAAAATAACTGAATAAAAACGTTAAATATATCTCTGAGTAACAACATATTAGCTTTTTGTTAACTGAAGAGACACGGATAAATAAAAACATTCTAATAACCAAAAATATAGGCAATCTCCAGTTATCGGCAGCCAGTCTCCAGTGTCCGGCACCCAGTAATCGGCAGTCTCCAGTATTCGGCACCCAGTATTCGGCACTAGTATAGTGCAAGTATTTCGAATAGGTACTTTTGTTTTGATGTATTTTACGAAACAGGATAAGAAGTTATCGTTGAATGAAACGAATAAATAAAGAAACGAACTGTAGAAAGTTGCTTAGGGTGTTCTGTTTCTTTATATAACCTAAAAGAAACTTTTAGGTTATAAAATGTATGGAAATGAAAAGTGACAGAAAGAAGTTGAAATGTTCCGAGAGAGCTAGCTTGGAAAGATAGATAAACAGTAAGTATAGGCTAGAAAGACTACTGTAAAATAAAAACAAGCTTCTACGTTCAGTAGTTTTGTTAGGACGTTGATTTTTAATATTGATTATATTAGATTAGTACTGCAGTTAGAATGAAAATCATGTATTTCTCTCACTATCTGTCCTCGTATTCATATATTCTGAGTCATTGCGTCGGGCAAAATCTATGTATCTTCGAATAATTTATTAATGGCATATTAAGAATCATTATTATCAACATCTGCCGATTACTGGAGAAAGTGTACTTTCACGGGACCAGTATTCGGCACTATATTTTTTTACAAGAATAAGCTAACATTAAATTGTTCTAATACAACATTATTTGAAGGATATTTATAGCTATACATAACGTAAACAAAAACTCAAACATCTTTCATAGTTATTAAATAATCGACAAAAACGTACAGTCACTCTCTTAACTATTTCCTTAAGGATTATTCATTTTCTTCAGAAGTACTGATTTTCTCATCATTTTCATGTTATCATCTTTAAACAAAACCGCCTGTGTCTATGATATTGCCTTGGATGAGAGTAGAATATACACTGTATATGTTCCAGTGTTGATTAATTGGAATAATTATTGGCAGTCCAAATTTGAATCCAACTTGTAAAAAAAATGCCGATTACTGGAGCCTGCCGATTACTGGTGCCATCACCCTACAAGTAGTTATAGATGCGGCACCGAGCGACCGGGGATGTAAGAAAAAATATTCATATAAAATTTGTACTACGCAATTTAACCGGTTTGCATGTCCAATGTTTTGCTTATGAAAGTGTGCCTGTGCCTATAACTCCAGCCGATAGAGACAAAACATGGCACTCTTTTCTAGTTCCTCTTATAGGAATCGCAATAAGGCTATCTTTCTCTATCAAAGCGTGTCAGGCCTTTACTGAAATATGATGTATTGCAAATAAGGCCGGACACGGAACGATCTAGTGAAAATCTTATCAGTTAAAAACTCACGTTATTTAGGTTATTTTGTAAATGAAAAATGAAAAATATTTTATGTTCTGTGTTTTTAAACCTGACTGTGGCTTTATAGGCCCGGCCCAATAAAGCGATAGGAGTGCGCGGTTGGAGAGTGGCCTGTGGAAAATCCAGGGGAAACCACGACCACGACCACGCGGGGGGCGGCTTAAAAACTGGAATACTCTAAGAGTTTGCGCTCCAGTGAGATTGGTTGAGCGGTTTCAACCGAATCTGAGGTGTTCTGTATTCATTGAAACATATCTTGACATTTTCTCGTTGTGTCTAGATTCTAGAACAAGACTACTTACTTAATATAAGTATTGTGGCCTAATGTACTTGTATCTTTTGATTTGATTTTTTTTCTTGTGGACTTGTATCTTTTGAATTTTTCATTAAGGCGCAGGGTAGGGCAAGGCCTTCCCCATACAAACTTTGTACACGTTTTATTCGTCGGTTTTAGCAGTAACAAATATAATATTTTTTTGGTTGTAAATATTAGATATGCGAAGATCGTGATGTGAAATTTTTTAAATATTTCAAAAAAAATCAAAGTTAAAAAATGAATAAAAAATTAATAAAAAAAATTACATCACGAAATAGCTATCAGAAAAATAAGCATATTGACCAAAAATCATAACTTTAATGCAAACACAAACGAAGTAAATCCTGCACAAAGTTTGTATGGAGAGAGCTTGCCCTACCCCTCCTCTTAAGAAACATCGCATCAAACATCACTTCTGATTGGAAAATATACTTTTATGTCACACCTGGCCATAAAGTGGCCATTATCGCACGCTCCGCGCGCGAAAAAACCCACTTCCTGGCCAGGGGGTGACATAAAATTTTGTACTTACCACGGGCGATAATAAAGAAAGCCTCAGATCGCATATTTATCGCCCTTGCCTTCGGCTCGGGCGTAAAATACGTGCGATCTGAGACATTCTTTGTTTTATCGCCCTTGGTAAGTAATGTACTATTAGATCTTTACATTTTTTTCACCAGTATATAGAATAGCTGTTTCGAATGGATATACATTATATCGTCCCCCGTGGCTTTGCCCGCATTCTATACTTTAAAATAAAATTGGTAAAGATATATTAGAATAAGCCCCAAAGAATTTCCCGATTGCTTCTGTCCCGTCGATTCGAGTCTCTGGCTTTTCAATATAATGGGCACTTTTCAACTCTTTATATTTCTATTTTCCTTTAGAACGTTCGGTAGCGTTAGTTTTTACGTGAGAATGGCTTTCTGTGGATTACAGTAGAAATATACATTCGACACATTAAATAGGACATTTAAATACCCTCAGATACTTCCGTATTTGGCGGTGAGAGTCGGTACGATATCGGTAAGCTGCCAGCGATCAATGTCAATTGTTTATAAATAAATAAAATAAAATAGCTACGGTAGCCCAGTGGTTCAAGCATGCGGCTGTCAAGCGGCGGTCGTGGGTTCGAATCCCAGCTCGTACCAATGAGTTTTTCGGACCTTATGAACGGAATATCATTTGATATTTACCGTTAGCTTTTCGGTGAAGGAAAACATCGTGAGGAAACCTGCATACATCCGCGAAGAAATTCAAAGTTGTATGTGAAGTTCCCAATCCGCTCTGGGCCAGCGTGGGGACTACTGCCCAATCCCTCTCATCTATAAGAGGAGGCCTGTGCCCAGCAGTGGGGCGAATATAGGCTGATGATGATGATGATGAAAATAAAATATCTTTATTTCAGACCTAAACGATCCATAGATTGTTAATTGCCGTGGAGTTAGTTATAGACTGGGCACTTTCAGTTCAAGTTATGCTTTGCTTCCTGTACCTCTATTTTAGACAGTTTTTCATCGATATATGAGAATAATTATAGAGTAGTAAAATGATAATGTGTAAAGTATACATTTTGAGTATTGCACTTGTACTACTAAAATAACGTTGGTAATTGAACGTTAATTCGATCTGTCGACAATCTTTTGTTTATGTCATCGTAGTCTAGTTTTGTATGTTACAAATTTGACTGTTAACGCCATTATTGGGCCAGATGGCCTTTTCTGTACCTTTAGGTAATATTTTGGGGTAATATACAGAAACTCGCACACTAAAACGATGACTACTAGGGAGACGCGCGTTCATTTAATAAAATAGTGTAGTCTACAAATGTATTGAATCGTCATTTCATAGATAAGGCTAGCTCATATTGGAATATAAAATCAAAACGAAATTGACTAGAGACTTTATGTGATCGTCCCGCCGAGATATTGTCAAAATATAATAGGTATGTAAAATGCGAGGAGATGCGCATGGAAATGGCATTTCCCGAATATTTACACTATTTATGTACAAATAAATTTCGGTGTTAAGTCATGCTGTTTAGTTTATTTTTATATCGAAAACTTTACAATATCTAAAACTTTAATAAAATCATCGTATCCTTTAATCAAATAATTGGTATACTTTTCACAATTTGATATCAAAATATTTTAAAACTTTAAAGGCTTCTTAAACTGAGCATTAGTAGGCCTACGTAAAAGGTTTGTTTTAACGGGTCTAACGCGATATTTAAGTATTTACCTTTTTTACCGACGTTTCGACATGGTACACATTAGTAGGCCTTAAATAAAGTTGCAATAAGGTACACGGTTGGTCAGTCTGTGTCGTCGATAGTACAGGAGCTGTATATGAAGCCGAAGTGACAGAGAATTTAAATGATGGAATTCCGCTCGTGACCTGCATGAATGAGGAGGGTTGGAAGAGGAGAGGAAGGATATGAAGCAACATTTAGTTGCATTGGTTAGTTTATACTCGTATAGTTGTTCATCGGTGTTTATCTCTCTTGATTACCGTTTGTTTTCCGTTCTACGATGTTTCTGATAAAATTGACATGTTGTGTCGTCGGGAAATCAGGTGGTCGTTCGTTTTTCCTGTATTTTTAATTTTATTTCAGTTTTCCTTTTCTTTCGCTCCTGTTGACTACGGAACTATTAAAGTGACATAACTTGCGTGTTAATAGCCCCATTGCAAACAAAGTAGAATACATGAAAAAACGTCCTAACAGAGTTCGCCTTGAAAATATCGATTAGGTATCTACGTTTAATACATGAAGGCAATCGACATGGATAATTAGCGCTCCACAGGTGTTAAACGCATAACTCCTTAACCGACCGGCGCCGTGCCGTCTGCCAAAGACAAAGGGTGTTTGTTTTTGGTCAGGAGGCAAAATGAGACCCACTGACCGAGTGTGGATCGACCGGTCCCACGCAGGCGCGGCGAGGGCTGTCAGCGGAGCAGTCGCGTCTCAGCCCGCGCCTCGGTCGCGCGCCTACACTCGTCGCCCGCGCGACACCCCTACCGGACCCCAGGCTCGGGTCTACCAGCCCTCATCAACAACCCACGCGACCAGCCGCTAAAACGAACTACCCGGTAAGTGCTTATCACAATTGCGCTTGGGTATTACTTTATGTCTCTTTGTTATCTACGCGTAACCGAGTAGGGTTATGCTTAATAAGGAAAGCCTACAAATTCATTGCAAAATGGCTCACAGTCCGTGTCAGATAAGAAACGTCAGTCATCCACGTGTCGGGTGTTGGAATGTCGCCTGTCACTGTGATCGACTACTTCTATTCTGTTTTGCTAATCTTTTTGAATTCAGAACGCATCTTTAAAAAAACTCGGCAATAAAACGCCGCGTACACGTGACTTCCAAATTTGAATCAAAAACAATTGATCTTTATCTGAAACAGATGACGATTTTTATCAACAGACGCATAGATTAGAAACATCATATGTTTATTTACGTCACTGAAATGTTTTCTGAACATTAATCATGTAGACTGAATGTAAATGTGGCTATTGTGCGTTGCCATTAACGAAGATATTTGGGCAACAAAGGTTAGATAAATGACAGGATAACTGAAGATATAGCGTATATAGCGTTATGGGTTTCATGTTTATCTCCTTTTCCGATATAACTCTTGGAGAACAAATAATTTTCTTGTTTACTTAATTTATTTGTCTTATTTTCGTGCGCATTTTATCATGAAGTTACATGCCGTACCGAAATACTGTCTAAATACATGGTATGCATATTTATTTCCGATTACCGACGGACTTTTTTTAAATTAAAAATGGGATTGCTCTTGGCCAGCATCTGGCCAGGCGGCAAAGATGAGGCCGACGGTGAAGCGAGTTTACCCAGAAAATGCCTGTTCACTTGAGCCTTAAAGAGGTCCAGGTTATATGAACTCGGAAATACAGATGACGGCAGGGAATTCCAAACCTTAGCCAGTGCGCATAAGCGTAAGAGGAATTCCAACCAGGTAAGGCGGATGGTTACCAGCTGTACATCTGGATGTCCGATGGAAGAAGGGCGAAGGTGGTATGATACAACCGACTCTAAACGCACGATATGTAGTTATGCCTTCATCTTACACTGATAATTAATTGTGGAATACATGTACGAAGCGCACAATACAGTCATTAATCAGTTCAAAATTCGCTAGGAATACGGAACACAGACTGTAATGCGCGAATTCCTTTACAGCAGTTGTTTGTTTTACAATACAACAATAAAATACCTATTCTTTATTGCACACCTCAGAATGAACGTAATTCAGAACATTAGGCTTAAACGGACGGTCTTATTGCTAAAGAGCGATCTCTTCCAGACAACCTTTGGGTAGTGGGATGCAGCATTATATATCTAACTGAGTAGGTGGCAAATGTATATATGAATTTAAAGTGATTTTAAGTGATTTTCGGGTTAAAAATTTTCTTAGATCCCTCCTCGGGATTTGTATCATACAAACCATCTTCATGCCAAATATACCAGTAGTTTAAGAGGAAAAGGTAACGGACAGAAAAGATAGAGTTACTTTCGCATTTTATGTACAAATCAAAACAAAGTAAAGACCACATATATATTTTTGTTTTATTGCTAATTATTGGACATAAACTATTTCAAAAGTTTCTTGTTAATGATGACCCATATCCCGTAGTAAGCATGCTGCATGTGCATGCTGTATTTAAGTCTAATAGCTGGTCTTTAAGTCTAATATAGTATTTAATATAAGTTTCAAGTACCGGGTAAAATACTAAGTGACCCCTTTTATTTTACTTAGTATAATATTACAATCTATTCATTCTTACGTTTCCTATCATGTAAACAAACTCTCCTTGAAAACATAATCATGATCACCCTTTTCTATAGGATTACACTATAAAGCTTAAGCCACACAGAGAGCGGGCGGGCGGTAGCGGCGCGGGCGCCCGCGCCCGCGCCGCCCCCGCCCGCGCCCGCGCCGCTACCGCCCGCCCACTCTCTGTGTGGCTTAAGCTTTAAAAAGTTGTTGTGTACTTAAAGAAAAGTATTGTAATCCTATTTGTTTACATGATTGGACACGTGAGGACGAATACATTGTAATAAGGATTATTCGATAAAGTGTAACCGATTGAAGTCAGTTTGTTTAAAACCTTGGTCTACTAAACACGGGTTTCTTGGTAACCCACCTTTTTGCTGTGAAAGTTCTCAGAAACGATCAAGTTAGCGGCCCGCATCGTTTCTCTTCTTTTTTCCGTCGCTCTACGGTCATGTCTACAAGACAGTTCACTGTTAAAGAAATTGGAAGCTCAAACTACGTTTAGGGTGAATATTCAAGAAATTCGTATAAACTATTGACATAGTTTATTTAAGACTCCAAAAGAATATACAGTAAAATAGTTTGTTATAAAGTTAGTTCTATCATATTTACAAATTATAAAGTTAGTTGTAGGTATCTTATTGACCCTATATAGTTTAGTTACACTGAGCGAAAAAAATACTAATTATTAGTAAGTTTTAGTGAATCCCAAGACAAGGAGATTATATTTATACTAACGGTTACAAAATAGTTTAGTTGTTACAAGGGCAAATATTTGGTATTAGTAAATAACTACTATTATCAAAAACTGGTTTGTAACCGTTAGTATATAATGTCCTTGTCCTGGGATTCACTAAAACTTACTATAACTTAGTATTTTTTTTTCGCTCAGTGTACGCAAATCCCTAAAATCACCTAATCCCAAGATTTGGCGGAGGCACTAGTTTTTACGGAAGCGACTGCCATCTGACCTTCCAACCCCGAGGGGAAACTAGACCTTATTGGGATTAGGCTTTGTCAAGTGAGTGGGCAACTTGACTGTTAGAAGTTCTCAAACCGCCCGAAGGCCTCCAACTTGGCTTAACGACTGCTGCCACAGACAGCAACCGGGATCAACGGCTTAACGTGCCTTCCAAAGCACGGGAGCGCTCAGTTAGTAACCACTCAAAGCGGTCACCCATCCAAGTCCTGACCGCTGCCCACGTTGCTTAACCTTAGATACCGCAAGCGGTATCCGGCGCCGCTGGGCCACGAGCGCTCCTCGCAATCCCTAAAATCCCTAAAATCATTTCGTATATAACTTGCTACGTTGAATATTAAAGGTGCATGCAGGTGCATGCATATCCATCAGATATGCGAGGATGTGTGTAAGTTTATGTTCATTACTCGTGATATGATGTCTTACTCGTTTACCATTCAAGTTGCTCGTCTCTGGAACGGTTTACCCGTTAAAATCAGGCAATCTCCGACCAAGATAGCGTTTAAAAATTCTCTCCGTAAGTTTTTCGCCAGCAGAACCGAATATTCCTAATGTTTCTGTTTAATAGTCTCGTCTGTATATATTATATAATATATGTATATGTAAATATATATTTTTAATATTTATATATTAGTATTAATATGTAGGATAATTAGAATATATGTCAAAATTTTGAAGTTGCACCGCCCACAATCTCTCTGCTTCGCCCTAAGGTTGACTGGTAGAGAATGCTTATGGCATTAAGTCCGCCTTTTGTACCATAAGTTTTACTTTTGTGCAATAAAGATTAAATAAATAAATAAATAAATATGAAACTATATTAGTAAATGGCAAATATCAGAATGAAAACTTGCAGTATTTTGATATCTGACATTTAGGGTCGGTTGCACCAACATACGAACACAGGCCGGTCATCGTCAAATATGGCGCCGGCAGCTGTCATCCCATAGAAACTTGTCAAACTTTCCATACAATCAGATTTTACGAACACCGCTTACGATTACAGACGGTTTGGTGCAACCCAGCCTTAGTGATGAATTTTTTTTTAACAACGACAGTGGCAAACGAGCGTAAGGTACACCTGATCGGAAACGGACACCACAGCTTATAGACGCTCGCAACTTCAAAGGAGACACGAGCGCGTTGATGACCCTTTTATAAAATTTGAAGATTCACTGTGTTGACAGCAGAAGGGACCAATTTAGGTCCCTCGCTCTCAACACAGTGCATCCTCGGGAGCTCTTGAAACCTTGCTTACCTCCAGGAATACAACACTACGAGTACATACATAAATAAAATAAATAAATATTTGTGGACAATCTTACACAAATCAACCTACTTCCAAACCATGCAAAGCTTGTACTATGGGTACTAAGCGACGATATACATACTTATATAGATAAATAGATACTTAAATACATAGACAACATCCAAGACCCAACAACAAGTATTCGTGCTCATCACACAAATAAATTGCCCCGGCCGGGATTCGAACCCGGGACATCCAGCTTCGTAGGCAGGGTCACTACCAACTAAGCTAAAGCGGTCGTCAACACAACATATTTGTGTAGTAAATTATGTTATTACGGCTGTGGCCTTCTTCCCCAGTTGGGCTGCTCCAAATTCGAGCAAAATACCTCACTATACACACATTGGAAATAAACAAATCAATCACTGAATGATTGGCAGTGGACACTTCCGGTTTACTCTTATTATTAGTTTTTCCGACGGAAAAACATTATTCACTACATTTATACCTATTTCTCGTAAGTATAATTATTATTTCTATGAGTTTATGAGTTTTTCGGAACTTATGTACGGAATATCATTTGATATTTACCGTTAGCTTTTCGGTGAAGGAAAACATCGTGAGGAGACCTGCATACATCCGCGAAGAAATTCAAAGTTGTATGTGAAGTCCCCAACCCGCTCTGGGCCAGCGTGGGGACTACTGCCCAATCCCTCTCATCTATGAGCGGAGGCCTGTGCCCAGCAGTGGGACGTAGATAGGCTGATGATGATGATGATGATAATTATTATTTGAGGCGACCACTTTATCGTGTAGCTATTTATAGATTAACATAGAAATGTCTTGGGCATATCGGATTTCCTAGCTGTATTGATTGATGTAGGAGAATATCCGGAGGAGATATATATAGCCTACCACCGCGAGAAATATGAAGGAGATATATATCGCGTGCGGTATGCCAGGTTAAGCAACGTCGGCTGAGGGGATGGGTGGCGGCTGTGAGTTGTTATTGGCTGAGCGTTCTGGTGCTTTGGAATGCATTTTAAGCTGTTGATCTCACCTGCTGTCTAAGATAGCAGTTGTTAAGCCAAGTTAGAGATCTTCGGGCGGCGTGAGAACGTCTAACAGTGAAGTTGCCCATTCATTCGACAAGCCGAATCTCAATAAGGTCTAGATTCCCCTTTAACGTACTTTATTTGAGTGTATAAGTTTTTTTTTATATTAATGACTGGACAATTTTAAATTACTAAATTCTGGTTTATCTGATTGATCTACCGAACTGTAATTTTTGAATAAAAATAAAATTTAGTTAAAAGTTACATTATTTTAATAAATACATTGTACTGGGATTACAATATATTGTGTTGTACATTATATTATACATTTTGGTATTTGGTAACAATTCTCGCAACAAGCGCTGTTTTAATTTAATATACTGATCTATTTCGATTGTTCATATACTTAGTACATAAATTTTATCATTGTCTAAACACCGAAGAGCAAATCCAATTTCACAAACTAAATCCGTAGCTCGGCTACGAAATCACGTAGCACCACGAGTGCTACGAGCGTAGCAGTCAGCAAAAATTGAATTAACATTCTAATTCAAAGCCTATCCTACATAATCGTAACATGCACATTTTGTTACACAATTACCTCGTGCGCTCGACAATTTCTTAATCCTAATAATTATAGAACTCAATTTCGCAAATCCGACTACGGAAGTTTAATACCGCACTTGGCCAGCGTAAATTGACCCGTGAATCAATGGGTGTATTACTGAATAGGGGTCAGAGGTAATTTGATGTGGTGACCCAGCCCTGACCCCCAAAATAGGTATTTTGCGTGTTTCGTTTAATTCGGTACTTTTTCTGGCGTTTAATACGAGTGTATATGTTTACCTGTAATTATGAAGATTTGAGAATTAATGTGAGCATAAATTTATTTGAATACTAGGGTTCTGTTACTACTAAGACCCAGTGGACCGTCCATACAACTCGATTCCCACCGGCTTGCTTAATTTTCAGTCAGCCTAGTTCTTTTACTACAGTTCATGAAGAATAAGCAAGGCAAATTATTTCCGGTTTTTCATGTGTTTTTAATTCAAATGAGTCAAAACAAATGAAACTTTCTTTGACTTCTTTTTTTTATGCAACGACGGTGCGTAACGGTCCACGTGATGGTAAGCGGACACCGCAACCTACAGATGCTCGCAACTCCAAAGGAGTCACGTGCGCGTTGCCGACCTTTTATAAAATTTGAGGATTCACTGTGTTGACAGCAGAAGGGACTAATTTTAGGTGCCTCGCTCTCAACAAAGTGCTTCCTCGGGAGCACTGGCAACCTTGCTTGCCTCCAGGAACACAACACTACATACCTGTATAGTAAAAAATGTTATTATGGCTGTGGTCTTCTGCAAGGCGAAGGTACTTCCCCAGTTGGGCTGCTCCAGCAAGATAACATTTTGCCGTGCCCTACCTCCTTTATCTTCTTCACATTGCATTGAACCATGTTGATATTTCTATAGGAATCTGGGACTTTGGAGGCTATGGAACCCTAAAACAGGCCATGTGAGCGTTTAGCAGGGAGGTCGCGTGTGGGGCTAAATTAAGAAACAGAGGCACTGCCTTATTATGCAACACGGAGTCCCAATCTACTTTAATTGAGAATTTAATCGTTCTGCGTTAATGGCTAGACCATTTTGACCACTATTTTGGCAGTGACTACCCAGAACCTAAGGAATTCAGACTCCCACTGATCACCATCATCCGGTTTTTGGAAAGGTCGGAGAGCAGCTTGGAGTAGCCATGAAGGAGAGGCAATTGCACAAAAGACCCCATCGGGTCGGAATTCGAAGTGGAAGATAGATAAGATAAGCCATTTTGACCGGGTTGACAATTGTCATCTGACAATGTCTATATTATTATTATTTTATTTATAAATATTAAGTTAAAAAACTTATAGATATGTACAAAGAAAACCTAACCTAACTAGAGTAACCACTTTGGGTCGCATCCGGTGCAAAAGTTCCCATAGCACTGGCAGCATTGCCTCGTTGGATAGCTATTGAAACTTGCTGCACCAGGAACGACCCAGAGCGGGGATCGGCTCCGCGGTCACGCAGCCGGCGGCCTAGCTCCCTCAAGAGCGCCTTCGCTTCCTCACCCCAAGGGCTAGCAGTTTCGACGGCAAATGGGATAAATCCGTAGGCTGACGTTAGTGCGGCATATTCAGTATGTTTTTGAATGGCGGAGAATTCTGCTGCAGATCCTGCCGACCTGGTCGTACTTTCAAGATTACTTTTTGCAACAGTACAGACACAGGTGGCGTCCCACAGCAGGCATCGACCTTTACGCCACGGCACCAACGTCAGAACATTCGGTCGCTTGCCGTCAGTGCGGCTTAGCCCAGGGGGTTCCAGTAGGCAGGGTACATTAACAGAGACCATCGCCCGGTGCAGAATTTGGTTTATGGATTGATGGCGTCTATATTATAAAGTTTTTTTTTAAGAAAGAAAGAAGCAGCATAAAGAACATTGGATACATCAGGATCAGATACCTAAAAATATATATCTTTTTATACTTATTTCAGAGGGGCTAAGATTATCGCGTATACTGTCACGTTTTATGGCCGAAATGTATGAATCGTCACACAAAACATCACGGTATACGCGATCATCTTAACCCCTCAGATATAAAAAGAATCCGGTCAAGTGCGAGTCGGATTCGCGCACCGAGGGTATCGATCTTTTTTCACAGAAAAAAAAACATTTACTTAATAAAAATCATGCTCAATGCATCTGGGTTAGCCTTATTTAACTACAAGTATTACTTTCAATTCGAAAACACAAGAGATATTTAGAGATGTGACGGACAAAGTTTTCAACGCGCGTTAAAACCCGACGTTGGCGGTTCCGTAAGCTTAATTTGATTTAACGTCCAACGCCCAACGTCGAAAATCGAACAGTGGTCGATAAAAAAAACACCGCGCTTTAAAACCGCCTTCGTGTGAATAAAAACATGGTTATCAATTTGTGTCATTTCAACGTTTTTTTAACGCGCGTTGAAAAAGCGCTCGTGCGGACCGGGGCTAAAGGTTCCTTTTTTACCTTTTGTGTAAGAAACCTTATTTATTATAATTTCAAATTGATTCTACACACGTATTTATCACCCGTGATAAATACAAGCAGATTCCAATTTCCCCGTATATTTATGGGTCACATATAAAACGACACGCTTTTAAAGTCACTTGTAAATAACACCCCGCACCAATAATATCCGGGGAAAACAATACGACCTTAATTTCCTGGAAAAGGTGTAATTTAAAGCGAAAACTGTCGATATTAACGACCACATGCTATTAGAGAAAGTTATTGTACAGTCGTGTAGGGTAAATTGCCAATAATGGGTCACTTGAGGAATATTATTCACTTAGGCGACTTCCTGATTTGTCGGTGCGGAGGCGGTACGATATGAGAAAACTGTCAAATGTCATTGTCAACTGTCAGTCAACTCAGTACTACTTTTTACTGTGCCCTTACATTTAAATGAGTGCTTCCTGACTGGCGCGGGATGCGCGGTAGCGGGACGATGCGAAGGCAGTACTGGTCCGCTTCTGCGCATAATATTACAAATGCGCAAATGAAATACTGACAGTATTATGTCAAGTGGGAATCTTTGCGACGTCAGTAAATTTACGTCAAAGAAGAAAATGTCACATATCGATCCCGCTCCGCCAAGTCAGGAAGTCGCCTTAATATTTAGCCACCGATTTTGTGTCAAACAACAAATGCTCTAGTAGTCATTTTTTCATTCAATGAACACAGTAATAATTCCATTACAGTCTGTGTTCCGTATTCCTAGCCAATTTTGAACTGATTAATGACTGTATTGTGCGCTTCGTACATGTATTTAAATTTAATTGTAGAAATAGCAACAAATGCTTGGAAATCTTCATATTTTCTCGAAGTTTTGAAAAATTTACACGATGGGGTTTGAAAGAAAAAAATCATTGCACCAGCACTTTACGTGTAGGGGAGGTACCCAAGAAAAATATTTTTTTCAAGATTTTATTCTACCAATTTGTCGGCGTCATTGATACTCATGCCAAATTACAGCTTTCTAGCACTAATGGTTACTGAGCTAGGCCGGGGACGGACGGACATGGCGAATCTATAAGGGTTTACTCCGGAACCCTAAAAAATACAGGTCTAACGTAAGATTCACACGTTACACAATCAACTAGCACGACCGATATTTTCCTGTGCACAATACTAATGCATTCAAACTTACAACAATTTAAAAGTGAAATCGAGCAAGTCGGCGCCGTCCGAAGCCTAATATCCCGGCAAACGGCGACCATTCATCACCTGCAGCCAGCCCGCTATTCGTACAGCTGCACATTTTCAGTTCTTTAAGAATATTTTAAGCCCTGGATATATTTCATGACCGGGCGGGAATAGTTTTAACTGCTTAGAATGAATTTCGTACAGACCGGCCGACACCTTGCAAGTTCTAAAATAACTTATAAATTAGTTTAACAGGTCAAATGTAATATTTATGTACTTATTTACCTTTGTTACCGACGTTTTAACTAGGGCTGCCAATATTTTAAGTAGGTTATGTGCATTAATAGCAGCGCGAGAGCATAAAATATAAATTTATAAAATGTTATGGATCAATACCACTCGATAAACCAGACCACTCGAGACTCGAGATATCAGTAGCTTTCCGGTGAGAGAAAATATCGTGAGGAAACCACCATCACAAGGTCTTGTTTCCTTGTGGGTTGGAAGGTCACATGGCAGTCGCTTTCATATTAGTGCCTACGACAAATTTGTGGATTAATTGCCAAGATGAACCACGGGTTACTCTAGGATACTGTGCGAGTACTTGCTAACTCTCACATTTACTTGATAGGATTCTTGATAGTAGTTTGGAACACGAAAGACGATTTCTTGTAATTATCTTGATTTATTTAACTTGATAGGTGTGCACACTTATGAATAGCGAACGTAAAGTGAGGTGAATTGACTTATTTGCTAATTATGAAATATTATACAAAGCAAATGCTGATGGTGCAATGACGCACGCGGGCACGCGCCATGTACTTGTACAGATACTTTTTGGAAAACACTAGATGGATGATGAAATTAAACATTAATTGAAATAGAGAGATTTCTGGGACAAGGGATTTCTAATAAAACTCATGATGTCGTCTATTTTAACCCAAAAGCCTCCCACACTTTGTGGTTACACAAACACCCCCCTGCAAGTCATAGATACCTATGACTCCTTTTCTTTATTTTCTACATGAGAATAACAGAGACAATCTCTTGATTCTGTGTCTCATTAAAACAGGTCAGCTATTTTGGCTATTTTCTCTATGAATTGACACGTATCTTGACATTTACTCATGTATTCAATGTTGGATGTTGGCACATTTTCATAACGTACTTGATGAAGCACTTATATTTATGTATCACCACCGCACCATTATCGTCCCGGTTAACTAAGGGAATTTATTATACCGATTAACAGTATTCATTAGCATATACATTATCTTTAATAGATTCATGTTATTATACGACGCGTTATGTCTACCTATCTCGCGTCGTCCTCCCAACGTGATATTATTTAGTTTTAGGAAATATAATGATATGTAGGTATGTTAGTCTTTAAGGTATTTGTATTATGAGCCACAGATGCCTGAAATAAATGATTAAATTAAAATTAAATTAAATCCAAGTATCTCAATCACAAATAAGCAAAAACAAGCAAGTCAAATTAGTTGCATGTATACGTTGGGAAAATGTACTATTTCCAATTAAAGTACGATGGTAAAATCAAGTTACTCGATAGGTGCCTGTTTTTATCTTGATCACCATGTCCATTGTTTTTATTAATAGCCACAAAACCCTTTGGCCAAAACAAAGTATCTCAACTTACTTGTTTCTAGCGTGGATTTTGAAGTATCTATCTATTTTCAGCCGCATGGCCGTGATGGCTTCAGTTACAGGTGATTTAATAAGTCAGGTTATTAGAACGGCATGTTACACAAAAATGTAGAAAAAAAACACTGGTACAATGTTTACTTTTAAAGAAATTGGCTTTTAAAGTTTAAATTCTTTTACTCGCTCTCCTGTAAAATTTACTAAAACGTACTTAGGTACTTGTTTTTAATTTTCAGCAGCCCAGGCTCCACATACAACTTCCTCACTGTGCGACAGTATTGTTACACATATAAATTATTAGTCGATTAATTTGATATATGTGAATATCACATTCAATGCATATTATGAAACTCCGTTTATTCTTCCGTAACATTCAAGAACTCGGTAATAAAAGTTAGAACACTTGAACATATTATTCATGAGTGCAACTTTTTGTTCTAATTTACATCGGCACCCAACTGTCTTAGGCTGGGTGCCGCAATGTGCCGAGCGAGGTGTCAAATATATGAAAACACATCCTCGCACATCTCTGGTGGAAACGCACACTTAAGGCGTTTGAGTTACGTTTGCTTTTGCCTTTTAATTTAGACGAGACTTTGCCCGCAACTTTTTTTTCATACAACAACGGTAGCAAACAAGCTTGGAGTTTAATTTTTGATGTTCTAAGTTTTACATAATGTTGACAGAATAATTTAAAAACATGGGGTAATTGGAAATAAGGGTAAATGCAGTCGTTTAGATAGGTATTTTTAGAGATAACGTTTGTAATTACCATATTACCACATTTTTTCTGAAATAAAATATAATATTCCCAGACTGCCAAGCTTTCAAATAATTTTAAAATGCAGCATTAAAGAGAAACAGTACAGTTTCAAAAAGTGAATAATATAAAAGCACATAAATAAACGTTTTTATATGTAATGCGAATTTTTAACATAAAGGTACATAAATCTGAAAACTTTTTCTTTCACGTGTATAAAGCGTGAATCTACAAAGACGGCTTCAAAATGGAGGCTAATGTAATTGCTTATTTTTTAAACTTTGAGGTTAGAAATTCGGCCATACGAATGCAGGCTTTTTCATCCAGCTCTCGGACTATTTTGTCTTTAACTATAAAGGGTATAAGTAACACAAATTCTCTGCTAAGATTAAACCTTCTAGAAATAAGTAGTTGTTGCATGTCGGTAGAACGCGTTTTAGGGAGCCATTTAAAGAGATTCGTGACTCAGTGTACGGAGTTTTTGTGTTGAAATTGTGTACAAGTTTATTTTAAAACAATAAGGTTGCTTCCTTTTGTAAGGAGTGTTTTTAGCCATGTTCGCCGAGGTTTTTTTATAGTACCTATGTAATGCTGCAACTGTGTTGGCAGTGTATCTATATTTTCTTCGTGTTAGGTTTGTAAAAACCATGTTTAAATCGTATGAGTATTCATTTATCTGTTTGTTAAGATACGAAACCCTCCGTCTACTAGGATCCATTTGTTAGGCTCCATTATGGATACGAGTGGACCTTTGAACGGTCTTCCGTCAATATTTGATTAGACTTACAGTTTTCTTTAGGCACAAGTCCCACTACCGGCGAGTAGCGAGTACTCTCGTGGTACAGTCGAGGGCATAAATATGTATACATTTTTGGACCTTATTTCAACGGAATAAGGTGAAAAAGTGTATACATATTGGTGCCCTTGACTGTACCTACGCTACGCTTCAGTGAGAAAACGAGTAGACTTACTATGAGAGTAGGTACTCGCTTCTCGCCGGCGGTGGGACTGCCCTGACCGGGATTTCAACCCGGGACCGCCTGCTTCGTAGGCACTTAGGGGGTCGCTACCAACTAGGCTAAAGTGGTCGTCAATTGAAACCTACATAGAACATACTATATTAGACAAATGTCATTTCACACCAAAAGTCGTCGCTAACGCGATGGGTTTTATAAGTTTATAATGCAATAGTAGCAAGCTGTGCAAGCGGTAAATATTCTTCTCTTTCTCTTACGCCGCGTGAGACAAAGACAACATTACTATATCCGATTCATAATCTCTCCTGGCCCACGTCACTCTGCCTAGTATATTCAGACCCCAAGATTACTTGGAGCCAGTGGTAACCGGAGGTTAGACTTAGACTGGTTCGTGTGACGCAAGTTGTAACCTTTGTGAAGATAGGCCAGGCCTGGCAGATGACAGCCCTTAAAAATAACGGCGCACTTCCGTTCAGATATGGCTATGAGCACAAAGTAAATACCGGCGGCGCGCGCCGGAGCAGAGAGTCCGCTCAGTACAAAGTGCCATTTTCGCCGCACGCACACAGACGTACCATTTACAGGCATTCTCGGTTGATTTCGGACGAGCTTAGTCGCGACTGTCACTGTCGCGTCGCGAGTGCTAGTTGTGCGCGCGTTGATCACTTGACGTCGCCGCCGCTACGTAGGTACTTTGTGTCACGTACGTCAAAATGAATAACCGATATTATTACAGTTGGAATGTATTTTATTGTTTAAATACAACAAAAAACTGTGCCTACACTTTCTTCAAATTTTCAAACGATATTGAAAGGTAAATAAAACGGTTTTCTCATTTTGGTAGTTACAATACCTAGGTAGGTAGGTAATTTTTTGAAACTAGCCGCTTTGATAACGACGATCAACCATTACACATCATCTTATCGTTCGCTGGTAAAACGCCAGTATTTAAGTACTATGGTTTAGTTAAGTAGGTACCTAATTATAATTAATTAGGTATGTTCTTTGTTGGCGCTCTCGACCGCCGCCGGTCACAAGTCACAACTCGCAGCGGGGCACGCATCAATTTATTAGGGTTCCGTACCCGAAGGGTCAAAACGGAACCCTATTGGTGTCGCCCAGACGTCCGTCCGTCGTCTGTCACAAAATTTATTCCGAAGAATTTTTAGACTTCTCATTGACCTATGAACTTGAAAGTTGGTAACAATGTTAAATATTACGTATATTTTAACAACAAATACTAATATATTGATAAATCATATTTTTGAGGTTGTTCGGAACCCTAAATGTGCGAAGTCCGACTCGCACTTGGCCGGTTTTTTACCAAGATACGCTGGTTCATATTTAAATGTCATGTTGAAGAATTTTTATTATACCTACTCCTTTTTAAAATTCAGAATCAATACAGAAGCAACCCTGTGAGTCGGACAAGTTTAGGTATGTATTTTCAAGAACGGCGGGAACGGACCTTCTGTATATTTTTTATTTTGTGCTATGAGGTTATAATTTAATTTTTATAATGTGCATTGTTGTAGAGATGCGTCGAATACAGAATACATAGATTATACCAATGACATTCTTGTAACCGACTTCAAAAGGAGGTTCTCAATTCTCTGGAATCTTTAGATAAGGTAAGATAATAATTTATTTGCAGAAAAAGGTTATTGTATGTACAGGTCTTCGAGATTAACAGAATTGTTCAGAATTCGTCAGCCATTTCTTGATAGCATGCAAATATTCTTAATGTGCTAAATTGCGACTAAGTACATTTTCTATATGACATATATACATATTCACAAATTACAAAACACCCTGTTTGTATTCTCAGTGGTACATTTTTGTATACTACGACTGTGGTAAACCCAACAGTCTTTCTTGAGACTGCCAAGCCATCACACGCGCGGTTCCGTCCCATTTTTGATATAGGGATTCGTGGTTTCTTTCTCTACCGACCTTTATAACCATACTGTAGCTGAGTATATCAGCAGATACGCTTTCTAGGCCAAGGGTTAGGTAAATAGGCTCTCGTTTTTCCTTTATTTAGATATTTGTACTTTGCGTTAGCAGCGCTACAAAATTAACTTAATATATGTAAGTCTGATGTAAGTATATTCTAAAATAGCCCCCTGTAGCATGGTACCCAGGATCCTGGCAGCATTTCGTCGCCGAATCGCAGGTAAAATAACGTATTTGATTCAGATATGTCCTGTGCTATGTGACGAAAGCCAGAACGTGTGATGCGCCATATCGCTTCTCAAAAGAACAATGAAATATAAAACTGATGGTCATGGGCTCTTTTCCCCTTTCTCTTCTAGAACGTGGTGTCGAATTTGATTCAAATATGATGCATGCGAGGGCTGATGTGCTGGTATTTTGAAGGCTTATTATTCTATTTCAAATATATTTCGAGAAGTTCGACTTTCTGTGCATTTTGTTTGTTGATATCTATCTACTGACGCAGGAGATATTAGGGTCATAAACAGATTTAGGTTCGCGTCTTTATTGTGGACATATCAAAAGTTAAGGGCTACAAAGCTTAATTTTGGATTGGTCTAGTAACCCGCATAAATGGCGTCTCCGGTTCTATAAATCCATGTAATAAAATCATAACTCACATGCTCATTAAGCCGTTAACTATTGGCCACAGGAGAGACGAATTTTGTTTTTGCAAGTGTTTTGTTTGCTAGAGAGAACACATTTTATACAGCCAAGGTTTTTTTTTATTAAAAATGGGATTGCTGTTGGGCAGCGTCTAGTCAGGGGGCAAAGATGAGGCCGACGGTGACGCGAGCTCACCCAGAAGATGCCTATTCACTCGTACCTCAGAAAGGAGGAGGAAGAAGGAGGAGGATGAAGGAAGGAGGTAGCAAACAAGCATACGGAAACGTCAAGTAGTCACCGTAGCATAAGCTCTCGCGATAGTATGGTCGTTGATCTTTTAAACAGCCAGCCTTCCCTAGCCTTAAAATCTTGTTAGACTCATCGCCATGTTTTCAACTCCACTGTTTTCGTTTCAAATATTAACGGACCACTCCATACAAAGACCGAGCATAAAGAATGAATTAATTTCGTTCGGCCGTCGTTTAACCGTTAAATTACTTAAAGAATGACACTGACATACTCGTACATATGTTCTAATTCCATTGAATACTCTACTATTCTAATTGTACACTATTATATTATAATAGTTTCTGTCTAAAAATCGAATTTTTGTAATAGAAACTCTATTACCTTAGCGTTAAAGTGGAATATCCAATGAAACAAGAGCCTATGTCAGTGTTCAACTCAAGTAATCGAATTGGAGAAGGTTATAGTTTTAGTTTTATTAATATTAATATATTAATTAATATTTAATATATTTAATATTTAATATAATTTAATATAATATTTAATATATTAAATATTAAATATAATATTATAAAGGCGAAAGTGTGTCTGTCTGTCTGTTACCTCTTCACGCTTAAACCGCTGAACCGATTTACATGAAATTTGATATGGAGATAGTCTGAGTACCGGGAAAGGACATAGGATACTTTTTATTCCGGATATCATCCCTTAAGGGGGTGGAAGTTTGTATGAGAGAGTGATGACTAGGTAAGCGCTTGTTATAAGTTAATAGCAATTACTTTAATTCTATCGCGACGAACGAGTTCCACGCGGACGAACTCGCGGGCAAAAACTAGTACCCTTATATTATAGTCTTTATTTCTTTCACAAGTAAAACTTTCACATTTTATCAATAAATGAGTATGAGTACAACTTCCGCCATCTGAATTCACATAGTCTGTTTATTCAAATGTTTTTTCACGATACGACTATGTACGTAAGCGTAATAAATTTTCAAATCTATACCTCAAGTAAGCTAGCAGTTAAGATTTGCATTCTGCCCGTTGCACTTACCAAACTACAGGCCATGTAAATCACTTGCACGCTGTACGAAGAAATTTGCAGCCATAATAAACTCAAATTAAATCAAAATTTCTTTCTACAGGTGAAAATATGCCTCCGCCCGCCCTCTTTTACGAGCGTCGTAAAACGGCGATGTCGAATTCTATTTTTGAAGTTCATATAACTTCACGTCTAGTCTAATAGCGTCGTATCTCCTTTTGAAGTTTAATTAAAAGCAACCGTGAATTTGAGGAATAAAGTTCAGATTAGAAGGAACGACTATTGTGATATAGGTTTGAAAACGGAATATTGGATTTGAATCTAGAATCTCTTTGTTTAACGATAAACTGATGGAATGGTGTTTTCAATTTTGCTCACAAACCGGTTAAGGATAAGGATAAGGGTTGGACCAAGTTACGATTACAGACCTATCAACTTCCCATAGAAACTTGTCAAACTTTCCATACAATCAATCATTTTAATTAACAGAGCTCAAGATTACAGATGGTTGGTTGTACTATATCAAAAACTTTGCTGACTTGGACTTGCTTTCATTTGTTAATAATACTGGTATTTCGTTTCACTGATTGAAAAACGCAAAGCATCTTTAGAATCAAATTAAAATAGTACATTACTACAAAGGCGGCACAGTAAAAGTGTTTAGGAATCATGGATAGAAACCCCCTTTTTTTTTGTATCACGACTTATAAGTTACCCTGTTGTATGTAGCCTGTATTATATGGACGACATTCATTTCCCAATTCCCAACACACTTTACTTTAGTTTTTATCTAAACCAGTACAAAGGGGAATCTTATGGGAGCGCAAGAACTCTCTAAAATATTGCTCGCTTGATCATCTCAACTTGGAATCGTGCCACTCCGTTGTTACGTGTTATTGATATATGTGCACTGTGCAGTCGTTGTTATGCATATGTTAAGTATACGAATCTGAGTAATTGACCGAGCGAACGCATATCGTCACCATACTGAGCGAAAAAAAACTAATTATTAGTAAGTTGTAGTGAATCCCAGGACAAGGAGTTTATATACTAACGGTTACAAAACAGTTTTTGATAATAGTAGTTATTTACTAATACCAAAAAATTGTCCTCGTAACTAACTAATTACTACTAAACTGTTTTGTAACCGTTAGTATATAATCTCCTTGTCTTGGGATTCACTAAAACTTACTAATAATTAGTATTTTTTTCGCTCAGTGCATTTCAGCTTGGGCAATGCACGGGCCTGACACGCTTTGATAGAGAAAGATAGCTTTATTGCTATTCCTATAAAAGAGAATAGAAAAGGAAATAGAAAAGAGTGCCATGTGCCACTTTCACCGACCGAGCATTTTTCATGGTAGGGTTATAGGCAGAGGCACACTTCCATAAGCAAGACATTGGACATGCAAATCGGTCAAATTGCGTAGTATAAATTTTATATGAATATTCTTTCTCTTACCCCCGGCGGCCGCTCGGTGGCGCGTCTATAACTACTTGTATAGACTATATCTATATTGCAATGCTTTTGTATGTCTTTCCGGCAGATGTCCGGCTGTTACCCTCTACAGGTCGTATTCTCTCAACCGATTCTGAAAATATTTTGAGAGCACGTTCGATAATTATTTACATGGATTTTATCATTGATTCGGAAAAAAATCCCGTCGTCATCATCCTCCTAGCGTTATCCCAGTACAGTTGCATCCTGAAGAATGCCTGGGGTCCGCTAACTAATCCCAAGATTTGGCGTAGGCACTAGTTTTTACGAAAGCGACTGCCATCTGACCTTTCAACCCCGAGGGGAAACTAGGCCTTATTGTGATTAGGCTTTGTCAAGTGAGAGGGCAACTTGACTGTTGTTTTCAAGCCGCCCGAAGGCCTCCAACTTGGCTTAACGACTGCTGCCATAGACAGCAACCGGGATCAACGGCTTAACGTGCCTTCCAAAGCACGGGAGCGCTCAGTTAGTAACCATCCCTCAAAGCGGTCACCCATCCAAGTCCTGACCGATGCCCACGTTGCTTAACCTTAGATACCGCAAGCGGTACGCACGCGCCGCGGGGCCACGAGCGCTCCTCGCGGAAAAAAATCCCGTCGTAAAAATATGTATTTTCCTTTCCGTAATATTTATTCTACAAATTTCCAACGAAAAACTAGGTTAAACCACTTAAATTCTACTAGTACACACGATAAAAGCAAAGTCGTCCATTACTGTGGATTTATTAGTTTAATTATCAATACTCTATAATTTAAGTTTAAATATTATATAGTAACGCCTCATAATACCTACTACATAATAACTCTTCAGGGTGCTCAAATATATCTGAACAACTGAACAATGCACTCTTGAAAATAAAGGCTTGTTCAGATGTTTGTGAGCACTCCGTTCGCTCCGATATATTTGATGGTGACTGTACCTACTAGTGCTATTAAATACTTTTTACAGCTACTTGGCTATATCCCTGGATTTTTTCTTTTGCCAGTCGAGGTCAGTACGGCATTAATTGCTTCCAGCCAATTCTCTGCCAGGCGTTGGAGTACTTGGAGTGAATTTTAATTAGGCATTTATTAAATCTCCAATACTACGTTCCTTTGTTTATAAGTGATTCTGTACTGTAAATTGGTGATAATATTGAACATCGTTTACAGTTTAAGACTGCGTCGTGCAGGGTAAATTATCAGCGCCTGTCAAATTTCTATTTTTTTTAATTATTTTCCCCAGTAACTCACACATACATATTTCACACACACTACTTCATTTTGTTGGCCCGGGTCATTGACTTACATTTTTTTTAATAGGTATTTTCAGTTGTGTATTGCCACCAGTTAATCAGAGTTAAAAACTCCTTAGAGAAATCGAAATTGTCATAACTTGTCACTGTACAATGACAATGCTCTGTCAATTTCTGTAAGGAATACAAAGTTTTGATTTACAATATTTGATGATTTATTAAGGCATGACAAAAATGTAAAAATAAAAGTCAAGTTCTGATCTGTCACCAAAACCTTACTTCTGAAAATTGGGATTTGATTTTAGTAAAACGCTCCTAATTATTCATATACAAATAGATTAAAATACCTATATTTAAGTGTATCAATGCCATGGCTTAAGCTGTTCTGTTGTTAAATTATATTTAATTGAATAAATGGTGAATAAAACTTAAGAATGTGTAATCCTTCTGCAGGCAGGGTCACTACCAACTAAGCTAAAGCGGCTTTTATAGGTAATGCGAGTTTTAAGCGAAGATGCGGTTGTTTTATTTCGATATATATTATGTAATGAAACTTAATGAAAATTAATGGCAGTATTTTGAAATAAGTTTGTTAAGTATTCTTAAAACCTAATGATAATGAAATAAGTAGGACAAATATGATCAAGTAGGATTTAGTAAATCATTGTCACTATCTGTAATTGGAACTTGGCCGGCCGGACGCGCTATCGTGTGCATGGTTGAATGTACGAGTCCAAAGTTATGTTATGACAAATTAGCTCTCATGTTCCTTCTTATAAGAACGATAATTGAATAGAATAATTAGTGGAGTAAATTTTACTGAACTTTTAACACTACTTGGACAATGGTTGCGTATAGCTAAATCCATGTACATGCTGCATACATGCTGTAATGTAACAGTTATAATACTTATAATATACGCAATTGAAATTGCAATCTTACTATTATTTACTACGTTTACGTAACGTCCAAACAATTATTGCGACGTACTTTTTTTGTTTTTTCAACCTGATTGTGGCCTTATAGGTCGGGCCCAATAAATCGATAGGAGTGCGCGGTTGGAAAGTGGCCTGGGGAAAATCGAGGGGAAACCTCCGACATGACCACGCGGGAGGTTTAAACACTGGGATACTCTAAGAGTTTGCGCTCCAGTGAGATTGGTTACGCGGCTTCTACCGAATCTGAGTTGTGAGTGGAATCGAGCTACTTGTCGCTGGTTCACTAAACTAAACTCTACTAGGCCCGACCTGGGTCGGACTGACTCTACCCGGTGTGACGTACTTACGTATATCCAAAGACTACAATGTATATACTAAAGTACGTATATCCGTATATCCAAAATCAAAGCAGTGAACCAAATAATTTCAAACCATAAAAAATAATCAAATAGAAATTAGAAACCGTACTTACAGACCTGCAGAAATAAGTAGGACTACATACATATATTTTGTATAAGACTCAGATTATACGTCGTCGTTAGAGATATAACTAAGATAAAAAAACACATTTATATTTTCATTCTATAATTAGTATGACTATGCGGCTTCGACAGTACAATCTTCTGCTGCTTATTACTTTCTTTGTTGTGTGACACTGCAGATTGATAATCCACGATTCCTGAAGTTATATCACGACATATGTGAGATATATTTAGCCATTAAATGTATTCCTATTTGACGAGAAAGCGTGAATATCCACACAAATTTCAATAAGTATTCCAATCCAATCAATCCAATCAGTGGGTTCTTCAATGCTGAGGATCGTGACCGCTATGTCTCTGGCGGGGAGTGCAGATGGCTCGCCAGTGGTTCCGATGATGCGCTGCATGCAGCGCCTGGTGTTCTCGGAGTCCGGTGAATTTGGAGATTTTTTCAATCCACCTGGCTGGCCCGAGCTCGTCTATCCTCCACCTTTCCCGTCATCATGATGTACTCGAGGATAATAGGGATACGACGCGCGATATGTCCAAAAAATGCCAGTAGATAACTATGCGTTGTTGGCAAACTGTCGAGAGGCGTGTGTGTATGCGTATTTGGTGTTCGATATCAACATTAGATACGTAAAATTATTGAAATATAAAGAAAGAAAAATGTACACAAATTTTCATTTGAAGTAAGTGACAAATGTCATTACGTTATAAAGATGTTCCGTCAGGGTGACCATTCATTGAAATTAATTTCCATTGTAATGAAACGCACCGGCAAACTTTTTGCGTCTAGAATGCGTTTTCGGGAAGGAAAACATTATAATTTGAACGCATAAGTAAACTTTCGGGACCAAACACTGTATGTTCTCTAAAAAATAAAAGGCTTATACAAAAAATTCCATGTTAAAAGGTTCTTAAAACGCCACACGTCAATATTTATTTACCCTACTTCAATTAATACAATCTTTGTGTGTGGTATACATATTGTATTCGTATACGGGCAAAATGTCAAAAACAGAGCTGTCAAAGCGAAAAAAGGAGCATGCGTCTGCTCTCACCGAGGGCCAATGCCCATCTGTCGATTTTTCCAAAGTATGGTGGCAGGGAAAATGTATGGAAAAGTCACTAAAGTTAAGATTTACGTTTGAAATTCTCATTGGTCTTTGCGAGGAAAAATGTGAACAGTGTGATAACTTATAGTGAATACTTTTGAGATTTGTTTGAGTGTGATTTTGAAACGAAATAATAGATTTTTCAATTCAATTTTGCCTAAACGCCGACACGCGTTCTTCTCATTTTTAGTGCAACTTTACGGTATTGTATGTATTAATGTGTAATTTATTATAGATTACTAATAGTGATAACTTGTAAACACACTCTTTGTGATAATAATTACATATATTTTATATATTTTTGTAGAGAATCGTGACCTCCACAGATTGAGAGGTGAAGGCTGTTTTTGCTAAATATGCTCGGCGCCCTCTTAAGTATATCGTTTAACTGCCATAAGTACGGTAAACGAGTGCTTGATTCTAATCTAATATTTGGGACTTTCAAGCTTACAACATGACAATACGAGTAGACGGGAACAATAGCTGTCTATAGGAAATAACGTGTCTAACATTGGGACCTTTTTTTATACAACGACGGTTGCAAACAACCGTATGCTTCATTTGATGGTTCGCGGACACCGCAGACATTATCTTAACACTATTACAAACATGTTTATACAGAGTTTATTTTTTATTAAATTACGGTTACTCAGTAACTAGCATTTAGTAAAAACTTTAAAATAGGAATTAAATCCATCAAGCATTATTAGTTCATGCACTCTCTTCACGGTGCATGTAAGTTTAAGTACGTAAGCGTGAGGCTCTAATATGCAGATACATATATAAATTGGATTTAATTTTCATTTTAAGTTAATTTGCAAAACCTCTTCTGTAAGAAAAGCATCAGGTTTCATCGCACTTTACTGCTAATGATTCTAAAAACGAAAACTAACCGTAACAATAGTATACAACTACAACATTAAGAACGTACGAAAGGATGTTCACAACCTGCTATGCTATTTATAACATTCATCTCACCTCCCCCTAGTATATCTTGACACCAGGACATGTAATAACAACAACTAGGCCGGAGGTCTGGCTCATTGTTTCACCTAGGGTGAGGTGATGCTTAGTACAGCTTTCTGTACTGCTTAGCCCGCGGTTTAGAGCCCATTGGATAAAATAAAAACCTCTTTATTTTGTCTTAGCGTACAAGACCTCATCTTTTGATTGCCTTCTAAACGCGGTACCTTTGAAACTCGAAGGTATTTCACGTTTACACTGACTTGAAAATTCAAGGTTCGTTGAAGGTGTTGTAGCCGGGCAAGGTAGAAAGTTTACTAGGGTAAGTAAGGGTAGAAACTATAGCAACTTTATAATTCAATTCAATTCAATTCAAATTTATTTCAGAACCATGATTCCATTATAATTATATTACAATAAAAACACTTTAAACTTTACCATTATGGTGGTTTGTGGTGGTGGTGGTTTTGCCATTATGGTAGATTAATCCCATTTTTAATAAAAAAAGTGATACTCAAAAAAAGTGTAATCACCCCGAAAACAGTTACTTTGGCAAAAAAAGCATCCAAAGATTCGTGTGAACGATAAGAAGAGCAACAAATAATAAAAATCTTTGCCATACATTGCACTTCACCCTAACAAAAATGAGCACTGTAAAGTTCGATAGAACGCTGATTCTTTACTACTTACTAACGGTTACTGAGATAACCCAGCAGATGGACGGACGGACATGTCATGGTGAAACTATAAGGGGTTCCTTGTTTACTACTTAACCTTAAGAATAAAATATTTTAAATAGAAAACTTCCGTGAGTCAGTCAGTATCGTCGAATATCGCCCGACATGTTTCGGGCCAATACGTGGTCCTTAATCATGAGTGGTCGCGACGGCATCGCGTCTAAAACGTGATAAAATAAAATATTCCCCAATTAGATATCCTTTTATGCCTAACGTCATATTTATATTTCAGAAATAGATAAACTCATCTAAATACTTTTAAACTTGACCTTGACTTTTACTTCGACTTAATTAAATAATTATAAGCATTACTTTACTTTTGTAACTAATCATCATTTACAAACTTTTACAGCCCATTTATTGTCCCCTATGGAAACAATGCTATTAAACAAATGTATTTCTTTCTCATGCAAATCTTGGTCCTCCGAGCCGGATGTCCGCGCGTGCCAAGGTCTCTACGGGGACATTAACATTCAGACGGTGGATTATGAATATTTGTTGACATATACATATACCGTTTAGTGTATTTAATATGAACACCTAGTTACCTGTCAACGTATACATGTTTAGGTTTCTGGCTCTAAATCATCAGAAAAGGCATGTCGGTTAAAGCAGTATTAAGAGAGAACTGGGTGCAAATTCGTGGAGATTTTTGTATGAGATGCAGCTTCGTTTTTTAGTTTTTTTTTAAATATAATAAACAACTAGCGATTCGCACCTGCTAGTCTAGTTTTTTTTAATTTGTGACCTAGTTACCTACTATAGTTTGTGTTACGAAATTTCTATTCCCTCTCTTTCCAATTTTTAGACACTTTAGGGATGAATTTTCAAAAACACTGAAATCACTTTCCTTATCTTTTAACTGACATTCTATTAATATCAAACTAAATAAATGAATTAAAAAATTAAACAAATATAAATATCAGTATGTAATAGAGAAATGAAGTCACAAGTGTGTATCAAACAAAGGTAATTAGGGTTCCGTACTAAAAACTTTAAAAAGTTAATAATAGTAGTTTATGCAACTGGTACATAATAAGGGGCATTAAAACACGAGTGTGTTTTATAAAACGAGCCAAAGGCGAGTTTCATAATAAGGTCACACGAGTGTTTTAATGCCTAATTATGTACAGTTGCATACATTACTTTATCTACACACATATTATAACTACTCTAAGATGGGTTCAGAAACCGTAGTAAATAAATGCAATAATTGTGTTAATACAACCTTTTTTGCACGGTTGCCGAAATATCGAAATCAGAACCTGCAATCGCAACCGATACCTGAATGTTATTTTAAAAAGTAAAGAGTCCCTATTCTGATGTGATCATGTCGTTCTAGCTCAAATTTCGTGCGATATATACTAAAAAAACATCGAGCTGACATTTCGCATCAACTGAATTTGAATTTTCAGTGATACTAGAATAGGGACATGTCAACTTTGACATTTAAATTTTGACAGTTTTGTTTGACGTTTAATATTTTAACATCATGTATGAGATTAAAATTAAAAAATATATTACTGCTGTAGCCTTAGCCACAGATAAGAAAATTGCCATAAATTCATTGAATGTTGAAATGAGAGTCATTTTCTACGGTTTCCGAACGCATATTAGAGGATTTATGATATGTGTGTAGATAAAGGAACCTTTAAGGGGCAACTTCGTCAGTTTGTCACCACCAATTATTCCACAATACTTTCTAGAATCCTTAGTAGCCCCAGCTCGCTCACGATTCCCAGGTTGTAGCTTAATAAGTCCTCTTCACACTACCAGGGCTAACTAGTTTTGGCCTAACTCCAGGATAGTTTAGTAATTCAGACTTAGTGTTTCATAACTTCGTTCTAAGTTTTTGGACTTAGAGAATATTAGTATAGTTTAGGATTAATGTAGTTGCATAAAAATAGTCCAGTCCTAGGTGGGGAGGTGGTAAAAGTGGTATCTCCTGTGGCTAATGGTTATAGTTCGCTTAATGTGCATGTGAGGTAAATGTCCCAGTACTCAACACTGAGTCAATTCTTGGCACTTTCTATCTTATGTATTAATGATAGACGTGAACAACAGCTCTTGTTACGATTCAAATTGTTTTTGATTCTTGTTAATTTAACGTGGAAGTTACCGCGATCAAATTTCCAATTATTATTAGGCTGTGAGCCTTTGAAGAAAATACAGGGAGGTCGCTAGTAGTGGCTTAAGAATGCAAGCCAAAGATTCGCTTGATGACGTAGTGATCTCGGTAGCGTAGCGGTAAGCACGCTGGTCCGGCAAACCAGAGGCACGGGTTCGATTCCCGTCTGAGGCTGCGTGCGCGATCACGATTAATTTTTCCTTTGTATTTGTTCTCTGTATCATATAATTGTAAACAATAGCTGCTAACTATTGGGCATTAAGGTGTCAATCATTACATAAAGCGCTACGGTGGAAAACGCGGGAAAATTGTAAACATACATACATCTTACACTTCTAAAATCAAAGCATTTCGGCTTTGCCGTAGTAGGGTAAAAAGTCAAAGATTAATCGTGAAAACTAGTAGTAATTGTGAAAACTAGTAGTAATTGTGAAACCTAGTAATAATTGTGAAAACTAGTAATAATTGTGAAAACTAGTAGAAAACTAACGGTATTTTACTGATGGTCAAACCAGCAACTTTTTATTAGGTAAACGTCAAAAAAGTTCTCTTAGTATAATAATAATAATAATAAAAATGCTTTATTGTGCACTACAGGAAAATAATACAATAATACATTATGATCAGGATTTAAAGTAAGTAGGTGACAACAGGCGGTCTTATCGCTAAAAAGCGATCTCTTCCAGACAACCTTCAGATAGCGATATGGCGAATAGAAATAAGTTATTGGGCAGTGCATACCAGCAAAAGGTAAAGAGAATATTATTGCAAAGAGGTTACATACAATATAACATATACTACATATACTAAATACATAAATCAAAAGTGTACACTACATAAACTACATAACATATATAAAAAATATATATAGAAAGAGAAACAACGACAAGGTAGCGCAAATAAAATGGGAGTTCATAGGAATTAAGAATTGTGCAAGATTACGAAAGAGATAAATAATGCTCTTTTAAACGCTTCTTAAAAGTAGGGAGTGAAGGAGCACGCCTTATATCAATGGGCAAAGCATTCCACATCCGAACAGACTGAAAACTAAAGGATTTGTTATAGAACTTAGTAGACGATCTCGGGGGCACAAGGAGGAGATTTTGAGAACACCTACGGGAAGACATAAAACTAAACCGCTCCTTAAGGTAGCCAGGAGTATTAGGAATGAACAGGGTGCCATAGAGAAGGGAAAGGATATGCATATTGCGACGCAAACGAATAGGTAACCACTTCAGCCGCGAACGGAAGCTGGAGACATGATCATATTTTCTTAGCCCGAAAATAAAACGGATACACACGTTTTGGAGCCGCTCAAGCTTGTTCAATTGTTCTTCTGAAAGATCCAGGTAAGAAACGTCGGCATAATCCAAAATAGGAAGAAGAAGAGATTGAGCCAGCGCAATTTTAGTGGCAATTGGTAAAAAGTTCCGAACTCGCCTCAGAGAACCCACTGCAGCAAAAATCTTACGGCTTACCTCGCTGAGTTGCGGAACCCAAGAAAGCGTACGATCCATAATCACGCCCAGGTTCTTTACTTGGCTCGAGAATGGGATCTGAACCCCATCGAATACAACAGGAGGCAGAGTCGCAAAATTCACTCTTGCTATGTACTTAGGGCTACCAATAATAATTACTTGAGTTTTCAATGGGTTAACTCTAATTCCATGGCAAGAGCTCCAGTGCAAAATGCGTTCTAAGTCAGAGTTGGTGGCTAGAATCTGAGAGGGTAAGTTAGCAATCGGACACTGCGAATAAATTTGGAGATCGTCCGCATACAAATGCGGCGCATAGTATGAAACCTGTAGGGAAATAATATCTTAGTGACGTCATAAATTACTATGATCAAACAGCGTCCTTTTTTTAATCTTTAAAATACCTTATAGAAATTTATATTATATTATATTTCCGTGTATTTTCGTCAGAGTTTTTAGTAGTAATGTAAAAAATAATTAATTTTAGCCTTTGATTAATAAGTACCCCATTAATATCTTCTAAAACATCGCTTAGTTATCAGACTGCAGCAGTTAGCAGACTGGCTTAACTACACCAGAATGTTTACGCTATAACATTACATAAGTTAGCATTAATTAGGGTTATAATAGCGTGGACCTGTTTTCAAGTCTTCGTGGCATGATCGTTGGCAGGTTGTTAGTGACGGGCTGAATTAATTTAGAACTTAATTTTAAAGCTGTAGTTAAATATGGCTATTATTTTTCAAGCCAGCTTAAAAAACGAGATTTCATATTTATGAAAATTTATTATGATTAAACTGATAATGTTCCTTTCGTAAGCAATGTTCATTGTGAGATATGTTTAAGGAAGCATCTGTACCAATTTTTTTTTTCTTTTCATGCATGTGTTTTCTGTGTTATTTCCTTAACAAATAATAATAATATCCTCCTCCGCAACAACACTACACACTTAAATCCTAACTGAAAGACACTGCAGGTACCTACACTATCAAAATGACATAGGGACAGACAGAATGGACATAACGAAACTATAAGGGTTCCGTTTTTGCCATTGGCTGCGCAACCCTAAAAATATATTTTTTCTCCTATTTACTGGAATCACATAGACCTTACCTGTCAGAAGTTAAAAAATATCATCACCATTACTCCGAAATAGTTTCCTAAACATCTTAAGTATATACCTAAAGTGGAATTCCAGGACAGATTATTGAAAACTACATATTTCTAAAATGTACCGTATTGCTGATAGTATAAACATCAATTTGGCGTGAAGGGCCGAATTTAATTGTGTGGAAAGCTAATCGGATTTGCGGTCGGCGACTTGGAGAGTTTGGAAGGGGTACCACAGAACAGACATAGGTAGTATAGACATAACTATAGACTACACATGTATCGCCTGCGTTTGAAAATAATTGGTACAAAATACATAAAAAAGGTATTTAAAATAAAATTACATATTTACAAAATATTATGGGTAACGTGTCGTGACGCAGTGGAACAAAATAAATTTCTACAACAAAAAAAAGAAGAAAGAAAGAAAAACAGTCTTTATTCTTAGTAGTAGTAGTACTACTGTTCTAAAACAGAAAAAGTCTTTATTATAAGCCTTACATCACTTTCGAGCATCTTCCAAACAAAATCACACAGTAGCTAATTGAAGGTCCCTAAGATTTTCAAAGGTAAAATTTAATTCGTTCCACTGCGTGACGAAAGTTATACAAAGATTTTGAGGATAGCTACTTTTCGTGAGTGGTGGAGTATTTACACCTGTCCTTTAACTGTCGGTTTTTATTAGAAAAATCTCTCCCACGTCTAAGAGAAATTCTAAATCTACCGAGCGTGTTCAAGACATAGATATACATATTTGCCTTTGAATGCTTTTCATTATACTGATATATTGTGTTATATAGTAATAAGTTATACATTTGTATCGCTGTTGGTTTTCTGAATAAATAAATAATAATAAAATAATAATTATCTCTCGAGTGTCAGTGAGTCGATTCAAATAAATCTGAACAATTTCAGACATAACTCAGACGTATCTGAACAATAACACTAGAACGCTCCATCCAAAATTAAATCAATTAGTAATAGTTTGTTCCCAATTCACTGGATTGAATTATTCCTATCTGGAGCATCGGGTATTTCAACTTTCTGACGTTTTTGGGCCGGTAGCTAAACATGCGCTTTCCGGAGAGCTAAGTTATAATGCTGAAGAAAAAGAGTCCCATATTACACATAATACGTATTAGGTACCTCTGTCAACAATGCAATGCATTTTTAGGCTGCGTTTCCACTGCTCGTGAAGCGGAGACGTGCAGAATTAAGAGGAATGCCTAGCTGCGATTTTCCCATACAAACGCTCTCGACTGTTTTCTCCCTGGTTTTTGAACCTAGAGCAATGTTTTTTTCAAATAAGATCAATATCATCAATATCTATGCCGCTACGTTTTGTTTTTTTGGATATTTTTATTTTAAAGAAAGTTACAGCCCTCCAAAAATCGCAAAAACGGCTTAGTTGAATTGGCTCCATAAAAAGGCGCAGTATACAAATATGACAACAAATATCCAAAAAATCAAAACGTAGCGGCATAGATTAGTTCTTGCTCTTGCAGTTTCCAAAATTTTATAATGATTGGTTGCGTTTTGGATGAGGAAACAGTCGAGAACGAAACCTCGATTTTTCAGTTTTTTGCAAGGGAATTTTAGTCCGAGCTGCAGTTGTCCTTATCGCACGAATTCGTGGCGGAGTCAGTTTCTAAATATACGTACACAGAAGGAATAGGGATGGGCAACAGTCGTTGACATATATTGTCGATACGCTAGTGGTGAAAAATTATCGATAAATCATTATTACCAGACAAGTTATTAATCACAAGAAAAACCCTGAGTCACAATGGAAGAATATTGAATAGAAAGGTGACCTGGGAACCCTTGTCTTTGATATAGGAATAAAAGTTATTAACGAATCATAGGTTTTTATAACCCACTAGCTTTTGCCCGCGACTTCGTCCGCGTAGAACTCGTGGCGATTAAGAGTAAGAAAAATGTCATGTAATAGAAATAAACCTAATTTTTTTTTATAGATCTACAATTTATATAATAAAAAAAAACTGACTTCAATGGGGGAGACCGGTGAAAGATGATTATACTTAGATGGTGCACTCTTAAATTCCATACAATGAAATAAAAATCTACATATTACCTATATAATGAAAAAAAAAAACCGACTTCAATCGGGGAGACCGGTGAAAGATTATTATACTTAGATGGTGCACTCTTGAATTCCATACAATGAAATAAAAACCGGCCAAGTGCGAGTCGGACTCGCGCACGAAGGGTTCCGTACCATTATCATTATTATTTATAATGTAATCGTATATTGTGAATAAATGAATCTGAATCTGAATTATCTATAAAAACGGCAATAAAAAAAATATGTTTGTTGTATGGGAGCCCCCTTAAATATTTATTTTATTCTGTTTTTTAGTATTTGTTGTTATAGCGGCAACAGAAATACATCATCTGTGAAAATTTCAACTGTCTAACTATCACGGTTCTCGAGATATAGCCTGGTGACAGACGGAGAGCTGAGCATTAGTAATAGGGTCCCGTTTTATCCTTTGGGTACGGAACCCTAAAAATGGCTATAAGTATGTTTATAATGGTAGAAGAGTAAGTATACGCTCCATTCATCATGGAATCCAACACCAGAACTCAAGTTTGACAAAAATGTAAAAAACAAAAATATACGTGGTTGAAGAGTTCCATTCTGATCATCATATACATACAGTTCTACTTCATCAAATGTCAATTTATTTAAATGTACATGCCTGATTTGTTTGTTAAAATACTAAAATGTGTAATGTAACTTATGTATGCCTTTAACATTTGAGGAGTTCCCTCGATTCCTCATGGATCCCATCACCAGAACTCGAGCTTGACAAATGATTTTCTTGAAAATCTAACTTGCTTAACAAACACAGCAAAGAGGACAATTCGCCAAACGTGAACTATGCGTCGTTGAAGAGTTCTGTTCTGAACATCATCAGCAGTCCCACTTCATCAAATGTCACATTCTTGTATGAAAATGCTTGATTTGTTGATAAAAACGCAAAAATCACTGTATGTTTGCCTATAAGATTTGAGGAGTTCCCTCGATTCCTCATGGATCCCATCATCAGATCTGCATTTTGATGAACCGAATTGAGAACCTCCTCTTTTGAAATCTTGAAATGGGTTCAAAAGAAACCCATACTATAAAAGAATCACACATTGCGCACGTGAACTTTCAACCCTCGCTTAAACCCTTTAGGGCATGAATTTAAAAAAAATGCCATAATCAATGTTTTTCACTATACATAAGAAGCCATTTTTGTCATACAAACTTTCATCCCTTTTTTGAACCCTTTAGGGGATGAATTTTTATACCAACTCTATATCATTTATCTTGTTTTTTAATAAGTAACCTTTGTACAAAGTTTCAAGTCTAAGACTTTCCAAATGAACGATTTCCATACAACGGTTCAACCCCTGTTTCACCCCCTTAGGGGTTGAATTTCGAAAAATTCTTTCTTAGTACACGTCTACGTACCCTAAAGAATATATGTTCCAAATTTCATGGTTATATCTTCAGCGGTTTAGGCTGTGCACTGTCTGTCAATAGTTGTCTAAGTAACGCAAGTTTTATAATATGTATAGATAATATTATGGCAGGGCAGTCAAATAAATATACCACAATTTTAGCTAACCAAAAAAAACCAATATTGTTATTTGTTCTTATTTCTGTTTATTATTTTGTTTAGATGTGTAAAATAAAGAGAGATATACATATTTTTATGCCAAGATAAAACGCTATTATTTTCAATATGATATTGCTAAGTATTTCAAGTTAATAAAGTAAAAAAAAGTTTAGGCCTTATTTTATTTTATTTTCCTATTAATATATTGACGTAAATAAACATTTATTATAAAAGCATTACATTAATTTACTTGGTAAGAAAAATAAAAAGCAAAAAGTTCCGTCAATCTCTGGATTTGAACCATGAACCTCTTGATTGCGTGTCAACCATGTTAACGTCTGTGCTAAAGTGGATTCATTTGAGTTGACGAAATTATTGTACAGTTTTCATAAAGTGCTCAAGGGGGGACTTTTTCTATGGTGCGATCTGTATCTACAGCCTAATTTATCGTATGCTGGGTCAGTAAGTAAATTCGCGGGCTCGCGTCTCGCGCCTGTGTGCGTGCGCTCACACATAGACAGCGCCCGCTCCCGCTCCCAGCAGCGCGACAGAAACATTATGTCAAAAATTCGAGATTTGAAAAGTTGCTCAGCTAGGCATTCCTCTTAACCGATTAAAAATTACTTCAGCACTTGACATGTAATTATTGTGTTTATAAATTATTTTTTACCATTAAGCGGTTGATTGTGACACTTCTAAGTTTTCCTCCTTATATTTATTTTATTAATTTATTCTATACGTTGTCAAAACCTGTAAATAAAGCAAAAGATCCCCGGAAACCGATCCGCTCCCAAACTCCCAGCAGGCCCATACGTATCTCTAGCATTATCGCGAGATACTTTATAGCGGCACTAAACCATAAATTTGTCGACATCCCCTACACCTTTGTTTGTGAATAACTAATTTGGTGAGGTCCCTCGGGGGATACTGTCGTGGCCAGTGCGTGAAACATTAACTAGGCCTAGCTTGGCTTTCCGTGTATACTTTCGAGGAACGTTCGGAGTTTATGTCCCTTAGAAACATTTAATTTCGTCACGAAATTTTCGTGACGTAGCGGAATGAAATAAATTTCACTCACTTTAAAGTCTAAGGAACCTCAAGTAGGACTGTGTGATTTTGTTTGGAGAATTTATTTAAACTTTTTTGCACAGATACGATACAATAATAAAAGTACCATTGGCGGACTAAATGCCTTAAAGCATTCTCAACCAGGTAGAGAATGCTCGAGAAGTCGAGTGACGTCAGGCTAAAACTTTCAATTAGTGAAATACATTTTGGTCCACTACGCTACGTGACGGCCCATATTTTGTGGATAGCTAATTTTCTTTATTATCGCTCGTTGGCCCGTATAGTCTCATTTATTAGGGGTCGGCACAGCACGTCTTTTCCTTCCATACATCTCTGTCACGCCTTAGTTCGTCATTCACTTCCTTCCTATTCATATCATCTCCCATACAACTTATCCCTTCGAGGCCTAAAGACTTACCGTGTATACTTTCAGGGAGAAATGTATCCAGGTTAAGTCCCTTAGCAACGTTTTAAGTGAACCTGTATACCTTTTTAAAACCAGAGGGGTGATTACGTAATGTTTTCGAGAGACAAATTACATTTATTCATATAAATGTATTTTTTAAATACTAGTGGGATTGCTCTTGGCCAGCATCTAAGTAGCCAGGAGGCAATGCAATTTTCAAACTAAATTTAGTTTTACACTTACGTAAGTGCCGCACCTCTAATACAGAAGACGCTGCTTAAATCATCTTTTCATAGATGAACAAGGCCAATGATGATGATAGTTTTACAGGTTACTTAATTAACTAGCAGGTAAGAATCCCTATATCCCTATATGTACGCTTCGGACTCCAGAGGGATTTCCGCCAAAGATAGTATTATAAAAAAAAAAATCAATTGATTGAATCAGGTTTTACTTTGCGGAATTCGATGATAAGTTTCTTCTCATTCAGTTGACATTCCGCCAAATATCTATTTATTTTCTCCTGGGTCATAGAAAAATAATATTGTCCTAAAGAAACTTACATTTACTTACACTAATAGCCTTACATATGAAGTCCAATATTATAAGCACAGTACTTATTGCCCAAGGCAAATACTCGCTCGCTATGTCCTCAGGGATATAAATGGTGGACTTTTATAATAATTATTAGGTACCGTCGGCCTCGTCCTAAATAATAGCATGGTTATTATTTCGCGATTACGTGACATTTTTCTAACATGTTGGATACATTTAGATTAAGTATACCGGGTGGAATTGAACGAGGTACTATTTTCAAAATTGCCTTTTTTGTACAACAACGGTAGCAAACAAGCGTAAGGCCTAACTGATGGTAAGCGGACACCGCAGCCTATAGACGTTCGCAACTCCAAAGTGTCATGTGCACGCAACCCTTTATAACATTTGAAGATGGACTGTGTTGACAGCAGAAAGGACAAATTTAGGTCCCTCGCTCTCAATACAGTGCATCATCCCAGTTGGGCTGCTCTAAATTCGAGCAAGATGACATTTTGCTGTGCCCAAGAACATAGGAACAATTTATTATTTTGTAATTGAAATCTTATTTACTTAAGAGGAGGGGTACACTGAGCGAAAAAAAAATACTAAGTTTTTGTGAATCCGAGGACAAGTAAATTATATACTAACGTTTACAAACCAATAAATTTTGTAATAATTGTAATAATAGTAGTTATTTACTAATACCAAAAAAATTGTCCTTGTTATTATAAACTCATTGGTTTGTAACCGTTAGTATATAATTTTGTTGTCCTCGGATTCACAAAAACTTTGTAGTTTTTTTGCTCAGTGTAGGGCAAGCTCTCTTCATACAAACTTTGTGCAGGATTTTCTTCGTTTGTGTTTGCATTAAAGTTATGATTTTTGGTCAATATGCTTATTTTTCTGTTAGCTATTTCGTGATGTAATTTTTTTTCATTGATATTATTTTTAATTTTTTTGAAAAATCTAAAAAAAATCCACATCGCATATCTGATATTTACATCCAAAAAAAATATTACATTCGTTAGTGCCAAAACCTACGAATAAAACGTGCACAGAGTTTGTATGGAGAATGCCTTGCTCACCCCTGCGCCTTAAGTAGTACTATTTTTACGCAAGATTAAGTATATGTACAGTCAAGTTATAAATTTAAGTATGGAATGAATCCTCTCAAAAATATGTACCGAAGTCTTAATTCACCGACATAAGAGCTATGTATGGGACATATTTTTGAGCAAGTTGTATGCACCCATATTTTTGCACTTGACTGTACGAAGGATAACTTTACAGTAACCTGAAACATTAATAAAAAAGGCTGTAAAAATCACAACCACTTTGCTAAACATGTAGAGCTAAACCGTTTTATGAAAGAATGCCAAAGTATTATGTCAACCAGAACTTTACGGTCAGGCCTACGCAACATAACCGGGTTATATGCGGGGACACGAAAATAAAAAAGGGTCCAAATACGCTTTGGTCGTCGACTTTATCTCTCAAACATCAGATTAGAATATTGAACCTTAAATAGTTGTGTTAGAGTTCAGTTTGGAGTGCCAGGAAAAGGGAAAAGGCTGTGAGAATTAATTTGAAAAATCTGACACACAAAAGTGAAACAAATAGGTATGTTTGAATACTTGAATACTTATTACGATATAATTTGTTTGCTGGGATTTATGTGTCATAATGTACTAATTTTAGGAGAATGTTATCTTTAAAACTTGTTCTTATAGTTGACATCTTATGTGGGCCTCTAATTGTCTTGAATTAACATTGAAAGTGCGAAATATTGGACCAATAGTCGGAACACAGGCGTTTTATTTAATATTATATAGAAATTTTCTTAGTGTTAAGTTTTGTTAGATGCTCGTAGCATTCAAATTTTGACAGAAAAATATATTTGTTTTGAAAATGTAGAAACAAAAAATAGTTTATTTGCATTTGGCACAGAATAAAAACTGGAACGAAAAATAAAACAATAATTAATAGCGTGACAAAACATAAATACTTTTAGTCCAAGTAAATTATTAATACTTAATACTGTTTTAGAGCTTACCCTTATAAACCATTTCAATTGCTCAACGTGTCATACTCTATAGTTGGTCCCTTCATCATCCCAAAATCGTATTCATAAGTCTACCTTTGTTCCCTCTGTCCTTAGCAGTGAATATAATTTACTACCTATTGATTTCGTTGAAGAACATTAATTGGTATGATTTACCACAGGCAGTTGTAATAGAAATTGATAGATTTGCGGTACGAAAACAATAAAAGGTAAGTACTTGATACTTTCAATTTTAGTTAGGTATGTCATATTAAGGCGCATGTAGAGGTAAGGCTTTCTTCATACAAACTCTGTGCAAGTTTTACTCGTCGGTTTTGGCACTCTCGCATACAATTTTTTTTATTTGTAAAAATTAAAAAATTAAAAAAAAAAAATTAAAAAAATACAAATATTAAAATATTCAATTTTTTTTTCTTGAGGTTCTGGCTAATAGAAAAATAAGCATACTGACCAAAAATCATAAGTGTAATGCAAACACAAGCAAAGAAAAACTTGCACAAAGTTTGTATGGAGATTGCTTGCCTCTACAGGCGCCTTAACAGAAGTGAACTATTGTCAACTATTTGCCAAACTTAGGGACGTTCGCCATATGTAATGGAAATTGATAGAATCAAATGTACCTAATTGCTTATCCCAATAAGATTGAATGGCTGGTAATGCTTTAAGGTCTACTGTTCATGATAATCCTATTGAATTCGTTGTTACACATACCTACTTTGTTGAAGAGTCCAACAATAGCTAATTCTCATTTGTTGGTACTACTGATATTCTATCTATCTACTGATATCTATTAATTAAAGTTATTGACCGTACAATACCGTTTCAACAATACGCCTTACTTTCCTATTTTCTTCCTGTCAAAAGGTTAATGACCCCGGATGAAAAATGTTCCTAGGCTTATCTTATCCAGGGCAAGGTCTCTAAGGACCTAAATACAGCCTTCAGTTATAGGGGTGTAACTATAACGGATATATAATAACTTTGTGTTGTAATATAACTTTTAAGAGAGGTTGGGCACCGCATTGTCATCTTGTTCGAATTTGGAGCAGCCCAACTGGGGAAGTACCTCCGCCTTGCAGAAGAACACAGCCATAATAACATTTATGTTACACCTGGCCATAAAGTGGCAATTACCGCACGCTCCGCGCGCGGAAAATTCCACTTCCTGGCCAGGGGGTGACATAAAATTTTGTACTTAATACGGGCGGTAATAAAGAAAGCCTCAGATCGCATATTTATCGCCCTTGCCTTCGGCTCGGGCGTCAAATACCTGCGATCTGAGACATTCTTTGTTTTACCGCCCTTGTTAAGTAATGTACTATATTTAGGTACTTGTTTAAGTATGTAGTGTTGTGTTCCTGGAGGTAAGCAAGATTGCCAGACCAGCCTGTACGCTTATTGACCGAGTGAAACGAAGGTCTCAGTTTTAGCTTCGACAAAAATGCTTTCTTATGTCCGGATTTCCGCCTGTCCTCCACTACAGGTCGCATTTCTCAACCGATTCTCATGAAATTTTTTGAGCAGACCGTACGAAAAAAAAAGTTTTTTGTCGAGTCAGTTTTTGGAAATTTAAAAAAAACTACTTTTTATCAATGATTTCGTATTTTTCTGCGGCCATTTTTTCCTTTACAGGTCGTATTTCTCAACCGATTCTCGTGAAATTTTGTGAACAGGTTCGGTAATTTTAAAGAATTTTTTTATCGAGTCACTTTTTGGAAATTTAAAAAAAAAATCTTTTTAACAATGATTTTGTGTTTCTGCGGCCGAATTTTGATTTGTTCACCTCTAAGGGTCGCATTTCACAATCGATTCTCGTGAAGTATTGTGGGCAGGTGCTTTGATTATTAAACAAAATAATTTTGTCGAGTAATTAAAAAAATCAATAGTTTGTCCTCCTCTAAAGCGTTACTCAACCGATTCTCGTGAAATTTTGTGAGCTGTGCCGCTGATGGTTTGGAAATTAAAAAAAAAACACGAGGTCTACTGCTCACAGAGCCACTAGTAATACAAATACTTACAAGCTCCCCAAATCCCCGTTCCAAGTAAAAAATATTCGCACCTCTAGTAAATACGCAAAAAAGACCGGGATTTCGGATTTCAACACCGCGGCCCGATTTCAGGTGCGTTCTTAGATTAATGATCGCTCAGACGTTTATGCGTAGCAGTTACACCAATTTCAACCTTAATTCATGAGCGTTAGCAACTATGGCCGCCGCTTTTGAACGGTTGTTCGTCGTTTAGGTCCGATTACGCGTTTATTACACGAATTTCGTCTCTAATGTGCTGGTGAAAAGAGTGTTGGCAAACGCATTAGACCGTAACAGGTGTAAATATTTTCGTAACCTGCGCTGTGTTTTTTCTAAATTGGACTTTAGTGCTAAAGCGATAAAGATGTTGACAGACGCATTAGTTAAGTGTTTGTACGACTTAGTTGCGTTCTTTTGAAAAGGATTACATGTTGGAGATTTTCGTAGCAAAACGTCTCCTTTTACGTAGATTTAGGATATAACGTAGGATAAATAATTATGTCGGTTAGCGACCAGGTAAAATAGTGTGCCAGTTTGCGACCACTTGAATGATTTAGTAAACTGAAGGATAATATCTAAATATTTGTATTGATTCCAATTCAATAACACTTTGTTATTTATAGAGACACGAAATCCATCTAGATAGTGTGCCATACTATTATTATAAATTGATCCTAGTGACTAGCAGATTTTCAGCGGTGGTTTTTTTAGGGCACCAGTCACCGTCAAAGGTGCGTGCTTGGACGTCGACTTTGACTACTTTTTCTTCAACCAAAATGACTGCCTCTATAAATTACAAACCTTTAATAAAATAAAACCACCGCTGATAGGCTGCTTGTCACCGGATCGATTACTTAATAATAATAGTATGGCACTAAATAGACTGATTTCGCGTGTCTCTGTAAATAACAAAGGGTTAGCCTTAGATAGCTCTGACCAATCATGAGTTGTGTCTACTCCGACACGCGTAAAACATAATACACTACTTATAAGTCAGTGAAGTATCTATCTCTGAGTCAGTCCGACCCAGGTCGGGCCTAGTTGAGTTTCTTGCTGAACTCTTCTCAGCTACGCTAGGTTTAGTGAACCAGCGACAAAACTCCCGGTAGCTCAATGCCACTCACACCTCAGATTCGGTTGAAGCTGCTCAACCAATCTCACTGGAGCACAAATTCTTAGAGTACCTATTCCAGTGTTTATTCCGCCCGCGTGGTCGTGTCGGAGGTTTCCCCTGGACTTTCCCCAGGCCACTCTCCAACCGCGCACTTCTATCGCTTTATTGGGCCCGGCCTATAAAGCCACAGTCAGGTTAAAAAAAACATAATCACTATCCCATCCCTAGTCAGCGAAGTATCTATCTCTGTCGCACTCGTTTATTCGAGCGACAGAGAGGTGAGTTTGGGAGATACTTCGTTTCGATTCGGTAGGCACTCAGAATCCACAGCGCTCATAAACCTTCAAAAATTCAATACCACTCGAAAACTGACACCGAATTTTAATTTTCCATTAGCAAATGCAAATGAAGGATTAAATATCAAAACGGCATATTAAATACCCACAAATCTCCGTCGACAAAAACCTGACAAAATTAAAACGAAATTTTCGTAATCTTTCCAAAACGAGTTTACCTCGGAGCCTAAACAAATGGCAGCTTATTCAAATAGGGCTGCTCTGTCGACAATTAGTACCGGTATTGTACCGGTTTTTTACCGGTATTCTGGACTAAGAGGGATAATTAATCGTTTCGCGCATTTGCGTTTTTGTACAGTTTGTTGTAGGATCCGAGTTTGTTTTGTTTCTGCTTATTTCGGAATTCGTAAAAAGTCGGATGAGCACGTTGAGCCAACGCGTAGAGATCTACTTCACTGGTCGTCGGTATATTGGACATATTGGTCGATGTTTGACACGCACTATACCTACTTTCTGAGAGTATAGGTAGTGCATTTTACTTCCCCTAGATTAGGTCCAAGACCTAGGTGCTGTTTTTACACGACTGCCCAAAAAAAGGAGTGTAATGTTTTCAGGTTTCATATACGTATTGTATGTAATGTATGTATGTATGTATGTGAACTTTTTTTGTTCCCCCAGAACTTCTCAACGCCTTAGCCGATTTAGATGTGTGAGGTATCGTTGGAATCCTTTCGTCATCTCGGGTGACATAGGATATGTGAAAACAATACAATACAATACAAATACTCTTTGTTATTGTACAGTGGGCCAACGAAAATGTTGAGCACTTTAGTACTTTGTCAAATTAAGGAGGTTTCAAATTTTATGACGTTTCAGTCTAAATATTTCTTAGATTTCGATGTGACAAGGTTCTAAGTATGCTCAACATTTTCATGGGCTGACTGTACCTGCACCTCACACAAATGGATCAGTTACATATAGAAACAATACAGCAACATGTAGGTAAAGGTAGACAACAGGCGGCCTTATCGCTAAAGAGCGATCTCTTCCAGACAACCTTTGGGTAGCGGAAAAAAAAAGAACATAAATTATGCAGTGACTAAATCCAAAGTCTGTAGACTCCATTTTATGTGTTCCGTAAAAAAAATATTAAACAGTACTAAATGATTGCCTGGGATTTATGATCAAGATGTAGGTACGTAGTTACGTACTTGTTTTCATCCCGGATATGTTCTAAATATATTAGAATACCTGGTACCTAATTATGTTTTAAAAGCAGCAAATACGAGTGGTTGCCTGTTAGTCGTAAGTCGTAATCCACAGTTTGCGTGTTACATTTGAAATCATTTGAGTTGGCAAGTTGCATCAAAGTAATTCGTACCAAATACTATTTTACCCTCCTAACTATAAGATTCAAAATTAAATGACATTTTAAATAAATTAGGCCAATGTAAAAAAAATCGACTACCCATCCTGCACACAGATCATTACTGTGAGCTTGGCTTGATTAACTTGGCCCCGATTTTCTAAATAAATACGTGTAGGCAGAGGTCAGGGCGCCTGGATGCTTTTGTGTTCGAGGAGCGTTGTGAACAGCAACATTAAATGCTTGTATTGTCACTGGATTCTGCTAGAGCTACACATAGATATAGTACATACAATTAGTTATAGATGCGCCACCGAGCGACCAGGGGGTATGAGAAAGAATATTCATATAATATTTTTACTACGCAATTTGACCGGTTTGCATGACTGTCGAATGTCTATATGCTTGTGCCTATAACCCGACCATGAAAAAATGGAACTACTAGGTAGCGAAAGGGTTCCATGTTTGAACCACGAGCGAAGTGAGTGGTTCGAAAATAGAATTCTGAGCGATGCCAGTGGTTCAAAAATAAAATCCTGAGCGTTGCGAGTGTTGCAACACGCGAGACGTAATATAATTACAGCCGTGACGTTGAAGTCAAAGCTGTGCATTGCAAATATAACTCTAGTACAAATATTATGTCGAGTGCACTTTAAAAAAAAAATACTAATTAGGACACTCGACTCGCAAAAACAATAAAAGTTAAAAAATTTGGCCCAAGTCGCAGTACAATTAAATATACAATTCTATTTGCACACACTATAATATCTGATTAAATTCTGGACTGGCCTGTATAATTGTATATGTTGTTCTGTTTAAAAAAGTAACTAATAATACGTTCTTATTTCAAATATTGTTTGTACTCTTTTGAATAAAATGCAGATTTGCTATCTGTTTTTAAAAGAATAAAAATTCTCTTTTCGACCTAGTGACTGTGCTAGTGAGGTGAATAAAAGTCTTAAATCACTAAAAAAACAACACAACCACAATTGCCAGTAAAAAAAGAAGAACAATGAATTCAAACGATTTAAATAAGGAAACGCTAAACTCCCTCAATCCCTCATCCGATTTCAATTTGAATAACATTCGAAATAAAAGTGACAAAAGACTGCCCTAATTGTGTATTTTCTTCCCTTTCCCACTAGGAGGGTACTTTTAATGGACGATTCGGTGCTTCGCGAGTATTTGTTTTGTTTAAGTAGCCTCCGTTTTCTTCTAGCTACTCGTAATCTAACTTTGGCCCAATTTAGGAATACGCTTTTAGGGTCCCGTAAAAGAAGGAACCCTTAGGTATAGTTTCACCATGCCCGTAGCTAAAAAAAGCCAAAGTTAAAGCGTCCCTGGTCACAGATCCCTGGGAAATCAATTGGATCCGGAAGGGATTAATTGCTTTGGATTAGTCATTCACGCGAACGAATAAAACGGTTAGCTTGTACTCCAGTCGACGACGGTTCTGGCAATCTCTTTTTGGCATTTTCTTGGTTTAGTGGCTATAAGGTTGCTGGCAAGTTAGTGGCAAACAAGCATCGTTCCTTGATGTTAAGCGGTTACCGTAGCCTATGGACGCTTGCAACTTCACCCCTATCGGGCCAACTAAGAAATATATCAAATTAAACGGTAAACGAGACAGACATATTAATAAAACTTCTCAAAGTAAAGGGTAAATAAGCAAAAAACAAGTAAACAACTGAAATGCTGCCAGCATCCTTCGTTACCATGCCACGGGAGCCCAATTTTCCACAAATATTTTAGTAAAAACTAAAAGTTAGTTTTTTATAATTTAGATCAGATATTTCATTTTATTTTCTTTTTTTTTAGTCTAACTAGATATTTTAACTTAGTTGATTATTTTTATTGTATTTTCTATTCCTGTACTTTACTTTTTCCAGGAATAAAATTCCGCCTAATATGAAGTAGAGAACTTCTCAAGATGATTTAAATTTATTGAAATCTAATAAACGGGTCACTCACGTCTGTATCGTCGAATATCGCTCGACATGTGAGCGATATTCGACGATACAGACGTGAGTGACCCGTTCATTAGATTTCAATATGTCTGAGACTCACGGAAGTTTTCGATTTCAAATTGATTTAAATTTATCGAAATTAATCCAAAAAGGTTAAAGGTTAAGAGATCGCTCATTAGCGATAAGACCGCCTGTTGTTTGCCTCTACTCATTGTCATTATGTACTGTTAGTGTTACTTTTGTTGAGGTTATGCAATAAAGAGTATTTGTTGTTGTTTGTTGTTGTTGTTATTTCCGATGAGTGTTCTCATTTTCTAGTGCGTGGAACACACGTGTGAATCGCACGAAGGAGGGATTTACATGAATCGAGCCCCTTTTCCTCCCTATTTAATCCCTTTAATCAATAAGCATAGGTAACAGTTATTCAACTCCCTCATTGATTAGAGTACGTGTTCACATTACAAAAAGCTACACAGCGCTGGCTGTCTATACACAAAAGGCTGCTTTCCCCGTTTTATGATACGACATCACCAAACATTTGTAGCACCCAGCGGTCCTCTACCACCCACTTTAGAAACAGCCTATGCGACATTGAAATTCTATGAACTTACTACCTTTCTTTAAACACAGTTTTTGGTACTAAAGGACTTTATGTCTAATGACTTTGTATGGTGGTTGCTACGTTTTGTAGCTAGGGTTATCACCACGACCGTTGACCTAAAAATGTAATGAAAAATGGCAGACGCGCTTCCTATCGGTCTCCACTCGACCCTCGGTGCGATTAGATAGGTTCCGTAGGATTTAGGGTTCCATTTAAGGAGAACCTTATGGATTGAGACCTTTGAAGAGAAACTTGGATAAATAAATAAATATTTATGGACAATCTCACACGAATCAACCTAGTCCTTAGCTAACCAAAGCTTAATACTATAGGCAATTCAATGATTGAATCATCGTTTATTCATAAAATGAATTGAATTGAATTGAATCATCGTCGCCTATTACCTAAAGTATTAAGCTTTGCTTAGCTAAGGACTAGGTTGATTTGTGTGAGATTGTCCATAAATATTTATTTAATTATCCATTAAATAAATTATCTGACCGGGATTCGAACCCAGGATCACCAACTTCGTATAGTCTATTCATCCTTACTGTATCCTATCATGTAAACAAACTCTTCTTAAAGACATTAATCATTATCACCCTTTTCTACACTATAATCATCACTTAAAATGTTGGTGTATACTTAAAGAAGCTCACTAAGTATTTGTAATCCTAGAGAAAAGCGTGATAATAATTAACGTCTTCAAGAATAAATAGGACACGTAAGGATGAATAGACTGTAGACAGGGTCACTACCAACTAGGCTAAAGTGGTGGATTGTTTAGTACATTCAACTACACGAATATTTCTCAAAACTAGGCACGCATAAATATGATAATTATTGTTATATATTTTAGTGCGCTCTGTCACGTCAGGTGCTATTCGGTTCCTTCTGGTATTTAGGGGCTTAGGTCATTCGAAGCTCATATTTGGGGTTTTCCTTTTTTTCTTGTGTACTAAATTGGCATCATCAACAACAACAACAATAAATAATCTTTGTTGCACACCTCACATAAGCACACATACAAAAGAAAAATAAAGCATCAAGACTGACAAGGTTTTTTTTTTACTGTGATGGTAGCAGTAGGTGACTGGGTTATTTGTGTCAACTTTCACAGCAGTCTATTTGACGCGTAGTCACTGTGAGTTAATGTATAGACATCATTGTTGTTTGTGGTAAATATAATGGCATTAGTGTATTAATTTCACATACATTGTCAAAAAAAGAACCTTCTGACTTTTATCTGTCTGTGTTTTTCGATTTTTTGTCCTTTTTAGGGTTCCGTCCGGACGGACTGAGAAAAACGGGAGAAAGTAACCGTTAGTACTAGAAAGCTGTAATTTGGCATGAGTATACATATCAATGACGCCGACAAAACGCTAGAATAAAATGTTTAAAAAAAATTTTTTTAGGGTACCTCTCCTACATGTTTAAACTGTATTTTTAGTTATTTTTCTTGAATTTAAACTTTCGTGAGACATGTTATTACTTTATTTTACTTTTACTTTTTTTTCGGCGCGGGTCGCAGACGCACTCATCCTGAGGAAGAACTCCCGAAGAGTTCGAAACATGTCGCCCGAAGTGACAATTAATACGTGAGTTTTAACCGTTTAGTAAAATAAAGTTATTTTTCTGCTTTTTATCCAAGATCGTTCCAAAGGATAATCGTCTGTAAAAACTTTTCTACTATAAAGATATCAATATCAGAATACTCTGCACGTTCTTGGTGAGGCATTTTTCAAACACACGTCTGTTCCCGACCGGTAAGTGCACTTCAGTGCGTGACTGTACTCGTCCCGGTACAGTCGGGGAGAAAATGGGCTGTCGAGATCGGGTGTAACAGTTTTAGATCGTTTGGGGTTACATTGAAATAACTGGCGATAGCATCACGGGAAAAAGCTAGTTAAATGTCAGTTTACTGAGATTGCGAAGCACTACGACTTCCTCGCACTTCGTTCGTACCACACTGAGCGAAAAAAAAATACTAATTATTAGTAAGTTTTAGTGAATCCCAGGACAAGGAGATTATATACTGACGGTTACAAACCAGTTTTTGATAATAGTAGTTATTTACTTATACCAAAAAAATTGTCCTTGTAACTACTAAACTGTTTTGTAACCGTATATAATCTCCCTGTCTTGGGATTCACTAAAACTAACTAATAATTAGTATTTTTTTCGCTCAGTGCAGCATTGCAATACAATGCTTCAAGACCTCAACAGCAAAGTCAAGTTATTTTTACCGACTTCCATAAGGAAGGAGGTACTCAATTCGATCCGTGTATACATGTATGTTCCACTGTAACTTTGTCAAATATCGACCGATTTCGATGATTCTTTTATTGGTGGTTGGAGCATATGTCAGGGGTGGTCCCATATAAATTTTTGTTAAGTATTATTGTATACATAAATTCATTATGACTAGCTTTCAATTCAATTTATTCGCAATAGGCGATTTTCGAGAAATTAGTAATAGAACAGGTAATATTTTAACCCAGGTTTTTAGTTGGCCGAGTTGTCAAAGTAAACTGTACAAAAAGCGACTTAATTCTGCATACTAGAATATTCATAATCCATTAACAGTTTCATAAATTATCGGCCACAGTGCGATTAACTGAGATATTCACGCAATGTAATAGGAAAACCGCTGGCGCCGCCGCAAAGTGAAGTCGGCCAGTTGTGTCGAACTTGGTTACATTAACTCGATTAGATTCTGATTTGACTTATTCGAATGAAACTCGTTACTCGATTCACACATCGCTAGATAGTTTGACAGGTATAGTAACAATCGACACCGGTCAGACTGAGCGTGAAAGCCAAATAAGACACTTAAAATGGTAGTTTCAAACCGTTTAAGTCCAAAGGGAAAGCGAGATGTTTACAGAGTAAACATTTCGGCGTTGGACGCTAAACAGACTTAGGGAATAGTCAAGTTTTTATCTATCTGGTAGTACCAACACCTTGTTATTGGAACGTTAGAGTTGAATATACGTTGTCGATGTAATATTAAGAGACAACGCAATGCTTTTGGAATAGGCTGTCTAGAAAAGAGTTTTTTTTACGCAGGGTACTGGCCACGTCAGTATAATTATACATATTTGTTGGGAAGCTAGGAAACATATTGATTCTCAAAGATCAATTGATTGGAAATCAGCTAAAATAATTTCCGAGACGTAGAATTTTTTTTCGCGCATATATCCGTCTCTTTCTGTCACAAATCCGGCTTTAAGATAAGCATAGAATCAGTACTTACCTATTATTAAACATCGTGGATTCGGATACAGTTTCAGTAGTCTTAGTTCGTAGAATCGCAGCAGCGAGTATAAAACGCGGTGACCACACGGGCCCGGGAATTTGGAAAAGTCCCGCCAACCGCGAGGAATCCCGAGAATGTCGCCCGTTTTATACCCGTGGGGTTTACTTCTTTGATCTTTGCTGTTCGTTGTATGTTTTTTATCCGGCTGAAAAATATGGTAATACTTTAATAAATTAATTTTGTATTAAGCAGTAACTCTGCTAACGCAAACTAGAAATAAAGGAAACATTTAAAAACTTAGGCGTTGTATAAATGAAGGAAGGATTGACAAATTTCAAGCCGGGTAGCAATCGCACATACTGCGCGACTCATGTTAGGGAGTTAGGGGATATAAATACAAGTACAAATAAAATAAACATAAACATTTCGGAGTTAAATAATTCATAAAGAAGGGTTTTTTTTAATTACAATTAAATACAAAACGTGTGAGTACTTAAACTAAACCTTCGCTCGCCGAACTGCGAAGCAATTTGTTGACGATGTTGTCTAAAGACAGTGTTTCGCAAACTGTTAATTTAAGGGGTGGTATACTTAAAATCATTTGAACTGGCCGAGTTCTATCAAATTAGTCATTTGAAAAGTTACTATTATTGTACAAGCCAGAAGATTCAAAGTCTATTGACAAATTTATAAAATATTAAACTTAAATAATTTCATCTACATTTATATAGATGCCACAAACCTCTATACTAGTGTTATGCTCGTATTTTGTCCAACATCAAACATATTATACGCACGGTTCGGTAAAGAAATGTCGCCAGGGACTCGGCTTATAATGTATGTTTATTTGCTTGACACGCTACGTTGTCCTAAAGTGACATACTTAATACCGACACATGACATGAACATTTTTTCTTTTATTAGGGTTCCATAGCCAAAGTGGTGAAAATGTCCGTCTATTCGTCCGCATGTCACAGTCACAGCCGATTTACTCGGAGACTATAAGCACTACAAAACTACTATAAAAACTACGTAAATTTTATGAATTTTAACAGGAAGGTTTATTAAATGAATCGCTATATAAAATTGATGTGAAATTTCGAAAATATATCTTTTAAATTAGGGGGCTCTGTATACCTGCAAGGTACAGGTAAATAAATAAACAATGCTTATATGTGGGGTACAGGTCGGCCGTTGGCGAGATATTATTAGCTATCAAAGTCGTAAAAAATGTCCTCTTCCGTCTAATTTCCAAACTGTGAAGTTTAAAGTTCTGAAGAAATTGAAGTGGTGTACATTAAAAATATACTTTCAACGATTTTTCATTTGAACAAGATATATGTCATACAGTTTTTGGCCAAGTCGTTTCTTATTATTTGGCGTCACGGAACTATTTTGTGCGCGAGTCAGATTCTCACTTGGTCAGTTTTTTCTGACACCCATGTTTGTGGTATGTGTGGTGTGTGTGTGTGTGGTATATACAAATCGTAATGGTTACAGTCTACTATACTATAATCATCACTTAAATTGTTGTTACAAAGTATTGTAATCTTAGAGAAAAGTGTGATAATGATTAACGTCTTCAAAAATAGTGTGTTTACATGATAAGATAAATCCGTATGTGTCTTATCACGGAAATGAATCCTTGTTCATCCTTGAGTAGACTCTAGTAACAAAGCAGCATTGAAACAACAGAATAATAAATACTTCCTTTATACACCTAGATATTTAATTATAATACCCAATCCGATGATTGGCTGGTGGCAGTTACCGCGACCGCTTCGGTTTAAACAATCAAAGTGGTTTTAATTCACATTTTAGGTTATTAATTTTGGACGTAGAATATCGGTTTTTATATTATACATTATTTTTTATATATAGAACAGTAATTCGACGTGTCGATCAAAATAAAACATGCTATTATAAAGTGGCTGTTTTTATAGCAAAGTAATAATTAACCTACAAAAATCGATGGTTATATTAATTCTTCCTTATGCACCTAAACTGAAAATACCAGTAAAAATATACCGTACATGTACATTACCGGATAGACATGTAGACACATAGACACAGCATGGGAGGCCCCCAATCCAATCAGGTAGTGTTTGACTCGCACTTGGCCGGGTTTTTTTTTTAACCTGACTGTGGCTTTATTATAGGTAGGCTGGGGCCAATAAATCGATAGAAGTGCGCGGTTGGAGAGTAGCCTGGGGAAAATCCAGGGGAAACCTCTGACACGACCATACGGGCGGTTTAAACACTGGAATACTCTAAGAGTTTGTGCTCCAGTGAGATTGGTTGAGCGACTTCAACCGAATCTGAGGACGTGTTGTTTTGTTCTAATTACGTTTCAGTTATCACGAGACATTGAAATCTGTTAAACCTTGTGTTTCCGTCGGCAAATAAGCTTTACAACACACCCGAAATCTGATTCATAACAGTTTACTTGAATTCCTTTATTTTTCCAAAACCGACATTAACTGACAGCCACTTTATTACCAAAGTAGCAGGGTAGGTTTTCGTTTGACAGGTGTTGTAAATTAATTGCTTCTTATCACAGAAAAGATAACGATAACGACCATAATAGAAGATGGTACAGTTCTGATATGTAATCTACGCGGAATGACGTTGTTTCACATTATTTTTAGTTCATTTAGGAAAATCCTTGAAAATTAGTTAATTATGGTGTTAGTAGTGCGAGTCTTATACTTGATTTTGTACTTAATTGGCGCTAAAGTGAGAAGGAATAGAATTTGTGTTAAAGTGTCGGAGCGTCATTAGTTATTTCGTCTGACAGGCGATTTTGTTTGTTATTGCCAGCTCTTTGTAGCATAGAATAGCATAAACATTGCGGACCACGTAAAATCTTGTGAAACTATAGATAAACTTGTGTGATGTTTAATAAAATACACTGTAGCTCGTAATTCAAGTGAAATAAGAGTGGATATTGCACAATGGTAAGTCGCTTATCTCACTAAAATACTTCGGAACTGATCCAATGACTTAATGGAATTATTCAAATTGTCTCTTGGTGGGCTAGTACTGATGCCAAGTATCTCGAGCGACTCAGCGATTTCTGTATCTTTTTTAGGGTTCCGTAGCCAGAATGGATAAAACGGAACCCTTATAGTTTCGTCATGTCTGTCTGTCTATCTGTCCGTATGTCACAGCCGATTTACTCGGATACTATTAGTACTACAATTATAAAATCTGGTAGGAAGATATATTCTATGAACCGCTACATAAAAAAAGATGTGAAATTAGGAATAAAATTGCGTGATCCGATACGCACTTGGTCGGTTTTTGTACTAATTACGAGCTCTGCCCTATTTTAATTCCTCTTAACGATTCAATGTATAATTGCGCGTGCTGGTCCGTAGTTGTGCCCCTATTAGTTCTTTTCATATTTTATTAAACTAGTGTAGGCATCCCTCAGGATGCAATTGTGCTGGGATAATGCTTTTGATATGTACGTTGTTGATATGTATACCCATGCCAAATAATAGGTTCACACATGTGTTAAATGTCGACCTAATTGCAAAAACATTGAACGTAACCCCGGAACCCATCGCAATCGATTGCGAATGCTATTAGGGTGATTGGCGCGATAATGGAACGGCCGATCGATGCCCGATACGCAGATTCACTTGTTACATTGATTTGTAATTCACAAATTGCGTCCCGAGCCCTATTCGACATTGTCTTGCAAATAAATTGCTTGACTCTATTCTTTCAATTATATTTTTCTCATTAATTTAATGAATGCAGAATTATTCGCACTATTGAGTCTAAAACAATCTATTTCAAGTTTTATAATAATTTCAATGCAACACGTATCTACTTTCTCATTAATTTAATGAACCCAGCATTGTTTGCATTATTAAGTCTTAGACAATATATTTCACATTTTATAATACTTTATGTGAATGCATCTTTCGATTTCTTTCTTACGTGAAATTGATTCAAACTTTTAAATTAAGTCTTAGCGAAATTATTTTTTGCACTTAACAGCTATTTGCAGTAATAGGACGAAATTATCACTAGTAAATTAAACCAATCAATGATTATCATAAAAATATATGCACACACGCAATTTCACGTACAAAACGGCAAATTACTCGTTTTTCCATACAACGGTAGTACGAGGCTATAAAACTGTGACGTCACAATTCCCTGTCAATAGGCATGATGACTCAAAAAAAATTATTACTTCAATAGAAAGAAGACATAAAACTATGCCAAATAGTGAAAATCCTATTCAAATATCTCAAAAAATAACGAAGCAACAACGGTTAGAATGTTCGTAGTTAGAGAGAGAAAGTGCTACTCGACCGTGACGTCACCTTTGAGTAGCGCCATAGTAAATGACAATCGTTCAATACAAAGGTGCGTTTTGCGGAAAAGCGACAGAAAATACCCACTTTTAAAACTTTGAAGACTTATAATTACGTAATTATTTATTTTTTTGAATTACTTTTTTTGCCATTTGATTGAGAATTTGAGTCATTATGTAGAAAATTTGGATTTATTGATTTTCTTTTATAGTGTCATCATCCCTATTAGTATGGAGCGTTTAAGAAAACTTTCTGTAGATAATTTTCACATGATTTGTAATCCATCTGTTAATTCTGGCATGTACTCGTTTTGTTAATACCGGTATTAAGTACTCAAACGATTTCAAAGATAACAAGTTAAGTCTTTACCTAGCCAAACGCCGCCATACCTCAACAGGGTTAAACTCGACATATGCATTTCGCATCCACGTTTCATTTCAATGTTTGCGCGCTTTTTCTGAATTTTCTGATATGTTAGCACAGATCTACGTGTATTGCATCCCCTTTTCTATCCGCGCCTGAATGGCGGTAAAAGCTCTTGTTTGCGCGATTGAAAAATAAAAATTGAAATGTGAAACGCTAATTCAGATCGACCCTCGATAAGATGGGGTGATAGATAGCCAGAACAGCTTGTTAGTTAGTTAAAAGCCGTTCCTAAAGCAAACGGGTAGATAAAGGCGACGGCCACGGCTTATTTATAAATACTTAGCATGCTAGGTTACCTAGGGCGTTCGAGGTGCCCAGGGCCGTATTCGACACGCTTTATTAACCTTTCGTGATATAGTGAACGAATCCTTAATTATTCATTCAGTGACGACCGCTTTAGCTTAGTTGGTAGTGACCCTGTCAACGAAGCTGGAGGTCCCGGGTTCGAATCCCGGCCAGGGAATTTATTTGTGTGATGAGCACGAATATTTGTTCTTGGGTCGGATGTTTTCTATGTATTTAAGTATTTATTTATCTATATAAGAATGTATATCGTCGCTTAGTACCCATAGTACAAGCTTTGCTTAGTTTGGGACTAGGTTGATTTGTGTAAGATTGTCCACAAATATTTATTTCTTTTTATTTATTTATTTATTCATTTATTTCTAGTGGCTATGTGAGCTGTAGACCACGGGAGTTTTTTTTAAAACAGTACCGACACTAAATATATAATTTTCGAACTTGCTCGAATAAACCACTCATATGTCTAGAAAGAACGGCGCCCGCGGACATCTCAAATGATTTTAACACGTCTGTAAAAGTTTCGGTTTCGGCCGTAACTAGAGCCAAAACCCTTCGGTTTCGGACTCGGCAAAGACATGTTTCGGTCAAACACTACCTAATTAAAACGGGTGAGGGGTGAAGTGACAGGGTGAGAACAAGTCGGTTTGTTAAACGTATGGCTGGAACACTGCCTAGTTTCTGTATACTGTGCAACTATTTCCATTCACTGATTACTTCACATTAATTTCTTCAATCTTGAAACGGGAAAATATGCGACGTTATAAGCTAGGAAAATAAGTACAATAATAAAATTATCCTCAGCGCTCGTGGCCCAGCGGCGCCTGTGTACCGCTTGCGGTATCTAAGGTTAAGCAACGTGGGCAGCGGTCAGGACTTGGATGGGTGACCGCTTTGAGTGGTTTGTCTATTTAATTTTCTCACTTTCCACTCAATCGCTCAAAGGTTAGCTGGAAGAGATCCCTCATAGCGATAAGTTCGCCTTTGTACTTTAATCTTATGTGACATGTATATTGTTTTAACCTGTTTTGTGTACAATAAAGTGCTTACATACATACTAACTAAGCGCAGCGCTCCCGTGCTTTGGAAGGCACATTAAGCCGTTGATCCCGGTTGCTGTCTATGGCAGCAGTCGTTAAGCCAAGTTGGAGGCCTCCGGGCGGCTTGAGAACTTCTAACAGTCAAGTTGCCCACTCACTTGGCAAAGCCTAATCCCAATAAGGTCTAGTTTCCCCTCGGGGTTGGAAGGTCAGATGGCAGTCGCTTTCGTAAAAACTAGTGCCTATTAAATCTTGGGATTAGGTAGCGGACCCCAGGCTTCCTTCAGGATGCAACTCTACTGGGATAACGCTAGGAGGATGATGATGATGAATAAAATTATCCTCTGATCTCTTAGTGTAAGGAGTGGACGCTCGGAGCGAAGTGATCGGCGGGGCGTGCAGCGGGGTGGGCGAGCGTGCATACTATTTGTGCAGCGCCGACTCACGACACCAGTATGAATTTCAATTGTTTAACATGCACGCCTCGCTGTACGCCCCGCTACACGCCCGACTCGAGCGTCCACTCAGGCTTTACACTTAGGGAAATGCAGAATTGTAGGCGAAAATGACCGTTAAAATTCTAAACTGAAAAAAAAAAACGCGATATAAGTGGTAAGTTACCGGCGTTTTACACTATGTCAGTTATAAACTCAAAGCAATCGAACTGTAAGGCGACTTCCTGATTTGGCGGGGCGGGATCGATACCTATATGTGATATTTTCTTCTTTGACGTAAACTTACTGACGTCGCGAAGATTCCCACTTGACGGAATACTGTCAGTATTACATTTGCGCAGTAGTAATATTATGCGCAGAAGCGGACCAGTAATGTCTTCGTATCGTCCCGCCTCCGCGCATCCCGCGCCAGTCAGGAAGCACTCATTTAAATGTAGGGGCGTAGTAAAAAGTGGTACTGAGTTGACTGGCAGTTGACACTGACATTAAATTTGACAGTTTTCTCATAACGTACCGCCTCCGCACCGACAAATCAGGAAGTCGCCTTAGGAAGCACTCATTTAAATGTAGGGGCGCAGTAAAAAGTGGTACTGAGTTGACTGGCAGTTGACACTGACATTTGACAGTTTTCTCATAACGTACCGCCTCCTCACCGACAAATCAGGAAGTCGCCTTATACTGCCCAGTGTCTGTGTACTGTGCAACTATTTCCATTCACTAATTACTTCACGGTAACTTACCGCGGACCGGCGACCCGTGATTTAGAGCGACACAGACTCAATGTATTGCCCTTGAACTTTCTTTATACCTATTTTATTTTCTTTCAACCCCTTTTCACGTCAGGTCAAAGCTTTTAGTATACACGATGAGGTAAATCTAGATAGGTAGAGTATATGCTTTATTGTTCTAACAAAATAACCGGACAGATTCTTGATAAATGATCCAGTATTCCAAAAATCAATCAAAATGTACTAAAAAATCACGTAAACTACGTGTAGAGTTTCGTAGAGAGCGGGATGGTTATTTTTTTTTATTTTTTTATTTTTTATTTATTTGGGGCATCAACAGCAATACAGTAAAATTATACAAAACTTAATAGCTAAAAACAAAGCCAATTATAGATGTCCACACAAATACAGTTCATTGAAAAAGAACGTAAAACAGAGGCAAAGTTAATAATCATTTCAAAATTAAGTAGTAAGTTCATCATTTCAAAGTTAAATTAAAAATTAAAACATGCGCGTAATTGTAAACTCACGCGTGTTAGAGCGGGACGTTTGCAGTGGGACTGCCTTTGAATTGGTGTAGAACCTACTTTTTCAAAATCCAATGCCATGTGACCTTCGAAACCAGAGGGACCTTTTTGGGATTGGACCCGTTTCCTCACCATGGTTTTCTTCATCAAAAAACCACTGTTAAATATTTGACCACCCAATACCCATTCCCAATACCAACAATAACCCAAAAGATATAAATTCAACTAATACGTACAGTCAGCGGCGTCGAATCACGTGCGCGCCACAAAACACGGTTATCTAATATGCATTTTATTGTCGACCGTACACGCTGGCGACGAAAAGTTACGGGACCGTCGGCAAAACTAGCTGAATTTTTGTGTGACTCAAAAAATAAACTAGCAGTTTTAGGTCTCAGTTTCTTATTCTTTTTTTTAAATATATATTGAGGTCTTCAATAAGGAGTACTTGTATTGTGATGATGGTGTAAAACAAGCATTCGGCCTGCCTAATCCAATTTTGTATCTGAGATGCAATAATGAAAAATACATGTCACTACGATTATATTTAACGAAGGGAGGGGGGAGGAAAGAAGGATCATTATCCTGTTTTTTTTTTTCAATAGCCTATTTAGTGTCCCACTGCTGGGCAAAGGCCTCCCCTCTTTTTCGCCACTCGTCTCTGTCGTGTGCCAGCACCTGCCATTCAGTACAATATGTGTCAAGGTCGTCCCGCCATCTCCTTATCGGTCTACCTCTGCCTCGGTAGCCATTCTGTGGGACCCATTCGGTGGCTAATTTGGCCCATCGCTCCGGGTGCATTCATCCTTTTTTAAATAAAATATATTATATTTATTGAATATATTACAGATAATTAATAATCCTATATACTACTCGTAGATACTAATGATTTAAGAGGAGCTCGTAAAGAACAATTATTTTTCACCTATTTTGTTGGTTGATACTTGATACAAACGGGAAATCGCTTTGAGGATTATGGTGAGTCTCTGTAAGGTAGTACCTCACTTAAAAAAAATTTGCTCCCCATACAAACTTTGAACCCCTTTTTAACCCCTTGAGGGGATGAATTTCGAAAAACGCTGAAATTACTTTTTTCTTTTATTATAAGGAACTTTCATAAAAAGTTTGAAGACTCTCACTTGAAAAAAAAATTGCTCCCTATACAATATTTCACCCCCATTTTCATCCATTTAGGAGACGAAAATTTTGAAAACGCAGATGATATAACTTTCATTGTCTTATTTTAAGGAGTCTTTGTACAAAGTTTCAAGTCTGTACCTTAAAAAAATATTGCCCCCCATGCAAACTTTGCACCCCTGTTTTACCCCCTTAGGGGTGGAATTTCCAAAAATCCCACCTTATCCCTTGCCTCCGTTATATACCCTAACTACAGTATAAATATCAAATTTCTAGGACCGGCAGTTTCGGTGGGGCGGTGATGAGTCAGTCACCCTATCAACTTTATATTGTATATAGATAAAGGAAAGAACATGCAGTTGTTCGTTAAAATTCGGGAGATAAAGATTGTTTATTTCATTTGCCAACCGTACACAACACAAGACTCGTAACACTCGTAGCGCCCAAGTCGCGTAGCCGCGTAGAGGCCTACGAGCTACGCGCCTGCAACTTTGATGAGACTCATAGAAACCACATGCCACCGGCTTATTTGTTCTTTGTTAGCTAGTTTAATCACGCCAGAGGGAGACGGGTGTATGTTTGTAATTTCGCTTGAGTTAGGACAATATTAGAGGAATTCTGAATTAAGTATGCGATTAACCGGTGTAGAGCAATTTCAGTGAATATTTTTTTACTGAACACTGTATAGCCATTCTTAAGTACAAAGGCAATGTAAATAGGTATAGGTAGGTATAAATAATTAGGATCGAACCTGCCCATAAAATATTCGTCAGCAAAAAGGCAAAAAGCCGAAGACGAAACGGACAGGCTTCGCTCGCTCAGTCTATAATAAAATTAAGAGAGTAAAATAATATGAAATAATAAGCAATGAACATATATTTCAAATAAAATTTGGTGCATCACGAAAGTGTATCTAAGGACTTGAATTTAAACTTTCGTGAGACATGTTATAACTTTATTTTACTAAACGGTTAAAACTCACGTATTAATTGTCACTTCGGGCGACATGTTTCGAACTCTTCGGGAGTTCTTCATCAGGATGAGTGCGTCTGCGACCCGCGCCGATTGCACACTGTCGAACTACCCGCCGCCCGCCGCAAGGCACGTGACGCACGCGCAGACAGCGCGGGGGCGGGGGCGGGGGGGCAGCTCGGCGCTGAAGGTGTTGTATGAGGTCGTGGTGAGGGATCGTCCCCCCCGGTCAATGGTAGGCACACTGAACTCACTATGTCCACTCGATTGTCATAACGCACTTCCCGCTCTATGATCGGGATCACAGGTTTCCATGCCGGCGGCAACACCCAGCCAGCGTCACGATTAAAGTTAGGGCGGCGCCCTATTTCAATCGCCTCTCGGATCATGCGTGGTACGTAGCATTTTTCCCGTACCAAAATCCTCGCCTTGTCGAACCGAATGAAATGGGACGCGCCTGCTTCGCAACCATGCTCCGCCACCGCGGATTTCCTAGTCTCCCTGTTTTTCACGCTGCGTATATGCTCTGACAATCTCGTAGAGACGTTCCGTCCGGTTTCTCCTATGTACGCCTTACCACCTGTATCTAAGGAATTCAATATCTTTCATGGATTTTCTCTCATTCTCTCTTCTAAAATCAAATGGTATTCAAATTCAAACGCGCAGTGCATGGGTATTTGTTTTTGGTATACAGTAGCTCTAGTATAAGTTTTTTCGAAACATTAACTAATACGAACTCGTTTGCGTTTTGTCTCAAAATTTATGAAAACGCTCTCACCGAGTTTGAAATACGCGCGTTCATGGGTTAGCAACAAATGTTATACTAGCTGTTTTAGTTTCCACTAGTGACCACCAGAGGCGCTGTTCACGTTTTCATACCACTTTCATACATTTTGAGACAAAACGCAAACGCGTTCGATTTTATTAACGTTTCGAAAAATCTTATACTAGAGCTACTGGCTGGATTTTCTTTTTGGATCAGCCAAGGCAAAAACTACGCGATAATGGTCTTAAAATTTGGATGGATTTCAAACTAATTCAAATTAAAGATTGGCGTTTACGTCTCCTGGAAAAAACATACAGGGTGCGAGAAAAAGGTCATTTTTTGACACATTTTTTTGATGCCAATCGATCCCATTCCTATTCAGGATCAAAAGTTTGTATAGTACAAAAAAAATCCGGTTAGAAAAGCTTAAAATCGAGGATTTTTTTTACCATAGACATTTTTGCGTAGCAGCACGTAATCTGGTAGCTGCCCTCACTGACCCAAAAAGATATCCACCCTGTTCAACATGTCATACAATTTACTGTACTTAACGAAACTAACTTTTTTTTTCATTTGTTACAGCTTCAGTTCACCCAAAACCCATTAAACCAATGTGTTGCTAACCGCTCCGCGCTGGCCGGGTACGCGCGGCATGCCGTGTACGCGGGCGCGTACCACTCGCGCGCGCCCGCCGTACCACTCAACGCAAGTGAGTACCTGTGTTATCGTACCAATGTGTTGTAACTGCTCCGCGCTGGCCGGGTACGCGCGGCATGCCGTGTACGCGGGCGCGTACCACTCGCGCGCGCCCGCCGTACCACTCAACGCAAGTGAGTACCTGTGTTATCGTACCAATGTGTTGTAACTGCTCCGCGCTGGCCGGGTACGCGCGGCATGCCGTGTACGCGGGCGCGTACCACTCGCGCGCGCCCGCCGTACCACTCAACGCAAGTGAGTACCTGTGTTATCGTACCAATGTGTTGTAACTGCTCCGCGCTGGCCGGGTACGCGCGGCATGCCGTGTACGCGGGCGCGTACCACTCGCGCGCGCCCGCCGTACCACTCAACGCAAGTGAGTACCCGTGTTATCGTACCAATGTGTTGTAGCCGCCCCGCGCTGGCCGGGTACGCGCGGCATGCCGTGTACGCGGGCGCGTACCACTCGCGCGCGCCCGCCGTACCACTCAACGCAAGTGAGTACCCGTGTTACTGTCCCAATATGTTGTAGCCGTTCTGCGCTGGCCGGGTACGCGCGGCATGCCGTGTACGCGGGCGCGTACCACTCGCGCGCGCCCGCCGTACCACTCAACGCAAGTGAGTACCCGTGTTACTGTCCCAATATGTTGTAGCCGTTCTGCGCTGGCCGGGTACGCGCGGCATGCCGTGTACGCGGGCGCGTACCACTCGCGCGCGCTCGCCGTACCACTCAACGCAAGTGAGTACCCGTGTTACTGTCCCAATATGTTGTAGCCGTTCTGCGCTGGCCGGGTACGCGCGGCATGCCGTGTACGCGGGCGCGTACCACTCGCGCGCGCCCGCCGTACCACTCAACGCAAGTGAGTACCGGTGTTACTGTCCCAATATGTTGTAGCCGTTCTGCGCTGGCCGGGTACGCGCGGCATGCCGTGTACGCGGCCGCGTACCACTCGCGCGAGCTCGCAGTACCACTCAACGCAAGTGAGTACCCGTGTTATCGTACCAATGTGTTGTAGCCGCTCCGCGCTGGCCGGGTACGAGCGGCATGCCGTGTACGCGGGCGCGTACCACTCGCGCGCGCCCGCCGTACCACTCAACGCAAGTGAGTACCCGTATTACTGTCTCAATATGTTGTAGCCGTTCTGCGCTAGCCGGGTACGCGGGCATGCCGTGTACGCGGGCGCGTACCACTCGCGCGCGCCCGCCGTACCACTCAACGCAAGTGAGTACCCGTGTTACTATGCATTGGCATGCATGTTTTGCAGACCATGGGAGTGTCACGAACGAAATTGCCAAGCTCTAGGGGCTAAGCACCTTTGTACCGAGAGTCGAGACTTTGTGTTTGTTTGTTTGTGTGTGAGCAGTGTGAGACGCGAGGCCGTCGGGATAACACCTCATGATTAAGGACCACGTATTGCTCCGAAACATGTCGAGTGATATTCGACGTTAAAGACGTGTGTGACCCGTTTATTATATTTCAATACCTTTGTACCGTGTCTTTAATGTCATTCTTAAAAGCTGTCGTACTAATCCAACGGGTGAAAGCGAAGTCCCAAAGTGTCGGCTACTTATGAGTCCGACTGTACTATGCGCTATTATTATTAATCATTTATTCACAGACAACAGGGGCTATATCTAAGAATAACGGCTCAGATCTTAAGAGGCTGACAAAAGCGCAACCTTGGCTATACCGAGCGCAGGGAACCTTCAAATGAAGCATCGTTTCAGTGAAATACCTATTTGCTTTTAAACTACACGACTTTTTTTTAAGGCGATATATCGATTGAAAGAGACTCCCTTATGTTTTTCGCTCGTGACAAAACGGGATGCAACAATCTCCGAGAATGGCTTTTTTAGACAAATCTCGTTAAATATCTGACTGTGTGGAGGTTTATTAAATTTGCTCTTGACAGAGTTTAGTTGAGGTAAAATACCATCATATTAACTTAATCGTGTCTTTTAATAATGCGTTGTTTTAATAGGCTGAGTAAAAAAAGGAAAATATAGACTCAACTTTAGATTTTTTTTCTATCGAGGAAATTTTAAGCAATCATGTTTCGGCTATTGTCTTTACCACAATCATATAGTCAAGAATCATATGTATCTGAAAATCAGTTCCTATTGTTTGCTAGTCTGGGCAGGACAGCGTTTCAAAGTTTCTAAATTTCTCGTTGTAGCGCCTTAATTAAAAATAAGATTGCTCTTGGGCAGCATCTAGCCGGGGCAAAGATGAGGCTGACGATGAAGCGAGCTCACTCAGAAGATGCCTATCCACTCGTGCCTTAAAGAGGTCCAGTTTATGTGAACTCAGAAATACAGACTGCATAATTCATTAATAATCTAGTAATAATTGGCATACGATAAATAAAACAATAATCTAAATAGTTTGGTTTGATAGGAAACTAATTTCAACATTTATAACCTAGATTAAAAATGTAAATAGCTCCAGTCCGGAAACAACAAACACAACTACGCTAAAAACCATTTTAGTATCCTCCCAGCCCAGTTTGGTTCACAACCTTGGAAGGGCTGGCTAAAAGTTTTAGCCAGCCTTTCATAAGTGGTTTTAGCCTAAAACCACTTATGACTCATAACATAACACCATTAAGGCTTAACAAGACAACCTTTTCAGCGCACCCAGATTCCTTAACGTACCTAATTAACATTCACATAATTTAACATGACATGCATGACATCTAAGACATTATTTATTCATAAAATTAAGCTAAGTTATGTACAATTAAAATTAAAAATAAATCCTAAATAAACTAAACTAAACTCTGAAACTAAATAAGCCTAAAAAATATCTAAAAAATTGGGCGCCCGCGGCATGGTGCCGCATGGATGGATTTAAGGCGCTACACTGAGAAATTTGGAGACTTTGAAACGCTGTCCTGCCCAGACTAACAAACAGTAGCGGCTGATTTTCAGATATATGATTCTTGACTATATGATTGTGGTACTGACAATAGCGAAACATGATTGCTTAATATTTTCTCGATAGAAAATAAATCCAAAGTCGAGTCTATATTTTCCTTTTTTTCCTCAGCCAACTAAAACAACGCATTATTAAAAGACACGATTAAGTCAATATGATGGTATTTTACCTCATCTAGGTACTGACCAGAGGAAATTTGATAAACCTGCACACAGTCAGATATTTAACGAGATTTGTCTAAAAAGCCATTCTCGGAGAGGGTTGTATCCCGTTTTGTCGTGAGCGAAAACAAAGGGTGTCTCTTTCAATCGATATATCGCCTTAACATTATGAAATCAAATTCAACGTTTATTCTATTGACACACACTTACGGATAGTTAAAGGACGTTCTACACTCCTCGACTAGAGCAAAACGGATGACAACGAATGAATAAATTAAAAAAAAAAAACAGTTAAGTGCGAGTCCGCCTCGCGCACCGAGGGTTCCGTACACAGATCTTGTACAGTCATAGGTATACTTTTGTATCTTATTCCATTTTAATAAGGTGCAAAAGTTTAAATGTATCTATGGCGTCAACTGTACCCGTACCGACCCGTACAGGAAAAATCAACACCGCGATGTAGAAATTGAGCGCCATAGTGTCATCTTTTTAGGTATAACAGATAAGAAATAAAGAATATGCGACCTGAGGCTTTCTTTATTACCGCCCGTGGTAAGCACAAAATTTTATGCCACCTCCTGGCCAGGAAGTGGGATTTTCCGCGCGCGGAGCGTGCGGTGATTGCCACTTTATGGCAAGGTGTAATATAAAAATATTTTTTATTGATGTACCTACTAATTATTCATATACTTAGTAACATCAGTAAACAACTGTACAGTCAGCAGCAATGGTTGCTACGCGGGCGGTGGTCAAAATGATCTTCACACATCTTTATTATAAGGGAATAAGAGCGTGTGTAGATAATTTTGAACACCTCGCCCGCGTAGCAACCATTGCTGCTGACTGTACAATCCACAATCCGCATGCATAGGTATTCCCTAAGTACTATTAATATAAAATCGTTTATGTCACACCTAGCCATAAAGTGGCCATTATTGCACGCTCCGCGCGCGAAAAAACCCACTTCCTGGCCAGGGGGTGACATAAAATTTTGTACTTACCACGGGCGATAATAAAGAAAGCCTCAGATCGCATATTTATCGCCCTTGCCTTCGGCTCGGGCGTAAAATACCTGCGATCTGAGACATTCTTTGTTTTATCGCCCTTGGTAAGTAATGTACTATTGTCGGCTAGATACGGCAGTATTTAACGCACACGGGCGCAAATTCGGCGAATGCCGACCGCATGCGGCGCGGACTCGGCATTATTGTCGCACAGCAATTGTGTGAAGTTAGGAATGCACGTTATTGCATTACTTGAGCGGTCTGAGATGCGGGGCGGAAGGAGCGAGCGGAAAGCGGATTTTATAAAGGCTGATTTACATTGGCAAGTAACCGATATAGCCTTTCGAATCGCTAAACTTAAGTGGCAGTGGGCGGGGCACATTGCACGTAGAACCGATGGCCGTTGGGGCCGAAAGGTTCTCGAGTGGCGACCACGAACCGGAAGGCGCAGCGTGGGTAGACCCCCCACAAGGTGGACTGATGACCTGGTAAAGGTCGCGGGAGTCCGCTGGATGCGGGTGGCGCAAGACCGGTCATTGTGGCACTCTTTGGGGGAGGCCTATGTCCAGCAGTGGACGTCTTTCGGCTGATATGATGATGATGATGATGACATTGGCAAGTACTTGCAGGCTACCGAAGTAAAATAAATAAGATTCAACCCTGTAATGTACTAAAAAAAACACTGAAAGTTGCACGCAAGTTCTTGTTAGTCTAAACCGCGCTTTATATTACACCCACAGCGGCTATAATGTAAGATCCACGATACTCTACTAAACAATTTTTTCTAAGAACCTTTATAGCAGTGGCGGATCCTCCATACAACTCGATTCCCACCGGCTTGCCTAATTTTCAGCCAGTGCAGTTCTTTTACACGGTCCATGAAGGCAAATTATTTCCGGATTCCCTAAGAATAATTTTGACGCGCCGCCACTGCTATATAAGTAGTGTCCCACTGCTGAGCAAAGGCCTCCCCTCTTAATCTCCACTCGTCACGATCTTGAGTAATCTCTGGCCAATCGTCGTGAAATGCGTCTAGGTCGTCCCGCCATCTCCGTCTTGGCCTGCCACGTCGTCGTCGCCCATCGTTCGGCACCCACTCCGTGGCCAGTTTGGCGCACCTTTGTGGATGCATGCGGTAGACGTGGCCTGCCCAGTCCCACTTGAGCTTGGCGGTCAATACTAAAAAACAAACAAAAAAAACATGGCAGAAACTGAATAGCCGAAGCCACGTTAAGTAAGCTGTCAGCTGTCAGTACTTTTATTTTTTATTTTATTTATTGGAGAAACAACAGAAATAGGTACATAATATTCCATGTAAGTGAGTATGTAGGATATTAGGTGTATACCTACTTCCTTAAACGCTCTCACTAAGAGTTATACAAAATGATGCAACTTACCTAAGCTAAACAAAATATAAACATGACGCAATCTAAACACTAGTGATAGGTACAAACATTAATAGGAATAAAAACATATTAGGTTGTCTCAGCTAACATATCGAGTATCTGTTTTTGGAAACGTGGTCTGCTTGAATTGATTATGTCTAATGATGTAAATGATTTGTTAAACGAATTGCAGAGGCGAGGCGGCGCAATATTTATTATTGACCGGAAGATACCAGTAAGATCCGGTTAGAATAGAATATACCGCATATAAATTCTTCCCCGACAAGTGAGGAAGTAATGAAATGAAACCATAGTTCACTTGTCGGGGTTATACATGAGAATGACTTGCGACACGCAGAGCGGATGACCTGAAAACCCTCGTGTGTTCTAAATGCTAATCGCCTTTCATTTGCACCACACGGACCTATATATTTGTCCTCAGTTAGAATAGAATACTGCCTCTAGTACCGTACACCTATACAAATAGTACACGAAAGTAACTAAGTTCTTAAAGCAATTCAAATGGGTCAGCATGGAATGTAGAACGGCATTTAAATTGTAGTCGATTTTACATGAAGCTTTGTATCAAATAGTAGATTGTACAACAAAAAAAATGCACCCGTTTACACGAGACGAGCGAGCGAGCTTGCGAGCGAGGGTGGATATAAAATCGAGTGTAAAATGGGTTTTATGGACGAGTTATACACTCTACTTTTCACGTCGGTTGCGAGGAAATGAAGCAAATAATTTCATTAAGGTTATGTCATCACATTTACACTCATGATGTCGTTGACCTCGTTCGATGGACCGCGGGCTGCCGCGCGCACTGGCAGGCTGCGGGCGCAGCGCACGGGGTTGATCGTGTGGCTGTTGGACCGATTGCCTTGGTCTTCGAGTTCTACGACGAAGATTTTACTTTATGCTCTAGAGCATAAAACTGTATTTTAGGCATTGTCTACGAAGCATAAAATTAAACTTTACGAGCAAGAGACGTGAAAATACTATTATAGGTTTTCTTTTTAGGGTTCCGTACGCAAATGATCTAAACGGAGTCCTATCGCTATCACTCACGTGTCCGTCTGTCTGTCCATCGTCTGTAACACAGGTTTTATAGTCAAACGGACGGACAATACACTCTTCAAATTTTTGACTGTAGATGATGTCATGTTTGACTTTTCTAGCACCAGGATGAAAGAAGGAAGGAAGGATGTCAAAAGAATAGTGATAAGTAAACTTCTTTAACTGTAGGCAAATATTTTTACAAAGTGGAATAAGATTAAATAACTTAGTCATTGCACCGGAACGAAAATAACCAGTTAGAAAATGATGTAACAAAATTTGATAATTAGAACAATACTAAACTAAACTAAAATACATTTAAAAAAGTAGGTCCATCTTCTGGGCATAGTTCTACTTTAGTATATATATTGTAGTCTTTGTATAGTTCCTAAGATGCTGCAGACAGCATTTTCGTGCTGAATCGCTACGCTGCGCTTCAAAATATATTTATCAGACTTTTTGCTCAGGCAACATAACCAGACATTTGATCACGTAATGTGTCGGTTTTGGTCAAATAATTTAAATGTTGATTAGTAATTAGTATTAATATCTAATGCGTAATGCAACACACGAACCAACGCCAACGCTGTATTGTGTAAATGTGCCATTAACAGTATCCAGCGAACGTGTTTATTGCGCGCGGATAATGAGGCGTGTTGTGATTGTTTATTCGTTTAGTGCTAATTTACACGAGGCCAGCGCTTGTCACTGATAGCTTTCAACTAGCTTTACATAATGTCATTTTGTAGCGTTATAACTCTTGTCTTTGGTAACCTCCCTATGTAGGTCCGTTCCGTTGTTAGGGTCGTTGCCGCATCAAATATTTTACACCGAAATGCATGGTTTTTTTTTCTAATATGGTAAAACAACAACAACAACAACAAATATTCTTTATTGTTCACCAAATAATGTATACTAAAAACAAATAACAGAAACAAATTGCACAATGGTAGACAACAGGCGGTCTTATCGCTAACAAGCGATGTCTTTGGGTAGTGGAAACGATGGAAGAAAAGTTAAAACTTGAGTAGGTGAAACAGGAAAATAGAGTATGAACAACCTAAAATACCTAAAACCATTAAAACAATTGAATAATATTCAGTCTTTCTACTTTTATTTCAGCTTTTCGAGATAAAGATGGGTTCTAGTCTAGGTGTTTTAAAACATTACGTAAAATAAAAATAATTTAATTGAATGTTGACATTTGTCGATAACTACTACCTTCGTCGTACTCTGGTATTGTTTACGGATCCAAGACAGATCTCGACATTACTAAGACAGTGGTTCTGTTAAATTAAATTTAAAAAAAATTAGGTAACAAAATAGGTTCAATGATAGCCAAGGTTGGAATTTCCTAGTAGGTGAATGGACACCTGTGGCAGGAAATTCCGCTCTTCCATAACAGTATAGTAACAATGATGTATATTATTACCTAATTAATTTTACTAAGTATCTTAACATTACATTCTTGTTATATTATTACTGTGTGTGTGTGTGTGTGTGTGTAAGGCTATGCATGAAGTAGTGCTTCCGTTTGTTCATATTTGAGATTTTTTAACATGACAGTCAAGGTTTTCTTACAGTCGTGATGTAGCATCGAGTGTATACTGGTGTCCTTGTTGATTCTGTTGTACAAGTTCTGTACTTTTAGCTACTACTAATTATTCTGTGGCGCGGGTAATGAGGTGTATCGTAATTGTTTATTCGCTTAGGGCTAATTTACACGAGGTCAGTGCTTGTCACCGATAGCTTTCAACGCTATTGAAATTTTAAATGGCGCTAAGTAACTGTAGATAAGTGTATTTATTGGAAAATGATAGTTTTATATAATTACTAGCTTTTTTACTAGCTTCTACTCTCCATTACATCTCTTCGAAGGATTATTTTTGGGATACTTACTAAATATTATTTACGTTAATCTAGTTATGTTATTCTATCTAGGCTATAGATTTTTTGAATTAAGTTTAATCATAATCCGTTTAGGCGTTTTGCGTGATTGAATCAAATCGGTTCCTCAGTTAGGGGTTACGATGTCACAGACAGACAGATGCACAATGTGTTAAACTTGTAGCACCCCTCGTTTGCGTTGTGTGTCGGGGCTATTCCTCAGACAAACATCTCCAACAACAACAGCCTTTAGCTAAAAAAGTTTCAGATAAGAACCCGGAGCGGCATTTCACTCCACTCCAGGGGATATATTGTTCTCATCCCCAGGCAGATCCTAAAACTGGCAAGTAGGTCAAGTTCGAAACATGTCGCCCGAAGTGACAATTAATACGTGAGTTTTAACCGTTTAGTAAAATAAAGTAGGTCAAGTATTTCCGCCAAATCCTTGAATTTGCCTAACTAGTTTGCTAAGTCATATTTCCACATTAATGACCGAGCGAGCGAGAAGCGTCTCCATTTCAGCTCATTTCAGCATGGCCAAAAATGGTTACAGTATGTCCGGTGACTGTCCGTCTGTACTTCTACTCCTATACAGGTCGCATTTCTCAGTTCAAAGTTTATAATGATGCCTAAATCGAAAACCATTTCGGTAAATATGCTACCTGAACGTAATAAAATAGTTTTTAGATTTTTTTCTTCGCTAGATTTGAAGAAAATCGCCAAAATGTATAAAACGGAAGTGTGACGTTATTACTACGACTGAGGAGCAATGCTGTCAAACATAGGTAATTCATAAAAATTACGTCATAATTCACTTACGATTCGCTACTTTTAGATTAGGTATATTTTTTTGAATCAAAATTAGGATTTCGGGAGAAATAAAAAACACGTGGACCTTAAAATTTCATTTTCTATCGATCTAGGACATAAAAAGGCCAACTTGAAAATTTGAAATGTTGTCAATTCTATCTGTGATTTGGCTATTACATTATTTTTTGTAGATTCTGTTATTGGATTTTTTCAAAATGGCTGCTGTGGGGGTTGAAAACTTAAAATATAATCTGTTTTTCTTTACGTAACATTGTAATATAGATATCTATGTTAACGTCGTTTTATCACGAGGTGTGTAGTCAGCGACATATAGTATCTAGCTGCCAAAGTGGCCAAATATTTCGGTACACCATACAAAATAGAATCATAATATTGTACGCCATATAATGGCTGATTGTGAAGAACTATCGAACGATTGTCACCTTTATTATTACTCACATTCATACAATAAATTATTTGTATTTGTAAAATATAAGGAGAGCCACTAGTGCTTAACTAACTGCGTAGTACAACAAAGACCAGCGCCCCAAACTCTTTTCAATGACGACCGCTTTAGCTTAGTTGGTAGTGACCCTGCCTACGAAGCTGGAGGTCCCGGGTTCGAATCCCGGCCGGGGCATTTATTTGTGTGATGAGCACGAATATTTGTTCTTGGGTCTTGGATGTCTTCTATGTATGTAAGTATTTATTTATCTATATAAGTATGTATATCGTCGCTTAGTACCCATAGTACAAGCTTTGCTTAGTTTGGGACTAGGCTGATTTGTGTAAGATTGTCCACAAATATTTATTTATTATTATTAATAAGGAGTTGAAAAGCAATTTTCGGTCGAGTCAGAAGTCTTTAACCCTTATCAAGGCAGAGGCGATTTAAAGACCACATAATAATATGCAACGGTAGCCATGTTATAAAATGTATGGGAATGATCGGTGTCAAGGAATAACCTGTTGCCTAGTTATAAGTAACATTGTTAGCCAAAGTAAACATGCTTCACAAAAATAACGGAATAAACTGAAACTGTGCTTTATATGGAAAAGTTTTCGTTCTAAAAATCTAAACTCACGCATGAAAACAGCTAAATCTTGAAACTGGGTCACACAACAAACTTCGTAAACACACCGACCGCAAACATCAATTATGCCCCGTAAACGCATCAATAAAGATCCTAGTTCTGAATGTAAAAGAAGGGTCTTTTATGTCAACGCATTTCTTAATACAACTGAAAACATCCATAAATCAACCTAATCCAGGGGGCATTATTATTAAAACCGGTGACTATAAAGAACCCAATAAGATTTTTTTCTAAAATATACCTTAACACGTGGTAACAAGGTTTAAAATCAATTGAACGGCTTCGATATTCAGTCAAGCCGTGTCGAAGTGTCCAAATATTTTTCTTGCCTTCCGTCAACGAAAAAAGGCAACCGTTTTTCCATTATTCTTTTCTTTCTTTGTAGCAGGAAATCCTTGGTCCAGCAGAGAAGTTACTGAGGGCAAAATACTCAAACGAGTGCGTATTCCACGTACACTTAAAGTTGGCATTAAAATTACAGCTGACTTTTTAAATAAAAATTCAGCTGCAATTTTAATGCCAACTATAAGTGTAATAGATGTTGTAAATATTATATTAATCATAATATTTCTAAACGTCAGTAGTGAAACTATTTTGGTAGTGAACACTTAGTCACTAATGAAAGTAATTAGGGTCGATTAAAAATATTGATATTTCTTTCCTGTGTTCAGTCTAAATCGTTTCCTAAGTTAATTACTTAATTAAAGTATCAAATCACTTATCAGCTTGAAAAAATGTGAAAATTCTTTATTTTTGCCCTCGTTCTCAAATATTGAAGTTTGAAGTCTCATCTTTCATAGTTTATGTATAAGTATGTAAATTTGCCAGCTAGCTGAGCTAGCACGATAGGTGTTATGGCATGTTTTACGGCCCTAATCACACGAAACCTCACGTAAATATGACAATAAAATAAGGCACGTGAGGATAATAATATGGTCACGTTAAGCTTTGCCCTTTAGAAAAGAAGCTAGTGGAGGGTGGGGATAAAAAATATACGGTCGTATACTTCAACTAATATACTAAAAAAAATATAACACATTACCTAAGTTTGGTAATTATTAGGAACCATTAAAAAAACAAACTTTATAAAAAAAGTTGAATGTCCAATTGTCCATATTTGCGACACGTGCGGTTAACATGGACATTAAGTACATGTCCATATTTAAAGTATGAAGTGATTCCTCATTTATTGCTCGCACTTTGGACACAGGAAATGTTTTCGTCGTCTTTTGACTGCCCTACATGCTTTTCATGGACGTATTGAAAGCAAGAGATGCAAATCCTCATACCTGCCATTCTATCCTCTTGATGGAGGAAGCCGTAGCATAATTTTTCGGCACCTGAACTGGCGGAAGTAATTTCTTTTTCCGGGACCTTGATGTCCATATTAACAGGAACGTATTTGTGTAACTTTATACGACTCAAACAAAAAACTTACTTTTAAAACTTCCTATGTGCATACCACCACTTGAAAATATGATAAATTATTTGTTCACTTTACTCCAATAATAAGGTCACAACACTCACAACACAAGTATCTTGTTGAATTTTGCGAGATATATTATATCGAAGTGACCATATTACCCGAATGACCATATTACCCTCACGTGCCTTATATTATATCTTGCCAGCTGCGCCGTTACCTATTCATATTGCGGCTACAATATAATCCAATATTGGTAACAAATACTATTAAGTACATTACTTACATCCAATTCAAACAGCTATCATAAAGACACGATCTAAAGAATCCAGTCTAATCCAGACAAATCTACTTTGCCGGTCTAAGAAAGTCGTATCTCCAAAGAAATATTCAATGAACTTACTACATTTTACAATAGTAAAACCGAATATCCTAAGACACTTCACTTACCTAGATAACTTTGCGTGCGGATAAATGACCTAACTAACTTATTTTCATAGTGATTTCTTTTGAATGAAACACAACTAGCGCTACAATGGCGTGTAAGCGTCAAGTTGGTTTCAATTCAACGACCCATGTTAGAAGGAAAGCGGGTATAAGATTTGTAAGCTTAGGATAGGAACAATGTTATTGTACTTGTTATGGTAATAAAATCGGTCATAAATAACGTTTTAGTGCCCTAGTGCGATAGGTTAATGGTAAATGAGAGGCTGTAAGTATTGTTTCTGATTGTACAAATCATTATAACTAGTACTTAGATAATAACTAACTAGATTATATAGGTTTAGTAGTTCCCAATTCTAATTATAATAACCGGTTTAAAAAAATACCAGCCTTGTATATTTTTAGACGCCAATGTTTTACATTTTGTTGGAGAAATTGCGTACCTACTGAAGTACCTTTTAAAACTTTTTTTAAATTGGGAAGTATAAAATTATATACCTATATATCATTATCTGATTTATTTCTTTTTATAGCTGTTACGACGTGTTAATAAAATAATTATATTTTAATAATTAAGTTTTAATTGTAAGTTAAACACACACATTTTATGTTTAATAATTATGCTACATTGCAAATATATTACGGAGTACGTAGGTAGGTAGATATTAACAACGCACTTCTATTCGTGGCATCAGACGATTCTAAATTCTGGTAACTCTACCATCCTTCTACCTATAAAATTAACCGGTAGGTACGTATCTGATTAATTCTTAGTGTAAATCATTACATTTAACTAGAAATGTAAATTATTACATAATTTGACTAGAAATGTAAATTATTACATTTGACTAGAAACGTGAATTATTACATTTGACTAGAAACGTGAATTATTACATTTGACTAGAAATGTGAATTATTACATTTGACTAGAAACGTAAATTATTACATTTAACTAGAAATGTGAATTATTACATTTGACTAGAAATGTAAATTATTACATTTGACTGAAAAACCTTTCTAAAAGGAAAGGTATAATTCTAACATTATTTCTAAGTTACAAGTCAAACTGAGTTTCCTATAAATTCGCAATATCCTCATGGGCTTGTCAACGTTTATAAGGCCCATTTTCGCGTGCGCGTTCGACCGGCTACATCCGTGAGGCTAATTCAATTATTCCGGCTGAGCGCGCCCGACTAACGACCTTATTGCAGCCGGGTGTTATTAAATTCTATTATACTATGATGAAATTTGTTTCAAAAGCAGACAGTGCTAAATTGATCAATGTTTTAAATAAGTCAATTAATTATAACCCTTCCACGTCATATATATGCACATGTGACATTTAAACATTGATCCAAAGTCCCTACACATTACAAGTTACAAGTAAATTACTTTAATCCTTTTCCAGGCATAGTACGATTTATCGACCACATGCGTGTAGTTAAAATTTCAACATTAATACCCAAAGTTAACTTTTAAGTCGAATTGAATTTCGGCAAAAAGTTACTTGTGCTTTAATTAATTTCCAATACATAATTATTTTGGACATAGATTTTGTTTTTCGCAAAACCACGTTGGTTGATGCGGCCGGCCTGGGAAAGGGTTAAGTATAACACTGACATTTAATCTGTTAAACATTATATCTTCGAATGAAGCGACTTATATAATATTAATAGTGATCGAAATTTACTTCAAGAAGTTCGTTTGATCATCTTTAAAATGCTATTATTGTCTCGTCCAACATTATTACTAGGTATTTCTAAATTTGGACGTTATTTATTATTTCGATCGTAATTTGACATGTTGTAGTTAATTATTTCATTATTTATTATTATTTAATTTATTATGATATTTTCTGTATTAAACTTAATTTAATTTTCACGTGCCTATCTTGGCTTAACATATTAAGGAAACTCTTGAAGTGACCTCAACACCCTGTCACCTAATTGTAACCATATGTTTCTGTGAATAAAACATTATTCTTAATCTTCTTCTATTCTTTTTTAACACGAATGTAATAGAGTTTATGTCACACCTGGCCCTAAAGTGGCCATTATCGCACGCTCCGCGCGCGAAAAAACCCACTCCCTGGCCAGGGGGTGACATAAAATTTTGTACTTACCACGGGCGATAATAAAGAAAGCCTCAGATCGCATATTTATCGCCCTTGCCTTCGGCTCGGGCGTAAAATACCTGCGATCTAAGACATTCTTTGTTTTATCGCCCTTGGTAAGTAATGTACTATTATGTCACACCTGGCCATAAAGTGGCAATTATCGCATGCTCCGCGCGCGGGAAATCCCACTTCCTGGCCATAAAATTTTGTACTTACCACGGGCGGTAGTAAAGAAAGCCTCAGATCGCATATTTATCGCCCTTGTTCGGCTCGGGCGTCAAATAGGTACCTGCGATCTGAGACATTCTTTGTTTTACCGCCCGTGGTAAGTACCTAATGTACTATTTTAAATCGTATATTTGTAATAGAAACTATGTCAGATAAGTGTTATTATAGTACATTACTTAACAAGGGCGGTAAAACAAAGAATGACTCAGATCGCAGGTATTTGACGCCCGAGCCGAAGGCAAGGGCGATAAATGTGCGATCTGAGGCTTTCTTTATTACCGCCCGTGTTAAGTACAAAATTTTATGTCACCCTCTGGCCAGGAAGTGGGATTTCCCGCGCGCGGAGCGTGCGGTAATTGCCGCTTTATGGCCAGGTGTGACATAAAACTTATTAAAGTACAATAATATACGGAGTCAAACTCAAAGTAATCGTACTGTATTTTACGCTACATGTCTCTAAGGACATTTTTTTGGAAAATTTTGGATGGCTAACTGCATGACAGTGTGATATGATTAAACCTGAATCTTAGGTTTTATTACGCTAAAAGCTGACAATAATCACAATCAAATACATGACACAGTGTAACTTTTTTGTACTTTAAAAAATAATATAGGATTCAATACAATACAATACAAATATTCTTTATTGTTCACCAAATAATGTACACTAAAAACAAAAAAGGATAAAAAGATAGGATAAAAAGTACGTGAGGATTTATTCTGTAATAGGTATCTGCATTAAGAAAAACTATTTTTCCTGTAAAAAAGAATGTGGATAAATTGGATAATTGAACATCATATCAAGCATGTGAACATGAAAGGGTTTGTTTACTAAGTTTGTGATTCTGATTACAGTGCCATCTGTACGCAAATTTTGTAAACAAGTTTCACATCTGCTTTACCGACGGAGCGAACTGAGCATGCGTATTGGATTCGAGGCCACGGTCACAACTACACGTAGCGACTACTGTGTTATCACGCACACTAGCGCACAAGCCGCCAACAGTGTCTAACGTGTTGATTGTCATTATGACAATTTAAATGTGATTTTAGTGTTTATTAAAGCAAATTTTGACTGGAATTGGACATAATACGTGAGTATTCATTTGGTTTTAATTATAATTAGCCGTTTCGTGCATATTGTAACAGTCTTTGAGTATAACCTTAGTAATGTTTGTACCTACATGTAGATTTCAATGTGTGCGTCCATTTGAGCAATGAAGTCTTCGTAGCTTTGTTTACGAAAGTCGTACTTTGAATTAAGTTATTATTAGTTCCTTTTGGCCAGTTTATTGTAAGATTATCGATTGACCTTTTATTTAGGTCGGTTATTGTTAAAGTTGCCGTAAATGTTACAAAATTTGGTAAGCTTTGTAACATCCGATATGGTCTAGTGGCTAGGATACCTGGCTCTCACCCAGGAGGCTCGGGTTCGATTCCCGGTATCGGAATAACTTTTTGTATTTTTTTCTTTTCTTTTTCAGATTCAAAATGAATATCAAGGCAGCTTTGGCCATTACCATGGTCTTCGTTGGATGCTGTTCCAACGTAGTGTTCCTAGAACTGGTTGTAAAAGAGGACCCGGGTGCTGGGAACTTAGTGACATTCCTGCAATTCTTATTCATAGCACTAATAGGATTTTGTACCGTTGGGAAATTCGGTACGGCAAAACGGAATATACCTTTCAAGCAATACTTAGTACTGGTCGGATTTTTCTGGACCAGCAGCGTAGCCAATAATTACGCCTTTGACTTTAACATATCAATGCCACTTCATATGATATTCAGAGCCGGCTCACTCATGGCGAATATGGCTATGGGTGTATGGATATTGAAGAAGCAATACCCACCATTGAAATACTTGGCTGTTTTCATGATCTCAGCCGGCATAGCTGTATGCACTATTCAGTCTAGTGGAGAAGTAAAAGCACCAAGAGAAACCCACTCGGACGCCGAAGAAGAAGCAAGATTACAGTTCATAGACTGGCTCTGGTGGTGTCTAGGCATTGCCATTCTTACTTTTGCCCTCTTCGTCTCAGCCAGAATGGGGATCTTCCAAGAATCCTTATACTCAAAATACGGGAAACATCCCTGGGAAGCGTTGTACTACGCCCATTTACTACCTCTAGTCATCTGGTTACCATCTACACCAAATTTGATAGGCCACGTGAAATTGGCCACAGAAACACCCCCCGTGGACTTCCTCGGATTCACGATGCCCGTGCAAGTGTTGTGGCTAATTCTTTACGTGGTCACACAAGGACTTTGTATTAGTTCTGTGTACGTTTTGACCACAGAGTGTGCTTCTTTGACTGTAACTCTGACTGTGACGCTTAGGAAATTTGTATCTTTACTGTTTTCTATAGTTTACTTTAAGAATCCTTTTACTGTGGGACATTGGGTTGGGACACTGTTGGTGTTTATAGGTACGCTTATATTTACTGAGTTGTTACAGAAGTTTGTCGCTCTATTTTTGCCGGCCAAGGTTGATAAGAAGAAGAAGATATAAATGGGTCAACGAACTATACTTGTTTCCGGATAGTCACGAAAAATGTAGTACAAGGTTTCTTAGAATAATTGTTACTGTAAATGACAGTACAGTACTGTATCACTGTAAATACTTACATAGAAGATGGCCCTTATACAGGGTGTCCCATATCTACCACGTCACAGTGACACCGGAGGTAGGTCAACTCAAGAGGAAACCACTCGATAACCGTGCAACTTTTACTGAGGTCATGTTAGGCTGGTTATGTTCCTCTTGAGTTGACCTACCTCCGGTTCCACTGTGGCGTGGTAGATATGGGACAGCCTGTATAACCAGGTTGAAAATTCAAAAAAAGGCCCCTGCGGCATTGTGCCGAAGATGCTGAGAGATAGTTTCATCTAGGGATTGATAGGTATGACTAGGGTTGCCAACTTGTGAGCCCAGATTTGCGGGACATTCGTGGTAGATTTGCGGGACGTGGCTAAAAATGCGGGACTCACGCAGCCGACCTTACCCAGATGCAAATGATTAAATGCAGACCTACTGTCTGTAATCGGGGAAATTAAGTTTTAAATAATTGAGTGCTACTCAAATTTGAAACCGCTAATCTCAATACAAGGAACGGGATATTTTTGTTTCGTAAGAAACATTTCTTTAAATACAACATCAAAAATCCGTTCTGACCTTTCTTATTTACCACGAACAAAAAAAATCTTGGAAATTCTGACCACACCTGAAAACGGGACAATCAGCGTCCCGCACGTACTCTGTGCGGGACGCATCCTCTAGTACTCTGTGCGGGACGCATCCTCTAGGGTGCTGGAAACGGGACGTCCCGCCTGAGGCTGGCAACCCTAGGTATGACAATAGAAATAGAGTGAAAAAGTGACAATCATTTAGTTTCCTCGACTGTCAGCCGATTTCATATTAATCGAGACATGCATGCCATTCTTTTATAATGCCTATTATTACTGTAATAACTTATGTTTTGCTTCTTTAACCGTCATTATTTATTGCATAACATCGACCATGAACTTATAGGGGTACTTGCCTTCTTATAATGTGAGATAAAAACTGACATGTCATTGTATAATATATACCGACATATATACCGTTGGTTTAAAGTTTCATTTTGCTTGACCTGTATTTTTACAAATACTTACCTAGGTACAGTCAAGTGCAAAAATATGTATCGAATGAATCCTCTGATAAATATGTACTAAAACCTTAATTCACCAACATAAGAGCTATGAATAATGGGACATCTTTTTGAGCAAGTTGTATGCACCCATATTTTTGCACTTGACTCTACAATACAATAGTATAAGAATTTTAAGAAAATATAATATTTATGATTATTAACTTTCAAATGATAATGATGATAATTATTAATTGCCAAGCTGAACAAATAAGTATTAAAAGTGATATTTATATGGACGATACGATATTATAATGGATTATATTGTTAACAATTTCAAATATAAGTACCTAATATCAAAACACAGTTAACTGACCGCCCGTGAGCCATATTGCAACGAGATAAGGCCTACTTATGGTCAGTTAACCTTGACGTCGATAGTACATTGAATTATAGTACTTTTCACATCACCTATTCGGATAAGGGCTTTTTCTTCCCTGCTAGGAGGGATCAAAGTGGCACTTTTCTGTAACGAGTAATAAGTTATTAGTATCGATTTTGATAAAATAAATGCACAACCATTGTTATTTCAAATCTTTCATTATCCTCAATAGGTGATGTGAAAAGCAGTGTGTGACACATGGAAGCAAAATTATTTCCACCTTGGGCGTTCATTCTTGAATCCTTCACTACGCTCAGGATTCTATTTTAGAATCCCTCGCTACGCTCAGGATTCTATTATATAATCCTTCTCTTCGTTCAGGATTCAAGTTACGCCCACGCCGTAAATATGTCATTTTGCTCCCTTGTGACACAATCTACTATTTATCTCACGAGCGTGGGTCGGCCATTGTTGTACTTGTAGTTGTGACACATACGAACACATAGACAACGTGAGCTCATAGCTCCTAAGTCCTAAGCTGACGCACACATAGACAATGTGACCCGCGCTCGTGAGATAAAGTAGAGTACCCGTAAGTACAATTTTTATATTTATGACCGTTGTTAATTTTTTTTAATATATCACTAATTTTGATGATTGAGATGTACGGTTCTTTAATTAATTATTAAATGTTTTTTTTTATGTTGCTCAATAAAATAAGAGTAAAAAACACAGTTCTTTTTAGGTTATTTTACCATAAGATGTGTCCTATCATGAACAAAACGTTCAATGCTTCAATATAATTCCTTACTCAGGCTTAATAAGTAAGATGATGACAATTGCCTCGAAATGAATATAGAACATCTTACATCTTTAAACGAGCAAATATTGTGGGTATATTTATATTTACTTCGGGGATCTTGGAAACGGCTCTAATGATTTTGATAAAATTTGGAAGGTATGTGGGGGTTTTCGGGGACGAGCAATTGATCTAGATCTCATGCACGGGAAAACGCCGAGCAGAGCTCGGTCGCCCAGATATTATGTACTCAAATAGAGTAAAGACTAGTCATAGCAAAGCGCGATTATTATACCTATACTTATATCTTTTATCTAATTAAATATTATCAAGAAGTTTTAAGTAAGTAATGCTACCTATCTAATTATCTAAACTAACTACGTAGGATGATTAATGGATTAGTAATAATATAATTCAATAAAAAAATAATATAATTAAGTATTCTATGATGATGTAATACCTAAATAATATAAGTACCCAATTATTATTTATGTATTCAAGTCTTGGACATGGTACCAGACATACACCAGTTAATCCCTCCTGATAATGGCGCTTGCAACAATGCCGAAATATCGGAAACTCAAAAACACGAATATACATGGTAAATATCCCGTTATTAATCGTAATTCTAATGTAAATGACCATGTGAGCTTGAAATTTTCATTAAGTAATAAACACACTTTGTGGTAAGTAATTAAAAAAAACACTGACTGTAAGAAACAATTTACATTAACTTAATCGTGTCTTTTAATAATGCGTTGTTTTAGTGGGCTGAGGAAAAAAAGGAAAACATAGACTCGACTTTGGATTTATTTTCTATCGAGAAAATTTTAAGCAATCATGTTTCGCTATTGTCAGTACCACAATCATATATAGTCAAGAATCATATATCTGAAAATCAGCCCCTACTGTTTGCTAGTCTGGGCAGGACAGCGTTTCAAAGTCTCCAAATTTCTCAGTGTAGCGCCTTGCAACTGCGCTTCAATATAACTCGAAGCATGGTTTGGCATTGTAGCGAAAATCGTTCGTAAGTAATAGACGTGAATATGTGTCATGACTCATGTGCGCTAAATGTTGTGTCCCATTCAATCTATCTATTGATTGACCTGTAAACTTGCTATGAACATGTGTTAGCATGAAGATCCTTTTAATCAGGTCATAACATAACTATGGCTGTGAAATTCCACGATCGATAGCAATTGATCCATTTAAAATATTTACCACTTTCGAATAATTATTACAAAAACGAACCTTAATAATATCTTATTTGAATTCACTTTAAAAATACATGTTTTTGACTTATTGCCTTTCGGCATTAGAAGGCCAATTACCACCTTGACACGTCATAGTAAATTAGCGAAGTTAAATTTTGAATCCTACTTTCTTTGGGATTTATCGCAAAGTCGCATCTCACCATGCATTTCACAGAGTTTGAGCTTTATTTTGAGGCAGTAAGGTTGCGTTTTGTATAAATATTAATGAGAGATACGAGGTGCTGACTCGGCATCATCGACGGTTGAATATTTCCAGTGACACGCTATTCTGAATTGTGTTATTTATATGTTAGAGGCGGATTTGGCTTTTTTGTTGAAGCTCGCCAGTAGTGATTTTTATTATATTTAACTTTGAGCTGTATGGTTTAGTTCCTAAGGTGTTATTTTATGTGCTTATGATTGATTAATTAATAAATAAACTTGTTAATTTGTTACATTGTGTATATTTTTATTGCTTCGTTTGAAATATTACGCCCAAAAAAAGATAAAAGTAGGTATGTTTTTAGCTTTTTTCACTTACACTTGGTGGACAAACCTGGATATCTATCTATTTTAATAAGTTAGTCTAGTCTATAAAATTTGGGCACATTAATCATTATCTTCTATAAATAGAAAATAATGTGCCAAATAACCAATCACTTAAAACATCAGCCTCTTAGCTTTTCTTTTGAACCTGACTGTGGCTTCAGGTCAGGTCAGGCCCATTAAGGGGCTGACAAGACCTAAAAAAAGTCCCGCTCTAACACGCGTGAGTTTTGTAACCGCAATGGTTACAGTACTTGATTATTGTCTGATATAGTTATTTATGTTATTTAATACATATGCCTAAAAAATGTTCCCACGACAAGCTCTCTTTAAAATATAATCAACGAAACACCGTGGCAATAAATTGCATAATTTATGTTTGGTCTGAAGTGGTTAGGCTGAAGGATTTGATAATAGTTTCTCACATTGCTGAGCTCGGCGGCGTGCCCACTTGACAAAAATAGGGTTTTAAACACAAAAAGAGCCTATGTTAACCGTTGATAATATAACACTTACGCTCATTAGTTAAAATTATTAATAATTTGGAAGCCAGAATGACGTATTTTAATATGAAATATAAGGTTATTACTACATTTGAATATGCATGTAAATTCACGTAAGTTATTGTTTTAAAAATTCATGGCAGTCGAGTTACGGGGGGCCTAGCGACAGGTCGAAAATCAGTCCGATAGAATCTCCTTTAAGATTAATTAAATAATTGATATTTATTTAAAATTATGTGTGCGTGTTCGCGGTTTTAATTATAAATTAGTGATCCATTAATTCAGTTTTTATGTGTTATTTATACAAAGACATTCTGACCTTTGTAGTGAACAATTAAGTAGTTTTATTGTAGGGAAATACGTAGTTATAGTGAAAATTGACAATGAACGATATGTGTAATGACTCTAAGTGTTTAATTATTATTATTTTTAATTTATTAAGTGTAAATTATAATTGTTAATAGAGTCAGTGTAACAGGTAGTACAATAAAATTGTTATGTATTTCAAATGATTGGTATTAAGGTTGTTCCTTCATATTTTTAGGTCATCTCGACGGGCATTTCACTGGTTCTAGAGTTCTGCAAGCAGTTTAAAAAAAAATCGTTGTTGTTTTTCATGGCAACATTATTGGCTATGTTAGATCGTTTCTGCATATCAATTGAGCTGACGGAGCGTTCCAGAGAAGATTTATTAGGGACCACTAGGGTCAACATTAAATTCTATATACATAATATATCTTTATTACGTCATGGAATGAAAGTGCAATTTAAAATAGTAGTTTATATTTTCATGGACATTATTTTAAATTAAAATTGCATGAATTAAGTGTTGACATTGCGAAGTACTTGATTTTTTAGGAGAGAGTTATTGCTACACACATCTAATATTTTATTAACTCTTTCCAACATTTTGAGGGCGTTGCAGTGTCAAACATTTGATTGCTTTTGATCCTATTATTTGTGACAAGATAGTGAACTTACAACAAAAAACTATTACACACAACCATTGTATTCCATGGCATAGCCTGGCTATAATGAGCACACTCTCTCGTACACACCACACACACACTAACACACACTAGCTGACACACCACATGATTAGTCAATTTGCATACACACATTTAGGTACACTCGGCAGAAGGTATCTTGGCTGACAATAGGTCCTGGGATTACTGGAGCTGAATCAGGCTCTTACCTAAAGAATCTGACGGGTCAGTTCTTTAGAAGTTAGGAGCCGTTACACTACACGTTAGGTACTCAAGCAAGGCCTGAGTCGTTCATATGTCTGTAACATAATCTCTGCATTCTCTGGGGCGTAATCTCTCGACATAAGCTAACCCCTGGTATCGGAGCCGTGTGTGAAGGCAGAGAGCTCTGCGTCGCATTTTAAGGAGTTTGCAGTACAGAGTGTGTTGTAGCATATAAATGATATTCAGATTACCTTGTACATAATCGACAACAATCACTAACTTTGTCACAAATACCGCGGCTGCATGACGGATTAGGGAAGCGTAAATTCAGCAGCGCGTAAAGCTTAGCGTAACTTTAAATAAAATAAATAAAACTAGTTATTTGGCATTCTGCGTAAAGTACTTTCTATTAAAAAAATAGTACGAGAGATTGATGAGGAATGAATAAATAGGAGGGATGGTTTGAACTGTGTAGTTAAGGGATAGATAGGTTGTTCATGACGGATTTGCTGGATGGTAGGGGGTGTAGGGTGTAGGGAGCCCCCTCAATGTCAAAGATATAACATAGGATTAGGTCCCCTTTTAAGACCTAAAGGTCTGAATTCCTAAGGTCCCCTTGTAGTCTGTTTTTTTACAGGTCGTCGTTGTTATGCATCGTGTTGGAGCATATATTATCATAGTATAACTTTAGTTAGTTTTAAGTGAAACATGTTTGTATTTTTTATTTATTAATAATAATTCACATATTGTAATTAATTAATTGAATCAATTATCTTTGTTCGAGCTGTTGCTGAATCGGGTGAGTCGCATGTTCACTTATGTAGTTAAATTATTATTGCTTTGACGAATGCAGATTATTCTGATTTAATTCTCCATTATTGTTTTATTGCGGATTAAATTAATCATTGTGGATTACTATGATTTTTATCACTTGATAAAAATTGCGGGCGATAAAATTTATCTTCGGTCATTATTTTGAAATATTGATTTTAAGTATCGACATTTATTTCAGACTTGTTTTATTAACGGCTTTTTATTAATTGCGTTAATTGTGTTTTTATTATAACACAATTTAAGAGTTATTAATTTTAACGGTTTATTTTCATTATGATTTTAACACAACGTAAAGGGTCCTATTCGTATTGTTTGAACTAGACGATCACAAAATTTATTGATGGCCAATGTTTTCGATAACGTATTGAATTATATTTAATTTAGGTAGGGTCAGTTGAGTCTTTCTACAGTTTCCAATTAACCATCGCGCTCTTTACGGAAGCTCTGCGCGTAGATTACCAAATAAATACTATAATAATATTGAAATAAAAAAAGTGTGGATTATTTGTGAAATATGACTCGTTGGCGGTTTAGGTATGAATGTTGACTTCATGTTTTTAATTGCAGACCCATACGTAATAAAAATAAAGACATAGAACCGTTTAATGATGATTTTAAGACCAATCTTTGCAATTAAGTATTTTCTATCGAGCCGATTTCGTCCAATTATGTATCGAGTCCGTACACGGTCTTTAAAATATGATGAATATTAACATTTTTTTTTGATGAGCTAGAACAAATAGTTATTCTTAAAAAACTGCTTAAATAACATCAATTTCAACAAAATTAGGTCTTGTCAGCCTCTTAAGAGGAATGCCTAGCTGCGATTTTCCCATACAAACGCTCTCGACTGTTTTCTCTCTGGTTTTTGAACCTAGAGCAATGATTTTTTCAAATAAGATCAATATCATCAATATCTATGCCGCTACGTTTTGTTTTTTTGGATATTTTTATTTTAAAGAAAGTTACAGCCCTCCAAAAATCGCAAAAACGGCTTAGTTGAATTGGCTCCATAAAAAGGCGCAGTATACAAATATGACAACAAATATCCAAAAAATCAAAACGTAGCGGCATAGATTAGTTCTTGCTCTTGCAGTTTCCAAAATTTTATAATGATTGGTTGCGTTTTGGATGAGGAAACAGTCGAGAACGAAACCTCGATTTTTCAGTTTTTTGCAAGGGAATTTTAGTCCGAGCTGCAGTTGTCCTTATCGCACGAATTCGTGGCGGAGTCAGTTTCTAAATATACGTACACAGAAGGAATAGGGATGGGCAACAGTCGTTGACATATATTGTCGATACGCTAGTGGTGAAAAATTATCGATAAATCATTATTACCAGAAAAGTTATTAATCACAAGAAAAACCCTGAGTCACAATGGAAGAATATTGAATAGAAAGGTGACCTGGGAACCCTTGTCTTTGATATAGGAATAAATGCTACTTAGTTAGTGGTAAAGTTATTAACGAATCATAGGTTTTTATAACCCACTAGCTTTTGCCCGCGACTTCGTCCGCGTAGAACTCGTGGCGATTAAGAGTAAGAAAAATGTCATGTAATAGAAATAAACCTAATTTTTTTTATAGATCTACATATAATATAATAAAAAAAACTGACTTCAATGGGGGAGACCGGTGAAAGATGATTATACTTAGATGGTGCACTCTTAAATTCCATACAATGAAATAAAAATCTACATATTACCTAATATAATAAAAAAAAAAAAAAAACCGACTTCAATCGGGGAGACCGGTGAAAGATTATTACTCGTATACTTAGATGGTGCACTCTTGGATTCCATACAATGAAATAAAAACCGGCCAAGTGCGAGTCGGACTTGCGCACGAAGGGTTCCGTACCATTATCTATAAAAACGGCAATAAAAAAATATGTTTGTTGTATGGGAGCCCCCTTAAATATTTATTCTATTCTGTTTTTTAGTATTTGTTGTTATAGCGGCAACAGAAATACATCATCTGTGAAAATTTCAACTGTCTAACTATCACGGTTCTCGAGATATAGCCTGGTGACAGACGGAGAGCTGAGCATTAGTAATAGGGTCCCGTTTTATCCTTTGGGTACGGAACCCTAAAAATGGCTATAAGTATGTTTATAATGGTAGAAGAGTAAGTATACGCTCAATTCATCATGGAATCCAACACCAGAACTCAAGTTTGACAAAAATGTAAAAAACAAAAATATACGTGGTTGAAGAGTTCCATTCTGATCATCATATACTTACATACAGTTCTACTTCATCAAATGTCAATTTATTTAAATGTACATGCCTGATATGTTTGTTAAAATACTAAAATGTGTAATGTAACTTATGTATGCCTTTAACATTTGAGGAGTTCCCTCGATTCCTCATGGATCCCATCATCAGAACTCGAGCTTGACAAATGATTGTCTTGTAAAACTAACTTGCTTAACAAACACAGCAAAGAGGACAATTCGCCAAACGTGAACTATGCGTCGTTGAAGAGTTCTGTTCTGATTCTGAACATCATCAGCAGTCCCACTTCATCAAATGTCACATTCTTGTATGAAAATGCTTGATTTGTTGATAAAAACACAAAAATCACTGTATGTTTGCCTCATGGATCCCATCATCAGATCTGCATTTTGATGAACCGAATTGAGAACATCCTCTTTTGAAATCTTGAAATGGGTTCAAAAGAAACCCATACTATAAAAGAATCACACATTGCGCACGTGAACTTTCAACCCTCGCTTAAACCCTTTAGGGGATGAATTTAAAAAAAATGCCATAATCAATGTTTTTCACTATACATAAGAAGCTTGTGACCGAAGTTTCAAACTTCTTACTTGAAAAACAACATTTTTGTCATAGAAACTTTCATCCCTTTTTTGAACCCTTTAGGGGATGAATTTTTATACTCAACTCTATATCATTTATCTTATTTTTTAATAAGTAACCTTTGTACAAAGTTTCAAGTCTAAGACTTTCCAAATGAACGATTTCCACACAACGGTTCAACCCCTGTTTCACCCCCTTAGGGGTTGAATTTCGAAAAATCCTTTCTTAGTCTACGTACCCTAAAGAATATATGTTCCAAATTTCATGGTTATATCTTCAGTGGTTTAGGCTGTGCACTGTCTGTCAATAGTTGTCTAAGTAACGCAAGTTTTATATTTTAGCTAACCAAAAAAAAAACAATATTGTTATTTGTTCTTATTTCTGTTTATTATTTTGTTTAGATGTGTAAAATAAAGAGAGATATACATATTTTTATGCCAAGATAAAACGCTATTATTTTCAATATGATATTGCTAAGTATTTCAAGTTAATAAAGTAAAAAAAGTTTAGGCGTTATTTTATTTCATTTTCCTATTAATATATTGACGTAAATAAACATTTATTATAAAAGCATTACATCAATTTACTTGGTAAAAAAGCAAAAAGTTCTGTCAATCTCTGGATTTGAACCATGAACCTCTTGATTGCGTGTCAACCATGTTAACGTCTGAGCTAAAGTGGATTCATTTTAGATGACGAAATTATTGTACAGTTTTCATAAACTGCTCAAGGGGGGACTTTTTCTATGGTGCGATCTGTACCTACAGCCTAATTTATCGTATGCTGGGTCAGTAAGTAAATTCGCGGGGTCGCGTCTCGCGCCTGTGTGCGTGCGCTCACACATAGACAGCGCCCGCTCCCGCTCCCAGCAGCGCGACAGAAACATTATGTCAAAAATTCAAGATTTGAAAAGTTGGTCAGCTAGGCATTCCTCTTAAAGCGATCGGAGTGCGCGGTTGGAGGGTGGCCTGGGGAATGTCCTAAAGCGGGTATTACACTGTCCTGAATCAGGCGTCCTAACTAGTGGAGGGGAGTTGAAGCATCTCGCTCTAACGTATAGGTCGGAACCCTTCTAAGTGTCCTGAATTCAGGACAGTGTAATACCCGCTTAAAGGAGCCTGGTGTTCTAATGCCAAGATTTGGTATAGGTATAGTTCGTATTGTACAACTCTAAGGCCAAATTCTGTCAAACGAACGCAAGCAAAACTCGACTTAGAGCTCTTACTGTAAGGTAGATTGTATATATTTATAATACAACTTGTTATTTGTATTATGATATTGTTATTTATGTATGTATTTTTATATAGTATTATTTAAGCTAGTATATTTTATTAACTTTCAGTATCTGTTTTATGATAATTTCTGCACCACCCACTGCATAATTAATGTTCTTTTTTTCCGCTACCCAAAGGTTGTCTGGAAGAGATCGCTCTTTAGCGATAAGGCCGCCTGTTGTCTACCTTTACCTACATGTTGCTGTATTGTTTCTATATGTAACTGATCCTTTTGTGTGAGGTGTACAATAAAGAGTAATTGTATTGTATTGTATTGTAGATTTTTGCTTGCTTTAATTTGACAGCATTTTGCCTTACAGTTTTGTACGCACTAAGTATACTAGGTAGCTTTGCGAAAGCGACTGCCATCATAAGAAATATACTTATTAGCAGAGGCCTGTCTGTATCACAAAACTTGACAACTTTTTCTACGGAAAATTTTACGATTTTGTTAAATTGTAGACTAAAGTTTTGTGGTATAGGGGCCAGACATTTCAACCATGACGGAAACGTGCACCTTGTTCTGGTTGGACCGCCTCACGCTATTTTTCTTTACTGAAAATCTGCTTTTAAATATCTAACGATATTTCGCACATATAATTTACTAGCGACCCGCCTTCGCATGGGTGCAAATTATACATGTAAACCTTCCTCTTGAATCACTCTATCTGTTACAAAAAACCGCATCAAAATCCGTTGCGTAGTTTTAAAGATCTAAGCATACAACGCGACAGACAGCAGGAAGCGACTTTGTTTTATAGGTACTATGTAGTGATTTGTATGGCAACAAACAGTTACTTAGATACCAATTAAGGCCACCAGAGGCGCTGTTATCGTTGTCATACAAATTGAGACTAAACGCAAACGCGTTTTGTTTGTGTTTATGTTTCGAAAATAAAAATACTAGGTACTTAGAGGTATGTAGGCACTAACTGATTCGGCTACATTAGAACTACTACTACAACAAATAACATAACATAAATATTCCTATCTCGTAATAAATGCAAGTCATTACGAATTACGATGATACGCCAAATGCGCAAGTCATCACTTCGTTGCGTATCAGAACATCTATTATATATCTAATGATAAATAACCTATCCAGGATATTATAGCGATGTACTTTCGTATGTATTTCGTACGTATATATAATATGTAGAGTTGTGCAATCGATTGCACAATATAGGTACACCCAAGAGCAAATTAAGTGCGCACTTTGTATTGAATTTCTATAAATACCAAGTGCAGGTTTGTCTATGTATCTTCATTATCATCACGCTTGTTTCCCGGAGGGTGGGAGGGTGGGCGTTATTAATCGTAATTCTACTGTCATGTCTAGTATTTAAGTTTAGTTCATACATAATAATAAAATTAATAGCACATAGTACCTAACATTAGCTAATATGAGCGCGATCTCACCCACAAACTGTTATCGCAGTTTGGCGAGTAACATAAATTTGTTAATGTGGTTATGCACTTTGATAAATAAATTAAATTAAAAAAAAATCACACGCACTCGCACTGTTTCACCAGTTTCCTAACCTACGCTTTTGTTCGCACATTTTTGTCACTTAGTGCGATGTTCGCGAAGTCAACTGTACTTTAATCGCGAAGTCAAGGTGGGATCAATTCAATCAATTGAGAATCTTTTCTAGCTATTAATTATTTTTTACTGACTTTAACTCCAAATAAATATGACAATGTTACGATGTTATGTTTAAAAAGAAAAGTACGGACAGCGGTACGGACCCGAGCCATCTAAATTGATCAGAAATAAATAAACAAATAGGTACATATAGTCAAATGGGGTAATAAAATGGGACTTTCAAGAATTGCTTGGGACATCCGGTTTTTCCAGGATTTCCAGGAACATCCCGACGAACAGCTTGTTTGTTGAATTAGACGTAGAGGTTATTCCTACAGATAAAAACCCACAGATAAACACATGCTAGTTTCCGGTAAAAATCGGGGTCTCAAATGTTTATTAAATGTCCCATTACGCTATTTGACATCCCTGTTACTTATGTATTTAGCCACTTATGTATGTCTATCACTTAAATAATACTGTACTATGTTAGGCCTTTTTTTACAATAATTTCCGGCCGTTTATCTCTTACAACCTCCTTTTAATCTTCCTACAAACATGCAGCCTGGACAAAGAACCACATCGTAAATAACCCTTTCAGCAAAAAAATACGTTACTCGAAATACTTTAACTAGATTTAAAAGCTAAAAATGTCGCGCGTTATCCGTTAGACCGCGATCGGGCAAAATTAGTGAGCGCCCGAGCACAAGCTTGGCTTGCGAAATTTCCTTCTCGAATATTCCCCTACAACCTTTAAATTTACAGTTGCCACAATGAAAAACAAGCGGAAATCCCCTTTACGCCTTTGACTTACGAGTCAAGTGCAGCTTTGAGAGCGTGCTCGTTAAACTTGCAGAATGGGGAGCGACGGCGACGGAATTTCAACAAGTTAGACCATTGCTTCCGAGTGTGGGTTTTTATATGTAGCTTCTAAAACTTTATTGTGGTGGGATAAGGTTGAAACTGGCGTGAGTGGACGGTAAATGGAGGAAGGTGTTTGTGGAAGGCAATGTCGGTGCAGCTAGAGACATTCCTGACGAATGTTGCCAAAAACGGGGCAGTTTTCACCTCACAGCCTTAATGTTTGGCTTGTTATAAAGATTTTTTATTAGCTTTTAGTGTAAACCTTGGGGCTGAAAATAAAGAAAAATTAAACGGTTGTTTGCACCTTGCACATATGTGTATATACCTGCTACTATAACAGCCTGTTTTCAAGAGTTAGTATTGACTGGCAGGGGATGTTAATGTTTGTTTGAAAAAGGCTTCTTCACTTGTCGGTGCGGATGCGGAGGCGGTATGGTAATAGTAAAGCTCTCTCCTAGTATACGTTGAAACAATGTCTACCTATTAGAAGAAAGGCGTTCATTTTAAAATTGGTTGTATCCCCCTATCAAATACCGTAAATGCAATAGACGTATTAGATAAACAGGCAGGGCAATTCTCGATAGCGCGATTCACAAAACGCCCCGCACCTTACAGTGACATCTATCGTGCAATCCGAAGACTAAAAACGCAACTTTAACTTTTCAAATTAGCGCTCGGTTGAAGTGTACAGAGTGTAACCCAAGTTTTGTCCTCTTCCAGATGGCGAACCCATCAAGTTGCCGGAAAACCTGGAGAGCCTGCCGCGCGCCGAGCACTTCGCGGCGCAGAGGCATCGGTGGAACACTAATGAGGTATGTCTAGTTTAAAGGACCTTTCTAGAACACAGTACATGCCCTTATTTGTTTCGAAAGTTTGTTTCTTTGTGACGTGTGAAATATTTTATTATACAAATAATGATAAAAATATAAATATAGAAAACTATGACTTTATTGATCCAGAGGTGAAAATGGCTGTGGGATGCGCAACCTGAGGGCCTACCGCGAACCGAAAACGAACGAAGTTCGAATAACGCCCTCACTGTCGCACTTGCGAATTCGACCGACATTCGACATCTTTATAATTATTTAAACTGAATGTCTATACTTATGACCAGAACGACCCTGGATCTTCGTATGATTGGTGTTATCTATATTATACCTACAAAAAACTGGATCTATAATTAAAAGTTTCAACAATAACATCATTAGGTACCTACACAGTACTAATTGTTAAGAATGATCGTCATACTTTCTGCTATTTATCAAACAAAAAAATCCCTTATCTTAACTAAAACACAAAACAAGTAACAAATTAATAACGTTCCAAGTGCTGAAATCACTACATTATGTAACATTATTTAAATCAAGGTGCTGATAAGATAAAGTTGTTTCAGACAGATAACCTGAACGAAGCCATTAAAATTTTACACGCGGTTATAATTTTGACTAGAAATAATAAATAAGGAATATAAACCATAGTACGAAACGAAACGACCTTACCTTGGAAAAGTATTTTGTACCATAAGTACCTAAATGTTTACAGTGGAAGTAAAAATATTACAACAAAATCTTAAACAAACTAATTGAAGGTTATATCTTAACAATTATTACCTATATTCACAAGCATATATAAAAAAACAATTTCATTAGTCATTTGGAAGGGCGTGTTATACCTCTATATACTGTGGGCTGCAAAATTGCATGGATATTGTAAAACCGTAATGCAACGGCAATACGGTCGACATCTGTCCATGCAATTTTGCACAGTCAAAACACATAAATGTAATGCACGTCCCCAAAGCGAAAAAAGCGCTCTTAGGCCCTTGCAATTAAAGTCATATTTAATCGTATATTTGTTACTAATTGCGTAGTGCGTACCTAACATATATATATTTTCGATGTTCGGGATACATGGCACGCAGAACCGATGGCCGTTGGGAAGGAAAGGCTCTCGAGTGGCGACCATCTAAAATTTAGCGTGGGTAGCCCCCATAAAGGTGGGCGGATGACCTGGTAAAGGCCGCGGAAGTCCGCTGGATGGTTAGAACCGGTCACTGTGGTACATACTCTTTGGGTGAGGCCTATGTCCAGCAGCGGACGTCTTTCGGCTGATATGATGATGATTTTCGATGTTGCCTGTACATTTCACGAAGCTAACTAATGTAATTACCGAACCTGCTCACATTGCAAGAGAATGGGTTAAAAATGCTACCTGTAGAGGAGAATAGCCGGACAATCCGGACATACGAAATCATTTCTAGGGTTCCGTACCTGAAGGGTCCAAACAAAATCCTACTGCGGTCACTCACGCGTCCGTCCGTCCGTCGTCTGTCACACAGGTTTTACATCCAAACGGTTGTGGCTACAATTTTAAAATTTTCACAAAAACATAAAATTTACAAAACCATATAAATAGTCAGCTCAGAATTTATTTTTAAATGTTTTAAAGGGGGTTCTCATACAGCTAAAGGGGGGCAAATAAACCAACTTAGTTTTGAGATTGGTTCGGAACCCTAAAGAAGTGGCACTTGGGCAGTTTTTATTACCCAAGCTAATATACATATAGCTTGCTTGGATCAATAAAATCCTGTAAAATACAAGCCAGTGAACCTGAACTAGGTGATAGGTACCGTAAAACACTAGGGATTCGATTCAGTCGAATTACCATACGCCATTAGTCAAAATGTCATTGCTGATTTACGAGCACTGAGCAGCGGTGACCTTAAAGTTATTTCGGTTTTCTACTTCTCATTATCGCTTGTATTGTGGTCTACCCAGTATTATGTTATTCCAGGGGTTTGTCTGAGACTTGTTTTGAATTCCAACAAGTTGCAAAGAAAATGAGCGATTATTTTCATTCTAAACATACTATTTGTACTTCTTTAGATTGTTGGCTTTAGTGCGTGTTTACATTATCCAAGATTCCAATTAGTTGCAAAGAAAATAAGCGATTATTTTTCCTGAATATTGTTAAACTGATTGTGTTACTGAATAAAACATTTTTTATTTTATTTTTTTTATTTATACTATTTGGACTTATTTTCAATCCGATAACATTGCCGGCTCCAATACCGATAAAATGTATATAGAAAACTGCGCACAGTTCAATATTGCATGACATATCGGTTACATTCCCATATATTTTCCCAACAAAGTTTAGCTTTCCCTCTAGGTTGAAAGGCAGTCGGTTTTGTAAAATTAAGGTAAAATCCATAATTCGGCGAAATAAACTGACAGGATAAGTTATTGCCAGGAGGAGAAATAGTAGATTGTGTCACAAGGGAGCAAAATTACATATTTACGGCGTGGGCGTAACTTGAATCCTGAACGAAGAGAAGGATTATATAATAGAATCCTGAGCGTAGCGAGGGATTCTAAAATATAATCCTGAGCGTAGTGAGGGATTCAAGAATTAACGCCCAAGGTGGAAATAATTTTGCTTCCATGTGACACATACTGCTTTTCACATCACCTATTGAGGATAATGAAAGATCTAAAATCGTCCACGTCTAGGTGAGGCTTTAAACAATATCGAAATGAACAGCACTGGCCATACTGTGGCAATATTTTTGTGCATTTTGACTTGTCAAATAACTTCGCCTAATGGTGGACCAGAGTGTAGTTCCTACGCCAAACCTTGGTATTCGATGTCAAAGCTATAACGGAATAAGAGCTATTCACCTGTTCATATGTGTAGCTGTTTCCGATGGTCATTGTACAATGACATTAAAATTTATAACGTTTATTATAGGAATGCAACCTGAACGTACCTGTACGAGACAATAACTAACATTAGAATAAAATAATTCAAAACCTTTGTCCCGGTATCATGCATATGCTTCAGTAACGTCCGCCGAAGAACATAGCTCACGAATTAGCATAAATTCACCTGAGTACGGTACAGTTCTAAATGCTATAGCAGTATCAAAGGAATATCAACTCTGTAGTTTACAGAACAAGGCTTGAATTATGGTGGAGCAGGATTGCAGGTTGGAACTTCAGTCGCGGTACGCACGCAGCCTAGTTACAGTTGGGGCTCCACGCATCTCATTAGTAGAGCTAATCTAAACGTTTACTAAGTGTCCTCGATTGTAAAAAACTTTTAATTAAGTGCCCGCGACCTTACCTAGTACTATTTTTTTTAAACCCCTTTTTACCCTTTTACCCCTTGATATGGTCGCGCGATAGCGTGATAAGTAAGATACAGCATCTGTCACTTTCTCTGTCACACTCTCTTATTGAGTGGCATTAGAAAGTGACAGATGCTTTATCTTGTCTCTTATCACGATATCGCACAACCATCATACCTGGAGGTCGTGGGGTGGAGGCCCGGCTCATATGTAAACGTTAGTTATAAGAATTTTAAATAAATATTCTATTCTATTCTATTCTATATACTGGGTTTTTCAAAAACCTTAATATAAACGAAACACATAACCCTAAAAAATTCTAATTATAAAAGGAAATATGAAAAAAAATAGGCACCGAGTAGGATTTGTACCTGCGACGCGACCTTCTGGCATACGCGGCCAATCTTGCGGCTAATCGTTTGCGTTAATGCTTAATACAAAATTAACCAGTAGCTCTAGTATAAGTTTTTTCGAAACATTAACTAATTCGAACGCGTTTGCGTTTTGTCGCAAAATGTATGAAAGTGGTATGAAAACGTGAACAGCGCCTCTGGTGGTCACTAGTGGAAACTAAAACAGCGAGTATAACATTTGTTGCTAACCGATGAACGCGCGTATTTCAAACTCGGTGAGAACGTTTTCATACATTTTCAGACAAAACGCAAACGCGTTCGAATTAGTTAATGTTTCGAAAAAACTTATAATACTAGAGCTAACGTGCGTGGAACGTGCTTTTGTTTGCCACTGTAACCTCAACCTTAGGTCACGGCAACAATCAGGCGGACAGTAAAATCGCAAAGCAAAGCAAGATGTATTAGAGTAGTTTTTTAGTATGTTGTATGGATCAGTATGTATAATAACAACATCTAAAACATTTGAAATCGCTGCGCACCACGCGAAAAACTGCGAAATATCTTTACTTAATGTTTTAAAGTCATAAACTATGCATTTTGATAACAATGCGTACGTTTCTAAAGTTAATTAAACTTGCAACAAATTAAGCCTAAAGACAACTCTACAAGCCCTCCAGGGGCCGTATACGGCCATATACGTAAGGTTTTTACTCGTACTTTTCCCTTAGTAAGGGCCTAAAACCCAATCTGGGCAGGTAAATAGGCTAAAATAGAGATATGAGGCTACACTCATGATGGTTCGCTATATATGAATCACACGCGATATACACCTGGCCTGTTAGTGTGTGTGACGTGTGTTATAATTAAACTAGACTTAGTTGTGTGTGATATTTGATATTGTGCAAAGTTTGACGCGTGCGATTTTCACTCACCTTAAAAAAATCCTAAATAAAATCTAAAACTATATAAGCCATAAATATATAAATCGAATGTTGTAAATGGCTTTGCACCTAGGGGTCAAACGGATTAACTTAGCTACAAATCGATGATCTTAAAATAGCCGACCTATTTCAGTCGACGCGAGTTCAACTGACCTTATTAAGTTAGAGCAATCCAATCATAAATAAATTTAAACTTCGTATTTAGGTTGGAATTCACGCCCTACCGATAACTTGATTTAGATGTACCAGTTTAAGAGGAGGGGTAGGGCAAGCTTTCTCCATACAAACTTTGTGCAGGATTTTCTTCGTTTGTGTTTGCATTAAAGTTATGATTATTGGTCAGTATGCTTATTTTTCTGTTAGCTATTTCGTGATGTATTTTTTTTCATTGATATATTTTATTTTATTTTCAGTTTTTTGAAATATTAAAAAAAAATTACATTACTTTCTTCGCATATCTGATATTTACATCCAAAAAAAATATTACATTCGTTAGTGCCAAAACTTACGAATAAAACGTGCACAGAGTTTGTATGGAGAATGCCTGGCCCACCCCTGCGCCTTAAGCAGGCCTATATGGCACTGGTCGCACCGTCGGCGACTAGCGAGTCCTACTCTCATAGTAAATCTACTCGCTTGAGCGACAAAACAGTACAATTTTTTTTTTATAAAAATGGGAATGCTCTTGGCCAGCATCTAGCCAGGGGGCCAAGATGAGGCCGACGATGAAGCGAGCTCACCCAGAAGATGCCTATTCACTCGTGCCTTAAAAAAGTCTAATGAGAGTACTCGTTTCTCGCTGGCGGTGGGACCAGTGCCTATTAATTATCTATCGACTATTTTCTCGCTCAAGAAACGAACAAAAGATATAGATTCCGTGTCAGTAAAAGAGATAAATACATATAGTGTGTTATCGGCAAGCGGGCTTTTATTTAAGTTGGGAATACAAACGTAGTTTCTTAAACCATCCATTGCGCTTAATTTAATTATTAAGCCTGTATCGACTTCACGTATTTTCTAACAAAATTTTAATTGCCAGCAATGTACTGCAAAGTAAATTGACAACTCAGTACAAATGACAGCTCGTTAGTGTTTTGTTTACTATGAAGTTATCTTCAGCAGTGCACGGTAGTACAATTGGCGGTGCGGAATTAGGAATTTAATTTTGCATTTGATTCACATAATTATGATTTGCTAACACATGGAAATAATTGCAAATGGAACGTATTAATATCAGTTTCAATTAATGATCGCTGGCTGTCCAAACTGCCGACGAGAACTCTTCACTATATTTTCGCAAAGACATGAGTTTCTCACAGTTCACTATACTACTACTTCAAGTGCTAGTAAGTACTTGTAGCTATTAGCATACACCAGTACTCACGGCGAAATAGTTCTAATTAGTGAATTCATTCGACTGTACCTAACAGCCTAGAGTCCGCGCGATAATGAGGCCTTAGGAAATTAACGCTAATGCGGAGCTCGGTAATATGCATAACTTTATATGAAGCCGACTATACCATCTGAGGAACGGAATTGTAGCAAATATAACCTAGTATGAGTACGTTACTATTATTATACACATTTTCTTTATTTTTGGTCAATTACAATCTGAATCTAAGCCTCTTCAAGGCAAGTGTGAATAAGGGTAATACTGAACCAGCTAGCTTTCTGACGCCTTGTCATCGCTTTCCATCACGTGAGACTAAGGCCAATGGCCCCGATGCGCGGGGTTTCTGTTTCCGCTCTGAGGAATACAAGATAACGAACGAACCTAACCTAAGTTGTAAGTTTTACGTCGAAGATTGTGAATACCTTATATACTGTTTACAATTTAACGCCTCATATTTCGTTACTTACATTACAAACTTTCGACGGTTTACCATGCGAGTTCTGGCTAGTTCGATTATAATCTAACGTTTACAATCCGACGGTGTCATATATAAAATAGCAGCTTTTCCAATCACAAATCTATCGCGGTCTTTTCATAATATTCTATCTTCAAAGCCACCCTTGTGTCCTACTCACAAGCAAGTAGTAACAGTCTACTCTAACCCTCTAGACTCGCGAAAAGGAATTTATTTTAATTCACGTAATGGAATTTTCTCGACATGTGTCGTTTAGGGTTGAGATCGATGTTTGCTCTAGGGCTGTGTTTATTATATAAATAACCTTACTTTATTTAGGTATGTTTGGTACTAAATTTCTTTTCACACCTCGAAATAGAGTCATTGTTACCTCATCAAAAATGAAAGATATATTTTTCTTTGAAGACCAAGACCAATTTTGTTGTGTCTTCAAGCGAAGCGGTTACGGAGGTTTGCCCTGGATTGGGCCCGGCCTATTAAGCCACAGTCAGGTTAAAAAAAACAACGGGTTGCACTCCGGGAGTGCCAGCAGAAGTGAAAACCAAACACCCAAAACACACACGAAACAGCAGGCGCAGACATTTTCGTCGCGCGGTAGAAAGAGAGGAGGATAAAATCATTTGTTAGTACTTATGTGTATTAAAAGGGTCACGTGTCCATCATACGCTTACGATAGTCATAGTCATTTATTAATAATATTATAAATATTACATGTCATTATTATTAAGAAGGGGGGGGGGGGGTTTGTTGATATTAGGAGGGGTCAACTTAGCTGCTCGTAGAGCGTCCTAGGCGTACTTCCGTCCACTATATTGAGACCTCCTTACGAATCTGTCGCGAGATTAAGACCACGTTATTCGAAATCATAGTATTTTTCATTCAATTTTAAACCATCAAATACTCACTTTATTGATGGGATATTTAGATATGTTATAGTTTAAGAGTCGGTCTAGTGTATTTTAAGGCTGAAAACACGATATTTGAAACTTCGCTCGATGATCTCACATCGCAAAAACAGGTAAATTTTGATCTTATTGTGAGTCGTATATAAAATATATCCAACTCAGACTCGAGTAAAATATATCAATAGATAGGAAACGATGTGAAGAAGTGCATTTTACGGCTAATTTTTTTTTAAATGTTTTTATATTTAACAAAACTCAAAAATATCAGAAAAGCAAACTGCGCGCTTCATTTTAGTAGACAGATGGCCGTTGGGCCTCGACAGTGTTGCCAGGTCTCCTGTTTTTACAGGAGATCTACTGTTTTCGGGGTGTGTCTACTGTTCTACTGTTTTTCCCGAAAAATCTACTGTATTTTAGAAAAGTCTACTGTTTTTTCTAAAAAATCTACTGTATTTTAGAATTTCACTTGTCCAAATTCAATTATCAAGAAAAAAACAATAACCTGCATATAACTTGTCAAATTTCTTGAAGCGAGTGTAGGGGTAGTGGGAGGAAAGCGCGCAACGTCGAACGGAATGGCGGAACGGCTCTACTGTTCATACAAAAGTGAACTTTTTTGAACAGCGGCGTTTGGAAAACCTGGACGCGAAGCGGCATATCCGCAAGGCTCGGCCAAAGCCCTGCTAGACGTATACCTACAACTTCGCGGGACAGCTCCCACGCGCAGTGGCGCATCCTGTAACCGCACATTCAACACTAAATTTGGCTTTGCGAGCCACATTATACAATAATATAATCCTAATAACTGACGGAGTCGCTGTCGCCGGACATGGCGAGGAGGACTATAGCTATACATGAGCAAGCAGACAGCAGCCATGGTCTCCACGACAATGGCCATTGTTTGATGGGCCATCATGACCCTTGGTGTGGATCCGACCGGTATTACTTGGTTATGGTTAGTTGAAGTTGAAGTGACAGATGAAATGAGATTTTTTTAGTAATTATGAAACTTCTCGGAGTGTGGCAGTTAGTACTTATTTTTATATTATCACTTAAAACACTATGAAACACGCATTTACGTAAAATTTATGGAATAAATTTTGTCTACTGTTTTTTGTTCAAATCTCCTGTTTTTTAGGGCATGTATCTACTGTTTTTTTCAGATTGGACCTGGCAACACTGGGCCTCGAGCTGGACGGACGTCTGTCGCACTTTTTGCAGTTTGACATTTATAAAAATCGCATATTTAATACCAGTAACTAGATGATATTAACATTTTCAGGGTAAATTACTGGTGAGTCATACCGACGAATAAACATTTAAAATAGTTTTCCTGGTACTTTTACAATTCGAGATAGTGGAAAACATAAAATGTGGCTAATAAAGCTTATCATTATATCATGTTTTTCCTTTTTAAACCCTCTCTTATTACAAAAGGTTTCATTGAGTATTTTTAGAATGTGGATTTTTTTTCCATTATACGGGTCACACTCCTTCATATAGCATATTGTATATTTTATGTCTATGTGTGAGTATATTCATAGCGCCTGACACATAGTTTGACATCTGACATTAGCAAATTAAATTCAAGCTTGGTATTTCAAATACAATATTTTAAATTATTAAATATATTGAGCTTCGTATTCTAACAAAATAAATATGCCCAAACGGACCGTAATCCTCAGTGTTGCCAGCGCACTTCCGTCAAAAAGCACGGTCGGGTGTCCAAAAAAGCACGTTTTTGGAATAAAAAGCACGTTTTTAGGGTTCCGTACCCGAAGGGTCGAAAATGACTCCTATTGCTGTCACTCACGCGTCCGCCCGTCCGTCCGTCAGTCGTCTGTCACAAAATTTTGTTCATAAGATTATTTTTTCTTCCCATTGACCCATAAACTTGAAATTTAGTTATACTGTTCATTATTACGGGTATTTTACCAAGAAATACTTATATTTTGATATACAGGTTTTTTTTTGGAAATTTCCTTATTTTTCATGTTAAAACCAACATACTTTTGCGGTTGGTTCGGAAACCTAAATGTGCGAAGTCCAATACGCACTTGGCCGTTTTTCGTCACATACAGAGTACCTATTGAGCCTTTACTATATCGTGTACACATTGCACGACACGAACGATAGAGCTTGCAGTTGCAGGACAAGTTATTTCCTGCAACCAACATATAGTGGGGGAAGTAGTGTCATGAGGTCCACATTTTGGTATCGGATGAATTCACTTGGCACAGATGTAATATACGTAAATATAAGTTAATTTAGCCCGGTAGCCATCCGCCACCCCCTGGGGGGTAGGAAGGGGGGGTCGTTGAAAGTCCCATTTTTCGGTTTTTCATGAAAAACTCATAAACGGTGACCCATAGCGAAAAACGTTCTTAGGCATAAGTAATCTAAATAAAATTATCTACATAAAAGGTTCTATACACTTTGTCGCTAGGATTAATATTTAATGAGATTTTAAAGAGAGAATGTAAAATTATATGAAAATTTAAGTGGCTATTAATTCCTTTGTTTTTCCATATTTTTAAAAATAAAAAATACTATAATTATGCACTTAATGAGCTCTATTCATTGATACCCCACTCGATGGGGTGGGTCAAATTTTTTTTTTTTCGCGCCCCCCTCTAGCGACAAAGTGTATAGAACCTTTTATGTAGATAATTTTATTTAGATTACTTATGCCTAAGAACGTTTTTCGCTATGGGTCACCGTTTATGAGTTTTTCATGAAAAACCGAAAAACGGGACTTTCAACGACCCCCCCTTCACACCCCCCAGGGGGTGGCGGATGGCTACCGGGCTAAATTAACTTATATTTACGTATATTACATCTGTGCCAAGTGAATTCATCCGATACCAAAATGTGGACCTCCCATAAATTGGGTGACACTACTTCCCGTACTAATAACTTTAGGATATCAAAGCGTAGGGTAGGAGAAAGATAGTTTAACACAATGATTGTTAGAAAAAAATTACAGTTTTAGAGAGTACCAAACCAACATTACCTTCCCATTTTAGTAGTAAAATAATAAAGCACCATAGCACTTAAAAAAACACGGTTTTAGCACGTTTTTGGGGAGCGCACGTAAAAAGCACGTTCGTATCCAAAAAAGCACGTAAAACCGTGCTAAAAAGCACGTTCTGGCAACACTGGTAATCCTGCCAAAGTTTTGACGCTATTCGACTTCAATTTGCTCTGCAGTTCAATGTAAAGCAGAATGACATCAGTATTACGATGAAAGTGATATTATTGCATTGTGTAATTATTCCAATATATCAACGTAAACGATAAAAAAAGAATAATACAAATTTAAATGAAAAGATGCCTCGGATAATATCTGAAATAGAAAGAGCCCAAAGCTCTGAGGAATTCTGGCCGCTTACGGCTAGTATGTGGGGGAGGATATCTGGTGACGGCGTCGCGGTCTCAGATCTATGATCAGCGGCTTCGGTGAACTTCACTTCATAGCCACATCATGCGCAAATGTTTACGTGAATTTACTGGACGAAGTGATGCTGCAAATTGTTCTACTTACTTTCCTGACTTTATTCAAGATAATTGCCCCATACAGCACGGGCCACTTGGGAATGGTTTACTCTACAGCTACATCCAGGCATAAATGTAATGATGTAATGCCATCGCCTGAAATTCGAACCCGATTGAGAATCTTTGGGGTTTAATGGTTCAACAGTGGGATCATCACCATGAAAGAACCAAAGAAGCAATTCAAGCAATAGATACTGCAATGAAATATGGGAGGAAATGCGGGGAACTGACATAATTATCAACGTCTTCTCAGCTTATTGAGAGACAGGCTACAAACTGTTGTAGACGCACTGTAGTTGCACGCATTATAATCCCTCAGTCTTATGTTTTATGTTTATAATAAATTATATAATAAATCTTGAATTTTATTTAAGATGGATTTATGAACCGTACTGTCTTCTCGAAGATCTCACGGTTCGAAATAAAGGCCATACGATAAATAAAGAATAAATATCTGGGCGACCAAGCTTTGCTCGGCGTTTTCCCGGGCATAAGACCTAGCTAGATCGATTGCTCGTCCCCGAAAACCCCCACATACCAAATTTCATCAAAATCGTTAGAGCCGTTTCCGAGATCCCCGAAAGAAATATATAAATAAACATATAAATAAATAAATATACAAGAATTGCTCGTTTAAAGATATAAGATAAAGAACTAATAAATAAAGTTGTAAGCTTTTATTAGCAGGGCTTGGCAGAGCAAAATATTTATGTTGAATCTTTTTCTAAATAAAATAAAAAAAGAACAAAATATTTATTTACCAAAATAACGCTCAATAATTATTTATGCTCTAAAAATTACAAAAAAAAAAACACTTGCTCTTGCCTGAGATTCGAACCTGCGACCTGTGCTTTAGAGAGCAAGCGATTACTAATTACACCACAATGTACTTGGCTTAGTGGTTGAAATTAAGCTACTTATTTGTGGCTTGCAACTTTGACTTTTTGTGTCGAGTCGTGATAAAATTTAGCCCCTATTTAGTTAAGTGAAATCTGTCAAAACTGCGCAACAGAGACAGAGATATGCATGCGTTTGCGTGAATGTCATAACAATCTGTTCTAAATTTAAATTGTTGACAACCTAATTATCACGTGCGCCACTCTGGCTTATTCTGGTTAATTTGACAAAGAAGGTCTGTCACATATTCAAATTCTAAGTTACAGCAATCATTAAAAAAAACGAGGTCAGTGACCTGTCACAGTGAAGTGAGATAGTGTGTGTAAAATGTAATTGTGTTTGTTACTGGGGAGAATTACGATAATGTTGCGCCGCCTAGCGGATTTTTTGTGTCGCGTTTGTAGTTTCGCTGCAATAAGAAAGCCTTAAACATTTTTCCCCATCACAAAAAGTGCTCAGCGCCGCTAAGGAAGTTTTCACTTCAAAAAGTGAATGCCTAAGTCTGCCGTCGACAGCCCTAGTCGAGTACACATGTACTTAGTGCCTACCCACTTGTACGCGGTTCCGTACGTGCGGTGATCGCTCGTAAGTGGAGTTGATAGTTGCACGTTAACGCGGCGGATATTAAAATATTCTGTTATGTAGTAGTAGTAAAACTTTTTATTGTACACAATAACAAATATCAAAGATACAACAGGAAATATTATGTACAAATGCGAACTTAACCCTTTAAGTGATCTCTTCCGGTTAATCTTTGAGCAAATGAGAGAAGAAATGAACAGAGTGTACACAAATTCAGCAACCTGTACAACAAGTTACAAAAAATACAACTAACTAACACTGGGCTGGCACGACGACCCAAAATAAGTCTTGGCCTCCGACACATTACAAAAGAACGCCACTTTGCTCGGTCCTGCGCAATTTCTCACCAGCTTGCACCAGCTCCGAGCTCACGCAGGTCCGCTTCCACCACATCCCTCCAGCGATACTTGGGGCGACCCACAGGACGTCGTCCGGTCGGTCGGCGCAAGTATATGCTCTCTTCACCTGTCGATCTTCTCCCATCCTCTCTAGGTGGCCAAGCCAGCGAAGACGATGTGCTTTGGATTCACCTATAATGTTTGGTTCGGCTACCACACCACACCACACCACAAAAACTAGTTCCTATGCCAAATATTAAGTGTCAAAGCGGACCCCGGGATCATTAGGGCACCACCAGGAAAACGCTAAGAAAGCAGAAGCTACGAAAGATTTTCCGCCATTTATGGCATAAGCCAGTTACGCGCTACGACATGCAACGCTTGCGTCACTTTCACCTAAGCTGCTTTTCGTAGTGACCCAACGATTTCGCGGCCAACGATTGCTACGTGTGCTACGCCGCAGCGCGTAGCAGCGTTTTCCCGCCTTGTAGCGGAAATCGCACGTAGAAGCATGACGCATAGGTGTTGTGATTGGCAGTGAATAGGTTAATCCATTTGCTGCCCACAAAAGCTACGTGTGCCTGTGCAGCGTTTTCCAGCTCTGTAGCGGAAATCTTACGTAGGCGCATGACGCATATGTGTGTTCATGGGCCTTAAATGGGTTAAGGGTCTAATTTCGAAGAACGTTACGACGCATATATCCGTCACGGCGTCCAATGCGATATCAACTTACATGTATTTCTATAGGGTTCAACTTCGAGTTTGACATTTCCAGGTTATGGCGTCTAAGTGATAGCGTTGGTATTTGACAGAGCGCTGAAAACGTTAGTTTTTTTTTGTATAATTACTCAATGGGTTGTGAGTCGAGATGATGACTTGGTATTAAATAACAAGTGGACAATAGGCTCGTTCATTATACAACTGGCTAGGATAACGCGTACCATAATGAATAAATATACCTGTTGAAGGAAAATTTACTTCTAAATTATTCTTCTAATTATACTTCTGCTTCTGCAGTACTTTTAAGTAAACGACTCTTTTCTTAAAGATATGAGATTACAAAATATACTTGAGGCTTTTGTGAAGACGTATACGAATATAAAATAGCTGCTTAATTGAGTAAAAAGTCATAAAAATAGCTCACCCTTAAAGTCTCGATAACCTTCGCGCTTCAAAAATGTTTCTTATATGAGAAAATTTAATAAACGCACGACTTGAGAAAATTTAGAAAAACCAGGGATTTTCACCTGGCGTTGTATTTAAGAGGGGTCGTTATTTCATATAGTGCAGCGTGTTAATGAAATACGAGCAAAAAATGAATCACACGGAGTTTATACTTAGTTTTGAGCTTGTATTACATTTTTGAAAAAATACTGTGCAAACATGTACTTGTAAATGTAAACATGTACTTGTACATCGGTATACTTACTATGACTATGAATACTCAACTCAATACGGCATTGTCAACGTTAATAGTGGCCTCGGTACGATACCTTATACGGCGTTTCGTGAACAAAAGATTTCCTGTACCAGGGTAGGTTCTTTAGGACCCAAAGATGGATTTTCGAAGTAGAGCCCTCGACATTTTTATGTCAAATTTTTGAGGGGGGTGAGTCCAGGTTAATCTTGATATCTGCACCAGTTAAGCTACTGGGTCAAGTTGGGTATCAATTTCGAGTAAATCAAGGATGCTAAATTCATTTCTGGAATTATTTTTGGACCATTCAATATAAAATTTTCGAAAAATAAGACAGAAAAGGTAATTTTGCATTTATACTGAAAATAGAAAAATGGCCATAACTTAAAGAAACACCTGCACATTTTGGAAAATAATAGGTCTTTAGACTACCCTGTTAATATCATATTTTAAAAAATATACTTCAAAAATATAGCTACTGTGGAAGTATTAAAAAAATTAAAAATTAGAAGATAGGTCAAAAAATCGAATTAATTAAAAAAACATAGTTTGTGATCTTGAAATAGTAGTGGTGGGTTTAATAACTCAATAAAAGTATATTTCATGCCAATTAACGTCTTAAAATATTAAAAAACAATGAAATATATAATTTTCGCCCTAAAATTCCCGTAAGAATTTATAAAATTTTAGAGAGCCGTCCTGCTTCGTATGAGTTAACGATTTACAAAAAGTCTTAGCTTATGTTATTAAGGACTAATGTAGGTTTCTATTACAGAAAGAATTTTTACAATCGTTTGATTACTTCTAAAGATAGGCCCCTACAAACAATAATACAAATTCGACCTCCGTGAATTATATACGGATAACGGCTAAATTTTTAAAGAATGCCAACTAATTTTAACGGATCCTGTCTAAAATAATATTGGATCAACCTAAAAGTACAACCATGTTAATGTTTTTGTATGTCCAAATGTCCGGCGGATCTACAGGTTGCATTTCTCAACAGCTTCTCGTGATATTTTGTGAGCAGAATTTTTGCAAAATGGTGTAGCCGTGTGTGTTAAAAAAGGAAAAAAATCACACTTGCGACTTTTACAGCTCACAAAGCTGCTAATTTTTCGGATTGAAAGAACCTCATATTAAGTCACAAATACAATATAAACACAGCCTAAACAAATGTATCCATTTTCGCGAACCTTTGACGGTTCGCAAACAAAAGGCACTTGATATTGCGTGTCCCGAATCAATTAATCGTATTTCGGAACGCGCCAAAACAAATCCGCGATGCTTCCGGGCCATTAATGGCCGCGGTCACGGCAGCCGGTTAAGGCCGGTTATAACCGGATCACAACCGGATAGATGCGTTGGAGTGTCGTTTGAGTTTTTCCAAATCGAGTTCATTTATCGCTTGTCATTATTTTTAATATTTTGTTTACTTTTACTGTTCTACTGTTGTTGAAATACCTATAGTTGTATGTAATATACTCGTAAGCAGTAGCAAGTAACAATCAATATAGATTTCGTTGTCGTTGTATATATAAAAAAAAAACTAATTTCAATAGCTAATCACGTCTCAACAATATCAGGCCGCATCTTTTCCCGTTTCAAGATTGTTTTCCTTGAAATCTTTAAGATTGTTTTCATTTATGTGGTCTGAAAAAAAAGAAGTAGATAGTAACGAAGAGAGAATTTCAAGAAACAAGCCTTACAAATTTATTTTTTTTTTGATTTCAAATTTTGATAAAAGTATTGATAATACCAGAGACTAGGAATTATATAGACTGCCAATGCCTATACATTGTGGCGTAATTTTAAAATAATGGGCCTGCTGCAGCTAGTTTCACTATGGAGAGATCAATTTACCATTTAATTCGTATACCACTAAGACCTCTGCTTAAAACATAGCGCCATCTGTTGGGAGCTTCTTCGTTGTGTTCATAGATGGCGCTATGTTTTAAGCAGAGGTCTTAGTGTTATACGAATTAAATGGTAAAGTGATCTCTCCATAGTGAAACTAGCTACAGCAGGCCCATTATTTTAAAATTACGCCACAATGTATAGGCATTGGCAGTCTATATAATTCCTAGTCTCTGATAATACCAATAAAGTGATTATAGGATATTATGATTTTAGTAAAGTTTTAGATAGTAACATTGCCCTTTTTTGATTTTATTGTGTGTAGTAGAATTTAAGCGGGAAAAAGCAGTTTTTAGCTCGAAAATGGTCGATTTGGAGTGATGTTTGAAACAAAATATCTTAATGAAAAACGCAAGAAATACATTTAAAATTTATGTCATTAGGTCACAGTAGTCCTGTTCTAGATAGTAATATTGATAAAATGTCAAGAAACTTGTCAATTTAACAGAAAATGGGCTACATAGATGAGCATTTTTTACCTTATAAGGACCCTTAACTCGGCGGGAGCAGGGATAACCTCCTGAAATAGACGGGTACTTGAAATGCGGTTGCAATCGGAAGTGACTGTGAAAAATAAACTTTGTATACCTTGTGTACCCCCTTACCTACCTTTGTGTACTTTGTTTGTTTGTTTGTGTACTTTGTTTGTATCTGCTACGTCTACAGTCTTTTGTTTCACGATAACTTCAAAAACAAAACACTTCCTATAACTAATTAGTCTATCTATACAGTATATTCCCCCTAATACAAATCACATTGACAACCTTTCAAAAAAACGGAAGACAGTAGAAAAAAGAAAACACCGTAGGTACTTTTCATTGTACACGGCTCATTAGCCCCTGTGCCGTCGGTATGAAAAAGAACCTTTCGTCAAAGGACACGATCGCACAACCCAATTCAAACTTTACACATACGCCACAAAGTTCAATTTCCCTTGTATTATTTTGTATTTGGAACCCTCCCGATGTAAATTGGGACATTTTTTCCCAGTTTTAAAGCGTAGCTGGGTCTTTTATAAGATAACTAGCGACCCGGTTTCACCTTTTTGCCAACTTACTGCGTTTGTTCACTACAGCCACTTAGTTTCGTAAGTTATTTCGCACTTTGCGAATTGTTGACTTTAAAATTGCTAATTTTATGTTTGGAGATGATTGTAATTTTTAGGATGGTTTGTGTGGGTAGGGTGAATTGAAAAATACTAATAAACGTAGTATATGGGGAAAGAATAAATAGAAAGTTGAACATCTCATAATGAATATCTTAGGCCTACGGCATTGTAAAAGAAACGTAAACAACAGAAAACACATAGACTGTCTATGTTTTTAATTTGCATTATCTAAAACATACCTACCGTGGTTTATAGGGTACAGTCACTTCTTCGAATGTCAGTCCTGTCAAGTCGGTCTAATTTGACAGATATGAAATTCATGTCTCTTTGGTAATGATTGCAAGGATCAAGTCATACTGTGCACTTTAGCGCTGATACTGAAATCATATTTATAACTAAGAAACGTATTGATTTATGTGGTTCCTCTTGCGTACGTGCTAAGTATGTGTATATAAGTATGTGTTACACAATATGTGCAGTACCGGGGCTGGATTGTATGAAGAGCCACGAAAGTCCCGGGAAATCCGGGATTTTTTATAGAAACTATTAGTAGTCCCGGGACTGCATACCCTAGTAGGCCCTAGACTTAGGTTCCACAGTCCCGGGAATGGTTTGTATAAAAGTCCCGGGATTTCCGGGACTTTCCTCAAAAGCCGATCCCGGGACTGCAAACATTCTACGAGTAATAATCTGATAGGATCGCTATCAAATTTGAAATTAAATTTCTAGTTACAAGGACCAAGGTTAGTACACCTACCATTCTAATAACACGGGCATTACGGGTAAGTAACCGAAACTTGTTCCAAAAATGTACTAAACCTATTTAAGTAGACATTAAAACAAGTTGCAAAGCTGATAAAAGTCATAACTAGAAGATAACCCGGAATAAATAGAAAACAAACTAAGTGCAAAGTTTAAGCAAAGTTTCGTTTCGGTTCACTTAGTAAAACTAACTAGGGTTGGATTACGTGTGATAGAGGTTAGGAAATCAAATTGTTTTAACCCGTCAAATATGTATTGATTTTTCTATTGTCATTCAACTATATTGGATTAAAATGTTTGTCTAAGATTTCAATGTTTATTTCATGTATTAACATGATAGTTTGGTGTGATTACTGAACCAGTGAGCTACATCTTAGGCCTTGTCGTCGCTTTCCATCAGGTGAGACTAAGGACAATCACTGTTCAGTCATACATAAAAAAAAAAAAATGATTTATTGCCTGATTAGTCGATAAGATTTTTAAAGTAAACTCAGTACTCATAATTCATACACAACAATTGAATACCTACATTAAAATTATCTAGTGTCAACATTTGAAAAGTTTATCATCAGATCTAATATAAAATAAAAATAAAAACAACACTGGGTGCATTCAAACATTATTTCTATAAGATATAGTTTACAAATTCATAGTATTCGGAAAAAATACTTTAAGTATTTGTAATGTAAAACCTGGAAGTCAATGGGAAATTCCATCGCGAATGTCAAAAATGCAGCAACTAGGCATGAACAGCCGTATTTATTGATTGTGTTAACTTAGAGGTTTCATTTATTCACAGCGTCAAAAGATTGCAGAATTGAGTAATATAATTCATACATATAGGTATCTATAATTGATATTCCTTGCATAAGTTTTTTACATAGCTATGCCGACACTTAATCAAACCCGCATATAAGTCCGCCCAATTAGACCTTAGTATGTAGGCCATCAGATTAGAGAGAAGAATGAGTTTGGTAATGTGGCCCCCGCAGGCGAGGCGAACTAGGCGGGAAAAACCAGTACCCTTACCATGAGTTTGCAATGTTTGCATTACCGTACTCGCTAGGGACTGCGTAAACGATTTAGCATGGACAAAAGTACAGCACATCTGGCGGTTACGCAATAGAACTAAGAATCGCCATACTAAATCGTTTACGCAGTCGCTAGCGAGTACGGTAATGCAAACATTGTAAACTCATGGTAAGGGTACAGGTCTGTTTTCCTAAACATCCAATCGAAAACTGTTTGGCATTTGTGCGCGTTCTTTCTGACACGTCAGTACCCTTACCATGAGTTTGCAATGTTTGCATTACCGTACTCGCTAGCGACTGCATAAACGATTTAATATTTATGGCGATTCTTAGTTCTATTGCGTAACCGCCAGAGGCGCTGTACTTTTGTCCATACTAAAACAAACTATTTAAATAAACAAACTTTGAGCGGCAGCCACTGAATGGTACCACCTACGGATGTACATGCAGCGGCGCGGCGAATTGACGGAGTGAGACACCCCTGGCACTTGTTAGTTTGCCCTTTTCTAGTGATCACGATTCATTAATATGAGCGTCTAAGAAAGGCGTGTTCGTGCCATAAAGCTCGCGGCACACCTCTGCAGATGATAACGATCGCCGGCGATTCTTCTATGATTCCATGCGATTTCGTTTGTTTTGGCCAACTGGACTGTTTTGGTATTTACATCGTGATTTATGAACTCAATTCAATCAATTTATTGATAAAATAATACTATTTAACATGTCAGTTTTATACAATATCAATTAATGTCACGTATCACACGTAACACAATTAATTAAGGAAGTAACTGAAGCTGGCTTTGGGTCCGGATTAGTAATGAGCACGAATGACTGTTTTTATTCATGAGATTTTTAGAATCGCCTCAAAAAGCCCTTTCATATGATACTACACACGATAGGTTTCTGAAGAAAAAAAAATTTTTTTCCATACAAAAAATAGAATGTCTCGGCACTCCCCTCCTAAGGGAAACTTTTTTAGGAACTGCGGGTCAAAAACTTTGTTTTGACCTCTAGTATGCGTGTGCCAAATGGCTAAACTGTACATTTTAAGAGGATGATTTGATCTCAATTTACAAAAATATAACACAAAATAAGACACCAACACGGTGCTTTCACTAACGTTCAAAATAGTAACGGAGTCATTTCAGCTTCATTGTTTGTAGTAGAGTTTAAGCGAAAAAACAACAGTTTATGGGTGGTTTGCACCAGACCGTCTGTAATCGTGTAAGCAGTGTTCGTTAAAATATGAATGTATGCAAATAGTCCTGTGCTAGATAGTAACGAAGAGACAATGACAAGATTATGTACATCTAAATTTATATAGAAAATAGTCTATGGCTATGTACTGTGTAAATTCAGCTACGTCAATACGTAGTACGTCAACCAATGTTGAGCATTTTTAAATGATAAGGACCCTTAAATAATTATCTTTTCGTCATCTAGTAACCTAACTTTATATTGAGCTTACTGCTGTGGTAGATTATTTTGGTTGACTATATGTATTTTAAATATGCGGACACCAATAACTTATCAAAATATTTTTTTTCGCTCAATTCACCGATAATAAATACAATGGATTTTTATAATTTTGCAATTAATCGAAAAGTCGAGTGGTATATATCTGTAGACTAAAAAGAAATACGGTGACAATAGCTTATAAGAAAGAAATACGGTGAAGCTACGACCCAACCTGTCTGATGGAAAGTGGTGACCTGCATGGTATGATTATATCCATGTAAACAGAAATATTGAGACACTATAAAATAATGGACTTAAGTAAAATTAGTGGTAAAATATTCTCGTAGGTACGTCAAAAACAGACAAGTAAATATCTATATCTACGTCCCTAACGACCTACAAAATAGATACGGGTTACCGATCGAGATACTCAACACCATTTATTAACGGGGCTTCCTGACATAAAACCTTTTTGCGCGCAAAAAACAAATATGTCCGCCCTTCCGGGGTCAGAGGGCGACGTCACATATCAATGTTACTGGGTGGCTTGGGTTGCTGACGCGGCTTTCGTACCGGTTGGTGTTGTTTACTCTGGGCCTCTTTTTTGAAACAAAAATCCAAATTTTAAATAGAGAACGCCGTGCGTTTAATTATTGAAATACCCATTTAAAATATAATGAACGGGATTCACGTCGAAATATCGTCGACACAACTCGTCACACACAGGAACTAAAGTCGAATATCGCACAGTCAGTGAGTGCTAGACGTGCCGCCACGCCGACGCGGCTAGTTCTCATGACTAAAGACATGTACTGGTTCGTAACATGTCGAACTGTATTTGACCTTAAAGACGTGAGTGGCCCGTATATTTCAAAAATACCATTTCGATCATTCAAGTCACATTTCAATAACATCGTGTTTATAGTACTTTTATCTCACGAGCGCGGGTGAGCCATGGTTGTGTGTTCAGCTATACATACACATTGTCTATGTGTGCGTAAGCGTAGGTATGAGTTTACGTTGTCTATGTGTTCGTATGTACTACAACAATGGCCAACCCGCGCTCGTGAGATAAAAGTACCTACTCTAACTGCATTACTAGATTAGGGAACAGAATTGTAAATAAATTGGTATGGTTTTGGTAATTAAATTGGGTATGCTGTGTGTAACCGAAATTAACCTGATTATTTTATTGTTACAGGTAAATCTGCTTGCGTTTTGGAAATCAAGAAGATTGTGTGACTTAATAAAGTAACGGTATGCAGTATAATAAAAGTAATTAGTAATTAGTGTCACTATATGTGTCTGGAGATCTCCTACAGAATGCGTGTTTTCGTGATTACGTCGTTGTGAAGGGTCGAAAAATTCAAATACTGAATCAACTTACATGTGCAAAGTAATTTCGTTTGTACGTATAACATATGATATGAGATACGACCGTTACTTAACTGAAAGACAACACAACAGCATAAACAGCTGAAGCTAGACTATAATTTGGATCGTAGTCTAATAAATCCTAAGTTCACTTATAGAAATAATAAAAGCGATGCAACCAACAGCAAAAACGCAATATAAATATATAAGTATTCTAACTTACTTTTTACTGCTTAAACATCGAATGCCCGATACGAAACGCGACAGCTGCGTTCGGTTGAACCCTTTTTCATAGCCCACCTGGTGGAAAGGGAATATGTAATGCCTTTCGGACTCAGACTGTTTTGGTACTAATATGTTTGGGACAAGGCTTGGTGAAAGGTAAAATACTACGTTTAGGAATTAATGTAACGTTTTTAATGTATCAAATGCTTTAACCATTTACTTTATAAAGTTAATCGCATTGCTGGTAGGTTCTCTGTTCGAACGCGCTTTCCTCTACATAACGCGAAAACTTTTTGATGATGTAGCTCTCTCTGTCTCACTTTATCCAAGGTTAAGGTCGACGCGACTTATAAAACGTCAAGTCGTATAAGGTGACCAATAATGGTTCTCTCCGCTCTCCTATTCCTGGAATATCCAAATCAAATCAAAAGATGAAGAGTAAAATTTAGTCAACTTTCGTAATTAACTTAATTGTACAATAAATAGTAGCTGTTAGTAAAGCACATGTGTAGCCCAAGTCTAAAAAAATCCTTATTCGGGATTTAGCACGCTTGCAATGCAAATTCTGAAGCAATTTAAATAAAAAGATCCTAAACTGACCTACACGGGGATCGAACCAAAGAGACTTGAATGTTTTTTATCGTCAGTGAAGCGAGGCTTAGCGAGTCGGGTAATTTCATACATTTGGCGGCAGAACAAATGACTAGGCATTTTATCACCGCCTCAACTTCACCGTGTACCTTGCTTTGCTTTTGCTTGTTTTGAAACTGAAGTATGGCCATGATTAATGCACTAGTAAGTTTTCCACATAAAGTATAGCGCACAACCAAACTGTGGAATGAACTGTCGCCTGCGGTATTTCCGGACCGATTATGACCTGCAAAACTTCAAGAAAAGAGCAAACTCTCATCTGAAAGGCCGGTAACGCACTTGTGTTGTGACTCGTCTGAAGTTACGGGTGTCCATAGGCGACGGTAATAGTTTACCATCCGGCAATCCGTCTGCTCGTTTGGCCCCTATGACATAAAAAAGTAAAAGGGTCGATTGCACTAAACTGTCTGTAATCGTGATCTGTGTTCGTTAAAATCTTGATTGTATGCTAAATTTGTCAAATTTCTATTGGCTGATATAGCTGCCGGAGCCATGATCGATCTGTAATCGTGGGTTGCTTCAACCCACGCTAACTTTTATGTCACACGCCTTAACGACGTGCCAAAACTTTGGTCCTCACCCAAAAAAATATCGAAAAATATCTAGTCGTGCTCCAGTTTACCAAATCAAGTGGTTTATTTTCTTTTTCCGTGACCCGTATTCGTGCGATTCAGTACCTATCGTGTTTGTATTAATGTACTGTTATTATCCTTTTATTGTGTATACGATTATTATTATTTACACCACCCACACTTAATGCATCTTGAAATTTCCATACGGCCGTAATTGTAACACATTTATGCGAAACGAACGTTCAATCCGACAGCAAAAATCGCATGTTCCAAATCCTAACAGACCCAAATAACGGTATTTTATACAGCCGTCATTATTATAACAAGCTTAAATGAGTATGAGATCGCCCTAGCGGTTAAAAAATAAGGTTGAAATTGGTGGAACTGGGTGTATACGTCGCCCCCGTACCAAGGAATGCTCGGTGTAATCGCGTTTCGTTTGTTTGGTACGCCTCCTCATTAATAATGTTCAGGATATTTGCATATAATGAGAGGGTTGCCTGCCGAAATGTTTCGTGGTACGGGCGCACGCTGGTCCGTTTTGCTAATTGTGCTTTATTTCTTACTTAATTGCACATTAGTTAGAGATGGATCTTGTTTTGTTTATGGTTCTACCCATTTGTCGCTAAAACGATTCGAACGACATAACTGTTAGCGTAGCATAAAAAAGGATATGCATATTAATATTAGTCAATTCGTGATATACGAGTATTTCTTCAGGTGATCTCGTTGTTGCGAGGGCGTAAAGAGTTTTATAAGAGATTATGATTTACTTTTTTTTTACGTAAGTAGTTAGTTGGACAATTGTTGGAAAATTATACAATTAGTTACTAACAGCAATTTTACTTAGCTCCGCTGCGTACTATTTACGCCATTTCATTCACAGACAATTCAAGTAGACTTCATACATGGTATTTTTTTAATTAATTTGATTGAATCGAATATAAATTAATTAAGTTTGATATGACGTACTTACATCTGGTTTTAGAGTAGGAACTCATTCCTTACGTACGTCACTAATAATTTCAGTTTAATAGCCCCAGACTAGGTACAAATACTGTTCTGATCGCCTATATCTTGCTAACAGGTTTAAGTTCGGCTCAAGGTCCGTATCAATGCAGGCTGCTATCGCCGCAAAGTGGGCTCAAGTAGGCCCGAGTAGGCCTGAGAAGGCCTGAGCGGGCCTTAGAAGGCCTAAGATGGCCTGGATGGGCTCACATACGCCGATGGGCACTTGAACACGCTTGCACAAAGCGATGGCCGGTAGATTATCGTTGTAGCATCTGTTAAGTGTGTGCATGTATGTATTACACATGTGTAGGTGGCGACTTTGTAGATAACATATATCATATCTGCGTACATCTTTAACACGAGGTAAGTAAAAAATTGTGTGAATGATGTTCATGTGATATAGTTGACGAAATATAATTTACACCGATTCGCCATACATACCTTGTTTGAGGAATTTAAGGAACTTAAGTTTGAAGATTAAGTATGGTAAAAAATAGCAATGGAATGAGATGCAAACTTGATGTTTATAACGTAGACTGTTTTAAATAGAACTGCTTTGAGTTTAACATCGTCGCTTTTGTAATAAAGTCCCCATGTAATTTAAATACTCTTTTCCGGGTAAAATAGATTTTAACAAAATTTGATTATCTGGTTTGTTACTTAAATGCTAAATTTATAATATGATAATGATAAAGCGTAGCCAGCCAACCACCTCATTATAACTGAAACGGATTTAAATTCGATTATATTCCTACTTAAATCCGGGAATTGACAACATTTCAAACTTTCAAGTTGGCCATTTTATATCCTAGATCGATAGAAAATGAAATTTTAAGGTCCACGTGTTTTTTTATTTCTCCCGTAATCCTAAATTTTATTCAAAAATATCTAATTTAAATGTAGCGAATCGTAAGTGAATTATGACGTAATTTTCACGAATTACCAATGTTTGACAGCATTGCTCCTTAACAGTCGTAAGAATGACGTCACCCTTCCGTTTTATACGGTGGGTTTTATTTTGGCGGTTTTCTTCAAATCTAGCGAGGAAAAAAATCTAAATACTATTTTATTACGTTCAGGTAGCATATTTACCGAAATGGTTTTCGATTTAGGCATCATTATAAATTTTGAAATGTTGTCAATTTATCGTTTGAACAATTATGTTGATTTCAAGTTTTCTGATTGAAAGTATTAACAAAGAGTCAGGAGCAAGCCCAGTAAACCGTTGATCTCTGTACGTATATGAAGTTGCCCCGTGTTATGTATCAAGTTATACCGGTTATGAACTCACAGTTGAGTGAGCATTTGAATAGCCTCAATGAATGAATGAATGAATGTTGAGAATGCCTCATGGCATTAAGTCCGCCTTTTGTACTTGAATTTATTTTTGTGCAATAAAGATTAAATAAATAAATAAATAATAGCAGGCGGTATTGTAAATTGTAAGCAGTGCCTGACACAAGTCGCAATCTATTCATCATCTCGCAGCACCTTTATCAGAGTTGGCAGAAGTTTATGCCAGTTGCACTCAGTTCTGCCAACTTTGCGGTAGGGATGCACTGGGGCTCCAGATAAAATTTTCTTAACCTCGTATTATTATTTATCGTATGGCAATTATTTCGAACCGTGAGATGATATATTATGAAATATTTGGAATAACGATCCAATGTCCCAAAAGGATAGAAAATACAATATTTGGAATTTCAACGCCCAAAGAGCATAAAAGGGTTTGAAATTTCATCCAAACAATTAAAAATTAAGGCTGTTAAGGCGATGTATCGATTGAAAGAGACACCCTTTGTTTTTCGATCACGACAAAACGGGATGCAATCCTCTCCGAGAATGGCTTTTTAGCCAAATCTCGTTAAATATCTGACTGTGTGCAGGTTTATTAAATTTCCGCTTGTCTGTACCTAGACGAGGTAAAGTGTCTTTTAATAATGCGTTGTTTTAGTAGGCTGAGGAAAAAAAGGAAAATATAGACTCAACTTTGGATTTATTTTCTATCGAGAAAATTTTAAGCAATCTTATTTCGCTATTGTCAGTACCACAATCATATAGTCAAGAATCATATATCTGAAAATCAGCCCCTACTGTTTGCTAGTCTGGGCAGGACAGCGTTTCAAAGTCTCCAAATTTCTCAGTGTAGCGCCTTAAGGCTGATTTTTATGATCTTAAAAATTTGCGCTGATCCTCAATCAATCAATGGCCTTCGAGTCTATTGCAGACTATACAAGCAGTGTCATGCAGGTAGACAACTTCTTTTGTGTCTGTGTAAGCGGATGCGAGAGCGGTATACCATACCGACCGCAACCCTGGCAAGTAAAGTTCGCCCGTGGCGAACAGGTCTCCGGTCGATGTCTCTTCATAGCGCTGATCCTAAAGATAAGCAAATACGGTTGAATCCACATACGTAGGTATTGATTTCATGTATCCATTAATGCTAACTTGGTCAGATTCTAGTTAGGACCGAAGTTTCTCGAGATGGCGCAACGATAGGCCCCCTCCAATACCCTTAATGTTTCGAGAAAGTTGTTATTGTTAGTTGTAATCCGCAGATGATTTCGGTAGGTTTAATGATAAACTTCTTCAAAGTCAAACTCAAATCATTTTATTTTGTTTAAATTTAAGAATGTCACATGAATGTCAATAAATTGCCACCTTCGGAAAATTAACCTATGTCTTGAGAAGAACCAGCGTAATAAACCTCGGCAAGATATCATTTTACAAATCAATTTAAAGTCATTCTACTGATGGCCATATAAATACTTAGACGTTACATGAAATAAAAAAAAGATAAGATGTCTTAATAGTAAAATCTAGTAGAGGCTAGAGACCACCTTTTCCCATACCTAGAGTAATATTGCTGGTACAATAAAATGGTGAGGTAAATATGGCAGTTTAGTTACGCCTCTAGCCGTCTCAGCTAAAAGGGAATTGACATAATGTGAAGTTGAGACCGATAATGTCTCCCCGTTGGGTAACACTTTCCAAGGATTTGATGGAGATAATTTAATAAATAGCCTCGTCTGATCTTAAGTAATATTAATTAGTGAGAAGATAATAATTATTAGAAAAAAATTTCAACCATTTTCGAATACGTACACGTAAGAAACCAAACGTATTATTAACGGCATTTCAGTGACAGTTGCTTCTTTATGATTATTGATTACAAACTTAAATATTGCAATTTGAGTGCTTAAGGCGTCACATCAGTAGAGGAGAATTCATGAAGGAATTATTAAAATTAATGTTTATATTTATACTTCATATTTATTTTGTATTATTTAGGGTATCCATTTTTAATAAATGATTTAAAAATATAAATGTTTTTTAAATATTGTTAACTGGCTAGGTGAACTATGCATTTACCCAACGATAAAAAAAAAGAAAAAAAAGAAGACGTGAACCATCCTGATCGAAAATCGAATAAAGAGTTTTACTACTACTACTACTATATCAAATTTATAATAAAATGGAGTTAATTTCGTTCTGACTAGGTAAGGTAAACACATAGATACATAGCAATAAAAGTCAACAACAAGGTGTCAATTATTAGAACATAATAGATGTCATAATTTGGGACAATTATCCTTACTGACGCCATGTATGCACGTATCTATGTATTGGCATCTATATTTGCAGTGATAGCGAGATAACAATTAGATTACAGTCCGACGCCGGCCCCTAGACGCAGACAACTTGGAAATTAGTTGGCACACTTGGGAAACATCTCGAACATCCGCTACTATTGAGATATGTCGAGTAACTAGGGTAATAAGTCGTCATTTATTATTTTATTTGGTATCCGAGACGTTTAATAATTTACTGTTCTACAACAAACTATGCAATTAATTTTAAATTGGAAGCTTCCATGAGTCTCAGTAAAATTTAAAGACGTGAGTTGTTTATGTGGATTTTGTACCTAATAATAGTAGCCACTTTGAATTGACTTAAAGTACATATCGGTTACACAAATACACATATACAATGTTTACTTCCACCAAATCTACGAATTAGTTTTAAGTTCCAGTATGCCACAACACCACAAGTAGGAAGGAAGTGGTTGGCACAAAATTTTCATAGGTAAACTCATGAATCACGCCATCAATCTCATCTTCAGTTTCATTCACTGAAACCCAGTATACAAAAATATACGCAGATTTCAGTCTCCAGTTTCTGCAAACTAAAATATATAGTAAAGAACAAGCGTCTAATAAAATAAAAACACGTCTGGAGCGTTCAGAAACTTGAGCTAGCAGCGCCACAAAGGCTTTGATTTATGATTGTTGCCAACTTTTTGCGTGTATCGGGAGCGCTTCCTCACATCTGTCGCAGTTCTATTGTTTTATCGTTCATTTGCGGTGAGGCACGAGTCAAAGGGTGACAGCATTTTGTTTACTGTGGAGCGTTTGAATTTTCGAGGCTGCCTTTCGGTCTTACAAACTCACCATTGATGAGCGCGGAAAATCCTACTTCTTGGCCAGGGGAAGACATCAAATTTCGTACCTACCACGGACAATAATAAAGAAAGCATCAGATCACATATTTATCGCCCTTGCCTTTAGCTCGGGCGTCAAATACCTGTGATCTGAGACATTCTTTATTTTTTATTTTTTATTATTTATTTAATAATCAGGGTATAAAAACATAAAATTAACGGGGTCTCACAAAACTGTCGGAACAGTTTGTCTGTGTGATCCAGTAGGGTCGATGCCATAGATACATTTACACTTCTGTATCCAGTGAACGATGTGTATCCTATGCCATTGCAATAAGGTGCAGAAGCGCAAACGTATCCATGGCGTCGACTGTACAGTAAATACAGAGTTAACTAATTACAAATAATTATGTTCAGGTTAGATACAAGTTATATATAATTGCATAGAGTTATGCCTTACGTGTTATTATACTTAAATAATGTCGTTTTAATTTTCTTTTAAAGTCGTTCTTCATTCTTTCGCAGCTGATAGTTTCTGGTAAACTGTTCAGAAGATAAGGGATACGTTTTTTTAGCGTTCTATCACCATAATAGTTGTGAATCTTCGGTACGCGCAGTTTACCAGATGCCATAGCCCTAGTACCGTATACATTATCAACTTTTTTTAACAAGCTATTGTCAGAGTTAGGCTCTAGACTGCTATGGTTATTTATAGCAAGTAGATATTTATGTTTGAGTACTAACAGGCACTATTTTACAAATTTTGAAAAGAAGTTTATAGTTACCTTTACATTTTTGTCTAGTTTTATTGTTTACTAATAATTTTATAAATCTAAGTTGTATGTTTTCTAATCTATCAATGTTTGTTTTAGTTGTGAGTCCATAGCTGTCAAGGGCATAGCTCAGAATAGAGTCTACTAGTGACATATATAAGCACCTTAAAGTGCTAACTGGTATCTTGAAACTTAGGTGAAAGAATTTTCCTAATAATATTCTTAGTTTATCGCAGATAAAGTTAGTATGAACAGACCAAGAGAAGCTTTCGTCTACTTTCATGCCTAAATAAGTTACATATTTAGATCTTTTTATAGGTTCACAGGTACAATTTGCCATATTATTATGAAGACATTCAAAGGTGTGGGTATACATAGAGGGTGGAGTGCTGACTGGACATAAATATGGCGAATGGATTAATAAAAAATTGGTTTTATCAGCATTAAGAAGTATCCAATTGTCATGGGACCACTTAATTACTGAATCAATGTCCCGTTGAACTAGGCGGACAGTGTCCGCGAGGTCTGTGCCAGCTCGTAGGATGCAGAGGTCATCGGCGAACATGTGCGCTGAGCAGTGCTGTAGTACATTGCACAAGCTATTGACGTGTATCAGGTAGAGCACGGGAGAACAGCCCGAGCCCTGTGGTACTCCACATCCCACAGAATGCTCACTACTAAACGTGTTACCTATTTTCACCATGTAGGAACGTGAAGTGAGATAATCGCGAAACCATTCGTTTAGCGGTTTGCCCACTCCACACTCGTACATGGCGTTCAATAAAGTATTTGACTCTAAGGTATCAAACGCTTTTTTAAAGTCGAAGAATACTGCTACTACATGTTTTTTATCGTTTAGGTAATTATTTATTTCATCTGTAAATTTGGATAATAGAGTAGTAGTACTCTTTCCTTTTTGGAAACCATGTTGACAAGGATTCAAAATGTTATGTTTACTAAGGTAGTTACCAAGCTGGTCATTTATGCATTTTTCCATTATTTTGTCAATACTTGATAAAATTGCGATAGGTTTGTAATTACAAAAGGATTTTCGATCACCTTTTTTGTAAATAGGTCGTACAATAGCTTGTTTCAGTTTATTCGGAAATGTATGAAGTTTGACTGATAAATTAACTAGCCTGGCAATCACTGGGCTTATTTTATCTGCTACTAGCTTAATATCAGACATGCGTATGCAAAATGAGTTTTTTTTCATCGATATGAATAAAACCTTTTCGCACGTCTAAACAACGGTTCTAAAAACACTTTATATTTAATATGCTTATGCTTCTGTTGACACTTAGAATAACCGGCTTTTGTAGCATCATTTATAGCACGTTATAAATCAATATCTGGGCAACCGAGCTTTGCTCAGCGTTTTCCCGTGCATGACACCTAGCTAGATCGATTGCTCGTCCCCGAAAACCCTCACATACCAAATTTCATCAAAATCGTTAGAGCCGTTTCCGAGATCCTCGAATTAAATAAATAAATATACAAGAATTGCTAGTTTAAAGATATAATAAGATATCTGGGCGACCGAGCTTTGCTCGGCGTTTTCCCTTGCATGAGACCTATCTTGATCGATTGCTCGCCCTCCGAAAACCCCCACATAACAAATTTCATCAAAATCGTTAGAGCCGTTTCCGAGATACCCGAAATAAATAAATAAACAAGAATTGCTCGTTTAAAGATATAAGATAAGATACTCATTCACTACAAAAATACATCCAAGTTTACACTATGCACGGAAAGTGAATCGTGGATTATTACGCCTAGAAATCCTTGCGTTTTAAATTACCGGTAGGTACATAAAATAATAGGTACTTGAGTTTGTATGTATAGACTTGTTAAATGTACTTTGCCTTGAAAAATGTTTCCACAAAACCAATCTTCCTTGAGCCGAAGTTTTCATCCTTTTGTTAAGTTTCCAACGGTGTAATTTTTAAATGGCTTGAGAATGAAGTTAGAGCTTGTTTAATGGCCTTATTGAAAATGTTTTTCGCTTTGAAAAAAGTTAATTTTGTATGGTGCTTACGAAATAGGTCATAACTAGCTTATAAAATGTATATTTTACAAACAACCTTGTTCACAGGGTGACAGTGGCGTGGTTATTTATGAGTTATGATGAATAATTGAAATAAACTTTATAAAGATGGTACCAAAGTTTGTAGCCGCAATATCGACTACTATATTTCAGTAAAAACACATATATTACATATACATTTGCTTACTCTCTATTTGACGTCTTGTCATCTCCCATAGAGCGTCTGTTAAACATGATAGACCACCTCATAATAAGTATTCGTTTATACAAGTTTCACAAGAATTTATATAAGAGTAAACAAATTATCCGATGTAAAAATTATTGCATTGAAAGGCAATCAGTTACAGTCTCCGATTTAATTTGGTACGCTCCGCACTCCGGGAGTGAAAACTCAATAAATAAAGTAGGTAAATAACTAACTAAATAACAAACGTATTCATATCCGTATCTGTATCGGTATCGGTGTCCGTATCCGTATTCATATTCATACTCATGTTCATATTCATATTCGCATAATCCATTTACATATATACATAATATGTCCCGAGTATCATTGTGTCTTACGCATCTAAGACCAGCTGAGTTTAGCTGAGTTGACCCCTCCTAACATCGCAATCACGATACTAGCAGGGATCAGGGCCAATTTTTTTGGCGTTGTAGTTTTTTTTTATTTCTTAGAATTGCATGAAAATTGGTAGGTTGGAAGAGCTCCTGATTCTGTACAAGTAAAAAAAATATGACAACATGGCGTCGAAAAAATTTTTTTGCCATACATTTTTTCCACTGAGTTACGAAAATCCCATACGTTTTGTCACTCAATGGAAAAAAATTGTAGGACAGTGTAGGAAATCGTGCACATATTGTTCAGAATCAGGAGCTCTTCCAACCTACCAATTTTCATGCAATTCTAAGAAATAAAAAAAAACTACAACGCCAAAAAAATTGGCCCATCAACTAGCTGGTCTTAGAATCTTAGAATCTGTCGCGAGTTTCATAATTTTCCCCAGTACAAAAGTGCTCAGCGCCGCTAAAGAAGTTTTCACCTCAAAAAGCGACTCACTTCTACCTATATTGTAGACAGAACACAATCTAGTGCCTCATGATAATCAGAGAGGCTATCCTCCTTGAACAGTATTTTCGTAACTCAGCGTTCGTCTAATACTTGTACCAGACCTACCATTAACCCAAGTTTTGCTCGATTAGTCCGAACTGCCAAGAACTTGTTGCTGCCGATTGAACTATTGTTCACAACTATGATTTATCGAACTAGTTAGGTTCCCAATTCACCCTATTATGCTCCTGTGTATGTGGTAATAACTCTGCCCTCTGTCAATTTATCGCGCAAACTACTACCTATTTCAATCTCGGTTAATGTAACAATTGATGGAATACGAGTATATATGATACGAGCGTAGAAACAGCATGCAAAATGATTACGCAAATGTACGATGTTTTAAAAATGGGAATCCTCCATGTCAGCATCTAGCCAGGGGGCGAAGATGAGGCCGCCGTGAAGCGAGCTCATCCAGAAAATGTCTATTCACTCGTGCCTTAAAAACGTCCAGGTTATATGAACTCGGAAATACAGACGCCGGCAGAGAATTCCAAATTCCACATCATCGTCAGCCTACTGCAGTCCACTGCTAAACACAGGCCTCCTCCAAGGCGCGCCGGCAATGCCCGGTATCTCTGCTTTACGCATGTAGGCGCCTCCCGCACTCCTACATGTGCCGTGTGTGTGTGTGTGTGTGTGTGTGTGTGTGTGTGTGTGTGTGTGTGTGTGTGTGTGTGTATGTGTGTGTGTGTCGTCCCGCCACGCCACCAGGCCCCTATTTCACCAACTTGACAATTGTCGTCTGACACTGACATTTCCAAAGGTACTTACACTTGTGAGTCGTCACATAAAGATGGTCGCTAGACAGCATCGACACTTATCGGCCCGGTAATGTAAACCGAATTGTCATCTGACACTGACAATTCCTAGACAGCATCGACACTTCTTCTTCTTTAAAAATGGCTTTCCATCAATTTCAAGATGATTTCGCCAATCAATACTTGTCTTGTTCAGTGACGTTGTTCGGTAACGACGCCATGACAGTAGGCAACTGGTTTTGTACGGTAGTGGATTCTGCTCGTCGTCGCTCCGGGCACGTGTGTTCACCAACGCGGCGACGACCAAAATCCGCATGGACACTTATCAGCCCGGTAATGTAAACCGAATTGTCATTGTACAGTGAGAATTATCAAGTTGGTGAACTAGGGACCTGAACTAGGGCCTGTGGACGAACCACACTACGCTTGCCGAGACGCAGTCTCCACTCCAGAACACGCTTACACCAACGGCTGGTAGTTCTGCGGCATCACATGGAAATGCGAAATTTAATATTCTCCACCGGACTCATAGTTTAACAAAGTTATAGACCAGTTTCCGCCAATTTCTTTTACGGTTCAGCAGTGATATAAATCATAATATATATATATAATGCTCTTATCTTATTGTATACAGTATATTTTGAGGCTAATGTTATTACATACAGTTTAAATATTAAAAACATACGATTTTAAGACCGAGTATCCAATGGAATGAGAGCATATATCATTGTCATACTTAAGTAATTTGTAACTAGATACTATAAATTAAGGTTGAATTTTCAACCGTAATTCATCGTAATTATCAAAGTCCTTGGCGAGGTTTAGAATACAATACCGCGTGAGATACGCGGGTACTTTGGAAAATACCGGTGTGAAGTTAGCAGCCAAAGTTAGCGGCCGCCTATAACCCGACCAGATTAAGAAGACATTTATTTATAATGGTCTATGCTTTTGAAAAAAGGATCTAAGGACACAGCAAAGCACCCAGGATATTAAAAACTTTGAATGAAAATAAATAAACATCATATAATACAAATATGTACTTACACAAAATTAATTTTGGCTGCTAACTTTTCAATGTAGCAGCCACTACTTTAGACGGCAAGCTAGTAATTTTTGATGTGTTATTCGTATAGAAAATCATTATATATACAAAAAGAACCCACTTTCAGAGTGGCACTCGATCGTTCAGTAGGGTAAATGAGCACGGATGTAGTCAATACAAAAAAATTCAAACTGTTTCAGAAAATACTGGCTGCTATCACCTTAGACGGCAGGCAAGCAATAATTAATGGGTTTATATTATAGAAAAATACCAAAGCTATAAAAAAATCCATTTACAAAGTGGCACACGATCGATTAGTAGGGTAAATGAGCCTGGAACTAGTCAATACAAATATTTTCGTAGTGTTTCAGAAATAACTGGCTGCTAGCACCTTAGACGGCAGGCCAGTAATTCTTAATAAGGTTTTGTTATTGAAAAATAACAAAGCTATAAAATAAATCCATTTACAGAGTGGCACACGATCGATTAGTAGGGTAAATGAGCCAAGAACTAGTCAATGTAAATTTATTTTCATAGTGTTTCAGAAATTACTGGCTGCCAGCAACTTAGATGGCTACCTTGTAATTTTAATTAGGTATTTGATAGAGACAAGTATAACAGCTATAAAACAAACCCTTTTTCAATACAAGACTGCGTAGGTTAGTAAGTGAAGCAACGAAAAATATAATATTTAGTTTAAGTAATTCTTGTAGTCCTACTTGATTTTCATCAAGTTGGACGGCAAGAGAGTAGATACCAGTTATACAGTTGTGTAGAACAATAAACTAGCTATCAAACAAGACTATTTCTAGGGTGATACAAGACTGCGTAGGTTAGTAAGTGAAGCGATGAACAAGATATTATTCAATTTTAGGAATATTTGTAGTTTTACTTGATTTTCATCAGGTTTGACGGCAAGCGAGTAGATACCAGTTATGCTGTCGTGTAGAACAATAAACTAGCTATCAAACAAGACTATTTCTAGGGTGATACAAGACTGCGTAGGTTAGTAAGTGAAGCGATGAACAAGATATTATTCAATTTTAGGAATATTTGTAGTTTTACTTGATTTTCATCAGGTTTGACGGCAAGCGAGTAGATACCAGTTATGCTGTCGTGTAGAACAATAAACTAGCTATCAAACAAGACTATTTCTAGGGTGATACAAGACTGCGTAGTTTAGTAAGTGAAGCGATGAACAAGACATTATTCAATTTTAGGAATATTTGTAGTTTTACTTGATTTTCATCAGGTTTGACGGCAAGCGAGTAGATACCAGTTATGCTGTCGTGTAGAACAATAAACTAGCTATCAAACAAGACTATTTTTAGGGTGATACAAGACTGCGTAGTTTAGTAAGTGAAGCAATGAAAAATATGTGATTTAGTTTAAGGAATTCTTGTAGTCCTACTTGATTTTCATCAAGTTGGACGGCAAGCCAGTAGACACCAGTTATACAGTTGTGTAGAACAATAAACTAGCTATCAAACAAGACTATTTCTAGGGTGATACAAGACTGCGTAGGTTAGTAAGTGAAGCTATGAAAAATATGTTATTCAGTTTAAGGAATTCTTGTAGTCCTACTTGATTTTCATCAAGTTGGACGGCAAGCGAGTAGATACCAGTTATACAGTTGTGTAGAACAATAAACTAGCTATCAAACAAGACTATTTCTAGGGTGATACAAGACTGCGTAGGTTAGTAAGTGAAGCAATGAAAAATATGTTATTTTGTTTAAGGAATTCTTGTAGTCCTACTTGTTTTTCATAAAGTTGGACGGCAAGCGAGTAGATACCAGTTATACAGTTATGTAGAATAATAAACTAGCTATCAAACAAGACTATTTCTAGGGTGATACAAGACTGCGTAGGTTAGTAAGTGAAGCGATGAAAATATGTTATTCAGTTTAAGGAATTCTTGTAGTCCTACTTGATTCTCATAAAGTTGGACGGCAAGCGAGTAGATACCAGTTATACAGTTGTGTAGAACAATAAACTAGCTATCAAACAAGACTATTTCGAGGGTGATACAAGACTGCGTAGGTTAGTAAGTGAAGCAATGAAAAATATGTTATTTAGTTTAAGGAATTCTTGTAGTCCTACTTGATTTTCATCAAGTTGGACGGCAAGCGAGTAGATACCAGTTATACAGTTGTGTAGAACTATAAACTAGCTATCAAACAAGACTATTTCTAGGGTGATACAAGACTGCGTAGGTTAGTAAGTGAAGCTATGAAAAATATGTTATTCAGTTTAAGGAATTCTTGTAGTCCTACTTGATTTTCATCAAGTTGGACGGCAAGCGAGTAGATACCAGTTATACAGTTGTGTAGAACAATAAACTAGCTATCAAACAAGACTATTTCTAGGGTGATACAAGACTGCGTAGGTTAGTAAGTGAAGCAATGAAAAATATGTTATTCAGTTTAAGGAATTCTTGTAGTCCTACTTGATTTTCATCAAGTTGGACGGCAAGCGAGTAGATAGCAGTTATACAGTTGTGTAGAACAATAAACTAGCTATCAAACAAGACTATTCCTAGGGTGATACAAGACTGCGTAGTTTAGTAAGTGAAGCAATGAACAAGACATTATTCAATTTTAGGAATATTTGTAGTTTTACTTGATTTTCATCAGGTTTGACGGCAAGCGAGTAGATACCAGTTATGCTGTCGTGTAGAACAATAAACTAGCTATCAAACAAGACTATTTCTAGGGTGATACAAGACTGCGCAGTTTAGTAAGTGAAGCGATGAACAAGATATTATTCAATTTTAGGAATATTTGTAGTTTTACTTCATTTTCATCAGGTTTGACGGCAAGCGAGTAGATAACAGTTATGCTGTCGTGTAGAACAATAAACTAGCTATCAAACAAGACTATTTCAAGGGTGATACAAGACTGCGTAGGTTAGTAAGTGAAGCGATGAAAATATGTTATTCAGTTTAAGGAATTCTTGTAGTCCTACTTGATTCTCATAAAGTTGGACGGCAAGCGAGTAGATACCAGTTATACAGTTGTGTAGAACAATAAACTAGCTATCAAACAAGACTATTTCTAGGGTGATACAAGACTGCGTAGGTTAGTAAGTCAAGCAATGAAAAATATGTTATTTAGTTTAAGGAATTCTTGTAGTCCTACTTGATTTTCATCAAGTTAGACGGCAAGCGAGTATATACCAGTTATACAGTTGTGTAGAACAATAAACTAGCTATCAAACAAGACTATTTCTAGGGTGATACAAGACTGCGTAGGTTAGTAAGTGAAGCTATGAAAAATATGTTATTCAGTTTAAGGAATTCTTGTAGTCCTACTTGATTTTCATCAAGTTGAACGGCAAGCGAGTAGATACCAGTTATACAGTTGTGTAGAACAATAAACTAGCTATCAAACAAGACTATTCCTAGGGTGATACAAGACTGCGTAGGTTAGTAAGTGAAGCGATGAAAATATGTTATTCAGTTTAAGCAATTCTTGTAGTCCTACTTGATTTTCATCAAGTTGGACGGCAAGCGAGTAGATACCAGTTATACAGTTGTGTAGAACAATAAACTAGCTATCAAACAAGACTATTTCTAGGGTGATAGAAGACTGCGTAGGTTAGTAAGTGAAGCAATGAAAAATATGTTATTAAGTTTAAGGAATTCTTGTAGTCCTACTTGATTTTCATCAAGTTGAACGGCAAGCGAGTAGATACCAGTTATACAGTTGTGTAGAACAAAAAACTAGCTATCAAACAAGACTATTCCTAGGGTGATACAAGACTGCGTAGGTTAGTAAGTGAAGCAATGAAAAATATGTTATTTAGTTAAAGGAATTCTTGTAGTCCTACTTGATTTTCATCAAGTTGGACGGCAAGCGAGTAGATAACAGTTATACAGTTGTGTAGAACAATAAACTAGCTATCAAACAAGACTATTTCTAGGGTGATACAAGACTGCCTAGGTTAGTAAGTGAAGCAATGAAAAATATGTTATTTAGTTTAAGGAATTCTTGTAGTCCTACTTGATTTTCATCAAGTTAGACGGCAAGCGAGTATATACAAGTTATGCAGTTGTGTAGAACAATAAACTAGCTATCAAACAAGACTATTTCTAGGGTGATACAAGACTGCGTAGGTGAGTAAGTGATGCAATGAAAAATATGTTATTTAGTTTAAGGAATTCTTGTAGTCCTACTTGATTTTCATCAAGTTGGACGGCAAGCGAGTATATACCAGTTATACAGTTGTGTAGAACAATAAACTAGCTATCAAACAAGACTATTTCTAGGGTGATACAAGACTACGTAGGTTAGTAAGTGAAGCAATGAAAAATATGTTATTTAGTTTAAGGAATTCTTGTAGTCCTACTTGATTTTCATCAAGTTGGACGGCAAGCGAGTAGATACCAGTTATACAGTTGTGTAGAACAATAAACTAGCTATCAAACAAGACTATTTCTAGGGTGATAGAAGACTGCGTAGGTTAGTAAGTGAAGCAATGAAAAATATGTTATTTTGTTTAAGGAATTCTTGTAGTCCTACTTGTTTTTCATAAAGTTGGACGGCAAGCGAGTAGATACCAGTTATACAGTTGTGTAGAATAATAAACTAGCTATCAAACAAGACTATTTCTAGGGTGATACAAGACTGCGTAGGTTAATAAGTGAAGCGATGAAAATATGTTATTCAGTTTAAGGAATTCTTGTAGTCCTACTTGATTTTCATAAAGTTGGACGGCAAGCGAGTAGATACCAGTTATACAGTTATGTAGAATAATAAACTAGCTATCAAACAAGACTATTTCTAGGGTGATACAAGACTGCGTAGGTTAGTAAGTGAAGCGATGAACAAGATATTATTCAATTTTAGGAATATTTGTAGTTTTACTTGATTTTCATCAGGTTTGACGGCAAGCGAGTAGATACCAGTTATGCTGTCGTGTAGAACAATAAACTAGCTATCAAACAAGACTATTTCTAGGGTGATACAAGACTGCGTAGGTTAGTAAGTGAAGCGATGAACAAGATATTATTCAATTTTAGGAATATTTGTAGTTTTACTTGATTTTCATCAGGTTTGACGGCAAGCGAGTAGATACCAGTTATGCTGTCGTGTAGAACAATAAACTAGCTATCAAACAAGACTATTTCTAGGGTGATACAAGACTGCGTAGTTTAGTAAGTGAAGCGATGAACAAGACATTATTCAATTTTAGGAATATTTGTAGTTTTACTTGATTTTCATCAGGTTTGACGGCAAGCGAGTAGATACCAGTTATGCTGTCGTGTAGAACAATAAACTAGCTATCAAACAAGACTATTTTTAGGGTGATACAAGACTGCGTAGTTTAGTAAGTGAAGCAATGAAAAATATGTGATTTAGTTTAAGGAATTCTTGTAGTCCTACTTGATTTTCATCAAGTTGGACGGCAAGCCAGTAGACACCAGTTATACAGTTGTGTAGAACAATAAACTAGCTATCAAACAAGACTATTTCTAGGGTGATACAAGACTGCGTAGGTTAGTAAGTGAAGCTATGAAAAATATGTTATTCAGTTTAAGGAATTCTTGTAGTCCTACTTGATTTTCATCAAGTTGGACGGCAAGCGAGTAGATACCAGTTATACAGTTGTGTAGAACAATAAACTAGCTATCAAACAAGACTATTTCTAGGGTGATACAAGACTGCGTAGGTTAGTAAGTGAAGCAATGAAAAATATGTTATTTTGTTTAAGGAATTCTTGTAGTCCTACTTGTTTTTCATAAAGTTGGACGGCAAGCGAGTAGATACCAGTTATACAGTTGTGTAGAATAATAAACTAGCTATCAAACAAGACTATTTCTAGGGTGATACAAGACTGCGTAGGTTAGTAAGTGAAGCGATGAAAATATGTTATTCAGTTTAAGGAATTCTTGTAGTCCTACTTGATTCTCATAAAGTTGGACGGCAAGCGAGTAGATACCAGTTATACAGTTGTGTAGAACAATAAACTAGCTATCAAACAAGACTATTTCGAGGGTGATACAAGACTGCGTAGGTTAGTAAGTGAAGCAATGAAAAATATGTTATTTAGTTTAAGGAATTCTTGTAGTCCTACTTGATTTTCATCAAGTTGGACGGCAAGCGAGTAGATACCAGTTATACAGTTGTGTAGAACTATAAACTAGCTATCAAACAAGACTATTTCTAGGGTGATACAAGACTGCGTAGGTTAGTAAGTGAAGCTATGAAAAATATGTTATTCAGTTTAAGGAATTCTTGTAGTCCTACTTGATTTTCATCAAGTTGGACGGCAAGCGAGTAGATACCAGTTATACAGTTGTGTAGAACAATAAACTAGCTATCAAACAAGACTATTTCTAGGGTGATACAAGACTGCGTAGGTTAGTAAGTGAAGCAATGAAAAATATGTTATTTTGTTTAAGGAATTCTTGTAGTCCTACTTGTTTTTCATAAAGTTGGACGGCAAGCGAGTAGATACCAGTTATACAGTTGTGTAGAATAATAAACTAGCTATCAAACAAGACTATTTCTAGGGTGATACAAGACTGCGTAGGTTAGTAAGTGAAGCGATGAAAATATGTTATTCAGTTTAAGGAATTCTTGTAGTCCTACTTGATTCTCATAAAGTTGGACGGCAAGCGAGTAGATACCAGTTATACAGTTGTGTAGAACAATAAACTAGCTATCAAACAAGACTATTTCTAGGGTGATACAAGACTGCGTAGGTTAGTAAGTGAAGCAATGAAAAATATGTTATTTTGTTTAAGGAATTCTTGTAGTCCTACTTGTTTTTCATAAAGTTGGACGGCAAGCGAGTAGATACCAGTTATACAGTTGTGTAGAATAATAAACTAGCTATCAAACAAGACTATTTCAAGGGTGATACAAGACTGCGTAGGTTAGTAAGTGAAGCGATGAAAATATGTTATTCAGTTTAAGGAATTCTTGTAGTCCTACTTGATTCTCATAAAGTTGGACGGCAAGCGAGTAGATACCAGTTATACAGTTGTGTAGAACAATAAACTAGCTATCAAACAAGACTATTTCTAGGGTGATACAAGACTGCGTAGGTTAGTAAGTCAAGCAATGAAAAATATGTTATTTAGTTTAAGGAATTCTTGTAGTCCTACTTGATTTTCATCAAGTTAGACGGCAAGCGAGTATATACCAGTTATACAGTTGTGTAGAACAATAAACTAGCTATCAAACAAGACTATTTCTAGGGTGATACAAGACTGCGTAGGTTAGTAAGTGAAGCTATGAAAAATATGTTATTCAGTTTAAGGAATTCTTGTAGTCCTACTTGATTTTCATCAAGTTGAACGGCAAGCGAGTAGATACCAGTTATACAGTTGTGTAGAACAATAAACTAGCTATCAAACAAGACTATTCCTAGGGTGATACAAGACTGCGTAGGTTAGTAAGTGAAGCGATGAAAATATGTTATTCAGTTTAAGCAATTCTTGTAGTCCTACTTGATTTTCATCAAGTTGGACGGCAAGCGAGTAGATACCAGTTATACAGTTGTGTAGAATAATAAACTAGCTATCAAACAAGACTATTTCTAGGGTGATACAAGACTGCGTAGGTTAGTAAGTGAAGCGATGAAAATATGTTATTCAGTTTAAGGAATTCTTGTAGTCCTACTTGATTCTCATAAAGTTGGACGGCAAGCGAGTAGATACCAGTTATACAGTTGTGTAGAACAATAAACTAGCTATCAAACAAGACTATTTCGAGGGTGATACAAGACTGCGTAGGTTAGTAAGTGAAGCAATGAAAAATATGTTATTTAGTTTAAGGAATTCTTGTAGTCCTACTTGATTTTCATCAAGTTGGACGGCAAGCGAGTAGATACCAGTTATACAGTTGTGTAGAACTATAAACTAGCTATCAAACAAGACTATTTCTAGGGTGATACAAGACTGCGTAGGTTAGTAAGTGAAGCTATGAAAAATATGTTATTCAGTTTAAGGAATTCTTGTAGTCCTACTTGATTTTCATCAAGTTGGACGGCAAGCGAGTAGATACCAGTTATACAGTTGTGTAGAACAATAAACTAGCTATCAAACAAGACTATTTCTAGGGTGATACAAGACTGCGTAGGTTAGTAAGTGAAGCAATGAAAAATATGTTATTCAGTTTAAGGAATTCTTGTAGTCCTACTTGATTTTCATCAAGTTGGACGGCAAGCGAGTAGATAGCAGTTATACAGTTGTGTAGAACAATAAACTAGCTATCAAACAAGACTATTCCTAGGGTGATACAAGACTGCGTAGTTTAGTAAGTGAAGCAATGAACAAGACATTATTCAATTTTAGGAATATTTGTAGTTTTACTTGATTTTCATCAGGTTTGACGGCAAGCGAGTAGATACCAGTTATGCTGTCGTGTAGAACAATAAACTAGCTATCAAACAAGACTATTTCTAGGGTGATACAAGACTGCGCAGTTTAGTAAGTGAAGCGATGAACAAGATATTATTCAATTTTAGGAATATTTGTAGTTTTACTTCATTTTCATCAGGTTTGACGGCAAGCGAGTAGATAACAGTTATGCTGTCGTGTAGAACAATAAACTAGCTATCAAACAAGACTATTTCAAGGGTGATACAAGACTGCGTAGGTTAGTAAGTGAAGCGATGAAAATATGTTATTCAGTTTAAGGAATTCTTGTAGTCCTACTTGATTCTCATAAAGTTGGACGGCAAGCGAGTAGATACCAGTTATACAGTTGTGTAGAACAATAAACTAGCTATCAAACAAGACTATTTCTAGGGTGATACAAGACTGCGTAGGTTAGTAAGTCAAGCAATGAAAAATATGTTATTTAGTTTAAGGAATTCTTGTAGTCCTACTTGATTTTCATCAAGTTAGACGGCAAGCGAGTATATACCAGTTATACAGTTGTGTAGAACAATAAACTAGCTATCAAACAAGACTATTTCTAGGGTGATACAAGACTGCGTAGGTTAGTAAGTGAAGCTATGAAAAATATGTTATTCAGTTTAAGGAATTCTTGTAGTCCTACTTGATTTTCATCAAGTTGAACGGCAAGCGAGTAGATACCAGTTATACAGTTGTGTAGAACAATAAACTAGCTATCAAACAAGACTATTCCTAGGGTGATACAAGACTGCGTAGGTTAGTAAGTGAAGCGATGAAAATATGTTATTCAGTTTAAGCAATTCTTGTAGTCCTACTTGATTTTCATCAAGTTGGACGGCAAGCGAGTAGATACCAGTTATACAGTTGTGTAGAACAATAAACTAGCTATCAAACAAGACTATTTCTAGGGTGATAGAAGACTGCGTAGGTTAGTAAGTGAAGCAATGAAAAATATGTTATTAAGTTTAAGGAATTCTTGTAGTCCTACTTGATTTTCATCAAGTTGAACGGCAAGCGAGTAGATACCAGTTATACAGTTGTGTAGAACAAAAAACTAGCTATCAAACAAGACTATTCCTAGGGTGATACAAGACTGCGTAGGTTAGTAAGTGAAGCAATGAAAAATATGTTATTTAGTTAAAGGAATTCTTGTAGTCCTACTTGATTTTCATCAAGTTGGACGGCAAGCGAGTAGATAACAGTTATACAGTTGTGTAGAACAATAAACTAGCTATCAAACAAGACTATTTCTAGGGTGATACAAGACTGCCTAGGTTAGTAAGTGAAGCAATGAAAAATATGTTATTTAGTTTAAGGAATTCTTGTAGTCCTACTTGATTTTCATCAAGTTAGACGGCAAGCGAGTATATACAAGTTATGCAGTTGTGTAGAACAATAAACTAGCTATCAAACAAGACTATTTCTAGGGTGATACAAGACTGCGTAGGTGAGTAAGTGATGCAATGAAAAATATGTTATTTAGTTTAAGGAATTCTTGTAGTCCTACTTGATTTTCATCAAGTTGGACGGCAAGCGAGTATATACCAGTTATACAGTTGTGTAGAACAATAAACTAGCTATCAAACAAGACTATTTCTAGGGTGATACAAGACTACGTAGGTTAGTAAGTGAAGCAATGAAAAATATGTTATTTAGTTTAAGGAATTCTTGTAGTCCTACTTGATTTTCATCAAGTTGGACGGCAAGCGAGTAGATACCAGTTATACAGTTGTGTAGAACAATAAACTAGCTATCAAACAAGACTATTTCTAGGGTGATAGAAGACTGCGTAGGTTAGTAAGTGAAGCAATGAAAAATATGTTATTTTGTTTAAGGAATTCTTGTAGTCCTACTTGATTCTCATAAAGTTGGACGGCAAGCGAGTAGATACCAGTTATACAGTTGTGTAGAACAATAAACTAGCTATCAAACAAGACTATTTCTAGGGTGATACAAGACTGCGTAGGTTAGTAAGTGAAGCAATGAAAATATGTTATTCAGTTTAAGGAATTCTTGTAGTCCTACTTGATTTTCATCAAGTTGAACGGCAAGCGAGTAGATACCAGTTAAACAGTTGTGTAGAACAATAAACTAGCTATCAAACAAGACTATTTCTAGGGTGATACAAGACTGCGTAGGTTAGTAAGTGAAACTATGAAAAATATGTTATTCAGTTTAAGGAATTCTTGTAGTCCTACTTGATTTTCATCAAGTTGGACGGCAAGCGAGTAGATACCAGTTATACAATTGTGTAGAACAATAAACTAGCTATCAAACAAGACTATTTCTAGGGTGATACAAGACTGCGTAGGTTAGTAAGTGAAGCTATGAAAAATATGTTATTCAGTTTAAGGAATTCTTGTAGTCCTACTTGATTCTCATAAAGTTGGACGGCAAACGAGTAGATACCAGTTATACAGTTGTGTATAACAATAAACTAGCTATCAAACAAGACTATTTCTAGGGTGATACAAGACTGCGTAGGTTAGTAAGTGAAGCAATGAAAATATGTTATTCAGTTTAAGGAATTCTTGTAGTCCTACTTGATTTTCATCAAGTTGGACGGCAAGCGAGTAGATACCAGTTATACAGTTGTGTAGAACAATAAACTAGCTATCAAACAAGACTATTTCTAGGGTGATACAAGACTGCGTAGGTTAGTAAGTGAAGCAATGAAAAATATGTTATTTTGTTTAAGGAATTCTTGTAGTCCTACTTGTTTTTTATAAAGTTGGACGGCAAGCGAGTAGATACCAGTTATACAGTTGTGTAGAATAATAAACTAGCTATCAAACAAGACTATTTCTAGGGTGATACAAGACTGCGTAGGTTAGTAAGTGAAGCGATGAAAATATGTTATTCAGTTTAAGGAATTCTTGTAGTCCTACTTGATTCTCATAAAGTTGGACGGCAAGCGAGTAGATACCAGTTATACAGTTGTGTGGAACAATAAACTAGCTATCAAACAAGACTATTTCTAGGGTGATACAAGACTGCGTAGGTTAGTAAGTGAAGCAATGAAAAATATGTTATTTAGTTTAAGGAATTCTTGTAGTCCTACTTGATTTTCATCAAGTTAGACGGCAAGCGAGTATATACCAGTTATACAGTTGTGTAGAACAATAAACTAGCTATCAAACAAGACTATTTCTAGGGTGATACAAGACTGCGTAGGTTAGTAAGTGAAGCTATGAAAAATATGTTATTCAGTTTAAGGAATTCTTGTAGTCCTACTTGATTTTCATCAATTTCGACGGCAAGCGAGTAGATACCAGTTATACAGTTGTGTAGAACAATAAACTAGCTATCAAACAAGACTATTTCTAGGGTGATACAAGACTGCGTAGGTTAGTAAGTGAAGCAATGAAAAATATGTTATTTTGTTTAAGGAATTCTTGTAGTCCTACTTGTTTTTCATAAAGTTGGACGGCAAGCGAGTAGATACCAGTTATACAGTTGTGTAGAATAATAAACTAGCTATCCAACAAGACTATTCCTAGGGTGATACAAGACTGCGTAGGTTAGTAAGTGAAGCAATGAAAAATATGTTATTTAGTTTAAGGAATTCTTGTAGTCCTACTTGATTTTCATCAAGTTGGACGGCAAGCGAGTATATACCAGTTATGCAGTTGTGTAGAACAATAAACTAGCTATCAAACAAGACTATTCCTAGGGTGATACAAGACTGCGTAGGTTAGTAAGTGAAGCAATGAAAAATATGTTATTTTGTTTAAGGAATTCTTGTAGTCCTACTTGATTTTCATCAAGTTGGACGGCAAGCGAGTAGATACCAGTTATACAGTTGTGTAGAACAATAAACTAGCTATCAAACAAGACTATTTCTAGGGTGATACAAGACTGCGTAGGTTAGTAAGTGAAGCTATGAAAAATATGTTATTCAGTTTAAGGAATGCAAAGTACATGCGGCCGCCGGCTCACACGTCGTGTGACTATTCAATGGTTGCGGCGCAGCGTTACTGATCGCACGCGCACGCGCTGCTGTACCGCTGTACGATCATAAAATAAATCGTTTCACTTTGTATCCCCTGGTTACATGTATGGAGTGCCCCCCTCCCCCTACTTTAATATTTTTTCGTCATTTCACATCACTTTTACGTAGCGGTTCATACGAGTAGAACACACACCTTCCTGCTAAATTTTTTAATTGTATTTATTTGTAGTGCTTATAGTCTCCGAGTACGTCGGCTGTCACATACAGACGAAAAGACGGACGGACGGGTTCCGTTTTCAGCATTTTGGCTACGGAACCTTAAAAGTACTATTCGTAATTGTATATCCTGAAGGACGGTACGGTCGACATTTGTCGGGCATGCCGCCGTCCCGGAGAGTCACTCAGGCATATCTTTTCCGGTTGCGGTCATCTTGCTAACGGCGAGTACTTGCACAGACATAACCTTGTAGCCAGGATCATTCACCAGCAACTTGCCCTTCTATACGGTCTTGTGGACGTCGAAGTGCCGTACTATAAGTACACACCTGCGCCAGTTCTCGAAAATGGTCGTGCCACGCTCTATTGGGATCGATCTGTCATCACGGACAGGACTATTGTAGCCAATAAGCCTGATATCGTGCTGATAGATCGATCAAAACGCCAGACAGTGCTCGTTGACATCACCATCCCCCATGACGAGAACCTCGTGAAGGCCGAGAAGGACAAACTCAGCAAGTACCTAGACTTGGCCCACGAGGTAACCGCCATGTGGGATGTTGATTCAACGACCATTGTCCCGATAGTTGTATCTACGAACGGTCTAATAGCGAAGAGTCTCGACCAACACCTCAAGAGACTCTCGCTAGATGGCTGGGTCAAGGGTCAGATTCAGAAGGCGGTACTCCTGGACACGGCGCGCATTGTCAGGAGGTTCCTCTCTCTGTCGCCCTAACCGCCGGTAGCTTAGGCCCTGCCCCGCTGCCGGCGGCACCCTAGGTTAGGTTTTTATAATATTTTTATGTTTTGTAAATGTATTTTTATATTTTACTTTTTATAAAGCTATTATAACAACCTAGCCTAAGTTTCCAAATAAATAAAGAGAAAATAAGAACAGTGATGGGCATAGATATGTATACATTTTTGTACCTTATTTCAATGGAGTAAGGTGAAAAAGTGTATGTACGTGTGTTGGTGCCCTTGACTGTACATATGTATATTAAAATAGGTTCTCGCTGGTGGTAACCCTAGCGCTGAGGGCGGGGCCTCGAAACAGCGCGTTGCGTGCGGTAGAAAGAGATGGCCACGTTTAGGCACGTTTGGCATACCTAAACGGGGGATTTGTTAACAGAGAAACTTCTGTACTTGTACTATTACTTATTCTGTGGTTTAGGTTTGCCAAACGTGCCTGAACGTGGCCATCTCTTTCTACCGCAATTCGCACGCAACGCGCTCTATCGAGGCCCCGCCCTCAGCGCTAGGGTTACCACCAGCGAGAACCTATTTTAATATATGTACTTTATTATTAGTAGTGTCGTTTACAATACAATTACGAATAGTACTTTTAAGGTTTCGTAGCCAAAATGGTGAAAATGGAACCGGAGACTATCATCATCCTAGCGTTATCCCAGTACAGTTGCATCCTGAAGGATGCCTGGGGTCCGCTAACTTATCCTAAGATTTGGCGTAGGCACTAGTTTTTACGGAAGCGGCTGCCATCTGACCTTCCAACCCCGAGGGGAAACTAGACCTTATTGGGATTAGGCTTTGTCAAGTGAGTGGGCAACTTGACTGTTATCTTCTATATCTTGTTCATCGCTTCACTTACTAACCTACGCAGTCTTGTATCACCCTTGAAATAGACTTATTTGATAGCTAGTTCATTATTCTACACAACTGTATAACAAGTATCTACTCGCTTGCCGTCCAACTTGATGAAAATCAAGTAGGACTACAAGAATTCCTTAAGCTGAATAACATATTTTTCATTGCTTCACTTACTAACCTACGCAGTCTTGTATCACCCTAGAAATAGTCTTGTTTGATAGCTAGGTTATTGTTCTACACGACAGCATAATTTCTGGTATCTACTCGCTTGCCGTCCAACTTGATGAAAATCAAGTAGGACTACAAGAATTCCTTAAACTGAATAACATATTTTTCATTGCTTCACTTACTAATCTACGCAGTCTTGTATCACCCTAGGAATAGTCTTGTTTGATAGCTAGTTTATTGTTACACACGACAGCATAACTGGTATCTACTCGCTTGCCGTCAAACCTGATGAAAATCAAGTAAAACTACAAATATTCCTAAAATTGAATAATGTCTTGTTCATCGCTTCACTTACTAAACTACGCAGTCTTGTATCACCCTAGAAATAGTCTTGTTTGATAGCTAGTTTATTGTTCTACACGACAGCATAACTGGTATCTACTCGCTTGCCGCCAAACCTGATGAAAATCAAGTAAAACTACAAATATTCCTAAAATTGAATAATATCTTGTTCATCGCTTCACTTACTAACCTACGCAGTCTTGTATCACCCTTGAATTAGACTTATTTGATAGCTAGTTCATTATTCTACACAACTGTATAACAAGTATCTACTCGCTTGCCGTCCAACTTGATGAAAATCAAGTAGGACTACAAGAATTCCTTAAACTGAATAACATATTTTTCATTGCTTCACTTACTAACCTACGCAGTCTTGTATCACCCTAGAAATAGTCTTGTTTGATAGCTAGTTTATTGTTCTACACGACAGCATAACTGGTATCTACTCGCTTGCCGTCAAACCTGATGAAAATGAAGTAAAACTACAAATATTCCTAAAATTGAATAATATCTTGTTCATCGCTTCACTTACTAAACTGCGCAGTCTTGTATCACCCTAAAAAATGGTCTTGTTTGATAGCTAGTTTATTGTTCTACACGACAGCATAACTGGTATCTACTCGCTTGCCGTCAAACCTGATGAAAATGAAGTAAAACTACAAATATTCCTAAAATTGAATAATGTCTTGTTCATTGCTTCACTTACTTAACTAAGCAGTCTTGTATCACCCTAGGAATAGTCTTGTTTGATAGCTAGTTTATTGTTCTACACAACTGTATAACTGCTATCTACTCGCTTGCCGTCAAACCTGATGAAAATGAAGTAAAACTACAAATATTCCTAAAATTGAATAATATCTTGTTCATCGCTTCACTTACTAAACTGCGCAGTCTTGTATCACCCTAAAAAATGGTCTTGTTTGATAGCTAGTTTATTGTTCTACACGACAGCATAACTGGTATCTACTCGCTTGCCGTCAAACCTGATGAAAATGAAGTAAAACTACAAATATTCCTAAAATTGAATAATATCTTGTTCATCGCTTCACTTACTAAACTGCGCAGTCTTGTATCACCCTAGAAATAGTCTTGTTTGATAGCTAGTTTATTGTTCTACGCGACAGCATAACTGGTATCTACTCGCTTGCTGTCAAACATGATGAAAATCAAGTAAAACTACAAATATTCCTAAAATTGAATAATATCTTGTTCATCGCTTCACTTACTAAACTACGCAGTCTTGTATCACCCTAGAAATAGTCTTGTTTGATAGCTAGTTTATTGTTCTACACGACAGCATAACTGGTATCTACTCGCTTGCCGTCAAACCTGATGAAAATGAAGTAAAACTACAAATATTCCTAAAATTGAATAATATCTTGTTCATCGCTTCACTTACTAAACTGCGCAGTCTTGTATCACCCTAGAAATAGTCTTGTTTGATAGCTAGTTTATTGTTCTACACGACAGCATAACTGGTATCTACTCGCTTGCCGTCAAACCTGATGAAAATGAAGTAAAACTACAAATATTTCTAAAATTGAATAATATCTTGTTCATCGCTTCACTTACTAACCTACGCAGTCTTGTATCACCCTATAAATAGTCTTGTTTGATAGCTAGGTTATTGTTCTACACGACAGCATATCTGGTATCTACTCGCTTGCCGTCCAACTTGATGAAAATCAAGTAGGACTACAAGAATACCTTAAACTGAATAACATATTTTTCATTGCTTCACTTATTAACCTACGCAGTCTTGTATCACCCTAGAAATAGTCTTGTTTGATAGCTAGTTTATTGTTCTACACGACAGCATAACTGGTATCTACTCGCTTGCTGTCAAACATGATGAAAATCAAGTAAAACTACAAATATTCCTAAAATTGAATAATATCTTGTTCATCGCTTCACTTACTAAACTACGCAGTCTTGTATCACCCTAGAAATAGTCTTGTTTGATAGCTAGTTTATTGTTCTACACGACAGCATAACTGTTATCTACTCGCTTGCCGTCAAACCTGATGAAAATGAAGTAAAACTACAAATATTCCTAAAATTGAATAATATCTTGTTCATCGCTTCACTTACTAAACTGCGCAGTCTTGTATCACCCTAGAAATAGTCTTGTTTGATAGCTAGTTTATTGTTCTACACGACAGCATAACTGGTATCTACTCGCTTGCCGTCAAACCTGATGAAAATCAAGTAAAACTACAAATATTCCTAAAATTGAATAATGTCTTGTTCATTGCTTCACTTACTAAACTACGCAGTCTTGTATCACCCTAGGAATAGTCTTGTTTGATAGCTAGTTTATTGTTCTACACAACTGTATAACTGCTATCTACTCGCTTGCCGTCCAACTTGATGAAAATCAAGTAGGACTACAAGAATTCCTTAAACTGAATAACATATTTTTCATTGCTTCACTTACTAACCTACGCAGTCTTGTATCACCCTAGAAATAGTCTTGTTTGATAGCTAGTTTATTGTTCTACACGACAGCATAACTGGTATCTACTCGCTTGCCGTCAATCCTGATGAAAATCAAGTAAAACTACAAATATTCCTAAAATTGAATAATGTCTTGTTCATCGCTTCACTTACTAAACTGCGCAGTCTTGTATCACCCTAGAAATAGTCTTGTTTGATAGCTAGTTTATTGTTCTACACGACAGCATAACTGGTATCTACTCGCTTGCCGTCAAACCTGATGAAAATGAAGTAAAACTACAAATATTCCTAAAATTGAATAATATCTTGTTCATCGCTTCACTTACTAAACTGCGCAGTCTTGTATCACCCTAGAAATAGTCTTGTTTGATAGCTAGTTTATTGTTCTACGCGACAGCATAACTGGTATCTACTCGCTTGCTGTCAAACATGATGAAAATCAAGTAAAACTACAAATATTCCTAAAATTGAATAATATCTTGTTCATCGCTTCACTTACTAAACTACGCAGTCTTGTATCACCCTAGAAATAGTCTTGTTTGATAGCTAGTTTATTGTTCTACACGACAGCATAACTGGTATCTACTCGCTTGCCGTCAAACCTGATGAAAATGAAGTAAAACTACAAATATTCCTAAAATTGAATAATATCTTGTTCATCGCTTCACTTACTAAACTGCGCAGTCTTGTATCACCCTAGAAATAGTCTTGTTTGATAGCTAGTTTATTGTTCTACACGACAGCATAACTGGTATCTACTCGCTTGCCGTCAAACCTGATGAAAATGAAGTAAAACTACAAATATTTCTAAAATTGAATAATATCTTGTTCATCGCTTCACTTACTAACCTACGCAGTCTTGTATCACCCTATAAATAGTCTTGTTTGATAGCTAGGTTATTGTTCTACACGACAGCATATCTGGTATCTACTCGCTTGCCGTCCAACTTGATGAAAATCAAGTAGGACTACAAGAATACCTTAAACTGAATAACATATTTTTCATTGCTTCACTTATTAACCTACGCAGTCTTGTATCACCCTAGAAATAGTCTTGTTTGATAGCTAGTTTATTGTTCTACACGACAGCATAACTGGTATCTACTCGCTTGCTGTCAAACATGATGAAAATCAAGTAAAACTACAAATATTCCTAAAATTGAATAATATCTTGTTCATCGCTTCACTTACTAAACTACGCAGTCTTGTATCACCCTAGAAATAGTCTTGTTTGATAGCTAGTTTATTGTTCTACACGACAGCATAACTGTTATCTACTCGCTTGCCGTCAAACCTGATGAAAATGAAGTAAAACTACAAATATTCCTAAAATTGAATAATATCTTGTTCATCGCTTCACTTACTAAACTGCGCAGTCTTGTATCACCCTAGAAATAGTCTTGTTTGATAGCTAGTTTATTGTTCTACACGACAGCATAACTGGTATCTACTCGCTTGCCGTCAAACCTGATGAAAATCAAGTAAAACTACAAATATTCCTAAAATTGAATAATGTCTTGTTCATTGCTTCACTTACTAAACTACGCAGTCTTGTATCACCCTAGGAATAGTCTTGTTTGATAGCTAGTTTATTGTTCTACACAACTGTATAACTGCTATCTACTCGCTTGCCGTCCAACTTGATGAAAATCAAGTAGGACTACAAGAATTCCTTAAACTGAATAACATATTTTTCATTGCTTCACTTACTAACCTACGCAGTCTTGTATCACCCTAGAAATAGTCTTGTTTGATAGCTAGTTTATTGTTCTACACGACAGCATAACTGGTATCTACTCGCTTGCCGTCAATCCTGATGAAAATCAAGTAAAACTACAAATATTCCTAAAATTGAATAATGTCTTGTTCATCGCTTCACTTACTAAACTGCGCAGTCTTGTATCACCCTAGAAATAGTCTTGTTTGATAGCTAGTTTATTGTTCTACACGACAGCATAACTGGTATCTACTCGCTTGCCGTCAAACCTGATGAAAATGAAGTAAAACTACAAATATTCCTAAAATTGAATAATATCTTGTTCATCGCTTCACTTACTAAACTGCGCAGTCTTGTATCACCCTAGAAATAGTCTTGTTTGATAGCTAGTTTATTGTTCTACACGACAGCATAATTGGTATCTACTCGCTTGCCGTCAAACCTGATGAAAATGAAGTAAAACTACAAATATTCCTAAAATTGAATAATATCTTGTTCATCGCTTCACTTACTAAACTGCGCAGTCTTGTATCACCCTAGAAATAGTCTTGTCTGATAGCTAGTTTATTGTTCTACACGACAGCATAACTGGTGTCTACTCGCTTGCCGTCCAACTTGATGAAAATCAAGTAGGACTACAAGAATTCCTTAAACTGAATAACATATTTTTCATTGCTTCACTTACTAATCTACGCAGTCTTGTATCACCCTAGGAATAGTCTTGTTTGATAGCTAGTTTATTGTTATACACGACAGCATAACTGGTTTCTACTCGCTTGCCGTCAAACCTGATGAAAATGAAGTAAAACTACAAATATTCCTAAAATTGAATAATATCTTGTTTATCGCTTCACTTACTAAACTGCGCAGGCGCTAGTACTAAATCACGAAAAACTATATCACGAACGACTTTATCACGAAAACATTATCACGAATTTTTTTATCACGAATAGAATTGTCGGTTTGTTGTCTTGAGTACTTACCACTAGACCTGACATCGAGGGTCTGATGATGCAGCCGGAAGAGAGGCACTGGAACTGCCTAACGAAAAGTGATAAAGTAGTCTAGTTTGGGCTTGTTTGTTTTGTTGTCTTGAGTACTTACCACTAGACATGATGTCGAGGGTCTGATGATGCAGCCGGAAGAGAAGCACTGGAACTGTCTAACGAAAAGTAACAAAGAAGTCGAGTTTCGGCCTGTTGGTTTGTTGTCTTGAGTACTTACCACTAGACCTGACATCGAGGGTCTGATGACGCAGCCGGAAGAGAGGCACTGGAACTGCCTAACAGAAAGTGCTACGGTACTCGAGCTTGGGCTTGTTTGTTTTGTTATCTTAAGTACTTACCACTAGACCTGATGTCGAGGGTCTGATGATGCAGCCGGAAGAGAGGCACTGGAACTGTCTAACGAAAAGTGACAAAGAAGTCGAGTTTCGGCCTGTTGGTTTGTTGTCTTGAGTACTTACTACTAGACCTGACATCGAGGGTCTGATGATGCAGCCGGAAAAGAGGCACTGGAACTGCCTAACGAAAAGTGATAAAGTAGTCTAGTTTGGGCTTGTTTGTTTTGTTATCTTGAGTACTTACCATTACCACTAGACATGATGTCGAGGGTCTGATGATGCAGCCGGAAGAGAGGCACTGGAACTGTCTAACGAAAAGTGACAAAGAATTCGAGTTTCGGCCTGTTGGTTTGTTATCTTGAGTACTTACCACTAGACCTGACATCGAGGGTCTGATGATGCAGCCGGAAGAGAGGCACTGGAACTGCCTAACGAAAAGTGATACAGTAGTCTAGTTTGGGCTTGTTTGTTTTGTTGTCTTGAGTACTTACTACTAGACATGATGTCGAGGGTCTGATGATGCAGCCGGAAGAGAGGCACTGGAACTGCCTAACGAAAAGTAATAAAGTAGTCTAGTTTGGGCTTGTTTGTTTTGTTGTCTTGAGTACTTACCACTAGACCTGATGTCGAGGGTCTGATGATGCAGCCGGAAGAGAGGCATTGGAACTGCCTAACAGAAAGTGCTACGGTACTCGAGCTTGGGCTTGTTTGTTTTGTTATCTTGAGTACTTACCACTAGACCTGATGTCGAGGGTCTGATGGTGCAGCCGGAAGAGAGGCACTGGAACTGGAACTGCGTAACGAAAAGTCATAAAGAAGTCGAGATTGGGCTTGTTTGTTTTTTTGTCTTGAGTACTTACAACTAGACCCGATGTCGAGGGTCTGATGGTGCAGCCGGAAGAGAGGCACTGGAACTGCCTAGCGAAAAGTGATAAAGTAGTCGAGTTTGGGCTTGTTTGTTTTGTTGTCATAAATAAATGAAATAAAAGAACTTTATTCTGTAAGTAGGCCGCAATGGCACTTTTACAAGTCAAACCCTACTACTTCATGTCTTTCCGTTAGAAATTTCCAGTGCCTCTCTTCCGGCTGCATCATCAGACCCTTGACATCATGTCTAGTGGTAAGGACTCAAGACTCAAGGCAACAAAACAAACAAGCCCTAACTCGACGACTTTCTCACCTTTCCGTAGACAGTTCCAGTGCTTTTCTTCCGGCTGCATCATCAGACCCTCGACATCAGGTCTAGTGGTAAGTACTCAAGATAACAAAAGAAAGAAGCCCAAACTCGACTACTTTATGACTTTCCGTTAGACATGTGGGAACACAGTTGTGCACAGTTCTCACAACGCAGCGAATTCCTTCCCCCCGGCGTCGGGCGCGTCCCGGCGTGGGCCCAACGCGCCCCGCCATTCGTCTTGTAAACTTTGAACGAATAACACATATGAATAAATAGCTTAAATAGGAGTCAGAATCTTTCATTTATGGGTCACCACTTGGGTATAACCTTGAGCTAAGGTAAGCAGCGAGGGAGCTCGCTCAGTGGTGACCCCGACGTGATACGAAGACTTCAAGATGAATGGCGTAGGCGCCCCAGGACCACAGGGCAGCCTACAAGGACAGCCAGGCGGCTCACAGCAATTGCCACAAGGTGGACTTCAGCAATTGCCACAAGGAGGACTTCAAGGCCAGCCTTCAGGGCAAGTAGGATTACCAGTGCCACGCGACCTTGAACAGCCACAGAATCTGCAAGAAGCGGACGTGAAACCGGACGTCATGGCGATATCATTGGCGTCAAGGTTACCAGAATTTTGGGTTGACCAACCGCGAGTGTGGTTCATCCGGATCGAGGCCATTTTGGCACCACAACGATTGGGAGACGACTCGAGATTTGACCTCGTCGTCGCCAAGCTGCCGAAAGAAGTAATAATGCAGATCACGGATTTCCTGTCCCGACCGCCGGCTACAGGTAAATTTGCCGCGCTCAAGGCTAAGCTTCTGTCCTTGTTCGAAGACACAAGGATTCGACAAATCGAGAAGTTGATCGGCGAGATGGAACTAGGGGAATTAAAGCCGAGCCAGCTATTGACTAAAATGAAAGAACTGGCTCGTGAAAACTTCCCGGACGAGACCCTACGGATTTTGTGGCAAGGTCGTCTACCTACGCACGTACGGGCAGTTTTGGCTGTAGCAGAAACAAACGACCTCGACAGGCTAGCCAGCGTCGCGGACAACGTCGCCGAGGCAACGCGTCGTTCCTACGTATCCGAGGTCAGCCAGCCATCGTGTTCCCACAACACACCACCACACAACGGGTCATCTTGTAATAGCCCGACTATATTAGCAGAGATCGCAAAACTCAGCGTGCGACTGGCTAATGTGGAGCGGTCAAGGTCTCGACAGACAAATCAAGGACGTCGAGGACGCGGTTACGGGAGGTCAACTTCGCGCGCGAGAAGCGCCTCTCGAAATCGCCCAAATCCCCGAGCTAAAAGCAACCCCAATTGGCTGTGCACACCGCATTTCAGGTATGGTGCGAAAGCCAACAGATGTTACCAACCGTGCGCGTGGAAATCGTCGAATCCGGAAAACTAGATGCGATGGTGCAGTCAACGACGGAGGTCTGCACCGCATCGTTTAGCCGTCGTTTATGTGTTACGGACAACAAAAGTGGACTTAGATTTTTGGTGGACACGGGTGCAGATGTTTCCATTTTGCCGCCGAAAAACAGATTTTTCGATCGCGAGTGCACGAAATACAAACTTTACGCCGCGAACGGGAGTGAAATCAAGACTTACGGTACGAAAACCTTGGTGTTAGACTTTAATTTACGTAGACGGTACCGATGGGAGTTCGTAGTAGCGGATGTGAAGCAGCCTATTTTAGGAGCCGACTTCCTGGCCCATCATAAGCTGCTTGTAAATTTAAGTGCACGTAAGTTGGTGGATCAGACGACCGACCTCAAGGTCGCCGCAGAAATTGTGAGTATTAACCAACCTTCTATTTTCACTGTTAATGATAAACACCCGTTCCGCAAATTGTTGTCCGAGTTCCCAGAAATTACGAAACCCGCGTCATTCAAAGAGGCGCCATCCCATAATGTGCTACATTATATAGAAACTACAGGCCCGCCAGTTTTTGCACGCGCGAGGCCACTTCCGCCGGATAGGTATTTCAAGGTTAAGAAAGAGTTCGAATTAATGCAGGAACTAGGAATATGTAGACCATCGAAAAGTGCATGGGCTAGTCCACTACACGTAGTGGCTAAGAAGAACGGCGATATTCGACCTTGTGGAGACTACCGGAGACTTAACGCTATAACTAAGCCCGATAGGTACCCCATTCCTAGGCTACATGACTTTACCTATATCCTGGCTGGCAAGAAAGTATTTACTAAATTAGACATTAATCGCGCTTATCACTGTATTAGTGTAGCACCCGAGGACGTCGAGAAGACTGCCATAATAACCCCATTTGGGTTATTTGAGTTTCCCCAAATGAGTTTCGGGTTAAGGAACGCAGCGCAAAGTTTCCAGCGTTTTATGAGCAACTCTGTTCTTCAAGGTCTAGATTTCTTATTTAATTATTTGGATGATGTCATCATAGCTAGCGATAATTTAGAGCAGCATGAACGGCATCTAGCGGTAGTGTTCGAAAGGTTTAAGAATTTCGGCATAACAATTAATCTAGACAAGTGTTGCTTTGGACAGCCTTCGGTCGAATTTTTAGGGCATCATGTATCGACGGTAGGTATTAGACCCCTCGATGACAAAGTAAGTGCCATAGTCAACTATCCGAAGCCGGAAACGATCGAAGGGCTCCGTAGGTTCTTGGGAATGCTCAATTTCTATAGAGGTCACATTTCGGATGCGGCCATGAGGCAGGCCGAACTAGATAAGTATTTGGTAAATGCAAAAAAACGGGATAAGTCTAAAATCGCGTGGACGGCGGAGGCAGAGCAAGCATTTGCGGAGTGTAAAGCAGGTCTTCAACAGGCCGCCACACTCGCGCACCCCAAGTCAGACGCAGTGTTAGCCTTGATGTGTGACGCAAGTGACACCGCAGTGGGAAGCGCGTTGCAACAAAAGGTAAACAACGCATGGGAGCCTTTAGGTTTCTTTTCAAAAAAATTGTCACCGGCCCAGGCTAAATATAGTACGTATGATCGTGAGCTCCTAGCACTGTATTTATCTGTCAGGTATTTTCGCAAATTTTTCGAAGGACGACAGTTGACCTTGTATACCGATCACAAGCCCTTATGTACAGTGTTTAATAAGGTGGGCGACGACAATAAGGAAAGCCCTAGGCGCGCAAGGCAACTTTTGTTTATTAGCGAGTTTACAACGGACATACGACATATTAGCGGTAAGGATAATATCGTCGCAGATACGCTCTCAAGGGTAGAAACTATTGAATGTCCTACCATAATAGATTTCTCGGAATTAGCAAATGCTCAAGCGAAAGACGAGTATGTATTACGTATGTCGCAATCGGGTAGCAATAACAACACGAGCAAAGTGCAACTCAGGCTAATCACGTTACCTACTTGTAATAGAGCTATCTTATGCGAAATGTCTACACGCGAGGCTCGACCTTATTTACCATTAGAATTTCGTCACAAAGTATTCATTAGCCTACATTCGTTGAGCCATCCAGGTATTAGGACAACTAGGAGAATGGTTAGTAAATATTATTTTTGGCCCGAGATGAACAAGGATGTCGGGAATTGGGCAAGGACATGTATTCAATGTCAAAAGGCGAAGGTCAACCGCCATACAGTGTCCGATTTAGGTACGTTTCCAGATGCAGCTGGATTCCAGCACATTCACACGGATATAGTCGGACCCTTGCCAATAACCTCGAATGGATTTAGGTATCTGCTAACCGTCATAGATAGGTTTACAGGATGGCCGGAAGCTTTCCCTATTACAGAAATAACCGCGGAAATAGTAGCTAAGACTATTTACGAGGGCTGGATTGTTCGCTATGGTTGCCCGATAAGGTTAACTAGCGATCAAGGACGTCAGTTTGAAAGTCGGTTATTCGCGGAGCTTATGAAATTTTTGGGGGTAAAAAAAATTAGGACTACACCCTATCATGCACAGTCGAACGGGAAAATTGAGCGAATACACAGGGGGCTGAAGGCCGCGCTTATGGCAAAACTCGGCGAAGGTAGTTCATGGGTAGATCTTTTGCCTAGCGTTATGTTTGGTTTGCGCACCGCAGGTAGAAGCGATAGTGGCATAAGCGCAGCGGAAATGACGTTCGGTCGCACACTTCGTGTGCCAGGAGCGTTTTACGAGGTTTCGCCAGATAGAGACCCCGTCGACCCTTATAGTGTAGTAGAGAAAATTAGGGAGCACATAGCTAGTCTCAAACCGGTGTCGAGAAGAGATAACAGGAATAGAGCCATTTTCGTACACCCGGAGTTATTAACGTGCACACATGTTTTTGTCAGAGATGATACTGTCCGCAGGCCCTTGAAAGCGCCGTACGATGGACCTTACAAGGTCATCGAGAGGGGAGCTAAGGTATATTTGATTCAACTCCCAGGTAGGCAATCACACATTTCGATTGATAGGTTGAAACCGGCGTTCTTACTTAATTCAGAGGCAGATACGGGTAGCATGCCAGTGCGTGACGATATAGGACATACGGGTGAGTCTCGGGATGTGGGGGATCAGGTAACGCCATCAGCGCCACCATCACCCGCACCCACACCGGTAACTCGGACCACACGGCACGGAAGGGTCGTTAGGAGACCAGTTAGGTTCCTTATTGATGATGAGTAATTATGATTAGTTCACAGTCCCAGAATATAACAGTAGCGCAACTCACAATTTGTAGTATACTTCCGCAGGGGAGTCAGTTTAAATTGCGCAGAAGGTTGGTAATACTATCCTTGCATGTTTTTGACGTTAAGGTCGTAATTTTTTTTTTGATGTGTTTGTTATATTGATATTGCTATGTCGTAAGGAAAGCTCAGGCAAGCTTTGGAAAAGCGCTAAGTTATCCTTACTGTTTAATTTAAGTGACTGTGGTAATCTGTGTTAGCATTAAGTTACAATTGTGGTATGATTCAATGAGTTAGGAATATGTTAGTAACATGGCTCAGCGTTGCAGTACTGCTGTTGTATCATACGGTACGGCCGAACCGAGATGCAATGTCAGTAATTGTAACACCTGTGCGAGAAATAAATAATTACGTATAGCGCTATACCTTAGGTTGCAACCTAGTTAAGTTTTACCACGTTAGAGTAACCTACTTTTAAAATAAGATGTAGATGTAGGTAATGTTATTTTGTATTTTTGCAGGATGAGCAATTTGTGTAATATTAAAATAGCAGCATTCGACAGCTCGTAACCAGTTTCACTCACGAATCTGCGGTAACTCCGCGAGTATTTTTGTACACTATTTTAAGTTGTCATAATTTGTGTTTTGTGTACAATGGGTTTGGGACATAGTAAAGACGAGTCCCAGAACAGTAATATCGCCATCGCCCAGGTGCAGTCAATCTCTGGGCAAGTCGAATCGAAGCTTAATTACGTCGGAATAGGACTGCTAGTGATCGGAGCAATCCTAGTGATCACATTTCTATATGTGCTGCGCGCAAAATGCAAGCGCCATGTCAAAAGCTGGTTACGCAAGACGGTCGAATCGCTGCCTCCTCCTACTGCTATCCGAGTCCAGAATGTGCAGCCGCAGCAAATGCCGACTGCACAGACAGTGTATTAAGTGTAATGTAAGCAATACTTGTAACTAGAATAAGGATGTAGGGTAAAGGTCCCAAAGGAGAGACCAATGTATTTTTATTTTTAGTTTTATTTCATTTTTTTTAAAAAAGGGGAGGATTACTTTGGGAACACAGTTGTGCACAGTTCTCACAACGCAGCGAATTCCTTCCCCCCGGCGTCGGGCGCGTCCCGGCGTGGGCCCAACGCGCCCCGCCATTCGTCTTGTAAACTTTGAACGAATAACACATATGAATAAATAGCTTAAATAGGAGTCAGAATCTTTCATTTATGGGTCACCACTTGGGTATAACCTTGAGCTAAGGTAAGCAGCGAGGGAGCTCGCTCAGACAGTTCCAGTGCGTCTCTTGCGGCTGCATCATCATACCCTCGACATCAGGTCCAGAGGGAAGTACTCAAGCCAACAAAACAAACAAGCCCAAACTCGACGACTTTATCACTTTTCATTACACAGTTCCAGTGCCCTTCTTCCGGCTGCATCATCAGACCCTCGACATTAGGTCTAGTGGTAAGTACTCAAGATAACAAAACAAACAAGCCCAAGCTCGAATACCGTAGCACTTTCTGTTAGCCAGTTCCAGTGCCTCTCTTCCGGCTCCATCATCAGACCCTCGACATCAGGTCTAGTGGTAAGTACTCAAGACAACAAAACAAACAAGCCCAAACTAGACTACTTTATCACTTTTCGTTAGGCAGTTCCAGTGCCTCTCTTCCGGCTGCATCATCAGACCCTCGACATCGGGTTTAGTGGTAAGTACCTACTCAAGACAACAAAATAAGCAAGCCCAAACTCAACGACATTATCACTCTTCGTTAGGCAGTTCCAGTGCCTGTCTTCCGGCTGCATCATCAGACCCTCGACATCTGGTCTAGTGGTAACCACTCAAGACAACAAAACAAACAAGCCCAAACTCGACGACTTTATCACTTTTCATTACACAGTTCCAGTGCCTCTCTTTCGGCTGCATCATCAGACCCTCGACATCAGGTCTAGTGGTAAGTACTCAAGATAACAAAACAAACAAGCCCAAGCTCGAGTACCGTAGCACTTTTTGTTAGGCAGTTCCAGTGCCTCTCTTCCGGCTCCATCATCAGACCCTCGACATCAGGTCTAGTGGTAAGTACTCAAGACAACAAAACAAACAAGCCCAAACTCGACTACTTTATCACTTTTCGTTAGGCAGTTCCAGTGCCTCTCTTCCGGCTGCATCATCAGACCCTCGACATCGGGTTTAGTGGTAAGTACTCAAGACAACAAAATAAACAAGCCCAAACTCAACGACATTATCACTCTTCGTTAGGCAGTTCCAGTGCCTGTCTTCCGGCTGCATCATCAGACCCTCGACATCTGGTCTAGTGGTAAGTACTCAAGACAACAAAACAAACAAGCCCAAACTCGACTACTTTATCACTTTTCGTTAGGCAGTTCCAGTGCCTCTCTTCCGGCTGCATCATCAGACCATCGACATCAGGTCTAGTGGTAAGTACTCAAGACAACAAAACAAACAAGCCCAAACTCGACGACTTTATCACTTTTCATTACACAGTTCCAGTGCCCCTCTTTCGGCTGCATCATCAGACCCTCGACATCAGGTCTAGTGGTAAGTACTCAAGATAACAAAACAAACAAGCCCAAGCTCGAGTACCGTAGCACTTTTTGTTAGGCAGTTCCAGTGCCGCTCTTCCGGCTCCATCATCAGACCCTCGACATCAGGTCTAGTGGTAAGTACTCAAGACAACAAAACAAACAAGCCCAAACTCGACTACTTTATCACTTTTCGTAAGGCAGTTCCAGTGCCTCTCTTCCGGCTGCATCATCAGACCCTCGACATCAGGTCTAGTGGTAAGTACTCAAGACAACAAAACAAACAAGCCCAAACTCAACGACATTATCACTTTTCGTTAGGCAGTTCCAGTGCCTCTCTTCCGGCTCCATCATCAGACCCTCGACATCAGGTCTAGTGGTAAGTACTCAAGACAACAAAACAAACAAGCCCAAGCTCGAGTACCGTAGCACTTTCTGTTAGGCAGTTCCAGTGCCTCTCTTCCGGCTCCATTATCAGACCCTCGACATCGGGTTTAGTGGTAAGTACTCAAGACAACAAAATAAGCAAGCCCAAACTCAACGACATTATCACTCTTCGTTAGGCAGTTCCAGTGCCTGTCTTCCGGCTGCATCATCAGACCCTCGACATCTGGTCTAGTGGTAACCACTCAAGACAACAAAACAAACAAGCCCAAACTCGACGACTTTATCACTTTTCATTACACAGTTCCAGTGCCTCTCTTTCGGCTGCATCATCAGACCCTCGACATCAGGTCTAGTGGTAAGTACTCAAGATAACAAAACAAACAAGCCCAAGCTCGAGTACCGTAGCACTTTTTGTTAGGCAGTTCCAGTGCCTCTCTTCCGGCTCCATCATCAGACCCTCGACATCAGGTCTAGTGGTAAGTACTCAAGACAACAAAACAAACAAGCCCAAACTCGACTACTTTATCACTTTTCGTTAGGCAGTTCCAGTGCCTCTCTTCCGGCTGCATCATCAGACCCTCGACATCGGGTTTAGTGGTAAGTACTCAAGACAACAAAATAAACAAGCCCAAACTCAACGACATTATCACTCTTCGTTAGGCAGTTCCAGTGCCTGTCTTCCGGCTGCATCATCAGACCCTCGACATCTGGTCTAGTGGTAAGTACTCAAGACAACAAAACAAACAAGCCCAAACTCGACTACTTTATCACTTTTCGTTAGGCAGTTCCAGTGCCTCTCTTCCGGCTGCATCATCAGACCATCGACATCAGGTCTAGTGGTAAGTACTCAAGACAACAAAACAAACAAGCCCAAACTCGACGACTTTATCACTTTTCATTACACAGTTCCAGTGCCCCTCTTTCGGCTGCATCATCAGACCCTCGACATCAGGTCTAGTGGTAAGTACTCAAGATAACAAAACAAACAAGCCCAAGCTCGAGTACCGTAGCACTTTTTGTTAGGCAGTTCCAGTGCCGCTCTTCCGGCTCCATCATCAGACCCTCGACATCAGGTCTAGTGGTAAGTACTCAAGACAACAAAACAAACAAGCCCAAACTCGACTACTTTATCACTTTTCGTAAGGCAGTTCCAGTGCCTCTCTTCCGGCTGCATCATCAGACCCTCGACATCAGGTCTAGTGGTAAGTACTCAAGACAACAAAACAAACAAGCCCAAACTCAACGACATTATCACTTTTCGTTAGGCAGTTCCAGTGCCTCTCTTACGGCTGCATCATCAGACCCTCGACATCAGGTCTAGTGGTAAGTACTCAAGATAACAAAACAAACAAGCCCAAGCTCGAGTACCGTAGCACTTTCTGTTAGGCAGTTCCAGTGCCTCTCTTCCGGCTCCATTATCAGACCCTCGACATCAGGTCTAGTGGTAAGTACTCAAGAAAACAAAACAAACAAGCCCAAACTCGACTACTTTATCACTTTTCGTTAGGCAGTTCCAGTGCCTCTCCTCCGGCTGCATCATCAGACCCTCGACATCAGGTCTAGTAGTAAAATTTAATATAAATTAGCTTTTAAAGAAAATTGTTACCGCACACCCGCTGCGGATGATAGTACCTTATGCTTTCTGCCGGATGGGACCGTATTTCGAGCTAAGATTTTCGTGATAAAGTTTTCGTGATAAAGTCTTTCGTGATAAAGTTTTCGTGATAAAGTCTTTCGTGATAAAGTTTTCGTGATATAGTTTTCGTGATAAAGTTTTCGTGATATAGTTTTCGTGATAAAGTCTTTTCGTGATAAAGTCTTTTCGTGATAAAGTCTTTTCGTGATATAGTCTATTCGTGATAAAGTTTTCGTGATAAAGTCTTTAGTGATAAAATTTTCGTGGTAAAGTTTTCGTGATAAAGTCTTTTCGTGATAAAATCTATTCGTGATAAAGTTTTTCGTGGCAAAGTCGTTCGTGAAAAAGTGTTCGTGAAAAAGTTTTTCGTGATAAAGTACGGACACGCCCTGGAAATAGTCTTGTTTGATAGCTAGTTTATTGTTCTACACGACAGCTTAACTGGTTTCTACTCGCTTGCCGTCAAACCTGATGAAAATGAAGTAAAACTACAAATATTCCTAAAATTGAATAATATCTTGTTTATCACTTCACTTACTAAACTGCGCAGTCTTCTATCACCCTAGAAATAGACTTGTTTGATAGCTAGTTTATTGTTCTACACGACAGCATAACTGGTATCTACTCGCTTGCCGTCAAACCTGATGAAAATCAAGTAAAACTACAAATATTCCTAAAATTGAATAATGTCTTGTTCATTGCTTCACTTACTAAACTACGCAGTCTTGTATCACCCTAGGAATAGTCTTGTTTGATAGCTAGTTTATTGTTCTACACAACTGTATAACTGCTATCTACTCGCTTGCCGTCCAACTTGATGAAAATCAAGTAGGACTACAAGAATTCCTTAAACTGAATAACATATTTTTCATTGCTTCACTTACTAACCTACGCAGTCTTGTATCACCCTAGGAATAGTCTTGTTTGATAGCTAGTTTATTGTTCTACACGACAGCATAACTGGTATCTACTCGCTTGCCGTCAATCCTGATGAAAATCAAGTAAAACTACAAATATTCCTAAAATTGAATAATGTCTTGTTCATCGCTTCACTTACTAAACTACGCAGTCTTGTATCACCCTCAAAATAGACTTATTTGATAGTTAGTTCATCATTCTACACAACTGTATAACTGGTATCTACTGGCTTGCCGTCCAACTTGATGAAAATCAAGTAGGACTACAAGAATTCCTTAAACTAAATCACATATTTTTCATTGCTTCACTTACTAACCTACGCAGTCTTGTATCACCCTAGAATTAGTCTTGTTTGATAGCTAGTTTATTGTTCTACACGACAGCATAACTGGTATCTACTCGCTTGCCGTCAAACCTGATGAAAATCAAGTAAAACTACAAATATTCCTAAAATTGAATAATATCTTGTTTATCACTTCACTTACTAAACTGCGCAGTCTTGTATCACCCTAGAAATAGACTTGTTTGATAGCTAGTTTATTGTTCTACACGACAGCATAACTGGTATCTACTCGCTTGCCGTCAAACCTGATGAAAATCAAGTAAAACTACAAATATTCCTAAAATTGAATAATGTCTTGTTCATTGCTTCACTTACTAAACTACGCAGTCTTGTATCACCCTAGGAATAGTCTTGTTTGATAGCTAGTTTATTGTTCTACACAACTGTATAACTGCTATCTACTCGCTTGCCGTCCAACTTGATGAAAATCAAGTAGGACTACAAGAATTCCTTAAACTGAATAACATATTTTTCATTGCTTCACTTACTAACCTACGCAGTCTTGTATCACCCTAGGAATAGTCTTGTTTGATAGCTAGTTTATTGTTCTACACGACAGCATAACTGGTATCTACTCGCTTGCCGTCAATCCTGATGAAAATCAAGTAAAACTACAAATATTCCTAAAATTGAATAATGTCTTGTTCATCGCTTCACTTACTAAACTACGCAGTCTTGTATCACCCTCAAAATAGACTTATTTGATAGTTAGTTCATCATTCTACACAACTGTATAACTGGTATCTACTGACTTGCCGTCCAACTTGATGAAAATCAAGTAGGACTACAAGAATTCCTTAAACTAAATCACATATTTTTCATTGCTTCACTTACTAACCTACGCAGTCTTGTATCACCCTAGAATTAGTCTTGTTTGATAGCTAGTTTATTGTTCTACACGACAGCATAACTGGTATCTACTCGCTTGCCGTCAAACCTGATGAAAATCAAGTAAAACTACAAATATTCCTAAAATTGAATAATGTCTTGTTCATCGCTTCACTTACTAAACTACGCAGTCTTGTATCACCCTAGAAATAGTCTTGTTTGATAGCTAGTTTATTGTTCTACACGACAGCATAACTGGTATCTACTCGCTTGCCGTCAAACCTGATGAAAATCAAGTAAAACTACAAATATTCCTAAAATTGAATAATGTCTTGTTCATCGCTTCACTTACTGAACTACGCAGTCTTGTATCACCCTAGGAATAGTCTTGTTTGATAGCTAGTTTATTGTTCTACACGACAGCTTAACTGGTTTCTACTCGCTTGCCGTCAAACCTGATGAAAATGAAGTAAAACTACAAATATTCCTAAAATTGAATAATATCTTGTTTATCGCTTCACTTACTAAACTGCGCAGTCTTGTATCACCCTAGAAATAGTCTTGTTTGATAGCTAGTTTATTGTTCTACACGACAGCATAACTGGTATCTACTCGCTTGCCGTCAAACCTGATGAAAATCAAGTAAAACTACAAATATTCCTAAAATTGAATAATATCTTGTTCATCGCTTCACTTACTAACCTACGCAGTCTTGTATCACCCTAGAAATAGTCTTGTTTGATAGCTAGTTTATTGTTCTACACAACTGTATAACTGGTATCTACTCGCTTGCCGTCCAACTTGATGAAAATCAAGTAGGACTACAAGAATTACTTAAACTAAATATTATATTTTTCATTGCTTCACTTACTAACCTACGCAGTCTTGTATTGAAAAAGGGTTTGTTTTATAGCTGTTATACTTGTCTCTATCAAATACCTAATAAAAATTACAAGGTAGCCATCTAAGTTGCTGGCAGCCAGTAATTTCTGAAACACTATGAAAATAAATTTACATGGACTAGTTCTTGGCTCATTTACCCTACTAATCGATCGTGTGCCACTCTGTAAATGGATTTATTTTATAGCTTTGTTATTTTTCAATAACAAAACCTTATTAAGAATTACTGGCCTGCCGTCTAAGGTGCTAGCAGCCAGTTATTTCTGAAACACTACGAAAATATTTGTATTGACTAGTTCCAGGCTCATTTACCCTACTAATCGATCGTGTGCCACTTTGTAAATGGATTTTTTTTATAGTTTGGGTATTTTTCTATATTATAAACCCATTAATTATTGCTTGCCTGCCGTCTAAGGTGATAGCAGCCAGTATTTTCTGAAACAGTTTGAATTTTTTTGTATTGACTACATCCGTGCTCATTTACCCTACTGAACGATCGAGTGCCACTCTGAAAGTGGGTTCTTTTTGTATATATAATGATTTTCTATACGAATAACACATCAAAAATTACTAGCTTGCCGTCTAAAGTAGTGGCTGCTACATTGAAAAGTTAGCAGCCAAAATTAATTTTGTGTAAGTACATATTTGTATTATATGATGTTTATTTATTTTCATTCAAAGTTTTTAATATCCTGGGTGCTTTGCTGTGTCCTTAGATCCTTTTTTCAAAAGCATAGACCATCATAAATAAATGTCTTCTTAATCTGGTCGGGTTATAGGCGGCCGCTAACTTTGGCTGCTAACTTCACACCGGTTTGGAAAATCATCATGGCCACTAAAACAACGCTTTTGATGAGGTAGCGTAATTACGTAGGTATGGGTTTATAACAAAACTCAACGTTATTATTGGAAAACGGGACTTAATCGCGTACACTTATATTTTTTTTAAATCATAAGTGTACGCGTTTATGTCCCGTTTTCCAATAATAATGTGTGAAAAACGTGTAAGTTTAAATCGATATAAAACTCAACGTGGTACTAAATTTCTAATGCCACGATTTGCCTGAGGGGCTAGACATTATGGAGGTTTATATAAAAGCGCTCATTAGTTCAGATTATTTAAAATATAATAAACGAGTCACTCACGTCTTTATGTTGTTGTTGTGCAGTAAATTGCAGTAGGTATAGGGGGTTTCTAGAGAAGTTTTAAAGGGTTGGCAATAATTATAATTATACTCATCATCATGCGGACCGTAGCATCGCTTGTTTGTACATATTGTTACACCCTTTGTTGCTTGTTATTATTCCTCCCGTGATTTTATTCCCACTAACATTTTTTTTTTCATCATTTAGCTTCCCAGCAAGTTTTATATTAATATAATACAAAACATTTATGAGAACCGTAAAAAACTATGACTAACTAAAACTTATACTCTTTTTACGCATGACATTGGCTGAAACATCACCTCTATTAATATGCGCAGTTTACTGAAACCCCCTTTTGTAATTTGGCTATAACTTGTGTAAAGTATTATGTTTAATACTAAACCTTCCATTTTTCTCGGCAATAACTCCTCCAAAAAGTTATAGGTAGGGTAAAACAGAATTCATATGAATACCTAGCGTCAAAGCAAATTATAGTGGATAGTTTTACTATACAACCCGTGAACTATATATTTAGATTCAGGTGACATCGTTTATTTTGGACTAAGATCGCGTAAGAGACCAAGAGAGTAATAAAGACACAAATCTTGTTCTAAATATAACACGGACTGTCACTTATACCAAGCTAAATCTGCCAAATAGTACTGAAAATGACTCAAAACGCATCTTTCTTCCTTACGGACCTGCCATAACTCCGAAGCTCGAAATCAAAATGCATCAAGCAAAATATATCTCCATTACCCAACTTTCGGACATTTTAGCGCAGCAAGATCCCAATGCTACCTCGCCCAGGCACTGTAAAGGCAGTGTGTCATACAAATATAGTCCCTATTCCGTTGCCATTAGGACCGTGATATGGCAGTATTTTCGTGGTGTTATATAAACATGATTAATGTTATTTTAATAGCATATTGTTTAAAAGTAACTGGTATCAGAATCTTTTATTAATGGATATCTAGATAGTGAGATATTTAGGGAATTGAAGGTTCGTTCCTTGGCCTTTCTTGTTTACGGTAAGTGCTTTGGAGATTATTGTAGTAAAATTTGTAAGATAACCTAAATTATATCTTTGTTTTATGGCGGGGAAGTTGCACGCTTTGAGAATAAGGCGACATCCTGACTTGGCGGGGCGGGATCGATATGTGACATTTTCTTCTTTGACGTAAACTTACTGACGTCGGAAAGATTCTCACTTAACATAAAACTGTCAGTATTACGTTTGCGCTCTAGTAATATCACGCGCAGAAGTGTAGCAGTACTGCCTGCCTTCGCATCGTCCCGCTACCGCGCATCCCGCGCCAAGTCAGGAAGCACTCATTTAAATGTAGGGGCGTAGTAAAAAATGGTATCGCGTCGACTGACAGCTGACACTGACATTTGACACTTTTCTCATATCGTACTGCCTCCGCACCGACAAATCAGGAAGTCGCCTGATATAATGATGTATATAGTCCTCCACGTATCGGTTTCTATGACGGCGATTCTTGCCATTTGGTACTGCCTAAATATATCATCATCTACAACCTACTTCTTTAATACTAAAACTTATTGAGCTTAAAATAAGTACCTACTAGTTAAATTTATATAAGATTGTCCTCTAATATGTATTTATTGCCATTTAAACAGAAACGAGGAATAAATGAAACACAATTAGAAGTTCTCCCTAGAATCCCCATCTAGAATTGAATAGATGAAAGCGGTTGTATACAAACAACAACAAATTTTATTGTAAAATCGATAAGACGAAAACAGAGGTCAGGTCAAGAGTGCCCCAAACCGACGATCATGCTTGAATAAACAATGTTATGAGAGTGAACGAAGCGGAGAATGAATGGCAGGAAAGGACATAAACAAGTGGAGTTCTCTAACTCAACATTTTCAAATGGGAAACATAAGAAGTTATGTTTTTAGGGTTCCGCACCTCAAAAGGAAAAAATCGGAACCCTTATTTATTGTAGGATCGCTTTGTTGTCCGTCTGTCTGTCTGTCAAGACCCTTTATCTTGGAAACGGGTAGAGGTATCGATACTCAGACCTGCAGTCCCTTGGAGCTGTAAAAATATCAAAATTCTAAGTTAACGTAAAAAAAGATACGGCAATTTATGCCGCAAAAAACCTATATTTGGTAATCATAATTTAATTAGATACTTTCCTTAGACCTAGAACATGAAATTAGGCAAAATAATATCGAAACAGAGTCTTTGAAGTTATGTCTAGGTTATGTGCCCACTTTCAAGTCTTTTGCTTTAAAGTCAGAACGACAGGTCATGAAATTATAACACTTTTGTCAAATATTGAGGATGGAATACTCCGATATTATACCAAATCAACGACATTTTGTCAGAATGAAGACCTTGTATATATTTTTAGGCGATAAAAATTCGTTATTCCCCTCCATATCAGTTCATACGACGATTCCGAAGTAAGTAGCTTTTATTGGCTGCCGAGTCAACAAGGCTTCATTTCCGGTGGGCGCCGGTTCCAACTGCTTATTGTACAAAAAAGGGCGTAACTAACAAAGAAAATAGACGGGTTTATGACGTTTTACAATCGAGATATGTTTATTTTGGCGCTGCATGACTGCCTATGAAAACTCCTTGTTAATGGTTAAGTTATTAAAATATAAAAGATTTTTGCAATTAGGAATATAATTACCAATTCTTAATCGAAAGGGCTTTCGAGAGCTCCGGCTTTAAAACATTTATTTTAATTAATATGACTTATAAACCTAATTAAAGAATAGCGGATATAGGTACTAGCCTATGTTTGTAACAACAGGCGCCTGAGGCTGCGTTTCCACCAGAGATGTGCGAGGATGCGTTTTCATACATTTCACACCTCGCAACGCGTCGAGCGAGGTATCAAATATATGAAAACACATCCTCGCACATCTCTGGTGGAAACGCAGCCTAACGGGAGCTGCGTATAGCTTTTCTAATATGCCGGACAACCAGTTAGCACGTGATACATCGGTTTCTGGGGTAAATTCGAGATTTAAAAGTCAGTGTTAAATGTTGTATAGAACAAACCCGCTCTTCAACAGACCCACCCCCTTCTTTGTTTCTCGTCACATTTTACGTAAGCGTACTTGCTCAATACGAGTACATAGATACTCATGCACTGAAATAATGTCTAGGTACTAAAGAGGCAACCAGTTTAAAATTTGATTTTACTTTACTAGATACAATCTGTTTTTTTTAACTATAAAGTACTTCCTAATGTGTATGGCGCATTCATTTGTTTCAGGCATAGAACTTGTTATAGGCATAGTACTTCAAATAGGTACACAGAGAAAAAAAACTATAGTTTACTGTCGCTAAGAAATAAAGCTACCGAAGAAGGTTTAGTATTACTATAGCTGTGATATAGGTAAGGTATACATATATTATTGGTTGTAGGCCCTACAACCAATAATTAGGGGTACGTGTTAACGATAGAGTGTGTAAACTACACTCGTATCCCAAACTACACAACACTCTAAACTCGATCCCGATTTCAATCTAACTTTATATAAATACAATCCACCCTCTAATTAGGACCCACTCGTTAACGACAACAATGTACGGAGAAGTCAAACTTTGACCACAATTAATGTAGTCGTACTATAGAGGAGAATGGGGAGGAGTGGACCTGTGTTCAACATAATAGGTGGTACACAAAAGGGCATTAAAGAGGCGTAATTTGACTTGTTTTAAAGAGAGAGATATATTGATGACAACACGGCGTTTGGACAGTCCTACTTAGGCGACTTCCTGACTTGGCGGGGCGGGATCGATATGTGACATTTTCTTCTTTGACGTAAATTTACTGACGGCGCAAAGATTGTCACTTGACGAAACACTGTCAGTATTACTTTTGCGCGGTAGTAATATCATGCGCAGAAGCGGAGCAGTACCGCCTTCGCATCGTCCCGCTACCGCGCATCCCGCGCCAGTCAGGAAGCACTCATTTAAATATAGGGGCGCAGTAAAAAATGGTACCGAGTCGACTGACAGCTGACATTTGACACTTTTCTCATATCGTACTGCCTCCGCACCGACAAATCAGGAAGGCGCCTTACTGTTATTATAATTGCAATTGCACAGTATACAGGGTGTGGCCTGTAATAGGAGAAAAAAATTAAGCGGTACGGATTACCTTACGGCTATGGGACCTTACTTGCTATTATTTCCACATGGTTACAGTTAAAAAAGGCCACACCTTGTATAATGACTAAAGTACAAAAATACGTTTATACAATGGCGTATTTTTTTACACAGAGCAATCATAAATTAGCCATCCTACGAGTTTCTACTTAAATGAGCAAAAACTCTATAGTAGTTTGTGGTAACTAACCAGCTGCCTATTTAGGTACAATAGTTAGTAAAGCTGAGGCCAGTTAATCTTTCGGTTAAACTGCCGCTTAAACAGGCTAACTGGAAGTTAACTGAGATAATGAGCCGCTAAATCTTAGGCTCATTACGGTGGAGTTTCGGTTTAGTAATGAGTTAGTAGTTAGTACTAGACTAAGCACTGAACACGGCGCTTTAACTATTGTCTGGGAAAACTAACTATTCACAAAGGATGTACGCCTATAGGCGTGGTTAAGCTAAATTTCCTCTGACACTATCTTGAATCTGAAGCACAATTTATTTTTAATTTGTAGTCGTTCGGAGTGAGTCCAGTCAAAAGACAGTATAAGAAAAAATCTGATGAAACTACACTCACCGGCAGAACCTTTGGCCCAAAAACTTTACGTGATTTCAAACTATAACTTGGATAAATTAAATAATGTTTAATATATATAAATGCATTTTTCTAATTTACTGAGAAGCATCATCATCATGTAGACACATGCTACCTATATTACTGACAGAGATTTAAGTTTATCCCACAATAATGAGTAAAAGATAAACAATAACACTATATTTGCCCCATTTTCAGATTCAACCCTCTCTGGCTTTTAGAGACTCCTACCTCACAACCCTCTAGGGACAGAAAATATGAGATTCCTTACAAAAATATTACCTCTGTTGTACATGAAACTGAATTTTCGTAAAACATTGCGAATATTAAGATAATTTTTACTGAATTTATTTAGATACCTACCTTGATATACGTATATTTATGTGAATCCGCCTTCAAGTTTATACTCTAAACATTTTTGAAATGTACCTTTTCAATAAGTTGGTGAACTCCAGCCTTATGCCTATCCCAGCAGGCCCTTACGCCTTCTTATTTAAATAAAGCTTACATTTAACCGTGATAATGTACACATTTCACACTAGTCGACTATAAATACAATAATCAAGTGGTACAGCAAAAACGTACTTCGCGCCCCGGGCGATAAGCTGAGGACAGACGTGGCTTTCCGTTGAAAAAGTTGGACATTGTACTTCGTGACAAAGTTTGAATGTAATGGTGTGAAGAGTGAAGTGTTTGTTTTACAACTTACACTTAACGTACTTAAATAGTCGAATCGAAAAGGTTTAAACTTCTGATTTGAGTTCATATCATTCTCAAAATTTGTACAGTCAAGTGCAAAAATATGTATCGAATGAATCCTCTCATAAATATGTACCAAAACCTTAATTCACCGACATAAGAGCTATGGGACATACTTTTGAGCACTTGACTCTATCATAGGTATATATAGTGAACTGGATAATGATTATTTTTACACAAACGCCCAAAAAAGGGAGTGTAATGTTTTCAGGTTTCATGTATGTATGTGAGTTTTTTATTCCCCCGGAACTTCTTAACTTCTAAGGCCATCAAAACTACTACATACAACACCAAAATATTAAGTTCCCCGACTGCGAGCAAAATAGATCTTCTTAAGTTCCTTATTTAGAAACTTGTTTTTATCTTTTTAGTGCAGTCGTGTCTTTATAATTATTATTAGTGCGTGACGTAGAAACAAATATTACGTAGGTACAGTAGAAAATACTTACATGTGTAGAATCCACGGATTATACAAATACAAAAGCGTTTATATAGTTATATTCTCCTTTATCTGCCGAATATATATTCTATAAAAATATTGCAAAGGAATAAATAAAATATTCAAGTGGATTTTATTTCAATAACAAAGAAAAAAAAAACAGAAACGTAAAACTACTTAAATATAACTAAACTATTAATAAACTAGCTAAACCTATAAAAAGTAAATGCCCCCAAGTCCCCATCGCTGGCTATGGTGCCCAGAAGGCTGGCAGCGTTGCCCCTTTGGATGGCTAAACTGATCCTTTGGCCAAAGTATCTGCCAGCCCTCTGGTCGCCCGACATTTCAACTAGCAGCTCCGCTAGTTCTTTGTAGAACGCCTTCGCGCCTGGACCCCATGACCCCAAGGTTTCGACGCCAAATGGTGCAAACATGTAGCCCTCGGTGAGGACGGCATATTTGCGCCGCTTGTTTTGCTCCGCCGTGGCGGCCGCAGCTCCAGCCTTAGAGGAGGTCGCTTGGAGGTGGGACGGCGCCAGCGTGTCAACACAAGTGGCGTCCCACACAAGCGTCCTCCCCAGCTTCCATGGGATGAGCGTCATGCCGTCAGGACGCTTGCCATCGTCACGTGCGATACCGTTCGGCTCTAACATGGCCATAAAATATTGACTTTATAATAATAGTTTTGTGTTTGCTGCTTACGCCAGACCAAACTCTCCTCTAATTTAAACACCAATAGGTCCATTTTCGTGCAGAGCATATTTTATCGTACATTTAATAAGTCGTTGCTTAACCAATAAAGCTGCATCTACACCAGAACATAATTTACTAAGAGCAGTAAAGTTTGCATTACGCATGTGTATATCGGGCGTAAAATAAAAACAAGCGGCGGATGACGTCATGAATATTTTATACGTCATCACTTTGGCGTAAAAGAGAAAATTTTACGCGCCTATAAAAATCACCTTTTACAGTATCGTTTTAGTTGAAAGGGTTTTTATTTGCGTGTTTGAATTGAACGGCTATTAATGGGATTAGGATGATCTTGTAGCTTTGTTTACATGATTATGAAATACTCTCTCTTCCAAGCTATAGAACCAATATGGTGGCCAGGAATCTGCTTCGGCGGGTGTTACAATATCCTGAATTTATCATCCCGAATAGAGGAGGGGAGTTAAAGCATCTCGCTCTAACATATATTTACAACCCGCTCTAAAGGTTCTGAATTCAGGAACGTGTAATGCCAGCTTTAATCTCCATTTCGCTCAGTCCTCAAAATCATCCTTGAATGTCCGTTTCCTACAATGTGAAAATAGTCAGATAAAATCACTTTGAAATAAAATGCATTGCAACTTTTTATGGTCTAAAAAGCTGAAAATAAAAAGTATTTATTTTGAAGTTTTTAGGTAAGTATACTTAATTTCTTTTATTGAATAAATACCATTTTGAAGTTTTTTGAAGTGAAAACTTCTTTAGCGGCGCTGAGCACTTTTGTACTGGGGAAAAATGTATAAACTCGCGATAAATTCCAAGACCAGGTTAGTTGACCCCTCCTAGTATCGTGATTGCTATGTAACGAGGGGTCCCCAGCTGGTCTTCTTAGAAAGCCAAGGTTCTAACTGTTTTAAGACAATCCTAAGATTTTCCATAAAGAGCATATTTCAAATAAATTCTCATGGAAAGTAGCTCTTATTGTCCCTAAAAAAGCGTTTCCAAAGTCCAATATCGGATAGCCAGACTGACCGATTTCCGTAAAGATCATATTTCAAATAAATTCTCATGGAAAGTAGTTCTTATTGTCCCTAAATACGGTGACAGTTCCCTTCAAAATACCTAGTGGCCAAGAGTGATGGATAAAATACCAAAGGCCTGACACGCTTTGTAAAAGAAAGATAGCCTTATTGCGATTCCTATGAGATGAGAGGAAGTAGAAAATAGTGCGATGTTTTGTCCTTATCACCGACCGAAAAATTATTCACGGTCGGGTAAAGGCAATCTTTCATGAAGTGTCAAGAAGATTACAATTATTGCAAAACAAGGCAATATTTGGCAGTGCATTTTATAAATGGAGAATTAATGATAAGTTTGGTTTAAATGAATAATAATTTACCAATTATCAGATCCGTAGTGTTTGGGTGTTCAGTGCAAACATGGTGGGGTGTTCAGTGTTGGGCTGTAAAATCAAACTCGACCGAAAAAAGGCGGATGTTACATTCCATGCGTAATTTGCGTAAGTACATTTTCTTTGCATTTTGGACCCGTGTTTATTTCTAAAATCTCACCGGAACCAAGTTACTGAGCTAAATCATTAGTTATATCATGAGACACTTGATGAAATAGGAAAAATATGTAAATTAATTCAAAAATAACCTCCAAACATTTCACATATAAACTGGTCAAATCGCGTAGTATAAATCTACCATAGAAGCCAGCTTAGAATTGATGTCCCATCATTCAGTCGGTTTATAATTCGATTTCGGGATACCAACAAATAATAAAAAACCGGCCAAGTGCGTGTCGGGCCACGCGCAAGGTAGGGTTCCGTAGTAAACAAGGAACCCTTATAGTTTCGCCATGTACGTCCGTCCGTCCGTCCGTCCGTCCGACCCCCGTTTTTCTCAGTAACCGTTAGTACTAGAAAGCTGTAATTTGGCATGAGTATACATACCTATCGATGACGCGGAGAAAACGGTAGAATAAAATATTTAAGAAAAATTTTTTTAGGGTACCTCCCCTTAATTAAATTAACTTATATTTATATACATTTAATGTCATATAGTTCAGAAACAGTTCAAGAACAAGGCTAGGCAAGCGAACTGATAATATTATTCAATTTAAAGGTGAAACCTAGTTTAGCTCTCGAAAAAGGCATTAAGTGTGTAGTAGGCGTTGGATGCCAATTTCATTTTGAGTTTTTTACTGAAAGTTCCGTCACTAGTAGCCTGTCTTATTTCTAGCGGTATTTTGTTGTATACCTTAGGTCCTACCGTGTGCATACACTTCTTTGATTTGGCAAGTCGTGTTTTTGGTGGATACAGTTCACCGTAACTTCTTAAGTTTGCATTACTGCGAGTAGGAAACAGTTTTAAATTGCGCCTTACGTATTTTGCTACTTCGAAGATGTATAGACACGGTAGGGTTAGAATACCAGTTTTTTTAAACAATTCCTGAGCAGGGTGGTCCCATGGGACCCCAGATATGCAGCGAATCGCTCGTTTTTGGATCCTGAATGGCCTTAGTCGGTCCGCAGCGTCGCCCCATAGGTCGATCCCGTATGTAAGTATGGACTGAAAATAGCCGTAATACGCAGTCATAATGTTATTAAGATTGAGGCTGGGGCGAAGTCTACTTAGGGCGAAGCAAGCGGATGACAGTCGGTCACACAGTTGATCTATGTGTGGACTCCATGTTAGACCAGAATCAATTATGAGGCCTATGTACTTCACTTGGTCGACCTGCGGCACTATTTATCCGTTGCAAGTGACATGTAGGTCATGCTCCTTAGAACCACGTAAGCAAAAATGAACTATGTTCGTTTTATCGACATTTAATATCATTCCGTTGACCGAAAACCACGTTGCTACTTGTCCCATTACTTTGGTAATTTTGGTTTTGAGTAGAAGGTGATTCTCGGCTGCCACGATGACACAACCGTCATCGGCGAAGATCACTATCTCCGCGTCGTCGGTAGCGGTTGTGAAATCGTTGATTAATATTGAAAAAAGATTATTTCCAATCACGGAACCCTGCGGAACTGCAATATCGCCTACGATATTGTGTAAATTTAGTTTGTGAATCAAAATGCCGACTTAGGTACTACGGAATTCGATCACTTGTAACTATGTAGGTATTATCCGACAAAATTTTAGGGTATTTTTTATTTAATATTTTTTAATTTTATATAATTTTGCTATTCAGGTTAGGTTAGGTTAGGTTTCGATCGAGTCTACCGTACTGCTTGACGAACTTATTAACCCTTTGACCGCCAAAGCGTTAGTGTGTCGTCGTGCCCACCACGCCAAGCACTGTCGAATTGTTGTACTGTCTAAACCAATAAAAACAAATTAAAACAGTTCATAAATGATTTTATTCATGATCAAAGTACACCTTCACTCCGACCTTTCAAGTGGTCTTATTTTCTTTAAATCTTATTCTTATTCTTATTTAAATCGTCTTATTGACAGCTAAGTTAGCATTTAGACATCGGCTTTCAGTACGTCAACAATTCTTAACGCATTCACTGCCACCCTCTTTTCCTGGACATTCGGCAGGTGCCGCACTTTGCTGTGTGCCCCAAAGGCACATGTGAGTTCAACCGACTATTCTAAGTCTAAGGCACTAAGGCACAGGGTGAAAGTCACTAAATATTATGAACGCGTTTGTGCGTTCAAGGCACTGGGTGAAAGTAAAGGAAACGCACAGGGCCGTCTTTAACCAATTTGAGGCCCTGGGCACATTAGGGTAATGGGGCCCCTATGACCTTGATAGAGCACGATTCTGTTAGAATAGACAAAGAAAGTAAACGAGTCACATTAAATGAATAGATATTAATAATATAATATTTCCTAGAATATAAAATTAATTTTCAAAATACACCAATATTGGGTTCTTCCTTAGAGCAAACAGCTAAATTAAATTTTCTTAAATAAACGCCTAATTCTAACCAGTCATATATATTTTTTTAAATTGAAAATGAGGCCGACGGTTATGCGAGCTCACCCAGAAGATTCACTCGTACCTTAAAAAGGTTCAGGTTATTTGAACTCGGAAGTACCTACATACGCCATTCGAATACCAAACCAGTAAACATTATAAAGAAAAGATGATTTTGACCAGGTAATGAAAGTAGCCAGTCGTACGTCGTCTGGATATCTGATGGAAGAAGGGGGAAGGCGGTATGAGCTCATGGAGTTCCTGAGCACACTCAACGAATCTAAAGAAATAAAAATGGGAAATAGGTAGTATTGCTTACAATTTTTGAAGTGAAAACTTCTTTAGCGGCGCTGAGCACTTTTGTACTGGGGAAAATTTGTTGAACTCGCGACAGATTCTAAGATTCTAAGACCAGCTAGTTGACCGCTCCTAGTAATCGTGATTGCGATGTTAGGAGGTGTCAACTCAGCTAAACTCAGCTGGCCCCTATACCACAAAACTTTACAAGTCTACAATTTGACAAAATTGTACAATTTTCCATAGAAAAAGTTCACAAATTTGTCGAATTGTACGCTTGTAAAGCATTGTGGTACAGGCCCCTGGTCTTAGATGCATAAGACACAATGATACTCGGCACGTATTATGTATATATGTAAATGGATTATGCGAATATGAATATGAACATGAGTATGAGTACGGATACGGATACCGATACGGATACCGATACCGATACCGATATGAATATCTTTGTTATTTGGGTCATTGTCAGTCGGAAAAACAAAAGTTGTCCATTCGGTGGACAATAGTTAACGGCTTGTGTGCATGTAATTTACGTTTTTATTACATGGATTTATAGACACGGAATTACAGATTATGCGGGTTATCAGATAACGCGGATTAAGCTTTGTAGCCCTTAACTTTTGGCATGTCCTGTCCACCGAAAAGACGCGCACCTAAATCTGACAATGACCCATTTACTATCTTTATTGAGTTTTCACTTCTGCCGGCACTCCCGGAGTGCAACCCGTTGTTTTTTTTATTTTCTATTCGTACTTGTATAAGTATAAAATATCTGGGCGACCGAGCTTCGCTCGGCGTTTTCCCGGGCATGAGACCTAGCTAGATCGATTGCTCGTCCCCGAAAACCCCCAGATACCAAATTTCATCAAAATCGTTAGAGCCGTTTCCGAGATCCCCGAAATAAATAAATAAACATATAAATAAATATATAAATAAATAAATATACAAGAATTGCTCGTTTAAAGATATAAGATATATACAAGAATTGCTCGTTTAAAGATATAAAAGATAGGATGACATGCATTTTTTTGACATGTAAAATGACATTTTATCAATAAAGATTCGGATTCTGATTCTGATATTAATGCAATGTTTTATACATTGCATGAGAAAAAAGTTTTACTCACACTTTTTTCACATAAGTACCTACAATTTTTTTATACGACAATTTGTTAAGTTTTATGAATAAGGGGTAGCGCTCTAATCAAACAGTCATTTCAGTCACTTAAAGCTTTACAACCTCAATATTTGAACGAAAAAAAACCTCAAAGGAATCGAATACCCGCAAAATACGCTCAAAAAGTAAAGGGAGAGTATTTAATAAACGAAATTAAGGAGGGCTCATTAGAATTTTCGCTCGCGGCATTCACTTTCGCAATAACCGATAAGGGGTAGGATACATTAGGGACATTATGGCGTTTACATCATGGTGATTTGTAACTTTGTAAGCCTTGGAACATTCTTTGTGTTCCGTTGAACAAAAGTTGAAAATCACTTTCGTAGCTGTTGGAAATTTAGGGCACTGGGTTAAATGAATTATTGTTGGTTAGTAAAGATTGTTTACTGTTCGGGGTTGAAAATAGCGGTTTAATCTCATCCTATTGGTAAAGTTTAGTTTTTAGGTTTTTTATTTTGTTTTAAAGCATAGCTAAATATATGAATTGTAGCTTATAGGTATGGTTTATATGTAGGTTCAAAGAATGGAGTCTGAAAAATTATAATTTTAATGCAGATCATTAGGACATACGCAAAATTAGTTGGGGGACGGCAACGGGACATGGAATCTATGATATTAATATCGGTGGTAGGAACAAGATAAAAGTAGGCCTAGGAAAAAAAGTGAGGTATATTGTCAACCAATTTGATTTCTGGGCCAGTTCCTACCTTGTCACAGTGTCATTAGTATGACATCTCTAGCGGTTTTCATATTGATTTTTCAATGTGACAAGGTACGAAGTGGCCCTGAAGTCAATATTTTTTTAACTTTAATACGAAAAAAATATTTATTTAAACAGACCAAAAAGCATAATATAAAGTCAAATTCATAGTATAAGTCAAATTGGTTGACTAAACATACCTAGTAGGGGCATAATTATTAAAATTACATATAAAACAATACACACACATGATGATCATTGTTCACATCCTAAGTTGTATAAATCTAGGCGTTCTTCTAGGTGTGTGCGTGTATTTTGATAACGCTTGGTCACAGGGACGGGAAGGCTGTGAAAATTTGGTTACGAATGGTACAGAACATGACTGTGGCTGTTAGATTTTAATGTTTTTTATTGTGTTTGTTAGATTTTAATTATGTATCTACTATAATATAGGTGTTGTGGTTTTAATATTATGATAAATTGTATTTCGTTGTTTTGTTTTAAAGGCAATAAATTCTTTCTTATTCTTATCCTAAAGGAAGATGGTAGGAGACGTCTGTGGTAGTCATGGCCTCAGCATTAAGGATACGACTAAGTAGAAAAACGAGTAACGATATTTATTAAAAACTAATTCTAAATAATTATGGTATGGTGACTAGCTTTAACAATTTTATCACTAATTTTGACAAGGTAGCTCCTTACCGGTATAAATGAGCGGAATGATAAATCGCTACCGCTCGTCAACAAGTCCACTGTCCAGGAATGCCTCAGGGGGCAAAAGGACCAAAGAGTTCATTCCTACTTTTATTACGGGCTGTCATGTACTAATGACGTCATAAGAAGGAGGACAACATTCGGCAATTAGTTGAGTTTTAACGGGCAACTGGACATGGTAATGTAACGAATTTGACATTTGGAGCGGTGTACGGTCAACCAATTTGATTTCTGGGCCGCTTCGTCCCTTGTTACAGTGACATTGATATAAGATCTCTAGCGGCTTTCATATTGATTTTCACTGTGACAAGGTACGAAGTGGCCTAGAAATCAAATTGGATGACTGTACACTTGTATAATACTTTTGTCTTACGAGCGCGGTTTGGCTATTTTTATAGTTGTGACACGTACGAACACATAAACAACGTCAACTCAAAGCCTTTACGCTGACGCACATGTATACACACACAAACACACAACGTTCCATGGCTCTAAGTAAAATTCTGAACTTGTACAAAATTTTGCTCTGAAGGAACATAGGTTTATGTCTGAATTTATTCTTTAAAGACCTTAAATTGTCAATGGAAATTATATACTGAACGTAGAAACGGTTTGGTATAAATCGCAATATTATTGAATACAGTAGCTCTAAGTAGAAGTTTTTTCGAAACATTAACTAATTCGAACGCGTTTGCGTTTTGTCTCAAAATGTATGAAAGTGGTATGAAAACGTGAACAGCGCCTCTGGTGGTCACTAGTGGAAACTAAAACAGCGAGTATAACATTTGTTGCTAACCGATGAACGCGCGTATTTCAAATTCGGTGAGAGCGTTTTCATACATATTGAGACAAAACGCAAAAGCGTTCGAATTAGTTAATGTTTCGAAAAAACTTATACTAGAGCTACAGGCTTCATGATAATCGAATAAGCCGAAACTTGATCCAAAAGTATGATAAGTAATTGAGTAATAACGATCTCGCCCATACTCAAGCCAAAACAAATATGTAAGAGCAGGAGGAATTCTTCACAGATTGAATATGGTCATTTTTTTATTGCACGACATAACATAGCTAACATTATGTTTACGGTCGTCGCCGTCGGCACATCTACGACATGCGCATATGTTTCTAAAACAAAGGACCATAAAAACGCTTGTTTAGAGACATATTGTTACCTACACGTACCAATTTAACGCAGGCTTCCAGAAGTGACACGGTCTAATGTGTAACGTCAACATGTACTGAGTTCCGTAGGTTCAAATAAATTATTAAAATTATTATATTTTATCGTGTTATTCAAAAAACGTCAGGGTCTCAATGATGAAAATCGAAAATCATTATCGAATAAGTACCACATTCCCTCCGACGGATAGATAGTGCTATTAAATTAAGGTATAAGCAATAGTCCTGTTCTAGATAGTAACATTGAGAAAATGCCATGATACGTGTCGATCAAACACAAAAGAGCCTAAATAAAAGAGCCTTTTTAAACTGATAAGGAACCTTAAGAAGTATAACTCGAAAACGGGTACAAATGACAAAAGTATATTGGTTAGGCTAACCAATTTCCTGTTTGCAGGAAAGTCCCTTTGCTATTCCTGGTAAGGAACCCTAAATAATGAACACGCAGTAAATAACTGGGCCACATATTTTGTCTTGTTTCTCTCCTGGTCATTAACATATTCCTGAAAATTATACGAGTCATTTACATTGAAATGTAGTATACATATTTCAATGCTTCTACATATAAATGATTCCACTTCGCTTACGTAAGTATACTTTTACGCTCGCCCGGAGTCACATGTGCTGTAATTTAACTAAGATTGTGATTGTGAATATATTTGCCTGATAGTATATAGTACATTACTTAACAATGGCGGTAAAACAAAAAATGTCTCAGATCGCAGGTATTTGACGAGCCGAAGGCAAGGGCGATAAATATGCGATCTGAGGCTTTCTTTATTACCGCCCGTGTTAAGTACAAAATTTTATGTCACCCCCTGGCCGGGAAGTGGGATTTCCCGCGCGCGGAGCGTGCGGTAATTGCCGCTTTATGGCCAGGTGTGACATAAAACATATTACCTGCGGCCTGCGGGGTACTCACGTAACGACACGGTAGTAACCGTTGGTACGTATTTAATGTCAGTTTTAGTATACTTGACATTTGAATCTATCGTCGAAAACCTTACGTGATTACCGCGCTGTGTCACATATTCACATTTCATGCAGCTGTTGTGTCAAAACAATCAAGTGTAAAATAGAAATAAACTTTATTGTATAGCTGTGTACATTATGAAGGTGATAACAAGTGATACAGTCTCAACAGCTTGCCCATTTCGGACGTGCTGTGTCAGTGAATCCGAAATTTTTTTATAATTGGTCGGCAATGAGCACGGTCCTTTGGAGTTGCGGGCATCTATAGGCTGCGGTGTCCGCTTACCACCAGATGAACCGCACGCTTGTTTACCACCGTCGTTCAAAAAAAAAACGAGCGGTTGAAACATGTTAAATCCGAAACCGATGCAAACGCAATGAACTTAATAGAAACCCTGATAGTAAAATACAGTACAGAAATGCAATATATTTGCAACGAAAGCAATATATCACGGTCTGCCGGCTTCGCACAAAAAGCGGCCGAATATAGCGATTTCTTGCTAACAAAACACTATCGCCGAATTTCGAATGGACGTTACAAAAAAGTATCGCCTTATCGGAAAAGTTCGTATTTATCGTGCTCTCTCAATTAGTTTCAGTACCCATCTTACAGCCGTGGGGGTAACTTTAACACTTTGACATTTTTCACTTTGACATTTGACACTAAACAATAAAGTTCCATAATAATGGATATGAAAACGTCACTCATTTAATACAATCATTGATTGACAGTTCGGGTGCCATCGTATTCCGATTGAGATCCGAGTTTTCCCGAAAGAAAATCATTTTGCAATACATCTGTACGTCTTTCATACGCACTAACATTTTAACTGTGTGTTGTTTGCAGTTTTAGCCTTAACTGTTTTAGAAAAAAATATAAAAATTACTCATGATAAATGCGTAATATTTTTAAAGCGGATACTTTATGTTGGCGGCTTGTAACCTACGTATGTACAAGGAAAATTATTCAACAGTTCGTTACAATTACCTTTAGATGGCGCCATTTAATGCAAGCATGCCAAAATCTACTTTATAGCAACTATAAATAAGTCACTAAATTACAAGCCATCATAGTCATCTGCGCTATCTACCGTTAGCCGTTACGTATAGTATCTACTTGAAAATTTGATCGTGGTCATTTGCACGTAATACACGAATCATAAACAATAAAAATAGTCAATATATTCGTGACAAAGAGTGATGTCACTAAAGATGATCTTAATATGGATAAGTGCGGAGAACGCGCCCTTAAGCCCATACTTTATATGATGAAACATCTTGCATACGAGTCCCATTACATTGCGCGGCCACGCGTAAACATACAGACTACATTCCCTCAACTAATTCCGACCTACTCTTAAATGCCACGTATTCGGATTATTCCCTGCCATATATCTTGAAGGCGTGAGGTCCCGATGTGTTTATAAATTTAAAGCAAACTCCTACTTGTTATGTGTGGGAAAATATGCGGACGTGCTTATAGGCCGAGGTTTAAAAGGATCCGTGAATAATTGTGGAGATGCTTTTTAAGAGTTTTTTTTTCCATTTGTATTCTTTGTAAACAGCGTGTGTCTTCAAATACCAAGTTATATTTTTGTGTCGTTAGCAGCTATATTAAAATTATCTATTTTACCAATTATAGTAACGCGTTGTCCAGGTGGGCAAGCGCGAAGCGAAGCGACGCGGTGCCGGTGGTACACGTATGCGGTGCGAAGCGGTTCGCTCACGTAGGATACTTCGATGGGTATCGACTGTTTGTTTTTATCGCGCCGCGCCGCTTCGCGTTCGCGTCTAGTTCGCCCACCTGGGACAACATGTAGGTATCTCGAGCCGCATGTAGTTGTAGGTAGTGCAAAAGACATACTCCTTATGTGTTTTCACTGATACCTGATGTAATCATGTACCATGTACCTGGTTTGTACAATGCATAGAAATTCAAACCAAGAAACGATTTCACTATAAGCGAGGAGAAATAACTGTAAACGTGGATTTACGCCACTATGGCTTCTGCTAGGTAGGTAAGCTTCGCTGCATCTAGAAGGTTGGTATTTGGTATACGGAGCACTCTGCAGCAATTATAGTAGCTTCTAGTATTTTTGTGCATTGAAAAAAGTTCCGGTAGGTAGATGCGTTTTGTAACACAAGTTAGAGGCTTTCGGGCGGTATGAGAACTTCTAACAGTCAAATTGCCCACCTGACAAGCCTAATCCCAATAAGGTCTAATTTCCCCTCGGGTGGGAAGGTCAGATCAGATGGCAGTCGATCCGTAAAAACTAGTGCCTACGCTAAATCTTAGGATTAGGTAGAGGATGACAGGCAACCTTCAGGATGTAACTGTACTGGGATAACGCTAGGAGAATGACGATTTAATATTAAAATCCTGGACACAACATGTAAGAATCACACAATACACAACACACAATAACTCGACACACAATAAATGTTTTCTATTAAAAAAAGATCATTTGAGTCCATCGTGTTAGGAGTTACAATCCCTCAGACAGGCAAACAGATACACAATGTGCCACTTCATGTTAAACTTTTATAACACCTCTCGTTTGCGTCGTTTGTTAAAAAGATTGTCACAAAAATAACATTGAAATAATATAAAGGACCATACATTATTCGTGGTGCGGCAGCTGTTGCTTACAAAATAGCATATCTTGGTGAAAAGTTGTAATGACTTACGACTTTTTGTGCATAAGTGATATAAGTCGGGGTTGATAAATCACTCTACGACACAAGAGTTGAATACTAATCATTCAGGACAATGCTGCTGGCGAATAAATGTCTTTCTTTATGCCGTTGGGGCCGAGAGGTTCTCGAGTGGCGACCACGGACCGGAAGGCGCAGCGTGGGTAGACCCACAAGGTACAGGTACTATTATGACCTGGCAAAGGTCGCGGAAGTCCGCTGGATGCGAGTGGTGCAGGACCGGTCATTGTGGCACTTTGTGGTGGGGGAGGCCTATGTCCAGTAGTGGACGTTTATCGGCTGATATGGTGATGATGACGATACCAAAATAACGGCAAATGAGCATACGCCCCGCTTGATGGCAAGCGGACACCGTAATCTATGGATGCTCTTAATTTGTATTTTGTGAGGTTTGCATACAAATTTATGTGGGATAATTTATGCTGCAAATGACTGCTCACTTATCTACCAGTCCCTGGGATCCCAGGGCACATAACAAAGCATTTCCATTGTTTATTTTTTTCGTCGGTTACGTACCCAAAGGGTAAAACGGGACCCTATTTATTACTAAAGGCTCCGCTGTCCGGCTGTCCGTCTGTCCGTCTGTCACCAGGCTGTATCTCAAAAACCGTGATAGTTAGAAAGTTGAAATACTAAAATACTAAAAAACAGAATAAAATAAATATTTAAGGGGGCTCCCATACAACCAACGTGTTTTTTCTGCAGTTTTTAAAGATAATGGGACGGAACCCTTCGCACTTGGCCGGTTTTTTATAACACGCCATTGGCAAACAAGCGTACGGCCCGTTGGACATCTGTAACCGCTCTATAAATATATACACACTACCCCATACTGACTGTCCCTGGAAAAAAAATCGGTAGAGAGCTCATTCCACAACCGTAGCGTCGGAGGGAAGTACCTAATTCCTCTGAAATCGTCGGTAAAGTTACGTGACAATTTAATATACCTACATGTTCTATTTCTACATTAATTACATGGCCCAAATAAAGAAAAAGATAGACGTCGTGTCGTATAAAGAAGTCGAAGAACTGGCGTTAAGTAGAACGGACTGGAGAAAACTGCACCGACAAGAGTGAAACTCTTAAATAATGATGATGATGACATGTTCTATATACTTAAGCTTTTTAACGTTTCCACAAAACACTTAAGTTAGGTATCTAAATGCAAAAACAACTAATGGCCGATGTATTATTTCATACTACGACCTACTTCGTTTGAAACTCATCAGGACGGAAAAAACTCATCTATCTTTAAGACTTCGAGCACAAACGCGCTGCTTGCCCATTGAATAGTGGACTTTAAGTACATATACTTAACGTTGATTGCTTGTTGCAGGAAATCGCGGCAATTCTCATCAGTTTCGACAAGCACTCGGAATGGCAATCCAAGGAAGTCAAAATACGGTGAGTGATCGTAATTATGTTAATGTTCTAAGAGGGAAACTAATATGAATACAGCTGCAGTATAAATAACTAGTGGCTCTGTAAACCGTAGACTATAGTGATATTTTTTACGGTATGAACCCCCATGGCTGCGCTGTTCCGTTAGGTATCGAACCTGCTCACAAAATTTCACGAGAAGTGGCTGAGAAATGCGACCTGTAGAGGAAAACAGGCGGACATCCGTATTGTGTTTGTGAGTGTTATAAACTTGCTATGAGGTCCTCAAAAGTGAACTGTTTCTGAAAAAAAAAGTTTGTACCTCAAAAGTTAACTGATTCAGAATAAAAAGAATAGGGATGTTGACACCAAATAAGAAAATCAATGAATCCGAATTTTCTCGAAAAAGGATCAAATTCTCAATGAAATAGCGAAAAAAGTGATTCAAAAGAATAATTTTTTTTTTTTTTTTTTTCCACTGTTTTATCTGCAATCGGCTATTCAGCCATAATCAGATTGTATGTCTTGTTACAGTTGTATTGAGAGGTATTCCGTTAAATACTCTCCCTCCAGACTTAGAGTTTCCGGTCTAGTATCTCTGGTCTAGCTGCAGTATCTGCCATCTTTTCAGCCTTGTTGTATTGTCACTGTCGTTAACCAGGTCCCTGGCGAGTTCATTTGTGTGCTTTTGAAGCCGTTCTTTGTATTTAACACAATATCTGTTAACTTCCTCTTTAATAGTTGACATTTCTAAATATTCATGTATCTCTGTATTTTTTGCAAACCATGGTGCGTTTGATATAGCCCTTAAGACATTATTTTGGAACCTTTGCAGAATCTCGAGGTTCGAGTTACTGGCAGTTCCCCATAGTTCTATCCCATATGTCCAAATTGGTTTTATTATGCATTTGTAAACTAACATTTTGTTGGTTAGGCTGAGTGGTGATTGTCGCCCGATCAGCCAGTACAAGCGCTTATATTGCATATCTGCTTCTTTTCTTTTCTTTTTTATGTGATTGGCCCATGTTAATCTTCTATCTAAATGGAGCCCCAGATATCTTACACATGTTTCTTGTGTTAGTTGTTCTCCTCTCAGGTTCACAACTGGGGATTCCCCTCTTCTAAGTGTGAACGTAATTTGAACTGATTTTCCCACATTGGGCTTTATTCTCCACTTTTCAAGCCATTCGTCTATTTTGTACAAATGCGTTTGTAGTTTTTTTGCTGCTTCAATCGGATTCACATGACTTGCAAGACAGGCGGTATCGTCGGCATATGTAGCCGTTACTACATCATCACTGCAGGGTAGGTCTGCTGTGTATATGGAGTACAGCACTGGACCAAGCACAGAGCCCTGTGGTACGGAGGCTCTGATGCTATATATTTGAGACACCTCATCATCAAATTTGACCTGGAACTTTCTGTCCTGCAAGTAGGATCTTAGTACCATGTAGAAAGAGTTTGGTAGTAGAGATTTGAGCTTATGCAATAAACCACTGTGCCAGACACGGTCGAATGCCTGTTGTATATCTAAGAAGACAGCAGCGCAGTATTCTTTATGTTCCAAAGATTGTTTAATTTTGTTCACCACACGATGTACCTGCTCTACAGTCGAGTGCTGCTCCCGGAATCCAAATTGATGGTTGGGTATAATGGCATATTCTTCTAAGATTGGCTTGAGTCTACGTAGGAATAGCTTTTCAAAGAGTTTTGATATTATTGGTAGAAGACTAATTGGCCTGTAGGAGCTTGGCTCTGTAGGTGCCTTGCCAGGCTTGGGTATCATACAGATCTGAGATACAGTCCATAGCCTTGGATAATAATATATTCTCATTATTGCATTGCATAGCATGGTCAGGTACACAACAGGTTTTCTAGGAAGATGTTTCAAAACCTCCGCAGTTATTAGGTCGTAGCTAGGAGCCTTCTTATTGCTTAGCATTTTTATGGCTTTTTGTAGTTCCCTTGGAGTTACAGCTTGTATAGGTAATGATAGCTGTTGGTCGCTTTCGAGAAACTCTTTTACCTCATGTTCGAAATCTGTCATTGCCGTAGTATTTGGTACAAAAACTTCGCTAAGATGTTGTGCAAAGAGTTCAGCTTTTTCTTTGGGGGTTTTAGCCCATGTGCCTGACTGGGACCTTAAAGGTGGAACGGTCTGTTGCGGTCTTTTAAACTGCTTAGTGAGTTTCCACAAGGAATAGTCATCACATTTATTGGCAGATAATGAACAGAGTTTTTGTTGGAACGTGTAGTTTTCATTTTCATTGATAGTTTCTTTAAGTTCTCGAGCAGCTTTCTGAAATAACCTTTTATCCTCTGCGCGTCTACTTTGTTGCCAGATTCTTCTTAGTCTCCTTTTTTCACCAAGTTTCTCTCGAATCCTTAGAGGTACATTTGTACCTTTGTTTGTTGTTAGCAAGTATGGTGTACTACGCCAAGCTGCTTCTTGTATCAAGTTGGTTATATAGAAAGTTGCCTCATCTATGTCACTTTCAGTTTTAAGCTTGACCCGGAGATCAGTTTTTGCTTCTAGATAATCAGCAAAAGCAGTCCAGTCTGTTTTATGGTTGTATAAGGTTGAGTGCGGTTCTCTGTAAATTACAGTTCTACTGAGTGTGCATACTATCAGTGAGTGATCTGAAGTTGAGTCTAAGCAGCTTTCAACATCAAGGTATGTATCTGCCAGTCCCTTAATGATGAAGAAGTCTATCAGGTCAGGGTGCTTGTTCATGTCAGTTGGCCAGTAAGTTGGTTCACCTGTAGATAGTGTTTTTAGCCGCAAGTTATCAATGCACTTCTTGAGTTCTCTGCCTCGTGTTGTAATTAGTCGAGACCCCCAGTGTGTGTGTTTACTGTTCCAGTCTCCTCCACAAATGTATCTGTTTCCAAGGCTTCTAAAGTAATTTTCAAACATTTCTTGACATATTCTAAATCTCGGCGGGCAATAGACAGCACTAACATTAATAGATCCATTTTTGTCTTCTACTGTAATTGTAGTGGCTTGTAAGTAGTCTTCACTGACTTGGTTATGCATGTGATGTTTGATATGTCTTTTAATCAACACAGCTGAACCACCATGGGAGCTGCCATCTGGATGGTTAGTACAGTACACATCATAATTTTCGAGTTTAAATATTTTCCTATCATTAAGGTGTGTTTCAGATATTAACATAATATCAATTTTATTAACTTCAAGTATGGCTTTAAGTTCATTTTTTATAGGAGCTAAGCCGTTTGCATTCCATGCCCCAATTCTTATGGAAGTCATTTTGTCTTGGTTATAAGTGTTGTCATGAGGTTTATTAGAGTCCCCATTTGTGTAACAAGTAAGTCAATTTTTTGTGCTTGTTTATTAATTATTTCGAATAGATTTTTTTCATATTCATTACGGGTTTGTTTATCAGTCTGGGCTGAATATGTTGTGTAATAGTTCTGGGTGTCTCTGTCCGTCACTGTAGACTTCAGAGCATCTCTATCTTGATATTTTGCTTTTGTTTGCCTTTTCAGCACTTCACTGTAGACATGTGTTTCATCCACAGTAGGCAGGAGAGGCTGTTGTGTTGCATTTGTGTTAGTCGGTTGACACTCTTGTTGTTCTTGGCTTAAGGGCTTCCATGTTTCAACATCCAAAATATTGTTATCTGTCTTTTCTCTTTGATAGGGTTTTTTAGTATCACCTCTTCGCTTACTAATCCATTTAGCATAGATTTCACGGTAGACTTGACAGCCCTTATAGTTAGCAGGGTGACTACCCAGGCAAAGCGCACATGTAGCTGGAGTATTCTTATCTTTTGTGCATTCTGTTGAGTTATGTAGACCCGCACATTTTACACACCTAAATGGTCTCATACAATTATTTTTGGTGTGATTATATTGCTGACACCGGGTACATTGGGGTGGACCAACATTTCTTCTTGGATCTTCTATTTTTACTTTTTGATGATAAATATATGTTATGTTTTTCACAAGTTGGAGTTTATCACTAGGTTCAACATTAACAAAGAATACATTATATGGTTCCTTTGTATTTTTCTTGCGGGCATTGACAATCTCTCCTTTAACTTTATTTCCTGTAGCTTCAATGGCCTCTGAGATCGCCTCCTTGGGGGTTGTATGGTGTAGATTTTTAATCACAAATTTTTGACACCTTTGGTCTTTTCTTGTGAATGTGTGTCCAATTAATCCTTTCAACCTTATGTGGTCAATAAGTTTCTTATATATATCTACTGTTTTGGTAGAGATAATTACATTATCTTCCGATGACACTTTGTAGGTAAAGTCCTCTTTATTTATCACTTCATGTATGAAACATGTTAACTTTGTCACATCCTCAATGCCATATAAGAGTATTGGAGGTGGTTTAGATATGCGCTTAGGTTTAGCAGGTATTGTTATGTTGGTTTGATCACTTTTTGGTTCTATTTCTTCCGGGAGATCTGAGAATCGATTGCTGGTTTCTATTGATGTAACTTTTTCCTGTATTGGTCTATTTTTATTAAACAATTGTTGTCTGTCTTCACTTCTCTTTTGAGATTTGCGGGAGGTTTTAGATTCCTCCGGCGAGCGGTGTCTTTTGTTATTTATTCCAGGAACTCTTTGCCAGGAAACCTGGTTTGATGTTTGGTTATTAATCATTACGCTGTTTGGATCCTGCTTAGTTTGGTTTGAAAGTTGAGTTTCATTGTGCGACGTCTCACTTTGTTTCTTAGGAGGCTGGCTTGTCTCTTGTTGAGGCGCTTTTTCAAGTTCCCCGGTTGAATTAGTCCTAGATCTAGGGCAAGTATTGAACATTCCCTTGTGGAAAACTTGTTGAACAAGTGGTTTGTTAACTTGACTTTGCAATAGTTGTTCAGGTGTTTTTTGCATGTTTGTGTCGGTTTTACTCATTGTTATGGGTTTAGTTATTATTATTTATCCGTATTCACAGTTTTTTTCGACCGACATAATTAAGTTTTAGATTATCCACACAAAAAATTGCACGTAATTTCAAAGATTTGAGGTTATGTTTCCGTTAGTATTTTGTGGGCACTGATTTCACTGTTTTTGCACTAAATTTTTTGGAGATAACAATTGATCCATGGAATTGTTATTAAAAAGAATAAATAATTACATAATTATAAGTCTTCAAAGTTTTAGGAGGGGGCATTTTCTATCCCTGTTCCGCAAAACGCATCTCTGTATTGAACGATCGTCATTTACTATGGCGCTCGAGGTCAGTGACGTCACTGATCTGTAGCGCTTTCTCTCTCGGACTAAAGATATTGTAACGGTTGTAGTTTCGTTATTTTTTGAGATATTTGAATAGGATTTTCACTGTTTGACATAGTTTTATGTATTCTTTCGTATGGAGTAATAATATTTTTTGAGTCAACATCCCTATAGTTTCAGCGAAATTAAAATCTGCGAAAAGTAAATTTCTGGCAATTTTAATAATATTATTACAGAAAAGATGAGGTTAACGATTAAAATAATATTTTGTATTGTAGGTATTTGAATTTATTTGACTAATCAAGACACCAATTGTGAAATCATCTAAAATTAGTTTCCCGTCGATATTGATACAAAAATATGAAAATAATGTGTCGTAGAGTGATTTTTTACAAATCTCATGTTTTGCCGTCATTCCTGTCTCTAATCTCAAGCCGCCCATCACTATTCAAATCGAACTTAACGCCGTCTCTAAATCGCATTGTAGGTATTTGAATTTATTTGACTAATCAAGACACCAATTGTGAAATCATCTAAAATTAGTTCCCCGTCGACATTGATACAAAAATATGAAAAAAATGTGTCGTAGAGTGATTTTTTACAAATCTCATGTTTTGCCGACATTGCTGTCTCTAATCTCAAGCCGCCCATCACTATTCAAATCGAACTTAACGCCGTCTCTAAATCAATACAACACTCAATCCACTTACACCACAAATGGCGCGTGTTAATCCACACCCTGTATAAACTAAAACGCCATAAGTTCAAAATCCTTTAACGGCACTTAAGTTATTTTAACTATGTGACGTCGGTTAGCGAATTAAGCCATCCGCCATGCTAATGTGCGATGGTAATTTAGTGCGTGGAATGAAACTACGTCACTAATCGGGAACGAAATGAGCTGACTATAGTTGCTATACTATATCACAGGCGTTTTGAATAGTATTGAACAGGTAATATAAATCAACTTTTCGGTGGATGAAACAAATGTAATGAAAACTGGTGAGGAAGCCTGCATACATCTGTGAAATAAATCAATTTTGCATCAATAAAGTCTCCCGAGTCACAGTTGATAAATGTCACAGAGTAGTAATAGTTTTTTTAAATATTTACATGGAATTTATTTCAAGATGAAAATTTAATCACTACATAGTATAATACAAAGTCGCTTCCTGCTGTCTGTCTGTCTGTCCCTATGTATATTATTTTAGGTGTTGTGGTTATTCCCCGGCTTCTTAGCCCTCGTATCACTGCGACCATTTCTGATCTATTGTGATTGGTCCCTATGTCTCTTTAAATCTTTATTTAGATCTTTAAATCTACGCAACGGATTTGATGCGGTTTTTTTTAATAGATAGAGTGATTCAAGAGGAAGGTTTATATGCAGGTGCGAAGCCGGGCGGGTCACTAGTATATACATATAATGCGTACTTTAAGGTTTGGAATTCTCTGCCGGCGTTTGTATTTTCGAGTTCGAATAACCTAGACCTTTTTAAGGCACGAGTGAATAGGCATCTTCTGGGTGAGCTCGCTTCATCGTCGGCCTCAACTTTGCCCCCTGGCTAGATCCTGGTCAAGAGCAATCTCATTTTTAATAAATAAGTAAATAAATATATCAATACAAGTATAATTTCAGACATTATTAGCCTATTTTTGTTTTGAAAACTTGTGGTGAAAACATGGAAATTCTTTTTCCATTAAACCGTATCACTTTTGGTCTCCTAGGTCACGGGGCAAAATATAGCAATAGGTACCAACCGAAAAATAATTGTCCCAATTAAAACTTTTCATGATTACTTCCTGTTTTGTAGTTTGAGTCCATTAAAAGAATTCAGTTGGTAGTATTAATTGACGTTTTTTTTATCGTATCGTATTTTAATAATTATTGTATTTAGGAGAACCTTTTTACGAAGTATCATTTGACATTTAACAGTGGCTTTTCAGTGAAGTGAAGGAAAATATCTTTACGAAACCAGTCTGAGAACGCCGACAGAGAATTCCAAACCTTAGAAGTGCGCATTATAAAAGATGATGCAAAGCGCTTGGTTCGAATAAGAGGAATTTCGACCAAGTAAGGATGGTATCCAGCCGTACGTCTGGATGTCCGATGGAAGAAGGGGGAAGGCGGTATGAGTTCATGGAGCTCCTGAGCACACTCACCGAAGTACCTACAATTTGTTAAGACGCACAGACATGCCACTTAAATAGTAGTCACTTTCGTAAAACTAGTTCCTTCGCCAAATCTTGGTATTGGATGTCAAAATTGACCACACCATTGCTTAGAGCACACCCGGGAAGATGATAGGAACCTGATGCTGTAATTAGGAGATAAATACGCACACTAATTACAAATTACACACACAAACAGTTGGTACGGTCAGCTGCAGAGAAAAGGGGGGTACCCCTTCATAGAAGTTTGTATGCTCGGGGGATCAGGTTCATCTGTAGCTGACTGTACCTAGGACTCATGTCGTTGACACGTCTCAGGTATCATAAACTGAACGCTAGGTTACCATCCGGCCCAGGTCGGGCCTAGCCGAGTTTCTTGCTATGCGAATCTGAGGTAGGTACCAGCGACAAAAGTAGCTCGATGCCACTCACACCTCAGATTCGATTCAAATCACCTCAATCTCACTGGAGCGCAAACTCTTAGAGTTTTCAAGTGTTTAAACCGCTAGCGTGGTCATGTCGGTGGTTTGCCCTGGATTGTCCCCCTCTTAAAGAAAAAACATACTACTTAGAAGATAATCCGCATTATTATTTAATAATAGCACGTATTAAGGCAAAAATAAAAAATAAATGTTTTTTTTGAGGGCCAAACATTTTATTTTTTATTTTTTGTATTTTTTAATTTTCATTTTTTTGAAATTTTTGAAATTTTTTGCTTGACGTTCTTCGTATATATCCAATATTAACAACCTAAAAAAAATTATATGCGGGAGTGCCAACACCGACGAATAAAACTTGCACAGAGTTTGTATGGAGAAGGCCTTGCCTTTACAGGCGCCTTAAAAATGTCACTGTTTTGTATCCAAGTATATAATTATAATGTATAAGATGAGTTCATCAGTAGCTATACCAAAATCTTTCACAGTATAATATTGTATTTTAGAACTAACAGAAAAAGTCAAGAACTCAGACAATCAATACTTCTTCCAACATGCAAAATGTAAAGAACGAAAAACTTGCCCCAGCGAAACGAATTAAACTATCAGTAGCTAAAACTCTTCCTAGTTTTATACAGTATCTAATTTGGCTCTCGACTAGGGACCCGTTCCAACTTGTAACAACTTTAAGCAAATTAAAACTTGTGCTGTCTACCGCTTGCTTAGTGTGCGTTGTTGAAATATTAACTCCTTATGGGCGCGCACTGTACTTTTGGCGTTGCGATGTGACCGCAGATCAGAGTCGTTAGCTGAAAACTTAATGCAAGTCTTGATGTAAAGTACGGGTTTGAACGTTGGAGAGAATTCTTTGGGGACCGATGATGGAGAATGGTCCAAATTGTCGTAATTTTTGGGAACATACTTTAAACATTCAACATTGTAATGTCTCAGAGACGCGTACGCTATGTTAACTTACGCCTTAGTTGAATGATGTCACATTTACGGAAAGTAGCATATTATTTATAACAAATTTTTGAGCCCCCATCAAAAACTAAATGGATGGCTTCAAATTTCCACAGTTTTCGTGTTGACCCACATTTACTTAAATCGTCAAAAAATATTCTTAAATGCTTATAAGGGGGGGCTCCCATACAGCTAAAGGGGGGCGCGAAAAAAGTTTTGACCTACCCCATCGAGTGGGGTATCGTTATTTAGAACTGATTGAGTGCATAAATACTGTATTTTTTTTAAGAATATTGAGAAACGAAGGATTTAGACCCACCCATGAGTGAGGCCACTTATAATTCACTTTCCCTCCTTTAAAATCTTATTATATATTCTTCCTAGCGAAAAAGTGCGTTGAACCTTTCTTGTAGAGAATTTTATGTAGATTATTTATGTCTAAGAACATTTTTGCTATGGGCCACCGTTTACGAGTTTTTTAAGGAAAACTAAAACTAAATTACCTATCTTTACACCAATTACCTTTACAAACTCAAACTCAAACTCAAAATATTCTATTTCGAGACAAGCACTTTTAAATCGTCAGTTTTATATTACATAGTTTGAATTGAATTATTCAGAGCAATTATAATTTAAAAAAAAGTTGAATTGCTGTAATCTATGTCAAACAGAATATAACAAATTCACAAAAATAATTACATAATTTAATGACGACTTTACGAGTGAATAGCTATCGCCGTCGGCCTCACCTTTGCCGGCAAAGCGTAATCGCATTTTTAATAAAAAAATATTACTATTAATTATACGTACTATTAATCATAAAACACTTAAGGCGCAGGGTAGGGCAAGGCCTTCCCCATACAAACTTTGTGCAGGTTTTATTCGTCGGTTTTGGCACTAACAAATATCATATTTTTTTTGGTTGTAAATATTAGATATGCGAAGATCTTGATGTGACAATTTTCAAATATTTCAAAAAAATTCAAAAATAAAAAATTCAAAAAAAAAAATTATAAAAAAAAAATTACATCACGAAATAGCTATGAGAAAAATAAGCATACTGACCAAAAATCATAACTTTAATGCAAACACAAACGATGTAAATCCTGCACAAAGTTTGTATGGAGAGAGCTTGCCCTACCCCTCCTCTTAAAAAACGTTACAACGTGTTGCATGTCAAAAAAGGCTAATCAGATTTAAGTAGGTATATCTTCTATGTACGAGTAGCTATGCTTGTTTTGTTTGCTAAGTAACATTATATTTTTCTGTTTCGCAAGGCGGTAATAGTTCGATTTATTACCTTACTTTAACTTCGTGGCTGGCACGCATAACTCTCCCTATATTAATCACTTTTAGTTCAGCTTTGGTCTGTTTCTGTAAAGAAGTAAATATTTGCACTTTCTCTGTTCACTTACAACGTTCTGTAGTACTCGTAATTTGTTCTGTTGCTAACCTTCGGTAACAACAACAACTCGATAAGTGCACAATTTTGTTGTTTGGTAAACAATTGATTTATGTAGGCACTTTGAAGGTGGATACATTTTGTTTTATTTACTTACTAAATAATAATGTGTGTTGACAAGCGAAAATTATTAGAAAAGTATATGTCATCAGTAGGGAAATTGCGTAACTTGTCAAATACGCACATGTCATAAAACGTTGGGAAAAATGATAGCCTAAATATCCTGACAGTTAGTAAAAATTACGCAATAACCGACAATCGTAGGTAAACACTCCTCAAGGGTACCTACTTTTGATGTAGATTTTCTGAAAATGCAATACTTTGGAAACTTACCAATTGTTTGAAATAAAATTATTTTTAATACACGTTATTTCATAGCTTATGTAATGCCACAGGATTTTTAAAATTGCCAAAAAAAGTATATAAAAAAAGTGTTGTATCCTCAGAATCTACGTATGATTTGGTATGATTAATGACTGACTGTATGTTTTTTTTGACCTAACGTGACTTCAACAATCAGTCAAGACTTCATTCTAAAATATTAACTGAAACACGGCAACCATATACACGGAAACAAACCGCCTGACAGAATGCTAAATAAAATTGCAAAATTCTTGACATTTCGCTAATGAATCGTAAGTTAAAAATGTAGAATATTATAATTTATGTGACATTGTTAATACTTGTTATAAATCTTTTAAGTTCTTACTGAAATTTTATATTAAACGTGCTACCCTAAGCAGAGTATGGCTGATCTCAAGCTTAAGATTAATAGTACATTATTGCCGTGGCCGTAAGGAGGCAATTGCAGGCTGAGTGTTTCAGCGGACGAGTTTGTGAGTCCGTTTTATTATAATACGAAGCCTGCAATTACCATTTCGGCCGAGGCTAATATAATGCTTTTCTCAAGAATGGGGGAAAAATACGAGATTTGGATAAAAATAACCTTAAAGCGTCTTTTCCGTCGTTTATTTTTTATACTGAATCGTAAGTGTACTTTTCCACCTAAAAATACAAATGATTGGAGACACATATTATACAAAAACGTCGTGTTTCCAACAGAAAAATACTAGTTGAATTGGCTGGATACGACCGGTGCCGTCTTTTATATGCCTGTATTTCTTTTTAAATAGATAGTTGAAACTCGACTAATAAAGGAATCTAATGTGAAATTCCAGGCGGTCTGCAATGCTTTTATTTTTATTTTGATCTGGCCTTAAGCTGTACACTTTACCGAGTATGTAGCGAGTAACGTTCAGTTTGCGGGCCATTTTCTAGAAAAGTAATTTACCTGTAAGGTACTTTCTGCTGCTGCTGTGCGAATTTGAAAACTAATAATTTCTGATATTAATTTGTATCTATCGTTTATCATTGAAAATGGTGAGGCCGCCGCTATCTGCATGTTTAACTTTGTCAAGCAGCCATTTTGAATTAAAGACGCTGCAAAAGTTACAAATGTGTCTTTTTAGCTAAACTTATCACCCGAGTTCCGATAGCAGTAATTTATTTGATTTATTAATGCCTAAGGGGTTTTAGAAGTAATAAAAAACGTGAAAAAATGGATACAAGTTTTCTCAACTTGAAGTTAACGGCCGTACTAACAAAGTATAAATCGTTTGAGATTTCCTGAATATTTAATCAATGTTAAGGAGTTTTAATATTTATTTTATAAATATTTAAGTAAATATTAAAGTTTGCAGGTTTCTTTTAGGTTAAGAATAACCTACTAGGCAACCTAGACCTATTAAGAAGAGAACTTCTTAATAGGTATAGGTTGCACGGTTAATTATCATTATTGCCACTTATTGCAGAGGCTCAAATTTGGACCGAGTTAAAATTGAAATTAGTGCACCGTAGTTCTCTCAAATTTGGCTAGCTCTAGTGGAATACGTCCGGCAAATTTTGCACCAGATGACTGAGTTTGAAATCAAGGACTTATTTACGCAACTTTCTGAATTATGCCATTCACCAGTTCGGATGCAGCGCCCAATCGGCGCGCAATTTATGAAGCTATCGGGCAATTGAATAGCGAAATTGTGATGCGACGTAGGTAATATATGAAATCCAGTACTTTTTAGGGTTTCGTACCTCAAAAGGAAAAACGGAATCGTCGGATCACCTTGTTGATTGTCTATCTGTCAAGACCCTTTATCTCGGGAACACGTGGAGGTATCGAGTTGATAACCCATATACTCAGGTCTGTTCCCTTGAAGCTGTGAAAAAGATACAGCCGTTTATGCCGCAAAAAACGTATATTTCGACACTCTCAAGGGATTAAAAAAATATTTTTTTTATTTTTTTTTAGTTTTGAAAATAAATTATACCTTATATTATCTTATCTTATATGGTACCTCTTTACTTGACCTAGAACTGTGAAATTTGGTAAGTAATATCGTCTTATACTGCAAATACAGAGTAAAATCTGAAAACAATACACTTGTAATTCAACCATAAAAAATATAGTCTTTATTAAAAGTACGTAACCAATCATCAATATGCGCGGTTACAATTGTATGATCTACGGAACCCTATGTGGGCGAGTCTGACTCGCACTTGTCTGTTTTTTTACGTAGGTATAATTATGGTTAGGACACAAAAGCACTGAAAACGAGTGAACAAATAGTACTTGAATATCGTCGACTTTCTAAGGCATTTTTTAAATGAGGTGTTGACTCCTTAGGTCACTATATGAGATAGTATAGTCTCCTAGGTCATGACATAGGTATAAAAAAAAGCAGTAAAAATATGTAACAAGTCCAGCCATCTAAATCAAAATGCTCAATTGGGGTAAACACACAACGGTGTATAAAACTTAGTATAAGAAATCGTTCGTTTGTTGTCATTAATAAGATTTAAATAAAAGAAAACAATCAAATGTATTTAAGTATGTGTACAAAGCGTCAAAGTTCTACATTGAAATTAGGTACTGACCTCATATTTTGATTGAACAACAATTCGCTATTTGATTAATTCGCTTTTATGATGCCATTCGAACCAGTTTTTAGAGACGAACAAATGTGTGTATGGGACCAACTATATACAATTAGAGAAACACAAAAAACGAAAATAATGAGAGACAATGTTTACTGAAATGATATTGAAATGTGTCGGCTCTGTAGCCTCGACTACCGTTGTATGAAAAAAAAGTACAAATTCTTCTTTTATTGAAAAATGAGAATTGTATTGTTAACTTTCAATTTACATTTAAACTATAAAGAAAAACAACATTTTGCGAATCTTTTTAGTCCTATATCTATTGATAATCTTGATTAATTTGTCTTATTTACTATTAATTATAGTTTTCTATCCATATAGTCACACTAACTATGTTATAAATTTTAACTTGTGTCAAATACTCAATTATATTTTTTGGATTGTTTTTTATAACTCTCATTTTGGTCACAAATAGTTGACAAACATCTGAAGCTGAAAAAAAAAACATTTCAAACATGCCCATTTCACGCTCCGATACGTCACAGATAATCTGCGCCTTCTGTCTCAATCGTGCTAATCGCATCGATAAATACCGTCATGAGCCGAGAATTAGAGCCTCAGTTACGTGAAGCGGAGAGGATAGTGGAAACGCGCCCATTTGTTTGGGAAAATAAATGGGGTATGCTTATGCAACCGTTGATTTTACCGCCATTTTGATTTTCTGCATCAATCGATATAGGAACAACTGCTGTAGGTATCGAGTACTTTTACCTATCTCACGATCGCGGGTGAGGCTCTCATGTTTGTGTGTTGAGCTATACATGCACATTGTATATGTGTGCGTCAGCGTAGAAGCTATGAGTTGATATTGTCTATGTTTTCGTATGTGTCACAACTAAAACAATGCCCAACCCGGCAAATAAATCATTTACGGCATATAAATAATTTGAGTTTGAGTTAGATAAGCAAAAGCAAGCTGTTAGCACAGAATAAATAATATAAGTACGTCTGCTGTATAAGATACACATTTTTTTCCCAGACTTTATCACTTTAATATTTATTTCGTCGATTCAAAGCTTTCTAAAGGAGCGTTGCAAAACAATAGAACGAAAAGCGTTAAAGAACATTTTTCTTATAATTTAATTAAGAAAACGAAAACAGCTTTAATTAATATCCACTCTAGATGTAATTATCTGCTATCCCACTTCTGATTCTAAATTAATTAAGAAAAATGTCCACGGGGCGCTTAAATGAGTATTTTAGAGGCATTTCCTCAAAACGTGCTTTTAAAAAGTACTTATGTTTGAGTGTTGTAAAGTGCAGTTGATTTTCCAGCCAGAGTTTGTTAATTCAGAGTTGTCTGAATTAAAAAGCACAGAATTGATGGAAATATTAGTTTTGAGATTGAATTTTAATAATGTTTTTTTTTTTTTAACTTCTATTGCAGAATGATATTTAGAAATATGTTATATCTGTTAATGTAATTTTATACAGGGTCAGAAACGTGCGTGTCTCCTTTGGAGTTGCGAGCGTCTATAGGCTGCAGTGTCCACTTACCATCAGGTGGACCGCACGCTTGTTTGCCACCATCGTAGTATAAAAAAATTTTTTTGCTTTTTAAATTTGAAATATCAACAATTCCACACTTACACAATGGAGGTTATATGTGCTGAATAACTTCGTTTGTGATTGTTTAAATTCGAAGTATGACTTATGGTACATATTTACTGATTCCCAAATCATAAAGAAGTAACTACATTTGAAATAGTAGATTGTGTCACAAGGGAGCAAAATGACATATTTACGGCGTGGGCGTAAATTGAATCCTGAACGAAGCGAAGGATTATATAATAGAATGCTGAGCGTAGCGAGGGATTCTAAAATAGAATCCTGAGTGTAGTGAGGGATTCAAGAATTAACGCCCAAGGTGGAAATAGTTTTGCTTCCATGTGACACATACTGCTTTTCACATCACCTATTGAGGATAATGAAAGATCTGAAATAACAATAGTTGTGCATTTATTTTATCAAAATCGATACAATAACTCATTAGGTTACCTATTACTCGTTACAGAAAAGTGCCACTTTGATCCCTTCTAGCAGGGAAGAAAAGTGCCATTTTGATCCCTCCTAGCAGGGAAGAAAAAGCTCTTATCCGAATAGGTGATGTGAAAAGTATAATTTACCACATCGATTCCATTTCACATGATTCACGAATACCCATTTGAAAATCAAAGCCACGTTCGAGCGAATTCCGATAACGATATCAAATTAAACTAAATTAAAACTCGATGAAAAATTCACTTAAACTCTTCTGGCTTGAGCGCCATCAATTAGTGGGCCGCTGGTGGGGCGTGCATTGCATACAGATGTAATCGATACGGTTGCAGAATAATGCCGGGGTCTTTACGTACAAGTGCCCTAGAGGAAAATATGGGCACATATTGAATACTGATGACAAGTTTATAGACTGCGAAGGTTGTAGGTTCTTCTCATTTCGTTCTCACATTCTCACCTCCACGGGACCAGCAACAACCCTGATGCCGCGGCCGAAGCGGCAGAAAAGCTAAAAAGACATAAATGAAGGGGGGCCTCGGCGCTGGCAATACTTTTATCCCGTTCAGTTTCGAGACCCTTGGCCCGTGGGGTCCCAGTGCACGGCAACTTTTTAAGGACGTAGCTAAAAGGCTGAGGAATTCCACTGGGGATCGTAGAGCTGGCAGCTTCCTCGCTTAACACATGAGCGTAGCGATTCAGCGAGGAAATGCTGCCAGCATTTTAGGGACTATGCCCCGGGAACCAATTTTTTTTAAATATGATTTATTTTAGTATACTTTATTTTAGTTTTAATTTTTAGCTTTATATTTAGATTTTAGTTTGTAGGTACCTAACTTTAATTTTAATTAATTCGTTTTAAAAAAAAAATATTTGGTTTAGTTTTTCTTATAAACAATGTGTTACCGGCATGCGGGCTTTTATTTAAACTGGATATTAAAACGTAGTTACTTAAGCATGCGCTTATTTTTATTATTAAACCAAAATTTCGACTTAACTTATGTATTTTCTAACAATTTTTTTATTGCCAGCAATGTACTGCAAAGTAAATTGACGACTCTGTACAAATGACAGCACTTAGTGTTTTGTTTACTATGAAGTTATCTTGAGCAGTGCACGTAGTACATTGCCGGTGCGGAATTAGGAAATTCAATTTTGCAGTTTATTTACATAATTATGATTTGCTAATACTTGGAAATAGTTGCTAATGGAACATGTTAATATCAGTTTCATTTAATGCCCGTTTGCCGGTAACGCACTGTATAGGTATAATTATTTTATTCAATAAATAAATAAACTATACATTTCGTTAAATTAAGTTGACCAGACCTAATTATATATTTTGGATTCCCATTTTCTTTAAATGTATAATGACTAATGAGACAAGCGTATAATTAAGACAGTCTTTGTGAACCAATCTAATAATAGGTATTTATTAGCTCACAGCTGAAAATTAAAAGCACGTGCAGTACGAGAATTTAGTATGACAGACATATTTTGGGATCATAAGGTATTGAAACAGATATACTTTAGACCTAATTATGAATAACAATTTTGTTGGGAATTTTGCCCCTCTTTGGTAATCAGTTCCAATTTGAATAGAATAAAACAAAATAAGCGCTTGAGTGATCATAAAAGTGACTCATGAGACGTAAACATGGTAACTAGCGCTTAAGGAGGATTTAATGTTTAAAAAAGACTTGATGATTATACTAGGTATATACTAATAAAAATAACACAATAAACATAATTAACATGCAATTGACATGTAATTTATAATGTAATCGTATATTGTGAATAAATGAATCTGAATCTGAATCTACTTAATATGATATATCATAAACTGGTCTGGTATGTGTTAGCAAATATTTAGATATTTAAATTGCTTTGTATGGTTGACGAAATATAATTTGCACTGATTCGCCATACAAGTTGTTCGAAGAATCGGTCAACTATACATTTTTGATTGCAATAAAGTCATTGTCTATTTATAAATGACTTTGAATGTAAATGAAAACAAGTAAAATCTAAATTTAAATTATCTTGTGGTTTTCCTACACTGGCCCCCTAAATATCGCTGATAATAATAGGAACTGACCGTTTGGAGTTAACAGAGACGCATGGCCATCCATTTGTCCTCACACGACCGTGTCGCCGAATGAATTGCTCGTATTGGGTACTTCCCTAAATCTGATTGGACGAGAGTTGATAGTCGTACGTCAAACCAATTCGCCTTAAGCCCTATGAATGGCGGCAATGGATGAATACTAATGAATTTCGTGGCTTTAGGATATTGTATTCAGTAAGATTTACTGAAACAAATGGTGAATGTAGGTAGCTTCAATTTACTGAAACAAACTACACCTAAAGTAATCGTAGTTGCAAGATAATATTATGGTCGTTGCGCTAGTAATACGACGAGGGCCAGTTTGCGACCACTTGAAGAACGAGGTATGTGGTTGAAAACCGGCGCACTAATTAGCTGGACTGGTCGCTAATCGATATAATGACTGTGCAGACCGAGCGCATTTTTTGTATAGCTGCATCACTTGCAACTTAACACCAAGTGTGTGTTGTTTTACTTGTGCAACACTAGTAAATTTAATTTTCCGATACTTTCTATTTTTTACTTTATCTATCAGAAATTGAATGGACGGGTAAGACTTAATAATTTATTATTAGACTTAACAATTTGTCTAAGCAAACTTTAAAATGACCAATCAATAAGGAGTATAATTATTGACGAAAGATTAATACCACTTCTCATGTTTAAATAATATGTTTTTCATACCTATTATTTGTTTAGTTTGGTATATTTAGAAATGATTTCAGGCTGAGTATTCTGTGAATAAATTAAGTACGGTATAATCAACTATTTTTTATATTTTTTGTCATTGTATCAGCCAAAATAAAATTTGATAGAAAGTCATAGAAAATATTTAAAACCCACCTATACTTCTAATAAATATAAATACTACATTTTGTGAATTCGGTAACGCACTTTTTGCAACGCAGTTGTAAAAAGTGACTCAGGTGATGCAGCCATGGTAACTAGCGATATAAAAAAAGTAAAATCACCCAATTACAATGCAACATGTAAATACGACGTGTAAAGTTACATCTCAGCTTTTCATAGATGACAAATATCCCGGTTCCTCAAATCGGAAGCAAGCTACACAATTGCTAATAGAAACCAATCTAACGTGCAGACGGACGACCTAAATAAATCAAGCCGGGCAAATAAGCCGAATCTATGGGCCGACGGGGGCAAACAGAACCGGCCAAATCGCCTGCAAATTATAGCTGGGCTTGAACCAGTTGAAACTAGTTTAGTCGCATTGACGATTGAATAATTTAGTTGGGAATTTAGTCTTAAATTTTATAATTTATGGTTTGGACTTTAAGATTGAGTGTTTTAGTTTTGTTAGTTTGGTTTTTGTTTAATAACACAAAGATATTAAATCTTACTTTGCTTTAAATATACTTTACGTTTTTTTAATCAAGGCGGACTAATCTAAACTACATATTGTCCACATGATACGAAATAAGACGAAACCTATTGTTTACTTAATCTGAAGTCCATTATTTAGCCGCCAAACATTTTATTATTTTTGTAAGTAGTTCCAGTAGACCAGTTTAAAATTCAACTGGCTATATTATTACTACACTGTAGCATGACTCAAGAGACAATGCTGATTTAATTTATATGCCCAACCGGATTACTCCCAACAATAATAAAATGTGTTTAAAAATACGTATTGGACGTACTTCTAAATTAAGATTGTGATTTTCAATAGTGACCCAGGAGACATGACTAAGTAACTGATAATATAAATAGCTTCAGCTAACTATATTGGCTAAGCTATAGTTCTAATACTAAGCTCTGTAATGTAATGGACTAATCCGAAGCAGGCGGACTATTGACGGAAAGCTTGATAGGCGTATAATTGAACCTGAAAATTTAAGGCCCGGGGTACTGTGAATGACCTTGACCACTTAACGACTGCGGATGGCCGACCCAAGCGACATCTGTTCAACAATGATCGCGTTAGCTCGATTCGCTTGTAAACGGGCTGCCTTGATAATCGACCTGTTCCGCTGTTGCGTCAGTAGATGGCGCTCGGATTGCCCGGTGAACTACGCAGAGTAGTGTTTGTATCAGATGAAACAATATGAAGACTGAAGAAACATTCATATTTGGCTCGTTGTTTTTTGTTGTATAGTTGACGAAATATAAGCTGCCCCGATTCCTCGAACAACTTGTATGGCGAATCGGTGCAGCTTATATTTCGTCAACCATACCTACTACGTACTACGTAGTAGCAGTGGCGTGCACAGAGTTTTTAGACAGGGTAGGCAGATTTAAAAAAAGCCACGAATATTTATTATTCGCAGGTAGTGCCACCTATTAGTTAGTGTCAAATTTACGATTCATATTCCTTTACTAATGCACTAATTCCAAATCAACGGTAGTGAGATCAAATTGAGAAAGGGTAGTGTACCTACTATCCGTTCTCAATGGAGAATGTCAATAGGTCTGCAAAATCACTTGAAAGTTTGTTACGGTAAAGCTTTCATTCATACAAATACATTAGTTTTTGTTTCATTCAAAAATACCAAGTAGTTTTGATTTTACATGCATTTAAAGTGAGTCCCGCTAACCGCGTGTGACGTCATTTTGCAACGCTAGTCTAGTACGTACGGAAGCGCGCGAACGGAGTGAGCGCGTGTATAGCGAGTGTTGCACTATGACGTCACGAAGGCGGGTCGTCGCGCGTCACTTTAAAATTCAATATCTTGGAAACTAAAGCACGTATCGAAATAATTCCTTCACATATATTTTTTATTTTCAACAAAGAATACAGAAAAATGGAATTCTAAATAAGTTAGGTACCATTAGATACTGTACGAATATCGTTAGTTATTGAATAAAGTTTTCCTGTGATGATGATTATAAAAAAAAGGTACTTACTGGCTTTACTTCGCCAAATAAAGTTTCCAGAAGAACACACGTAGTAGGTACGGTGAACCAATTTGATTTCTAGGCCACTTGGTACCTTGTCACAGTGATATTAATATGATAGCTCTAGCGGCTATAATATTGATTCTCACTGCGACAAGGTACGAAGTGCCCCAGAAATCAAATTGGTTGACTGTACGTACCTATTTATGATCTAAACAGAATTTGATATTTATTATTGCGATAATAAAAAAAGCCAATAAATGCTTTTATTGGAATATAACTTTTTTTTAACCAATCAGATCACACACAAACTCATAACGCCCACGTGAGTTATAAAATTCCATAATTCCCGCGGGAGGTGAATCTGCTATAATTGCTTTATACGCACGCGTGCAATAACACACTTTACGAGCAAGTGTGTGTGTGTTCAGATAAAATATTGCTCTTACGAGTATATGAAGAATTTACTTAGATATTTTACAATAATTAAGGGATATGCAAAACCGTACAATTATTAAGAGTGTACAATCGAGGTCATAAATATGTTTTCACACCACCTGGTGGACAATGCCCAGTTATATATCAATGCAAACCTTACCGAAAGCAAATCATGCTTACCGAAAGCAAACCATGATAACCCTAGTTTGCCGGGTTGTAATATTACTTATATACTGAATCTCATTACAACCCTCGGGTAATAATGTGATATCACTTTTCATAGTTGCTATTGTTATTCCCTTAAAGTCTAATTTCGTGAAGTCCGCACGGCGGCGAGCAGACGGCATACCGGCGCCGTGTTTTGTTTTGTTTGGAACGCCGCGTTCGAAATAAAACACGGTACCGGTGCGCTGATAAGTTGTTTTTTTTTTCAAATGAGTTTATAACTAGTATTTACAAAAACGAACTGTTTTAAATACACTATTATTCTGTTTTTACTTACTTACGGTTCAGGTTCAATGGATAAATTGTCATTTGGTGGACCATCATCAGATTCAGATTCATTTATTTCATTAATGTAATTTACAATATAAGTTTGCATCGATGTCAAAAATATAAGAATTCACATAATGTTCGTCAAGTTAGATATAAATAAATAAAGATAATAATGAGATAATGAAATGAAAATATTCTCCTAATAAGGATCTTCTTAACATAATTGAATACGCGCGCGACGACCGCTTTAGCTTAGTTGGTAGTGACCCTGCCTACGAAGCCGGTAGCTCTAGTATAAGTTTTTTCGAAACATTAACTAATTCGAACGCGTTTGCGTTTTGTTTCAAAATGTATGAAAACGCTCTCACCGAGTTTGAAATACGCGCGTTCATCGGTTAGCAACAAATGTTAAAATACTCGCTGTTTTAGTTTCCACTAGTGACCAACTGACCACCAGAGGCGCTGTTCACGTTTTCATACCACTTTCATACATTTTGAGACAAAATGCAAACGCGTTCGAATTAGTACCTAAGTTCATTTATTACCAAATTATGAGATAGACTGTGAATAAATCACCAAAATAACGTCATCATACAATCCGAAAGATACCCTACCTGATATAATTATAAAATAACAAATTAAAATAAAACTAAAACTAACCTAAAAATAACCTAAATATACCTAATAAAAACCCTAATCTAAAAAACCGCCAGTGGGTAACGTTTCCAAAGTGCTGGGCGAATTAGTTAATGTTTCGAAAAAACTTATACTAGAGCATTACAGGGCATTTATTTTTGTGATGAGCACGATTATTTGTTCTTGGGTCTTGGATGTTTTCTATGTATTTAAGTATCTATTTATCTATATAAGTATGTATATCGTCGCTTAGTACCCATAGTACAAGCTTTGCTTAGTTTGGGACTAGGTTGATTTGTGTAAGATTGTCCACAAATATTGATATCGATATTGAATACAAAAATTATAGTATAGGTACAAATTGAAATAAGGACAACGATGGCAATACAAATAAATAGCGAAGTGAAATCAAATATCATTTTACAAACGTAAACAAATGTCAACAAACGTAAACATTTGCAAAATGAATCGGAGTAGTATTGAAACAACAAGTGTTATACGGCCTCTTAAAACTCCAACTATAATAGATAAGTATAAATAAAGCTGTCTTACAGGTTGTATGTCTCTATGTGTCCGCACTACTCTGTGCAACGGGAATCGGCTCAAGCTCGGTGCAAACTTCCAAACTAGATAAGTAAACAAATATCTGACAACAGCGCTGTGCCTCGAGCGAAGCGAAGTCGCAACGTCGCATTCACTTTCATATTTGTGGGTAGAAAAATTTGACGAGTGTTCACGGCTCACATATGTAGGTAATATGTGAGATTTGAAAAGCAACTTTTTGCTTTTTAAAAAAATACTACACATTTTTATATACATTTTACTTGCTTTTTCATAAAAATATTCACTGTCATGATCAAGACTGGCAGTAATTTTCTATCAGCGCTAGAATAAGCGCCTACTATTTTATACGAAGCAAAGTTTTCAAGTTTGAAATTCATATTACAATACTTAGACGATTATTAACTACAACAGAAAATAGGTTAAATCCTCAAAAATAACTGAGCTTAATTTGGAAACTTAGAATTCTGTCGTAACCGAATAATGCTTGCACACATTTTGTTTTTAATGTTTCTTAAGCGTGGTTTTTTGTCGTAATTACAATGTATGTGAACAAACTAACTACAACAGCAAATACTCAAGGGTATGCGTCTCCTAAATATGTACTTTGCAGGTCATTACGTTCAATATATTCTTCAAATATTCTGCACAAAAACACCTCGATTTCAATACTTTGCCCACCTCTTCACCTTAATGGGCTCTGTGATTGAATATTTCGTTTGAACTTTCAGAGGTTTCTGACATTGTAATGTAGTGGGGGTGTAACAATAAACAACTTTGTTGTAGTTTTAGGTTGCACATATGATTATTAATAATTTAATATATATATTTGAACAAAAATTAATAAAATGGGTATGTCATATAAAAAGAACACACAATATTGAGACTTCAATCTATATTGAATGAATGAATGAAATATTGAAGAAAGAATTAAGTGTGCTAATTATTTATCATTTTCGTAAGAACTAAACATTAACTGCATTTTTCTTTATTAAATATTACATACTTATGATTTATGAAAGCCAATAAAAGCGGATTTTACCTGTTTATTCTTATTCTTAACTCAATAATAATTATTGCACAGACAATCACATTGTCTATAATTAATTGCCTCATGTGATCTATATTGTCTACTAAACCATTGTGACTGGCATGAAAGGAAGGCTACATGTTTTGATGTCGGAATTCATTTCCTACTTCGATGAAAATGATGAACGTTTCCCCTTTGTTTCCCCATCCTGACGAGACAAATAAGGCCTGTTTGTGACCTGCCTACTGCAATATGATTGCTCCAGGAGTTTGTTTATTAGGTAACCTATACATTACATGTCTAGCCAGTCACTTGTTTTGAATTCAGAATTGAACTCTATTCACTTGTAAACAGAACGACGACGCCTGGTAATCAGAGTTACCAAAAGCATGTCACTGGCTAGGATACGTTAATTTTTTTTTAATATTGTTCACTATTTTTCATTCATTCAGGCCTGTTTTTCGTACTAAGTTTTTACCTACGGGAATCAGCTAGTCAACAACTTTGGAGTTAACGACCCCTTTAGCCGAAATCAATTTATTTTTCACCGTACTTTTATAGTACATTACTTAACAAGGGCGGTAAAACAAAGAATATCTTAGATCGCAGGTATTTGACGCCCGAGCCGGAGGCAAGGGCGATAAATATGCGATCTGAGGCTTTCTTTATTACCGCCTGTGTTTCAAAATTTAAAGTAAAGTTAAGTTAAGTACAAAATTTTATGTCACCCCCTGGCCAGGAAGTGGGATTTCCCATTGTAATAAGCATATTTTTGTGAGAAAATGGCTGACTGTCGAGTTTCTTTCGGCGTTTCTTCTCGGCAGTGGCCTCTGTGAAACGCTAGTAGGGTTTGACTTGTAAAAGTGCCATTGCGGCCTACTTACAGAATTAAGTTCATTTATTCATTTATTTATTCCCGCGCGCGGAGCGTGCGGTAATTGCCGCTTTATGGCCAGGTGTGACATAAAGACTATTATAGCCAACGACGTTTACATTATTACCTTAATTATTTTAATATACTTTGAAGAAAGTTTCTGTTACAGGTATTTGCACTTGTATTTTTAAGTAACTTTATTTCACCCTTTTTGCATGATACTTTATTTTTACATCGTCACCAATGTTAAGGCGATATATCGATTGAAAGAGACACCCTTTGTTTTTCGCTCACGACAAAACGGGATGCGACCCTCTCCGAAAATGGCCTTTTAGGCAAATCTCGTTAAATATCTGACTGTGTGCAGGTTTATTAAATTTCCTCTTGTCAGTACCTAGATGAGGTAAAATACCATCATATTAACTTAATCGTGTCTTTTAATAATGCGTTGTTTTAGTAGGCTGAGGAAAAAAAGGAAAATATAGACTTGACTTTGGATTTATTTTCTATCGAGAAAATTTTAAGCAATCATGTTTCGCTATTGTCAGTACCACAATCATATCGTCAAGAATGGACAGCGTTTCAAAGTCTCCAAATTTCTCAGTGTAGCGCCTTAATTGAGGTATAGATTGGCGTCTGGGAAATAAAGTTGCCAGTAAGTAAAGGCCAAGTCAAAGCCAAATAGGGTCAGGTAGGGTAAGATGAACACAGGGGAATAGGTATGAATACTTTTGCTTCTACCCTCACCTAAAACGTTTCATCGTAACCCATCTCACATTTAATGCATTTAGAGGCACATGCCAATAAAAACAGGCAAAATACAATAGATAACAGTAAATTAGGTAACTGTTGTATATTAGTGTTCCGAAGAGAATCCATTTATTTGACAAAGTCATAACATTGACACGCTCGTTCCAAATAGTTATCAGGCCAGATGCAGAGGCCGTATACACTACAGTAACTATAATAAGTAAGACATCTCGCATAATAGCAGTGAGTAAAAATAATAATTTATCTGTGAAGATTTCAACTATCACGGTTCTTGAGACAGCTTGGTGACAGACGGACACACGGACAACGGAGTCTTAGTAATAGGGTTCCGTTTGGACCCTTCGGGTACGGAACCCTAAAAAATTACAAAATTACTTTGTAAGTTGCTAAGCAAGATCACTACGAAACTTTTGTTGTAAATTATTTTATTATTATTTACGAAGTCCCTCTTTTGATGTCAAGTTCTAATTCATTCTCAATCTATTCTAGTTCATTTGAATAAATCTAGTTCATTTTAAGTAACTTAAGGGCCTATCGTGCGGGGTAAATTCTCAGCGTCTGTCAAATTTCAATTTTTTAAATAATTTACGCAATTAACCCACACATGCATTATTCACGCACACTACCTCATTTTGCTGGGTCGGGTCATTGACCCATGTTTGTGCCAACTTATGACAATATAGATTTTGAATATTTAAAGGTTTCTTGGTGCATAAGAGAAGTGTAACAAAAATCGTCAAGTTCTGATCTGTAACCAAAACTCAAGTATTAGTTGTATCTGAAAATGTCTTGAATTTGGAATTTGTGGTAGTAAAATACTCAGTTCCTTGTTTATAAAATAAAACTTTGAACCCCTGTTTTGTAAAATGTATTTTGTTTTGCCCTTTCCTCACAGACTCATTTTTATACAACTTAAAACAGAGAAAGACTTTTCCTAATCGGTTCGTGCATGTTATGACTGTTTTATGTTTATGACTTAGGTACTTATTTTGAGAGTTTACTTGGTGATTTTCATGATACGAGTATATGTTGTACCTTAAATAGATTATTTTAAGCAAAACTTTTCATAAATTGATTATTTTCTGTTTATCAGTTGGTTAACTCTAAAATGGACACTGATTTAATGCAAGTTTTAAGAGAAGAAGCGGTAGTTTTATTACAATATATATAATAACTACTGAAACTATTTATACGGCACGGGATAACTGCAGCAATATTGTGAATCAACTTTGTATTTGAGGAACCAGTACCTAACCTTATAGGTAGTTTTGTTATTCACGACCTCCCGTCGTAACCCAATCCGCAGAATTGCGCATAGAATAGTATGACATTCCCTGCGCATCGTCGTTATCGTGAATGACAAGCACTATAAAACCTAATGATATAACAAATATCATCAAGAAAGTCATTGTAACATTCTGCAATTGTGGAACTTGGCCGGACCACTACTGCATCAGCTCTGACAAATTAACTTTTATACAGTCGTGCCGTCGATGACACTTAACTGAACATCCGTGAACCTTATTGCAACGAGATAAGGTTCAATAATGGTTAACATTGCGTCTAGTTTCATCAATAATAAATAGCAATTATTATTATTTCCTATTCGTTTACTATAACGTCGAGACAATTATTGCGATGCGACATAAGTACTTACTTGTACAAAATCAAAGCAACGGGATTTCCAACGCATGAAAGCTTTAGATAGAAACTAGCGCAGTTTAATATTATAAGTAATTACTGCATATTTGTTTGTTAGACATCGTCATTGTCACCACATCCCCAACAACTACTTGGTTTATTATTTATAAATGAAACATAGGTTTATTATTTTCATTCTAGGTATAATTATATTATGACCAGGCGGCTTAGACACTGCACAATTTAAATCCACATCACTCAAACTGGCGAAGAAACTCCGATATTCTTTCTTCTGCTCCCGCTGCAAGAGAGCACTCTAGATCTGTTTCTTGGTATAACGCTGATATTTTATAAACTTCTGTTCAAAGCACCATAATAATTGTGCCTGTTTGTACAGATTCTGGGATATGTTTTGTTTATGCAGATTCTGCGATATATTTAGGTAATCATTGTTTGACGTGAAAGCGCCGTACATAATGTACATATACACATAAAATATAACATTAGATTCGTTAAATTATTGAAATATTAAAATACAATTTGTTTACAAATTTTAATTTGAAATATGATGAGTGACATAAATGTCATACCGTTCCGTTCTGGGTGGCCAATTTATAAAAAGTAAATTACTTTGAACTGAAATACATCGGTAACCTTTTTACGTTTAAAATGCCTTTTCGTAAAGGAAATCATTATAATTTAGTTGCATTAGTATACATTGGGGACCAAAGATTGCATTTTTATGTTATAACGAATGGCTAATACTAAAAATTCCATGTTAAAAGAATCTTCAATAGCCACACGTCAACATTTATTTACCCTACTTCAATTAATGCAATCTTTGTGTGTGGTATACATTTTGTATTTGTATACGAGCAAGCTGTCAAAAAGCGTGTTTTTATGAGATGTCAAACTGAGAAAAGCAGCATACGTCTGCTCCCATTGAGGGCCGGAGCCCATCTGCCGGCAAGAAAACTACGGCGGCCGGTCAAATTTTCGGAATTTCCTTTGCATTGTTAAAAAAATCTCCACATTTTGCAAATGTTAAACACATACGACCTAGATAACATGTAGTTTTGTTACTATTCAAAAATTGAAGACCTTTCATAAAGTATTAACGTTGTAGTTTGCGTTTATTTCCTTTAGTAGAGCTAACTTTGGATTGAATTTTTATGAAGAAAACTATAAGTAATTGTGTTTCTGAAACACATGACGTGTAGAGTGTATCCTTAAATATCATATAAAGGAATTACAGAATTCAAGCTTTAGTAATAATAATACAGCAAGTGATCCAACCATCGCAATTATTCAGAAATTTGCTCGGTGCAGTCTTAATAATGCACGTAAATCTTTTGTGAATAGCAGTTGAGTGCGTTGATCTCGAGGCACATCACAGGTGTACGAACGACTAAATGGAAATGCAATATTCAGTTTTGCATAATGGTTCAAAGCAAAACTGATCCTGTGTTGAGGTTTACTTTGCGCAGGGCAAAGTGTTATGCGTGTATCGTTGAACGGACAGTGGCAGAATAGAACTAAAGTTAGAAAAAAATCTCTTATATGTCAAGTAAATTTAGTTTATCTACATCCATATCATCTATAATGTGTTCAGGTACGATTAGCAAATGACCACCATTACAACACTGAATAAATAATTTCATCAAGCGATGTCATAATGAAATTGCCTGTAAGGTAATATTGACAATTCGCTACAGATTATTTTGTGGTTAGAAAAGCAACGCGCGACTTCTGTATGATTTATGTTGTCATTTTGTATGGAGAACAAAATTATTTTTAAACTTCTCTAATCGACTAAACTGGTATGGATATAGTTTGAGTCCCAGGAAAGGACATTGGATAGTTTCTATCCCAGAAATCATCCCTTAAGGAAATGGAAGTTTATATGGATCAGAGATAACTAGGTAAGCACCTGAAATAAAAGAATAGCAATAACATTCTAACGCGATGACCGAGCTCTGCGGGCATAAGCTAGTAATTATATAAAATATCGATCCTTATTTCAAGAACTTGAAAATTGTCATCCGAAAATAACAATTTGTACCTTTTTTCAGGGTCGGTACAAACATGCCAAATTCAAGATTGGTTACTCTATTACTGTAATTTATATTTCATTTTAAATTGCTTCCCTGAAAATTTTATTTTGCCATATTCACTGCGAACTTAAAATATAAAATTTAACAGTAAAAACGGTTTAGACTCTGATCTAAACGATAGCAAACCTCAACGGCACTTACAATAACCTACTGCACTACAAACATAACCGCCTGCCACAGTCGTTAATTGACAGCGGGTCGATACGAGCCGATTTGCCTTTTTAATTCCGACACCACCACTCGAAATGAAACTACTGCTCGTTATCTACACTGTCGCAAATTGACGTTGATTCGAGAACTTGTTTTGTATAACGGAATTATTAAATAGTGTTCGATATTCAAATGTTTTCAGTGTTCGGTATTCAATCTTTGTTGGTATTGGAATAATAGGTATAGATAAAAACTTAAACATTTATTTCGATAACCAAAGAGATGTTAAGATAGTTCGAACAAAACTGTAAGACAGCTTTTGACAGCATTTGGCCTTACAGTTTTGAACATACTATATAAGGTCTCCAAGTGTAAAAGTCCAAATTATAAAATCAATCCCACTGAACACTATTACGAAGCCTACGAAGTTACTAGTCCTTTCCAACATGAACAGACCGGACCCTACAAACAGCACCCGTTCACGAGTATGACGCGTATCTCAACCATCGTCTCTCTCGTTATGTTAGGGATATACTTAAAAGGTTTGTTTTAACGGGTCTAACGCGATATTAATGTAAATTTACCTTTTTTACCGAAGTTTCGACACGGGTTTCACCTTTTAAGTATGTTTACAAAGCGCGAGAGTGTAAAGTGTCATATGTTAGGGATAGTTTGGAAAATCATGAAGGCGGCTTTAGATACAGTCAGATGGAGAGAACTACACCGACAAGAGCTTAATTGTTAAATTTATGTTGTGATTAAATAGATTACTTTGCACATTCTCGATTTGTGAGTTGTTGAAAACCAAAGAACGCCAAGTAGATACTACGGTCTTTACATGCGTCTTTTGCTTCAACCACATCCATAAATCTCCTCATACAAGCTCGTCGTTTGCGGGAACTTCTGACCTGGCCTTTAACATCAAAATGTAGTTAAGTCTTAATTCCCAAGAAAAATGGAATGTGAAATTCTCAACCCAGTGACCAAAATCATAATCCACTTAAATATTCCTCACTGGCCCTCAAGATTTGTGCCACATTCAGCTTTGCAGTAAAACTCTCTCCCGCAGGAAATCCTCGCAAAATTAATAAGATATGTACGACGGGAATAAAGTAGGCAAGTTTGGAAGCAATTTTGCAGAGTCAAATGTTCAGGGGATAAAATCGTGAGGTGTTTAGTGCAGGGAGATTTATGGTGTGTGTGGACTGGTGTCTTGAATATATTATGAGAGACAAAAGGCACCTCCATAGGAAAAGTGGGGTAATCACGTAACTTTTCGAACGTACGACGATGGGTATATTTTAATGTCATTTTTAGGCGACTTCCTGATTTGTCGGTGCGGAGGCGGTACGATATGAGAAAACTGTTAACTGTCAGTGTCAACTGTCAGTCAACTCAGCACTACTTTTTACTGCGCCCCTAAATTTAAATGAGTGCTTCCTGACTGGCGCGGGATGCGCGGAAGCGGGACGATGCGAAGGCAGTACTGGTCCGCTTCTGCGCATAATATTACTACTGCGCAAATTTAATACTGACAGTATTCTGTCAAGTGGGAATCTTTGCGACGTCAGTAAATATACGTCAAAGAAGAAAATGACACATATCGATCCCGCCCCGCCAAGTCAGGAAGTCGCCTTAGATCTACACTATGCACGGTTGAAAGCTTTCCATAATCACACCGTCTGTATGTTACTACAAACGCCAACACAGTTAACTGACCATTTGACCACTGGCCAACTCATTACTGAAGTGAATTGAACTTATTATTGAGGATATTACAAGATTGAAGAATTTATGGAAGACAAACAAACATAGCCAAGCACCCGGTGTCCCGGTCTCCAAAGGCATCGTAACTTTGCTAACAATGTCGCGGAGACCTTGTGGGGTTAGTATCACTTCGCCTAAAACGCAACTGGTAGAAATAGCAACTCGTCTAAAACGCAGCTGGTCACTGCATCAAAACGCAGCTAAATACAAGTCACCTGAAAAGCAAATGGTCTAAAATACATTTATTTTAGACCGACATGTATTCTAGACCATTTGCTTTTCAGGCGACTGCGTTTTAGACGAGATAATACTACGCTGCTGCTACTGTCTGTTTCAATGCATGTTTATTTTTATTTACTGATTTCACCTTATATTTACATATTGGTTACATACACGTTATGTATACCGTAGCATTAGTTAATAGACTGTTAGCTTAACAATCCCTTGACGTAATTTGTTTATTTTGTACATCTTCGTTTCGACATCTTTTAGGCGACTTCCTGATTTGTCGGTTCGGAGGCGGTACGATATGAGAAAAGTGTCAAATGTCAGTGTCAACTGTCAGTCGACTCTCTACTATTTTTTACTGCGCCCCTACATTTAAATGAGTGCTTCCTGACTGGCGCGGGATGCGCGGTAGCGGGACGATGCGAAGGCGGTACTGCTCCGCTTCTGCGCATGATATTACTACTGCGCAAACGTAATACTGACAGTATTATGTCAAGTGAGAATCTTTGCGACGTCAGTAAGTTTACGTCAAAGAAGAAAATGTCACATATCGATCCCGCCCCGCCAAGTCAGGAAGTCGCCTTACACCTCTAAAACTTACTTGTCTATGGGGACTCTTTACATCTCCGCTGTATCATAGTCATAGGATAAGTTCAGGAAATTCTTGCCCAGGTATTTACCTGTTGCTCGATGTTGCTTTGTATACATGTTACTAAATGATGTAATTGTAATTGTATTGTAATTTTATTTATGTCACACCTGGCCATAAAGCGGCAATTACCGCACGCTCCGCGAGCGGGAAATCCCACTTCCTGGCCAGGGGGTGACATAAAATTTTGTACTTAACACGGGCGGTAATAAAGAAAGCCTCAGATCGCATATTTATCGCCCTTGCCTTCGGCTCGGGCGTCAAATACCTGCGATCTGAGACAATCTTTGTTTTATCGCCCTTGTTAAGTAATGTACTATTATGCCATGTAAAAGAGCCCTTGAGGCCTACTTGCAGAATAATTGTTTGATTTTGATTTGATTGATTTTTGATTTTGTATGGTCAGTTGACTGTGTTGACGATGGTACATCTCATACTCTCGACAAAGGACCGTCGGAGTCCTACAAAGTCGATGAGAACAAAGTCTTGTAAAAGAGTAGATTTTGAATTTATTCCATGGCCGATTTATTAGAATAAATTTACCCCAAAGGCTTAGGGTCAGTTGCACCAACGTACGAACACAGACCGGTCATCGTCAAATATGGCGCCGGCAGTTGTCATCCCATAGAAACTTGTCAAGCTTTCCATACAATCAGATTTGATGAACACAGCTTACGATTACAGACGGTTTGGTGCAACCCAGCCTTAATCTCAATAGATATATAAATTTCGATTTAATTTTAACGCTTTCAGTGCTAGGAATCCGCTAGATGGGGCTCGTCTCGTAGGGTCTTCATGTTGTAACATGTATAATTTTTCGCATGTTATCAGCTACGAATGCTACGAAATTGTTGTCAATAAATGAAGTATCGTATCTCGCGGTCAATACCACAATATTTATGTATATGTGCTTAGAACGCATAGTAAATATTTGTAGACACGCTACGAGTGCTACGAAGCTTAAATTTGTTATTTATACCATACACATCGGGCCAAAGTCAAGCCGATAACCCCATAACCCTTTCTAACCCCGTAAACTAAGCCTCACCTAACTCTAGCCCCCAAATTTCAAACTTAGGTACAATACGACATTTATGATTTTAAAAACACGAACTATCCATCACAAGGTTAACAATTAAATGTTACATCAAGAAACATGAAGTAAATCACAAATTAGTTTATTAAATGGTTCTTATTTCAAGTCTTGTATGTCAAGGTGTTAAGAGATATTTTCCAATAGCCACGTCGCTTTTCCTCAAGGCAGAACGCAAGAACATGCTAACAATCCATTACGACTTTCTATCTATACCTCATACGTAGCTGATATTTGTATCTGAATATGAACCTTGCTGTAATAAAATAAGGCTATTTTTAGATTGTTTCAAAATGAGAGATATAAGGTTGTTGAATTAGTTAATTACTCTTGTGTCGTGTTAGGTTAATTATGACTTAATCCTCAAATTATCGTGTCAACTACAAAGTGATTAAGAATGTCTTAGCTTTAAGTGATAGGTATGTAATAAATTGCTTTTTTCTGTAGCTTTACTTTAGTCGTTCATTAAAGCAACTTACAACCGACACGCATATGAAATTAACATTACTTAATTAAACCTACATATTCCCATATTAGTCAATTCTTACGACACTCAAAGTGCATTTTTAAAAATCTTTCGGTTTTTGTTTCTGTCCGTCTAAATATTTAATATTTTCAATCATAATACCAGATTTCCTTTCGCTGGATTTATCTCCATCTATTTTTGTACAGTTACTTTACTAAATTGTAAACTTTCTCCGCTGTGTTGTTTTTCCTTCAGAGAACCCTGTATGCTCAAGAATGAAGTTCACAAAAACTAACATTTCATTTTGCCGAAAACTCGAACGCTCCGGCATTGAAGTAAAACTTCGTGAACTGCAAACTTATAAACAAACGTTAAAATTGCACTTCAACTTTGGTTAAAAAAGATTTTCAGCACTGAAAAAACTAATGAACTTTTCAAATTTTGATTTTTGTTTGCATCGCATGTTTGGGTTGTAATTATGGCTGCATCTGTAGTCGCTAGTGTCAGGCGATTGCTTGGTCGAATGCGATTTAACTAGGGGATATTTTGCCTTAAGGTATGAACTTAAGTGGGCTTGAAATTAAAAATACACTTTTCTATCGTTGCGTGTCGAGGTTTTCAATTATATCTGGTGGTTTATTGTTCTCATTGCGTACTTAGATTCTGCCCGCGACTTTGTCCTACGTACGTCCCAGATTAAGTTTCTTCCCTAATGTCATCCCTTTGGGGAATAAATTTAAGAATTAATTTTAAATCTATTGTTCATAACATTAAACCTGTAGAAACACAGAATATTATAATTTTTATTAGTTTTTAGTAGTTTATACGGGCGTTCCTCAGGGTTTTATACTTACCCCAGTAATTCAATAAACGTATTCTTGCAAAGAAATTGTTACGCGTAATTTCGAAGCATGTAATTGATCCTTAAACAATCTACTAGGATTACATGAACACACGCAGGTAATTTTAGTGAGTTTTTAGAAAGAACGGTCGTTATACTATTAACCTTTGTAAACAAAGAAGCATTGTTAGAACATTAGCCGATTTTTCCTAGGATACCTCTAAGTAGGTGTATCATTATCAAAGCTTTCATTTAGCGCCCAGTTAATATTTTGAACTTATTTATTTTTACTGATAACATTTTAATTTGAGTTTGTCATATTGAATGGAATTAGAAAAATCTAATCCGCCAAGTCGTTACAATTACATCTTAAAGTCAGCTAAATTATATTTTCTCAATCGACTTAATGAGCGTTTTGTTCGCAATTTATATTTATTTAAGTACTTATATGATGTTATCAAAGCAAGACTGGAAATAGAAACACATTACACGTTCTAAATTGGCAGGAAGCCTAGTTCGGGCCGGCAACAATTCTTTTTCTGTTTGTCTACCGTAACAAATATTATTACGTAACAGGAATAATAATTAACGTTAAACATGCGAAGAATTCGCTATCGTGCCGCAAAAACCATTATAGTTGTTTGGACCACACTGAAAATATTTGACTCCGTTCGTGTTTTGTCTACATAACTCTTTTGCTTTCGATTGAGATATTTATTTGCTATTTTACAAGTTTGGTATGTTAGTGTTTATCGTTTCGCTTTGGTTGTAATTTCGACGATAAATATTGGACTAAATGTAGGTGAAATTATCGTTAGGTCTGATTTATGTTCGTTGCTTGTCATGCAATAGGCGATCGGTAAATATGCAGAGTCGTGCAGCCACTAGAAGAAAGTTTTCGCTTTAGTTTTCGGCCTCATTAAGCGAAGTGGATTTCGATTTTCGTTTTCGCTTAACCAAGTTCCTTTATACGGCCCGGTAATAGATTACCACTAATAACTCCTTGATTTTCGCTCATGCAAATACGTGCCGCCATTTCAAAACTTTAGCCTAGAACATCTTGTATAAGGCACTGACTTATGCCATTACAAAGTTATTTAAACAACGACTTAATTTACAAATGACCTAGTCGGTGAAACTATTTAGCCCGGAACAATAAACAACATTTATTTAGCACGAGAATGTCGCAGCAAATGAGGTGAAAACAAAAAGGATGCTATTCAAATATACGGAATATATTAACCCAATAATAAACAAGAATAGTGCTATCCGAATATTCGCGTACACATTAAAATTAAGCTTTGGGAGGACAATAAAATTAAATTACGCGAACGGCGGGGACATGGCAAAGCAGGAATTACGAGAGGCACTGCTTTTTAATCTCCGTGCACCAGACAAATAGGCCCCTATAAAGAGGGCTCCGGCCGCAGGCGATTTGTCAAGTAAACGAGCTACGGCCTCTGATTTACCAAATAATTTTTCGCCAACTCTTTATGACTAAGCGGAGAATGTTTTTTGAATTTTCAACACAGTTTTTCTATGCGATTATTCAAACCGCGTACCTTTCAACACCTTTAAAAATACCTCTGGTGTTCCAACTTATAGACCTTAACACACATTTACGCAGCATTTTTGATTCTAAATGGAATAAGTATGAGTTTTTTTATGGGGTCATAAAATTGTATTGCGTTTATAATCGTAAAATTTTGTAATCAAAAATCTTTATTCTGGGAAAGGGTCGAACGGGCGGTAGATAAAGCCTTAGTTGGTATCATCATTGTTACAAATATTACAATATAAAATAAATTCGTAGCTGGAAATCTAAATGCGCGACGAACCGTATTTATCACGGGTATCTGGTGACGCGTCAAACGTAGCCAAACACACGTTGAAGTACAAAAAAAGCTAGCATACATCGTTGAGATTTATTCGTTCAATACGCGATTTATTAGTAGCGGGGACGTCATGAATCTGACGGGAGCCATGTTTGGCTGTGACGTCACAGGAAATATTGGCCTGTTAGCCTTTATATTGATGCGGGCTTTATTGCAATGTGCCTGTTTGTCGTGGATCGGCCTTGTCCTGTCCTTGTCAAGTTAAAGGTCTGAAGTTTTTCGAGGGAACGCTTCATTGTGCTGTTCATCATCATCCTCCTAGCTTTATCCCAGTACAGTTGCATCCTGAAGGATGCCTGGGGCCCGCTACCTAGTTGCATAAATTAATTGAAACTACTTTGTTTACTTTAATGGGTTTGTTTTCTTGTAATTTACTATTAATTATTTTTATTTTCTTATATTATTTGTTATATGTATAGTTAGGTACGTATATGTTTAACATGAGAACATTATGTACCTACCTATCAAACTACTTCGAATTTAGGTTTGAGCACCCTATTATTCTAACTTAGATCTATGCAAGTTAATTTTTCTGAACGGATTTTAAACGTTCTATGTTTATTGAAATATGACAAACGGACCACCCACGTCTTTAGGTCGATTATTGCTCGACATGTTTCGGACCGATACGTGGTTCTTATGTATTTATTGTTCTTATATATTTATTTTCTATTTATGAATGGTATGGTTGACATAATTGACTATTTATTTTTTAAATTTAGTTTATATATATCCCGGCTAAAACAACCCCGCTTCCCCAGGAAACATTTTTCTTTTGTACATTATTCAGTGCCATCAAAAGTGTCCCGAGCTATAAAATCCTTCTTAGTTATAAGCGAATATGATAATTCAACTACTCTCTTTGACTATGTTCTAAATTATTCTTCCTGCTCCTTAAACTTGAACTGTAAATTGTTGTAGTAAGATTGAATATTCAATGGTAAAATTATAAAAGATAAGAGTTATTGTGAAATAGAATTCGGTCATAAATACTCATAAACCCCTCGAAGTTAATGCGGGCACTTTACGACTTCGCAATAAAGTCAGCTCGGATACCGTTTCTATAATAATTCAAATGATTTGAGCCGATTTGCTCTTTTGTGAGAGTGGCTGAAACTTGCCTGAAATCTCGGATGAATATAATATGAGATCAATAGTAATGTTTAATAGTAGGTATTCTTTACATACATATGAGAAACTTTTGTCATTAAATTGGGTTGAAATAAGTTTGCACAATAAGGTATTAAACTCATAGTCAAATCAGCAACTTTTATTAAATGTCAAAAACGATTTGTTAATATGAAGTTTTGTAGGGAAATACACTGTCTTAGAGACGTCACTAAGACAGTGTGAATTGGTTTGTTCAAATCTGCGTCCTTTTTAAATCTTTATGCTTATAAAATCTTTCAATTAGCTAAAATAAATTAATAATTGATGTTTTTCGAGTATTTTCGTTAGATCTTTTATTAGTCAAGTAAAATTTAATTTATTTTTACCGTAGTTTAATACCCTATTAAACATTCATTTAAATCGGAAAGGCATTGTTGAAGAGAGGTCAAATAATTATGATCAAGTCATCTGAAAACAAAAGGCCATCTACCAGTCGTATCGTATTAATCTCCTATCTTTCAGAGAAGCTGTTTTATAAAAGAGATAGGGTGATGTGTCCTTAAATGGTACTGCATCTATTTTTTGTACTTTTTGTCTTTGTTGTCTTTTATGTACAATAAAGCAATACGTACATACATACAGTGATGGCTCGAATGAAGACTGAATGTATTTAATGTTTAACTATGTAGGCATCTTCTGGGTGAGGTCGCATTACCGTAAGCCTCATTTTTGGCCTCTGGCTAGATGCTGGCAAAGAGAAATCCTGCTTTTTAATATTAAAAAAATTAGAATATATTCACCTCTATTGAATGCTTTCGTCTTGTCTCCAGGCCAAAAAGCGGTTCAATGCTGCTGTACAGCCGAAAGAAAGTCCGCTACCGACGCGACGGCTACTGCTGGAAGAAGCGGAAAGACGGAAAGACCACCCGGGAAGACCACATGAAGCTAAAAGTCCAGGGGACTGAGGTAAGCGAAGCAATGCACAAACTTTGCCCCTTGGATAGTTTGCTGGTCAAGAGAAATCCCATCCACTCACGTGCTTTTCGCAACTCTGGTTGCTAGGCATCGCCCTTATTATGAAGGAATAGACTTCAACTCAAAATACAAAGGACGCGAGTCGTTATAAATATGTGTTTTTGTTTATGGATCATACAGACAAACTGTTCCGACAGTTTTGTGAGACTCTGTTAATTTTGTTTTTATACCCTGATTATTAAATAAGTAAATAATAATAATAAATCACATTTAATCGCTTAACAAATTATCTTTAAGATAAGAAAAATTAAAAGAATTCTATTATACATGCTATTCAACTTTAAAAATCACGACAAAAGCTCTACGAAAAAACTTAACTGGAAAGTAAAGAAAACAATATTTTCAAGCCGCAAAAATATGGATAACTGTCACATGCAGTTCTGAGTAGTACCGCTTAGTATCAAATTTCATTATTTAAATCCACAGCGCAAATTATACAATTAACGTTTCCAGTCGACGTAAACCCCTTGCCAGAAAACACTTCACCGAAAAACGGTTACTTGCATTTTACCATAAAATCTTTTAATAGCAGCTACCTACCTTGTCATGACATTTGCTGGCACGTCGACAAACACTACCAGACAGCTCTGAAAGGGAAATTATGAAAGCGAAATTACAAAAGGCGAGGCATAAAGCGAAGCTACCAAAGCGAATGCGGTTGAAACAATGTGGGTATGAAGCGGACTCTTTGATTTGAGGTTTTGACGAAGATTTGCTGGTTTTGGAAGGTCGATTTGAACGAATGATGAATGAAATCGATACGCTTTGCAGTGCATGATTATCCATTATTGTTTCTCTATCAGTACCAATATTATAAGTAACTCAGTTTATTTGATTGTATCTCTGTTACTTTATCATTTAAACTGCTGAAAATATTTAGATAATGAGACGGTCTAATGAGCCCAAACGCGACGAGTGTATCTTGTGTTCAGTAGTTGCTGTAGCCACCTTCTGCTTCTGTCTCCAGCATTAGTCCAGCTCGGTGGTACCATAATATTTGATTGTCACGAAACTTACATACACACATGCCAAACAGCTCAATCAGATACCGCCAAGATTGCACATTTTAAGGACAACAATATTTACAAATGAACAATACAAGTTAAATAAAAGCTTGTAAAAAATTACATACAGATAGTTTGAGAGCCAGGGAAGGACGTAGGAAAGTTATCTACACAATCTCTTAAGTGCTCTTTTAATAAGTATGTGTATATGTCATATGTGTCTCTTGAAAAAGCGTAGCTACGAGTACTTCGACGGACTGTACCTATCTCGATTACTGATAAGTATGTATTGGGGTTATTAATTAATCGTGAATAACTTGTCCAATGTATTAGAAAAGTATAATTACTAAAAAATATGCAACGAAGGGCTTGATAAATAAATTGAGTGACCAAACACCACGCCCTGAGGTCTGTATCTACTTTTGTATGAATGATATACCTAAGTAATTAATGGAGGTGTAGGTAGGTACTTCAAAATAAAATAATCCTAATTTGTTGCCTGTTGCAATAAACTATTTATATTTATTTTGATATTTAGTACGGTTTTTCGTACTCAAAAAAGGCCTACCTTCCATGGGCAAAAACGGGCTGAAATTGACGATGATGATGAGATTTAGAAAAAGTCAAGTGCTTAATCCATAATAAGGTCGTAGATTTCACAATATTTTGGCGTAAACGGCACAGATGCAAATCAGACCAGGTTTAACTTATTGTGTGGTGTTAACTCTTCAATTGATGACTGGTTAAATAACCCCGTTGAATGGCTTAGTTCAATAGGGATGATGACACTATAAAAGAAAATCAATAAATCCAAATTTTCTACATAATGACTCAAATTCTCAATCAAATGGCAAAAAAAGTAATTCAAAAAAATAAATAGTTACGTAATTATAAGTCTTCAAAGTTTTAAAAGTGGGTATTTTCTGTCGCTTTTCCGCAAAACGCACCTTTGTATTGAACGATTGTCATTTACTATGGCGCTACTCAAAGGTGACGTCACGGTCGAGTAGCACTTTCTCTCTCTAACTACGAACATTCTAACCGTTGTTGCTTCGTTATTTTTTGAGATATTTGAATAGGATTTTCACTATGTGGCATAGTTTTATGTCTTCTTTCTATTGAAGTAATAATTTTTTTTGAGTCATCATGCCTATTGATCTGTGGATTGCTTAAAGCTTGGGTTTACAAGGAGGTAATAAATAAATGACGAAGATTCTTCGATCCAATCTAGGTATTGCATAGTAACATTCGTCAACAGAGAATATATATTTTTTAATTTGTGCTCGACTGGAATGGATAGTTTGCAAATTGACGAATAGATAAATAAATCCGTTCAATCTATCCCGCTAATTGAGCTGCGGTGACCCCTCAAGGGTCCGCATAGTATCGCAGATTGTGTACCTACAATCGTGAATATATTATCGCAGGTATCTGTCGGAGTGTAGCTTACAATGTGTCAGTCGATAGTTGTTACAAAGTGGTTGGCAAACTACATAGTTGATATGAAACGTTGGTAGCTGGTGGTGACAATTTCATAGACGAGCATGTTTAGTAAAGAATGACTTTGTCGGAAGTCATAGTTATTTATTTAATAATCAGAATATAAAAACATAGTCGGAACAGTTTGTCTGTGTGATCATAGTACAGTCAAGGGCATAAAAATGTATACATCTTTGGACCCCATGTAAAAAAATGTACACATATTGGTGCCCTGTTAAAATATTAGAATAGTTATTTTATATTTGATATTTATTGACTTCGGATAGCTTTCTGATACCACAACAAATGCAGCTGTGGCCTAATTGTTGTAGCATAAAACAATGCCAACTGATATTAAATAAAAGTCAGTTAGTACGCGTTAGAATGAAAACCGTTAATCAAAGTGGAACGTGAGACTTGTTGTACTTTATCTCTGCATCTTTTTGGCTAGTTCCTGGCCTAGTGCCAGAATACAAGTTTTCGTTATTGACGTATTGTTTTTAATGAAATTCGGTCTTTGTTGCACTGGGACTGGAACCCTAGGAGTTTGGCCTAGTGCTACAATGCACTATTGTTATGAAGTTTAAAGCAGTTACTGTTAGATTTCTTGGTTTATTTTCTTGGACTTTATTTTAACTTTGCTTATTAGATATTGTTATTTTTAGAGATAGATTATTGAACGTAAATTGCTCACAGAGTTTCTGGAGTACCACGATTATTTATTTATTTGAATGTTCTTTTAAATAATATTACAATATTAACTCACCACACTCACTCACCCTTGGAGTTTACTTTTTTGCAGTCTTTGCAAAGGCTTTGTATATAATTATAAAAATACTAAATATTCAAAATGGTATATTTAAGGATGGGTTATTTCAATATTATCCACGCTGTATGTGTATATACAACATATTTGTACTTTACAAACAAAAAAATATAAGAATGGTATTATATGTATACAAATAATCCGCCCTTGTTGCTTCTGCTTTTTGAAATTAAAAATTATCTAAAAGAAACCTATGAAAAAAACACGCTTAATATCTAATTAAAGCAAACATTATAATAAATATACCAAAAAAAACTAAACAATATTTTGCTGAAACTCAACTTAGTTCTTCATGAAAGTTTATTAAAAGCACAGTTTATCCAATCGCAGTAAATTCGTTTGACTAGGCCTCGGTTTATCAGAATGCACGCCACCTAGTGTTCTGTGCTGACATTAGCCTTTTGGAGTCGTGCCAGTTGGTGCGAGGCATGAGCAAAAGCGGGCAGTACAGATTAATACTTGTTTCCATTTTTATATCTTATTTGCCCGCCCGGCTTCGCACGACATGTCCTATGGTGCGTGTCATTTACGACAATGCGCCCTTCCACGGCGAATCTTATACTATTCTATGCGCAATTTGTACGGATTAGGCTGTGGATGACGCGCACTATACCAACAATACAGTCTTCGATCATGTTCACCATTTTTTTTTCAGTACTAGTTTTCAATAAAGTTTTTTCTTTCCAGACTTGTTGTTGTTATCGATAATTACAAAAAAAAAGTAGCTATATAAATATATGTACAGCCGTTTCAAAGTGACGGATATAAATACGAGTACATGTTGAGAATTGAGATTAATTATTAGATTATCATTGAGAGATTTTACCTGAGTTTTGAAGTCGATTCCGGACTTCATTTTTCTCACACCGCTGTAACTTAGTGACTTGGAGCTAACCTTCTGTATTTGTCTACAATGTGCATCGCATAATGACCTTGGCAAGTTTAAGTTAAATTATTACTGGTGACAAGGGAAATCCGCTGAAGCCTTTGCTAAGCATAAGTTAATAAAGTTAGTGTTAGTTCACAAATTACTAAGAAATTACGTGCTGTTAATATCTTATTTTACACATTGAATTAATATTATATTGCAAATTTAGTGCCAACTATTTTAATTAGCTATAAATCATAATTATTAAGATGTTTTATTAAGGCGCTACTGAGAAATTTGGAGACTTTGAAACGCTGTCCTGCCCAGACTAGCAAACAGTAGGGGCTGATTTTCTGATATATGATTCTTGACTATATGATTGTTGATGAAATTGTGGCATGATAAATAAACCAATTTTTTTGTTTAATTTAGCAGCAATCAGGGTCATTGTATGAGAGTGAAGAATATTGAAAAATATATTTATATTGAATGTCACAAGTACTATTTATCACAGAACTAATTTATTTTTTATTATGTGCAACAAACTGGCAACTGTTTTTGTCTTCCCGCAGATCTTACGGATCGATAGAATAAAAAAAACGAAAACGCCTGTAAAACGAACACCGCAAACTCGTGAGTTCTATGAACAATTGAATAAGACAAAAATGTGAAAATCGCTGCCGCTCATGGCTTAGCGTGCCCCGCCGCCACTTGTTTACTGCCGCAAAAGCCCCCCGGATGTAAAGTGTACCCGAAAGCCACAATAAGATTACTCTTTGAAGATTATCCGCCGGATGAGACTCCAGGAATTTATAACAATTAAGAACACCCGCTTGTTTAAGACTTTTGACTCGTGGGTTTAGCGTCGAGGTTGAGTGTTTAATTTCTTGTAAGCTTTTGTAGGATAGTTTACTTGTACAATCGAGGGCATAAATATCTTTACATTTTTGGACCTTATTTCAATGGAATAAGGTGAAAAAGTGTATACATTACATATTGGTGCCCTTGACTGTAATATGAGAATATCTCCTTTAATGAGAGAAAAGTATATAAAGGGGGTCCCAAAAAGGACACAACATTTAAATTTGCCGCCATTTTTGCATTTTAGCCCTAATACAAAAACTATTTCACAGCTGATAGTTTAGGGTTTTTAAAAATGTAGCACTACACGAGAGAACAACTCATTTTTATTCTTGAACAAAAAATAATGAAAAATTGTATACGAATTCTCGCAAACTTCGTGTACTGGCTCGTTTCGGTAGCAGAATAAAATTGGCCCTCTATGTCATGGCCCTCTATGTTATTCGAAGTCAAAGGTCTATGCCAAAAGTCCTAACACATTAAAGGTGGAGGTTTAATGTTGCATTCGCGAAATTCAGCCACATTTGTGCAAAATGGTCAAGGAAAATTTCATAAAAAGAATTCGTATGTGCCAGCAAAGGCATGGTGGTGGTGGTGGTATATGCCTGATGTGCTATTTCATACATAACCCTATCCTATGTTGTTAATGTTTAAATTTAAAAAAATAGAGTAAATAAAAAAAAGTGTTTTCTAAATTCTAATATTGCGTCTTTTTGGGACATCCTTTAGTATTACATACAGTATGGCCACGAACCCCCCGCACCGAGGTCAATTACCTCGTCCCTGAGAGACCCGCCTAGTGTCGATCGGGTGCCGTCGCGTCTCGCGATTCGTCCGCGCCACGCGCTACGCACCCGCGCAAACAATTGACACGTGTACCGACAGCGCACGCACACATACTTACCCACAGCGTGTCACAGGTGTGTCATCGAGTTGACATATCAGATCCGTTTGAAAATCCCCTCAATCAATCTCATTGAAGCGCAAACCCTTAGAGTATCCTAGTGTTTAAACCGCCCGCGTGGTCATGGCGGAGGTTTCCCCTGGATTTTCCCCAGGCCACTCTCCAACCGCGCACTCCTATCACTTTATTAGGCCCGGTCTATAAAGCCACATTCAGGTCATCATGCCAGTGTATATAATTAAGGTGTCAAAGCGGACCTCGCGCTGAATCTAGACCTCGCCTCGCTCGATAGATGTAAGTACACTGAACACGATCTTTTTGAATTCAGCTAAACCGTTATTAATTTCAAACTCTCACGTGAACAAAGCGCAATCAGATTTTAAAACTAAACTCGACAAAGATGTAACCATTTAAGATAACAGTGGACAGCGGAAGCACTCCGCACCGTCTTGCATTTGTTTTGAGCAGAATAATACTTGGCGTGTTGCCAGTGCACTTTCTGTTGCGCAAGCTATTCACGAGGTGAATCTGACTCGAAATTTTCCATTTTCATATGATACTTATCAATGCACTGACCATGTTCCCGATTTGACACAATGGAAAATTATGAGATTTTTTTAAATCGCCGCTACCTGACCTGGGAAACGAAAATAATAAGTTTTCAGATATTAAATACATATAAATTGACTTTTTTTATACTTAAGCGCACATACATATACGATATTTACATATCGGGCTAGCATATCTTTCTTGACCAACGTTTCTTCACGGGCTACACCGGTCATGTTCAATATTTTAAGTTTGTGTACAAATCCGAGAGTTTAACATGGTTAGTTATATTCTTCGTATTGTCAGGAAATTAATGATTTTCCCCAACTATACGACCTATAAAATCAACATTACACATAATCACATATTTTATAAGGGTCGGCAACGCGTACGTGACTCTTTCGGAGTTACGAGCGTCTATAGGCTGCGGTGTCCGCTTACCATCAGGTGGACCATACGCTTGTTTGCCATCGTCGTAGTATACAAAAAACTATAACATGAATCAATTTATTACAGCCTGACACCCTTTAAAGTTATCCCCATATCCAAATAAGATCTAAATCAGTGTTTTACCACCTTAGCGCGCAGGCGTTGATAAATCGCCCCATAACTTAGCCCGTTGGCAATCCTTATCGATGCGTCCAATTGAACTTTACCATTAATGTTAAGAACTACGGAACTATAAAAGGTGGGTAAGATAAGAGCAAAAATATGGATGCACACAACATAATCAAATGTATTGCTTATATGGCGGCGAATTAAAAAAATATGGGCATTATTTCAAAAAGAGGAATAGTTCTATACATAATTTATGACTTTTGACTTTACTAGCTACCCGTGCGAGCCCGTCCGCGTATTACAAAAAGTTTCTTACAAAAAAATTATTTTTGGTACTTAAGCTTTAATTTTCGACTGTCCTTCTTTCGTGAGTGTTTCCTTTCCTGACCTTCTTACGCTTAAGACACTTCCAGAAATCACAATGTCGAAATAAGAAAGAGGTGGAAGTTTTCACGGCAATACGCTAGTAAAGTGAAGAATTGAAATCCGAATTGAATCCTATTGGTATAAGACTGTCTATTCTAGTGAAATGTTCTAATTTAATTTATATTACTCGTATTTAATATGAGAGCTTTCTGGTCTGAATGCATTGGAAAATATGTTAAAATTTATTCAATGTTAATGTTTAACCTTTGTTTATTTTTAATTGCCCTAAAAAGTGAAATTTATTTAAAATTAATAGCTAAATATTATTTAATGTTACTTACATCCAATTCAAACTTCTTCCATCAACTGACAAAAACGTGATTTTTATTACATTTCATAAGTAAGGATCGTTAATAGTACAGTCTTTACCAAGGGCGATGTGATTTATTTACCTCATAGTTACATACATTTTTCAAGCCGCTATACAGATGCTCTCTCCGTAGGTAGTAACAAAGCGGAAAACAAAATCGTTCCAGCGTCGCTTCACGTTACGAACACTTCGTCAAAAAACGTGTTAATACGTTCTGTAGCTCTAGTATAAGTTTTTTCGAAACATTAACTAATTCGAACGCGTTTGCGTTTTGTCTCAAAATGTATGAAAGTGGTATGAAAGCGTGAACAGCGCCTCTGGTCGTCACTTAACTAAAACAGCGAGTATAACATTTGTTGCTAACCGATGAACGCGCGTATTTCAAACCCGGTGAGAGCGTTTTCATACATTTTGAGACAAAACGCAAACGCGTTAGAATTAGTTAATGTTTCGAAAAAACTTATACTAGAGCTACTGAAAAGCCAAAACATACTGTCAGTCAAGTGAGTAAAGGCCCCAATAGATCCGAGTGATCGGGTGTAATCGGCCGTAACGACAGCCCGATAATCCCCAATCAGCTAATACATAAGCAAGCCACATTACCGCGCAGTCGGCTGCGATCGTAAAAGACGTCTTTCGCCGTTCCTATATTAGACGGCACGAGTCATAAGCGGAAGCGGACAATAATTGTTAAACTAGTTTTTGGCGTGATTAATTTCATTCATGTAGAACTGGATTTGCTTTCTTGTAACAATATAATAAATTATATATATTATATTATTATATAATGTATGTGAAATGAGTCAGTGCAATCACTGTGTAACTTTCTTGTAGAACTCGTTATAGCGTAGATAATTGCTGTTAAATCATTTAAGGCGCTTCGTTACGGTTCGTCTATACAAACTTCCACCACGCATTTCCCCCCTAAATTATTTCCGGGATAAAAACTATTTGTTATTCTTCTCGGAATTTATTTCTATATCCAAATCATTTAAATCGGTTCAGCCGTTTAAGCATGAAAAGGTAACAGAGAGAGGGACAGACAAAAGTTGCTTTCGTGTTAGTAATAATTACAATGGATGAACTAATTAAAGAAGGTAGAAGACGCTGACGGCATTAATATAAAAGTTTAAGCTGTAATTTAAAAGACCGCCTATTACTTTTGTTTACCTATAGTTTAAAATGTACAAACTCTGTGTTAGTTTTTCAATTCAGGTGTGCAGTAAAGAGTATTTGTATTGTATTGTACTTTAATGCCTCCGATCAATTGTATTATTGTTATTGATTGCATTTAAAAAATGACAAATCAAGTTTCTTTCAAGCACGTGTCAGGCGGTTAGCACAGTTGTGGTGGAAGAGAATTTATATTCGGATTACTGATTGAACTTATTCGTTTTTGTGGGACGATTTTATGCTTTCTGGACAATTTAGCGCAGAAAATCGGCTTGGTTTGAATTCTTAAAGTATTTTGATAGAAGGAAGCTCGGGTTGAAATACAATATGTGGAAAGTGAGGAACTTTTCTCTCTTTTGCTTTTAATTCATTGAATCAACTTCTTAAAGTTGCAACTGTACATAATTATATTATAGCTCTAGCAGCACATTTGTTTGCCATTCTCAAGACATAAAAAATCGCATTCCATCAATGCTTGCACCAATTCCCTATCCACAGACGGCCGGATATTCTCTTCCAAAAACCCACTACAGAACCGGTTATTGGCCGGAATGGTCGCAAAAATACGATCCGGCAGCATGGCTACACAATTTAGATTTGAGTGTCCATTTGGGTTAGGCCAGCCGTTTTGGTCAACTATGTTTGGAACAACCCAATATGGGATATGGGTAAAACTAGTAATAGTGAAATTCGGTTTCAAAATTGCTGTAAATTAGAATGTCATTTTTCGGTCTAGCGATAGCATGAATCTCGTGTCATAAAATAATCCAAATTATAATACCACCTAAAAATATATAATGATGTTCTGCTTGTATGCCCGTCCCTACCTTTTTCCAATTATCAGTTTCCTTATACTACTATGACTTTGATTTCAATTTAGTTTAAGAGATGATTCTAATTTGCACGCCATTTCACCAATTTTCGGCTTTTTTCTGATAATTAGTGAAAGCGATAAAAAAGTAAATTAATAAGGTTATTTCAAATATTTTCACAATCGAAAAATTCTTCATAATAACAGCCACTAATTCGTTAAACGGACCGCTCCAAAAAATTCAACTATCGAGTTTGGCGATGCACCTCGTGTAGGAATCGAACCTGCACTACAAGTGATCGCGCCGGCCCCGGGGACCCACACGCCCCTGAATAAAACATGGCGGCGATGCGACTGGACAGCACTAGCGCAAGTCATAAGAGCAAGCGATTTTCGAGAAATAGGATAAGATAACATGAGGATTAAAAGTAAATATCATCATCATCATCAGCCTATATACGTCCCGCTGCTGGGCACAGGCCTCCTCTCATAGATGAGTCCCCACGCTGGCCCAGAGCGGGTTGGGGACTTCACATACAACTTTGAATTTCTTCGCGGATGTATGCAGGTTTCCTCACGATGTTTTCCTTCACCGAAGAGCTAACGGTAAATATCAAATGCTATTCCGTACATAAGTTCCGAAAATCTCATTGGTACGAGCTGGGATTCGAACCCACGACCGCCGCTTGACAGCCGCATGCTTGAACCACTGGGCTACCGTAGCTTCAAAAGTAAATATACATGTATTTAATTTACAAAACGATATATTAAGTATAAGTTTTGGGAGTACATATTTTCGTGCGTTTGTTTTATTGGTATTTTAAGACTAATTTATTTTTATTATTGTCAACACATCAATTCAAAATACAGTCTCATAAAGTGCGTAGGAAATTATTTAAAAGTTTGAACTTGGTTTACCAAGCGCCATCAATGATTGCCGAGCGCTTCAGTAACAAATGCTGAGTGAAAGCTATCTGACATTTTTTTTATCCTCAAATACCATTTGTTTAAATAATATCAACCATAACCAGTCTTCATATTTTTTAACACTGGACCCATCTTAGCAAGTTTCATCCGATGGTAGAAAATGTCTTATGACATTAAGTCCGCTTCATGTACTCCTTCGTTTGTGCCACAAAGTTTCGAAATAAACAAAATCGCTACCGCCTATGCCTCGAACCGCCCTCACTCGGAAAGGCTTCCTCGTAACTGAGTTACCTCAGGTGCCAATTCCGGCTAGGCTGCCAGTCTCTAGTTTTTGATAAAGCGTAAGCTATGCTGATTGCATTGCTGGCCAAATGGAATGTATTGACGCCATAAACCTATAAAAATGAAAAGTCTCACGGATAGAAGCACGGTTTCGAAAGTTTTGAATGCATGGTTTTATTTGCGTACTCCTGCTTTGATTAAAGACACCAACAATAAAAAGTTTAACTTCTGCATTCGGATTTTTGTTAAACGGGAGTCTGCAGAGTAGTCATATAAAGTTACCCAGCAAAAAACCTAGTTTAAAGGCCCTAATACCCATATACGAGACTCTCTTTAGGACTTTATCTACATTGCGCGGTTTTATAGAGCGATTGATCTCGTTATACCTTTGTGACCCGCAGTGTAATGATTAATGAAACTCTCATTAGAGTCTCGTACAGTACCCGGCAATATAATATTGCACGTCGGTCTTTGGAAAGAGACAATTACTGTTTACGACTATGTCCGAACACTGGCGAACGTCCATCAATTATCTTATTTATTAATTGACGTTTCAAATCAAATAAATACAGCACTTTATGGACTTTTGGATTAGTTGACGTCAAATCGGTGACATTTAAACTTTGGATATCTATAGAGAGCTGTTACAACTACTAGAAAAAGTATTAAAAATATCGAACAATTAGGATTTGGGGGGTTTCAACAACTCTATATTATATATTTTGACGACGTCTGACAAATGTTATGTAGGTAGTGTGAGACAACGGTCTATGAAGCCGAAATTAGCCGAAACTCTTACCAAAGACCGATATATATTGCCCGGTACTGGTACATACCTAAGGCTAAAGTGTCAAAAGAATAAGAAAATAAATAATAGTACATTACTTAACAAGGGCGGTAAAACAAAGAATGTTTCAGATCGCAGGTATTAGACGCCCGAGCCGAAGGCAAGGGCTATAAATATGCGATCTGAGGCTTTCTTTATTACCGCCCGTGTTAAGTACAAAATTGTATGTCACCCTCTGGCCAGGAAGTGTGATTTCCCGCGCGCGGAGCGTGCGGTAATTGCCGCTTTATGGCCAGGTGTGATATAAATGTATTTATGTAAAAAACCCACTTCCTGGCCAGGGGGTGACATAAAATTTTGTACTTAACACGGGCGGTAAAAAAGAAAGCCTCAGATCGCATATTTATCGCCCTTGCCTTCGGCTCGGGCGTCAAATACCTGCGATCTGAGACATTCTTTGTTTTACCGCCCTTGTTAAGTAATGTACTATTATGTTATATATAACACCTGCGATCTGAGACATTCTTTGTTTTATCGCCCTTGTTAAGTAATGTACCATTATACCTTTTGTTACAGTGCATCTACGGTTGTTACGTGCATTCGGCGATACTACCCACATTTCACAGGAGGTGTTACTGGCTCTTACAGGTAATTTGAAACCTTTTTACATTAACTTACAACTTCATTGCAAAACGATCTCATTGACTTCAGTCCGTCTGACATAACTAAACAAAATGGTTGGCGTCTTGGTACTTCCTTCTAAAGACGAACCATTAAGCACTTATTTAACAGGTTTTTGTACCGCGTCTCAATCGTGTTATTATTGTATTTTTTAAATTCATATAAATAAATAAGTAAAAAAGTACTCGCCGAGCTCTTAAGGCGCAGGGTAGGGCAAGGCCTTCCCCATACAAACTTTGTGCACGTTTTAGTCGTCGGTTTTGGCACTAACAAATATAATTTTTTTTTTGGTTGTAAATATTAGATATGCGAAGATCGTGATGTGAAAATTTTCAAATATTTCAAAAAAAAAATTGAAGAAAAAAATAAAGAAAAAAAATTAATAAAAAAAAAATTTACATCACGAAATAGCTGGGCATTTTCACTTTAAAGTACACCCCCTACTTTTTTTTTCGGATCTCGGTGATTTTGGGTATTCTGACTCAGAATCACGAATCAGAATACCCAAAACCACCGAGATCCGAACAAAAAAGTAGAGGGTGTACTTTAAAGTGAAAATGCCCAGCTATCAAAAAAATAAGCATACTGACCAAAAATCATAACTTTAATGCAAACACAAACGAAGTAAATCCTGCACAAAGTTTGTATGGAGAGAACTTGCCCTACCCCTCCTCTTAAGCAGCAGTTCGATTAAGTTATGTTTCGTATCTAAGTGTAATTTTATTTAAAGGAAAATAACAGTTATTTGTTCTAAATATTTTCGAAAAGTAACGTTTTACCTTTCTGTTCACCAAAAGGCTGGTCATATTGATTCAAAAACAAATTTTGATACGTTAATATGTGAAGACCAAAATAAACATTTTTTTTATACACTGTTATGTGTCCCACTGCTGGGCAAAGGCCTCTCCCCATGTTGTCCAGACGTACCTGTCCAGAGCCTCTTCCTCCCAGTTGGAGACAAATAAGGCCAAAACATTACTCGCAAAATAACTAATATTATTTATTTCATATAAATTAGTATTTGATATAAATTGACAACATTTCATATTTTTAACTACTTTATTTTATGAACTATTTAGAAAATAGGTAAAAATTTAAGCCACCCGTATTTTTGAAGTGAAAACTTCTTTAGCGGCGCTGAGCACTTTTGTACTGGGGAAAAATGTATAAACTCGCGATAAATTCCAAGACCAGGTTAGTTGACCCCTCCTAGTATCGTGATTGCTATGTTACGAGGGGTCCCCAGCTGGTCTTCTTAGAAAGCCAAGGTTCTAACTGTTTTAAGACAATCCTAAGATTTTCCATAAAGATCATATTTCAAATAAATTCTCATGGAAAGTAGCTCTTATTGTCCCTAAAAAAGCGTTTCCAAAGTCCAATATCGGATAGCCAGACTGACCGATTTCCGTAAAGATCATATTTCAAATAAATTCTCATGGAAAGTAGTTCTTATTGTCCCTAAATACGGTGACAGTTCCCTTCAAAATACCTAGTGGCCAAGAGTGATGGATAAAATACCAAGGGCCTGACACGCTTTGTAAGAGAAAGATAGCCTTATTGCGATTCCTATGAGAGGAAGTAGAAAATAGTGCGATGTTTTGTCCTTATCACCGATCGAAAAATTTTGTATTTGTGTCAAAGTTTTGTGTCAAGAAGATTGCAAAACAAATTGGCAATATTTGGTAGTGCGTTTTATAAATGGAGAATTAATGATAAGTTTGGTTTAAATGAATAATAATTTACCAATTATCAGATCCGTAGTGTTTGGGTGTTCAGTGCAAACATGGTGGGGTGTTCAGTGTTGGGCTGTAAAAGCAAACTCGACCGAAAAAAGGCGGATGTTACATTCCATGCGTAATTTGCGTAAGTACATTTTCTTTGCATTTTGGACCCGTGTTTATTTCTGAAATCTCACCGGTACCAAGTTACTGAGCTAAATCATAAGTTATATCATGAGACACTTGATGAAATAGGAAAAATATGTAAATTAATTCAAAAATAACCTCCAAACATTTCACATATAAACCGATCAAATCGCGTAGTATAAATCTACCATAGAAGCCAGCTTAGAATTGATGTCCCATCATTCAGTCGGTTTATAATTCGATTTCGGGATACCAACAAATAATAAAAAAATCCCCTGAAGATTACCCCACGTTTCGGGAAATTCAAGTAATTTGATTTTTTCAGTTTTTAGGGTTCCGTAGTAAACAAGGAACCCTTATAGTTTCGCCATGTCCGTCCGTCCGTCCGTCCGATCCCCGTTTTTCTCAGTAACCGTTAGTACTAGAAAGCTGTAATTTGGCATGAGTATACATATCGATGACGCGGAGAAAACGGTAGAATAAAATCTTTAAAAAAAATTTTTTTTAGGGTACCTCCCCGGGTGTCAGTAACGGAAACGCACAGGGCCGGGCCGTCTTTAACCAATTTGAGGCCCCGGGCACATTAGGGTAATGGGGCCCCTATGACCTTGATAGAGCACGATTCTGTTAGAATAGACAAAGAAAGTAAACGAGTCACATTAAATGAATAGATATTAATAATATAATATTTCCTAAAAAATAAAATTAATTTTCAAAATACACCAAATTTGGGTTCTTCCTTAGAGCAAACAGCTAAATTAAATTTTCTTAAATAAACGCCTAATTTTAACCAGTCATATATATTTTTTTAAATTGAAAATGAGGCCGACGCTTATGCGAGCTCACCCAGAAGATTCACTCGTACCTTAAAAAGGTCCAGGGGACCGATTTTTGAGTTTCGAACGGTCGACTTTTCACTCGAGATCTGTCAAAAAACGATGACATGCTATTTTTGACATTCGAGCGATAGAAAATTCGAAGTCGAGTGGTACTGACCACTCGTATTCAATTCTATCAGTAGAATTTAGTACCCACTAAGTAATTAATCCCGAATATATTTACTTTCTACTTGAATTTAATATTACGCTAATAATATAAATTTTCTCAAACATGCTCGGACATGTATGTGTGTGTTAATGGCACGAAATGAAGAAATGAAGTTTCTTGCTAATGGCGCCCTACCTACACTACCTATGAAAACCCTAAGACAAAAGATTATTGGCCGCTACTCTAACTTTTTAAATTTGCTTACATTATTAAACTGACAAAGGAAAAATTACATACTGCCAATGCCAACCACCACCAGACTCTTTAACCATACTTGCACATTAAAAAAAAAAATCTACCATGTCTGTCTAGTAGGTATATTTATGTGCGGCTATACATGGCTTGTTCAAATGGCAATCAAATTTTTTTTGCGAAATATCGTCATTATACTCGATTTCGACTAATTCAGGGATAAGGATTTCAAATTGTATATTTATTTTGAATTATAAGTAAAAAAACCTGCCGTCTCTCGTCCAGCAATCCCTTACTTCACGGCCTCTGCAGTAATGTACTGATTGTTTAGTTCGGCCACCAACCGTGTCAGTTGTAAAGAAGCGGAATGAAGAGACTACTCATTTCGTCACGTACGAGGGGCGTTCAATAAATTCTCGGTATTGATATCTTTTTAAACCTTTTTAGTAAACTTTTTAATACTGGCCGGTAAGTGTCATTCATTAACATAAAAAAAGGTAAAATTCAAACGGCGATGTTCTTTTGTTTTTCTGCAACTGCCGAACAAACGTGATCACAATGAGCGATTTTTCAATGTTAATTAAATTAGAGCACCGAGCGGTAATAAAATTCTTGACCAAACAAGGAAAAAATCAAAAAGCTATAAAAGAAGAAATGGATTATGTTTACCGAGAGTCTGCTCCTTCTTTATCAACAATTCAAAAGTGGTCAAGTGAATTTAAGTGTGGGAGAGAGAGTATCGAAGACGACCCCAGACCTGGTCGGCCCGTCGAAGCTTCTTCACAAGAAAATATAAAAAAAGTGGAGAAAATTATATTGGAAGATGCTCGAGTGAAGGTGACAGCAATAGCTCAAATAACCAAGCTTTCTATTGGTACTATACACAATATAATCCATGACAATCTTAATATGTCAAAAGTCAGTGCGAGATGGGTACCGCGAATGCTGACGCCGCTTCAGAAAAATACGCGCGTTGCTTGTTGTTCCGAATTTATTAAGCTGTGTGGTGAAAATCCTGATGAGATACTGCAAAAGATTGTTACCGGAGATGAAACCTGGGTTCATCATTATGACTCTGAGAGCAAACAAGAGTCCATGCAGTGGCACATTAAAGGAACTCCTCACCCTAAGAAGTTCAAGGTCATGCCTTCAGCTGGAAAGGTCATGGCCACAATATTCTGGGATTGTGATGGAATATTGCTGATCGATTATAAAGAAAAGGGTGTAAATATCACAGGAGGGTACTACGCTTATATTCTACGCCAATTAAGAGAAGCAATCAAAGAGAAGAGAAGGGGAAAATTAGCCAAGGGAGTTCTGCTTCTGCACGACAACGCCCCTGTGCATACTGCTCATATCGCCAAGGCTGCTGTTCGGGAATCTGGGTTCGAAACTATTACACACCCACCGTATAGTCCAGACTTAGCCCCGAGTGACTTCTTTTTGTTTCCCAACCTCAAAAAGGACCTACGAGAAAATCGATTTTCTGACGATGAAGCTTTGAAGACAGCACTGGCGGAGCATTTTGACACTAAAGATAAAAAATATTTTTATGAGGGGTTAAAAAAACTAATTGACCGATCTTATAAGTGCATAAACATAGGGGGGGAGTATATTAAAAAATAAAATAAAAAAACCTATCGTATTCTTTTGTTTTCATTCTCATACCGAGAATTTATTGAACGCCCCTCGTATTTACGTTTACATATTTTATGACCGGTATCAATATGCAAAATATCGATAGTCAAGCTTTCGAGTGGTGACTCTCAAAAATAGCTCTTATTAGGTTCATGCGACAATAATCGTGACAATTTGCCGCGTGCGACTATTTTCTACCGCTCGCTTTTGAATTCGACCGTTCGAAACTCAAAAATCGGCCCCCAGGTTATTTGAACTCGGAAGTACCTACATACGCCATTCGAATACCAAACCAGTAAACATTATAAAAAAAGATGATTTTGACCAGGTAATGAAAGTAGCCAGTCGTACGTCGTCTGGATATCTGATGGAAGAAGGGGGAAGGCGGTATGAGCTCCTGGAGTTCCTGAGCACACTCAACGAATCTAAAGAAATAAAAATGGGAAATAGGTAGTATTGCTTACAATTTTTGAAGTGAAAACTTCTTTAGCGGCTCTGAGCACTTTTGTACTGGGGAAAATTTGTTGAACTCGCGACAGATTCTAAGATTCTAAGACCAGCTAGTTGACCGCTCCTAGTAATCGTGATTGCGATGTTAGGAGGTGTCAACTCGGTTAAACTCAGCTGGCCCCTATACCACAAAACTTTACAAGTCTACAATTTGACAAAATTGCGCAATTTTCCATAGAAAAAGTTCACAAATTTGTCGAATTGTACGCTTGTAAAGTATTGTGGTACAGGTTCCTGGTCTTAGATGCGTAAGACACAATGATACTCGGGACATATTATGTAAATGGATTATGCGAATATGAACATGAGTATGAGTACAGTACAGATAGGGATACCGATACGGATACCGATACCGATATGAATATCTTTGTTATTTGGGTCATTGTCAGTCGGAAAAACAAAAGTTGTCCATTCGGTGGACAATAGTTAACGGCTTGTGTGCATGTAATTTACGTTTTTATTATATGGATTTATAGACACGGAATTACAGATTATGCGGGTTATCAGATCAATCGAAAATTAAGCTTTGTAGCCCTTAACTTTTGGCATGTCCTGTCCACCGAAAAGACGCGCACCTAAATCTGACAATGACCCATTTACTATCTTTATTGAGTTTTCACTTCTGCCGGCACTCCCGGAGTGCAACCCGTTGTTTTTTTCTTTTTCAATTTAACTCATTATTTCATACAAAAAAACACGTTGAAAAGTAGGTCATTCCAAAAGGGCGTAAGTAAAATATGACGTCATCTTCCCAACAAGAATCCAGAGCCACTCCAGAGCAGCGATTGTCTGTACTCTGTCCCTGAATACAGCGAGGAAGATGACGTCACCTTTTGGTTTACAGTAATTTGCGATTTTTTCCAAAATTTACGGAGAAAAAAATCTATAAAAATGTTTTTTGTGTACTTCACACGTTTTTACCGAAATGGTTTTCGAATTAAGACTTTTGGAAATTATGAAATATTGTCAATTAGTACCATAAATGATGATATTTCACAGCACAATAAATACCAAAATGGGTCCCGCTCAGCATAATGTAATGAAAATCACAACGCTTATTTCCAGGACTACCCGGATGTGATATTTTATTCAACAATAATATTAAAAAAATTAAACCGGCCAAGTGCGTGTCGGGCCACGCGCAAGGTAGGGTTCCGTAGTCGTCCACCCGTTACATTATGTGGACTAAAAAGTTCGCAAACTTATATTTACTATGTTTTTGTCAGAATTAACAACATTATCTAAGGCATCAATGGAAATTGTACGAAGGTTTGCTTTTGCAAAGTACATTTCTGAAGTTCGACTATTACTCGTTAACTGGTAATGTCTACTTAGCTGTGATAGTTTTCCTTTTAAATTCATCGTATATACTACTACCATGATTTTTTTCACATGCCTAGTAGCCACCGTTTAACTGGCAGGGGCGGACACTTGACCATAACAAAAATTATCACTTCCTTATATATCACTTATTTATTCTTTAATCAAAAAATGCTTTTAGAAACCTTATAATATTTTTAAAAGACCTATCCAACGATACTCCACACGATAGGGTTTGGCAGAAAAAAAAAATTCACCACCACTTTGCATTACCCTAAAAAAAAATTTTTTTAAAGATTTTATTCTACCGTTTTGTCGGCGTCATTGATATGACTGTATAGTGTATACTCATGCCAAATTACAGCTTTCTAGTATTAACGGTTACTGAGTAAAACGGGGGTCGGACGGACGGACGGACATGGCGAAACTATAAGGGTTCCTTGTTTACTACGGAACCCTAAAAACGGATAGAAAGAGAAGCGTTGCTGTAATAATATAATAGAATACTAATAAGCTATAATATAACTAATAAGTAAAGTTACAAGCAAAAATTACTTTTACTCATATGTAACTAAAACACAAATCACCTGCTGATGTATTAGCAATTTGCTTTTCAGTAAGATATCTTTTCAGAATGTTTTAAAGACATTTTATATAAATATTACTGCGTATATTGATAAAATGTAACAAACCAATAATTAATTATACAGCTTCGTTGCCTGTATTTGACATTTCCCAAATTACTCTCGAGTGACTAAACCCTCTAAAAGCGTAAACCAAACCACGTTTATGCCCTCAAAGGCAAAATATTACGTCCAAATATTTCGATGTCTCAGAATTTCAAAGTTTTCAGTTACCACGTCATGCCACGGAAACGAGAATCCCCAAGGTACCTTTTGGAGTACGTATAAAATTTATTGGGCCACAAATTTGTGAGTTCAATATCTGTGCATTAGTAGCATAAGAGCTTATGTGTGGTTTTATTGATGAATACATATGTCTGATTGCTTGTTACTCAGAGCAGTTCAGAAGTGTAAGGTTGGTAGTGCAATGTGATCTATCTACACATTCGACTGAATACCTTTGGATACTTGTAGTATAGCTCTGGGTAATGAAATATGCCAGAGTTGTTGAAGTCGTTAAGTGAATGGTCTCGGATTTATTTCAATTTTCGAGATGGATTCGCTTGCCTGTCTGGCTTCAAGGGGTCTTAGAAAATGAATAGGGATATTAGAAATGGAAGTGGTTTGGTGAATTTTATTTGGAATGACAAATTAAGTTACGTTAGGTTAGTTTTATATTCGAATTGTTTTGTAAACAAACGTACTCACGGAAAAGACTATACCGAAAATAAGACTGATTTCAATTCAATGGGTTATAAAATAAATATGGATTATAAAATAAATAATAAAAAAATAAAAAAAAGTCTTTTATTTATACATACCCATTAAAAATGACAAAAAGCTTAATATTCTTCAGGTAACAAACCTTACAAAAAGAGATAGTAATACGCTTTTGAACTAAATAGATTTATGTTTAAACTAAGATCTAAGATTATCGTTTATTTAAAGTAATATGTGTTCTTTTATTTATTCTATTAATTTATACTTAACTATTTATGCATGCATTATTTTTATTTTTGTTTATTTATTATTATTAGTATGGACCCCTCTTCGGGTAAAGGCCTCCTCCAAAGTTGCCCAATCGTCTCTTTGTTGTGCTTTTATAGCCCAGTCTTTTGCTGCAGTCTCTGCAATCTTGTCTCTCCATCTCCCCTTTGGTCTGCCTACTCGTCTTGATCCTGTTGGTCCTGTCCACATGGTCGCTGTTTTTGTCCAGCGGTCATCTTGGTATCTGAGGTGTCCTGCCCGCTTCCACTTCAATCAAGCTTTGGACGAATGATATAATGATATTACTCTATGGATTACCCTCTTATAATTGGCTCCAAAGCGTCGTTCTTAGTTAATTAATTAGACAGGTCCGTGATATTTGAATAGAAAGCGATGTAGGCATGAGTGAGGAGAACTGAGCACCAAATTGATTGTCCAAAAATTAGGTTCCGACCCATATCCCATTTTTAATGTCGCTGTCATAGAAAAAAATATTAGTACTTATACGTACAGAAAGTCCTCTGTCTTACAAACCAGGTCTTTTACACATAGAAAATTCAAATGAAGGCTTATCGCCCGCAGGCGCTTGCCGGAAGGCAAGTTCTCATCCGTTCTTAGCCCGATCGGGTGTATTCACACCTCGGAGGTGCACGCAAGCCAATTTTATCCGAAATGCAAGGCAACATTCCTATCTATGTCGTTCTAATTTTGAAAGAGAGAGGTAATAAAGTAAAAATCCCCTTTTTGGTCAAATTTCGCGGACAAAATACCGTTTCTTCTGGTGTTACGTACGTATCCATTGACTACCAATACCACCGCCAGGTGCACTTTTACCTTAAAAAAACTAAATCATATTTTCCTAGAACCGAATCTACAAGTTTAGCCGGAACATCAAATAACCAGCGGCGATTATCTGGCGCATTATAGAGTCAACTCGAAATACCACCAAAACCAAATGCCCAAATACACAATATTATACGTACCTTAGTCGTTCGTGCATTGAAATTAAGTTTAAAATCATGTAAACCGGGTGCATTCGGTTTGGTCATGTGTAATTGAATATCTGATTGCAGCGTGTTTGCGCTGTAACAGGTGTCGATGGGGGGTATGGTGGGAAATGGTTGTAGGTACGAGTATATTATGTAGGTACGAGTATATGGAGCGATGTTGACTTTCCTGAGTGTTTTAATAGGTGGAACGATTGAAGAGGGTACCTACCAAATGAAAAAAATGCGAGTATTTTGTTTGTACTTTTTATAGTTTTGTATACAGCTAGGACGCGCGCGCTCGCTTCCTCGCCTTTACATCAAGCGTTGATGCTGATGAATGACATCCTGGACAGTGACAGCCACCTCGATATCTTTTTGACTCCAAAATCTAGATTCCGGGCTTCTTCATGTAGGTACCTGGAATCTATAGTGACTGGTAGTACCATAACTGCCTAAACTCCGACCTAGTCTGTTTTATTTTTACTTGTTTGGACGATATTCATGTTTATTTTGACTTGTTAATGTAAATTTATTTTTATTTGTGTTTGGTGATTTAATTTCGACTTTGACTTGTCATTATCTGATTGTGACTAATGTAATTTTATTAATCTTTTTAATGTATTCAATGTTGACATATTTTTTTAACTACTCTATTCTTTTTTTTAGGGTTCCGTAGTAAACAAGGAACCCTTATAGTTTCGCCATGTCCGTCCGTCCGTCCGTCCGTCCGTCCGTCCGTCCGACGCCCGTTTTTCTCAGTAACCGTTAGTGCTAGAAAGCTGTAATTTGGCATGAGTATACATATCAATGACGCCGACAAAACGGTAGAATAAAATGTATAAAAAATTTTTTTTTAGGGTACCTCCCCTACATGTAAAGTGGTGGTGCAATTTTTTTTTCTGCCAAACCCCATTGTGTGGGATATCGTTGGATAGCTCTTTTAAAAATATGATAAGGTTTCTAAAAGCATTTTTTGATTAAAGAATTGGTTAGCGTGATATTAAGCTTTGAAGTGATAATTTTTGCTATGGTCAAGTGTCCCCCCCCCCTGCCAGCTAAACGGTGGCTACTAGGCATGTGAAAAAAATCATGGTAGTAGTATATATGATGAATTTAAAAGGAAAACTATCACAGCTCAGTAGACATTACTAGTTAACGAGTAATAGTCGAACTTCAGAAATGTACTTTGCAAAAGCAAACTTTCGTACAATTTCCATTGATGCCTTAGATAATGTTGGTAATTCTGTCAAAAACATAGTAAATATAAGTTTGCGAACTTTTTAGTCCACATTATGTAACGGGTGGACGACTACGGAACCCTACCTTGCGCGTGGCCCGACACGCACTTGGCCGGTTTTTTATTTAATTTTGATTCTTATTTTTGTGTTTTCTATATAATTTATTGCATTTAATATTATTATTTTTTATCTGATTTGTCTTATACGTGACCAAAGATTGTAATACCAATTAGCAGTAAGGTTCAACTGTTAGTGCTAATGTAGAAATAAATAAATGAAATGAAATGAAAAAAATACTTATCAATAGAATTTGCGTCGTTTGTGATTTGTTTTGTAATCTTGTCAAGCATAATGTGTATGACAGCTTAATGATTATACCCATATATATATATAAAACCATCCCAGGTTCTAACAACGTAGCTCCATAATATAAACTCAAATAAACACCGGTAAATAAGTCAAATTCATCTTTTTGTAGACAACACTTCTGTAATCAAGTATTTCTGTAACAGGAAAACTAAATAAAAGTTTAATAAAGTACTGGCTAATTAACACAAAAAACTACAAAATAAGTATCAAGATCAATAAAGAATAATAATAATAAATATGGATAGGAAACCATCAAATTATAACACAAAAAGGAAAATCAAACTTAAAAATTATGTACCTACTCGAAAGTTTCGAATAATTGTGATTTTTTTTAATGCCTAAAAGTAAATTAAAAACTACCATCATGATTTTTATCTTTTAATAAACAAAATATTGTACAAAATTATTATAAACGTAATACTTATTTCACTACTAAAACAGCAAATAACGCGTTTTTTCCATACAATGGCACATAGCACACGCACAAAGTAGCACATACTTAGTAGGTATTTGAAGTTTAACCCGATCAATTAGTGTAAGACGTTTTCAGGGCTCAACAGTAATGCTGTACTTTGACCACCACTATTGACTCTTGTGTTGTTCAAATTGTTGTTGTTCCATATAAATATTTATTCCTCTATAAAAACTGGTTCGAATTTGAATGACTTTTTTCCGTTATGCATAAAAAAGCATGTAAATTGTAAGGGTTGGTTTAAAAATTCCACATCTTGCAACGTTTGGATATTTTGATTTGCAATGTCTATAAAATTTACGTAAAAGAAGCGTCTAAACTTTCACAATATTATTGTCATGCATGACAATCTCAGCATATGTGTTTTGGTAAATAAAAGAGAGAGCAAAATACTACAGTTGGTCCCGGCGACGGATAATTTGCATTTTTGTCTAAACTACGTAGGGTTGCAAGCATCGATAGTGAGCCGTAAAAAGTGCATCACGGCTAGGGTTAACACTAGAAACAAAAAAAAGGAAAACTTTGCGTTAATGTTTTTCTTTAATTTAAGCCGCAGGGGTGGGCAAGGCATTCTCCATACAAACTTTGTGCACGTTTTATTCGTAGGTTTTGGCACTAACGAATGTAATATTTTTTTTGGATGTAAATATTAGATATGCGAAGAAAGTGATGTGGAAATTATCAAATATTTCAAAAAAAAATATAATGAAAAAATATAAAAATAATATAAATGAAAAAAAAATACATCACGAAATAGCTAACAGAAAAATAAGCATACTGACCAAAAATCATAACTTTAATGCGAACACAAACGAAGAAAATCCTGCACAAAGTTTGTATGGAGAGAGCTTGCCCTACCCCTCCTCTTAACAGGTTTTTTTATGTAGTTGCATTGCCAATGTCTAATACTAAGAGTTTGACTTAATATGTTTTTCCTCTGTAAACGAGTGTACTAGTTACGAACATAAGAGTGAATTTCACCAAACGGGCATTTTTGTCAAATTCCCATGGAATTTTGAAATACCAATAATATATAGAAAATTTTATGCTGATAATTTGATAAAAAAATTAATAAACACAAATTTTCTTACGGGGTACTTATACATATAAAATTACGGATGTTATTGCAGTTTGAAAATTTGACCTGGGCACGGGAATTTATCTGTCCATGGGAATAGCCTTTTCTTAGAAAAAATTGTATTAAAATTATTATTCACCATCTAATTTATCAAGAATTATAAAGTTCAATTGTATCGAAGTTATTTAGCCTAATTTTACCAATCATGGGTTCAAGTTTCAACCGAGGAAATTTATATTAACCAAAAATCTATATTTTAAGTTAAATTTCTCTTTATACAATCACATAGCAACTTCTTTGCAGAAAATCATACACGTATTAATATTTAAAACTATCACTAAATGCAGATGCACATATAGACGCTCGCAACTCCAAAAAACGTCACGGGTGCGTTGCTGACCTTTTATAAAATTTGAGCTGTCCGCTTACTTGTTTGCCACCGTCGTTGTATATAAAATGCGTATGTATCGATATATACCTACATGATTTTATGTACATAATGTTCATTGACTTTGTTTATTGATTCTTTTCAAATATTTAAGAAGCTAAGTGTAATTGTAGCAGTTGGCCTGTTTTTTTAAATAAACGCATAAACTACAACTCTAATCGATATACTTTTATACTTAGTACAAATTATATTTATTTATGCATTTCATGCATAATTATTGTTATTAAATGCGGTTTATTAACAAAATAAGTGACCCTTCCCAATTCACGTGCCCCAAAATCAGCTGTTTTGGGTAAACAAGCTATGGGAATTAGGGCACGGGAATTGGAAATCGATATTAAAAAATCATAAAAAATTCAAATCGCATGTTAATAATATTTTAAGTTATCGTTTATATAGAGACACCAAAGTGCTTTATAATGCATAAATATGTTAATAATTACTTATGTAAGAATTTGAATTTCTAAGGGCCACCGAAATTGCAAGCAAAAGCAAAAAAATTGTCGCCCACCCAGAAACCGAAGTACGTAGGTGGTTTACTCGAACTTAATGCCGTTTGCTATATATAATTTTTTTATATATAATAGCTGACATTTGAGAGTACATGTGAAGCAGGACGCGAAGCTGATCAAATGTAAACGATGGCTGCCAGGGACCTTTGAATTTTGCCGACAAAATTTAACTCTCGCGCTCGGACGATTTTTAAACATCAATTACAAGTTATTCACCACAGTGAAGTGAATAGTGTCTGTGCTCAGTGATAGTAAATATAATCGAGTTAAAGTTTTTGACACGAAATCAGTGATTCTAATGTACAGTTTTTGAAAGGAATTTTTGATTGATTCAAAACTCGATGCCGGACAGGGCACGGAGTCTTAATTTGAGCGTTTAGGTATTTTTTAATGTATTTTAAAAACAAATAAGTCAGTGAATTTGAGTGGACCTCAACGTGGAAACATGTATTCTTTATGAAAAAAAAAATGGTACGTATTATCTCATGCTACACTACGATTTTCAGCTCGGACACAAAAAAAAACGAGTTTAGAAAATGACCCATAAAAGGAAACCTTCTAGTCGCCATTTTGTGCTTGTGAACAAGTACTAATATCAAATTGAAACTAATATAGGATGCTGGTACCTTTTTGACTGTACCTCGTCATGGTACTTAATGAAAAAATTATGTCAGGTTAAATATTTGTAGTGCTCACCTAAAAAGATATACTCACCGGCAGAAAATTTGGCCCAAATCAGAAAAATGCATTATTATATATTAAACATTATTTAATTTATTCAATTTATAGTTTGAAATCACGAAAAGTTTTTGGGTCAAAATTTCTGTCGGTGAGTGTAGGTATATGACGGACAGAAGTGTCAGAACTGATGATGTCATGATTGACATTTTAAGGTTACACATTGTAGTGGTATACATGGTTTGTGTGGTGTTTTAAGGTGCCAAAGCTATATTAGAAGCACTATATAATAATATTGATACAGTGCTCGTATGTCATGGATAAGATCAAGTCCTTAGCACTATTATTTATAAGATCATTAACTGTCCCACGTTTTCCGATCTCGATAAGCTTTTCATCCAAGCTTATATGGGCTAATATGTAGATTTAGACTTGTAAAAGTGCCATTGCGGCCTACTCTCAGAATAAAATTCATTCATTTCAATTCATTCATTTTTTCATTTTAATTATTTCCAAAATATATATGCTCACTAAAGAAATAATGGCAATAAGTAATAAAAATATTAAAAATTACTATTCGTGAGAAAAATGCTGTAACGTACAATAATGTACCTAATACGTAGGCCATATAAATTATTTGCAATCTAGTTTGTCCATTTATTTCAGATTTATGCATCACAATATTATAGGTAAAACCATAAAATGTGTTATTCAAAGAAAAGGCTATTTATTTGACCTCGCTGAATGGTGCAACTAACAATTACAAGAACATGAAACATGGACTATTTAAAAAATCTGCACCTCATAAAACAGCGCAATATTGTTGTTTACATTACACCGCACTTTAACCGTTGTTAATGAAAAAAACAACGATAAAGCACACGTGCGGAGTGGCAACCCTGGGTGGTGGCCATTACATAAATAATGCCGCCATGTTTATTGCCGCCATTTTGAAGACAAATGGATAGTTATTACGGCGTACTACGTTTTACAGTTCGCGTTGGAAATTAAAATATTGTGTATTACTTTATTTTAGTTTAACTGCGTGAGTCGATTTAGTGCTTGTTCTGTTACTATTTTATGCCCTTCCATTATTACTTAGAACCAAAAAGGATTAAGTGTAAGTGAAAGCCTGTAAAATAAGGTCTTTTTATTTAGCTGGGCTCGACTGGTAGGGTTTTTTTACGACCGCGATCCTCGCTCGTTATTCCACATTCTCTTTAGTAACGGATGGCGAATTCTTGCACTAAATTTTCACATGTCACTAAGCATAGAGTGCGGGTGTTTATTTTTACGAGTTTTCTTGACAAATTAGAGGTTTACCGACTCCTTCTACAAGGACGTATGTAATATCGCAAGCTTTTTAGAATAATTTCTTCTTTTATAAAGGACTAAATGCCGGGGGCCAGTTGGGACGGCCGGACTTAATGGCTCTCGTAAGAATTTAGAACTTCCTTGTTATACAAAGGGCTTTACAAGCTTACCCCCTTATTCGTTCATCCAACCTGTTTAAATTAAATGTCTGCTAATATTCGTTTGTCCTAATCTGTCACGAGAATTCTGTTTGTGAGAAAGGGACAAACACATTTAGTCTGTTAAATTTTATGAAGAATTATGTAGAAATAGGGGTTATAGTAGTAGTAGTAAAACTCTTTATTGTATACAATAACAATTATGAAAAATACAATAAAAATAGTATGTACATGTACAAAGGCGAACTTAGCTGATTAGCTATCTGAGATGATGACATAAATCTGACCGGATATTTTTTATACAACTACTGTGGTAAACAAGCTTTCGGCCTGCCTGACGGTTGACAGACACCGTAGCATAAGGACGCTTTTGAGTCCAGAATAATCAAAAGAGCGTTCCCACCCCTATTATTGACTTGAGTCCTTGTGTTTCTTATTCTCAGCCTTATTTTATCTCTGCAGATAATTTGAGTCGGCAGAGTTGCTCCAAATGAATAACTTCAAAAGCTTCCTAACTGCTAAGACAATACGTTTTGAACTTCTGTAACATTTTTATAGAAATCTGGCCAAAAAAAATTAATTTTCAATCTTAAAAAGATTGTCGTGATAGACAAAAGCTTAAAAGCATATTAAAATCACCACTAACAATTGTAGAACTTGGCAGTTCAACACGAGTATATATAGAATTTTGCTTCACAGAACCCTGACATCGTATTGGTGCATTACCTGAACGTGCCATACCCTGACGACAACAAGTTAGCGACAGTGGCGCCCTCACTGGCGTTGTGGGCGGACAAGAAGGAGTGGACGAAGGATGAACTCGTCAGCCAGCTTAAGCCCATGTGTGAGTATAATGAGACTAATGCTAAAGATTCAAATACAGAGGGCGTTGATATTAATGTAGATGGGACTAACAATAAAGAAACAGATACAGAAGGCGTTGATATTAATGATGATGGGACTAGTGATAAAGAGTAGGATACAAAAGGTGTTGATATTAATGTTGATGAGACTAATGATAGAGGGTCAGATACAGAAGGCGTTGATATTAATGTTGATGAGATTAATGATAAAGGGTCAGGTACAGAAGGGGTTGATATTAATTTAGATGGGACTAATGACAAAAGGGTCAGATACAGGAGCCGTTGATATTAATGATGAAGGGACTAATGATAAAAGGTCAGATACAGAAATATTTACCCCTGGACTTGGTCCCGATAGTCAGGACGTTTCTCCCTCTGTCGCCCTGACCACTGACTGATAGCTTATGCCCCGCCTCGCTACCGGCGGCACCTTAGGTAGTATATAATGTTTTTATATTTTGTAAGGTTGTCTTTAAATTGTAAATGTATGCAAATATTGTAAAACATCTAGCCTTAAAATTAATATGAATAAAGAGGAATGGTAGTGATACATATAATAATCATTACGGTAGTAATATGCTAAATATGTACCTAAAGAAACTGCAAGTAAAAAAATTAAACCTAGAACTGAAAGTTTGATGCAAAATGATATTTGATTATTAATGACTGAATTAATTGTTAAACGAATATAAGGATGGAGGTATGAAAAGAAGTTTTTTTCTAAATAACTCTGTCAGCGTGGTCCTTGTTGTTAATAAACAACCGCCAAATTTTTGAATAAAAAAAACGTAACAAGTGTATTATTGCGTGATTAAGTGGAATCGACTTAGCAAACGCTATAAGCATCAATGTTGTTTTCAATACAAACATCATTGCTAAAATTACATGTTTACTAAATATTCTCCGGGTGCAATCGATCTTTTATAATTTGCTTTTTATACTACAAGTACCATAACCTACTACTGTATTATGAGTATAAGTATTAACAAACCAAGTTTCCTTAAGTGATTAATGATATGATGTCTCGAGCTACTTGTTTACCTTGTTAAACGTTAATTAATACTACTCACTCGCGGAAGTCTTCAATTAGTTTCAATAAAACCAATATTAATATTCCGTATAGCTGAATCATTATTTGCATATTCCAGGCACAAAACTGACACGATAAGAGATAGAAGATAGCCAAAATCAACGTAACCTAGGTTACAAGACCAAAGACAATTTAAATTTAGAAGTAGAAACCTCATAATACCCAAAAACTAAAGAGATTTGAAATGGTATTAAAACATTAGTTGTAGCAATTCATTAGTTTCCATAATGCTGTTTCGAGTCAGAACAAAATAATTGTGTCACAGAAACAAGTCGACGAAAATAGCTGTAAACGTAATGTATAATTAAGAACTTTTCTCACTCTACAAATTTAATTGTGAAACAGAAGAAGTTACTCGTATAACAGAAAATGTCCTCATTGAATATTTATGAAATCAGGAATGAAATTCAATTTCATTATACGGAATTAATCCGTGCTCTCATAAATACTGATGATTATTGCGTTAAATTTGTTTGGGTTGTTATTAATTCACGAAGTTCAGATTGGGATCGGTTAATATATTTAACACCGTATTTTATTAAATACAGTCGTGAATGGCGAAGATTTTAAAAAGGTATGATTATTCATATAAAGATAGGTTTATGCGAATACAATTATGTTTAGATATTACACAGGATGCTAAAAATAACTCTTGAAATTAGAAAATAAATTGATGTAAATGTGAAAGCTGCGTCTAGTTATCAATGAACTTTATTTTATTTCTTCAGTCTTCAGCGAAGATGAGCCTGACATCAATAGCGAGTTGGAAATCACAGTAAGTACATATACCTTATGAAACATCAATCACTGGTCACTACCTACGAAGAGCTTTCAATGTTAATCAAATGTCAGGGCAAAATGTTCCAGACGGCGGAAACGGTGGAGGCCATCGTCGGGCAACTGATGGAAAAACAGCGGGCTGCGCGGGCCGCGGCTTTAGCGAGACAGTTGGAATGTGGCTGCCCGGACTCCACCTGCCAAGACTCGAGGACCTGCGCTCATCCTCTCCGCAGAATTCAATCCGCCAAAGCACCAGCATCAGACCACCACGTATCTTCAACTACCGGGCCGTCTACCAGACCCATGTCGCATCCACCTAGACAATACACTAGAGAACATAGATCAACTCAACCAACACATGGTGCTTCACCCTTGCTTCTGTCATTAGGACAGATACAAGGGGGAGGTGGCCTCTTAATCTTAAACGGAGCAGGCAATAACAGTCAACAACATTCATCACTAGTCTCTCCTCTATCCGTGACGTCATTTGTGTGTGAAGAGCCAAGAGACAGGTACCGACATCAGTATAAACCAACGTTCGTACTGAAGAGGGAAGTTCCCGATAGCCAGCCTTCTTCGTGTATACAGAACACAGAATCAACTTTTGAAGTAGAACAAGTAGAAGAGAAAGTCAATGTAGAAACTTTTGATAGAAAAATTAAGATGGAACCGCGGAGTAGAAATCAGATGATTGCGAGTGCTCCCGCAACCCCGTCGCGGTATCCGGACTTAGTTGAGCGATTAGAAAGTAAAATACTTACTGACAACTGTGATGATACATTAGTACTGCTCGGTACAGATGGACACTTAGGCCCTTCGAGCGCATTTTTTGATGAAACATTAGAACTATCACATGAAGACATACAAAAAACCTTATCAGCGAATATGCCGACTTGTGAATTAGATAGAAGCGGAGTGAGAGTAACGGAAACCGCAAATGTTATGGTATCTGGTATTGACACTATGGATTTTATAGAGAGTTGTGAGGCTGTGGCATCTCCGACTCACGTCGTAGATGATAATGTGTTCGTGAATTTGGATGCTTTTGATATGTTAGGAGATTTTCCGGAGTTAGAAGTTCTGGACCCTAGTACGATATCGACTCACCATTTGGTAAGTGATAATTTTTTTAAGTACCTAGGTAGCACATAGAATTACAATTGAAATTTTCTAGCACCGCATTAAAAACAGTTTTATTGTAGGTACATTACTATTTCTAAAATCGATGTATAATTCAAAACGGCCATGACAACTAACAGTAATAAAAATACGTAATATCGTCCGCATGCCATACGTGGTCAGTTAGAAAGCCTCTTCTTCAGTAAGTTAATTATAATTATACAGTTATAATAAAATTAAAATGCAAAATAACATTAAATGTTAACTTTTCAGCCGATACGCGGAAAATCCCCTCCAACCGAAGAAGCCAACGAAAAAATGCAAACAGATAGCAGTGAAGGAGCCCTCAGCATAACCGACTATTGCCCTGAATGGGCGTACCCCGAAGGCGGGGTAAAGGTGCTAGTTGCGGGACCTTGGACAGACTCGTCAGATCAATACACAGTGCTCTTTGACAACTTTCCTGTACCGTCGATACTGGTGCAAAATGGACTGTTGAGGTGCTACTGTCCAGGTAATGAAATTATCGTCTACCTGTATGTGTTGTCATAATTACAATTTAGACTATTTTTTCTTGTTAGTCTGGCTTTCTCTTCTTCCCTTAATGAAGATAATGCTATTGGTTTCTCCTTCCATAAGTTTCACACTTCCTAATGTCAAAGAACTTTCGGCACAAGTAAATGTCAAAGTCATCATCCTCCTAGCGTTATCCCAGTACAGTTGCATCCTGAAGGATGCCTGGGGTCCGCTACCTAATCCCAAGATTTGGCGTAGGCACTAGTTTTTACGGAAGCGACTGCCATCTGACCTTCCAACCCCGAGGGGAAACTAGACCTTATTGGGATTAGGTTTTGTCAAGTGAGTGGGCAACTTGACTGTTAGAAGTTCTCAAACCGCCCGAAGGCCTCCAACTTGGCTTAACGACTGCTGCCATAGACAGCAACCGGGATCAACGGCTTAGCGTGCCTTCCAAAGCACGGGAGCGCTCAGTTAGTATCCACTCAAAGCGGCCACCCATCCAAGTCCTGACCGCTGCCCACGTTGCTTAACCTTAGATACCGCAAGCGTACCCGGCGCCGCTGGGCCACGAGCGCTCCTAAGCGCTAAGTAAATGTCAAAGTAAACTTTAATATAAACTGATTTCTACAAATATCATGCAAATTATAGTGGACGCTTCTGCAACTAAGTATTATTCATTTCTCTGCTTACTCTGGGATGGAACTGATGATTGTCAATTGTTTCTATTTGACATTGGTGTCCGAATGTCAGGTAATCAACGTCTGTTAACTCGAGTATTAACTACTTTCTGTTTGCATTTCTAAAACAACATTTCTATCTCATTCCAGCACACGAAGCAGGGTTAGCAGCGCTCCAAGTCGCTCGTGGAGGCCGGGTGGTCTCAGACACAGTCGTCTTCGAATACAAGGCTGGTCCGGCTACGGCGCCGTCGCCTGCCTCCGCGCCGCTCCCATCGCTGGACTTCAGACGGTTCTCGCTACTGCAGCGTTTGCAGCGGCTGCATGGTAGGCTGCAGGTCAAGATTGAGCCTATGGATGATAATAATCAAGTAAGTATTTGCTGAGGTAGATGGTCCAAACAAAAATCACCGTTTTCGTATGTTTACAAAATCGAGAAAAAAATGATTTACTCAGTTTTCTGATCATTCCAGTTTTTGTGACAGTTGTGACCACCAATAAAGATTTTAGTAATTATAAGCCCTGTAACTACCGCTACTCGTCACTTCGCATAATGATGCCTATCTTCGCCTACAACGAAACTCAAACAAAAACCACCACGACTAGCATATATAGGCGAAGTAAGAAAACGTTATTTGAAGGCACCAAGCAGCACCTTACCTAATTCATTGTCTACACGTTATTAATTAGAAGATATTATAATTTATACTTATCAGAATGTTGTCAATATCATTTCAGATAGAAGACGCACAGTTGTACTCAAACCCCAAGTTCGAAGAGCGTCTCGTCTCCTTCTGCCGAAACCTGAGCTCCAGGTCTTCAGGCAACTCCGAGGGCTTCACCACCGAACCTGGTGAAGAGGGCTCAACGATCCTCCATCTGTCAGCGGCGCTGGGGTTCACCAAATTGACCACGGTACTGCTTCGGTGGAAGCAGGATGACACGAGTTTGGCGTTGGAGAAGGAAGTCAATTTAGGAGCGAGGGATAGCGATAATTGCACGCCGCTGGTAAGATATCGCCTTTTTTACTAGTGCTAGGCTGTGTGATATACATAAACGCTTTCGGGTCAATTTTCAAGTTTTCATAGTCAGTTTGGTCAGATGTGGAATTTACGTTTATTCAGCGTGACTAAAATTATATCGCACTTGTATGGTTATATCTGCATCAAGACTACATGTGAAGGTGACAGGAGAACATCTCATTAAATTTATAGCTCAATTTAGCATAAAAACCGTACTTTTCAGATGGTAGCCAGCGCCGCAGGGCACGTCGAGACAGCCATCGTGCTAGCGCGGTGGAGCGCGGGCACGCTGTGCGAGGCTGGCGCGAGGCAGGCGGCGGCCGCGGCGCGTCGCGCGGGACACGCCAGGCTCGCGGCCTTGTTGGATAGGATACACCCGCCTACCAGGGACGGAGTGTTCCTGAGACCTGATAGGTGAGGATTTTTAAATATTTTTTTTTGTTCTAAATAGGTTTGTGCTTCCCAGCTTGTGGTTTGTGTTTGGGCCTATGTCCAGCAGTGGACGTCTTTCGGCTGATATGATGATGATGATGATGAGGTTTGTGCTTGACCACAAATCACCTGACGGTAAGCGATATTGTTGTCTAGGATGGAACGCGCTTACCTAAAAAATCGATTCACTCTCGCCTTGAAGACCAAAAGTTTGTAGGTCACAGAGAACAAGGATTCCGGGAATACCTCTCCAGTGGTTGTACTGTTTTTAATAACTCCTCAGTGCACGACCCGTTTTATGGTGAAGCATCTTTGTAGTTGTAGCCTTAGGCTGGGTTGCACCAAACCGTCTGTAATCGTAAGCGGTGTTCGTCAAATCTGAATGCATGGAAAGTTTGACAAGTTTCTATGGGATGACAGCTGCCGGCGCCCTATTTGACGATGACCGGTCTGTGTTCGTACGTTGGTGCAACTGGCACTTAGACGCTTACATCTTCTCTCCATCCATCCATCATATTCTGTCTTATTTAGTTAATGAAGAAGTAAGTAGTCTTTATGATTCTTTTTTTTATACGCCGGGTAGGAAACACCCGGCTAATGGTGTTTGGACTAAAGACAGAATGATCCTTAAACCTGACAGGTGACGGATAGTCTTAGATGATAAATATGTAGGGGTCTTGAATTATTAATGAAGCCATCTACGAGGCACAGAGTGAGTATGATACTGTAAAAAAGATGTTACTCTGACAAGGGTTGCTTGAAGTCTATGCTTTTAATATAAGTTGGAGGATCAGGTTTAATATGAATATTATTTCAACCATTCCAGTTTATCGCAGAAGAGTCGAGCAGGCAGCCTGGAGAGCAATCTGGTGAAACGGCCCTCTATTGACAGCGGAATCAATATGGCTGACGCATTCAGATCCAGTTCAGCCATTGACAAGCCTGATGGCAAATCCTCTGCCAGGTAGGAAATATTTTTTCTAAATATCCTATTTGATACTGACTAGTCAAAGTTTACTTGTGCGTGCGGTAACGTATGAGTCTTTTCATACGATATCCAACAAACATACAATTATCTGGCATTGATAAGCCGTTTCATTTAATGGGTTATCTTTACCTTCTGAGTCATAGACAAGTAAAGATTAAATACTTTTTTCCGAGTTACCGTTATAATTAAATAACTATTTCGTTATTAAGAACATGCGATAACAGCAAAGAGTTGATTTGGAACGAACTCGGTACGCCCATGTGGCGAAACATATAACACATCGCCCCGCAAATACGCTCGAAAATGGCCTGACCCAAACAGGGAACAGCCGTATGAATCATCCTTTAAACATCAACATACTCATAAAAAAACATTCTGCAAATAGACTAAAGGTCGCCACAAGTCTGAAAAATCATGATAATGTATAACTTAACTGTTTCAGATGGGAACGAAGCATGTCTTTACCCCTAGATTCTGACAACTCCGAAGACAGTCTCCTGGACTCCAAGGTTGGCCGTCGCATGGACCTGGCTCTTTGTAAGTGGAAGCCCGTAACTCAGGTCTCACTCCATAGTCGGTTAAATTTTCATTTGCTAATGATTATTTATTTACAACAAAACTTTTCGATTTCGAGTTTTGTTTGCTGCAAGCGTTCAGGACTTAGATTTAATGTGGTTGGACGTTGGTTGAGTGTGTAGGTTCCTTCTCATTTTCACAATAGTGTTATAACATGAACATTCGTTGAGTATTTAGTAAATAGGTATTATAAACAAAAAACATCACAAAATATTGTTAACGCGAAACAAATTTTGTAAAGACCCGAATTTCAGCAGTACGTAGCGTAAGTAATAAAATAAAATTACAAAAACAATTTAAAAAAAGTACCCATTGATTTATGTATTTAGATTATCAACCTAGCACTGGAAAATGAAACTGGCTCAAACTATCTAAGCAAATAATTGTATAATCAATGCCTGAAAACAATTAAATGAAATCAGGTTTGTGGGATGAGAGGGGGAGTCTGTAGTCCACACTGAGGGGGCGTCTGTAATGGCCCAGTGTGTGTTGGGGACATAGGGAGCCTAATTATTTATTTATTGTATGGCAGTTTTTCGAACCATGAGATCTTCGAGAAGACAGTACGGTTGCCAGTTTTGTTGCACTTTTAGCACCACCCATGGGTCATGTGTAGCGGTGGGTACTCTTTACGGACGTGGTGCAACTTCGACTCCCAGGCAGCCTAGTGAAATAGGGAGCTTAGTGAAATATGGAGCCTAGCGAAATAGGGAGCCTAGTGATATAGAGAGCATAGTGAAATAGGGAGCCTAGTGAAATAGGGAGCCTAGGGAAATAGGGAGCTTAGTGAAATAGGGAGCTTAGTGAAATAGCGAGCATAGTGAAATAGGGAGCCTAGTGAAATAGGGATTTATGAGAAGGAGCCTACCCTTACTCCTGTTGTCCAGGCGAGACCGCGCCCCGGCGGGCGGCGAGCCCCCTCATAGACGTGGAGACGCTGTCCGATGCCTCGTCGTCGTCGCCGCCACCGCCCACTCCAGGTCAGTTCGCTGCCGAGAAACGGTATAGACGGTGGATTGGCTGGCGGGTGAATAGTACAGTCGCGTTATCAGCAAAGAACTTCCAATATGCTAGTGTTTGCAGTACTGATACCGGTTTCTATAAAAACGCTGGGATGTCCTGGGCATTTCCGGGATCTTCTAGGAACTCCCGGGATCTTTTGGGAATTTTCGGGAAGTTGAATTGGCTAACATTACACTGATGCTCTAGTTTTATGTATACCTAACTAAAAATAATAATGCCTATTAAAATATTAAATGATATGAAAATTTTATCACGCCGGTCCTTCTCGTGGCAGAGGTTTATATTTCCGAAATGGTGTTCATGTGACATTCGAGGTGCATGTAATATGTCGAAATTAGAGAATAAAGAATTGTGACTTTGAATTTAACTTTAACGGGGTTTGAAAACGATTGTTGGCAGATTCGCTTGAACAACGATGGTGCACTCAATCAAATATAGTTACTATGAACCATTTTTAGCCGAAAATGAAGATTATTCCGTTTAAAGAGTGGAAAAGCGTACGGTATAACCAACTACTTAATATTATTATGTAACTCTTCGTGTTAAGTGATAAACAGATAGATGATAAAATGACAAACAGAAACGCATTTGCCTTAGAAGAAATTTCAACGAAAATAGTTTTGCAATAGCGTAAGCTTAAAATTTACGAAATGTAAGGCAGTAGTTGAGAAATAAAAAATGTAGGTTTAATTATTTACTGATTAAATTAATTCACTGATTTGAATAAAAATCTATAATCCGAAGTACCTAGTGCTTAAATTATTTTAAGTTTCGCTAGATTTAATAGATCCTCCCGAACAGATGACCCTGACGTCTGAAAATTATATGTTTTCTGAAGTTGCTTTGAGCAAGATTTCTTAAAGCATCATTTCAGATATTTCTTATTTTAAAATCTCATCATGTTATTTTCATAGTGAATCAAAATGCGATCAAACTAGCACATGGCGTTTAGACGCTAATGGTGACGTTTCAAAAGTTAGTTCACAAAACTGAACTTTTTTACAAGACTGAACTGTTCTATACCATTTCAAGTAGCAGCATCCTCCGCTCGTCCTATCGATGTTGTGAGTTGTTGTACGTAGTATGCATCGCCGCTCTGGCAGCTCGATCTTCTTCTAACCAATGTTATCTCTATATCTCTGTCTCCCTCTAACGCAAATCTATATCCCTCAAGGTCACATTGGTAGTTTTTGTAGTTTCTTCTGTATTTTTGGATCCAATAATGAGCGGAGTTCCCCTGTGTTGGTGTTTGTAGATTCAAGCTAAACCGACTGAGTGGCCAAGCGCTGCAAATGGAATAAGGTTCGGTTTAGCTTGCTCGATGTTGTGAATGGATGTCGCTTTCAATGGATCGTATCGATCAACCACTATCCACTGTACTAATTCGACACATTCAAATCGATTGGCATATTGTTTTACATCCTCAGTACACTTGATGTCATCGTCGGTAAAAGCGAACACACTACATGTTGCAGAAGCTACAGTTACAATATACACTGCATGGTGGCTCTATTGCTTGCATGAATATCTGGTATACATGCTTTTTATGTGTAGATTCACGAAATTATATTATTTTTAGGTTCACAGGTGAGCAAAGCACTTTAAATTCACGAATCACTGTTTTCACTATTGGATTTATCTTGCACTGATTCATTCACACTTTATTATCATTGTTTGACTTAAATTATAAAAGGTTTTGAAAATTGAGACACAAGCACTTGTACAAAGAATCCAAAATACTATATTATAATTGTGTTGAAGACAGGCGTCTTTTTTACTTGAACTTTGTTTGCATTACTAAATAACACGATACACTTATATCGTTTTATTATTAAATTTAATGGATAAGTTAGAATCGTACCAATATAATCGTTGATTTCATTAAGAGGGCGTATTGCAGATTTGCATTATTTTCGAATAAAAAAGATGCTCGATGAATTATTGAAAAGAATAATAGTTTTGATGTTGTGACTATTAGCACAATACTACAAGGCGATACTATTGTATCTTAACTAACTCTCAAATTAAAAATGCAATTAATTGCATTAATGTTTTTGGTAATTAAATAAATTAAAATTCTAATTAATTTGCCTTGTGGTAATCATAAATGTCTGTACTCGATGTGTCGCTTAATTATAAGAAAAGGTTTTTACATAGCTGCATGTCATAATTCCTCATTCAACATGACATCTCACGGTGTCAAACATGTACGGGCACAGAACAAAATAAAGCATTGTTGTATTTTTTTATCCAGGAGGCAGCAGGCTATATTCTGAAACAACTTAAACTGGTAAAAAATTAAGTCGTTCGGAATGTACTTACAAAAATAGGAAACACATATAAAAAATGTATATGTATGTATTGTTTGTATGGAAAAATGAACCTCCAGGTCTTTGTGTAAATGTTATTTAATATGTAATTTGATATTCGACTGTTTGTGTTCTGAATATTTAAATTAAAAAAAGTGTTCTTCTTAATAATATACAAATATCTATATTATAAAAAAAAAAGAAGTACTTATGTACCGACCGGCGTTCTTTGGTCTCTGCCAACTAAATGGGTATGTATATATGTAATTATATTATTTAACGTGTAAGTCGCCTTTAGTCTGAGGCTGGACTTCAAAATTTTATGGGTGAATATTGGAAGCCTGCCTGAATATGCTTATATACACTTTAGGTTTTTTACTGCATTGGGCCCAGCCTATAAAGCTACTACAGTCAGGTAAAAAAAAAGTTTTCAATAAGAAATAATTGAACAAATGGTACATTACAAAAAACTCTCAATTAGTTTGGTTCAATTATGCCTGAGTAAAGGATGATTCACGCTAGACCGTACCGTGTCCGGTCCGGCCCCTTTTCTAAGGGGACGCGCGACGGCCGTCGATTTCTTGTACTAGAAAACGGGCCGGCCCGGACACGGAACGGTCTAGCGTGAATCATCCATTTCGCTTTGACACAGATATGAATTTTGACATGAAGCTATGGAATCTAGTGTTGTGAGCAGCGAAATATTGTTCCTGGGAATTAAAGTGTTAATATTACTATTATTTCCCTTGTTTTAATAATCACTATATTATACAAGTAAATTCTCATATTTTTTCTATAAATTCTTGTCATAAAATAAATAATTTAGGCTGGGTTGCACCAAACCGTCTGTAATCGTAAGCGGTGTTCGTCAAATCTGATTGTATGGAAAGTTTGACAAGTTTCTATGGGATGACAGCTGCCGGCGCCATATTTGACGATGACCGGCCTGTGTTCGTAGGTTGGTGCAACCGACCCTTAATCTTATAATGATATCTCCGAAAGTTTTTGTTTGTTCGAGGAATATAGGGAGAAGTTCCCGGGAACGGAACATCACTAGTTGCGAGAGATACCACTTTACAACAATTTTTCAGGGGAGCAGGATGACCGGGTGTTCACGTTGGCGGAACAGATAATAGCGGCCATGCCGGAAAGGATAAAGGTAGGTACAATATAGTATAGTTCGGACATAACTCTAAGGCTAAATTCTGTCAAACGAACGCAAACAAAACTAGACTTAGAGCTCTGACTGTAAGGTAGATTTTTTGCTTGCGTTAATTTGACAGCACTTGGCCTTACAGTTTTGTACGAACTATACACCTTAGGGTGGATTGCACCATACAGTCTGTAAGCGTAAGATGTCTTTCAAATCTTATTGTATGGAAGGAATGATAAGTTTTTAAGTTTTCATGGTTGGTGGTGGTGGTGGCTGGCTGTTATGTTTTTTAGACGCGCGTGACCAGTTTATTTTTATTATATTTCAATAAGTTTTTATGGGATGAATGATGCCGGCGCCATATTTAGCTTTGATCGTAAGTTGGTGCTATCCAACCATGATGATCCCTTATTGAAATGGACTTCTAAGATTTTCTGCATTAGAGGGGCGGAGGCGGTACGGTATTGTCAGGGTTATCACTCATTTGAATCAGTGCCGCTCCCTGCCTACCTACATTTAAATGAGTCATTGTTACCCTGAAATGAGGAAAGAAAGTTGTTCTTTTCTTTTGTTATTAGAGGGCAACAATTACTTTTTTCTGAGCCTTTTTAACCTGGGTGAAAAGCAGTACCACTCGGTAGCAAAATTATTTCCATCTTTGGAGAATAAGCTTTTTAATGCCTCGTTAGGTTCAAGACACTATTTTGGATTTTTAAAATATTTCGCGTCGCTTAGTGTTCAACATATTGACATAAATATATCATTTTGGTACCTAAGTCATAATTTACTACTGTACTGTATTGTTTTGTTCCAGAATGAGAGTTCATCTTTGCTCTCTGGCTGCGGGCTTGATAGCGGTGGCGGTGGCGGCGAGGACACCCTTATGGTGCCCCTGCTCGATGACACTACTACTTTCAACAGTGACTTTAGCTTCGAGTTCTGCGATAATACGTATAGGTGCGTAAGCTTGGGTAGCCATTACAAAAGAACTAACTGTCATGTGGGTTACTGGTAAGGCAAGCACAATTAGTTGAAAAGAAAAGTATACAAATAATACATAAATATTTGGGATTATCTCAATTCGGAAATCTGCCAAGTTGGAGGCCTTCGGGCGGCTTGAGAACTTCTAACAGTCCAGTTGCCCACTCACTTGACAAAGCCTAATCCCAATCAGGTCTAGTTTCCCCTCGGGGTTGGAAGGTTAGATGGCAGTCGCTTTAAAACTAGTGCCTACGCCAAATCTTGGGATAAGTAGCGGACCCCAGGCATCGTTCAGGATGCAACTGTACTGGGATAACGCTAGAATGCGGATGGATGATCTCAATTCGGAAATCTCAACGCAGGATTGGCTCAAGAAGGTGGATCGGCGACCTGGGGCCTATTGCATAATGACTTGTAACTAATATTACGAGCGGAATTCTCTTTCGAATGAAAGGGGACGAAAAGAGACTTCCGCTTGTAATATTAGTTACAATTCATTATGAATGGCTAGATGGTGGCCAAGAGCAATCCCATTATTAATAAAAAAAATAAAAAAACCGGCTAAGTGCGTGTCGGGCCACGCACAATGTAGGGTTCCGTAGTTGTCCACCCGTTACATTATGTGGACTAAAAAGTTCGCAAACTTATATTTGCTATGTTTTTGACAGAATTAACAACATTATCTAAGGTATCAATGGAAATTGTACGAAAGTTTGCTTTTGCAAAGTACGTTTCTTAAGCTCGACTATTACTCGTTAACTAGTAACGTCTACTTAGCTGTGATAGTTTTCCTTTTAAATTCATCGTATATACTACTATCATGATTTTTTTAGTAGTAGCCACTGTTTAGTTTAGCTGGCAGGGGGGGGGGACACACTTGACCATAACAAAAATTATCAATTCAAAGCTTAATATCACGCCAACCGATTCTTGAATTAAAAAATGCTCTTAGAAACCTTATAATATTTTAAAAGATACCCCACACGATGGGGTTTGGAAGAAAAAAAAATTGCACCACCACTTTACATGTAGAGGAGGTACCCTAAAAAATAATTCTTCCAAGATTTTATTCTACCGTTTTGTCGGAGTCATCAATGTCTATACTCGTGCCAAATTACAGCTTTCTAGTACTAACGGTTACTGAGATAAACGGGGGACAGACGGACGGACGGACGGATGGACGGACGTTCCTTGTTTACTACGGAACCCTAAAAAGGGTCGCGGGATGATCTTGGATGAGGGGCAAAGACCATCACTGGGGCGATCCTTGGGGGACGCGTTTATCCTGTAGTCTTTCGGCTAACATAATTCGCTCAATCTGTTGTCCAGGACGTACTGCGGCGGCTCGACCCCCTGCTCATCAGGATCTGTGTCCCCGGGGTCGGCACTGTCCCCGCCGCCGCCCTCCCCCCGCGCGCCCGCGCTGCCCTCCGCGCCCTCCCCCACGCTGCAGGAGTTCCTCAACGCCACTACGCACTTCTCTAGCCTTACGTTAAATGGTGAGTAAGCAACATTACCATGTTGTTGTTGTAAGCTGTCCCTCCAAGTATATATGTAGTTCATGGGAACATGCGACGACTATCAAAAGAAAAATGATTTTATTTTTATTTTTTTATTTTACCCGTTATTTTCAGAAATTGCATCTTTTATTTATTTAAATTAACTAAATAAATAAATAATAATTAAATAATATATATTTTTTTTAATTTTACCCGTTTTTTTCAGAAATTGCATCTTTTATTTATTTAAATTAAATAAATAAATAAATAAATAAAAGATGCAATTAAAGAAAAAAAGGGGACAATTTACGCGAACATGAAACAACAATGGTTACGGACCAAGAGTCCTAAGCCCGTGAAAGTAAGAATGAAGAAAAATTGACAAAAAAAAATTTTGCTTTGATAGTCGTCGTCAAAAATCGTTTTTTACCTATGCGAAAATTGTCTCGGCGACTCAACGTGGGGCCAGGGCGATCGTTATTGCTGCCTCCCACACAACCCGCTTCGGCGGTATCCACGAACGCATATTTTTTCGGATATCTTTCAGCTGCTGTATCTCAACATTTTAGTACTGAAAGATACTGAAAGAAAAAACACGTATATTTTAATTTTCGCCAAGGAATCTACTGTGTGAATTTGAACGGTCAATAAAATTTCACCCTGTATATATCGTACTGTTGTGGTCCGCACACTAAAGGACTTCCACCACGCTACTACGCATTTCTCTAGCCTTACGTTAAACGTTAAGGCGCAGGGTAGGCCAAGGCCTTCCCCATACGAACTTTGTGCAGGTTTTATTCGTCGGTTTTGGCACTATCAAATATAATATTTTTTTTGGTTGTAAATATTAGATATATATGCAAAGATCGTGATGTGAACATTTTCAAATATTTCAAAAAAAAAAAAAAATGTACATCACGAAATAGCTATGAGAAAAATAAGCATACTGACCAAAAATCATAACTTTAATGCAAACACAAACGAAGTAAATCCTGCACAAAGTTTGTATGGAGAGAGCTTGCCCTACCGCTCCTCTTAAGGGAGCAACATGGTAGCTTCAAGTGTTTATTTGTAGCTCAATCGAACATGCGCTGTATTGTGCCCATCGTACTGAGGAAGTCCGAACTCTAAAGGACTTTCTCAACGCTACTAACGCGCTTCTCTAAATAGCCTTACGTTAAATGGTTAGGGAGCAATAGGTAGCTCCAAGTGCCTATATGTATCTTATAGGATCTTTGTATGTCTCGTCTCGTGCTTTAGAGGCCTCCATACTTACTAAATGATTTCTCGGGCTATGGTGAGCGAGCTTGAAGGTTTAGGCACAATTATGTAGCAACATATTAGCTCAACGTGCTTTCATGGGAGCTCACAGCAACATGTACTGTACTTTGCCTATCGTATTGCTTTTATAGTTTTCGTTTTACTTTAAACCATTATACAGTTCAGAATGTTAAACAAGAATTATTTGCAGATCGTGAGCAACGCGAGTTATACTCAGCAGCGATCACGATCCAGAAAGCATATCGTCAGTACCGCGGACGGCAGTTGCAGCGCCGCGCCGCCGCCGCCGCCATCACGATACAGAACTGCTACAGGCGGTACAAACAGGTAATGTTGATCAGTTATACGCATCGATGTTATACGACTAATTGAGACGGCTCGGTAGGGTAGCTAGCTGCTTCAGCGGACCACCAAAGCACAGAATTATTTAAGATGTGAAACAATCAAGTTTTAACTTTACTCAAACTTCAACAAAATAACGGGTACACTTTCTATGGAACTTTCATACAAAGTGTAACCGTTATTTTTGCTTGTCAGTATATTTTTGTAAAAAAAATCATATGTCTTCCGTACTTGTTCATTTTGCGAGTCCGTCAATATGCAGCGCTCAAGGTAAATCCTGTTTTCGCGGCAATGTCGTGATTGATTAATCAATTATAACATTAGTTTAGTGTTCGATTTCTAAAAATACTATACTCTTTTTTAAACTCAATTCAGTAATTGTCAAATTATGTATGACACATACGCAAATTGGCTTCATTTTCGTTTACACTTTTACATCCGTGAATGTCACTAGCGTGGACTTTCTGACGTTACTCAACAAATACATCGTTAAATTGGCACTACTATAGCTATAGGCAATTTCACCCACTGTAATGACACCCACAGTGTGCACACAAATGAGAATAGCCCAAATAATGTTTTTATTTGTCTAAATTCCCATAGTTCGCGTATCTGAAGCAGATGCACTGTGCAGCGACGGTGATTCAGCGCGGGTACCGCTCGCACCGCGAGCGCCGTCTCGCCTCCCACCAGACTACAGCTACTATCAAGTAAATATAATCTACTCTATACTACTAGTTCGCCCATTTAGGACAACGCGTTAGTAATTTTACCTGTGAAATCATTCTGAGACAGCCATTTAGAAGCATACAAGTAGTACGTAGCTCTTCTGAGCTAGGTTAGGTTTAGTGAACCACGGATAAAACTACCAGTAGATTCATTCTACTTACACCCCGAATTCGGTTAGAGCTGTATCACTGGAGCGAAAATTCTGAGAGTGTTCTAGTGTTTAAACCACCATCGTGGTCGGGTTTCCACTGGACCTTCCCCGGGCTACTGTCCCTCCGTGCACCCTATCGCTAGCGGGGACGTCCACCGGGTGATCGCGACAACACAGACACAAAATATAGCCCCTATTCGTCCCGGTACCGCCGCATACCGGGCAGAGTCAGTCCGGCAGATCGGGCGTAGCTGAGTTTCTTGCTGGACTTTTCTCAGCTTGGCTAGGTTTAGTGAACCAGTGACAAAACTCCCAGTAGCTCGATCCCACACATCACTTCGGTGGAAACCAAGCTCACTGGAGCGCAAACTCTTAGAGTACCTATTCCAGTGTTTAAACCGCCCACGTGGTCGTGTCGGAGGATTCCCCTGGACTTTCCCCAGGCCACCCTCCAACTGCGCACTCCTAACGCTTTAAGGGACCCGGCCCATAAAGTCACAGTCAGATCCAAAAAAATCTTCTGATGTCTCTCTGGAATCTAGATCTTCCTAAACTCTTGTCTATCATTCTTACCACTTCTCACTTCACCGATTGACAGCCTGCATAATCGCTAAAGACCATATTTTCCAGAGTATACCACCATACAATAGGGATGTCGACTCAAACATTTTTATTACTTCAATAGAAAGAAGACATAAAACTATGCCAAATATTGAAAATCCTATTCAAATATCTCAAAAAATAACGAAGTTACAACGGTTAGAATGTTCGTAGTTAGAGAGAGAAAGTTGCTACCTAACCGTGACGTCACTGTTAAGTAGCGCCATAGTAAAATTTTAATGACGATCGTTCAATACAAAGGTGCGTTTTGCGGAAAAGGGACAGAACATGCCCACTCTTAAAACTTTGAAGACTTATAATTACGTATTTTTTTTTTTTTTTTAAATTTGGATTTATTGATTTTCTTTTATAGTGTCGTTATCCCTATTAAATACTACCAAATACTAAGCGTTATTATTTATTTTAGGAGGACATACTCTCAAAGGCGGCAGAATCAAGCGGCAAGGAAGATACAACAGTTCATGAGGCAGTCTAAAATCAAGTGAGTACCTTATAATTATAATTATCTCCGATAGGTACCCAAAGGTTGTCCCTCAGGCTTAGCCTAGACATCTGGAATAATCGTTTAAACCAATATCATGCACCACCTGTTTGTTGTATAACTCCTTTTAAATATTTTTAGATTGTATGTGCAATAAACTTTTTTTTAACTTTTCTTCTCACGGACCGTCAATGTAATTGCCACGTAAAGTTTTTACTTGACTCATAGAGGCCAAAACTGTGCGACTTTGCAGCTCTGTCAAGAAATATTCGATAATCATCATCATCATCATCATCATATCAGCCGAAAGACGTCCACTGCTGGACATAGGCCTCCCCCAAAGAGTGCCACAATGACCGGTCTTGCGCCACCCGCATCCAGCGGACTCCCGCGACCTTTACCAGGTCATCAGTCCACCTTGTGGGGGGTCTACCCACGCTGCGCCTTCCGGTCCGTGGTCGCCACTCGAGAACCTTTCGGCCCTAACGGCCATCGGTTCTACGTGCAAGTCACTCAGAGGGCAATGGAGAGGGCTATGCTGGGAGTTTCTCTGCGTGATCGCATCAGAAATGAGGCCATCCGTAGCAGAACCAAAGTAACCGATATAGCCTCTCGAATCGCTAAACTTAAGTGGCAGTGGGCGGGGCACATTGCACGTAGATTCGATAATAGTTAATAATATTTACAAATTTTTCATTTTCCGGTTCGTTAACATAGTATATTCAATAACGGGATGAGGGGTTAGGGCCCTTATTACGCTTAATATTATACTGGGCGGAACGAAATGGAGCACCTTTCAAAAATATGTTTTTAGATATAAGTGACAGTGTGTATAAAAAATTCGTATGCTGATAACTCGAAATACATTGCTTATTTTGTTATATAAAATTGTTGCCATGACACCGTTTGGCTGTAAAACCTGTGTGCAGACGACGGATGCCAATTGGCAGTTAGTGGTCTTCTTTGCTTGAATCACACAGGTTTTACAGCCAACGGTGCGAGCTACAGTCTTCAAATTTTCACAGTATAAGAATAGTGTTGACCCAAAGCTAGGTAAATTATAAAAACAAATTTTTAATTATTTTTAAGGGGGGCTCCCAAACTGCGAAAGGGGGGCCCGAAAAAAATGAATTGACCTAGCTCATCGAGTGAGGTATCGTTGTTTAGAGCTCGTTGATGGCATAAATACTGTATTTTTTGTTGTCAAAAATATTGAAAAACAAAAGAATAGGAAGCAATATTTGATTAACATCGCCCCTTGAAAATATCCTTAAATATTCACTCTAGCGAAAAAGTGTGTAGAACCTTTTTTGTGGAGAATTTTATGTACAGTTTTTTATCTCCCAGAACATTTTTCACTGTGGGCCACCGTTTACGAGTTTTTAACAAAAAACTAAAAATGTGAACTTTACACCCCCCCCCCCCCCCCCCCCCCCTACCCGTTAGCTCCACCTCCACCCTTCACTTTAGGATTTTAAGTATGTTGTTAAGGACATCTTTAACTACAACTATGCCAAAATCCGCTTGTACATTAATTATTTCCGTCAAGTTATCCTTCATTTACTGAATCCATTCATTATATTTAAAAATGAGCCCTCGTGAGTCAATACTTACCAATTTTTTTCGGGTCTATTCTCATTAGAATTACATTATGCCCAAGCCACACACAGGCGGCGTAAGGCAAAAAGCGTAAAGCATAAGGCTCGTTTGTATTTCGCGCCTTAGATGGTTTCAAATTTTAAGGTTTAGGCCATTCAATTTAAGAAGAAAGCATGCCATTTTGTCATTTTGTACTACGTAAATACAGTGGCCAATGAACTCATACTATAAATGTGAGCTCTCAATATAGTAGACACAAGTCTTTGTCACTTGATCACAATAATACACCTTCACAATAAGCTCTCAAAAAAAAAAATTGCTTCGAATCCCTTGAGAGTCTCTCTCCGTCCCTCATCGAAACGTATGTCTCCTAAAATAAAAGATGACAATTTCATTCAAAATTCTCATGTCTTAAGCCGTTTTGGACCCAAGGTTAGCCAAAGGTCCAATATCTAGTTTATTATGCCGTCTGAAAAGGGCCAAAGCCTTTATGAATGGACGGAGGGTTATGTAACACTGACTGACCTATTGATAAAGTCGCTAGGATTCCGTAAGTAATTATGACTATTATACTAAATGTAAGACCGACAGCTTCTTCTACCCGGTATTTTGAGGCAATAGTGGAAGCGAAATTGAGATGAATTCGTCTTTGTGCACAGTATTATCTATATGTACCTATTTTGTTTGTATTTTTAATCTTGTATCAGGTTATTTCTTTATCGTATGGCAATTATTTCGAGCCGTGAGATCTCCGAGAAGAACGGTTGCCGATTTTGTTTCGAACGAAAAAATTATTTGAACGTAGGTACACGTACACTAGACCTACTTCAGGCTGTCTATAAAGCTAAACCACGCGCACTCTCCTATCGCTTTATTTTGCCCCGCCTATAAAGCCACAGTCAGGTTCAAAAATATACTAAGAAATATACAAAAAAACTATAGATATACCAAGAAACAGATCGAGAGTGCTCTCTTGCAGCAGAAGAAGAAGAAAGAATATCTGAGTTTCTTCGCCAGTTTGAGTGATGTGGATTTAAATTGTGTAGTGTCTAAGCCGCCTGGTCATAATATAATTATACCTAGAATGAAAAAAAAAAGATGTTAAATCAAACGTGTCGTCAATGTTCATACGAACCTTTAATTAAAATCAAAATTAAATGTGTATTCTGCAAGTAGGCCCCAACAGCTCTTTTACAATATATCATTAAGTGACATCAAAATATGCTCCGTCTGACCGCTGTTATTGATTGTAGTATTCTAAAGACCTCCAAATTTCGACAGACCCCCTTCTAAAATACCAAACACTTCCCGAAGCGTCCTTTGTAAAAGTTCCTTTATGGACTAGGCTTTGGTCAACGACAATTATATTGTCAATAATTTTAAAAACGGTCTTGGGTTGAGCTTTCTTATTTTCTATTGATCATCATTACAGTCTTCTCTCAAATTTTCTCAAAATTTCCTTGGATCTAAACGTTGAGAAAAACCACATTGAATTTCGTAAGGCTTCCGGGATTCGAGCCAGGGATCACGAATATCGTTGAGCAGGGTCACAACCAAAGGCATCAAAAGTGATCGTCAATAAAATAATTCAATATAATGCATAGAGCATCAGATTATGCAGTCTTTTTTTTCTCAAACAAACAATACATAGAATATATGGAATATTCTAGGTATTGTTCATTTGTGGAAAAATCTTCCAAGTTTCAGCCAAAAATTCAAAGCTTACCTAATTCTTATGTCAACGACCTTTCTAAGAAAGCCAGTTTAATTATCCGAGACGTTATTGTCGGCTTAAAGAATCTCCCGGAAATTATTGGGCCGAAGGGGGATTGGGTGTTCTTCATAATTCCTACTGTTCGCTGGTGAAAGAGCTCGTTTTAGTTACGGAGTCTTTATAGTTACGTCCTTTTGGATGATACTTAAGCGTTATTGTAGGAAAATTTTGACGAAAAATGAGGTCTCAACTACGCCCCGAGGTAAAGTTATTTTTGTTAAATCTTTCAAGTGATTACCAGACGATTTTGTGTTATTTTATATCAATTACTAGCTTTTTCTCGTGACTTCGTACGCGCATAAATCCCTCCGGCGGTTTTGGCAACCAAGTTTCGCAACCAGTTGTTATTACGTTATAGAGATTCATCATTTTGGTTCTTTTGTTGGAAGCCTTGTTAAACTTTCAAATGTACTTTTCTATATTAAATCTTCTCAAAGTTACTTTTGTTTCGATCAAACAAACGTTGGCTTTGTTAACTTTGTGGTTTACAATTGCGGTTTCAGCTAGTCTTTATTTAGTAAGAATAGAATATTATGAAAGCCTATCAAGTCTCATTTTGAATACAAACTAATTGAATATTCGTGGACGATTTTTATTTTATTTGTGTGTATTACTATCGACGCTCAATATGAACATTTATCATTGCATTTTAGTAATTAGGTAATTACTCTTTTAAATTTGACTTTCCCGTTCAGTTTATTTTGTTTTAAGAACCCCTAGCAAATTGTTATAAGTCTGAACCTTCAAATAATTATATTAAGAATTAAATTACGAAATAATCTTTAACATCATCTCTATTTCACGCTGCTAGCACATGGGAAGAGTTCTCGACTAACGTAAGTGCCGTTTATTTGAAAACTGAGAATTATTTTTGGCTCAAACATAAGACCTCTTTCAAATGTATTCAATTCTACTTTACTGCTGATAGAAATTGAAGCTATTAGAATGTTATAACATGAAATGTGCTCAATCACTTTTACGAGTACTTAACGAAGACATTATTAAGTACCTATACGAAGGAAGTTGAAGAAACTACAATGGCAGTTGCTCGAATTAAACTAATAGATTTAACTCTAAACATTGCTATTTTATGTGGTCTTAATTGGTTTGCCTTTGGCCAGGTTGCAGAACGCGCGAGCAGAAAACGGGAAGGTGGTCCTGCAATCGCTGGATGCCCACCAAAACTTTCTGCAGCACACCACCAGTATACGCACGCCCAATAGGTAACCTTCATGCATTAGTAATTTAGTTGCTATGTGTCCATGAAAGTGAAATAAAAACCTTTAAATAATATTATACATTTCAAACATAAAATTTAGTTGCTATGTGTCCATGAAAGTGAAATAAAAACCTTTAAATAATATTATACATTTCAAACATAAGTAGTAAATTAAGGGTCTTGGGGTCCCGGAGCACACAAGTTATTTAATGAAATCGTGAAGCGTCTGGTTGGTATAACAGGTGACCGAAGAGCTGGCGACTTCCTCGCACAACGTATCAGCATTACGATACAGCGAGGAAATGCCGCCAGCATCCTCGGTACAATTGCCTCAAGGGCCTGTTTTATTTTAGTTTTAGGTTAGATTCAATTTTATTTAAGTTATTGTTGCATTCTTGTACTATATAGTTTCTTGAAAACAAATGATTGAACTCAGTAGTAAATTTGTCCGTGATGGCGGATGAAACGAATACGCAATAATGAGACAGTAATTATTTAGAAACTGACAAAGTTCAAATTGTTCTTTGTAATTAAAGAAAAGGCATTATTCACATTCGATAAATATAATGTGAGTGAGCTACATTATAGTACCTAACATCAATTGAATGGTCGCCCGTCTCTCAATAGATACGTATATTTCAAGTATCTGTGATGTGTGTGCGTTTGTGTGTATTGTCGGAGTGATATACAGTAGGGCCGATCAATTTTAAGATAGGTTTTGTTCAACGACTCAAAATCTAAATTCACTATTTGTTATTTAACCCACTAGTGCGGTAACAAATCGAGAGTTTAGAGTTTGAGTTGTCAGTTACGAAGTTCATAGTTAAAATAATTTGTCTTTTTTCGCAGGATTGTGGACTATTTAGCACCTCAATCACCAATGGATGCCGACGACGACCTGCTACTTGAGCTTTTGTTTAAAATGTGACCGAACCTACGATACCGATATCATATAATTTCAACCTCATATTATTAGAAACGATATTTTCAAGTTTAACGGTATTCGGGCGATACATTTTAGTTATCTTCTCAACTGCTTTCATCAAGTGAATGATTTTTATCATCAACTGTATCAATTTGAAAACAGGTTTCTTCTCAGTGTTGTGAAAGACTTCAGGCCTTGTCTTTTGATATTTTAATCTTATCTTACTGTATTTGTAACGAGAAGCTAAATTTCAATCAGCATCTTTCTGTCCTCTGTTCTTGTATGTTTGTTAGTTACTTAATTGAATAAGGTAGGAGACGGTATTAGTATTGATGTAATATTTTTTATTATCCTTGATAATATGGATAAAAATATGATTAATACTGATAGTTAGTTTCTAACTGCCAATAAACCCAATTTTCCTAAAATAATGACTTGTTCAGAGTTTGGATTTAAAAGTTTTTGTTCATTTTAAACTCTTCAGGTCATAGACAGGGTTATATTTAGTATAAATTTTATCGTATTTGTATTATATTTTCATAACGTATTTTTGAGACATTTGTTTAGGAATCATATTTTTGAAAACTCTAAATTGAATGTAATAGGTTACTTAGGTCATCAGTATATTGGCAAATTTTTCATAAAAATTGGAAACTACTTCGTACTACTTTATTTTTTAATTATGTGTATACTGCTTTAAGCTAGTGCAAAAAATAAAAGTTTATGATTTGCCTTATTTTAAGTTTTTGTTTAAAATACTTCACAGTTTGAATTATCGACTTCATTTTGGTAAAATTCACAATGGAGTCAAAATGTGTAGGCTAAGTACAAATTCAAATTATTAAAAAGCCACTGTTCTTATAAAGTAGTTGCACCTAGCGAATAATACAATAAACCCGATGAGCTGTGAGTATTTTGAGATTTTATCGTATTTAAGAAAAATAAAAAGTAATTATGCAGTTAGTTTGACTATTGGTCGAGATTTACCCTATAGGTTTCAATCCAGCCTAAATAGGTTATATCTCTTTTTAGTCTACGCAGTTGATAACGCCTTAGACATCATCGAACACGATCTTCGCATTCTTAACATTCCGATAGATTAGGACATAACTCTTACGAAAGCTTAACTTCGTCGTTGAATTCACTGAGACTTACTGTCGCGTTATTTTTATATTACGTTACTTCTTTGAAATTATAGTTAATTACACAGACTGTTCTAACCTATTTAAGTTTGACTGTTCCCCTGTCCTAGTTCCTAACAATATTCCTTCATAATTTGAAGACGATCTTGATCTTTCTACAATAAGTTCATTAGATAGTTCTTGATTTTAGATCCTTAAAGCTAAACGCCATACTTATCTAGCGTTCATGAAAAAATAAGGTTGTGCACCATTTAAATATAGACTAAACTACCTAATATTCCCTTTTTTGAATTCTCTGATATTTTAATGTAGTACTATAGTTTAGATTAAGGTTTAGGAGTAACCATAGCTTAGCCATAAGTCGACGAGCGCCCGTCGAAATATTTTCGATTCGTATTTTTATAAAGCAAAAGTTACGAACGACTATGATTGCTTTTGCTTGAGCAGGGCCATGGATAAGGCGAATTCTGGGTTACGTTACATCTTTATTATTAATTCTCAACTGTAACATTAACATTATATTCAATTCAATGTTCTGAATGACTTAAAATTTTAGTTTGGTAGTTTCAACTATCTAACACATCTTTGACTATCCTTACATTCCACGTCAAATTAGAAATTCTTTTAAAAAGTTATAGAGAAGCCCAGTGATGACACAATTATCTATCTTACTCTTGACAGTGTTGAAATCTATAATCAACTTTCACATGTAACGTTTAATAGACTTTCATACTATATTTTTCAAACTTGTTCGGAGTAAGTCAGTGATTTCACTTAAATAATAATAATGAATGTCGCAGAATGAGAATAACCGTCCAGTTGTGGCGGCTTTTGCACCCTCTGGTAGCGTATTGGCAAAAGTCGCATAATGACAACAAGCGAAAACGACATTGTTGGCAGTGATAATAGGAGCGCGATTCGCTTGAAAGGTTTGGGGTACCCGAGGGCGCACGAATACAACGTGTATATTTTATATTTTTGGATCGCTAATTTTAAGATGTTATATTTATATATGTATATGTAGTAATGGCGGATACAAACCAGTATTTCGAATAGTATTGCGCCAAAAGTTTTGATGTATTAATTTTCCATAAAAGTTATTCTCTCATTATGATTTTCAACGGATAAATAGTTCGTTTAGCTAGTGGTCATGCGTATATATTTTTGGATAGCGTGCACGATTGCTTCAGGAGCGCTAATGATATTAATAGGAAAAGAGGGAAAATTAACGAAAAAAAAATATTTTTAACGATAACGCAAACCTCTGAAAGCAATAATATTTTTGTGGGGAATACTCGTGATGTAGACAGATACCGTATTTTATTATCCACGCGATCGTCACAATACAGTTTATATAGAATGCTTCTTAGTGCCGATGTAAGATATGCTTCATCAACTTCGTTCTCACCGCCTTTTCAAACAATATCGATAGCCTTATATTTTAATCCAAGTATGAAGTGTTCATTAATAAAGTCATGAGATATTTTATTCGTTATCTGTAACAGTAATGTATCCGTTTATAACTTGCTCACGAAACTGGTTGATGAAACACACTTACATCAAGCCTTAGTCATTGACCACAGCTAAAACATAGTGCACTAGAAGTAGATATAGTTAGATAAATTACAACTTATATATGAGAAAAAAAGAAAAATCTTGGAATCTATACATAGAATTTAAATTAAAACTTTAAACTAATACTTTTTATTATTAAACTATAAGAGGCTTGTTCACACATTTTAACTTCGTATATAGTAAGTATTCTAAGACTACGATTCATGATAGAAGTGTTACTAAATGTTTGGAATGGGAGAATTAGTGAGACTAAAGTTGGTTATATTTTTTTCTTTACGGTGGGCCGCAGATTTAAATTTATCACGTTTGCCAAAGGCACTTTATTTTTAATGAATACTAGCAAGTTAAAATACTAATATTTTTCTGTACCAAAAAACTTTTAATTGAAATATAAAACTGCTTAATATTTGCACTATGTAAGATATTAAACTTATGACATGAAAAGTATTTGAAACAGAAAAATATTTGGAAGTACAGCGTGATAATTGAAATATAGTATAATTTTTTTAATGTGTAGTAGTAGTTATAATTTTTGACGCAGTCTCGTATGCGTAGAAAAAAATATGAATAACCGCTGTTGCTTATTCATATTGTTTTATGAAATATGTCGCTTCACCAAAAAATACGTACCTATCCACCAAGTTCCTTTCACAAATCCAGTGCGTTGCCGATATTATTTATTTTATTATTATGAATAAAGGAAGTATTATGATTCTTACATGAATTGAAACAGATTTTCATATGTTTCACAGAATTATGCTCGAACGACTCGGCACGCACAATAAAAATTAGAATTTTTGTTTCAATATTAATTTGGCTTCCTTTACTTATATATACACATTCTTTTTATAAGCTAAAGAGTTCAATACAAGTAGTGATTTATGCATGATATCAATATCACAATGCCGTAATAAAATTGTAGGTACTTTTCTTGGTGAAGCGTGTATTCAGCTTTCTGTTGAAAACAAGCCTGCCTAAAATATATTGCATATCACTTAGGTAAATTATAACTTATTGAAAAATTGTGACACTGCGTATTATATTAGTTGTCATTTGGTTTATGAAATGCTAGACCACTAGTTTTTTTATTATTAATTAGCTTCAGAATTTTACGGGTTGTAACGTAACTTTAACAATGTTAAATTAGAATAATTATAGTTACGAATTACATTTTCAAGTGTATAATTTGTAAAAAAATGTAATAGTACTTAGCTGAAGCACAGCTTCTCAGTCTCACATGTATATTTTTCGGACGTAACGTAGGTTCAAAATATTATAAATTCTTGCCATGCAAAAGTTAGTTACAACCCTTCTAGCGTAGTGTTATTGCTTGAAACAATTTTTATATTGTAGCATGTAATATATTTGATAGCAAATTTTATGATGTTATTTTTTAAAGGTAAAGTTTTGTTACGTCTTACGAAGCGTTAATACCGAGCTATTATCTATTATTTAATGTGTTAGCTAATATTGAAGTAAAAATTTAACTAACGCATTGTTTTGACTTTAAATGAGTTTGGAATAACAGAAAATAATTTCGATGCTCGAAAATGTTTCTGCGTTGATACATTATAAGTCAATGATAGCAAATGTAAGAAATTGTAACTGCCAGTTTCAAGGTTTCTAAAACACCAAGTGTGATTGAATCTTTTTGTGGAGATAGTGAACTGTCCAAATTGAATGAATAAACTATTAAATAATATTTGTCTTGATATGTAAACGTTTGGAGAGTTTAGGAATGACTAAAAGCGCTTTTTGGCAGACTTCTATTTCGATATAATATTTCGACTGTTTGTATTAAATTTATAAACTTTCTTTTGAACATATTAATTAAGAATGCAGTTTCACTAATCGCACATACTTACTCGATATACATATGGCGTATTGTTGAAAATTGTCAACAGTTGTTTTGGCTGTTTGTCATATTGTATGTTTAGCTCCGTTACTAAGTATATCTCTAGTGTCAATTATTTCAAATACGACTTGCTGAATTACTTCCCCGATCTTATCATATCTTGAGTATTATGTAGCGATAAATTTAACATGAATAACATCCTTAAAGTTACTGGAATCTCTTTTACCTATATCAGTAAATAACGATAAATTCACGTTCAATCTGAATAGTTTGATCATTTTCATGTTGCCAGTAAAGTTTGAGATTGTCAAAGGTACTGCAGACAGCCAAATAGTAATTCAGTTTGATTTTGGAAAGATTCAAGTTACGGGTTTTGGCAAACGGCACCGAAATCAAATATTTATTTTGCAAATAGTTCAAGGACACATTACATTGCAAATAATTTACATTAAAAAAAGTTTGAAGCTGTTACACAAAATTAAATATCATCTCCTTTCCTCACCACGAAGGCAATTAAAACAGAGATATTGATATTTGTGAAGTTTTAGTGTTGTTTCGAAATCATCCTTTGGATATAAACTCGCCAGTTTCTCCTACTCGTGTAGTATTCTATCTTTTCTTTTCTAGTACCAAAATAATAGTTTTGTTTACACATAGCACTAGCCGCAATTTTAAATAATAAAAAAGAAAACTTTTCGCTGCTAAGACAATATTTATTCTCGAATGTTAAATATGGCATTGTACTTACCTACATGAATAGTACTAGTAAAGAATGGTATTTCTCATGTATTTCTGATCAATATTCTGTCAAAACGCAAGATCATTTCTAAACATCCTGGTTTCGATTGTGATCATAAATAAGCAATTAAAGTTACCAATTATGAACTTTAAGTCACTGTATATACGAATGAGATTTGTTTGTTTGAGTTACTGCTGTTGTTAGACTGCTATATGAGAATTTATTATTATTGGAAAGTTGAGAGAGTATGAGACGTTGATCTTGGGTGAAGTGTACTTTGATCAAAAATAATCTTCCTTTGTAATTATTATAATCTATAAACACTACGAAATTGTGATTCAAAGCAATTTAAAATATTACTGCTGATTATATTCGTTGTTTTATTGACTCCATTTTTTACATTCCTTAACAGTTTTTCTTTTAACAGTGGTTCCTGGACCGGAAAGCTGATCCATGATTCATAAATAATGCACCTGGGTGGATTTCAACGAGAAATTTTTCACCATACAAAAAAATATTTTTTATTTTATTTCTTTCAAATGGGACAAAAACTATTCTAAATGATGTAGGAATGTTTTCTGAGTAATTTAATAGTATTTAGCCAAGCATTTAATGCGTATTTTCGAAGTTATAAGATTCGTAACATTGAACCATGAGCTGGTGTTGACGAATGTGGTCCGGCGATGATTTTTTAATAGACGGTGATGATATCACTTGTACGGTAATGACTAGTTGCTGGTATAAAGGTAGGTATAAAATAAACCACAGAAAAGCAAATTGACATATTTTTTATTTGATAAATCAATAATAAGTACTAATGATGCGCCGAATACGTTTTTCACCGAATACGAATACTCGGCCGTTCAAGGTTAAATTTTTCGGTTTTTCATAAAAATCTTGTCAACGGTGGCCCATACCAAAAAAACTTTCTGAGGCATAAATGATCTACATAAAATTATCTACAAAAAAGGTTCTATACACTTTTCCGCTAGGATTAACATTTAATGAGATAATAAAGGGGGAATGTAAAATTTTATGATAATATAAGTGGCTTCTCATTCCTTTGTTTTTGAATATTTTAAAAACAAAAAATACTATATTCTTGCACTCAATGAGCTCTACTCTTCGATATACCCCACTCGGTGAGGAAGGCCATTTTTCATATATTCTTGAAACTTGTAACAAATTCCACTCAAAAATATTTGTTAAATATTCGGAAATTAAACCGAATAATTCGGCTGAAGACCGAACATTCCCAAACATGCCGAATCGGTTATTATTCTTTATATGCCGAATACCGAATAACCGAATATTCAGCGTATTTCTAATAGAATATGCTAAATACCGAATAATAACCGAATATTCGGCGCATTTCTAATAGAATACGTCGAATAGCGAAAAATAACCGAAAATTCGACGTATATCAAATAGAATATGCTGAAAACCGAATATTCGGCGCATCTCTTATAAGTACACCACTTCTTAATAATCTTATATTTTTGTAATACTTGGCAGCCAAAGTGTGTATGGTTTTTTATCGAGGACGTTAATATTAGTATCATATTTGATTTAATTTTCGCTCCGACGATCTGAAAAGTAGAAAATCTATATTATGAGTCCAAATCTAAAATGCGGCAAAAATATCATTTAAAACGTGAAAATCGTAACACCAACAAGGTAATAACATATTTTTCGAACGCGCGTCACCAAACATAAGCATGGAGTTTATTAATTTGTTAAATATTTACAACTCGTAGTGCATATACGCAAAACCAAATAAATAAATAAAGGAAATCGTCATCACCATACATATGGAATCATAACCGTCCATTGCTTGAAAACCGGTGATGACGGGTATGGTGTTGACAATTTGCAAACTTTTTAAAGATTATTCTTGAACGCTAAGTATTATTGCTAAGCCACTGTCACGTCATTAATCTTCATTTGGAGTTACGGTTTCTTAGGTAATTTGTTTTAATATCATATAAGTACTTACTTTTAACGGCTCCTGGATGGTTATGACGCGAATCAAGGCTAATAATTTCTCCCAAAAACACTTTTTTGATTTTTTCTGTTCGGTGCGCCTATATGTAAACGTCCACTCATTTTCGATGTTCGAATCGAATTCAGGGAGCAGAAGGGGACACCCACGATGTGTTTCACCGCGGATATACAAAACTATCTCGACTTTGATAATACGCTGACGGTGTTGACGAATTTCGGTACTAAATTTTTAAATAATTTTATTTGTACTTATTTGATGAACGAATTATTTAATATTTTTTTATATGTAAAAAGGCAACATGGAAAAACTGTAACTGACGAAAATTTCGGAATCGTACGTTGCGTACGCGATATTTTTCACTACAAACATAAAGACTTGGATTTTTTCGCACGACGGTGATGATTTTGAACATATAAAATATTTTCCTCCAAGAAAACTGTTTAATTATTGGTGGTTTTGATTGAAGCACTATTAATATATAAGTACTAGCCAATGAATAAAAAAGTTTCTATATCTGAAACTTGTTAACTTTTTTTTATAATGACCGAAACATAACTTTTCGCCTGATTTTGAAATCCACCCACCTTTGTCTGCGGTATTTTTATATTTAACGTACGAAACGTACAGAACCCACGTAGGACGTGACCGCATGAATTTTGTTTGAAGAAATGCCGTGCATTTTGCGGTGCTGCGGAACGAAAACGCGAATTCGCGTGAATTTGGTCAATAACATAACATCAAACGAATTCAAAGCCCTCTTTATGCTGGTCACGTGTGGCGCTTATTCGTCAGCGAGCGACGTCTTTAAGATGATAACCATCAGGTGATATGTGGTCAAGCGCAAACCTATACTGAATAAAAAAAAAGATGATACTATCCCGTTCGGGGGTGGTAGATGCAGCGTATCTACGTCTCTATAATACATGTTACCCTGGTACTTTCGTCGCTAAATCTCATTATAGAAAAAGATAGCTAGCTTTGATAGATAGCTTTGCTAGAGAAAGATAGTCTTATTTATTGCGATTCCTATAAGAGGAAATATAAAAGAGTGGCATGTTTTGTCCCTATCACCGACCGAACATTTTTTCATGGTCGGGTTATAGGCAAAGCCAAACTTCCATAAACACATGGACATTGGACATGCAAACCGGCCAAATTGCGTAGTACACATTTTGTATGAATATGAGCAAGTATACTCGTATATGAGAAAGACATAGCCCCGTACCCTTACCATGAGTTTGCAATGTTTGCATTACCGTACTCCCTAGCGACTGCGTCCAACGATTTAGGTTGGCAGTTCTTAGTTCTATTGCGTAACCGCCAGAGGCGCTGTACTTTTGTCCATACTAAATCGATTACGCAGTCGCTAGCGACTCTAGCGCGTACGGTAATACAAACATTGCACACTCATGGTAACGGTATTATATCTATGGTTTGAAAAGTACCTATCCACCTTGCTATTTCTTTCGTTCAATATTCAAATCAGGTTGGATTTGAATATTGAACGAAAGAAAAGTTTGTATGTTTGTAAGTGATACAAGTTGACTAAAATCATTTTGTAGGAATAAAAAAAATAAAGAATACAACTTTTGATACCAGTGGAAGTTGCATGTAAGGATTGGAAATCTATTTTTGAGTCCTTTTTTCAGCATGTAGTCTGACAGGATAATAAAACAGACCTGAGGGGCTAAGATGATCGCGTACCTATATTTTGACGACCGCTTTAGCCTAGTTGGTAGTGACCCTGCCTACGAAGCTGGAGGTCCCGGGTTCGAATCCCGGCCGGGGCATTTATTTGTGTGATGAGCACAAATATTTGTTCTTGGGTCTTGGATGTTTTCTATGTATTTAAGTATCTATTTATCTATAGAAGTATGTATATCGTCGCTTAGTACCCATAGTACAAGCATTGCTTAGTTTGGGACTAGGTTGATTTGTGTAAGATTGTCCACAAATATTTATATATCGGACATATATGATTCGTCCCTCTCGCACTTACATACTTGACAGTAAGGGACGAATAATGCTTTATGTCCGACATATAAGCGATCATCTTAGCCCCGCTGATATACCTAAACAACTTTTTAGGGTTCCGTAGTAAACAAGGAACCCTTATACTTAGTTTCGCCATGTCTGTCCGTCCCCGGCAGGTATTCAAGATTGTTACTTTTTGTAATACGAGTAAGTGCGTTTTTTTTCAATTCTAAAAAGGTTTTGTATATCTTATATAATTTTTTATATTCATGATCGATTTGGTAATTCAATTATTATTATTATTTATTTAATAAACAGAGTATTGAAGCAAAATAATTATGTCTGTGTGATCAATAGTACAGGACCTATAGATACCGTAAGTAACATTTCCATAAAACTACGATTTTTCAGCCATTAAACGTATCTCTATCATTTAAAATAGGTACAGGAAAGATAACTCCAAAATCAATTCGGATTGAAAGCCATATCGAAGCAAAATTTGAATATTATTTTTCTATCCGGTTAGAATAAATTTGAGGTTCCTTATATATTATATCCTTATAATGGTCTCCGGTGACCCGACAATTCAAAAATTTATTGAATAATTCATATTGGGGTCTTGATATGACTCAGTAAAATGTAAGATGGATAATGAATTATAGTGGGCGCCATCCACGAAGGCGCGCCCCTCCACAGCCCGCGCCGTACAACTGCGCACAGATTAGTATGAGATTCGCTGTGGAGAGGCGCGTCGTCATGGATGGCGCGCACTAAAATGATAATACATAAAATAAACAGATTCTCTGAAAATCGCCCATTTTGTGCATTACCTATTGAGAAAGAGTCAAGTAACTTAACTTCTTTAAAAAAATGGCTTCCATCTTTATGATGATTTCGCCAATATCACGTTTGTATCACGTGTTCAGTGACGTTGTTCGGTAACGACGCCATGACAGTAGATAGGTATTGTACGGTAATGTAATGGATTCTGCTCGTCGTCGCCCCGGGCACGTGTGCTCACCAACGCGGCGACGACCAAAATAAAAGAATCAAGTAAAAATCTCTATTGGAAATCTCAAGGTACTCTTTGAGTCATCAGTCAAATGTCAGATTTGCTATTGAATTTAGGCTGTCACCCGACGAAATTGAAATATACGGAAATGATCCAAGACTCTGAAACATATTTATACTTCTTTCCTTGAAACATATTCTTCTTTACTGGTTTGAAGAGAGCCCTTTAAGATAAGTTGTTAGTCCTGACCGGGATTCGAAACCGGGACCGTCAGCTTCCTAGACAGAGTCAATACCCGCTAGGCTAAACCGGGCAAAAAAGTGTTATGCTTAATAAAGCCCAGAAAACGATTTTTTCTACACAATAAAACCACCTTTATTTTATTCAACCATTAACCTAATAAGGGAATTAGATGATCAATCAATTTAACTAATGATTAACATCCTTTATCTACTTATGAGGTACTATTAACTAATAATTATTTCTTCTATTTAAAATGGTGTACATTTATCAATAATTTTATTCCCAGTTTAGATCTCGTTGTAAACGGTGCAAGAATGTCCTTTTTGCAAAACGTCGTATTTGAGAAGAAAGTCCAGCCTCCTAGTCGGTGCGAATTTGTAAGTACCTAACTATATTGTGCACCATTGCTATTTTATATGTACAGTAAGCCAACGAAAATGTTGAGCACTTTAGTACTTTGTCAAATTAAAGAGGTTTCAAATTTTATGACGTTTCAGTCTAAATATTTCTTAGATTTCGATGTGACAAGGTTCTAAGTATGCTCAACATTTTCATGGGCTGACTGTACAATATAGTACTTTATTCACGTACATTTTTCATCACAACCTTACTGACGACTTACTTGACTTGGCGGGGCGGGATCGATATGTGTCATTTTCTTCTTTGACGTAAATTTACTGAGGTCGCAAAGAGAATACTGTCAGTATTACATTTGCGCAATAGTAATATCATGCGCAGAAGCGGACCAGTACTGCCTTCGCATCGTCCCGCTACCGCGCATCCCGCGCCAGTCAGGAAGCACTCATTTAAATGTAGGGGCGCAGTAAAAAGTAGTACAGAGTTGACTGACAGTTATCACTGACATTTTGACAGTTTTCTCATATCGTACCGCTTCCGCACCGACAGATCAGGAAGTCGCCTAAAGTTGCCCGGGCATCGTTCCTAGAACGCTCGCCGTAAGTATTTGCTTATTGTATTATAGTCAGGCTCAACCTTTTGGCGATGTAAGGCCCCGCCCTGAGATCACCTGAGACCCGGCATACTTTATAAGCGATTTTTTTAACTATCATTTGACTTTAGGATAATTTACTGGCTCGACTGGTAGGTATTATGGTACCTAAACCTAAAGTGAAAGTAGATGTACTATCGAACCAATTGAATCGTGACCCACCGTGGAACCTTGTCACAGAAAATGTCATAGTGACATCGTACTGCCTCACTAGGAAATTCATTATGACACTTTCTGTGACAAGGTTCCACGGTGGGTCATGATTCAGTTGATTCGATAGTACCTATAATAAAAGGTATACGTCAAAACATTGACTTTAATGTCTCTGTGTGTAAACGCATAGTGTACCTTAATGGTGTAAACTATATAGTGGCCTCGGTAAGAGGACTTATACGGCATTTCGTGAACAAAAGATTTCCTGTATCAGGGTAGGTCCTTTAGGACCCAGAGATGGATTTTCGAAGTAGAGCCCTCAAAATTTTTTATGTCAAATTTTTGAGGGGGGGGTGAGTCCAGGTTAATCTGGATATCTGCGCCAGTTAAGCTACTGGGTCAAGTTGGGTGTCAATTTCGAGTAAATCAAGGATGCTAAATTCATTTCTGGGATTATTTTTGTACCATTCCATACAAAATTTTCGAAACATAACAAAAAATAGGTAATTTTTCATTCATACTGAAAACAGAAAAATGGCCATAACTTTAAAAAACACCTACACATTTTGGAAAAAAAATAGGCCTTCAAAAAACCCTGTTAATATCATATTTAAAAATATATATTTCAAATATATACCTACTGTGGAAGTATTAAAAAAATTAAAAATTAAAAGATAGAACAAAAAATCAAATTAATGAAAAAACATAGTTTGTGATCTTGGAATCGTAGTGGTGGGTTTATTAACTCAATAAAAACATAATTCATGCCAATTCACGTCTTAAAATATTAAAAAAACAATGAAATATAACAATTTCGCCCTAAAATTTCACTTAAAAATTTATCAAATTTTAGAGAGCCGCCCTGCTTCGTACGAGTTAACGATTTATAAAAAGTCTTAGCTTATGTTTTTAATGACTAATGTAGGTTTCTATTACAGAAAGAATTTTTAAAATCGTTTAATTACTTCTAAAGATAGGCCCCTACAAACGATAGTACAAATTCGAACTCCATGAATTATATGGATAACGGCTAAATTAAAAAAAAATGCCAACTAACATTAACGGATCCTGTCCAAAATAATATTGGATCACCCTAAAAGTACAGCCTTATTATTAATAATAAAAAAAATTATATTGGTCCACCTTGTAAGTAATAATTAGCATTCATATACCGCGGAGACACCTTTGTAAATTGAAGAGTGTCCATTTTCTCATGGATCCCATTATCAGATCTTGACCAAATTTAAAAGAAAACATCATTGAGGCAGCCCCTTCCAAACCAAAAAAAAAAAACGCGAAATCGGTCTTAAACTAGCAAAGATATTTGTGAACATATCTAAAATATATTGACAGTCGAACACGGGACCTCATCTTTTTTGAAGTTAGTTATGATTTTTTAAACCCAGGACCAGTATAAACTGATAAAGATGTTGTACTCTCCTTCTTCGGCCTCCTCGACGTCATCTTTGCTGAAACCCCTGGTTCACACTGGACACACATTTAAAACCATCAGTAATCGCATTTGCGACTACCCACAGGTCTTGAAGCAGCGTGCATGGCATTCATTCTCGCTTTCAAGGACAGTGGCCTCTGCAGCTGTTCTTGCAGCTAAGTTCTCGTGCCGCATTCTAGATTCTGTGTTGGATTGTCCATACGGGCTGCCACTGTTCCTCCTTTTATCCACTCGTCTGTTAGGGAGGGTATATATTGTGTGTCATTTAAAGTTTGTCCCCACAAGTGACCTGCTTGATAGGCTGCCCTAAGCTCATGCATACTGAAACTAAAATCCATAAAATATTACAGTGTAATTTTTATCACAGTCATCGTTTTAAAACCTGAAAATAACTTAGAGGAACTATCATTGTTATTAATCAGACACGTCGGTATAGTCAGGTAAGATTCTCTATTAGTTATTTTTACTCTTAAAAGTGGAAAACATTTCAATTCGGTGACTGTACCCAGTAGCTAGTAACGTATTTCGGTACTTACCGATCCGCCCGCGCAGCCGTCTTGCGACCCATGATATTTTTTTCTGTCATAATTTTGTAGGCAGAGCTATATTGATATTTATATATTTAGAATCTGCATAAAACGAGCTTTCTTATAGTATTTATTTCATTATTTAAATCAACTTTTTACATCCAATATCAGAGCGCTGAATCAAAAAGTAAAAATTAAAAATGTATAAATTTGCGATTTTAGTCAGAAATTTGTTCCTAAATAGTAAAATGTACGATCAGAAATGATGTCGGTGTATTCCTTTTATACGAAAACGATACCAAACTTGCCTTAGTAGATATAAGAAAGGAGTCAGCTTAGTTTGAAATGTACAGGTCGGCTGCTATGTTTGGACCCCCCCCATTTCTTACCACGTGAAAAATCCGGGGGGCTCTACTTCGTAAATGCATCTTTAGACTATAGATATCAATCCTGCCAAAGGAAATCTTTTGTTCATTAAACGCCGTATTTTCCCTTTAATTGTTCCGTACAGAGGCCACTAATAAGGTATATACCATTAAGGTATGGTAAACATGTACCTACAAATTGCACAATTTAACATCCCCTCACTTCACATCATACCTAAGTACCATATTAGGAATATGATCATTTAAGTGTAGAATTTTTTTCCAGTACTTAATTCTTATCCCTCTTTTAGGTTCATCGCTGGTTAGACGCACATGAAAAATACTTCTGCCTTCCACCTCCCGAGCCTCAATGGTTCAACGGAATCCCACATTGTACTTATGGACCAAACTGCATATATTATTACTACAACCGACCAGCGTACAGGCCGACAAACACACATTTGCCATATGTAGTGCAGGCACCTTATAGAATATCGCCTGTAATACCTACGGTAAATTTGAAATCTAAGAAATAAATGGTGTTTTTATTATGAGCTTGAGTTTTTATAAACATAAATTACCTAACCCTTTGACCGCCAAAGCGATAGTGTGTCGTCGTTCCCAGTACGCCAAGCACTGGTTTTTGCCCTTTTTATAGATAATGGTACGGAACCCTTCGTGCGCGAATCCGACTCGCACATGGCCGGTTTTTTTTAATCTGTTGACAATATTGACTCCCTCTGGAGGAGACCAGCAGTGGACATCTGTGCCCTGATAATGACGATGATAATAATTTAAGTGATAAAATGTTTCCTATCAATTATTTCCGAGTACGTTTTTAGCACTGCCCTCAATCGATATTTAACAACCAATCGTATTCTCAAATCGTTCGACAAACCCCATTAAGGCGATAATAGATTGGGCGGTAATTCCCTCAGAAGCACGTAAAATTTTAATGACCTCTACATTTTATTGGGGTACGATTTGATTTAGGGTTTAGGGATGTAATTCGAAAATAATCGGTTAATATTTATGACTGTACTATAGCTTTTGTCAGAGTAGAATTTGTAATTCGTAGTCCAATACAAAACTTGCACTTCGCAATTTAGGCGACTTCCTGATTTGTCGGTGCGGAGGCAGTACGATATAAGAAAAGTGTCAAATGTCAGTGTCAGCTGTCAATCGACTCGGTACCATTTTTTACTGCGTTCCTACATTTAAATGAGTGCTTCCTGACTGGCGCGGGATGCGCGGTAGCGGGACGATGCGAAAGCGGTACTGCCCCGCTTCTGCGCATGATATATTACTACTGCGCAAAAGTAATACTGACAGTGTTCCGTCAAGTGAGAATCTTTGCGACGTCAGTAAATTTACGTCAAAGAAGAAAATGTCACATACCTATCGAGTACTTTCGCCGCCATCTTGGTAGATACAAATATGTATACACTTTTGGACCTTATTTCAATGGCATAAGATGAAAAAGTGTATACATATTGGTGCCCTTGACTGTACACCCTACGGACGTGGTGCAACTTCGACCCCCCTTTGTCAAGTGAGTGGGCAACTTTCAATTCAATTCAATTCAATTTATTTAAATCAGACAATGTCCATAGAATATGTTAGTAACAGATGCAAAAAATAAATCTTAAACCCTATGTTAGTATTACATCTAATTTAATTTAAATTAAAAAATATTATACACATGACCCCCTCTGGAGTCCATGTGTATGGAGTCCCAGTGCCTCCATATTGTACTGGCCGGATACTCCACCAATACCTTCAGGAGACTGTTGGGACTCTCACGAACGCGCCTCATCAGGGAGGCAGTTCTCTTGCGTATTATAGCAATAAAGCTGTCAACGCGCGCCTCCGCGAACATGCCTGATGCGCTACAAAATCGTGGAAGCCCCAACAGCATCCTGAAACCATTATTGTATTGGACACGCAAAGCATTGAACGCCTTTTTAGTGTAATTAGTCCATAGGCTGCACGTGTAAAAGGTCTGACAAAATGACTTAAACAAAGTTATTTTGACATTCCCATCACATCGTTAGAAGTTCTTAATCCGCCCGAAGGCCTAACTTGGCTTAATGACTGCAGCCATAGACAGCTGCCGGGATCAACGTCTTAACGTGCCTTCCAGAGCACGGGAGTGCTCAGTTAGTAGCGACTCAAAGCGGTCACCCATCACAGGAAAGTCACATCACAGGAAAATAGGGCGTAACTATTTGGAAAGTACCCACTTTATTTTTTTATTTGTTTTGTATACTCTACTATACGAAGTGACTCTAAGGGTTAACAGTCCTAGTGATTTACTTGCACGTAATTAGTTTAAAAATAACTATAGAAAACTGTCTTGTTAATATACTGTTATAGTATAGCTTGTTAGCTAATTGTCCAGTTCGTATTTAAAATCGTTTGTTTCTAAATAAAAAAAAAAATAAAAAAAAGTAAGTATATAATAGTGCAGCATGCAGCATGCTTGAGAAGGAAACATTGAAAACCTTGTATCATCATCATCAGTCTATATACGTCAATCTACGCGGACGAAGTCGCGGGCGGCCGCTAGTCAGTCTATATACGTTCATCTGCTAGGAACAGGACTCGTAGGTATATAGTTCAGGAACCTAGAGCTGCTCAGGGACCTTTTAGAGCTAGAGTCAATTAGCCTTCTTCTGGGTGAGATCCCATCTTCGGCCTCGTCTTTATCCCTCGGATAGGTCCTAGCCAAGAGCAAAAACAGAGTTTTCTATAGTTGTACTTTTTAAGGGGCTCCATACAAGAAGCGTCGATTTTTGTCTTTTATTATTATTTATTTATTCAGAAAACCAACAGCGATACAAATGTATAACTTATTACTATATAACACAGTAGTACGGCCAATTACAGGTTTCCCTTAAATTATCTGTATTGCACAATGGACAATCGAACGGACTACAATATTGAGTGATTTGAAAAGATGTTTGCAATTACTTAACAAATGTTCAACAGTTTTTAGAATACACGTTAGTTATAAATATTATATAGGTATCTATTAATTAAGAGGAGCGATGCTGCTTATTTCTAATAGTTTTCATAATTCTGAGTTTAAAAGATGATTTTGGATGTCTAAAAATGTCTATACTAGAAAAATCTGTATTATAGGTTCTAGCAATGCGTGCGAGTACGTTATTTTTAGCATAGTTAGTTCCATATCGTGGCACATAAAACATTGGTGTGTGGCGAGTGCGACGCTGAGGAGTGTTCAGTGACAGCTGCGAAACTAATTCCTGGCAGTCCAGGTGCCCATTAATAATGTCATGTAGCAAGCACATATCTAAAGCCTTACGTCTCTCAGCTAGTGGTAACAAGTTATGGCTGTGACAACTGTTTTCGTATGATGTAGGAGGTCTGCGAAGACGAAAGTTAAGGTGATTGATGAATTTCTTTTGAATTCGCTCAATTTGATGACTACTGTCGATGTTTGTATTGATATTCCTCCGTCAATAATAAAGGTAAAGTTATGGAACGGATGCGAAACGGTTCCTTGATCCTTTGGTTTAATTTTCAAGAGCCGATTTTAGAAAATAATCCATGTTTATTTTTTGATGAATTATTCAAGCACAGCGTATCGTAGCACAACTTTCGAACGTTGAGTACTTACTACTTAATCACATGAAATTTACATGTCAACTATTCGTCAATAGTACATTACTTACCAAGGGCGATAAAACAAAGAATGTCTCAGATCGCAGGTATTTTACGCCCGAGCCGAAGGCAAGGGCGATAAATATGCGATCTGAGGCTTTCTTTATTATCGCCCGTGGTAAGTACAAAATTTTATGTCACCCCCTGGCCAGGAAGTGGGTTTTTTCGCGCGCGGAACGTGCGATAATGGCCACTTTATGGCCAGGTGTGACATAAATTATTATTATTATGTCTTTACCGTATCTCGGGACCATGGGGCCCCGGACCTTTGGAAGGCATGCGTGGGGCCGAAGCCAACAGCGCAGAGGCCCCTTTAAGACAAAAATAATCTAAAGGCAAGGGATACACATGGCGGATATTATTATTATTTATTTTAGGAGAACCAACAGCAATAAATCAGTATAATTATCGTATCTAACAACGTAAGAGAGATTTATTAATAATTTAAAATTTCACGCTGTGCGCGCAGAACAACCATCATATGGCTTTCTTAGCTTTATGTTGTTGTTTAGTTATTCAGTGAGGTTAAATATTTATTGCGACATAGACGCTGTTTTCTAATTGTGTTATTTGGTTATTCCTAGTACTAAGTGCGAAATGGACACAGCCCTTTACGTTAGTACGGAGAGGGGTGCGCGGTGTGGCGGGGGCCAATCGCTCAAGGTCATTGAGACAGTGGAGCCCCTTAACTGAGACCGCGACTGGGACGAGACAGGGGTATGAGGGGATACGTCATAGGGTAGCGGACGGGTAGCGGGTGGTGGGTCCCTGCCTCCCGCTACCCTTACGCGCGGTCTCAGTTAAGCGGTCGACCTATAGGGTGCAGGTGCAGGCCATCTATACTGAAATTATTAATTCAATACCTACCAAAAATGACTACGACAGATCTGTCACTGTGGTGTGTTTTTTACAGCAAACAATGTAAAAAGATTGGCTAGATATGAAATATCCGGTTAACAAGTGGTTGGCAATAACATAAGTAAATTTGACATTGTTTGATTAAAAAAAAACTGTCATGGTTTTTTTGGACTTGTATTAAAAAATCGAGTATAGAATTTGTTTTGCCAGATATTTCCCATGTAGTTTCCATTGTTTGTAAGGAACGGAACTCGTAAAACCCTATGCTTGCATAACATAAGGTTAAAATAACAAACAGAGTTGTTTACCTGGCTTAGGTATTATATCGGAGTCGCAAATAGCCGCATTCAAACCCAAATAATCCTATTAAACCCGAGTAAATGTAACCCGAATCTATTATTTACAACTCCTTACATTGGGTTTTATTCAATTTAACTCCGAATAAAACTAGGTTAAACGAAGCTTTGAGTTTCTGTAGGCGAGGGTGGTTTAAGGCGCTACACTGAGAAATTTGGAGATTTTGAAACGCTGTCCTGCCCAGACTAGCAAACAGTAGGGGCCGATTTTCAGATATATGATTCTTGACTATATGATTGTGGTACTGACAATAGCGAAACATGATTGCTTAAAATTTTCTCTATAGAAAAAAAATCCAAAGTCGAGTCTATATTTTCCTTTTTTTCCTCAGCCTACTAAAACAACGCATTATTAAAAGACACGATTAAGTTATTTTATATGATTGTATTTTACCTCATCTAGGTACTGACAAGAGGAAATTTAATAAACCTGCACACAGTCAGATATTTAACGAGATTTGTCTAAAAAGCCATTCTTGGAAAGGGTTGCATCGCGTTTTGTCGTGAGCGAAAAACAAAGGGTGTCTCTTTCAATCGATATATCGCCGTGATGAGGGCAATGAAGACCAGTTGAGACTGATTTGAGTTTATGTGCCAAAGGGATGTTTAGTCACCAAATTATTAATAGTACAGTCAAGTGCAAAAATATGGGTGCATATAACTTGCTCAAAAAGATGTCCCATAGCTCTTATGTCGGTGAACTAAGGTTTTGGTAATATATGTATGAGAGGATTCATTCGATACATATGTTTGCACTAGAAAGAAAAGAAAGAAAATACATTTATTCGTATCACAAATCCAGTACAAATAAACATAACACCACAATACAGAACATAGCCACGAAATGGCCCCAAATCAGCATAGTGCCTTGGCTATAATTACTTACATAGGGGGGTCACTGCCGGTGACTGCCGTGGTATGCGAGAGCAGAGTTTAGCCGAAGTTGCTAGAGGAACAGGGCCGGTTTAGTACAGAAAAACCAATTGTCTATACAACATTTTTTGTGGTAAACAGGCGCGTAAGATTGAGCACAAAATATTGATTTATTTATTGTGTTGACATCCTCGGGAGCTCTGATGATCTTACTCAACAACATTAACGTAACAACCACCAAAATCACCTCAGAATGTTATCTCAAATCCGAATCTTCTTATCTTAACTATAGCGTAGCATTTTAAGTATTTTTTATAGAATTACGAAGGAAGACATGGGGCGTGTCTCGTTCACGGGGGGCGGGATGGGTACAGAATAGAGGTAAACCCGTAATGGTTAAAAATAAATCTGATTAATAGGTACCTATAGAAACAGTAAGTTGTATCACCGGGTTTTACCGCATATTTACTGCGATGTACAAAACAGGAAAATTATTAATATCTGTATAAAATAGGGAAACATTTATCGAAAGAGGCTAATGACTAATTAACATGATTACATTATGCTTAGTTGAATATCAGTATTGCTTGCGGGCGGTTGCAAACATGTATACCATTTTTAAATTATCAATAGTGTTGTGTGTATTGAGATTTATTCGAAACGAACCTCAGGATGCGTTTACAATATCAGTAAATGGTACTCGTAAAGGAGAACTATACTCTGAGGGAGAGCCACTAGAAATTTTCTGCTCGGGATCAGACCATCTTGAGATGCTATCAGGAGGAGAGGTTTTACCAACCGACGTCATAAACAGTACCACTATTAGGTTTTACCAAGAAAAATCAGAAAGAGGAGTCACCACTTACTACTGTAGGAACCTCCGTACTAAAAAACTTGAAACAGTGTCGGTGGTAATAGTGGACACTATACCAGAGGTGAAAGACTTTGACTGTATATCAAAGAACCTCGAGATTCTCAACTGTAGTTGGACTTGTGATACTGTTGTACATTCAAACTTTACATTGACTTTTACTGTGGGTGACCATAATGTAATGCCTTGTCGTGTACAATATTTTGGATCAATGAAATATTGTGTATGGGATAGCATGGGAAGATATGGAGGACCACTGTACAGGCAGTGGTTGGAAACCTATAGATTTTCAATGGTTGCTTGCAATTCTATCGGCTGCACATATAAAACGTATAATATAAACCATTTCTCAATAGTGAAGCTTGATTCACCTGAAAGACTAAGAGTAGTGAATAAAAATACACGTAATGCTGTTTTAGAATGGTCCATCTCAAATAACATGGTCGATCTTTTAGACGTTGGAGTGGAACACAAGATAGAATACTGGTTTTATGGTATTCCATTTCGTCGAGTCAACGCTTCGCTTCCTTTGAGACAGCGAAGTTATCACTTTGATCTGGCACTGCCATGCGCAAATCAGTTTTATGAAGTGAAGATATCCATCCGGCCTATATTAGCCACTGATGATAAATTCTGGTCAGACCCCGCTACAATATATTTCTCAACTGAGGCTGATATTGAAGAAACATCGAATACGGATCCCGCTTGTGATTATATAATGGAAACTCCAGAAGTAATGGTTTACTTTACAAGAAAACTGAGAGAAAGCATGAATAAAGAAAAACCGAAACTAAGACAGAAATATCAACTTTTGAAACAAAAAGAAGACAAGATAAAAAAATTGTTGATGGAATTGTAAATAAATAAACTTTCTTTCTTTCAAACTGTGAGTAAATATAATTGGACAACCTATCATCACGATTCATCACGTCAGCGGAAAACCATCAATTTCCAAGACAAGACCTTATTTTATTGGTAATTATAGGAGTAAAACATTATAAATCATCTGGTCTTGTAACTGACTACAACTTTGACTACACAATATCCTTATATAATACACAAGCTTTTGCCAGCAACTTCGTCCGCATAAAAGGGATGATTTTCGGGATAAAAAGTATCCTATATATTAATCCAGGCTATAGTCTCGTTGTATACCAAGTTTAATCATAATCCGTTCAGCCGTTTTTGCGTGATTGAGTCACAAACATCTAAACATCCAAACACTAACTTTCGCCTTTATAATATTAGTAGGATATATTTTTTAAGAATTTAAGACACTATATTCTATGTCTCAGATGGTTTTTAATAACTCCACCCAGCCTTAACGGGATACTGTGAGTGTGAGTATGATCGTGCGGTATCATGCGTGGAGGCGGGGAAATATGGTTGAAATTCTTTTAGTTGACCTTTTTTTATTATTGGATTTTGAACCTTATTGTTTGAACGGTAAAGTAGCTTTTTGAAGGAATTGCTTTGGTGCTACTTTAATGATTTCAAGTATACTCGTATCGGCCCGCTTTTGCGCATCCTGTTAGACCGTTCCGTGTCCGGGCCGGCCCGTTCTCTACTACAAGAAATCGACGGACGCGCGACGGCGGTCGATTTCTTGTACTACAAAACGGGCCGGCATGGACAAAACAAACCAACATAAAAAAAACATACAACCAAATTGAGAACCTCCTCCTTTTTTTTGAAGTCGGTTAAAAAACAATGCAATAACGTAGTAAACTGCGTAAATCGTACAGTTTCGCCGCCGAATAGCTTTTTACTTTAGAAATTTTTGTAAAAAAATCAACATGAAAATTTTGCTTGTTTTTGACAAGCTCTAAAATTTGAATATTGGTTAGGTTAGGTTAGGTCAATTAGGGTCAGAAAGAGACTTCCGCTCATACCTAATTAAAATGCAATTGGCCCCTTATTGCCACTAGGGCATCATAAACTGCCGTGGCGGGATTTTTAATGAAACTGACCACACGTGTAAATAATAATATTTCCATCCGCTGCAAAACAACACTCCTGGGGAACTTGGATACCGTCACGAAAATATTTAAAGTCTATTCATCTTTAGTATCTTTACGCCCTATCATCTAAATTCTAAACACACTCTTTATGAAGACGTTAATCAGTATCACATTTTTCTCTAGGATTACAATACTTTTATTTGTTTATTTAAACTTAAAACTTGTGTGCTTACATACAAATGGCGGACTTAATGCCATAGGGCATTCGCTACCAGTCAACCATAGAGCCAAACAGAAACTTGCAAATGTGTGTGCAGTGAGAAAATAATTAGATGAAAATTTGAATAATTTCAAAAGAATAAACGTTCATATATTCATAACTAACATACATACATATACCATGGAATAATATAAACAAAATACTTTGTGAGTTTACGGGTGCTTGAACGTATCCACTAGCGCTACTCGTTGTATTAATGTATTTTCACACCACCTGCTCGTCAATGCCCAATTATATATCATGCAAACCTTACCGAAAGCAAATCATTATAACCCTTGGCTTAGGCCGGGTAGTAATATCGTACTGAATCTCATTATAACCCGCCGGGTAATAATGTGATTTCAGTTTTCATAGCTCTTATAGTTCTGTCATTAAAGTCTAATGTCGTGAAGTCCACTAAGCGGCGAGGGGGCGGCACACCAGCTCCGTGTTTTGTTTGGAACGTCGTGTTCGAAACAAAAGACTGCGTCGTCGGCCGCCGCCTGTAGCGCGTCAAGCGCGTAGTTTTAGTACTGAATATTTGTAGAATTACATTTTGGAGTTTTTTTATACATTATTCTCATATTTTATTACATTTTGAAATAAAATCACTAGGTAATATCCGTGCCTCGGACGTAGCTAGGGCTGGCCTTCCTCCCTTCGCAGTAGTTGCAGCAATGTAAATAAATATATACTTACAGGACAGTCTTACACAAATCTACCTAGTCCCAAACTAATCAAAGCTTGTATTATGGGTACTAGTCGACGATATACATATACGTATAAAGATAAATATATACTTAAAATACATAGAAAACATATAAGATTCAGGAACAAAATACTTGTGCTCACCACACAAATGAATGCAAGCAGTCGTCGATGTACTAGGTATTAAATACCAAAACCAAGATCCGCGTGAGTTACAAGACGCTTAATTATACGGAGTAAAACAGATTCTATTAAAATAGATACTAAAATTTGCTGCGATTGACTGATTTAATTCTGTTTTTAGTAGCCTTGGTTTTTTATTGCCTCGCAAGAGGTGAGAAAAGTAGAGTATACTCCACGGGGATAAAGCTGTTTTTGCCTTGGGAGCGCTTAAATCCCTCACTACACTCAGGACTCAGTCTTAATTCCCTCGCTTCGCTCAGGAATTAAGTCATTACTCCCTCGCTCCGCTCGGGAGTAAAATTTAGAGTCCTTCGTTACGTTCGGGATTCAATATCGCACCCGTGACATAAAACAGTGTTTTATCCCCTTGGTGTATAATTTACTATTAAATTTTACGATAGATATTTTGTATATAAGTAAGTACTTACCTTTTACATACATCAACCAAGTTTCTACGTTGCTAGATTCGTTGACTATGGCTTATTTTCGACCTCATAGTCATGGCTTAACGAATCTAGCAACGTAAAAACTAGTTTGATGAATTTAAACGGTATTTTATTACAAAATATACCTACCTAGTACATAGCGAGAAAGTTTTAGTTGTGGAATTAAAATAAATGTTTGTCACAGCAGCTATGGCTTTTATTTAACTACCAAAATTAACATTATTACATATGTATCTACCTATCGTTATTATTATTAAATAAGATTTCTTACCTACAACTTATAAACGTAACACATAATAACGTAATAAATGCCATACGATAAATAATAATAATAACGTAATATCCATAGACTAAAGGTATACTTAACATAATATTTGTTGAGCTCTATCTAAGTAAAATAAATAGTTACTGAACGCTCAAATTGACTATATTAACTATATTTTAATTATAACATTTCGTCATAACGTAAGAGGTATTCTAGAATTTTAGGGAAGATTGTCCCCTTAATAAATTGACTATAAAACATATCCACATGGTTCCACATTGGGTTTTTCACAATCACTGTCTCTTTCACGTTTGGCAGTTTACTTGCTAGCCATTTAACATCTTTGACGTCCACTATCGCATCATTTTTACCCACCATAAGTAAAATAGGTAAGTTTGCTGCTGTTAAGTTATATTCCGGCGGACTGGCTTGCCCGTAGATCTTCATGTTTTTCTCTGCCCCGTAACTAAATTTCACAAATTTGTCACTACGACAACTTTGACTGAATCGGACCATGTTTTGTACCGAGGTCCCTGCAGGGAACCGTTCCAACATAGTCCGAAACGTCGACACAGCAACTGACCCCGGATGCGGTGAATCTGCCACCGACAGTAACCACTCACACAGCTTAATATCATCCCGACAGATAGCATTAAATGTAGCCGTCACTTGGTCCCTCCCCATTAGTTCCCAGATTCGCATGTCATCGAACACATCCAAGTTATCTTCAACGTTCTTAAACAGCGTCTTGAAGAAAACCGATTTTGTGTTCAAATGTCTCGTGGCTGGAGCAAGGCCTATCATCAGCTTGATTCTCTGGCAAAGTTCAGGTCTCTCAGAACACATGATGAAAAACGATCCGCCTCCTTGGGAAAATCCAACGAACATCAGCTTTTCCGCTCGTGTGTTGCTCAGAACATAATCAACCATCGCCGGAACGTCATACGTGCCAATTTCGTCCACGGAGAAACGCCAAAACTCCTTGTTTTTGTCTGGATCGAGATGCACATGCTTTCGCCCGTAGTAGGTTCCTCTTGAATTTCCGACCCATGTGTCGAAACACGCGTCCGATATAAGATAAGGTAGTCCTACATTTGGTCCGGCTTCCAGCGCCGTGTCAGCAGCAGAAAGCAGAGGTGGCATGAAAAACACTGGTGTCTGCTTATTTTGCTTCTTACACTTTGCACTTTTGGTAATCCTAAACACAGAGAGTAAATACCCATCGTCAGTCACCACAGTATGTTCCTCAGATTTGTATCCATTTAGTTGAGTTAACTGTATAAAATTAAGAGGTGTTTGACACTTAACGACACTTAAAATAACCGTGAGTAAAACGTTGAATTTAAGCAAGTGCATGATTGCGACTGGCATAAAAACAGGCTTGACTTGAGTAGATATATACATTTTAAAACTAAACAAAGTAGTAAATAACAAGATGGTCGAACTTGCGTGGTGTTAATGATATACCGAATCAATGATGTTTTATAACTCGAAAACGATTTTAAATTATAATCACTTCCTTACGCATATTAACCCGTGAAGCGATTTAGTATCACACATTTGTTACTAACGAAATTTGAATTCAGAACCTACAATTTATATATTTATAGATAGAAATTTGTATACATTTTTTTGACATATCGTTCCACGGGTTAACATTTGCGGTATGTGGTCAGTTGTCTAGTGCTTGTAACACTCAAAAGTACCTAGACTTTGAGAGTTAAGGAGCAAGTTGACGTCACACGTCACCGCCAAGACGTTACCAAGTTGAACTCCAAGGTAGGTCAGTACATAGAACCTTTTTTATTATTTTACGGTTGAAAAGTATAGTGGTCTCGGCACTGAATACAATTTCATCCCTTTCGGTGTCGAGACCCTGGGTCCGTGGGACCCTAGAGCTCAGAATCGCTTTAAAGAAATTTCAAAGGGGTTCATAGATGCCACTGGTAACCGAAGAGCTTTATTCTTACGTATACGCCGTCTTTGGGGGGGTTCGGGCGTCCCCGCAGTCTCCAGACCAGGCTCCCTATTCATTAGTGTAGGCGACTTGAGTGCGCTGCTGGGTGAGTAGCACTGCACCTGTTCAACTGCCGCCCTCCTAGCCTATTCACATCTTTCACATTTTTAATGAAGTCGAGGCAAAAAAGTAAGGTTCGACAGCGGATGCACTTCCTCTCATTTAAAGTGCACCTCTCAAATATCCGAGGTCTGCACTCTAATCTCGCTGCAGTCCACCACCATCTTGAGACTGAAAAGCCCCACTTACTCTGCCTCACCGAGACGCAGATCGGATGTCCAACGGATGCGACTTACTTACAATACCCTGGGTACACCCTGGAGCACACTTTTGTGCCCCGTGCTGGGGTATGTGTTTTCGTCCGAGACGATATCTGTTGTCTGCGTCTCGGTAACCTTGAAGATCCAGATTTTTCAATCCTTTGGCTACTGGTGGATCTAGGCGTACAGAAAATTATATACGCTCTGGTCTATCGGTCGCACAGCGGTGATCGGGAGGCAACTAAACTCTTCGAGCATCTCAGTGAAGCGGCGGGTGTGGCCCAGCAACGTTACCCATGCGCGGAGTTGGTTTTTCTGGGGGATTTCAATGCCCACCATGAGGAGTGGTTGTGCCCATACCAGTTGACTGACCACGCTGGGAGAGAAGCGTACAAATTTGCACTATCGCTGGATCTCACCCAGCTGGTCGATGAACCGACTCGCGTTCCGGATGTTGCTGGTCACACGCCTAATTGCTTGGACCTTTTTCTGACAACGGATCCAGACAGGTACACTGTGTCGGTATCATGCCCCTTGGGGACGTCCGACCACTGTCTGGTGAAATCTGTGTCGTCCCACTCTCCGCCCGATCGCAGCCCCAGAGGCTCTCGGCGAGTGTGGCGATTCAAGTCAGCTGACTGGGATGAGATGCGCCACTTTTTCGCTTCTTATCCTTGGCAGCAAACTTGTTTCACAAGTGACGATCCGTCGAGCTGCGCAGAAGCTGTCACCGACGTGCTGCGTCAGGGGATGGAGTATTTTATCCCTTTCTCTGACGTTTCTACTGGTGGCACAGCGCGCCCATGGTTTAGCGCCGATTGTGCTCAGGCTGAAGCGCACAAACACTCGGCATATTTATCGTGGGCGGACGCTCGTAACTGCAAAGCTCCGGATGTTCGAGCTAAGAAGCAAATGTTCAACAAAGCTGCCAAGTCAAGCAAGAAGGTGATGCGGAAAGCTCGATTCCACCACGTCAGTCGCATTGGAGCCAAACTAGCCTCGTACCCTTCTGGGAGTAAGGCATTCTGGTCTCTTGCGAAATCGGTGGAATCGAATTTCTGTCGCCCTTCACTCCCTCCTCTGGTAAAGCCTGATGGATCATTGGCTCATACTGCCGCTGAGAAGGCAAACTTGTTTGTCTCCTTGTTTGCGGGGAATTCGCGTCTAGATGCTGGCAATGCAGTACCTCTCACTATACCTTATTGTGGGACTTCAATGCCCGATATCAAAATACACCAAAGGGAGGTACTGAAAGCGTTGCGCAATCTGGACGTGAATAAGGCGAGTGGTCCTGACGGCATTCCAGCCGTAGTGCTGAGAACGTGTGCTCCCGAAGTGTCTCCCGTATTAACACGCCTGTTTCGGCTTTCCCTGAGGAAGGGTGTGGTCCCGGACTCGTGGAAGGTTGCAAATGTACAACCCGTACCGAAAAAAGGTAGCCGTGCTAACCCTTCGAATTATCGACCCATCGCAATCACCTCCATACTCTGCAAGATTATGGAGCGTGTTCTCAACACCAAGCTCCTGGCATATCTAGAAGGTAACGATCTCCTCAGTGACCGGCAGTACGGATTTCGCCAAAACCGTTCCACTGGGGACCTTCTGATATACGCCACTCACCTTTGGGGCGAGGCCATCGAGAAGCATGGTGAAGCCATAGCCGTGTCTCTTGACATCTCTAAGGCCTTCGATAGGGTATGGCACGACGGCCTTATCAGCAAGCTTTTCGCGTATGGGATCCCCTCTGGTCTGTGCTCGTGGATCTCCAACTTCCTGAGGAACCGGTCTATTCGAGTTGTCATCGACGGGTGCTCGTCTGACCTCCTGGAAATTAATGCCGGGGTGCCTCAGGGTTCAGTACTTTCCGCGACTCTCTTTCTGCTGCATATAAATGACCTGCTTAAACCCGGTATCATTGGGTATGCTGATGACAGCACAGTCACGGAGAGGTATCTATCCGATGCGCAGACTAGCAGGGATGAAACCGAAATCCTCAGGGGAAATATGGTGGCGCGAACAGATGCAACCTTGAAGGCTGTATCTGATTGGGGTGACGCCAACCTGGTTGCATTCAATGCCGCCAAAACTCAGGCGTGTATTTTCACTGCAAAACGGAGTCCTTTCACCTTGACTCCTACTTTTCAAAATGTATCTCTATCACTGACGGATCACCTTGAGCTCCTTGGTTTAAGTTTGAATTCGAACTTAAACTTCGGGTCCACGATTGAATCCAAGGCCAAAACTGCTGCTAAAAAACTTGGTATCCTGTACAAGGTGAGGCGGTACTTCTCACGGAATCAGCTTCTCTCCCTATACAAAGCTCAAATTCGGTCGTGTATGGAGTACTGCTGCCACCTGTGGGACGGCTCTGCCAAGTATCAGTTAGCGGCATTGGATTCAATCGAGCGCCGAGCTCGCAAACTTTTTGAGGACGATCCGTCAGTTGAGTCTAAATTGCAAAGCCTGAAACACCGCCGTCGAGTCGCTTGCCTATCAGTATTTTATCGGATACATTTTGGGGAGTGTGCACAGGAATTACACGATTTAATTCCGCCCTCTCCGTTCCATCAGCGGACGTCCAGACGAGGGGAGCGGTGTCATCCTTATGTTGTTAATATTCCGTTTATTCGCACGAAGCGATTTGCTTCCTCTTTTCTAATGCGAACAGCAAAGGAGTGGAACTTGCTCCCGTCTTCTGTATTTCCGGACAATTATAATCTGGGCCTCTTCAAGGCAAGAGTGAATAGGCTATTACTGAACCAGTGAGCTACATCTTAGGCCTTGTCGTCGCTTTCCATCAGGTGAGACTAAGGTCAATCGCTGTTCAGTCATACATAAAAAAAAAAAAAAAAAAAAAAATATTTTACCAACAAATACTAATAAGTTGATAAATCAACATTTTTATTTTAAATTTCATTATTTTTCGAATTTGGCTGGAAACAGTGCTCGACCGACGGTCAGCGCGTACCGTCGGTCGGGCGTAGCTATCGCTGTACGAAATCATACGTACGTTCAGCGGGGCTAGCATAACATGCATCTCGTCTCTACTCGCGCGCGAGATAGGTTACCTGTCACTGTCTGATGAATGCTGTCAAAAAGTGACAGGTAGCTTATCTCGCGCGCGAGTAGATACGGAATGCATGTTGTGCTAGAGGGGCTGAGCGATGCTCACCGTCAGCCCACCGACCATACGCGCTGACCGTCGGTCGTACTCTGTTTCCAGCTATAGACTTGCATAGATATATTTACGTCGGTCGGCGCCCGATTGACGGTACGCGCTGACCGTCGGTCGAGCACTGTTTCCAGCCTTTAAGCCAACTTAATTTATCGGTTGGTTTAGAACCCTAAATGTGCGAAGTTTTTATAAAAAGTAAAATATATAAATACACATCAAATAACATCATAGAAATACAATCTAAAAACACATTAAGCAGTCGTCTACCATGGACATTTTTTATGATATGATACGGCGTCGGGAATCTCTCGCCTTCGTAGATGGGGCTTTATGTGAGTAACCAACAAAGCTAAATTGACTTTCTTAGTGATCTTGAGTCACAAGGGTATAAAAAAAAGATAAAACTATCATTACCGAGAGGTCTATAGTGTATGTGAAACCATAATTCCTCTATATGTAAATTCTAAGGAATAGGAAACCGAATACAGATGAGTTAAACTCATTTCGTATTCTTGATGTTATCCAGTGATTTACATATTATTTAATGTCTTTGTTTAAAAGCAGGAGACCGATTTTTGATTGTCAAACGCTCGAATTTACACTCGACATCTGTCAAAATATCATAGTTTTTTGACAGATCTCGAGAGAAAAGTCGAGCGTTCGACACTCAAAAATCGGCCCCCAGGTTAAAACCATGTCTCGTGAGGTGGTAATTAGGTTTTATTATATCGGTACTACGACAGTGGCAAAGAAGAATATGGCCTTCTGATCTTAAGAAGACAAGAGGTAGGTTAGCCTAAGTTGTGACTGGACTGGAGGGGGTCTTAAGGCCCTATACACACATACGAGTTTGGTGCGTGTGGCGGTGAGTCAAACAGATTCAAATTGAAATGGAAAGCGAGACGTATCCAAACAGGCCACCTGATGACCATGAGTGCAATAATCGGACTTGACATTGAAGCAATCTAATTTGCGCCGAACGTAGTTAAAAACAACTTAATATAAAGACAAGGTCATTATGTTAGTGACTGAGATATTATTATATTATAAGTCAACACTGGGCCCTAGTGACGTATTTTGTGCACGTTTTCGACTAAATCTCAACTCCTTAAGAGATCAAACTAAAATAGGACTTAATCTTGGATAAACGCCTAAATTTGAACATAATTATCGAAGTGCCTACTGAATTTGAAACCGATATTTAACAACTTGATAATATACGACAGGTTATAGTTATAGTGACCTCTGTACAGGTTAGTGATTACAAAGCTGATGTTCCGGGGTCGAATCTTGGCAAGGGCAAATATATTTTGTGTGATCAGCATAATTAATTGATCTGAGATCTGAGTCTTGGATTGGTATTTATCTGTTTAAGCCTTAATTGAGATTACTATAGAGTAAAAAAAAAAGATCTTTGCGTAATAATTATTTAGTTATTTATAGAATATCTGAATTACGATACAACGTTGTCATTTATGTTTAGCAACTTAGTCACTTTTCAAGTCAAATGCGCAAGCTGGTGGTAATAAAGTTCTACTCGTAAGGACGCAAAGTTTCTTTTAGTGAACCTAGATGTTTGAATGTGAAGTGGTTTTTAACCTTTACTTATATTGTTTATTATGGGCATGAAAATAAAGTTTACCTTCAAATTATATATACATTTAATATATTAAATCGTACCGTAAAAATATCTAACATCCAGCATTGTAACGCAGTACCGTTTTGTTCAAGTAATCAAATCAAATTCAAAGTTTAGAAACTAAGAGTAAGAACTAGAGATTAAGAATTATTGTTTCTAGCATATTTTAGTCTTGTATATGCAATTGGTTCTTAATAGAAAGTATTTAAATAATATTTTCATAATTTTCATTAAATATAAACCCGTGTAGCGCACTCAAAAACAGAAGTTAGTTAGTTTGTAGAAACAAAATCTGTATTGACAATTATTTATTTTTTATAATATTTGTTTATAATTTTGCTTCCGTAAAAACTAGTGCCTACGCCAAATCTTGGGATTAGGTAGCGGACCCCAGGCATCCTTCAGGATTCAACTGTACTGGGATAACGCTAGGAGGATGATGATGATTTGTTTATAATTTTGTTGTTACTTTTGTGTTTGTGTCCTTCGTTGCTTCACATGGCTCAAAGGAAAACCACCGCTGCTGCTGATTTGGGGCCATTTCATGGCTATGCTCTATATATTTTGATTGTTTGTACTGTCTTTGTGTCACGATTTCTTTTCTTTCTTTCTTTCTTTCAAACAGTGACATTTCAAACAGGACCTCACGCTATACTAGCGACCCTGGCGGCGAATTCATAGCTTCCATTATTGTAAACAAATACTTAACTTCGTTAAGCAAATTATTATAAACATAAACCTGAGTCTTATTGAGCCTTGTCCCTGCCGCTTTTAATAAAGAAGATATAAATTACGGAAACGACGAGCGCCCGGAACGTCGATGGAGCGTGACCCTTATAAATTCAGGATAATGTGTCACGGAACAATAGGCCGTAAGTCACTTGAACAACGTGTTAACAAATGTCATTTTCGAGTGTAGTGATAGACTGACTTGTATCAACGTGGCGCTCAGGTTTGAGAAGTTAGGCTGCTGGCTATATAATTAATCCTTCTTTCGGGGTAGCTTCATGTATATCAATATCATACTTACGAGTATAAAAGCGAAAAGGGCAAGCGAATAATGAAAGTGCCATTTACTATGTATACTTCTAAAATTTTAATTTTTCTTTATCGGCCCACATGGTGTGTAACATACTAGCGCACTTAAATCTCATCAAGTTTCGTGTTTCGGAGAAGAAGACGAATATGTATTTTATAAATTTAACACAAACTCAACAACAAACTTAAGATGGAGTAAGTATTGGTATAAACCGGGTATACAAGGATCACAGTTTCAAGGAATAACGCGATTATGTTTTTACAATTTATTTTATTCTTCAATTTGGTAGGCATATATCACTTTCGCATAATCCCTAAATTCATTTTTACTTGGGGTTGGCTCAGCATGTTTTTCTCTTCCATCACTCTCTATCGCCTGACATCTCATTAGTGTCATCCTTCCTGTTCATATCATACTTAATACCTTTCTTCACATCATAAACACAGGGACATATGGTAGTTTTTGCACCATGAAAATTTTAGTGGCTCTGCTAGCTGCGACCTTGCAAACATTTTTGAAATAAATACGTAAACTGAATTGACGAAACAATCCTTATAAGTATAGAATCTACTCACAAAATTTGACAAAAGTCGCTTTATAATTGCGACTTATAGAGGATAGAACATTCGGAAATCCGCCGAACATTCGCTCGCTCGGTAAATGGTATTATAACGACTAAAGACAACTCATATTAGTACAAGAACTTTATATGAAGATCCTAAATCTAGTCGACCTGTATTTGTATAGACTGATCAGTACTTATTTGAGTAGGTAAGTCACTTTGTTGCGTTGAGATAATGTAGCGTGAATGTTGCATAATTTGCAATGCGTCGAACCGCTGTAACTTTATTACAGATCAGATTATGCTGATTCACCGCGAAGTGTAAAACATGTGTTTGAGAAAAATAAATATAGAAACTAGCATCATAAGTTTCAAGGGAAACAAATCTAAACTAGTCACCATAAACTAAGTTACAATCGGACCATATTTAGGGTACCGGAACAACGATTTACCAAATGTACAACCAACATTTTTGTATGGGCTGCACCTTTTCCGGTATAACATACTTCCGGCTCAAATTTGGGATGGCGACAGGCAGATTCGTATTCTGCAGGGTCAAAACCCTCTGATAACGTTGTCACCCCAACTGTTACATGATTTGCCACTTGCACTGTTTAGAGACGCGTTTTCTAGTTTTGGGCCTACTCTACCATTGGATTTGCAACTGATTGTATGGAGAGAAGTGTACGATCGACCCTTTTGGGAATCATTTTAAATCGAATTCAATAGACGATTCAATTCCTTGCTTAGCAAGCTTCTGGTTTCAAATATTCGCATGCTTAGTTTAATCATACTGCATTTATAGACCTACATACAATATGCAAATATATAATTATAATCATATTATACATTCACCCTTCACCCAACCAGGGGTCCTTGCAGAAGGAAACTACTAAAACTAGTAAAAAAAAACGACATAAACTAATAATATTAACAATTTAAACTCATTATTATTTATTAACTTACTATAGTTCATAATAAAAATTAGTCAAAACAAAACTACAACTAAATTAAAAACTAATATAGATCTCCCAAATCTGTCCCCTGTGGAAGGCTACCCATAAGGCTGGCTACATTCCCCCGCTGGATGGCTATGCTTATCCTTTGACAGAGGAATGAGCCAGCCCTGCGATCTGCGTTAGCCTTCCTCAGCCTTTTTTTAATGCTTTTAATAAGCCTGTGGGCGTCGGAACTCCAGGGCCCTAGGGTTTCGACGGAAAACGCCGCAAATATGTTGTTGTTTGACAAATCAAGATATTTGCGGCGCTTCAGCGCCTCAGCCGCTGCCGCCGCTCCGCCGGCTCTCACGGAAGTAACTGGCAAATGGGACGGCGCCAATGTATCCACACAGGTGGCATCCCAAATAAGCGGCCGCCCCATTTGCCAAGGGATTAATGTAATTCCGTCAGGCCTCTTGCCATCGTCACGAGCCAGACCAGGTGGTTCCAGCACCGCTGGCACGTTGACGCTGGCAAGAGCCCGACGGATTGTATCGTTGAGGCTTGAGTGACGAGACAGGCGGCCGGCGCTCCTACGGCAGGAGAGGCTATGGTGGCCCAGTCGGTCCACCTCGGCACCACAGGGGCAGCGATGGGGAACGACTATGTCAGCGCCTAAACGGAGGCCGACAGCCAACCTAAGTGAGTTGTTATCGAATAGAGTGCCGCACTGTATAGAGGGGTACGCATGGAGCCAGAAACCTGACTCGTGTTCGTAAGCAGCCAGGAGACGTGCTTTTTCCATGTTGGTGGTGGCGGAATTAATAAGCCAGTCTTGGACCTGGCGGCAGACGGGTTCATCCCACAATTTTTGAACATGTTTTTTGGATGGTAAGTCTTTTCCTGGGCAAGCCAACCTCCAAGCATCTTCAGATTCAGCTACATATGCCACCTCAAAGTCACGTAGTGACGGGGAAAGGATTTTGCCTATGAGGGATGACGTACTGTGTGCTGATGATAGAAAAGCGGGGACAGCTATGCTGGAGATAAGTCTTATTCCAAGACCGCCAAAACGAATCGGTAAGGTGGCCTGGAGAAATTGTCTTTCGTTAATTTGGACGTTAAGAATGTTCTGAATTTGCAGGTGGATAATATTGTCTACTTTTTCACAAAGCTGTGGATACCTCCAAAAGGGGCTGCAGCGCATTGCATACGTAAATTTGGGAACAAATAAACAAAAACGAAGAATGAAAAAAGCCATGTGAGAGTTAATTTTTAGAAGGCGGTCCGAATATTCCGAAAAAATGTGAATTTGTTTGTCTATGAAATCCGGGATCGATTCCATGAAGACAGGCGCGCCGAGTAGATGAAGCGAACTTTGGGAAATAGGCTTTATGCCAGGACAAATAAGTTCGAATTCGCGCATGATTTGGGATTTATTCGGGTTGTCGGAGCTGATATACAGCTCGCATTTACTTAAGTTGAGTTCTAAACCTATTTCCTTAAACTTGGTCAAAAGGGAGCGCAAATCACTAAGGACACAGCTCGCTTCGCCTCCCAGGCTGCCGTCGTCTAAGTACCATACGTTAAATTTAGATTTTAATGCCGAAATAATGGGATGGATTGCTAAGCTGAAAATTGCAGGCCCCAGAGGGTCACCTTGTTGGCAGCCGACTGCAGAGGGTATGGTGTGGTCTCTGTACATCAGTTTAGAAGGGCATCTATAACACTGGTAGAGATAGTGATATATCTGCGGAATATTTTTTTGAACCTCTGTCAAAAGAGTGTCACGGTTAACCGAGTTAAAGGCATTTTTGACGTCCACCTTAACAAGTACTTGATCAGAGGAATTTTGTAGAAAAGTTCGACAGGCATGAACGGCCGCTTCGCATCCGCCTTTAGAGCCGAACCCTAGCTGAGTAGGTTGGAACAAAGGCTCCAGATTCTCAACTATGTTCCGACAACACACTTTGGAAGTGAGCCTCCTGAATGTTGAACCTATTGCGATAGGGCGGATACCGCCATCTTTTTTTCCCAGCGCACATAGATTGGCGCCGTAAATTGTTGGGACTACTTCTTCATTGACCTTGCCTGCAAGCATTAGATTTACAAGGCGGGTAATGCTTGACAGTAGATCGTCGTTCCTTCCACCGGGAGCACCTATGGTGAGGTCCTTCAGGTGCTGAGGTGTCAAACCATCTAAGCCACCAGCTGAACCATTTTTAAACGATATAATGGCGGCCATAACTGCATCTTCGGATGCTTGAAGAGAAGGCAGGGCTGGGTTGGGTGAATCAGGAAAGTTAAGTGTTGAAGGAGCCGGTGGATGCTTACCTTGCAAGGTTGTCAGTGTTTCTTCAGTGTCCGGAGCTGTAGTGTCGCTCGAAAAAAGGATTTGTGCGGCACCTTTAAGGTCCCCGTCATTAACTTTCGCCTCGACTGTTTTAAAAACATCACGCACTTTGAGTCCTCGTTGAGGAGTATAATCTGATGCATCAATATTGCTAGAACGAGAACAATTGAACTTTATCTTCGAGGTCAGAGAACGGCGGAGATCCTTTTTAGAAACATGCAGGGTATTATAAGCGAATAAAAGAAGTCTTTTCCAGCTAGAAGGCGAATTTTCGGAAACGCAGTCATTGATCACCTTAGTGAGACTAGACGCGACAGAAATTCTCGCACCTCTAGGGATTCGCTTGATGACCGGAAAATTCTTCTTATACTCGCTTAGGGTGGTAGAAAGTGGAGTAGTGACAAGGGGGGGTGTGGTAGGGGTTGGCGGAATTGAGTTATTTAGGGAGCTAGAAAGAGGAATGGACACATGATGAGAGGGGCCAGGGGATTGCGAGAGGTGTACGGGTATGTTACTTACAGGTCAAAACTAACTAACTACTAATACTAAAACATACATATTACAAATAAGATGCCACTGTACACTTACTGCGAGGAATAAAAGGCTTTTTTATTTTATTTTATATTATACATGTCAGATGAAACATCTCTTGTTCCCATCGGCGGTAAAAGTAAAATCAAACCCTGATAAATTGATAATATCATTTTTTATTATGTCAATTTGCTATAGCACATGTTTGAATCTCACACATCTATTTGTACGTTTTACTTTACTCAAAAATAGTCTTGGTTTGTTTAGCCGCAAGAGGCGGTATGTTTTTCACACAGACGCTGATTCAATTAACTGACAAGATGTATATCGTTATAGAGTCTAGACTGAACATTAAATTCATGAATCGGCTCAGACATTCACTCTGCTGTTTCCTTCGGGGAACGTCCAAACGGTCCCAAAGGAAAGAATATCAAAGGAGCTCAACTGTTCGTGAAAATCTGAAATTGTGTAAGAAAGTCATGACCAAATAACCCGAGCACATATGTTGTCTTAGGAGCGTTAAGTTGAAAGAGTGAGCGTGTATAGATAGATATACGGGATGGTTGTCTGGACTACTATTATAAATGCGAAAGTAACTATGTGTGTCGTGAAAACGCTTAAACTTTTGAACGAATTAACGTGAAATTTGGTATGGAGATGGAGGTATATTGAGACCTGGGAAGGACATACTCGTACGTTTTTATATCCGAAATAATTTTAAGGGGGTGAAAAGGGGGCGGAAGTGTGCGTGGTAAAGCGATAACTGAGCCTGCGCCTAAAATTATTTAATTCATTTATTTCTATACTGTCCAGTCGGCCTGTCATTAGCTCTTAATTTGACAATGTCCGGCCGACTAGCCTTTTTTATTTAGCATCATTTTGCATTGTTCTCCTGAGCAAAATCGTTTGGACTTGTTTGTTTGGCGCTCGCCGATTTTTGAACTTATGGATTTTGCTATTTATTTAAGCTACACTGAATACTGCTGAATGACTGCACAATTACAACTCCAGAGGAGTCCCAAACGCATTACCGCAGGGATTTGCGGTATTGGCAGATAGAGACAAATGCAGGTTTCTTTTGTCGTCATTTGTCGGTGCACCTAAGAGGCACCACTGGTGACCAGATAAGAGGGCAAAGAGTAAGTAAAACCAATCAACGTGGCAATGCGACCTGCCTTCTGACCACTCTTCCCTGCGGGTATCTACCCATAATATGCGGAAAATTTTCTATCTTTTCTATAGTTTTATTTTTAACCGATTTCATAAAAAGGATTTCTTTTTTTATTCGTTGTTTTTTTTTTCATAATTTTAGTATCCGTGTCTAAGTTTTTTGTGATAATTATTAAAAAGAGGTTTTGATTCTGATAACCAAAATGCCAACCCGTTACAACTCTACTTTTTGATTAGACCAAACCTAGGAGCTATCAAGCGAAAAATTCGCCCCGACCCTTTTTTTGAATCGGCTATTTAAACTCGGCCTTATGCATATGGGACCCCATCCAGCTAACGAGGACACGAGAAAAAATGTTCTGAACTAACATAATAATATTCAGTCGCTTGGAACGTGGGCAAAGTTGAAGTGCCTGGCAGGACTTTTACAATACTATCCAAATACATTTTGTTGCACACCTCAAAAAGAACACGGTACTACGAGTACTAGGTACTAATAATGTACTATTGTTACGAATAAAACTATTATTGTTAAATGGTTTTTGATTCGTGTTAATTTAACGTGGCCACGATCAAATTTCCAATTATTTGATACAGAGAACAAATACAAAGAAAAAATGAACCGTGATCACGCACGGGAATCGAACCCATGCCTCTGGTTTGCCGGACCAGCGTGCACGCTAACTAGTTCTCTGTATCAAATAATTACTAATAATGTGGTTTTTGTTGTGTGTTTGCGTTGTAGTAGTACGTAGTAGTAGTAAAAAGTGGTACTTCGAGAAAAGCACTATAACTACCATTTTTTATAACTACTAAGGCGACTTCCTGACATGGCGGGGCGGGATCGATATGTGACATTTTCTTCTTTGACGTAAACTTACTGACGTCGCAAAGATTTTCACTTGACAGAATACTGTCAGTATTACATTTGCGCAGTAGTAATATCATGCGCAGAAGCGAAGCAGTACTGCCTTCGCATCGTCCCGCTACCGCGCATCCCGAGCCAGTCAGGAAGCACTCATTTAAATGTAAGGGCGTAGTAAAAAGCTGTACTGCCGCGACTGACAGTTGACACTGACATTTGACAGCTTGCTCATATCGTACCGCCTCCGCACCGACAAATCAGGAAGTCGCCTAAGTTATAGTACTTTTCTCGAAGTACCATTTTTTTCGTGGAGTAAACTTGTGAATCCGGTAACCAATCGACTCTGTTATAGGTAAATATCAAATATGCCCCCTAATTCATAAAACTTAACAAACCTCAACAATCTAACAAACAGATTAGGATACAACTGTGAAAAAGCATGAAACACATTACTTCGGCAATTTAGAGCACTTAGCATTATTTTTATCAAAATTATTTTGGAAGTGAAAGTAGAAGGAAGGAGGAAGAGAGAGAGACCAAGAAGAACATATATTATATGGAACAAGTTAAGAAAAAAGTAAACGTCGTGTCGTATCATAAAAAGATACATGAAAATCGTTCCACTGACAAGAGCCTAGCTCTTAAATTAATGATGATGATGACATTATTTGATCAAGACATAAAATTTTACAACTAGGGCAAAGAATGTGTAAAGGAATAGACCGGTTTTAATTTTGTTCGAGCGTTTTGTCTGACAAGCGCGATCTTCAAATAGAGAACTGGAGGGAGGTGGCACAAGATCTAGTGGCGTCAAATGGTGTCGGAGGCCAAGAGTCACTTTGGGTCGGTGAGCCATAGTAGTTAGTTAAATACTTAGAGCCGGCGCACACAGAAGGCGGTCACCGAAGTTCTGCGTTCGCGTTCCATAAAACTTGCATAGAACACGAACCCAAAACTCCAGTGACCGCCTTCTGTGTGAGTCGGCTCTAATTCTCTGTATTTTTCGTATTGTTAATAAAAACCTACCAGTATTCGAAGCGTTCGCTATAAATCCGTAGATGATCCATGTATTGTGCTCATTCGTTATTTCCTTTTCCAAACAAAGCTCGCAAAGCCACGGCGCGTTAACTCGGGCTTAACGATCTGAAACAGCCTGCAGATAAAACATAGGACAGCAATAGCGTAAAATGCATTATTGTTGAGACGACGATAAATTCGAGTACCTAGGATGCGAGGCGGACGGCGTTCCGTGTGCGGTCTGCACATTCGCTGTTCATACTTTGTATGTATTTTTTTTCTAAACAAACTAAACACAAACGAACGCGTTTTCGTTTAGTCTCAATTTGTATGGCAACGCGAACAGCGGCCTTTAGTACGACAGTTTAGTGAGACCCTTTTAATTTTATGTTTTTATACTCTGATTATAAAATAAAATAAAATAAATAAATAACTATTTTTATACTATAGCTTTCCCTGTTCTTCCCTTCGTCAGCGGGTTGTGTCTTATTAAATAAAATTTATCGTAAAATAAAAATGCACTCCATTCTGAGGGAGGCGGAAAGCCGTGATTTTCGGTCGGTCTTGTTATTCAAATTGAACAATCGCTGCTTCGCTATTTTGTTCTCCTCATGTTTTACCTCTTTTCAGAATGTATTATAACATTGTTGCAACTGTTCATGGAATTGTTATTTAGCAATTAAATATTTTAACCTTCAATTCTCATCTTCCAAGTTTGAGGTAAGGGTATCTACTAAGATAAATTATCCTAAAAACATCTTTTTTTATAGGCTGCTCGGATTTTAAACCCAAAGCCTCAGAAGTAATCTCCTTGGCGGTGTTATCTATAAAAATATTATTTTTTATTCAAGAGCAAACCTTAACGAGAATACCTTAACACTTCGTCGGCTTCGATCTGTGGCTTAGTGAAAAATATGGCACAAAGTGCTGAGGCAAATTGATAATTTGTGTTTCTTTATGGCACTAAACTACGTTATGGAGATTGGAGAAGTTATTTCTAGTAATTTTATGCTCACATTTGATATTAATAAGTTAGTCCGCACATTTCATCGATTGTCATGAAATTTTGTGAGCAGGTTCGTTTTTTTTGTCGAGTCTGTGCTGGGAAATTTATAAAAATATTTCTTTTTTTCAAATACATACATATGTTCGGTGACAAATAATAATACCGAGCTGATCTGATAATGTAGACAGAAGATAGCCATAGTAACTCCTGAACTAAACAAGGTATACCAGTCGTGTTTGGTCTCATTGGAACCGTCCCAACATCTACTCGTTGGGACTTTGGAATAAAAGGTGCAATAAAAGCTTGTACAAGAATGATAATTTTGACACAAACTTATTTGGCTTTTAATAATAATTTAGGCCCTATATAGATATAGATTTTAAAATGAAACTAATTTCAGTTGAACTACAATCCATTCCGTTCTGCTGGTCTTTTTGCGAGCTGATTATGACTTGTAATGACATCTTTACCAATAAACAATCTGAATCTGAATCTGGTCTGGCCCGATCTAATTCGATATAAATTGATGTATACTTTTTTTTTTCAATACATGACTTAAATAGTTGGTTACGCATAATCCTCGGACCTCAACTTAGTGCCCATAAATTGATGTATACTTCGATACTAGCTTTAGAAAGTAAAGAATGACGTTCTGCAAGTGTTTTTTTTTATGTTTTTTCATTTCTTAGTTGTAAAAGAGAATAAGTATATGGTCAAAGTCACAAGGGAACTAACACCTCTGTACTAACAAGCGCGGCTGCATCAATTCTACCTTTTGTTAAATACTCCCTCTTGGTGCACAAAGTTTAATTAAAATATCTATTATTCTTATGCTAAAAGTCTATTTATACACTTGAATGCAATTAAATGGACAAATGTATAGTAATAATAATAGAAGTACACTTATAAAAACATCTAAGAAAATACAATCAGCAAAATGTACCGGATTGCCATACCTGGCGCAGTATATTATTGTATCATGCACTTATAATAAACATCCTATTACTTACCCACCACAACAAAACATGCCTCTGTAAATAAAGATCAGAAAAAAATATGTAGTCAACATGCGTTTATTTTTTGTTTTCTGATTTTCCAATTTCTTTTAACCTCAGGCTGAATGGAGACAACCTTCAAGCCACTTTGCTTTCAAGCAGCTCAACGGAAAAAAACGAAATCCAGCGCCATTCGCGCCAAAACCATTTCAAAATTGGAACAGCGTGCCTTCTAAGCGGATTTCTAGTATTGCAAATTTCGATGTGCTTCTATTATGGACTGAATTGGTTCGGGATAAGGTTGGATTTCTTTTGAAGGGTTTAGTAGGAAAAAGTTGTGCAACTGTACAAATCCCGTGCATAGAGAATACAGATTTCAAATAAGGAACTGAAGGCTCATCCGATTGACACTACAGGGCTATTTAATAGCATTTTCAATTTTCATTTTTATAAGGATATTTACGAGTAAGTACCTAATTGTCTACCTACACAAACACGTGCGAGACTTGCACGCGAATTTAACCTCTCGTACGTCTCGTACATGTGTAAATAAGGCTTAAGGCCGTGTATTACCACTTTTGAGTTTTTAAAAACCATCTGAGACATAGAATATAGTGTCTTAAAATCCAAAAAAAATATATGTGTTACATTAGGATCTTGTCTAGTCAAAATCGCAGTCAGTTACATGATCTGATGAATTTCACTCGATAGAAAAAAATCGCGAAGCTACCCCTTTTTGGAATGTATTTTCAATACTACGGCTATATTACTGATATTTAACATTTAATTTTTGTACTCAATTAAAGATCGTAAATAGTTATAGACAAATTCGCAGGGTTTGCTTTGATAAAATGATTGGCTTAATCACTATAGCTAAATATTTACAAAACTGCGCGCAGAGCTTGCATAGAGAGCGGGATGGTTAATTGTAAACTCACGCGTGTTAGAGCGGGACATTTGCATTGGGGATACCTCCCCTTAAGTCAAAGCAGTCCCACTGCAAACGTCCCGCTCTATCACGCGGAATTCTGCCCGTAGTTTTTGTAAATAGTACATTTTGATTCATTTTTGAAATATTGGATCACTTATCAAAAACGTATCGAGTTATTTTGTAAGGAAAATAAAATGGTTCCCCTTTTAAAAAACATATCCCGCCGTTGACAATTACGAAATAATCAGCATAAAAGTTCATGTTTACGATGATATTTGATTTTTTTTACAGAGTTACCAAAGCATTTTTCAATATTTTGATCGGTTACTTTGTTACCTAACTACTTTCTTTCTTTTTCAATCTACAGTTATTTTTGTGTAGTGTAATACTACATTATTTCTTCACACTCTAACCGCAAACTCATTATTTTCGTCGATTCGTAAACTGGCCTGGCCTTAAGGTGCTAATTGGCGCTAATATTATGACGTCCCGTATACGCCGACCCATAAAATATCATTGTTTTCTAGAATTGAGACTTGTATTCCTGTATTTACTAACATAGTTTCTTAAGAATTATTGTTAGTAACATTTTTAGTCTTGTATTTAATTAATGTAATTATTATACCTATGGAATATTGATTCTGAAATAAATTTGAATTGAATTGAATTGAATTTGTATCTATTATATACCGTCCTCTACTAAAATAAAATTTATAAACCTTATTTGAGTCTTAAAGTGTGATTAGTATATTCTTCTTCTCTTCTCAATCGTTCCCCCATTGCTGAGGAATGTGACTCCTTCCTAGACAGTGGTCTGTCTCTAAATGGTCGGTCCACCGCCCGATGTAGGGCGGTGCTGACAGATAACTCCAGTTGTTCGGAGATTTGGTCTGTCCATCTCTTCGGGCTTCGACCTCTAGGTCTTTTGCCTTCAACCTGATTAGCATAAATGTGGGTCAATAGAAATGGTGGCGTAGAAAGATACATTTTCGGGATTATTTTTTGTTCGCAAACAGGCGCTGGTCACGTCCTTACTTACCGAGTACCGACTCTACGTTACAGTCATGACGGTAAATACAAATAAATAAATCTTATTACTCTAATAGCTCATAAAAACGAAGAAGGGTTTATATTGGAGTTAACCCCGTTAATGTTTAATTTTCAAAGTGCGTCCCGTTACATATTTCAATTTGTGGAGATGACTGTTTGGGGATCTACTCCAAATTTCCCCTTCAAACTCGACTTCATAGCACCCATGAGAGTTTGGCTCTAAGATTATCCACATCCATACTAATATTATAAAAGCGGAATCCCGGGATGAAGTAGGATAGTTATCCTGGAAATCATTATTTTTCCGCCCGTCGTGTCGGAGGTTTCCCCTGGATTTTCCCAGCCTGGGTACTCTTCAACCGCGCACTCTTATCGCTTTATTGGGCCATATGAAGCCACAGTCAGGTTAAAAAAAATGATGACCCCAGAATTAAAAAATAATTCCGGCCTTATAAATACCACAATAAATTATTAAGTATTGCTTTTTTTTCAAGATAAAAAACACAGATGAGTAATGACGTTTTTGGACCATCAAAAATCGTGACGTCACTTTATTATATTTCTCTACAAAGTTCATACCAATATTACAGAGTATTTTTGACAATTTGTCAAAAATTGCAGATTTGCCTATCAATCTTATCATCAACCCTATAGACGTACCAGTTAAAATCCTTTAATACCTCCACAGAAACCGGAGCTAAAATATATATTACTATTCCAAAATATATATTTACAATACAGTTATCTTACGGTATACATTTTGATATACTTATTTTGCTTACTAGTTGACAAGAGTCCACACACACAGATATTTATATACTTACTCGAAGCTTTATTTTGTGTACTCTGTCAAGAAGTACGCAAAATATATCTAAATAATATTGCAAGTTATTTTGCTATGTTTATATATTATAGTTCTGTCTGTGGCGGGCTTAAGACCATAGGCGTACTCCTAAGTTAATAGGCGATGTACAACCTCATAAGCCAGCACGACACTTAACAAATTACCAAGCTTACCACAGGCAAGTATCCAGCGCCCGTGGCTCCAAAAGGAGACGTTATTGTATGAAATAGAAGAGACTTGGTACAACGAAGCCTGTGTAGGATTATGTGACGTCAGTTTGAAGTAATTAAGGGGTAATTAAGGCTGGTTGCAGTGTGCATCGGGTTTCGGAAGCGTAATGAGCTAGTCATAATATGCTACAGGGATTTGCAGATGGAGTAATTCATTGGCATTAATAGGCTTATGGCAGTACGACGTAATGACAGGTAGTTAAAACGACGATTCAGTGGGATCAAGAAATTCGTCTAACATAAGGCCCAGAATAATTAATAGTACTTACGTACAGAAGGTTTTCCAACGAACAAAACCGATCTTTGACAGGTAGAAATGTTATCCCGCCCGCTAGCGCTAGCAAGTGACTTTCTTTCCTAACGCGATCGTCCATATAGAGATAATGATGGATACCAAGTTTAGCGGAAGTGACAAGCCATAAGGGGCGGTTATTTACTAGATTAAAAAATATGGACCTGATCTCATGTCCCTGCTCAGAAAGAAAAAATACTTGTAATACTTGCAATGTTACGTAAAATGGTAAAGAAAAAGTATAAAAAAACCCGGCCAAATTCGAGTCGGACTCGCGCACGAAGGGTTCCGTCCCATTATCTTTAAAAACTGAAAAAAAAACACGTTTGTTTTATGGGAGCCCCCTAAATATTTTATTCTGTTTCTTAGTATTTGTTGTTATAGCGGCAACAGAAACACGTCATCTGTGAAAATTTCAACTTTCTAACTATCACGGTTTTTGAGATACAGCCTGGTGACAGACGGACAGCGGAGCCTTAGTAATAGGGTCCCGTTTTACCCTTTGGGTACGGAACCCTAAAAAAGTAAGTGCATAAAAAATAAGTACACCGCATAAAAGTTCACTTCGAATCATCCAAACAATATTCGACTTTAAAGACGTGAGTGACCCGCTTTATTTGTATTTTAATGTATTGAGAGTTTTCTGCATAAAACCATTCTAATTCTATTTTCTAAGAATACAAAGTTGCAATGGCTCCAGCTACGGATTACGAAGTTTACGGAGCAAGTAATACGGCATTGAAATAAAACTGGCTAGTAAATTCAAAGTAGTCAATAATACGACTGAAACCCTAAAACTTTTAAGTTAGCACTATTACTTAAAAACTATTTTCAAGCGTATACTTTAAGAATGAGTGCGAAAAGTTTGTAGCAAAATCGCCAGTGCAGCTGGAATATTTTGCCGAAAACTTGGCTTTATAGTTTGTTTTTTAAAGGTGGATTGACCATTGAGAGAGAACGTGTCTGGATCACTCTGTAGCTCTAGTATAAGTTTTATCGAAACATTAACCAATTCGAACGCGTTTGCACGTCTCAAAATGTATGAAATTGGTATGAAAACGTGAACAGCGCTTCTGGTGGTCACTAGTGGAAACTAAAACAGCGAGTATAACATTTGTTGCTAACCGATGAACGCGCGTATTTCAAACTCGGTGAGAGCATTTTCATACATTTTGAGACAAAACGCAAACGCGTTCGAATTAGTTAATGTTTCGATAAAACTTATACTAGAGCTACTGACCTCTTCGAATTCGCAGCTATTCTGCTGCTGAATGCTGACTATGAATATTGAATCATGTATTTTCCTCAAATAAGAGTAACAATATTTGTTTTGTCACGATACTCAACAAGTTAAGTCAACAGACATCCCTTTTGGCTTCTATCCAAAAACACAACTTTATCAGGGAACTCAGCACTCCCCATGGATATATGTAGCGTAAATTGACAGTTGTGAAATGGAGCATAATGTTACTAGATAGATAATATAGTCAAAGAGTTGACGTTCGTTTTTGTTTCAATTTATTACTGTGTGTGCTCATAGTTTTGTTTTTATCCGTGTAGTGTTAACCGCCGTGCCATCACCAAATGGGCCCTACGGAAGACCAGCGCCGGCTGCAATGCCGGCATTATGCTGAGTTGGGTCCATTTTGTGTCACGGTTTTATAGTATAATGTGTTTGTCCTTTTTATCACGAATAAATATTTTGAACTTTGAACTTTCATATATACTCGTATATCCTGACCAGTTTTTGTGAAATGATGATGATGATGAACTTTATTATTATTATTTATTTTATTTATCAACTTTATTTACAGCACAACTTTTGTCTATCCATACTACATATTATAATAAATGCGAAAGTGTGTCTATGTCTGACTGTTGCCTTTTCACGCTTTAACCGCTAAACTGATTTTGATGAAATTTGGTATGGGGATTGTTTGAGTCCCGGGGCAGGCCATAGGATACTTCTTACCCCGGAAATCATACCTTAAGGAGTGGAAGTTTGTATAGAAGAGAAATAACTAGGTAAGCGCCTGAAATTAAAAATAACAATTTATTTCTAACGTGACCAACAAGTTCTACGCTGAGTCCTGTAATATTTGAACGCCATGTCAAATTGCCGACTAACATCTTTGCAGCCACGCCACGGTGAGAAGGGAGCTAATACATTTTGTAGCATTTTCATCAGTTGAAATTGTTTATATTGGTCCCATAATTTCCACTACATTTCAATGAAAACAAATACTCATTGCAAATTATGATGACAAAAATGAAATATTTTGCCAACAGAACATTAAACTCGCTCATGGCCTGCGCAAACATTAGTTGAGTCGAGACGAAATAATATTCCGTATCTCAAATTGAGCGAACAGGCACGCACAAGTATTGAAAAGACAAACAAGGGAAATTAGGTTAGTAACTCAACGGAACTTGGTACGCCGTGCGTTCATGAGCCTCGAATAAGATAGATTGCCTGCTTTATGAGAATTCGCGAGTGAAAAGGATGGATTTACTCTTATTTGTTTTTGTTGCGGGAAGGTGAAAAACATCATGAAGGTAATGTTTGTCAAATAATTTCAACGGAAATTGTTTTGAACAAGATAGGTTCAACGGTTTTCAGTCTTAATGAGGAAATATCGGTTGACACATACTTGGAAAAATACTTTTATATTAATAGCCTATACATACAGGCCAAAACCTGTCCAACCACCTCGGTTATATGGATTGCCTAAAGTACCCTAAAAAAATTTTTTTTAAAGATTTTATTCTACCTTTTTGTCGGCGTCACAGCTTTCTAGTACTAACGGTTACTGAGAAAAAGGGGGGACAGACGGACGGACGGACGGGCATGGCGAAACTATAAGGGTTCCTTGTTTACTACGGAACCCTAAAAAATGGAATCGTGCATTGTAAAACAAACAAAATCGATTATAACTTTTATCGTGATTTAAAAAAAACGCTTTTCCGTCCCTAGCACGGGACGATATAAAAGTTAGTGAATGCAAGCAATCCTGTTATTCAACTCTGCGCCATTTTGTTAAAATTGTGTTGGAACTTTCTGCCGGCGCTTTTATCGGCTGATCTTTAAAACTGGTCTTATACTGTGGAAGTTGTTTATTGTTCGATAACGAATGCTACGTAGTTCATAATATTGGCTTTATGTCGTAGTTTTTGTCACTTATCCCGTGTTTATGGACAGGAAAGTGGAGTACCTAAACTTTATTTAAAAATGAACGCCCCCTTTGCCGGTCCCAAACATACTGAAATAAAAAATACAGAAACTTATTGGTAAAATAGGTAAGCATTTTACAAGATTCATAGATTTCTGGGATAAAAACTATCTCCTACCAATTTGTATCTATATCGGTTCAGCGGTTTAAACGTGAAGAGGTAGGTAACCGACTGACATACATTCCTATTTTTAATATGAGTAGGTATGGACATTATTTAGACTTTCTCATAGGTACAATCAATTATCAGTGCAAATTAATGCATTTTATGATCCAACCAACACGTTAAAAAAGGTTCACTCAATCAACTACGCACTCGGTTAGTGAATCAGCCCGCTTCATAAAGCGTGTAATTTGGTTGACAGCGACACACCAACTGCCCGCTGCGTTGGAATTGTAATTTTATATTGAAAAAGGCCCAGTGTAATTGTGAACGTTGGTTCCGTCAAAGGGAACATAAACAAGGATGTAAAGACTTTAGTCTTGAAATGTCTGCTTTAAATCTTCGCGACGTTAAAGATTATAATGAAACAAACGTTACAGAATACCGCCGCGCTGAACTTATTTAAAGGCTAAATGTTCGCGATGTTAAAGATTATGATAAAACAAACCTTACAGAATAACTCAACTTGAAAAACAAACCCCCGAAGAGTTCGAAAGATGTCACCCTTATTAGACAAAACAAATACTGATTTTAATCGTTTTTGCGCTAGAATATATATATTATGTATCTGAGGGATTCATAAGTATTTTTAATTGTCTCACGTGTCAAATCGAATGAATTTAGAGCTAAAATAGTTTAAGAAACTGGCGACTTCCTGATTTGTCGGTGCGGAGGCGGTACGATATGAGAAAACTGTCAAATATCCGTGTCAACTATCAGTCAACTCAGTACCGTTTTTTACTACGCCCCTACATTTAAATGTGTGCTTCCTGACTGGCGCGGGATGTGCGGTGGCGGGACGATACGTAGGCAGTACTGGTCCACTTCTGCGCATTATATTACTACTGCGCAAATGTAATACTGACAGTATTCCGTCAAGTGGGAATCTTTGAGACGTCAGTAAGTTTACGTCAAAGAAAAAAATGTCACATATCGATCCCGCCCCGCCTAGTCAGGAAGTTGCCTAAAGTATGGTGGAATGAGGAAAATGGTATATGATTCTGGGTCGATAAAATCCTCATAATTAGCATTAAAACTTCAAAACAACTCGAAAATCCTTATGTACATTTCGGTGCCCAAACAAAAAGGATATTTAAAAAGCCTTTCTCGGATAAAAGTATTTATGAGAATGTTCAAACGAAACTTTTTAATATTTTATTTGCAGGCACTAAAAAAGCTCATTTTCAACAAGCTCTTCACTGAACCCCGTAAAGAATTCATCTTCTTAATCTCCGTCAGGGGTAAGATCGGCAGGGGGTTTTAATTAACAGGTCGTCGTGATGAGTGAAAATTAAAAAGAAAAAAAGTTGGGGAAGAAGGTATTAAGGGTGAAGCCTTAGGGGGTGTATTTAAAATTATGTCAAGCTTTTATTATTTAAAAGGCAAAGATTATTTCAATGGATTTTTGACATTGTTACAAGAAAACTTTAGTATCATTATCATTTCGAATAAGTATCAAAATCAGATAAATCGAAGTATCAGTCCGATGTAACAAAACATTACAATAAGAGAACCGGTGCCATAGCAGAATGTGCCAACCTAAATATTATTACCAAGGTTTAAAAAACCAAATCCACCATGCTATACCATTGTTAAAACTCGTTGCTTTAAATCGAAATCAATAACTACAAATAATTCTTTGACTTCCAGTTTGCCTACTGAGTCTACTCCCAAACACATGAACAAAGAGCATAAATTGTAAACAAATACAAATACAATACAAATAGTTTATTCACAATCACAAATTTACATGTACAGTGGTTATCCGTCAGACTCCAAACTAGGCTGCGCCTGTGTCTTGGACATCTGCGAGAGCGATTTACAAAACAAGCGATTTAAATTAAAGGAAAAGAAAGAAAGAAAGAAACATTTATACAAGGTGTAAACTAATGGCTCTTGAAATACTTGTAATTGTTTTCATTGATTTTTAGTAAAATGATTAATGATTCTTGACAGTAGGTACGTGATTGTTGGATCGTGAGCTTGGAAATGTAGGTACAGATGTTTTTTTGTATTTTTTTCGTAAGAAAGTAGATTTTCAATTATTATTCGGTAATCTTTATAAACATTTTTGTGACCGCTTACTGAAAAGTAAAACTGTAACTGCTGTTGTACACTTTAACAGCCGTATGTATCTACAGAAATGGGTGATTTAGTTACTATGTATCTAATTACATAATAGAAGTTAATATCGCTGCAAAATTAATTAATCCATTCCAAAATAAATAAGTTACATTTGCAACTGGGAGCTTAAACAAATTTCAACTCTACGTCAATTGCCATGTGATTTACTTTTGAATGCCACGAAAGTTGAAGTTTGTTTACCATCCACAAATTGCTAACCTTAAGTATGACTGGCGTCTGCATAGTTTTTGTTAACGACGTAGTTAAGTTACCAGAGTGTTTATGGAATCGAGTAACTTAAATTATGAACGAATAACTGTATCCATGCGTGTAGGGGAAGTTACCGAATACCCACAGCCACACTCAAGTTATGCGTTAAACCGGGTTCAGGGTCATACATAAAGACAGAAGTTCTAATGAATGAATGAATGTCGTTTATTCACAGAAACAAATGGTTACAATTAAGTGACAGGACGAGATATTTAAGTAGAAAAGTTGAATGTTATGTAGGTATTGGACTAGTTAATCGTTATTTAAAATGTCACTTGGATTCGATAGCTGAAAACTTTATATTTGTGGCATAAATAGGACCCAATAATATTTCAAATAGAAATGATAAGCTCACCAAGCGATAAATTCAATGTAAGTAAAATTCTTCAACTAGAAATTGAATAGGTATTTTTCGTAATTTTAAACAAAACTTTTCGTCAAGATATTGTACAAATATCAGAACTTATTCAACTTTAGTACCGTATTAGCCTGTGAGTTTACCGGACCGTATGCACCTTTCCGATATTGCGAAAGAAAATTTTATAATGAGATGACTAGATAGGTAAAGTTTTAAACTTTTCTTAACAAGATCTCACTTCGATTGTGGTACTTGAATAGCAATGAGCGGTGCTAGCCAGGAAACTATCGGAATAGAAAAAGGATAGAAAGAAGGGAAGAAAGAAATGGAGACGGTTTCGAAACAAGAATATAGTAGGAACTTTTTTCCAGGATAATCGCAAGCGCGCTGCTGATCCTTTTTAGGGTTCCGTGCCCGAAGGGTCCAAACGGAACCCTATTGCTGTCACTCACGCGTCCGTCCATCCGTCCGTTCGTCCGTCCGTCGTCTGTCACACAGGTTATAAAGCCAAACTGTTGGAGCTAGAGTTCAATCTAATTTATTTATTTATCATATTCGAAATCGACAAAACTGTTGTTTAAATGTTTTAGGGTGTCTCCCATTGAGCTAAATGGGCGTGCAAAAACATGTTTTTAACGTTCCTCATCTAGTGGAATATCGTTGTTTAGAATTTGTTAAGTAAGCAAATAGTTTATTTTTATTTTTAAAAAATATTAGAAAAAAGAAATGATTAGAAGCAAAAAAATCAGCGTTTTTACAAGAAAAACAATATTTCCCCTATGAAGTTAAAAAATTTCACGTACCTACGTTACGTATATTTTACCAAAAAATATATCTTGATTAATCACATCTCTATTTAATTTTTATATTTCGCTTTTCAAAACCAATTTAATTAAGTGGTGTAATATAAAATTAAATATTACATTTACACGTCATCACATTAGTCATATAGACCGCCCATGCATTGCAAAGGTCCCATCACGCTAACCGCATTAAGTAGGTACCGCGTTAGTGGCGTATTAGTGGTTGCTTCTGAAACCTGAATGTGCGAAGTCCGACTCGCACATGGCCGGTTTTTTCTTGATTCTTGGTAAGTACTGATAGCTTAAGATAGATGCAAGCTCATCACTAATACCATAACTGGAGACTTTTGCAGCATCAATTATTGATCATAACATACGAAATAAATTATTTATTTCGTATGTTTAAATGTATCGAACTTGTAAATTTTGCGGTACTGTGAGATGATGGACGAGAGTTCATTGTACTCTGAATTTACTACCTATTGTGAATTTTTGTGTCTTGAAACCTGAATTGTATAGTGCCTTGGTTTTGACTGTAATGCTGTATGTTTTGTTTGCAATAAAAATTAAGCAGTGTGAGAAAAAGGACAAAGCCAGAGGTAGTAATAATTAAAATTATTTAAAAAAATGGTTAGGACAGTAGATATAGAAGCAAAAGATCTTTTCGATTATTTGATATACCTAAATAAATAAATAAATATTTGTGGACAATCTTACACAAATCAACCTAGTCCCAAACTAAGCAAAGCTTGTACTATGGGTACTAAGCGACGATAAACATACTTATATAGATAAATAGATACTTAAATACATAGAAAACATCCAAGACCCAAGAACAAATATTCGTGCTCGTCACACAAATAAATGCCCCGCGCGGGATTCGAACCCGGGACCTCCAGCTTCGTAGGCAGGGTCACTACCAACTAGGCTAAAGCGGTCGTCAATAAGAGCCTACATAGTGCCAGTAGCCATATTATATAGCTTTGAACTTTTCCAAGTTTTAGTGTCTAGAAGCTCGCAGCTTAAAAGCCTGTCTGTATCTATTAGGCTTGGAGGAGCTTTCCTTTTTCGATGCTGGTCTCTAATTTTGTAAATTTAAAAACCGCCTTTTAAACTGACATTAAAATCACTCACAGTTTGTGTTCTACGGTTTGGTTGAATTGGTATGATGACGCATACAACTTAATAACTTTGAAACCTAGTAGCTATTTCAGAGTATCATAAAAACACCAAAACAAAAATTCAGTTACACACATTGCGTCTGCGTTTTTGCGTAGTTAATTTTCTCCCATTTCAAGTTTCAACAATATTGAAGGCAAATTCTCTTAGTAGGTACTTATTCGTTAATTGTATGTATTTAAAATTTGGTATTATTTTGACGATTATTGTATTACTGTCGAAAATTTCCACTTGGAAAAAGTTTTGAGACACGAAAACTAATGACAAGACATACAAATTAGTCAAGGTGTTTATTGAATTAATGCGTGCTATTTTTTTTTATGTATGACTGAACAGCGATTAAAACTAGACATAGCTCCTTTATTCATTCACCCGGATACCTTTACCCTCCTTCCCGGCAGTCAGTGAAAAAACTTAACTGAATCCCGAATAACAAAACATTAAACAAAAAGCGGTGATCATGACGGCCGCGTCAAGTTACGCCGACACCCCGGGGGCGAAACTCGCGGCGGCGGCCTAACGAAATTATGTTCACCCCCAACTTTGGCCGACACGTAAAAGGTCTGCTGGGAGGCGGCTTTATAGCGTCGTGTTAACATGATAATAGATACAGATAAAGTTAATTCATGGCTTGTAGTTGACTCATATATATATTTATGATTATTAACTCTTACTTTTTTATCTCTCTTTTGATTGGGTCTCGCATTGAATCCGTATTCCACGAACATTCCGTAAAAGCAGATCTCTGAGTCATAATAAGTTAAACGACCCCTGTGCTTGTAACTGGTCCAGTAAATGGCAATTTCAATATTATGCCATGTTAACCTTTTTCCGCGAACCAATAGATGACCTATTAATCACCTCTGCCATCCACACTAATCCATACTTATTATTATAAATGCGAAAATGTGTCTGTCTGTCTGACATTCTGTAGTATGGAGATTGAATGAGTCCCGGGGAAGGACATAGGGAACTTTTATCCCGGAAATAATCCGTTATGGGGGTGGAGGTTTAGTATGAACAATCGATTATTAGGCAAGCGCCTAAAATAAAATAATAGCGAAATTCTAACGCGATGACAGAGTTCTACGCGGAGAAAGTCGCGGGCAAAAGCTAGTTAGTCATATTTCCCTACAAAATTCATACCAACCGGGAATTTTGACGTTTCATACAAAGTTGCTGATTTGAGTACCTATCAGTAAAATACCACGGCGTCGGGAAGTGACGACCACACCGCCTACTCGTGGTGTAATTACTACATTACTGAATAGTGGCGGTCAAACCACATTACTTACCTATTATACTCTTTGGTTAAACCATTAAAATCGGCGAGGGCGAAAACGTCAAAAGTATTTATTACAAGGGACTAAAAACTTTTGACATCCTTCACATGCCAAGCTATTTTTGGTGCTGAGTGTACTTACCTAGCCTGGTGTAACCTAAAGTCCTTCCCCAAAGTCAAGGCTACAATTCCAATTTCCAGAATTAGATTGTTCTATACAAATAAGATTGTCTGCCTATCACTCTCGGTAATGGCATTTCGGCGTGAAAAATAAGTATGAAATAATCGAATAATTATTGTTTCTATTCAGGATAATAAGGCAATGAAAAGGCCCGTGCAGTCTATCTATCTGTAGATGAATGTATTGAATTTGAAGAATGTTATATTAAGTATATACTCAATTTAGAAGTTTATAAATAATTAGAGTCTGGTTAAACAAATTTTGTTGACAGATATTTCCTTGTTGTATCACTAATTGACTATGCTTTTTCAAAAAGCTAAAAGTATGTTGTCAATTTATGCCATTCATTCAAATTGTTTGACGTTTATAAGGGGTTTATTTTGAATAATATCACAAAAACATTAAGTATGAATATACGGAGTACGACAAAAATGTGCAAAGCCGACGTGAAGCCCTTGAACAACGCAAAACTGCAATGTTTACAAGTCGTAAACAATTTAGTAGGTTGGTGCTCTATTGATATTTTGATACTGTAAGTGTAATGTATAAATATTCATCTTATTAATTGTAACTTAGTAGTTTTACGTGGTTTTACCTACTCCGGCGTCTGTCTTGTCGGTAAGCGATAAGCAAGAAACATGCAAATGTACTAGGTAAGTTGAAATTGACCTTAAGTTGAAAATTGGCATAGTACCTACTGATGTAAATTTTTTGGTGATGGATTAATATTACGGCATTATCGAGCTGGGTCCTATTTATACTACATTTCATTTTTCGCCTTCTTACAATATATATGGTACCTATATGGTATATGGTCAGAAAGTGTAAACATATACCTATTATGTTTTTGTCGTTTAATGTTACTTTACATATTAGTGGTAGAAATAGAATATTCATACAGTTTTTACCTATACAAAACGTAGCTGGTTTAGGTAAAAATTGTACGAATAGGTAAACTTTGTTTCTTTTTTGTAATAATCTTGGTGCTAAAATCTATAAATATGAATAAAAAATACGCCTCATTATTCGTCAGCCTTGATCAAGCCAAATCTGTGAGTGTTGTATAAAATCTCCATCCAATAGTACCGCGCCACGCGGCACTGGTAACTTTAACAATCACTTACCTCGGTTCGCTGTGTTATTTCAAATAGAATTACACCCCAAGCGAGCAAGGTTTAAATTTCAATGTACAGTGTAAATCCGTTTCACGGTGTTGTGAATTGTCCTTTAGAATACGTCCCTAGACGAGAATAAATGAGGATTGAAGAACTCACGACGCGACGAGCAAAGCGTTGAAAGTTAGATTGCCGCCGGATAAAGGAGGTATTCAGTAAACACTGTCACGTTTTTATTTATAAGTCTTTTTTTTAATCTCACGACTTTCTGTCACGAAAGCATTTACAAATATCCGATGAAAAGTATTTTATATCGACCTTTGGAGCGAGACTGCTAATTTCGTCTTCATAAAGCATTGTCGCATTTTAGGTACGTAGTAGCTATAAGTACCTACTCTATACAATACAATACAAATACTTTTTATGTCACACCTGGCCATAAAGTGGCCATTATCGCACGCTCCGCGCGCGAAAATACCCACTTCCTGGCCAGGGGGTGACATAAAATTTTGTACTTACCACGGGCGATAATACAGAAAGCCTCAGGTCGCATATTTATCGCCCTTGCCTTCGGCTCGGGCGTAAAATACCTGCGATTTGAGACATTCTTTGTTTTATCGCCCTTGGTAAGTAATGTACTATTATTACACACCTTAATTAAAGGACACAGTACAATACAAAAACACTATAAGTAGAGGCAAACAACAGGCGGTCTTAGCGCGGCGGTTTTCTATTTTATTTATTTATTAATAAAGTGCTATCCTATAAAAGTTCTATGCAAAAATTGGCAAGAAACAATTGAACGCGCTATACATATTATTTATACTATGGCAGTACTTAGTCCCATATATTGATTTAAACTTACACGATTTTCACACATCATTATTGGGGAACGGGACTTAATCGCGTACAATTATAACTAATCCCATAGTTAAAAAGGTCGCACCAGAACAACTAGGAGGCGTTCCATGGATCAAGAGTTGGGCTCTCTGGGGATGAAATGGGAAGAAGTAACCCAAACCACCCAGACCGAAGCAAATGGAGAGAGTTGATTCGAGTCCTACCTACACCCCAGCAGAGGGTAACGATTAGTAAGTATTTATTTAGCATGAGGTTACTGCCGAAAGTTACCAACGCCAGCGACATAGGTAAAGAACGGCTTGCATGACAATAATAACATTAGCTAAAGCAGGTACAAAACTACGAGTTATTGAATTTAAGTCTGCCCAAAAGTAGGAATAAAGCGCATATTGCACTGACGTGTGTACAATCTTTTATTAAAATCTCGTTGCAGCTGCTTTGTGCATTAACTCTAGATAAGCAAGGTAAGGCTGGGTTCACTACTTTGCAAAATATACAAAAAAAACTAGATGACTTTGAGAGCGAGGGACCTTTGTCTTTTGCTGTCAATTATAACGAATCCCTAAATCTAAAAAGGTTTAGCAGAGCGCTTGTGATTGTTCTGAGATTCCCAGGCGTCCATTGGTACACCGTATTCTTGTTTGTCACCCCCGTAGCGTTAAAAAGCTTAGGCCTATGCGCATTTGGTGGGGTGCAGTGGCGGAGCGTCCATATAACTCGACTCCCACCGGCTTGCCTAATTTTCAGCCAGTCCAGTACTTCTAATATGGCTCATAACTCAAGAAGAATGAGAAAGGCAAATTATTTCCGGCTTCCCTAAGAATATTTTTGACGCGCCGCCGCTGGTGGGGTGGAATGTTTCGGTATTTAGTACATTACCGAGAGCTTACTCAAATTGTTCAGATTTCCTGAAATGTCAGTATATCTGTCAGTATTCTGAAAGTTGTAGGCAAAAGCGAAACCGACTACCGACTACCGGCACCGACCCATTTCAGCGCATCTTGCCAATTGAGAAGCACTAATCAATGAATGTCATGGTAGATGGTAGATATATATTGTTGTGTGTGTTTAGGTACTGTGTATTGCACTTATACTTATGTCAGATGTGACCGGAAACATTAGAGAAGTAGTTTAATTTTAGAATGAATCCATGAGCATCTTCCCTTATATGCCGCCTGCGCTTGACACGAAGATAAATCTAGATTCGGAAACGCCTGGAGCGCGGCCAAATGTGAGCATTTTAATTTCAAATCTGAAGAGGCACTATTTATCTGGTTTCTTTCACTGTGCAATTATAATTTGTGATTAAGGCATTTACCAAAGCGGTAGTAAAATATGTTAACAGTTGATTTTAGTGATCATTCAAATAAACAATATCGTCTATTGGTCCCATACAAAGATTTGATCGTCTCTAAAAATTAAACCGAATCAAAAGCGAATTAGTCAAATAAGTAGTGAATTTTGGTTGAAGGGGGAACACTGAGAAGCAACATCTAAGCACACCTTTCAGAAGAAAGTTAAATAAGTAATAAGTAAAGTAAGTGATGGCAGTACAGTCGACGCCATAGACGGGCATTTTCATTTTAAAGTGTACCCCCTACTTTTTTTTCGGATCTCGGTGATTTTGGGTATTCTGACTCAGAATCACGAGTACTATTGATTCAGACGAAGGAAAAAAATGTCCTTGATTTTCCATAAAAAAAATCTGTGTCAGTTTTGTGACGAGCCATATAAACTGTATGAAAAAAGCGTCCCAAAACTGACTTTTTTTGGCGGGACACTTTTTTTCTTCGCAGAAATGGACAGTACTCGTGATTCTGAGTCAGAATACCCAAAATCACCGAGATCCGAAAAAAAAAGTAGGGGGTACACTTTAAAGTGACAATGCCCAGATACGTGTCTATGGCGTCGACCCTACCTAGACTGTGCGTTATATTATTTTCAAACCAAAATAATCGCACATAAACTTAATTTGTAAACTTTCTTAAATACATAAGTGATTTTTTGTAATTCTTATGGGATATACATATATTTAAACATAAAAACATAAGCCCCTTCTTTTTGAACTTAGTTGTAAATTATTTTCCCCAAAATGTTTGCCCTTTAATCCGCTTTCTTTATCACGCCATGCATCACGGTCTAATCCGGGGTATTGTGACTCGGACGTAAATCCGTCACGGCAACCTTTCGTCGGCAGTTGTGACGTTTAGTAACTGCTTTTTTTTAATTTGTCGCGCACTGGACGGAAAAAATCGTATTGACGTAATTTGATTTCTAATTAATTTTAAAAACTACCATCATCATCAAAAACCAGCATCTAAATGTATAGAAGATGATTTAAGGAATCCTTTAGGCGACTTCCTGACTTGGCGGGGCGGGATTGATATGTGACATTTTTTTCTTTGACGTAAACTTACTGACGTCGCAAAGATTCCAACTTGACGGAATACTGTCAGTATTACATTCGCGCAGTAGTAAAATTATGCGCAGAAGCGGAGCAGTACTGCCTTCGCATCGTCCCGCTTCCGCGCATCCCGCGCCAGTCAGGAAGCACTCATATAAATGTAGGGGCGCAGTAAAAAGTGTTACTGAGTTGACTGACAGTTGTATCGTACCGCCTCCGCACCGACAAATCAGGAAGTCGCCTTAAAGTGCGGCACTTGCTTACGTGGCTTTTAAGGCTAATGTACAATTGCATCAATTATTTCAACAATTATTCTCGTCGCACTAGTCCAGGAACCTAATTACATTCGTCGGTGGGAATACAAAAATCGCTATGTAATTTTGACGAACTTTACAGGAGACACAAAAAACTGTTTATATGATTGTTTATACTACTTTCGTTATACCAGATTTTTTAATATAATAGAGTAATGGGTTTGACATCATTTTCACGAAAAAAATGATCAATGCCTTTGATAAATATATATGTTATTACCAAAAAACCAGAATTTAGCCACATAGCGACTTAAATTCGGCCTATTTTAAGTCGTCATGTGTCAAGTAAAAACATGGAAGGCGAAACATAGCGAGTTTTTAAATGAACTAATGCTGATAAAATAATCAAGTTATATTCAAGATTATCGTAGAAGTAATGATACGAGTAATCTCTGTACGCGTACGAGTAGGTATGGTCATGTTTGTTTGTACATGTATGTATGTCTTGAAAGAATGCAAGCTACTATATTTCGCTGAATCAATTTTTGAACGGCTATCATAATAATAGTATACCAGAGGCTTCTTATATCGGTTACTAAGGGTCAGCAGACCGTTTACCAGGCCTAATAAAAAAATTAAGAATAGCAATTAAATTTTAGCGCAATGAACGAGATTTATGAGGGAAAAGATGGTTATGATAAAAATACATTTTCATAATACCTATAATATGATATTTAATTGAATAGTTCCATCACAACTCTGTTACCTGCCTCTATGCAACTCTTACTCTTGTCTCACTGGCACTGATTTATATACCTAATACTATTGGAGTAAGGTGGATATTGGGTTTTTTTTTTTTTTTTTTTTTTTTTTAATTTAATTTAAAAGAATTATATTGGATGCGGCTTTTAAATAATAAATAATTTTCTAGCATCTATTAAGGTAAGGCGGGATAAGAAAGACTAACATAACTTTATTGTAAGGTGAGGCAAGACTAACAAAAAAGATATTATAATAAGCCCCACCTTACCCTATACATTTAACAAATTTAAGAAGTTACAATGTCAACAAAGCACAGATAAAAAATACAAATTCATAACATCAATTACAGGTCTAATCAAAACTAAATAATAATACTTATTCTAGTCAAATAACCCTCCCCGTGCCATTCCCGGTGCAAAGGTGCCCATTACGCTCGCCGCGTTCCCACGTTGAATCGCAATGGACAGCCTCTGTACCAGGAAGGAGCCAGAGCGAGGGTCATGACCCCTCTCCCTAAGACGCTGCCCCACCTCCCTGATGAACACCTCTTTTACAAATGAGAATTAGGATATTTTTAACCTAACTCTTCCATGTGCATTAAGCACTCCACATGGCTATCATAAAACCGCGCACGAGTGGTGTCGCACACGATGTAAAGTACTTAAAGTGATTTTATGTACACCCATATAGTAAATCCTCTTTAATAAGTTCAAAATCGTAGATAAGACCCCACTTTATAATATACTGTGCAGGAAGCTTCTCGCGGTTGCGCGCGTCCCCTATAAGAACACCAAATATAATACTCTTACGAGATCACGTACATTCGTACAACCTTAAGGCGCTACACTGAGAAATTTGGAGACTTTGAAACGCTGTCCTGCCCAGACTAGCAAACAGTAGGGGCTGATTTTTAGATATATGATTCTCGACTATATGATTGTAGTAGTGACAATAGCGAAACATGATTGCTTAAAATTTTCTCGATAGAAAATAAATCCAAGTTGAGTCTATATTTTCCTTTTTTTCCTCAGCCTACTAAAACAACGCATTATTAAAAGACACGATTAAGTTAATATGATGGTATTTTACCTCATCTAGGTATTGACAAGAGGAAATTTAATAAACCTGCACACAGTCAGATATTTAACGAGATTTTGTCTAAAAAGCCATTCTCGGAGAGGGTTGCATCCCGTTTTGTCGTGAGCGAAAAACAAAGGGTGTCTCTTTCAATCGATATATCGTCTCTGGCGGCGGCGCGCGGGCCTTGCTGTCGATGCAAAGCATGGCGCACGCCGGCGAGACGTGCCTACACGAAACACATGAAAGAGGATTTAATATATGGATGTAGATAAAGTAATGTATGCAACTGTACACAACGAACAGACGTCAATATTGGCTTCCGACAACAAAAGACCGCCGCGCCGTCCCTATTTCCGTCCAGTAGGCGACGGTCTGGAGCTTAGTTAAGTCCTCCTGGACTTACCTAGGAATCCCAACAGGTCTTCGACCAGGAACAACCCGAGTACGCTCTTCGGACTGCACGATGGCCACCCATTAATGACATCACTACGCGTCGTCTAAATATGGAAATGTAAGAAAGATACTTGCTTTTTTTCTTGTACTTTATCTCAAACAAAAAAAAAGGCGTTTTCTAAAATATGAAAACGTAGATTTCTGTCATAGTTCTGTTTATATCAATTAAGTTTTAGTTTTAATGCGATATATCGATTAAAAAAGACGCCCTTATGTTTTTCGCTCACGACAAACTCAACTTTGGATTTTTTTCTATCGAGAAAATTTTAAGTAATCAAACTTTGGATATTGTCAGTACCACAATCATATAGTCAAGAATCATATATCTGAAAATCAGCCCCTACTGTTTGCTAGTCTGGGCAGGACAGCGTTTCAATGTTTCTAAATTTCTCGTTGTAGCGCCGGAATTATAGTACAATTAAAGATGGACAATAGCTAAGTAAGTTCAGCATAATGTACCATTTTACTTAGGCATTTAGGCTTTTATAGTGGCATGCAAATTAAAATTAAATTAAACAGAGAACTTAATGAAAAAAGAAATTATACGTTTTTCTCTAAGAAAGCAGCGAAGCCTTGATAGAAACAAAGTGTATGGCAGATTTCTTAATTATAATGGAATATTGTTATAGGTACACTCTTCCAGATATCATGAAGCAGAGTGTAGACGATGGCCTCTTTAGAGTGCCACTGGCTCATAGAATTTATATATTTTACAAATGTTATTAGGTCTTTTATAGTCATATCTGTCTTCTAAATACATTTACACATATTTTCCAACTTTACGGGTTTTATTAGAACTTTACGGGTGTACCTACAGCTTCAACATTTCCGCAGCATCAGCATTTCCAATTTTTCTACCGAAATAATTATTTAAATTTAGTTCTCAAACATCAAATATATTACGAAATTTCGCTTCTCGCTTCATCGCATAAGTCAAGATCAGCCTCGCAATCAGAAGTGGGCACAACTTTAACTAACTACCTGTCATGGACCAGATTCTAAAAAACTTTCACTGATCTTATTACTTGATGAAATTAACTCAAGCGAGGCGTCAGATTAATTTTGTATTAAGCAGTAACGCTGTAACGCTGCTAACGCAAACTACAAATTTTAGAAATACAGGAAAAATTGAAAAACTTAGGCACCGAGCAGGATTCGAACCTGCGACCTCCCGGCACTCGCGGCCAGTCGCTCTAGCCAACTGAGCTATAGGTACGATTACTACCCGGCTTGAAATTCGTCAATCCTTCCTTCATTTATACAACGCCTTACATTTACAAAAGAAATATTTTTTTCCATACAAGTGAATTCCGCACGCCATGTCGGTAACAAGATAAGGGTTAGTATCATCTCGTCTAAAACGCAACTGGTAGAAACAGCAACTCGTCTAAAACGCAGCTGGTCACTGCATCAAAACGCAACTAAATACAAGTCGCCTGAAAAGCAAATGGTCTAAAATACATGTCGGTCTAAAATAAATGTATTTTAGACCATTTGCTTTTCAGGCGACTTGTATTTAGCTGCGTTTTGATGCAGTGACCAGCTGCGTTTTAGACGAGTTGCTATTTCTACCAGTTGCGTTTTAGACGAGATGATACTTACTAACCCCAAGATAACAGCTCATATCACTGTCAAACGAATGATATGTCCAGCAAGAAACCCAGCTAAATCCCACTGACACCCACTGATCCCACTGACAGTCGGTCTCAACCAATCTGACTGGAACTATTAGAGTATACCAGTGTTTAAATCGCCCGCGTGGTCGTGTCGAAATATATTAATATGTGGATGTAGATAAAAACATGTAAACATCATCATCCTCCTAGCGTTATCCCAGTACAGTTCCGCTACCTAATCCCAAGATTTGACGTAGGCACTAGTTTTTACGAAAGCGACTGCCATCTGACCTTCCAACCCCGAGGGGAAACTAGACCTTATTGGGATTAGGCTTTGTCAAGTGAGTGGGCAACTTGACTGTTAGAAGTTCTCAAACCGCCCGAAGGCCTCCAACTTGGCTTATAACGACTGCTGCCATAGACAGCAACCGGGATCAACGGCTTAGTGTGCCTTCCAAAGCACGGGAGCGCTCAGTTAGTAACCACTCAAAGTGGTCACCCATCTAAGTCCTGACCGCTGCCCACGTTGCTTAACCTTAGATACCGCAAGCGGTACCCGGCGCCGCTGGGCCACGAGCGCTCCATAAACTAATGTAAACAACTGCACATTATTATTGTTATTAGGACGAGCCGTTTTATTTAATACTACACTCGAGTTTAATAGCTCTTATTATGTAACAGTTGTAAAAACTAGTATTACATGGCGCCAGTACCCTCCCAGCGGCGCTCGCCGTATTTTGGCGCCAGCGACTGTATTAATTCAAAAGCGCCTGTATCCCTTGTAACTTGATCAAAGGTGAAATTTATGCTTCAATAGCTCAGCCAAATGTGACACTGCGTTTGAATGTAGTCAACTGATCGCAAATCCATACCGGATTTCGACCCCTCTCTTATGAACTCGAATGAGTTATTTCCATTTGAAATAATCCACCTTAAAATGAAAAATTCCTGTAATGTCTTGTTAAAGGGAATAAATACAAAGCAGAGCTTTACGAAACAGGTCTAGGAAAATTGCATGTCGTTTTTAGGTGACTATTCTGATTTATAGGAATCAGTGCGGGCGTGTTACGATATGAGAAAACTATTGACAGTCGTACAACGGGTCAAATTGATTCATATGTCCTATAGATCAATCGTACCGATTTTTATGCTTTTAACACCATTTGCGTGCATCTTTTGGCGTGCCGCCAGCACTAGATATATAACGTGTCGTCGTGGATGGTACTATTTTTACCGCCATTATTTATCTATAGTAGGTAGTCAGTAGGTACTGTGGGGGGGGGGGGGGGTCGGTGCAGCCCAGAGGTGGAGGAAGAGCACATATGTAATATATTATTACTATATATATGTTTGTAATATGGACATTAAATTATTTTTCACTTCTCATGCTCGAAAAGTGTGTCATATTTGACTTGTGAAGCGGGGCTAAAGTAGTACATTTAAGCCCTAGGGAAAATATGTACACATATTTATGATTTACAAAACATTTTAATTTGACCAATCAAAATATTTCACCGATTAAATCCACCAATCACAGAAAAGTAATTTGACAGATTAAAACATATTTGGTAAAAATATCAACCAACCAGAACACAGCTTTACTAAAATCGACCAATCAGGAAAGACGTTTTTCAGTTATTTAAAGATTAAGCGGTGTCTATGGTCAAAGCAATTACTCCTCTTGAAAGAAAAAAAAAGCGCATGATGCATCTCTTTCTTTGATATAGCAAAAGAAAGGGAGGCGAATACGCCAAGCAAACACGCATAGCGAGGCATATGGTGCTGGCCTTAGAAAAAAAAACATGCTGTCAAATTAGACATACAGCCGCCAAGAGTTAAATTATTCATTTAAGATGAATAATTTGTGTCTATGTGTTTTCTAGCAATCGAAGTGAAAAGTAGAGTGTATAACTCGGGCCTAAAAGCCATATTACCACTCGAACAATTTTCCCTCTCTACGTTCGGGAAAATAACCATCTCGTCGTAATATGGCTTACTTTAGACCCTTGTCAAACAATCTACTATTATTCATATAATTTAACCTTGATTTATTGACTGTGTACAACTTGATTTAGTGGCGTGACCCAGAGGCCATAGCCCGAGGGCGACTACTTGATGTCTTCCAGACTTCTTCTATTTATAATTTTTTAGTCAAAATAGGAACATCAATGCTGTATTGTAGAGGTTTAGCATACAACCTCTACAGGTACCTAATGGCACAGTGTACAGAGACAGCAAAACCAGAAAAAATGTTAGACTAAATAAAAAAAACTCTCTTTGCTAATTAAATTAATTGGCCTCGTTTTCCTCGTCAGCTCCTGAAGGAACAAAAGCCGTTTTTCAAGTTCAAATGGGAAGTCATCTGCAAAATAGCGGGTTGGGGCGTTTTCGAGATATTAACCTTGAATTAAGAGCGCTAAGGATAAAAGTGGATTTTGTGATTAAAAAAGGTTGCACATTGTGGTAAAAGTCACGTTTAACAAATTTTTACTAAATGTGTTTCTAGCGGCTTCTACTTTCAAAATAAAGACGAATTCATCGGCACATCTATAAAAAATTCTACAAAAACGTGCCCTATTGTTACTACTACCTACTTAAGGATGAAAGAAACTAGTCAAAGAACTAGTAGTGAATAATTTATGCTACAGATATTGCTAAAGAAATTTCCGACGCGGAGTAATACGATTACACTATTCTGTGGCGGAAATAATAGATGTACAAAAAAAACCTTTATTCCCATAAAAAAATACAAGGCAGCTTAACCTAGAACCCGCCAAACTGTATAACGGTTTGTTGGCGGAGACACGCTCTCGTTACAACTATGCCTATACTGTATATATTTATATCGCTACAAGCTGAGGTTAGGTATTATCAATCATCACCAAGACAAGAAGATCATCACAAGAGCATAAAATTAGCCAGTTTAGCTTGGTATGCTTCACAGACTCGTACTCACCATACGAGATTTTCTCAGGGATCCAAGCTTTCGATACAGAATAGAGGGAACATACTATCTCACGGAGCCTTGCCACACAGTACCTCTATCCTGTATTATCGAAAGCTTCGATCCCTGAGAAAATCTCGAATAGTGAGTACGAGTCTGTCAATCACTCATTATTCATTATTCACGATCACGAAGGACATTGCCAGACAGCCTAAAGTGCAACCGGGGTTATTCGCGTACAACGCCGGGCTCTTTACGAATCATTGTAAGCACGCTTTTATCCGGTGATAGCCCCAGGAGGCAATCACTGACCTAATCGAAGTCAATTCGGAAAAAACACTGCGATAGATTTCCACCTGTCTGACCGCGTTGGCACGGAAAGGCGGGGTGGCTCCGATCAAGGTGTTTGACAGGTCCATCCCCTGGGTCATCGAAGTCAAATATAACCATCGACAGAAAACTGACTTTCCCTAGCCACATAACCGTGCGATGTTCGTGCTAGGAACGGCTTGGGCCGATGATTAACAAGTTTAGTAAAATGTCAGTTAGAAATAACCTGACACTTTATAAAACTTGTGTTTGTCCAATCATATCTTATGCAAGTTAAGTTTTTGCCTACGTGATTATGACATCGCTCAAGCCGCTTCAGGTTATTCACAATCGTTTTCTCCATAGGGAGACATGTGCCCCGTGGTACCAGTCAAACCTCAGTCTGCATCAGGGCATGGGGATTAGCACCCCAGGTTTGTTTCCCATGGATTCATCCTAGCCCGCTTTCCAACCGAGCACTTCTACGCTTTATGCGGCACAGGTAGGTAAAAAACGAGCAATTTTACCCGAGACGTTCATATACAGGAGTCACACACGAGCCGCTACGATTAGAGGATAGTCACGTCGAGGGTAAAATGGATTTCATGTTCGAGTTTTACACTCTGCTTTTCACTTCTAGTGCAAGAAAATTCAACAAATAATTAATAATTAAGATGACGTCATCATACTTATACTTATGTGCTCGTAGACCTCGGATGGTGGCGCTTGAGATCGCCGCGTATTTTTCATTCAGATCCGGTCTGATATAAAATACAATCGTTTCTTGAAACTCGTGGTTACAGTGCCATCAAATAAATATACGTACCGGCTGGCCTAGAGGATACATATCGGATTCTATATATTTGTATTCCGATAAGTTTGAGCACCTTGTTAGCTGCAATATAATATATCTAATGGCTTAAAGTTTCTTTTTAACCAGGCCCGACTGAAGCAGCCAAGTTTATCCAATTCAATCTAAATCTCCCAGATCCCACAATCGACATCTCGACCGTAAAGTCAATTTACGCGCGGCTTACTGCCACTAACTCTCGTTTAACTACAGTTTAAGTTGAGTTTAGCTCTTGATTGTTAACTTTCTACAACAGGCTCCCATTAACCAGGCGTGTTGTTGTCTGCCTTAAGTTCCATTGACAGTTTCAAGTTTCCTTTCGGAGTTTTAAATAGGTACTGGATCTATTGTGACAGCGTCGAGTGTGCCAACTCCGCTAACATTTTATTGGACATATAATAATAAATATTGAATAATTGAGAGAACTAATGAGATTAAACAAAAAATTAAAACTTGCCAAAGAGCGCAAGAAAGGAGCATATTGAACTTAAAAAGATTAAATAAAGTAAGAAACACAAAAATAAGAGAAAAAACAAAAGTCATAGATGCACTAGAACATTGTCTGAAAATGAAGTGGCAATGGGCAGGACATGTTGCAAGGATGGATGATGCAAAATGGACAAAACGTGTTACATTTTGGAAAGGCCCACAGGGAAAAAGAAAACGCGGTCGTCCACACACGAGGTGGGTCGACGATATTAATAATAGTATACCACACAAAAAGTGGCAAGAGGCAGCACAGGATAGGACAGAGTGGCAGAGGCTGGGGGAGGCCTTTACTCGCGAAGAGGTCCTCCATAGTTTATAGATTACTTCATAGAATAAGCAACAATATAATTAACTTTTAGATAGTAATACCTACTCTTAGTTTGTAAAATTTTGTTTTTTTAAGGGTGTGGAATAAAAGGCTTTTTTGTTTTTATTTTTATTTTATTTTATTATTGAATAATTTACATAAGAATAATTGAACATAATTCGAATATACAGGATGGATTTTCTTTTTGGCTCAGTGAGGGCAGCTACTACATCCCGTGTTTCCACGTGAAAATGGTCTTAGAAGACCTTCCATCGATTTCAAATTAATGAAGATTGGCGGTTTCGGATTTTGGAAAAAAAAAACATATAGGGTTCGAGAAAAAGGTCATTGTTTACAAACTTTTTCTTTGATGCCAATTGATCCCATTTCTATCCAGGATCAAAAGTTTGTATTGGAACAAAAAACATTTCCGGCTAGAAAAGCCACAAATCGAAGACAACTTTTCCCATATCGAGTCTCACTTCACTTCTTTTAATAAAAATGGCTTTCCATCAAATTTATGATGATTTCGCCAACCACGTGTTCAAAGACGTTGTTTGGCAACGACGCCATGACAGTAGGCAACAAAGACAGTGTACGGTAGTGGATTCCGCTCGTCGTCGCTCCGGGCACGTGCGCTCACCAACGCGGCGACGAGCCAAATCCGAGTCTGGTGTTGCAAACAGATTCATATCACGAATGTATCATTTTCAAAAATGTATGACTTTTCTAGACCCATGACTTTGCTTTTTGTTACTTAACCTATTTATAATATCATATTGTACAGTGCATTTAATTCCCTTGGTAGGTAAATTTGAAATATCAAAGTTAACATTTGAAACATTCTTCGCCTCGAGTGGGATTTGTACTCTGCACTCTGGACCTATGCAAGTGCATTTGAATCAAAGTTTCCTCTGAGATACTTACCTGCGATTTATTCCACACTGTCTAGCACTGGCCTTCACATGATTTACTGCCAATATTGCAATAAAATACCGCATTATGGTAAATACTGCGTACAAATATTGAATTCAGCGCAAAATTCCGCAACGTTAGACATACTCAATATAGATTGTGGACAATTTAGCCTATTGTAGCAAAATTCAGTTTCGATAATGCGTTAAATTATGAAGCCAATAGACTGTATTTGAATTTATTTATCTGATTTCCACATATATTTGGATATTTAAAATCGGACAGAGGTAAAACCCATAGAGCTTTATTTCTAGTAGAGCCTACATTTGCCATGAAGGCACTTAGTTTAGTTCATCACTTTCGTAACTCATTTTTGAGCACTCGTTCTGACACGTACGTACTCCCATGGTTAAACAAAATTGTAATAATCAATTTTAAAGTTATTGAAACTCATACTACCTACTCAATCTTACTATGTGGAGACGGGATTTACTGTGTGCACTAGAGTATAAAAGTTGGACTTGAGACACATGAGAAGTGTGTTAAACATTTTGTTTTTCGATATTAACTTCTTCCCATTTCGCAATCATGGAGCTTGCAAAACAATTCTTCTTCTTTAAAAATGGCTTTCCATCAAATTTATGATGCTTTCGCTAATCAATACTTGTTCAAAGACGTTGGTCGGTAATGACGCCATGACAGTAGACAACTGGTTTTGTTCGGTAGTGAATTCAGCTTGTCTTCGCGCCGAGACGTGTGTTCACCAACGCGGTGACGAGCAAAATCCAAAACAAAGTCGAATTACTGCCAAGTTTAATCCCCCGTAATTTGACGAGAAGAATGACTACGAAACTGGAAAAGGAAAACTTTTGTTTGACATTGACATTCGGGAGCTTTGTCCAAGAACAAGTTTAAGTAGGTACAAGACATTTCAGTATTTAAGTTATTCAGAGTAAAGAATTAAATCGTGCGAAATACTAAAAAGACTGATCGCTTTCGCTTTCAGGTAAAGTTTTATTTAAGTTCTGTTCTCGTCTCTCCGTATACTTTAATTAAATCTTGCGGATCAAATTGCGGACTTCCTTTCTTAATGTATAGCTATGTTTTGCATCCGTTGTACCTAAAAAATATTTAATTCTCGTGGATAAGCTAATTCCCTTTTATGTGCGTAATTTTGATGATATAAAAAGTTAATGAATATCGACTAGCGTACCAGTTGGTGTTTCTCTATAGGCCATTAGGCAATAGGCATAAAATTCGAGGATTGTTCGGTATTCGGCATAGCTCTTTTAACCGTATAACGTATAACTATAGTTTTGCCATATCCTTCTGCGGCTTTGCTCGGTAATCGATAGTTCTAATAGATAACGTAATATATAGGCAGGAGCACACATATCAATTAAAGCTGCCACACGACACTTCTAGAAATTGTTGCGATCCGACTGTACCGTTTAAACTGCACCGATAATCCAAGCGTGTGTGATAAAAAACTGTACAATGTTAAGATTTTGATAAACTGTACCGTCGAAAAACAGTATGAGAATACATGATAGATAAACATAATCTAAGGAAACTGTGTTCCCGAACGGCTAGCAATAAATTACATTATCTCAGTACTCTTGAAAGATGTAAGTAGTTAAAAAGCGAAAACAGGGAAATAGCATTTAGTAAACAACTAAACAAATTCTTAGTCGACGAAAGTTACGAGTACTATTCTTTGGAAGACCTTTTTTTTCGATAAAGAGGTATAAGGTTGTCACGAATTTTTGTCGAATAATTTTTTGTCTGTAATTTAATCCCAAATAACTTATAGATTTGTAACATAGCTAGAGATAAGTTATACGATAAGTATAACGTAGAGGTAAGTTTTTAGTTTCTAAGTTTTTTTTCTGTATAAGATAATTTTATAACGTATTATATATGTGTTGTGTAATATTAAGTGACAGTTTATTTAAATAAAGAAACGTAAATTGGGAACAATAACAAACTTAAACTAAATATTTAGGTACAATTTGCCGGCGCGCCTATTAGACACGTCCGGTGATCAGAAGACTGGTCAATATTTCGCTCGGCGAATTAGCATTGCCATCCAGCGTGGCAATGCAGCCAGCCTTCTGGGCACACTGCCCATTGACGGCGATCTGAGTCAAATTCATTATTTGTAGTTTTAATTTTTTGTGATATTATGAATAATCATGAATAAATAATACAGACTTCAGCTACTCGTACAATATCCGTTCGGTTTACGATTACAACATTTCACTTATGAGTACCCGGCTAATAATGCTCCAAGATACTAATGATCAATATAACTAGACCTAAAAGTCTAGTAAAAATTGCCCAACGACATTTCCGATTATAAAAACTTTTCCTCCTCTCGTTGAAAATTAAAATGAATAGTGGCTGAACTGCCCGCCCCTTTTGGCTAGTTAACCTAAGTTACTGAATTTTTAATCCCTAGTTTAAAGTTAGACGCCAGGGAACACTCACAGTTTTGATGGTGTAATTGTGCCACATACGTTCAAATTATGGACTCCCTTTTAAATTATGGACACGTATGAAAAATAACAAAAAATTGATAATGGGTATTGGTCAATTCACGTATTTACTGTCATTCTGCGTAGGTAATTAAAACTTATTTTTAATGGCCATTCTGCGTATCGGTCAATATGCGAAGAGTAGACCTACCATAGGTATGTATAATTAATTCTACTGACCATTTATAATCATCGTATTTTATATCTAGACACGTTTTATCGCTTCCAAATACAAACCGTTAGAGACACGTGAATGAAATTCGCTTTAAATCACCCACGAGGGTGGCAGAGCCTAAAGTTAAAGCTATGCTAAAGCCTAAAGTTAAAGCTTTAAACGACCTAACCAACTTCCGTCCCATATCGATACTACCTGTATTAAGTAAGGTTTTTGAAAAATTAATGTTAAACGATATGCTAATGCACTTTAATAGAAATAAACTGCTTACAAGTAAACAGTTCGGTTTCACAAGAGGGCGCTCCACGACTGACGCTGCATCTGTGCTTATTAAACATATTTACGATATTTGGGAGAATTCCTGTGATGCGATAGGTATTTTTGTGACCTTTCTAAAGCTTTCGATTGCGTGGATCATGGGACGCTCGTTTTGAAACTTAAACATTATGGTTTGTCTGCTAATGCGTTAAGTCTTATGTCTTCATATCTCAGCAATAGAACTCAAGCAGTTGTTGTAAATGGAACCCAGTCTAGTGGGGCAATAGTAACGTTAGGAGTGCCTCAGGGCTCTATCTTAGGTCCATTTTTATTTTTGGTTTATATAAATGACTTGCCGTCTATAGTAAGTAATCTTTGTGATATAGTTTTATTCGCGGATGATACATCTTTAATCTTTAAGGTTGACCGAAAATCAGTTGATTATAGTAGAGTTAATGGCACACTGGACAAAGTACTTGACTGGTTTACCGTTAACAATCTGTTACTTAATGCTAAGAAAACTAAATGTGTCAGATTTTCTTTGCCTAATGTTAGACCGGTGGAAACTAGTATACTCTTAAATAACGAGTGCTTAGAAATAGTAGATAAAGCAATATTCTTAGGTATAACATTAGACAAAAATCTACAATGGAGTCCCCACATAGCCGTTATGGCGCGTAAATTAAGTTCAGCCGCATATGCTATCAGAAAAATCAGGCAACTTACCAATGTAGAAACAGCTCGCCTAGTTTATCATAGCTATTTTCATAGTGTTATGTCGTATGGTATCCTGGTTTGGGGTAAAGCAGCTGACATACAGACAATTTTTGTGTTACAAAAAAGAGCCATTCGCTCCATATATAACCTAGGCTCACGTGAATCTTTAAGAGAACTCTTTAAAGAAATCAACATTTTAACTGTAGCGTCCCAGTACATCTATGAGAATATTGTTTATGTCCTTAAGAACATAGACTCCTTCTGTAAAAATTCTGATATACATAATTTTAATACTAGAAATAAAAATAAAATTGCCACTAAAAAATTTCGTGTCCGTAAAGTATACAAATCTTTTGTAGGTCAATGTGTCCGTTTTTATAATAAGTTACCTGAGGAAGTTTTGAATTTACCTTTTCCAGCTCTTAAAAAGTACTTGAAAAAATCATTGATGTCGAAGGCTTATTACAAGGTTGAGGACTATCTAACAGACAGAAAAGCATGGCCCAAACCAGATACTTAAATAGAGTAAAGATTCATTTATTGTGTATTTTTTAATTTTATCTAGTTGACGCAGTTCTTGCAAGAAAACATATCAAAAGATTTATAACTAAATTTATAGTCTAAAGGATTCAATTTTTTTTTTTTTTTTTTTTCCTAAATAGAATTTGATAATGCTAAGGTATACAGTTTCGAAATGTTTTCTTGCAGAATTACACACTGTACATAACTGGTTTTTTTCCTCATTTTATTCTTTGTTTTTGTGTTGCTTTATATAGATACTTAGATTTCTTGATCTTAAGTAGGTTAAGTATTATCATTTATCATTGTAATAAGCATATTTTTGTGAGAAAATGGCTGACTGTCGAGTTTCTTTCGGCGTTTCTTCTCGGCAGTGGCCTCTGTGAAACGCTAGTAGGGTTTGACTTGTAAAAGTGCCATTGCGGCCTACTTACAGAATAAAGTTCATTTTATTCATTTTTTTTTTTTATTTTTATGTTTCAGAGAGTCCCCGTTTAGTTGTTTTGTAACGACTATGTTTGAGAGTAGTCTAAAGTTTTGAATCAAAACCTTGTGATACTGTCGAGTTCTATTTAGTACAATTGCTACTAGTTTAATAGACAGCAGTATTCATGTTTTGCTTGAAAGGCCCTTTTATGGACTGGTTATTATTATTATTGAAATGTTCACGCTTCATGTTTCAGGATCCCATTGATGATTTAGTCTACTTTTTTTTCATTTGACGCTTAGAGTAGAGAGTTTATACATCTCTAACAAACTACCATTGCTGTTATGTTACTTAAATATTTTTTCTTTTATTTTCTGATATGTAGATAAAGATAGGTAGATATGTTGAGTGTTGTATTATTCTTAATTTGATAGAGATAAATTTTGACCTGTAAAAGTACCCTTGTGGCCTATTTGATTTTGATCTTGAGTAATCTGAGTTTTGATGTACAATAAACCCCCTAAACTATTCATTAGTCGTCAGAATACATCACATGGTAAGATATATGAGGAAAAGACGTATGTTCTGAAAAAAAAACTGGCCAAGTGCGAGTCGGACTCGCGCACGAAGGGTTCCGTACCATTATCTATAAAAACGTCAAAAAAACATGTCTGTAGTATGGGAGCCCCCTTAAATATTTATTTTATTCTGTTTTTTAGTAGTTGTTGTTATAGCGGCAACAGTAAAACTCATCTGTGAAAATTTCAACTGCCTAACTAGAAGGGTTCATGAAATACAGCCTGGTGACACACGGACAGACGGACGGACAGCGCGGAGTTTTAGTAATAAGGTCCCGTAAAAAAGGCAGGTGTAAAGTTATTGGGCTTTCTTGTAAAGTGGTGCGTGTCTGCTCTCAGACAGTTTTATATTTGGTCCAATTAGATAATAGTAGAAGATTACATGGCTATTGGAGCCGAGCGGTAGGCACGCACATTTAATCTAAAAGTCTTTTCGTATCATTTGAAGAAAACCTATGGGCGGGGAAGGAAAACATCGTGAGGAATCCGGTGTAGATTGGATAATTCCAACAAAATCTATAATTTTCAAAAGATTTGGGAATGTCCCGTCACGAGGGTTTTATGTTAGACGCCGGCAATGTTAAATTGGCAAGGCGTCATTTTGGTGCCGTGGAAGATGGAGGTTGAGACCTGGGCCCTGGCACACAACCTGTTATGTGTTATGGAAAAACAACCGAGAAGAACAAGAATTTTGCTACCAGCTATCAGTAATGTATAATGCCAAATAAGGGAAAATTTTAAAAATTAACGTTGGCAAATTGGGGGGCCGAGTACGATTGCTTCCGTAGCTCAGTGGTTAGAGCGACCAGCTGAAAAATGTCAGAAGGTCGCGCGTTCGGATCCTGGTTGGGGCATACATTTTTAAATTTTTCTGTTATTTAGAAAGTAGTACAAAATTAATTTAGTAATGTATGAGTAATATAATTAATAAGTAAGAAAAGGATGCCGCAAGATGCTCGGCGACGACGTGGCAGGCTGAGGCGGAGATGACGGGATGACCTGGACACATTTCTAAACGACTGGCCCGAAACAGCCCAAAGCCGGGACGAGTGGAAGTCAAGGGGGGAGGCCTTTGCCCAGCAGTGGGGCACCTTATAGGCTTGGAAAAAAATAAAAAGCAAATATTGTTTAGTTTTAAATACGCACATTATACGTCTGTATCCGGAAAGCAGAGACAAAGAAAGCTAAAAACTACGGTCCTTACTTGCCTTCCTTTTTTTGTCCTTTAGTGTTAAACGTAGACGATAAAATGTCTGCGTCGCAGCCTAAAGTTAAAGCGAGCGAATTAAGTATGTGAGTGAAAGTGGACGCCCAGGCGTTTCCAGTTTGCGCTGAAAGAAATTGCTTAGAGTTGTTACGCGAGTTAGATGCGGCTGTTAACTATTAACCGACCAAGTTTAAAAGACTAGATAAAAGTATTAATAATTCCAATAAAGTTATTGAAAAATACGATGCTTTTATTAACGTTTTAGACAGTGTTATTAAGTGTAGTAGAAAATAAACGAGCTTAATAAAACTCAATTTTAATGCCACCTATTTACGATAAAAGCTTCATCAATGTTGAAAATTTACAGGAAATAAATAAGATTTCCCGAACCTTAGAAGCTTTCATGAGATTTCACGCTGCTGTTTGATGTCGATCTGTTACAATGTTAAACGTTTTAAGGGGTTAGTATCAGCTCGTCTAAAACGCAACTGGTAGAAATAGCAACTCGTCTAAAACGCCGCTGGTCACTGCATCAAAACGCAGCTAAATACAAGTCGCCTGAAAAGCAAATGGTCTAAAATACATGTCGGTCTAAAATAAATGTATTTTAGACCATTTCTTTTTCAGGTGACTTGTATTTAGCTGCGTTTTGATGCAGTGACCAGTTGCGTTTTAGACGAGATGCTATTTCTACCAGTTGCGTTTTAGACGAAATGATACTAACCCGTTTTAAGGCTATATATAAAATTTGTTAACATTTTTGCACAAAACAAATATGTGAAAATGGCAAAGAGTATAATTGTACTGGAGGTGTCACCGTACCCGAGAGAACCCGGTGTGCCGTTTCAGAGATTGTTAAAAATATTATAGACGAATCTATTAAATAATGAGTCAATTCAAGGCTAAACACGAATTTACTAAGAAGGATTTGGTAAGCACTAGACGAGTAAAATTCCAACAGTGAATGAGCAAAATTGGATATATTACGGTACAAAAAGCATTACTAGTTAAAAACTCTATTATACCCAATTACTGTAAATCTCTTTAACTAATAGGGTACAGATTAGATGTAACAAATTTAGCGAGAGACTGATACTACTTTTAAAGGTAAAATGGGTATATCAAGTTTAAATACCATACATGAAGTGTGTTTTTGGATGGAGGGGAGGAGTAAGAATTGACAATGTTTTTGGTATAAATTTGCCCAAAAGTGAGGACTTAGGTAACTATATATATATATATGTCCATTAAAAGTTGTTTGTATTCGTATAGTTGACAGTTTTCTATGAGCTGAAATCTGTTGGCGCCATATTTAAAACCTCAGTAATGTGAAACCAATACAACCCGCCCGAACTGATAATTTTTCGAAGTAATATGTAACAGTAGGTAAGTCAGATTACTCTGGCTATAATACTCGTAGACTCTAAAAACATTTAGAATTCAAATTATTGAATTTATCACTAACGCTACCTACAATTCGTTCATAGACATAGTAACTATAATATTATACAAGTAATTATACATTCACGAGCAAATAAATAGTGGGTACATTTTGTATTGAATTTCCATAGTAGAGCAGGAACAGAATTGGAAAAGGCGTCTCTAAAAAATGCAAGCGGCAAGTCATGTAACAGTTGGGGTGACAACGTTATCAGAGGGTTTGGACCCTGCAGAATACGGATCAGCCTGTCGCCATCTCGAAATTTGAGCCGGAAGTACGGTATACCGGAAAAGGTGCAGCCCATACGAAATTTTTCGTAGTACATTTAGTAAATCGTTGCTCTGGTACTTTAAAAGAGGTCCGATTGATATGGTTTTTTGGTATGTTGTAAAAGACAATATTGGCCACGGTAACCTAAAATTTTCGGCCCTCTAGCGCCATAACTTTGGCCGCCATCTTGGAAATAGTGTCACTTTTTTCAGTTTTTTGCTTATACTGTCATCAAAGTTCATTCGAGTGCTAAACATAGTTCTGCAATATTGTAGAATACAATATTTGCTAAAACTTTTAGGTACAAAGATTTTTTCCATGACCCCTAGGGACGAAGATATGACTTGAGATATCATTAAAAATTGCCACTTTTTTCTAGTTTTCCTCTCATTTTTACATTTTAAGTGCATTTTAGCGCTAACTATAGTTCGGAAATATTGTAGATCACAAAATTAGCTACAACTTTTGTATTGAAATAGTTTTTCCACGACCATTAGGAAAGAAGATATGAAGTCATCTATGGAGTACAACCGTCGAAATTTGCTACTTTTCCAGTTTTCTTCCCATATTTAGGTTTGAATGCAATAAATCGCAATCTGTAGGGGATCTATGATGGTCGAGTGATAGCGTGATAGACGACAAGACAAAGCATCTGTCACTTTCCGATCTATACCACTTCAATCCCTCAGAAGACAAAATCGTCTGTTTCCACGATACCTAGAAGATCGTAGGTACTTTGAATTTGCAGATAATTTTGTCTTCTGTAATATTGCTGACCGAGAAATGCACTAAAACGCAAATATGGGAAGAAAACTGGAAAAAGAAGTAAATATTGACGGTAGTACCCCATAGATGACATCGTACCTTCTTTCCTGATGATCGTGGAAAAAATGTTTCAATACAAAAGTTGTAGAAAATTTTATAATCTACAATATTGCCGAACTATAGTTAGCACTAAAATGCACTTTAAACGTAAACATGAGAGGAAAACTAGAAAAAAGTGGCAATTTATAATGATATCTCCTGTCATATCTTCGTCCCTAGGGGTCATAGAAAAAATCTTTGTAGCCAAAAGTTTTAGCAAATTTTGTGTTTTACAATATTGCCAAACCATGTTTAGCACGAAAATGAACTATAACGACAGTACAAGCAAAAACCTGAAAAAAGTGACAGATTTTCCAAGATGGCGGAGAAAGACGTGGAGCTGGAGTGTAAAACATTTCGGGGTACGATGACAAATATTGTTATTTGCGGCATATCAAAAATCCATAACATTACAATCGGACCATAGTTAGAGTACCGGAACAACGATTTACCAAATGTACAACGAAAAAAATTGTATGGGCTGCACCTCTTCCGATATAACATTCTTCCGGCTCAAATTTGGGGATGGCGACAGGCAGATCCGTATTCTGCAGGGTCTAAACCCTCTGATAACGTTGTCACCCCAACTGTTACACGACTTGCTTCTTGTATTCTACTTCTCCAAAAATGGGCCTACTCTATAGAGAGTGTACCCACTATTTATTTATTTATCGTATGGCAATTTGTTTTGAACCGTGAGATCTTCGATAAGACAGTACGGTAGCCACTTTTGTTTCACTTTTAGCACCACCCAGGGGTCACGTGTAGAGTAACGGTGGGTACTTTCCCTATGGACGTGGTGCAACTCCGACCACCCTTTGTCCAGTGAGTGGGCAACTTGACTGTTAGAAGTTCTCAAGCCGCCCGAGGGCCTCCAACTTGGCTTAACGACTGCTGCCATAGACAGCAGCCGGGATAAACGGCTTAACGTGCCTTCCAAAGCACGGGAGCGCTCAGTTAGTAACCAGACAAAGCGGTCACCCATCCATGTACACTGAGCGAAAAAAATGCTAATTATTAGTAAGTTTTAGTGAATCCCAAGACAAAGAGATTATATACTAACGGTTACAAAACAGTTTAGTAGTAATTAGTAGTTACAAGGACAAATTTTTTGGTATTAGTAAATAACTACTATTATCAAAAACTGTTTTGTTACCGTTAGTATATAATCTCCTTGTCCTGGGATTCACTAATAATTAGTATTTTTTTCGCTCAGTGTACTGGCCGCGGCCGTCTTTGCTCAACCTGGGATACCGCACGCGGCACGCAGGCGCCGCTGGACCACGAGCGCTCCAATTTTTTGCTCGTGAGTATAGGATGCGCTACCAAGCCACCGGGGGCAAGAGAAAGAATATTCATGTAAAATTTATACTACACAATTTGTCCGGTTTGCATGTCCAATGTCTTGCTTATGGAATTGTGCCTGTGCCTATAACCCAACCATGAAAAAATGCTCGGTCGCTGACAGAGACAAAGCATGGCGCTCTTTTCTATTTTCTCTTATAGGAATCGCAATAAGGCTATCTTTCTCTATCAAAGCGTGTCAGACCCTTGAGTACATTAGACAACGGAAACACGGAGTAATCGCTTCTTAATTGATACCACAAATTACCGCCAGAATCGTTTACCTGTGAATTACGAAGTGATTAATAGTAATCAACATGGGAACAACACTGGTAGGCGTTAGGATATACTTAGTGATATAGTGATATCAATAATTAGTTTGCATTTTAACGATGTACAGGGTGAAATTTTATTGACCGTTCAAATTTACACAGTAGATTCCTTGGCGAAAATTAAAATATACGTGTTTTTTCTTTCAGTATCTTTCAGTACTAAAATGTTGAGATACAGCAGCTGAAAGATATCCGAAAAAATATGCTTTCGTAGATACTGCCGAAGCGGGTTGTGTGGGAGGCAGCAATAACGATCGCCCGGCCCCACGTTGAGTCGCCGAGACAATTTTCGCATAAAAACCGATTTTTGACGACAACTATCAAAAAAACATTTTTTTTTGGAAAATTTTTCTTCATACTTAGGTACTTTCACGGGCTCAAGACTCTTGGTTCTAAACCATTGTTGTTTCAAGTTCGCAAAAATAGTTTAAAAAAAAATTTTTTTTTTAAATTGTACCCGTTTTTTTTTTCAGAAATTGCATCTTTTATTGATACCTAATGCCTAGGAAAAATTTGAACGGTCAGTAAAATTTCACCCATAATTATAACTAAATTTTATTCCATTTAAGTGTATAGAACATACCTAAGTTCTGTTACTAGTGGCTCTGTGACAATTAACACGTGAATTTTAACCGCTTAGTAAAATATAAATAAGAGGTAGTTAAGAATCGGTAACAAAGTTTACTTACATATTGATTTTTTTGTTATAAATTTTCTCTTGACAGTGCTCAATAGTTATCCATTAGTTTCCTAGTTCTACTAAACCACGTCATTAGTGCCGGCTAAAGAGTGGTTAAATTACAAACATCACATTGCGTTCGAACTAGGCACTACTCTTCATAGTTTCTACAAAATTTATTAGACACAAAGCTAGTTTCCAATTGGACCGGCAGCAAATATAACTTTGCGGGCGCTGTACACTCCCGACCACTACCGAACAGGGTTGTATCTGAATCAAAACTAATTTAAACTCTATATAATGCACGATAAAGTTTATTTTAGAAGGAATCTTGATTTTCAGTAAACAAAAATGTGTTCAAAACTACAAGAATGTTGTTTTTTTTTTTAACTGAGAACATTTAAACTTCATAGTTGGCGTGTTTGCAGCTAGTTGCAATTCACTTGTTTGTTATATACAGTGCGTTACCGGCAAGCGGGGATTAATTGAAACTGATATCAATATGTTCTATTAGCAATTATTTCCATGTATTATCAAATTATAATTAGGTATGTGAATTAACTGCAAAAATGAATTTCCTTATTCCGCACCGTCCATGTACTTACTACGTGCACTGCTCAAGTCATCAACTCACGTGCTTTTCGCAACTCTGGTTGCTAGGCATCGCCCTTATTTATTATGAAGGAATAGAATTCAACTCAAAAAACAAAGCACGCGAGTCGTTTTTAAACAAAACACTAAGGTCTGTCATTTGTACTGAGTTGTCAATTTACTTTGCAGTACATTGAATAATGCATGGCAATTACATTTTTGTTAGAAAATAAGTGAAGTCGAAATTTTGGTTCATAAAATAAAATTAAGCGCCAACTTAAATAAAAGCCCGCTTGCCGGTGACACACTGTATATTGTAGTCGTTTGTTAAAAGAAACAGTTCGGCTCGTTTATTAACTCGTTTGTTAATAAACGAGCCGAACTCCTCGCCTGGCCTCAAGCACCATTGTTTAAGTAGCTAGGTATCATTATTATTATTAAGTGATGACATTTACTTTTATATTGTAATTCTATCTCAATTTATGTTAACTATATGACATGTCTGGTGTATACTGTTATTGACAATAATTATATTGAATAAATGAAAATAAAAATACCAGCTAAGACACACGAATGTATGTCTGTATGATATGACCACTGCTAAGAAGTGGTAGCAACTTTCAGTGGATACAATTGATACTTTAGGGACCACTACAATATTTGAAAATTAGTGGTGGCTCGACCTGTGAAAAATAATTTTATTTGACGTCCTTCTGGCAACGATATAAAATATATGGTGAACAATTTAGTATTTTTGAAATGGCTAAAGTTGACGAAATGGCAAACAGGCTGCCAGCGTCACAGCCCACCTGATAGTAATAATAAGGTGAGCTGATTATTATTGTTATTATCGTTTATTCCATAAATACACTTAAGTATTGCATTATAAAAGGGTCGTTATTCTTTTTTGCCGACAATAGCCTGTTCCTTAACCATATTTTGCGATTAATTAGAGTATTGGTATGTTTTATTAATAAATCTCACGGTTCTAAATAATTGCCATAATCCTGTGACAGAGTGGTAAGTCGAAGTGCTGTCCATGGGCCACTCTGTCACAGCGTTTTCGAATTCAATAAAATCGTTATAACGCTTGTATGTTTGAGGAGTTCCTTCAATTTCACATGGATCCAATCATCAAAACTGGATTTTGGTAACAATACGGGACCAACCTTGAAGCATATGGTTTCAAACAAAGAATAAAAAAGTTTTATAAACGACGAAGAATCTAACTCAGAACTCTTTTTTTATGTGTTCTTTTTACGTTATATACGTTTTTTATGCGTTACCTCAGGATTTCTGAGGTAGCTATAGAACCTCCTCCTGTTTTTGAAGTTCATTACCAAGTATTGTAACAGATCGACATCCGACATTCGTGTGAAAACCTGTGGAAGCTTCTAAGCTTCTAGAAAACCTCAAAGCTTAGCAAAGCTAAATGATTTTCTTTAAGTTTCATTATCAACGAAGCTTTTCATCGTAATCGAATGGCGTCAAAATCAAGTTTTGATAAGCTCATTTATTTACAATTGGTACATAACTTATTGAAGCAATATATTCTAAAGGATAATTAAATTATATTTAAATTTAAAGTGTTTCAATGGTTATTAGGATAGCTTTAATGGTGCCATCTAGTGTTAAATAACCAGACTAGGTTAGCGAATAATCCAACTATTTAGGAAGGTTGTCGTTAGTTCCATATATTAACAATGTGCGTAGTTATCTGAAATTGTTGGGATAATGTTATTCATTCACAACGCCGAGATCAACGTGAACTCATCTTGGACTAACCAGTGTAGGTCGACCTCTAGTTGCGTATTGTTAGTACGAGTCCCGGTGTCTAGTTATAATTGAGATGACCGTTGAGTTGTTTTGATGTGAGTTGTTAATTGCCAACGAGTAGCAGTGCCGCGCCATCGCTATTAGGCGGGTAGTTGAACGAACATTGCGCGTGGCTACCCTGCTAAAAGAAGAAATATTTAACAACGAAGCAATCTGTTTTGTATTAGTGTCTATTTATTTTAGTCGGGTTTTAATGGCTTAGGCGTAAGGAGAGATATCTGTTATTGAGTAGGAAAACTAGAACTTATTCTTGACCAATGGGAAAACGTGATTTAATCCGTTGACGAATCGATAGGTTTCCCTCCAGAATTATGGTAAAGGATAGTGATCGTGTGATGTTAGGGGTCGGGGGCGATATGAGGCTTTATAACGAGATACACAACGGTTTCGAGACTTTTTCGTCTCTTCGGCTGCGGGACTTCAGGGTGCTGAATCTTCAGGAGTGTCCATGTGAGTCGTTTAAGGTTTATTTGCCGTGTTAGCTAGGATTCATGTAGGGTTTCATTCTGTTAGGATATCATAGGATGTTGTGTGTATAATCCTTTCTGTTCACAGGATTTATTGTCATCGAGTGCTTAAATTCCATATAGCAAATATCGGTGTTATCTTCCTTGTGTTTTACGGGTGCGTGTACGTTACATGCCTATATACTATGACTTCGCGGGTACGTTACTACTTACATACAATAATTAATGAGTAGTAACAAGTTCAAATTACATTCACAAGATCCTTGTTTAGCGATGTCGTTGATCGTTGTGGAGTGACGAAACTCCTTTTAAATGAATATAGTTTATGCCACATAAACGTCCATTGGTTGATTCCTTTGTTACGAATGTCGTCTAACATTACTGCAACAATCACCTAATCAATAGATATTTGCTAGATGGAATATCTTATGCGGCTACGGAGTTTTACTACCTGATTTTATAAAGAAAATGTGTTTTATTTGACCCACAATTATTGTGCATGCTAATAATTAACCATTTTACGGTGGTGGATTTTGTATGCAATAATTTTTATGAATAACTGTGCGTAGATGCTATTTATACAAGCTGGTTCAATGTCAGATAATTAGATGATTATGATTTAAATTAGTTTTAAAACCTTTTTATTTTGTACTCATTTATTTAGCTGTAATCAAATCATTAACTCAATGATAGGATTGTTACTTTTCCCGAGTTAATACCTTTGTTGTAATATTTAACGATTAATATCACGTATGGAGGTGTCGTATTAATAATTTAACTATACTTATTATAAACGTACGTTATGTATCCTTGAGTAGGTTTTGTATGATTTAGTTGTATGTGGCTTTCGTTAGTATTTAATACATGCAGTTTTATCGTGTAGGCGTTATTTTAACTCCTAGGTTGCTAAATAATTAGGTTGTATTCGTTCGTACATATTTATAAGTATATCTAAATAAGTAAAATGCCATGATTGGGGCATTTGGAAGGTTTTGCGAAATCAAACCTATATAAGAGAAAGATTCACTATGTCCAGAAGATGACTTCGTCAACGTTTTCACAAAGCCAACGACGATATGCTTCCACCTATACTCGGACCATCGACATTTCTACGGGACGTGTACCCAGCCAGCAGTTCGTACATGTGGGCAATCGACGACCAGTGCCAGGCCACCCTCAGTTCACAGCTATGCCATAACTATCTGACATCACCATCGGCGAAGCTAATCACACTTGCGGCGTTTGGACAACGGGGCTGTTCCTGCTCGATGACCACATAGCCTACCACTGTACACACGCAGATGAAGAGATCCTAAATGGTTTCTAAGTTTCGCAAAGCTTTCTGACTGCGTTAACTAATGGTATTTATTCACGTTCCCGCTATTTTATATGTCATGAATACTGTTACATTTTAATAGGTCGGAATGCTATCGTTGCGCTGTGTGATATAAATTTATATTTAACGTACAGTCAATATCGTAATTGATCTTGGCGTAACTGCCTTTGATGGAACTTTGATTTCTATACTATATTTGTAGTCTGTTGACTATTATACAATAATATTACGTCAATACCTTTATCATCACTGTTGCCCTGTGCGACGTGCGTATTTATTGATGATACGAGTATATGGTATTTCATTATTTTATATTTAAATACCAAATTATACATTTACTAATTTATTGTAGTTGTTAGAACTGGTCGCAGTGGCTTTTATTATCCGTGATGTTCTAGCAATGAGGTAATGTCACAGGATGGACTGCCGATCATTTATTACAGTATGTTAAAGTTGGCGTTCTTTGGTACCTGTTACCTCAGTGGGGTAGGTACAGGCATGAGTTTAGTACATGCTTATAAACAAAATTCATCGGTTTTATCATCTTACTCATAATATATAGAATTATGCATATACATCACATCTTCATAAGCATCTTCGCAGAGAAGATTAACACTACCCGTAGGGATAGTTTGTACATTTTGGAAACAAGCTGATTTGGCCTATTTCTCTACTGATTTCGTCAAAGCTAGCCGACACGGTATTCATTAAAGCCCCTGCCCATTGGTTCTCTAATCAGCATTCATGAGGTAAATAGTCGGGATACAAAATAGGCTTATTCATTGGTCGGTTCAGCCTCGAAAATCCCAGGCTTTTGGAAGTTAAGACTTCCCGTAAAGTACTCGGTATTTCCTTCAAAATGTGTCCGGACCCTGATATCCTCAGCCTTGTAAGTCGTCGTTATTTATTATTTATTAATTAAAAACAATTGACAAAAACTTATGTCTAAGTACATCGTCCCGCAAAACTGTTTGCACAGTTTGACTGTGGGATCCATGAGTCTATTCTATTACAATATAACTTAATGTTAGGAACTATGCGGAGGTAGGCACTTAAAGTGCTAAAAAATATAAATAAACAGTACTTAAAGTGCTAAAAATGTAGGCTTAAATGTTGTGGCAAAGAAGTAGACAGATAGCTAAATATAAGATAGGTATTTAAATACTGTTGAGGTAATGTCGGAACAAAGCTCTTAGTTAGACCTTGTCGGTAAGTTATGTCAAAAAATGTAATGTTCTTCAAAATTCTTTTGGTCTAATTGATCTTTATAAAACCCAGCTACACGATTTGGCGGAGTTTCAGATATGTTTAGTAAATTGGTTAGTTTTATTTCTTTTTAATACCCTAATTTATGTCCCACTGCTGCGAAAATATTAGATTTTCTTTACAAAAATTACAACATCTTTATGTAGTACAAAAATTCACACAAACTTCGGTGATCGGAGGAGACCCGGTGTATTCAACGTGGTATGGACGTTGGCAAAAGATTCACATAAAATACTGAAGCATCCCTAAGGCGACTTCCTGATTTGTCGGTGCGGAGGCAGTACCATTTTTTACTGCGCCCCTACATTTAAATCAGTGCTTCCTGACTGGCGCGGGATACGCGCTAGCGGGACGATGCGAAGGCAGTACTGCTCCGCTTCTGCGCATGAAGTCGCCTAACGGAACTTCTTTTGTAGTCGTCTGAAAATGTACGATCGTGCTTAGGCGGTCTAGTATCAATTCTAGTATCCTGACAATATTCACTTGAAATAAAATGTAGTTATTACTCCATCACCCTATCTTTGAGCGACCTTGCCTTGGAATGTAAACTGTACCGTATAAAAAATAGGGTTGTTTTTAGAATAAAGTTCTCGTATCCAATACGATGTTTCGAAAGTAAATTATTTCTCAATAAATGTACAGGTAAGTACTTCGACTAGCTTTGCATATCGCATAGTGTAAAGGAAATTCTTCAAGCGAGTGTAAGGGGATGTCGGGGCACAATGGAGTCTAATACGACACGTTATATCGATATAGAAAATCGGTATACATAGCTTAAATGTATTTTCATGTGGTTTGTTCAGTGTCCCGTGTTGGTTAGATTAGCACCACTCCCTTTCAACACAAGGGAGTAAGAAACTACGATTGGATTGAAGTATGCTGTGGGCAATAGGAGCAACCTATCACTGCAACATCAAGTTTTATCGATTTTTAAGTAATAACCTTTTCAATTTTAAGTAATAATTTGTCCATTGTTGCATGTATGACTAGTAGATGTAATTTTTTTTAGTTATACACACAATCCACACAGTTCAATCGCAACTAAGCCGAGGAACTTATCCCGTTTGCCGAAAGTGGATAATTTGGACCAAATCCTCCGGGATCCGTAGTCCGTGGGGGACACGCGACTTAGACGGTCTTACCGACTTTTCAGTTTCAGTGTTTCAGGCTGTAAAGTTTCGCTAGTTTGGATTCTAGATGCTTGACTAGGCTTTATTGTATTGTTTCTATTGGAAACAATAGTTTGTCTTTACACACTTATATTTAAAATATGTTTGTTTTGTTTTTTAAGTAGGGAAGCAAATACATACGTGGTATTGTGTGATTACAGGATGAATGATGTATAGTCATTATAGTCAAACCTTGCTAAAACATTGTGCCTGGATCGTTCCTCTCTTAGCAGAAATGATTTGTTTCAGAGCTTACACCGCGTTTTTTAAACGTGCTAATGATGTGGTTTCTTATACTACCAGTTTTATTTTTACAGTAGCAGATGGTTGTTTATTTTTTTTTATACAACGATGGTGGTTATCTTCACCCATATTATAGTAAATCCTCTTTAATAAGTTCAAAAACCGTAGATAAGACCCCGCTTTATAATATACTGTGCGGCTGTTGCGCGCGTCCCCTATAAGATCACCAAACACAGCTGCGGGACACAGCTGCGGGCTGGCGGCGGCGCGCGGGCCGTCCAGTCGAGGCAAACATGGCGCACGCCGGCGAGACGTGCCCACACGAAACACATGAAAGAGGATTTAATATACTGCCAGTTGCATAAACTACTATTATACAACGACGGTGGCAAATAATTTGACCCAACCACCTACTTATGGTAAGCGGACACCGCAGCCTATAGACACACGCAACTCCAAAGGAGTCACGTGCGCGTTGCCGACCCTTTATTAAATTTGAGGATTCACTGTGTTGAAAGCAGAAGGACAAATTAAGGTCCCTCGCTCTCAACACAGTGCATCCTCGGGAGCTCTGACAACCTTACTCACCTCCAGGAACACAACAATACATACTTACTTGTATTTTTTTTTTAATGCCTGACTACACATACTTGTAATGTGAGTAGTGATGCTTGTTGGGCTGCTCTAAATTCGAGCAAGATGACCAGGGGTCGGACAAAAAGTGCAGATGACGTAAAAATGACGTAATCTTGCACACAGGATCATGTTTGTATTTAGCCGAAAATAACTTACTAAAACGAGTGGAAGAATCTATGGACAAACAGCATAAGATACTCAACCACAACATCATTAATCTGGAAAAAGCGACGAATGTTTTGGCTAAGGAAGTTGTAGCTAATTTTTTAAAGGGTCGGCAACGCGCGCGTGACTCTTTTGTAGTTGCGTGCGTCTATAGGCTGCGGCGTCCGCTTACCATCAGGTGGACCGCACGCTTGTTTGCCACCGTCGTCGTATAAAATATAAATACCTTCCGTGTGACATGTAGTAACAAAGTAGTATTAATGAAGTAACAAAATAATCGTAAATAAATCCATGGAATTAATAATACAGGTGATAGGGTGATGTAGTGAATAAAATAAATTTCACGAAACTTGTAAATATAAATTTTATCTAAATAAAATCGTGAAGAAACATTAGCTAAGCAATAACGAAGTCAATTTATTGTTCATCTGACTGACACTGTGTCAGTCAAAAACGTACTTACTCGTTTCAAGTGGCGATATCGTTTAATAAAGAGGTTGATAAATGAGAAGTGATAATGATAATTGTTTATGAAAATCAAAAATTCTTTTTGAAATCACCTATAAGTGGTTTGACGTCATCCGCACTTTTTGTCCGCCCCTAATCAATCAATTTCAATTCTTTAAAAAATGGCTTCCATCAATGATGATTTCGCCAATGTCACGTGTTCAATGACGTTGTTCGGTAACGACGCCATGACAGTAGATAAGATTTTGTACGGTAAATGGATTCTGCCCGTCGTCGCCCCGGGCACGTGTGCTCACCAGCGCGGCGACGATCAAAATCCGTCCGACCCCCGAAGATTACATTTTACTAAAATGTCATCGCTACACAAGGGATTAAGCACAATGTAAACAAAAACCACTTAGCCTTAAAGTAAGAAAAAGACAATATTGATGGAGACCTAATTCATTTAGAGCAAGCGGGCGAGCCGCTGAATAATGCATCCCATTCACTCTGCGATCTTTCGTATTCGGCGTAAGGCGGGCGGTTCACTGGGCGCATAAATAGGAAAAAAACGGCCTCATCTGTTATACGATTCAATAGGTTTGCTCATTGTGACATGTTATGTGTAGGGTACAGTCAACATTTAAAATTCTATACGTAATCTCGTCCCAAAATAAGCGAACATGACTTTAGTGACACGAGCGTAAGAGCGTACAAATTCACTAGCACAAGTCCGCTTGAACAAGTCCACTCGTAAATAATTGTGATTATTTAAATTCAACGATAAATATTTAAAAAAGGGGAACGCTATGTTTCAATTGGTCATAAACAGATTTAGGTTCGCGTCTTTCCTGTGGACATATCAAAAGTTAAGGGCTACAAAGCTTAATTTTGGATTGGTCTAGTAACCCGCATAAACGGCGTCTCCGGTTCTATAAATCCATGTAATAAAATCATAACTCACATGCTCATAAGCCGTTAACTATTGACCACAGGAGAAACGACTTTTGTTTTTGCAAGTGTTTATAACCACAATCCGAACACCGTGTAAGTAGTCTAATAGCCCCCTAGAAAATTAAAAGTATGTTTGTACTCGGATTTAAAATACAAAACAGATTTATATCTTTACGGTCCTACTTTGGGGCACTTGGTACCTTACCAACGTGGACATGATGAGTATGAAATGGCCCCTATTTCACCACGTCGACAATTGTCAGTGACATATGTAGAGTGACAATGGTCAAGCGACAGGTCATGGACAGGATATGTAACAATTTTGAAAATAATTTTCTATAGAAATGCGTATAAACATGACAGGCATTTTGTTACAATTGTTTGACAATAACGTTGTGAAACAAAAATGATTCTTCCTAGTCTTGTTTGTAGATTTGTCAGTAAATCTTGACATGAGATTGAAGCTGTGTCAAGCTTTGTAGTTTTTACCGACATATCACACCATAATTCACAACATAATTGTCATACAGACAATTGTAGCAAAATGCCTGTCATGTTTATATGTATTTCTATAAAAATAATTTTCAAATATGTCACATGTTACCTGTCGCTTGACAATTGTCGCTCGACATATGTCACTGACAATTGTCGACGTGGTGAAATAGGGCCCTTGAAAGGCTTAATACGGCTCACTTCAGCTTCTCGTTAATAAAGACATTTATCTAAACACATATCATAAATCCTCTAATATGCGTTCGGAAACCGTAGAAAATGACTCTCATTTCAACATTCAATGAATTTATGGCAATTTTCTTATCTGTGGTTACAGCAGTAATATAATTTTTCATTTTAATCCCATATATGATGTTAAAATATTAAACGTCAAACAAAACTGTCAAAATTTAAATGTCAAAGTTGACATGTCCCTATTCTAGTATCACTGAAAATTCAAATTCAGTCGATGCGAAATGTCAGCTCGATGTTTCTTTAGTATATATCGCACGAAATTTGAGCTAGAACGACATGATCACATCAGAATAGGGACTCTTTACTTTTTAAAATAACATTCAGGTATCGGTTGCCAGTTTCTGATTTCGATATTTCCGCAACCGTGCAAAAAAGGTTGTATTAACACAATTATTGCATTTATTTACTACGGTTTCTGAACCCATCTTAGAGTAGTTATAATATGTGTGTAGATAAAGTAATGTATGCAACTGTACATAATTAGGCATTAAAACACTCGTATGGCCTTATTATGAAACTCGCCTTCGGCTCGTTTCATAAAACACACTCATGTTTCAATGCCTCTCATTATGTACCAGTTGCATAAACTACTATTAATACTAGTCTAATGTGTCAGTTTGTTACCTTTATTCATTCCGCCTTATTAAATTCAGTACCTAATGTATCGATATTGCTGTATCGACACTTGGCACTACACTAAAAATCAATAAATTAGACAATTTAAAACGTGTTAATTTGTGGTTAGTGACATTAGTGACATATCCGCAACAAAAAATAAATCGTGATCACAGAATAGTATAATAGTACAGGTAAATTACTTTCGAGACGTTTTTGCATTTATAGTTGTGTACGGACAAAATTGAAATGTGTGTAATAGTAGTTTATGCAACTGGTACATAATGAGGGGCATTAAAACACGAGTGTGTTTTATGAAACGAGCCGAAGGCGAGTTTCATAATAAGGCCATACGAGTGTTTTAATGCCTAATTATGTACAGTTGCATACATTACTTTATCTACACACATATTATAACTACTCTAAGATGGGTTCAGAAACTGTAGTAAATAAATGCAATAATTGTGTTAATACAACCTTTTTTGCACGGTTGCGGAAATATCGAAATCAGAAACTGGCAACCGATACCTGAATGTTATTTGAAAAAGTAAAGAGTCCCTATTCTGATGTGATCATGTCGTTCTAGCTCAAATTTCGTGCGATATATACTAAAAAAACATCGAGCTGACATTTCGCATCGACTGAATTTTAATTTTCAGTGATACTAGAAAGGACATGTCAACTTTGACATTTAAATTTTGACAGTTTTGTTTGACGTTTAATATTTTAACATCATATATGAGATTAAAATGGAAATTATATTACTGCTGTAGCCATAGCCACAAATAAGAAGATTGCCATAAATTCATTGAATGTTGAAATGAGAGTCATTTTCTACGGTTTCCGAACGCATATTAGAGGATTTATGATATGTGTGTAGATAAATTATTTTTTAAGTGTCTGTAAATTTAAATTTAGAATCCCTGTAAATATACAAATACTATTACAAATGCAAAAAGTTTTGTTGATGTGTTGTTTTATTTTCTATGTTTTAGTGTCATCATGACAGGTTTTCTTTTGGTTGTAGGTTGTACCGATTGCACGTGTGTGCACGTTTCCCACCGCAAAATATGCCAGTACGATTGGTATGGGAATATGACACTAAGGGCTACTCCCTTCCGACGAAGTTCGGAAGCCTGTGTTGCTCGCAGGCTGTTATGCATAACCGTGCGACATTCAATTTTACATGTAAATATCTGTTTGTTTATTCAGCGACGCCGGTAGCGATCCTAACTCGCGATACCAGAACACTGGAGCTACGAAATCGAAACACTGTTTACATACGAATACGACTAAAGCCTTAACACATTCAGCACAGAGGACACGACCGTTCGTAGACAGTTTTCGAGTCACTTGCGCGTTGCCGACCCTTTATAAATTTGAGTTCGGTCCTTATATACTTAAAATAACACCTTGTGGGGGGTAGACCCCCCACAAGGTGGACTGATGACCTGGTAAAGGTCGCGGGAGTCCGCTGGATGCGGGTGGCGCAAGACCGGTCATTGTGGCACTCTTTGGGGGAGGCCTATGTCCAGCAGTGGACGTCTTTCGGCTGATATGATGATGATGATGATGATACTTAAAATTATTTGAACTGTCCGAGTTGTTTCAAATCAGGCCGTTCAAAAAGCGACTTTACTGCCCAAACGTGAAGATTCAAAGTCCAATGATAAGTTTTATAAAATGTCGGACATTTTAAATAATTTCTACTATACTAGCTTTTAGGCCGGTGCACATTGGTTGCGTGCGCAGCACGTAAGCGTCGACGTGCACGTGCACGTGCGCGTTGTGAAGTATGAATCCCCATAGTCGATGTCACACCGATTGCGTGACGTGTGCGTACGCGTGCGCACGCATGTGGTGTGACATCTACTATGGAGATTCATACTTTACAAAGCGCACGTGCACGTGCACGTCGACGCTTACGTGCTGCACACGCAACCAATGTACACCGGCCTTTTACCTAGACTTAGTATAAAAATATTTTTTGACAATTTGTATAGCTTAGGGTCAACAAAATGCTTACCCTACGGACGTGGTGTAACTTCGCCCCCTTGTCTAATCATTGCTCTCCCATACGCGCAGTAAGAAGCACTGACAGCTGCCAGATTTCTGATACCATACCGCTTCCGCGCGCCACACACACAAATCTGAAAGTTGGCTAGTGTTTGTTAGAAACATGCCGTATACAAGATTTCATAGCTCCACCAACATGAATGTTTTGCTTGTAATTGATAGACTCAGATAGTGAATACTAACTGGTTCTGTATCAAAGGGATTAATATTCACAGATACTGTAAACAAATATAATGGCAGGTTTCACTTGCTCTTGATATTGTTTGTGATACAATTTATTATGATTGTAATGGGATCGTACATAGAGTGTGGGAATTTGAAAAGTTATGTGACGATATTGCTGATAAAATACAGGTTTCAGAGCAAAGGTATTTGTTGCCCGAGCCAAAGGCGATTACAATAATGAAGTAAATGTAACCAATAGTGTGTACAAAATTTTACTTATTCCTTTGGCCAGGAAGTGTATTTTGTCGAATATTTAGGGTTCTTTTTCACAATTATCGGGACAAATAAATAAACCTCTGTTGCATAAATCTTAAGTTTCTTTTAATTTACCGCGGTAATACATTTCTCATTATAATATACTTTATGTCACACCTGGCGATAAAGCGGCAATTACCGCACGCTCCGCGCGCGGGAAATCCCACTTCCTGGCCAGGGGGTGACATAAAATTGTGTACTTAACACGGGCGGTAATAAAGAAAGCCTCAGATCGCATATTTATCGCCCTTGCCTTCGGCTCGGGCGTCAAATACCTGCGATCTGAGTCATTCTTTGTTTTACCGCCCTTGTTAAGTAATGTACTATAAAAGTAACTTTATTGGTAAATAGGCGTGCCCGGATAGAATCCATCATAGGTAATTATTGTTCGCATCTGGTTACAACACTGGTTTAAATCACCGCTGACAGCTTACACAGGCCGGTTAGCTAAGTGTTTACAAAAGGTCGCATCTCACAACAAGATCCTCGGTGCACACGACCGTTTGATCATAACAGGCTTTATATCATGTTATAGCAATCCTATATATGCTAATTAATCCGAACCAGAAGCACTTGTCCCGTTAGAATTTGCATAGTTATCAGGGCCAGATGTTTTAGTAAGACCCTATTTCCAACTACAGTCATCATTAAATAGAGGTATATCTGTGCTCTTCAGGGTGCTCAGAAATATCTTAAAATGTACTTCTTCTTTGACTTCTTCTATTAGCCCCCTCTCATACTCGTATGATAGGGATGGGTTAGTAGTCCCACGCTAATGACATGACGAAACTAATAAGAGCTAGAGAGTTGAGCTGCGTAAAAGTTTAATGTCAAATAATTCATGTTTTATCGTTGACTGCACTTTTTTTCACAGCACGCTTGATACGACACGACGCCAACTGTTTTTCTTATTTGGTACACGTAACGCGCCTTGGTCTTCCTTGCCTCGCCTTCCCTCTATCTTTCCTTCCAAAATGGTTTTGAAGAAGTTGTCGTGCCGTATCAAATGTCCAATCATTTTCCCTCTTCTATTGTTGCTGACAACGTGCTCTTCTCAATCTTCTCAAATCGAAATCATACATATAAATTGAAAATGTGCCATTCCAGTGGGGAACAAAGAGTTACAAACAAGTTCCTAACTCCGTGCTCTATCTTTTTCAATAGGTAACTTTCATTCGTAACTTCTGCACGTGCCTTCCGTTTCTTCGTAGTCTAAATTCGTCCGTAATACTTTTGAGACGGGAGAGAAAATTCACTCGAATTATGAAGTAATTAGAAACATTGAAAGAAAGTATCTTGTAATGTGTCTCGGTATATATAAACCACACGTGTCATGCTTATGTAAAAAAAAACCATTTTTAGTTCCACAAGATACAGGCACGGCCTAGTTTGGGACCCATTGACTATCTTCCCGTGTAAAATGTGTTTAAGTTCTAAATAAATTATTTATATTTTCTATTTCTATTTTTTATTTCTATTAATTACAGGAGCGCTCGAGGCCCAGCGGCGCCGGGTACCGCTTGCGGTATCTAAGGTTAAGCAACGTGGGCAGCGGTCAGGACTTGGATGGGTGACCGCTTTGAGTGGTTACTAACTGAGCGCTCCCGTGCTTTGGAAGGCACGTTAAGCCGTTGATCCCGGTTGCCGTCTATGGCAGCAGTTGTTAAGCCAAGTTGGAGGCCTTCGGGCGGCTTGAGAACTTCTAACAGTCAAGTTGCCCACTCACTTGACAAAGCCTAATAAGGTCTAGTTTCGCCTTGATGGGGTTGGAAGGTCAGATGGCAGTCGCTTTCGTAAAAACTAGTGCCTACGCCAAATCTTGGGATTAGGTAGCGGACCCCAGGCATCCTTCAGGATGAAACTGTACTGGGATAACGCTAGGAGGATGATGATGATTTTTATTAATTACACAAGATATGTTTTTTATGATTATTATTGTGAGCCTGTATTGTTGGAAAATTTATTTTACATTAATTATATTCCAATTTTTTTGTGCGTACAATGCTATTAGCATTTTCTATCAGTCAACATTTAGACAAAGCAGACAAAAAGGAACAAAAAATAACATTGCGGACGGTGCATATATATAAATAGCACACAATGTGTGTTTGTTTAGGCAGATACACGTATGCGTACATCATCATCATCATCAGCCTATATATGTCCCACTGCTGGGCACAGGCCTCCTCTCATAGATGAGAGGGATTGGGCAATAGTCCCCACGCTGGCCCAGAGCGAGTTGGGGACTTCACATACAACTTTGAATTTCTTCGCGGATGTATGCAGGTTTCCTCACGATGTTTTCCTTCACCGAAAAGCTAACGGTAAATATCAAATGATATTCCGTACATAAGTTCCGAAAAACTCATTGGTACGAGCTGGGATTCGAACCCACGACCGCCGCTTGACAGCCGCATGCTTGAACCACTGGGCTACCGTAGCTTCATGCGTACATAAATAATGTTAAATATAACTACTAATTATTACTTTTTTCCCTAAAGATATACCTATAATTGATATTAATAAATGCCATCTCTTATTATGGAATTTTTGCTTCCTAAACTTGTGGGTAAAATATATTATTTATATCAACTGCATAGTTGCATTTCGGGATATCTAGGCAAAAAAAGCATTCGAATTTCGCGCAGGGAGTAAGGTCTATTTTTCCTTGAACGCGTTCAGTATCATGCCATCTTTTATTCATGTGCAGGCGACCGAATTATACACTTAAATAGATTGCCAAGAAAGTTAACTTAATAGTTCTTTCTCACTGTTTCTTGCATTTTCTGGATTTATATATCTTGTTTCTACCCTAGGGAGACAAACGGGTAATTAATCTTTCCTTTGCCGCTTTTTGTAGTTGTACAGGATAAGGGATAGTCTTTATAGCACAACCTCAACAAACATAACACAGTACAGTACATAATGATAATGGGTAGAGGCAAACAACGGGCGGTCTTCTCGCTAAAGAGCGATCTCTTCCAGACAACCATATGTATTTTGCATGAAATATATTATGTTCTTACTTATAAAATTAAACTTGAGTTTAAATATTGAAATAGAAAATGTAAAACAATAGCACTGACTGTAAAATGCGCAGACTTACCGATTTCATATATATTAGCAATTCAATTCCTTGCACAGAGAAACGTCTAAGTTTCCACACAAAGTTTCACTAATGAAAGGAATTTTGTGAATCTTAAAAGGAATTTCGTGAATCTTAATCACTTGAAAAGCAGATATTAAATTCGTAGAAGATTTACAATCAATCTTAAAAATTATGCATTGATAAAAGTAGCATAAAATAGGGAACATGCATGATTTACGGAGTAGTTAAAGATACCATACACGGAAATGTTAAAATATGCACAAATAATTTAATTAATTAAAATCAAAAACCAACATTTCTTTACACCTGGGCAAATATTATTTAATCTTTTCCCTTGGGCTAGATGCTGGCCAAAAACAAACGAATTACATCGTCACATTCAGCATAAAATACTGCAACTTTTTAATATAAATTGAGAACTCAATCGGGTATCCAACTCTTAAAAATATTTTCTTTTGCTTTAAATAAAATCTGCTAAATTTATTTATATCTCAACATGTTGAAGTTTGCCTCCAGCTGTCCCTCTACATTTTCCTAGTAAAGGACAAGTTGTAACGAGTTTATCCGGGATCCGGCTTAGAACCGGGCTTGTCCCCTTCCCGGATTATACATGCTTCAGTGGCTTGAACACCGCTGATTGGTGACTGTAGTATCCACATGTAAAAGCATTTGACGCAGCAAAATTTTAAAAGCGTGACGTTATTAAGCAGGTAAATTATTTCCATGTGATAAAACATTTTTGATTTAAAGCATTCAACAAGAAATAAACTTAACATTATAATATTTTACGGGTCCAGACGATGAACTGTGTTGCGAGCGAGGGACCTAAATGTCTCCCTTCTGCTGTCAACACAGTGAATTCTCAATCCTATAGAGGTTCGGAAAACGACTTTCTAGTTGCAGGATAAGATGCGACCACCATAACAAGCGACGCTAATGGCACTGGATTAGCCAGACCCTTCGCAGAGATTCCGATCACATTCCTAAGCAAGCGCTGGATTGGAATTCACAAGGAAAGCGCAAGCGTGGCCGACCCAAACAGACCTGGCGACGCACAGTTGCAGACCCGAAGAAGATCGGGAAGACGTGGACCGAGAGCTCGAAGCCCAAGAATCCCAAGATCGAACGGGATGGAGAATCACTGTGGACGCCCTCTACTCTATCCAGTAGACATAGTATAATAATTATGCGGCGATACCGGGACGAATAGGGGCTATATGTGACTGTGTTGGACGTCCCCGCCGGTCGAAATATCAGTTGCACTCTCGTGCTAACTCCGGGCCCGTTCTAGGGATTTTATATCGATGTTTATATTAATATCAAATATATATCAATCAATGAAATTAGTAAATTCAAAATCGTTTTCTGCGTCTGCTGTTTATCCGTTAAATCCTCTTAAACCTCGTAAAGGATTATTATATTCTGCTTGGATCAGAAAACAGTTTTGAGTCATTTTAACTAATAACTTAAAAATATAAATAAAACATGGCAATTTTTCGCACATTATCTTGTATCTTAACTTCTAATACTCCAACACCGTTTTAGCAAAATATTCAAAACGTTATTCCCAAACAAAATGGCTTCGCTACGGATCCACTCCGATCCAGTATATACCGGATATAGGCGGTTTAAGTCGCACCAATCCGGATCGGAAAGGACTGGAAAGATTTATGCAAACTCCGCATACGCGCCATTTGAGAACGATTTAGGTTGAAAACCACAATAGGCAGTGGGAATGTTATTAATGTTTTGCTTGCACGTGCAGAACACCTACAGTTGAGTTTGAAAATAATAGCAGCATACATAAACTACACAATACCTATATAAATACACTACAAATACTTCTACATCTGATTTATGTCAACATTACCTACGTATGTGGCGTAATAAATACGTTATCTAAATAGTAAACAGCAAATAATCCCCACAAAGTGGAATATATATAAGTATAGGCACATAGGTAACACATATTTTATTCAAAAATATTAGAATTAATAACTTCTCTTATTTTTTTTATCTGAACAGACCACCCCGTGATCTACGATAAAACCCATCAATATACCCCGAAGTATATCCACGTATCTCCAAGCTCCTAAGACACTGATCTCGCTTGACTAATGATTTCAACCTCTGATTGATTACCAGTTAAGCCTTCTTACTCAAGTTTTTTTTATCGGCCAAAGGAATTTCCTTTTACGTTTGTCGGGAACGTCGAGCGAATGGCGAAAAGTTTTTTGGAAACAAAGCAATTAAGTATCAATTAACTCCGACAGTTACAGGTTTGCTATTGTGGTTGTCACATTAATTTTATATTATAAATAATTAATTAAATATTTATATTAGAATTATAACAAATACTTACAAAAAGCTTAAATAAATATTTTTTTTTTTATTTTTTTTATTTTATTTATCAACACTTACCACTATTTTTACAGGTACTTAGCCTAAGACAATAGTGTAACTCCCATTTATAGTATATCTACTTTCTATTTTTCTATGCTAGAACGCTTATAACATAAAACATACAATGCTGTTCTTGTGTTATAAAACGACAGGTATTTTAGATATATCACCGAAATTTTAAAGTTAATCTTCCTAACCCGGCTGCCTATATCATAAACGTTTACAACTCACTGATGATATTCAACGGACTTTAACTATAAGTCTTAGTACCAACGCGCAAGGTAACTTTTACTTTGCAGCGTTAGTACATTTCCGAGTTTGCATAGCAATTTCTCTACTTCTGGTGTATTTTGTTCAAGCTTTTGTTTAAATACGATGAATTGACCTCGGGAGGCCATTTATCTTCCTGAATGTAGTGTAAATATGTCGTGTAAGTAAAGTTTAACGCAGATTGGGTCGGACAATTGGACATGTCGCCCCGGTTCGGATCTCTTCATAGTATGTTACAGTATTGAAATTAAGTGGTTTAAAAAAATATATGTTTAAATATTTAGTAGGTTGCAATAAGTTTAGTTGTTTGGAAGTTTGTTACTCAATCACGCAAAAACTACTCAACGGATAATGATGAAACCTGATATGCAACGAATTTATAGCCTGGATTGCTATATAAAATACCTTTAATTGCTTTGTTATTTAATAATGGTAAAGTAGAAACCGCAGCCTATAGACGCCCATTACGCCAAAGCAAGTCACGTGCGCGTTGCCGACCCTTTATTACATTTGAGTATTTACTGTGTTGCCAGCAGAAGGCTGGTTTTCCACTAGAGCTATGCTATGTTTTCATACATTTGACACGTAGCACGAGCTGGAGCTATGTGTCAAATGTATGGAAACATAGAATAGCATAGCTCTAGTGGAAAACCAGCCTAAGTGACCGGGTAAGGTTAGGTTGCACCACAGTGCATCCTCGAGAGGGAGGACTGTGGTCTTCTGCAAGGTGGAGGTATTTCCCCAGTTGGGCTACTCCAAATTCGAGCAAGATGACATTCATTCATTCATTCAATAAATGCCCGCGTGCTGGTAACAAACTGTATAATTAGAATACTTATCATGCATTAAAAATATTTTTCACATCACCTATTCGGATAAGGGCTTTTTCTTCCCTGCTAGGAGGGATCAAAATGGCACTTTTCTTCCCTGCTACGAGGGATCAAAGTGGCACTTTTCTGTAACGAGTAATTGTATTGTATCGATTTTGATAGTTAAGTATTGTATCGATTTTGATAAAATAAATGCACAACCATTGTTATTTCAGATCTTTCATTATCCTCAATAGGTGATGTGAAAAGCAGTATGTGTCACATGGAAGCAAAATTATTTCCACCTTGGGCGTTCATTCTTGAATCCCTCACTACGCTCAGGATTCTATTTTAATCCCTCGCTACGCTCAGGATTCTATTATATAATCCTTCTCTTCGTTCAGGATTCAAGTTACGCCCACGCCGTAAATATGTCATTTTGCTCCCTTGTGACACAATCTACTATAAAAAAATATCCAATAGGAATATTTTCCCCCACTCTACACTCATGACTTCATGAGCCTATACACAAAAACAGTCACTGAAATCCAAAGACTTCATTGTTTAATAAGATTTTCCTTATATTTATTATCTGCATGTTTTCTTCGCACTTTCCCGATATTTTCTATATATAAATTAAATACTACCGGCATGACGCCGTTGCTAGTTAGGTTATTTGTTTATTTCATTAGGTGTTCGGTAATTGGCATGTTTGTGTTCTTGTCTAGTAATTTCGTGGTTTGCGTCTGGTTCGCTAATTAACTAGGGCAGGAGTCAGCAGCCTTTTAGCAGCCAAGGACCACAAGAGTAGGTAACGAAATTGTTGCGGGCCGCACGTGTTAACAATTTGTGACTGTATCAGACAAAAGGTAAAATAAGGGGTTCACGCACAGACCACATCAGATCTCACGCCCGCGGCCGCCTTGCCGGGTTGTTTCTGAGATCTCATGCAACTTTATTTTACATATTTTTGTTAATAGTTTGTTAACTATATTATTTATATGTTAAAAATGTCAAAAAGTTACATAGAATTTGGATGTAAACGTAGTTTCGAATTTAATGTTTCCAATTATGATCGTGAGCGTCATTTGACATTAATTATTCGCTACCTATTTAATGCCATCAAATTTCTTTATCTCCTGAGTTACTTTTACGGACTGATTCCAACAACTAATTAAAAACATTCCGAAACTTCCGGTGAACGAGTAAACCTATCGCTATGAATAATTGAATAGGTAGGTACAGTGGGCCAACGAAAATGTTGAGCACTTTAGTACTTTGTCAAATTAAAGAGGTTTCAAATTTTATGACGTTTCAGTCTAAATATTGTGACAAGGTTCTAAGTATGCTCAACATTTTCATGGGCTGACTGTACATTTAGAGTTGTCTCTCATTGCGTTACCGTATAAAACTGTTTCAGCTTGGCCAAAAATTGTTTTCTTAGTCCGGCTGTTTGCCTCTACAGGTCGCATTTATCAACCGTTTTTCGTGACATTTTGTCGGCATGTTCTTGTTTTGTCGATTCAGTTTTTGGAATTTGGACCAATAAATGTTTAAATGCTTGAATCTTTATAACTTTATTAGGTACACAACGATTCTTCCACATGGAAATCTCGTCAAACATTTGCTAACCAAACTCAAGTTGTACAACAGAACGACTACATTCTAGTCTTAAGCACTGCAGAACAAAGTTCTAACCGAGCAGGCATTTTAGGTCCTCAATGCACATTTCTAACACAAACACCTTTACCTGGACTGGCATTCACAATGATCCGACTTGACTATAGCGGACCAGTTTGTGCTCTTAAAGTTGCATGCACTATGTATTTTTCGACAGGCAAATGTTTTCAGCCAAATTCACAACAATTTGAGACAACAACAGGCAACTCTACAAACCCTCAAGGGACCAGGATACGGCCTATCGAAGATGCAAGCTCAAGCTTTTCGATGTTGCAGGATTACCACTATTCTAACTGATCCAAACAAAATGATAAATATATATATATATATATTATATCTTGCGATTTTTGGAATTTTTAGTGTCAATTTTTACTGGGTTATAGTGAAAACGATGCGAGTCGGGATAGGTGAATTTCGCAGGTGAGTCTGACGGCCAATTCATGCGAGTGGATCGCAAACACATTACCTCTTCCGTCAATGTTGGCCCGCCCGCGTGATGTGTTTAGATAGAGGTAGAAAATTCTAACGGATAACTTTGCACTGTGCTCTAAATATAAATTTTACGAGCAATTTAGCCTAGTTAGGTAGTGACACTGCCTTTGCGGAGGGGGCCCGACCATATACCTAAACAGGCCTTAGACTGGAACCCCCTAGGAAAGAGAAAGCGTGGCCGTCCCAAACAAACCTGGCGGCGTACGGTGCTGGACGAGGCGAAGAAGATCGGGAAGTCTTGGAGCGAAATGAAGCGAGAAGCTCAAGATCGATCTACATGGAGAGTCACTGTGGATGCCCTCTGCCCCATCTTGGGGACATAGGATCTTAAGTCAAGTAAGTCACTGCCTTTGAAGCTGGTGGGCTTGGGTTTGAATCCTGGTTGGGCATTCATTTGTGTGATAAATACGAATAATTGTTCCTGAGTCTTAGATGTAGATAGATAAATAAATAAAAAATTATACTGATAATGCAGTTATTAAGTAACACTTAAGTTTGATTTATATAGAATAATAGCGTAGAACTTGTTTATCGCGTTAGAATTTAATTGATATTTTTTTTATTTCAGGCGCTTACCTAGTTATCGCTCTTCCAGACTTTCTTCTCCCCCTTAAGGGATGATTTTCTGGATTAAAAGCATATTAAGTCCTTCCCGGGGACTCAAACTATCCTCAATACCAAATTTCATCTAAATCGGTTCAGATGTTTAATCTTGAAGAGGTAACAGACATACAGATACAGACTGGCAGACAGACACACTTTCACATTTCTAATATAAGTATGGATAATATGGATCTACACATTTTTAAATTTCTACACAAGTATACTCAACAAATTTATTTTCATGATACTACTTCCATGATAAACAATTAATCATTAGTTTCGAATTTGTACGAGTATCTGTGTTAAAAGATCCCAATTAAGATCATTCCATCGTAGAACATAAATCATGTCATCCATAGATTCATTATATGCCCAAAGAAGCGTATTTTGTATATAAAATCATGTGACATACGCTCTTTTAGAATACAGACTCGAGACTCGTTAGGGTACAGTTTTGGCAGCCGCTTAATACTCTAAATAATTACCGCTTTATTTCAAATACGAGTATATTTTATAACGGACGTAAAATCGACTTTAACAGTATAATAAACACATCGTATTCATAATTCATATCAGTGGAGCGCTCATGGCCCAGCGGCGCCTGCGTACCGCTTGCGGTATCTAAGGTTAAGCAACGTGGGCAGCGGTCAGGACTTGGATGGGTGACCCGTTTGAGTGGTTACTAACTGAGCGCTCCCGTGCTTTGGAAGGCACGTTAAGTCGTTGATCCCGGTTGCTGTCTATGGCAGCAGCCGTTAAGCCAAGTTGGAGGCCTTCGGGCGGTTTGAGAACTTCTAACAGTCAAGTTGCCCACTCACTTGACAAAGCCTAATCCCAATAAGGTCTAGTTTCCCCTCGGCGTTGGAAGGTCAGATGGCAGTCGCTTCCGTAAAAACTAGTGCCTACGCCAAATCTTGGGATTAGGTAGTGGACCCGGATGCAACTGTACTGGGATAACGCTAGGAGGATGATGATTCATAATTCATATCAGTATGATAATAAAACCCTACTGGCAACCAGAAATGCCGATTTTGACCTTAAATCGATTGTAGCAACTGTAGTTGCCAAGCGGAGTTAGTTTTTTCTAAATTTTAGGCTGAATACCATTAAAAGACTCCGGAACTTAACACATTCATTGCCGTCGAGTGATATACGCTTGTAACTGATAACATGTTTTTTTATTTGTAGAGAAAACTGTCTACGAACAGAAAATACGATATTGTGTTCTTGGCACTGAATGTGTTAAGTGAAGATCTATTTAATAGATTTTTCGGTGAAATGTTTTTATTGTGCTAAAATATAATTAAATTATGCCTTTTAGGGTTCCGTACCAAAAAGGTAAAAAAGGAACCCTATTGGTTTCACTTTGTCTGTCTGTCTGTCACATCGCTAAATATCTCAGGAACTACTTATCCTATCGATTTGAAATTTGGAATAGTTATAAACAAGGGTAACCCAGATACATAGAAGATGGTTTTTTAAATTATTTTATTTTATTTTCTGTGAATAATAACAGATAAAAGGGGGTTCAAAATTTAAAAGTCTGGCAACTATGTCGAGTGGGGTGGCATATGAAAGGGCTTGACTTGTACATTCTGAAACAATTTTTTTTTTTTCTTTGGGTAATTTTCGATTTACGAGGGAAAATGTAAAAAAATACCGCCCCCCCCCCCCCTTATCTCCGAAATTTACCGAGAAAAAATTTTGAAAATACTACATAACATTAATATGCATGTATATTTTACAGGAAAAATATAGTCATAGCTATATCTATTTTTTTTCTTTTTTTTATCATCAAAAAACTCATCTATACTTAGTTTGTAATTTAATCACCTTTGCATATATTTTTGTTTTATATGTAATCTTACAAGATTATGTTAAAAATACCTACTTTCAAATAATTTTTTTTTTTATTGAAATCGGTTAATGTGGTAAAGAATTATCCTTGAAAAACCAACATACCTACTATATTATTCTGTTACTCAAATTAGTTATTAAATTCGCCGATAGATGTCGCTGTACCCATCGCTACTTCGCGCTTTTTAAGACTCCCCGTATTTTAATGGGGTCGGGACGGGTACATGTTATGTACGGAACCCTCGGTGCGCAAGTCGGACTCGCACTTGACCGGTTTTATTTTTTTCTCAACTCACTTTAATAGGGATGAACCTAAAACTTCCGATACACCACAATGAAATACTATTGACAGGCCCTGATCATAATAGCCGGTGGGGCCGACTTCCGATAATGGAACACCCGCAGCTGGCGTCATATGCAGAGGTTCAGGCGGTATAACGGGATGCCATGAGCCTGTTTTTTTACTTACCTATAAAGTACTGCCATAGTAAAATGTATGGCGCGTTCATTTGTTTCTTGCCAATTCTTGCATAGACTTGTATAGGATAGTACATTTTAGACGAAAAAACAGAGATTAGCAGTCAAAAATCGGTTTTATTAAACAGAGGGGCTTCTGTACGTGGAAACAGGAGGCAAAGGAAACAAAAAGTGTAGGGTAAACGTCATTTACCCTACACTTTACTTGACGTTTACTAAACGAATAAAATGTTGTATACATTATATTGTATGTATTGAGCTTTGCTTTCGTCATTGTTTAAAGTACCCTCTACGTACCGGCCAACACAACAAAATCAAAGTAAATAAACACCAAGTCTTGCAATCTCGTTAGATCTTGAAAAATTAGTCGAGGTCTCGACAGAGATCACAGACATCGAGATTTCTCGTCAACGTACGAAATACCTATACGTACCTTCTATTATTCATTCTGATATTGATCAGTACTAGGTAGAAGGAAAATCTCTGAAATGAGGCCCTGTCAAGGCTGTGAGGATCAGCTGTTATCTGACAGCCTTATCGCATTACGTGTGACATCCGGCTTTAATTTCCTGGCTGGTGGAGGAATTATTCCAACTTTTCGAGAGCTAGGCTTCAGTTACATGAGTGTCTTGAGATTAGCCACTTATTTTACTTAATTCATTCATTAATTCATTATAGATCCGATGTTTACAAGAAAGTCCGTCAATACTGGGGCGACTAAAAACTTAGCTATTATATCGTTTTCATTACAGTTCTTTTATTTCACGAGCGCAAGTGACTCATGGCTGTGTGTTAGACGTGAGATAAAAGTACTGTTGGTATGTTTGTCTTTCTGTACTTCACCCTGTCTAGTAATTTTTGATGACGTCTGATATCAACCTGTAGTTACACGACACTATAAAATCATTTGCCTGGAAAGGGCACGGCAACCCCAAATTGCTAAGATTAGCGAAACTTAGACAGGGCCTGTATTCCGATCATCAAAATCCGAACTTCGTATTGCCTGTCCTTTCACTCTCATGCTGTACGAGTATAACACGAGAAAGAATGGGGCGGCACGATACAAATTTCGGATTTCGATGTCCGAAGTAGACCCTCAGGCCATTCCAAATGGCAGTACAGGGAATTAGGTATATATAGCGAGATATCACGTTAGCAATGCTACATTACCCCGCGGTTAGTTCATTCTCGAACAACTTCAGAGTGATGGATGTCTAATGTGCACAACTTAATGCGATTTTGGTCTGTGATGAGAAAAGAATGGTTCGAAACAATTGAACTGGTAGGTTTTTAAATCGGAAATTGAGAGATGTATACACGATAAGACTCTGAAAAGGTTTTTTATACCCAACCATAAGCAATGGATGCTGAGTTCTTATATTTCAAGAAATCATCTTCATTTATTCAGGACTAACTGAAAACCTGCTGTTTTTTTTTTATTAAAAATGGGATGTCTCTTGGCCAAAATCCAGCCAGGGGGCAAATATGAGGCCGACAGTGAAGCGAGCTCAGGCTGATGAATCAGGCTGACAGGAATGATTGAAGTGGTTCAGTTTATATGAACTCGGAAATACAGATGCGGGCAGGGAATTCCAAACCTATTTCGCAAAACCATGGGCATGTTAATGTCCCACGTTTATGATGCCACCGGATTTTGCAAGTTGTGTATCCATTCATTTTACACTTAGCTGTCAAGCTTAAGAGGAGTTAAGTACATTAAGTATACAGATGTGCCCATTTACCAGTGTTCAAAATACAATTTAAGCATGTAATTTGTAACTATTAACAGTATTAACTATATTTACTAATATACCAGTAAGGAATTTATTAACTAACAATCTATGGCCCTGTGATCTCTGTAATAAAATATAAATTAAATTTACATTTGTTTTCTTTTTAGTTTGGGGGGTCCCGAATTAAAGTTCGTAACACAAAATAGACGCTAATGACGATACCCAGAATCAAAGTATTTTATGAAATATTTTTGACTCGTGTTAATTAACGTGGAAGTTACCACGATTGAACTAAAGGGACGTCTTCGATTTGCATCTTATTTTTTTATTCCACGACGGTGGCAAACAAGCGTACGGTTCACCTGATGGTAAGCGGACACCGCAGCCTTTAGACGTTGGCAACTCCAAGGGAGTCATGTGCGCGTTGCCGGCCCTTTATATAATTTGAGGATTCAATGTGTTGACAGAAGATAATCTTAAGCTGCGTGCAAGATCACAATAACTACATTGTTTTTTTTCGTTTTGATGTTTTCTGTATCAAATAATATGACCAAGTGAATACAGGTGAAGTGAAAAATGTGTATAATTTCTCGAACGTTTCGAAATGCCGGGCACGGTTCCAGATTCTATTCCCGATCGGGTTAAGGGCGTCATCATAATGATAATACTGTGGTGTAATATGGAAGACGGCGCTAAACGTTTACTCTTAAGTATTAAACTAACTCTTCGTAGGTATGGTAGCTGACCGTGGTGAAAAGCCTTTACTTCCACTGTTAGTGAGTCATCAAATCATTTATTAAAAAGTTATACCCTAAATAATACAAGGTGGTAACAGAAGCGAGAAATCCCCCCAACTCGCTCATTGAAAAAATTGGCGGGATTTGAATCCAAGACCACGGCCTTTTTAGGGTTCCGTAGTAAACAAGGAACCCTTATAGTTTCGCCATGTCCGTCCGTCCGTCCGTCCGTCCGTCCGTCCGTCCGACCCCCGTTTTTCTCAGTAACCGTTAGTACTAGAAAGCTGTAATTTGGCATGAGTATACATATCAATGACGCCGACAAAACGGTAGAATAAAATCTTAAAAAAATTTTTTTTTAGTGTACCTCCCCTACATGTAAAGTGGTGGTGCAATTTTTTTTTCTGCCAAACCCCATCGTGTGGGGTATCGTTGGATAGCTCTTTTAAAATATTATTAGGTTTCAAAAAGCATTTTTTGATTAAAGAATTGGTTAGCGTGATATTAAGCTTTGAAGTGATAATTTTAGCTATGGTCAAGTGTCCCCCCCCCCCTGCCAGCTAAACGGTGGCTACTAGGCACGTGAAAAAAATCATGGTAGTAGTAAATACGATGAATTTAAAAGGAAAACTATCACAGTTAAGTAGACATTACTAGTTAACGAGTAATAGTCGAACTTCAGAAATGTACTTTGCAAAAGCAAACTTTCGTACAATTTCCATTGATACCTTAGATAATGTTGTTAATTCTGTCAAAAACATAGTAAATATAAGTTTGCGAACTTTTTAGTCCATATAATGTAACGGGTAGACGACTACGGAACCCTACCTTGCGCGTGGCCCGACACGCACTTGGCCGGTTTTTTAGCTTTAGGTAGTTATTTTAATTATATAATAATTATTACTATTTGGTATAATTACGTAATAATAAAGACACGATATTTCCAGCAAAAAAAATACAAATATTGATACAAAATAAATATGAAGTATAAATCAATATGAATATAGCACCGTGATTACGTCCAGGATCTAGGATCTAGGATGGGCACCCCAGAGCCGTCTTCACACCACACGTCTTCCACTAGTTCTGTTGATCAGTTAACAAAACTACGGGGATATTTGTCCCAATAGGTCTGTAAACAGTGGGATGTGTAGTCCTGTTAATGTAGTGATATACATTTGTCGCACTCGAAGCCTATGAAGAGTTATTTAAATACAGTTGATACCCGTCATTTCTGAGATTTCTGGTAACGTCAGCATCATGAACACCCCACTCGACCTTCAAGCACTTAATCGTTTAAAACTAAGGTCGAAAATAATATGCACGTTTTACGATATGACTGAAAATATATATTAATTGCCTACCACCACCGCGACTACTAGTACGGTACGACTAAAAAGAATTAATTCTATTATAAAGCGTCAATAACATAACAGTTCATAAAAACAATGTCAAAAATAACATAAAAAGAACCTATACTATGTAGGTATTTTCAACTTTTCGCCTAGGCCATATGGTATATTATGTTGGCAGTTTATTTAAATCGATGGATATCACTAAGTCACGCTACAGATTTTTTTCTAAGTCGATGACTTCTAGCTTGTGGTTTTAATTAATGTACAATTAAAAAAATACTGTTCGTTAATAGTGTAGGTACTTAGTTAGTTTTAATTGGCACGCTGCTTTGCTTTACAAGTATTTATTTTTAAAGTGGAGTTTTTTAAGATTCCTTGGGTCAGGTTCTGGGTTACGGATCTACAAATCTAGTCAACTCTATGATGATTACATCGATCTTTATATGCCGTACAGAGTACACGCTGGGTTAAAAATTATCACAGCTAAGTAGACATTACGCTTAACTAAGCAAATTGAGAATTCTTTGAATTGGCAGTTAGGGACAAATGTAGATCCCTCGCTCTCAACACAGCACACCCTCAGTATCTCTAGTGATTTCACTCAGGAACCGCATACCTACAGGGCAGGTAGTATGTCTTTCATTCCACTAGTTTTTGCAGTAAACACCTACTCTAGACACGTAGACACCATGCAATAAAAATAATCGCACGCCGTTCGAATGAGTGTCTCTTCTTTTTTTAGACTTCAGCCAACAACTAATAAGAGACCGAGCATAAGTCTGTTTGCTTTAGGCGCGCGCACTACTGTAAGTTTAAAAAAACAAAATGACAAAAACTTAATTTAAAAGTCAGTGGCTGAAAAAGAGTGCAACATGATTTAACAAGTGCAAGTGCAAGCGATTATGATTTGCTCGTGTCTAAGTAAAAGGTTCAAAAATGCAAGTGCAAACCTTAGTGGCCATATTGTGTATGTGTGGGTGATTGTTTTTTTTAACAAATTTTCAAACTCATTTATCAGCCAGTGACGACGTTTTTTGCTAACAAAAATATGTGCTGTTTTTAAAATTCAAATCTGGAACCAAAATATAGGTTAAGGTGAACTTTCACATTCACCGAATATTTTTCTTTTTTTTCTACAAACTCTTAGTAGCCAGCATTACTGGCGTGCAGTAATTTTGGATGACTTTTATTTCGAGTGGAATACGAGTTTGAATTTCGGGATATGCATATTTAAGGCACTTAATTTATAGAGAGAGGTTTTCAACGTTGGTTGAATTTGGAATTTCGTTTAACTGCTTATTATTTTTAAGACTTTTCCTATATGAGAATGTAACTTAAGACTATAATTTTGCCAGCATTGCAAAAAGGGAAGAATTACTAAAGATTTATTCGTCGTTCACGGCGCTGTCATCTTCGCAGCTGTTAAATGACTTTTGATGATAGGTAATTACTCGTACTAAGGTAATTTGGGATAAGTAGCTCTAGTATAAGTTTTTTCGAAACATTAACTAATTCGAACGCGTTTGCGTTTTGTCTCAAAATGTATGAAAGTGGTATGAAAACGTGAACAGCGCCTCTGGTGGTCACTAGTGGAAACTAAAACAGCGAGTATAACATTTGTTGCTAACCGATGAACGCGAATTTCAAACTCGCTGAGATCGTTTTCATACATTTTGAGACAAAACGCAAACGCGTTCGAATTAGTTAATGTTTCGAAAAAACTTATACTAGAGCTAAAGAACGTTTTAATGTGTATAGAAAAAAAGCAGTACTGTGAAGATACGGCACGGGAAATTTCGGACGCGGTACAGCTTTTTATAACAAACGTATTAACTATTAATAGTTCTCATTTGTTTTAGAAGTATTCGAGAAAATTTTGTGCTAGGAACTCTAAAGGAAAAGTGCGGACATTTATTTTTATTAATCAGACGAATAAACCGCACAGGGCATTGATTTAAAAAGATAGGTAGTCCGTTGTTAACAAGGGGCAACGTGCGTAACGTGTAACATGTACGTTACATGTACGTCCGATGTTTCACGTTGAGTCAAATATACAAACACTAACTTTTGACATTATAATAACAACTGAAGGAAACATTACTTAAATTAGTCAAAAAAGCCTTAAGGCCGTATATTACCACTTTTGAGTTTTTTAAAACCATCTGAGACATAGAATATAGTGTTTTAAAATCTAAAAAAAATGTATGTGTTACATAAGGATCTTGTCTAGTCAAAATCGCAGTCAGTTACATGACCTGATGAATTTCACTCGATAGAAAAAAAATGCGAAGTTACCCCTTTTTGGAATGTATTTTCAATACTACGGCTATATTACTGATATTTAACATTTAATTTTTGTACTCAATTAAAGATCGTAAATAGTTGTAGACAAATTCGCAGGGTTTGCTTTGATAAAATGATTGGCTTAATCACTATAGCTAAATATTTACAAAACTGCGCGCAGAGCTTGCGTAGAGAGCGGGATGGTTAATTGTAAACTCACGCGTGTTAGAGCGGGACAGTTGCGTTGGGGATACCTCCCCTTAAGAGCTTACCATAACGACGAAAATTAGGCCAATGTTATTCCAACTTACCTATCTTAGTTCAAATCAACCAGTAACAATTTTTCACATCTATTTTCTCATAGTATTATTATTAGTAGTAAATAGTCAGAAGTTCCTGCAACCGACGAGCATGTATGCGGAGTGTGGATGTGATTTAGGCAAAAGCAGTATATGCTTAAGGGCAGGTATCCCCAACGCAAATGTCCCGCTCTAACACGCCTGAGTTTACAATTAACCATCCCGCTCTCTACGCAAGCTCTGCGCGCAGTTTCGTAAATATTTAGCTATAGTCATTAACCCAATCATTTTCTCAAAGCAAACCCTGCGAATTCGTCTATAACTATTAAGGATCTTTAATTGACTACAAAAATTAAATGTGAAATATCAGTAATCGTAGTATTGAAAATACATTCCAAAAAGGGGTAACTTCGCGATTTTTTTCTATCGAGTGAAATTCATCAGGTCATGTAATTGACTACGAATTTGACTAGACAAGATCCTTATGTAACACATATATTTTTTTTAGATTTTAAGACACTATATTCTATGTCTCAGATGGTTTTTAGAAACTCAAAAGTGGTAATACCCGGCCTTAAGCACCGTCGTATTTGGAGTTCTTTGGTCTCGGCCCACCCGGATACGGGCGTGAGTATATGGGTGCAAATAAAACTTTGGACGTGTCACAACAACGCGAGCTCAAAACTAAGGGGCTGTGAAAATTGAGTAAATCTAAATCAATAGAAGTAACAGTTTTCTCTTCGAGTAGAGCTTGGATTTTTTACTACCTACTTACTTACTTAGTACCTACTAAAATTATTTACTACTACTACTATGTACTTACATTTAAAGAGTAACACTTAATCTTACATTAACGCATTAAAAATGTGGGTCAAAAGCAGTTTACACCAACTGACGCTTTTCACCCCCAAAAGTTATACTCCAATTTTTCATTTCTCCTACGTATTAAATCCTTAAATCTTTTAAACTCGCTACAGGTGCAGCGCGCGACGGCATAATAGGCAGAACTGTGGGAACCGCCGGCATGCTGTCGTTTTGTTGTTAAGAGGTGAGATTTACCTTTTATTTTATACAATAATTTTATTTCGCGAGCGTGGATTACCTAACTATGTAATTGTGATGTTACATACGAACACATAGACAATATTGATATATAATAAACGGCTCACTCACGCCTTTATCGTTGAATATCGCTTGACATGACGACGTCGACGACGTGATTGACCCGTTTATTATATTTCAATATGTCTGAGACTCACGGCAGTTTTCTATTTAAAATCACATCGACAATGTCAACTCATAGCTTCTACGCTGACGCACACACGGGCAATGTGTATAGCTCAACACACAACCATGACTCACCCGCGCTCGTGCTGTAAAAGTACTACACTAGCTTTTGACCGCGACTTCGTCCGCGTGGATGTCGTTTATACGCTCACACGAACTTTAGTTCCCATTGGGGATGATTTCCGAGATAAAAAATATCCTATGCCCTTCCTCGGGATACAAACTGAGACTGTAATGTTACCTCTCCATGTTAAATTGTATCTAAATCGGTTAAAAAGAGGTTTAGGCGTGAAAGCGAAGAAGTAAACTGTTACCTCTTCACGCCTAAACCGCTTGTTAACCGATTTAGCCTGGATTGCACCAAACCGTCTGTAATCGTAAGCGGTGTTCGTCAAATCTGGTTGTATGGAAAGTTTGACAAGTTTCTATGGGATGACAGCTGCCGGCGCCATATTTGACGATGACCGGTCTGTGTTCGTACGTTGGTGCAACTGGCACTTAGAGATAGTTTGTATCCCGAGGAAGGGCATAGGATATTTTTTATCTCGGAAATCATCCCCTATGGGGATAGTGGGAACAAAAGTGCGTATGAGCGTACGGTATTTATTTTATTTATTTACTCATTTATTTCAGGCAACAAGGGCTCATAGATTTAGCCCCTTATTGCTAACATACTTACAATTATATACTTAAAACTAAAAACATTATTTAGGCGACAAATATATACAGGATGTCCCAAAAAGGACGCAACATTTAAATTTGCCGCCATTTTTGTATTTTAGTGCTGGTAATCCTAAAAAAACTATTTGACAGCTGATAGTTTAGGTTTTTTAAAAATGTAACATACGAGAGAACAACTCATTTTTATTCTTGAACAAAAAATAATGAAAATTTAGCTACGAATTCTCGCAAATTTCGTACAAATTTAGTGTACTGATTCATTTTGGTAGCAGATTTGGCCCCCTATTTCATCTGATTTAACACCATTAGATTTCTTTTTATGGGGTTATTTGAGGTCAAAGGTCTATGTCAAAAATCCTAATGCATTAAAGGTGGAGCTTTAATGTTGCATTCGCTAATTCAGCCACATTTCTGCAAAATAGTCAAGGAAAATTTCATCAAAAGAATTCGTACGTGCCAGCAAAGTCGTGGTGGGTATTTGCCTGATGTGCTATTTTTAAATAACCCTATTCTATGTAGTTAATGTTCAAATAAAAATAAATACAGTAAATAAAAAAGAAATGTGTTTTTTATTAAATTCAAATATTGCGTCCTTTTTGGGATACCCTTTATTTACTGTAATACTATGATCTATTAAAATGGTTAATGAATTAAATAAACTGAATCAAAACGGCGTGGCTCCAAAACGGCGTTAATGCGATGTCGCTTATGGCCCTAATATCTATCGTACGAGACTCTCAGGCGAGTTTAACTTCATTGCGCGGTTTTATAGAGCGATCGAATTCGTTATACTTCCGTATTTATAATGAAAACTGCTATACTGTTAAGCGTGTCACACACTGCAGCGGCCTGCGGTGGCGGCCGCGGTAGCGGTCAGTTGAACACTATGACACTCCTATCATTAATTCAGACACTAGCGGCCTTGATTGTCATGAATACTGTGAACTGGCCGCCACCGCCACTGCCACCGCAGGCCGCTGCAATCAGGTTAGTTTCACTTCTTCAAAAATATAAATGTGAATACTATTTAAAGTATATGTAAGCGATTCTGAATGTTAATTGCCTTAGAATGACTGGCCACTTAGAATGGTCTCAAAAAGACATGACTCTGCAAAATTTAATTTTATATTAATTGTCCCCAAATATTTATTTATTTATTTTATTTTATTACAAAGGTTAACCAAAGTTTTAAACTATTATTTAATTATTTATTATTGGATTAATTTAGGAGAGACGCCAAAAGGTAGTGAATGGGAATTGTGGCAGTTCAGCCGCTCGTTCTCTCCAAAATTTAACAAGTTTCTAATGGATGACAGCTGCTGGCGCCATATTTAATGATAATCGGTCTGATCAAACGTAAGTTGGTGCAACTCGCCCTGAGACTAATGGCTTGGTGTCAATTCGACTAAACGATAATCGAGTTAAATCCGACCTTAAACGTAACATTTTTTCATATTAATAACAGCATGAATATATGCTATTGTTCTTAGAATGGGTTTCACAGAACCATCTGCCTGTAACCATAAGCTGTGGTTGCAAAAATCTGATTATATGGAAGGTTCCATAAGACTCTATGGGATGACAGCCAGTGCCATGTTTAACGTTGATCGGTCTTTAATTGTAAATTGGCGACCCACCTTAACTGATTCGCATAAATGCGAGAGAGAGCCTGGCTAACAAGTAGGCCAACAAAACTTTGAATACCGCATGGGACTTATTTACTTAACTACCAAATTACGTTTCCGTTGAATTTCAAATAGATCTAGTGAAATTTGGAACTGCATTACGAGGGTTAGTCAAGTCACCAGGGGAAACCTTTCATTTTAACTTTCCAGCACTTAATGAGTTTACCAATTAATTTTTAATTTATATTGAACCCTTTCGGGTATATTTGTATGGTTAACTATGGTTTCCATTAATTACATAGACATTTATTTGCGGCATATGCCGTGGAGACACTGCGTCCGTGACTCGCCGGTGCCCACCGACTTTTACGGCTACTATCCCGAAGGCTGGCCGAGGTGTCAGGGGACCGTAGGCGTTTCTTGGCCAGCGGATCGGCATAGCCATCCAAAGGGAGAACGCTGTCAGCCTTATGGGAAACCTTCCACAGGGTTCTGCTCTCGGAGACCTTTTTTTATTATAATTTTAGTTTTGTATATACTTGAAATATTTAGGTACCGATAATGTTATTAGTTCAATCACATAGTAAATATAAATTTACGAACTTCTCAAATTGCGCGTGGCCCGACGTGCACTTGGCCGGTTTTTTTATGTAATTCATAAATCGGCGTAACAGTAACAAATCTAACTAGTGAGATTGTAAACTTGACGATTACGCAAAGTTAGGTAAGTTTAACAAATTATGCGTTAAGTCACAATTTCACAGTCACATATAAGTTGGCTATGGACCATTCGTGTTGTAATCCAAAAAAATTAAAACGAATAATAGTACTTTCTAGATATAGCTCTCATATTACTATTACTACATATGAGCTCACTTTAAAAGAAAATTAAGAAAAGTGTAAATATAGACGTCCGAAAGATGGTAATATTAAGAAAACACAACACAATTGAATTGAGTTAATACTTCTGTTATTAAAGTAGTTAAGTTGCCTATACCTATAGTAAAGCATTCGTAAAAGCAAGTTACAGTAAAAGTAATGAATGTAATAGACGCAGATCCAATTATCCATTTTCTCAATGGGGCAGGCGGCGCAAAGCTCTGCATAGATGGCGCCACTAGAGTATGCCACATCTCGATTGATGCACATTTAACTTTAAAAAATATTGTACGTTTAAAATGCCGTTATAAATAATAATAATTATTAAACTTTGTATCTTAGGCTGAGACACTGTCGGTTAATATTTCAAAGCCATTTAAATACAAAAGGTTTTGTTTAGATAGAAGGGTGTCAGTTATATTTTCGTAAACATATACTCGGCCGTTTAGCGCGATAAAATGGATCCAAATGAAAAATACGGACGTCTGACTCTGACACAGCTAAAAGCACTTTTACGGCAACGCGAGCAATCAGTAAACGGACCGCAAAATTAAGGTGGATGTAATGGGTAAAATGAGGAAATTTCTGAAAAAAAAACTAATTATTAATATATTAGTATGTGTTTCGTAAAATATACGTAATAATAAACATTATCACCAAATATCAAGTTCATAGGTCTCAGCCCAAAGAGAATAATGGGGTTGGCGGCTGCCAAACTTTGCCACTAGGTGGCACCACTGAGTTTGTGCCAAGACATTCGTTCGTGATTATTATTCTCTTTGGGATTTGCTGATAATGTTTATTATTACGTATATTTTACGAAACACATACTAATATATTAATAATTAGTTTTTTTTTCAGAAATTTCCTCATTTTACCCATTACATCCACCTTAATTTTGCGGTCCGTCTCAGCCTAAGATACAAAGTTTAATAATTATTATTATTTATAACGGCATTTTAAACGTACAATATTTTTTAAAGTTAAATGTGCATCAATCGAGATGTGGCATACTCTAGTGGCGCCACCTAGTGGCCATGTTTGCAGCAGCATGCCCCATTGGTTGTATTTAAAGTCTTATTCTTTATGGTGGATGTTATCGTTCAGCGTACTTGGGCAGAAACAGTATCACGAGTGGATTTGGTGATCGACTATTGGAGCGCTGCAGTGATTTTAACTTCCGACGTACAAAGTGTTAAAATAGCTTAATGATAAAGATATCAAAGTTGGGAAATAGCCTTCTATTGTGAATGGAATAGCAGGCCTGAATGACCTTGGCGACGTCATTCAAATTTATTGTTTTTTATAATAGCTCTGCGAAATATGACTGTAACACCCACTCAATTCATGAAATTAGTTTTTTATATACGTCTGCCTGATGGTAAGCAGACACCGTTGTCTATGGACGCATGCGACTCTTGAAGCATCCCAAGGGCGTTGCCAACCCTTTAATGACTCGAGGATTCCTTGTGTTAACAGTGTTGACAATTTTGATTTAATAAAAATTAAAGCATGCTGTTCTTTATCCGTCTAGCTATTTAATAGTTTTGAATTAATTACAAAAAAGAATTCATTGCTTCAAATTACTTACCTTTCCAAAGATGAAGGTCGAACATCAGCGCACCTAAGAATGCTTACCATTCCAGCAACCTCGCCACGTGGGCTCACCCACACTAGAACAAAAATAACACACTCGCACACTCATTACGTAAACACTTCAGCATTCTCGAAATAGTCGTTCGATTGGCCGATATTTCCCGTCAAACGAATTCGAGTCCAATTCCATCAGCATAAAGGCCATGGAAACGTTTCGCACCTGAGACTGTGATCTAATTTAGTGCTGAAACACTATTCCACGCGTGTTGTGGAAGGATAGTGTCAATCGATTTTGCAATCTATTTTCAAGGGTGATTGGTGCAAGTTTGCTTGTTGAGTGCGATGTTTTGATGATGGTGTCAATAAAGTGCTCAACTATGAATATGACGATGAAAAATCACTTTCCTATACTTGTAGATTTTTTATCAAATCTTTATTTATTTCGAAGCTTTCGTCAAAATAAACAATGTGAGCTCCAGCAAGCCTAAACTACTACACCTTGAGGATTTGTAATCAATTTTCAAGCTGATCCAATAAATACATTCGTGTTGGATCATGGTTTTAACGTATTAAATGCATTTTCTTCCTCCTTCCTCTGAAGGCCTTAGGCGAAACGATAGATTTTCGTAGAGTATTGGAGTTTGGTGTATTTCCTGCGCGCATTCTCAAATATTTACCTTAATAATGATTGAAAAACATCTAACGTAATGGCACCAATTATGGACGGCTTAAGAACTCCGTCGACATCTTTTGGCTATAACTCTCTTATTTTATAAGTTTGATGTTAGTTATTTCAAAGAAAATGTAGCTTAATAATCACTAATTATAATAAACATACAAAAGTTTTGGATAAACTTGTAAGTTCCGAGAAAATTGCTCCAAATCTGAAATAGTCGAAAATCTTCGAAAATCCTATGATGGACAGACAAAATCCAATTATGGACACCCAATCTTGGACACCTTATGTTCTAAAAGCATTGTAGGCCGCCTGCAATTTCACATATAAATTCCTTTATTTGTTGAATCCAATAAATAATCCAAACTTTAAAAAAAAGTAGAAACTGTCATATAAAAGGAGGCACAGGTCGTATTCAGCCAATTCAGCTCGTATTTTTCTGTTGGAAACGCGACGTCGTTTTAAGTCTTGAATAATTTGCGTTTTTCGGTAAAACAATACACTTGCGATTCTGTTAAAAAAAAAAAACATCCCGCTGTTTATTTTTTGTTGAGCATGATGTTTTTGACGTTTTAAGGTTATGTTTATCAAATATTTATCCAAATTTTGTCGTATTTCCTCCATTTTTGAGAAAAGTACTATATTAGCCTCGGCCGGAATGGCAATTGCAGGGTTCGTATTATAATTAAACGGACTCGCAAGCTCGTCCGTTTAAACAAATACTCAACCGGCAATTGCTTTTTTACCCGGACACGGCAATAATGTATTTTTTTCGGGATAAGGATTCATGGATAAGAAATTCAAATTTTACATTTATTTAGAATTTTAAGTAAAAATTTTTTGTACGAAAAATCGTCATTATACTCGATTTCGACTAATTCGGGGATGAGGATTTCAAATTTTATATTAATTTTGAATTTCAAGTTAAAAAAAAATATTTTTTTAGAAATATCGTCATTATACTCGATTCCGACTAATTCGGGGATAAGGATTTCAAATTTTACATTTATTATGAATTTTAAGTAAAAAAAAATTCTTTTTACGAAAAATCGACATTATACTCTATTTCGACTAATTCGGGGTTAAGGATTTCAAATTTTACATTAATTTTGAATTATAAGATTTTTTTTTTGCGGAAAATCGTCATTTTACTCGATTTCGTCCAATTCAGGGATAAGGAGTTCAAATTTGATATCTATGGGCATTAAAACACTCGTGTTTTAATGACCCTCATGATGTTTTATAGTAGCCGGTATTATATAACATTTGAAATCCTTATTTACTTGCATTCATGTGACTTTAAGCAAATAAAAGATTGATTATTATGATTATTATCCCCGAAATAGTCGAAATTAAGTAGGTATAATAATGATATTTCGAAAAAAAAAATTTTTTTCTAAAAATTCAAAATCAATATAAAATTTGAAATCCTTATCCCCGAATTAGTCGAAAACGAGTATAATGACGATTTTTCGCAAAAAAATGTTTTTTTCGCTGTAAATTCAAAATTAATATAAATTTTGAAATCCTCATCCCCGAATTAGTCTAAATCGAGCATAATGACGATTTTTCGAAAAAAAAAAATTTTTTCTTAAACTTTTAAAATAAACGCAAATTTTGAAATCCTTCTCCCTGAATCCTTATCCCAAAAAAAATAACTTATATCGAGCTGACCTTTAGTATCGACTGAATTTTAATTTTCCTGTTCCAAATTAAAAAAAAAAACATTATAGTACTAAATAGGAATTTATAATTAATATTATATTACTGCTGGTAACCTTCACCACAGGTAAGAAAATTTTCATAAGTACATTGATGTTAAAATGAAGGTCATTTCCCTACGGTTTCTGAACGCATTTTAGAGGATTATGATATTTGTGTAGATAAACTACTATTATAATAAAATTGGGTGGCATTTTTCAAACATTTACCTCGCCAATAAATCCGTACAACATTGGGTGTCCATAATTGGGTAACCAGAATTCAGTATGAAAAACCAATCATGGAGAAACTGTCCATAATTGGAGATTAACAAAAAATAGGAACCAGTAATGTACATCCTCTCTAAATCATTCAAATTGGATTCTAATGCAATAAACACTTTAAAAAAGTATTGTTAAATATGTAACGCTTCTCACGAAATCATATCAAAATAATATTGTTTAGTGAAAATAAAGTTTACAATCAAAAACGTAAACCTACTTCCTTAGTTATTTCTGTAAGAAATTAAGGTTATTCGTGAAAAATGCCGGAGCACACTTTTTGCCGCCGCGCCATTTTTAAACAAAATGACCGAGGTGTATGTCATTTGTCAATGTGATACATAGAAGCCTATTCTTTATGCTTAAAGTGTTTCCATGACTAAAATAGTTTTCCGTTGCTTATTTTCGACCGTGAAAGATTTTTGCGTCCATTACTGGAGCCAGGTCCATTACTGGTGCCACTACGTTATACTTTTTTTTTATTATTAAGTTGTTTTGCTATGAATATGAATTTAGGCTGAAATTGGCAACAACATTTACTGTCCCGATACTATGAGTAGGAAACCGTTCCGATATACGGCGTAAAATTAATATGGCTCTGTGTATATAGCACGAGAAAAAGAATAGAAATTTATTTCAACAATATCTATTTCTTTCACTATATTGTTTATTTTGCCTATAATTTTTGTTTTATTGGTTCACTGCTGGCAACGTTTACCACAGTGTAAATGTTTGTAGGCACAACTCATTTCTACTGATAAATTTGCAGCCTGTATCGCGGTGTACAGTTTTTCCAAAAAAAAATGGAAAAGTGTAAATTTTTTAAATATTTTTATAGTCTCTGGAACGATAGTAAACTCTGTCGGTTAATAACATTTACCTATCTTACTTTTTATTTCTTGCCAATTTAAAGGATCGATGATATTAGAAGATAAAAGGAAGGGTCGATGATATTAGAAAGATCGCGGGTCATTCTTGGATAAGACTGGCTCAAGACCGGGACGAGTGGCATACTCGAAAAGAGGCCTATGCCCAGCAGTGGGCGATTACAGGCTGAAAATGATGATGATGATTTAAAGGATAAATAAAATCTTTGTCCACTTCGACAAAATAATGACCACGATAGTGCTTTAAATTAAACGCCCAAATAATGACCCTCTATATGTATAAGCTTACGTCATCGTCATAGAATAAATACACAGGACATATATAGGACATATATCCACAGGTAGGTAGTACATCACAGATTGACTAATTTTGCATTTAACACGATGTAAATTATCATGACAGCAATTTAGACAGTACCTAATTCCTAAAATGTAGTGATTTGTTTCGACTAGCTGGCGACTTCATAGACCGTGAGCCAAAGATACAGTAGATATGAGCGCCGCGCCGCCGCGCCGCCGCCGCCGGCCAAAAACCCACGCCGCCGCCGCCGACACATGGCGATCGGCGCGCCGGTCTCTGTCTCGCGCGCGTTTCAGATACTGTGTAGCTTATCTTTTACACACTTATATCATCGATCGGCAAACTAGTTTGGAATTTGATATTTTACGGTTATATAGCGTTATTTATTTTAGTATTCAGTACCAAAAATGCACAAGAGGGATCCTTAATGAGCGATTCTAAACAAAATCCGACAGACTGGCAACTTTGTGCCGATGTTCTAGATTACTTACTTACTTTACTTTACTTATATATTTGCCTAAGCTGAGAGTCAAAAACAATGTTACGCCGAAAAGCCGGTAATCGGCACGATTACATCTCGGAAAGTAGGTGTCTCTTTTGCCTCTTTTTGGCGGAAATTAGACAGTCTGAGTTTTTGTGGCATTGAACCTAACCAGACTGGACTGGCATCGCTCTAATCGAAGAGAGAAAGGTTCACAGGCATAATCATAACTTCCCATTAGTCCGAATTTTGGTCATACTGGTTCGTGCAATGGATATGTAGTTCTCTACAACAGTACTGAAGTCTGCATACCCAAAGATACCGGGCGCACAGCAGAAAGAGTCGCAGAAAGCACTGACCCGTGGGGGACAACGTCATTAATAGCAATCGGATCAGACGAGCAGCCATCAATAACCAATCCAATAGATTCTATACCTCAGGAAATCCGATATCCAATCCAAGCACAACAACCAGCAGGCAGACCATGCGAAGAAAGTTTGATTAGAGACCGTTGTGCCAGACCATGTAAAAGCAATAACACACCTGGAATGAGGCCATTGTGAAATCGAGAGAAACCGCTAGGGCTTCTTCGTATTTAATATCTATGGCCTTCTTCCAGGTGTGTGTGTTGTACGCTAGAAGATCCCCAGTGGACCGATTGTGACGAAAGCCGTATTGTCGGTCACTGAGGAGATCATTTGATTCTAGGTACACCAAAGAGCCTGCTGTTCAGTCAGAACACTCCATAATCTTGCAGTGAATGGATGTGACCGAAATGGGCCTGTACGAGTAGTTAGCAGAGTCCACGCGACTACTGCGTATTAAATAATCTTCAATGCCGTTGAAATTAGTTTGGTTTAGTGAAGAACGTGCTTTTACTTTACTAAACGGTTAAAACTCACGTATTAATTGTCGTTTAGTAAAATAAAATTATAACATGTCTCACAAAAGTTTATATTCAAGAACTTGCTTGTTTCTGACACGGTTCGATGTATTCGAGGTTCGCCAAAAGATGGACATAATGCCGCTCCTAGTATTTGTGATAAATCCTAGAAGTATATAATATGCGAGTGTGTTTGCGTTAGAAACACCACGTTTCAGAGGCATCCAAGAGTTTGAGCAGAATTGTCATGTTTACATACAAATATCATATTTTAGAGCTTTGTCATGTGACTGTACCACCTTGACGCGAATTTCCCGCAGGCAGCAATAGACTTGCTGTTTTCATTGCCACTTAGATGTTACCTACATATACAGCAGAGCATACCTAGTCTTAATACACAATGTGTAACCCACCATGCGTAATCGACTAGGACGGGATAAAACGTAGAACATCGATATCAATAGGCGTGTTTGTCATCCTGACAGTAAAAACGACGTTGACAGGCGTATACGGCATCAAATAAGGGAAAAAAACGTATTTTTGTTTTGAACCAGAGGTTTTTACAAGGTCACGCCGCCGACGCCGCCGCCGCCGATCAATTTTGATCGGCGCGCCGCCGCCGGCCAATTGCCCATCGGCGCTCATATCTAAGATACAGTGCTTTAACGTAATAATCCTTCTTAAAATATTTTATCTACACACATATCATAAATCCTCTAATATGCGTTCGGAAACCGTAGAAAATGACTCTCATTTCAACATTCAATGAATTTATATAATTATTCAATGAATTTATATGCAGTAATATAATTTTTAATTTTAATCTCATATATGATGTTAAAATATTAAACGTCAAACAAAACTGTCAAAGTTAAATGTCAAAGTTGACATGTCCCTATTCTAGTATCACTGAAAATTCAAATTCAGTTGATGCGAAATGTCAGCTCGATGTTTTTTTAGTATATATCGCACGACATTTGAGCTAGAACGACATGATCACATCAGAATAGGGACTCTTTACTTTTTAAAATAACATTCAGGTATCGGTTGCCAGTTCTGATTTCGATATTTCGGCAACCGTGCAAAAAAGGTTGTATTAACACAATTATTGTATTTATTTACTACGGTTTCTGAACCCATCTTAGAGTAGTTATAATATGTGTGTAGATAAAGTAATGTATGCAACTGTACATAATTAGGCATTAAAACACTCGTGTGACCTTATTATGAAACTCGCCTTTGGCTCGTTTCATAAAACACACTCGTGTTTTAATGCCCCTTATTATGTACCAGTTGCATAAACTACTATTTACGATAAGCAGACAAAACACTGTATCTTATATGAACATTTTAAATAAAATATGTCGTGATAAAACAAATGTAAGAACATATTTCTTACGTACCTACGTTTTTGTAGTTTGGCTGCAATGAGTAGATTCGCATTCATATCACAATTTTTTAGGGTTCCGTAGTAAACAAGGAACCCTTATTTATAGTTTCGCCATGTCCGTCCGTCCGTCCCCGTTTTTCTCAGTGACCGTTAGTACTAGAAAGCTGTAACTTGGCATGAGTATACACATCAATGACGCCGACAAAACGGTAGAATAAAATATTTAAAAAAAGTTTTTTAGGGTACCACTCCTACTTGTAAAATGGTGGTGAAATTTTTTTTTCTGCCAAACCCCATCGTGTGCGATATCGTTGGATAGCTCTTTTAAAAATATTATAAGGTTTCTAAAAGCATTTTTTGATTTAAAAATTGGTTAGCGTGATATTAAGCTTTGAAATCATAATTTTTGTTATGGTCAAGTGCCCCCCCCCTGCCAGTTAAACGGTGGCTTCTAGGCATGTGAAAAAAATAATAGTAGTATATACGATGAATTTAAAAGGAAAACTATCATAGCTAAGTAGACATTACTAGTTAAAGAGTAATACTCAAACTTCAGAAATGTACTTTGCAAAAGCAAACTTTCGTACAATTTCCATTAATACCTTAGATAATGTTGTTACTTCTATGTAATTTTTGGTGAACAATAAAGAATATTTGTATTGTATTGTATTGTATTGTAATTCCGTCAAAAACATAGTAAATATAAGTTTGGGAACTTTTTAGTCCACATAATGTAACGGGTGTACGACTACGGAAACCTACCTTGCGCGTGGCCCGACACGCACTTGGCCGGTTATAGTTTGGCTGCAATAAGTAGAAAATTCGCATTCATATCACATTTTTTTTTGTGATTCTTGTACTTGCTGTTTTTAATATACAGTATAAGTATATTTTCATAACACGACAGTACTGGAGGGGCGTTCAGTGTAAGATTGGCTTTACTGACTAGTTGCTCGGTCTTCTGTCACATCGTAAGACTACACCTGCGAAACTTTGTAACGCGACATACTTCTAAATGCAGCACGTGAGTCATCTGGCACCTGGCGCTTCCGCATGACACCTTTCTATTTATTGCCGTGCATACGTCAAACTAACAAACAGATACGTAAACAGAATTTTGACATTGGAAATGTCTTTCCGTCCGCTCCAGTATAGGTACCGATTTCACGGAAAAGTGCGATCCCCTTATATAAGGGCATATAAAATAGGTACTTTGCATAGTCAGTACTTCAGCCCGGCTAGCACGATTTGGTTATACGAATGTTCTATGTAACGTTTTTAACACATAACGGCCATAAAACGTGCCTGTATAACCTATCGTGCCAGCTCAGCTGCTGCTTTTTTAATAAATACAATGAAAATCCTGTTTGTTGTAACAAAATACAACACGAACACATAATACAAATTCCCAGCACGTACAACCTTTATTATTTTCTGAAAATCAAGGGCAAAATCAGGCACATCAATATACAAATGTGAGATACGACCTTGGAGTCAATTCGACTTTATGCATTAAGTTAGAATTGGTGTCAATTTCACGCGCTCTCTCTAACATAACCAAGTTCTCGTGCGTTGAAGCGAGCTAGCGCAACAAAATGCCATAAAGATTTTAATTCCGTTAGAATCGGAAGACCTCCTGTTTTTACCGCAACTCGACTTACTACATAAAATCTCTGTCACTATCTAGTGAATGACAACACAAAGCAAATGTCAACGTTTCTATTCGGCGTAACAATACGAGTACATACCTAGTTGAAGATTCGATTACTCGTCGGATCTTACATTTTGCTTTGCAGAAGCAAACCAAATGTTCTTTTTGTAGAAATATAAAAGTGAGATAACCAGTGATATTTCATAACTTCTGCATTGACTATTTGCTGTATGTATTTTTAATACACTTCTAAAACTAGCTGGCGCAAAAAAGTGGCTCTGTGAGCTGTAGTACTACCGAGTCTTTTTTTTTTCTTCTTGAAAATATCCAAAAACTGACTCACCAAATAAATCTATATAATTTTAGAACCGGCGCGGTAATCACGAAACGTTTTCGACCGTTAGTACGATAGATTTAAATGTCAAACTCCATACTAAAACTGACATTAAATACGTACCAACGGTAGTACATATCGTTACGTGATTACCCCGCTGCTCACAAAATTTCACGAGAATCAGTTGAGAAATGCGACTTGTAGAGAAGAAGAAACTGAGGTACATACGAAAGCATTTTTTTCATAAAACCTGAGGCAGAGACCTTCGTTTCACTCGGTCAATTATTCGACACTGACCATTAAGAGCTTCGAACATTGGTAATTTTCTGATAAGACTGCAGTCACGTTCTAAGATAATGTACTACTGTTATCCCTTGGCTTATCAAAGTACCAAAGCCCGTTCAATATTTTGTAATAACTTTATAATTAATATACCTTTTGTATGCTGTGGGGAAATTGGCATGTTGAGAAGACTTGTGAAAAGTGACTAAGTTATTTACGTTCAGGAGATGGACTTCCAAGTTTGAATTGGCGGGAGGTGACAATTCGTGTCGGAGGCCTATACGCACTTTGGGTCAGTGAGCCATTTAATTAACTAATTAATATAGTTTCAGGAGATGGAGGTACTTGAGAACTTCTGTCATTAATTTCCCACTCAATTGACAATCCTAATCCCAATCATGTATTTTTTCCCCTCGGGAAGGTCAGATGGCGGTCGCTTCCATAAATTAAAACTAGTGCCTACGCCAAATCTAGGGATTAGGTAGCGGACCTCAGGCAACCTTCAGGATGCAACTGTACCTGGGATAACACTAGGAGGATGATGAATTTCAGGAGATGGATGGATTGGTCTAAAGGGGGTGACCAAAGGGAGATTACTGCGATACTAGACCCGGTCAAAAGTGCCTCGCAAGGGGCGACATTGCATGTGAAGATATGGATGTGGTCAAAGCAAAAGAAATACCTAATATGCAAGGACCGTAGATATTGGCATTCTTTGGTCTCTGCCTGCCGCAATGAAAAACTGGCGTATGCTTACGTATTTATTTATTTAAACTTAATCGCACAGTAACAAATAATATATAAATATTTAATGCTATAGGGTATTCTCTACTAGTCAACCTTCACGCAAAAAAACATAGTTGGTGCGAGATATGACTACAACAAACAAATAAATGAAGCCGTATAATTAGTTATATATTCAAGCTTCGTCATAGGCATGGTGGGCTAATAATAAATTAGAAACGCGTAGGGATCTCTCACTGGCGTGTTACCTTGTCCGACTTCTACGGGGTAACATCTGCAACCCGGATATATTACAGCAGCTATGTTTGAGCGTGCCGGACGAGTACGCGGGGCGGCGGCGGCGGCCGCGGCTGTTGGCGGAGCCGCACGGTAGAACCAACTTGCTTCGTAAAGCGCCTCTCAGTCGCGCAATACACACGCTAAATCTAGTTGCTGACCGAACTGATATTTTTTATTGTTCAATGTCTGAATTTGTGAATGTATGTTTGTATTTAGTATCCAATTGCTGTAATTAGGTTAAGTAAATCTTATTTAAGGTACTATTGCATTAGGGTTACCTGCAATGATAGTTGCTGTAATTATAAATAAATAAAATAAAAATAAATATATGTAACTGGTAAGTAAGTTATACACCCATAATAGCTGCACAAAGACTGCTGCTTTAATCCGATATCAATTTTACCACCAAATTAGCTATCACTAACGCAAACAGCTATCAATAAAACTGACCACAACGTGTCACGTTGAAGCACGTTTTTCAAGCTCGAATTTTAATTGAAATCCCAAGTGATTTACTCTCGTGAATTAAAATATTTTGTAAAAAATCCTCACCAAAATGTCCAGCGTACGTGATTTACTACTCTTTGGTATGTGTGTTTGACGCTGCATACGATTTATAGATGTTGACGAAAGTTTTTAGGGATGTTTTGGAAATGGCTAACTTTTTATGCGCATGTGTGAAAAACTTGGCTAAATGACCAGTTTTAAGTAAAAAATACTCTCTTCTACTCAAGCAATTTTTATAGGATGCGTTTCGTTTGAGCGCGAATACATCTAATGGGACGAGATAAGAAAGTATAGATCACTGTTTGTGAGTGTTGCATGTGACTGTACCTACCTACCTACCTACTAGTAAAGGATCGCTTGTTGGGTCATACATAGTAGATTGATAGTAGTTTATGCAACTGGTACTGGTAATGGTACTGGTACTGGTACTGGTGGTGTTTTAATGCCTAATTATGTACAGTTGCATACGCATTACTTTATCTACACACATATTATAACTTCTCTAAGATGGGTTCAGAAACCGTAGTAAATAAATACAATAATTGTGTTAATACAACCTTTAATGCACGGTTGCGGCAATTATATCGAAATCAGAACTGGCAACCGATACCTGAATGTTATTTTAAAAAGTAAAGAGTCCCTATTTTGATGTGATCATGTCGTTCTAACTCAAATTTCGTGCTATATATACTAAAAAAACATCGAGCTGACATTTCGCATCGACTGAATTTGAATTTTCAGTGATACTAGAATAGGGACATGTCAACTTTGACATTTAAATTTTGACAGTTTTGTTTGACGTTTAATATTTTAACATCATATATGAGATTAAAATGAAAATTATATTACTGCTGTAGCCTTAGCCACAGATAAGAAAATTGCAATAAATTCATTGAATGTTGAAATGAGAGTCATTTTCTACGGTTTCCGAGCGCATATTAGAGGATTTATGATATGTGTGTAGATAAACAAAAGTTATTTCTCTTGTGGACAATATTTGATGTTTTTATGCAATAGTAGTTTAGAAAAAAAACATGCCGTTAAATTTTACATACTGTGATATATTTGCCGTGGAATTTATTAGTCGTTTTGGGTGGATAATCTCTGTTTATTTATTTCCGCGCCATCAAAGTGAAAATTAGACTGTAAAACTCAGGTCTAAAAGGCATATTACGCCTCGAAATATTATTAAATAACCATCTCGCGCTAATATGGCTTACTTTAGACCCTTGTCATACAAACTACTATTAAATGTTACATTTACGGCGCGTGGGTCGAGCCTGCAATGTTTATTAATTTGTTTCTTAAACTATACACTTTATCTTCCAATAATATGTAGCGAGTAACGTTCAGTTTGCCGTCCATACTTGAGACAACATTTTATAGACGCGAATATATGCCATTATCAGTCCAGGAAAGGCACAAACCTAAATCAGTGTATAACCGAGTTATACAGAACCTTATGTAATTCAATTTGTAGATTAGTTAGTTCCCGCGAATTTATTTTGTGTTTGTGTTACAGTTTTGGTTTGACAAATGTCACGGTTTGAAATTTAAACCTATCGGGCATCAAAGCGTGTCATGTTAGTATGGACAGAAAATTTATTGACAACATATATTTTCTGGCAGTTTTGTTTCACCTATGATATTTTATATTCGTATTGCTTGCACGTTCAGCAAAATACCAAGAAGCTTAACAGTATTCTAATGAATTTACCTACACACATTATTCAATTAATGGCGCGTAACATTGATTAATAGGCACAATACACTATTAGAAACATCAATTTAATGTTTTAGGATTAAATTATACTCAGTTATAATATAACACGCCTCATCCTAAATGATCAATAGTTAAAGTTCGATTTACTCACTCAACAACACCGTTACGCTCGAGATGTTAACGTCAAAGATCAATTATAATCGTGTTTATAACTACATAGTACTACGTAGTTACGGTATTTAATACACTCAAAATTCAATCTTAATGCTTTATCTTATGCCTCATTATTTCAGAATCTATTACCTAATATTCATCATCATCATCATCATCAGCCTATATACGTCCCACTGCTGGGCACAGGCCTCCTCTCATAGATGAGAGGGATTGGGCAGTAGTCCCCACGCTGGCCCAGAGCGGGTTGGGAACTTCACATACAACTTTGAATTTCTTCGCGGATGTATGCAGGTTTCCTCACGATGTTTTCCTTCACCGAAAAGCTAACGGTAAATATCAAATATCAAATACCTAATATTAATACTATTATAAACGATAATTATTGAGTTTACGGTGTTAAACAGATATGGTAGATAATATTACTGATATTCATATGTCTCATTACCTAGATCAATGGAAATAGCTGACCGATAAATGTTTGGGATAAACTTGGGTTTTTCTTAATGTTATCTTGTGATGTACTTCAGGCATCATTTATTTTAACAGTATAAGAAACCTAAAGAAAAGTTTTTGTTTAGAAATGTTTGATCGAATGTCCCTATTATCATTATAACTTGGCAATTTTTCATTGTACTCATAGGATTGATTCTGGAGGAAATAGTATGTGGCTTATTTTTAGGTGTAATGTGATAGGATAAACCGAATCAGCTTCTAACTAATTTCTTCAATTGGCTGACTAAGGGATCGTCCTTATAGAAATGCGACTACGCGATTATTAGGACTATCCCTAAAATTAATGTAGTAGCCAGTTTTTTCCAATAATAAAAACACTCAGGATCATTGGCCGATATTTTTGTTTCACCAAGAACTAAGATTCAACTCTGTATTAAATGTCATCTTTCTCGAAATAAAGACAATAAATACTAAAGCATATACTTATAATAAAATGACCGAGCGGGAAGAATTAATGGCACTTTAAATGTGTTTCTACGTTGGGCGGTAAAAATAGCATTACCAACATACTAGTTTATGCACTCAGAGACTCATATTTCACGTCATAAATGGCGTCCGTCCTATATTTTTATTTATTAACGTTATTATATTTTACTATGATTCTTGAGTGACTTCTATTATCTCGTAATGGATATTTTTATAAAAATCTCTTTAGTGCATTATAATTTGATAGTCAGTTTGACATAATTTAATAAATAGTCAGTTCAATTTTATTACTTATTTTATCTACACCCATAAAGAGAGAGAAGAAGAATAGATAACTCTTTAATGTGTCGAAAGCCGTGGGAAAGGACCAGCATTTCAATATACCACCCGTGCCCCGCGCTTCCCCAACCCCAGCGGCGTGGGCCGTAACCAACTAACCACATCACAGATGATGCAGTTATGAGATCACGTACAACTTTACAGCACAGGTGCGGCCGCCGCCGGCTCAAAATTTGCACACGGAACATCATGAAAGAGGATATAAAGTAGTGTATGGAACTGTACATCATTTGGCCTTAAAACTACTCATTATGTAGCAGTTTCCTAAAGTACTATCTAAAAAAACCCGGCCAAGTGCATGTCGGGCCACGCACAATGTAGGGTTCCGTAGTTGTCCACCCGTTACATAATGTGGACTAAAAAGTTTGTGAACTTATATTTAGTACGTTTTTGACAGAATTAACAACATTGTCTAAGATTCTAAGGTATCAATGGAAATTGTACGAAAGTTTGTTTTTGCAAAGTACATTTCTTAAGTTCGACTATTACTCGTTAACTATAGTAATGTCTACTTAGCTGTGATAGTTTTCCTCTTAAATTCATCGTATATACTACTTCCATGATTTTTTTCACATGCCTAGTAGCCACCGTTTAGCTGGCAGGGGGGGAGCATAACATAAATTATCACTTCAAAGCTTAATATCACGCCAACCGATTCATGAACCAAAACATGCTTTTAAAAACCTTATAATATTTTAGAAAGAGCTATCCAACGATACCCCACACGATGGGGTTTGAAGGAAAAAAAATTGCACCACCACGCTACATTGTAAGTACCCTAAAAATTTTTTTTTCAAGATTTTATTCTACCGTTTTTTCGGCGTCACTGATATGTATACTCATGCCAAATTACAGTTTTCTAGTACAAACGGTTACTGAGAAAACGGGCGACAGACGGACGGACGGACATGCCGAAACTATACGGGTTCCTTGTTTACTACGGAACCCTAAAAAGAGCTTTATATTCTTCGTTCTTAGACAAATAAACATTAAGCAAACTTTAGCTACGAAAATAATTCGAAGACGCGGCCAACTCGGAACTTGCTCTTACTCCAATTGTTTTATCCGGAACTCCAAACGAATGGAGTTAACCACATTGTTACGCTTTTATTTCACCCCGCTATTCGAAAACTTTGTTCACTACCGTTTATTTTTTAACCGAGTTAAAGACAGTACCGAAGCTGCCAAGACTAGCCCGTGAGGCGAATCGCAGAGTTCATTATTTCTATTGTCTGCCAACTGATGCATCAGTTAAGATCTGAAGAAACGCGGAAAGTTAATTCCAAAGGCAGTTTCCAATCCAAAATTTACTCTTCTTATTCATATTTATCTGATATCGTTCATATATGCAATTATAACCACCCTGGGTAGTGCAAAAAGGAATAAATCGTACTACGTATTAGCAGAATTCGTAGATTTAATTTCACTTTATCTCTCTCGATACAGGAAAATATAGAATTCTCCATATTTATTTATCGTAGGGCAATTATTATTTCGAACAGTGAGATCTTCGAGAAGACAGTACGTCTGTCAGTTTTGTTGCAATTTTGACATCGCCCGCGGGTCACGTGTAGGGTATTTTCCTTACAAAATTACCTTCAAATCAACTTCACATACGATTGAAAGTTTGATGCTTGTTTATTTCCTCTGACAATTAAAGTATTGAAAGCAAAGTGACAAACAAAACTCTTACGAAACAGGACATTACGAAACCGAATTTTGCCACGAAATGGTCACAACTCAGCGTTACACTGAGCGAAAAAAATACTAATTATTAGTAAGTTTTACTTACTAATCCCAAGACAAGGAGATTATATACTAACGGTTACAAAACAGTTTAGCTGTTACAAGGGCATTTTTTTTGGTATGAGTAAATAACTACTATTATCAAAAACTGGTTTGTAACCGTTAGTATATAATCTCCTTGTCCTGGGATTCACTAAAACTTAGTAATAATTAGTATTTTTTTTCGCTCAGTGTATGCTGGCAGAGCCAGCGCTGATCTTGGGTATTGGGTATTCATATTCAATTTAGTATTGTATTGGGTTTTCATATTCAATTTAGGCTGGGTTGCACCAAACCGTCAGTAATCGTAAGCGGTGTTCGTCAAATCAGATTGTATGGAAAGTTTGACAAGTTTCTATGGGATGACAGCTGCCGGCGCCATATTTGACGATGACCGGCCTGTGTTCGTATGTTGGTTTGTTGGTGCAACCGACCCTTAGGCTGGGTTGCACCAAACCGTCTGTAATCGCAAGCGGTGTTCGTCAAATCTGATTGTATGGAAAGTTTGACAAGTTTCTATGGAATGACAGCTGCCGGCGCCATATATGTTCGTACGTTGGTGCAACTGGCACTTAGTCTGTGTATCTAAATGTAAACGTTACAATTGAGTAATCATCAAACAACTGCATTACCCGGGGACCAATCAGCTTTTGAATTAGGACAAAGACAATAATGAAGACAATAGCGCAACCTGCATAAGCTAGTCACACACAATACGAGCAGAATACAAGATAGGCCACAGATTAGAACAAGTTGTTCTATTTCTATCACACATATTTTAGTTGAATTCTGATAAAATCTAATAATCTTTCCCCAGCCTAGCTGTCGAACATATAGAATCTTTCCCTCTCGCGCTTACATATTTGATTAGTAAGAGACGACGAATGCTGTAAGTCGACTGCGACAGCCGACATAAGCGCGATAGTGCCACCTAGGCAGGGGGGCTACCGCCAACGACAAACGAAGTTTTCCGTCTCTGTCGCACTTACGTACAGACGTGCAAGTGCGACAGAGACGGAAATCTTCGTTTGTGGTTCGCGGTAGCCCCCCAGGGCTCAGGGCTACATATGACTGATTTTTTTTTCAATTTCAAAATGTATAATTGTATGACAGCGCGCAAAAAATACGACCATTAAAAAATTACCCTTAATTAGAATACAATATGTGAATTATGTCAACATGTCCAATACTACTTATTTTTCTCAATTTTATAAATGAAAAGGAACACAATAAAGACACAATAAAATAAAATACAAATATAAACGACTAAAACTAAACTATTAATTACATTCCAATTTTATCTACCGAAAGCCATGCACTAAATCTGGTTTATTACTCGTCAAGAAAATGTATTTTCCATGTATTATGCGCGATTCCTCCATATATTCTATTTAGTTTCGGAACGAATATTCACAGTACCAATCACTTAAACTTAACTACGTACTAACATTTATCTTTTTGATGTAAGTAGACATTAAGTGTTTTCTTATGAAGATTCAATATTACGTAAATTGAATTCTTATGTTACATAAAGCAATACTTTTAAACATTCAGTTCCATTCAATCAATTTAAATCTAGTTTTTAGTTAAGTTTGTATGGCCTTTTTGTACTTTTTTAGGGTACCGTACCCAAAGCGTAAAATCGGACCCTTTTAGTAAAACTCCCCTGTTCGTCCGCCTGTACGTTTGCCACCAGGCTGTATCTCATTAACAGTGATAGTTAGACAGTTGAAAGCACAGATGATGTATTTATGTTGCCGCTATAACAACAAATACTAAAAAACAGAATAAAATAAATATTTGACATACAATGATTTTTTGGCCGTTTTCATAGATAATGGTACGGAACCATTCGTGTGCGAGTCCGACACTGAGCGAAAAAAAATACTAAGTTTTTGTGAATCCGAGGACAAGTAAATTATACTAACGTTTACAAACCAGTTTGTAATAATAGTAGTTATTTATTAATACCAAAAAAAATGTCCTTATTAAAATAATTAAACTCATTTGTATTATATTAAAAACGAAAAAAACCATATATAATTTTGTTGTTCTCGGATTCACAAAAACTTTGTAGTTTTTTCGCTCACTGGACTCTCACTTAGCCGGTTCTTTTGCCTATTTTCTTTCTGTACTTACTTTTCTGTTTGACTGTACCCTCCGTTATACACTAGGCTTATAAAACAATCACGAAACAGCGAGCGAAGCACAAACAACCAAAACACCACAGTTGCAATTAAGGCGCCTTACATGAATACTACATTACGAGTATTCACTTGCAGACTGCAAAACTTGAAACACTATTTGCAAAACTGCCTCTCAGTGGCAAATGTTACACTGAGCGAAAAAAATACTAATTATTAGTAAGTTTTAGTGAATCCCAAGACAAGGAGATTATATACTAACGGTTACAAAACAGTTTAGTAGTAATTAGTAGTTACAAGGACAATTTTTTTGGTATTAGTAAATAACTACTGTTATGAAAAGCTGTTTTGTAACCTTTAGTATATAATCTCCTTGTCCTGGGATTCACTAAAACTTACTAATAATTAGTATTTTTTTCGCTCAGTGTATAAATATGTAATTATTAGTACAGAATATTGACAATAAGATACTATCGTACTTAAGTTTTCTGAAAAAAATTAGCGGTATGGGGTCGGGGTTGAATCTCGCAACCTCTTAAAAGTCGCATGCCTCACTGCTTGGCTACAGTGACTAAATGTCAGAAAGATTATATAACTCTTAAATATGCCAGTGTTTATACCGCCCGCGTGGTCGTGTCGGAGGTTCCCCTGGATTTTCCTCATGCCACTCTTCAACCTATTTATTGGGCCCGGCCTATAAAACCTGAGTCAGGTTAAAAAAAAAAGAAAAAAAAAAGAAAGGAAGATATATAGCTAATAGTTCCAAAAGCAATCTCTTATCAAACCGAAAGTTTACTTAGCTCTGTTAAAGCAGTCGTTAGAAGTTACTGCTAATATAAACTCAGTTTTACTACCGTAGCTTTTAAAAGATAAGCGTCTTTAGAATCTTTTAATATGCTAAGTGACAGTTTTCATAATGCGTTTGCTGCGTAGAATAATATTTTATCTTAAATCTTAAAAAAAAGTCGCGGCGAAAAGTTAGTTTAGAGATAGGCGACTTCCTGATTTGTCAGTGCGGAGGCGGTACGATATGAGATAACTGTCAACTGTCGGTCAACTCAGTACTACTTTTTACTGCGCCCCTACATTTAAATGAGTGCTTTCTGACTGGCGCGGGATGCGCGGAGGCGGGATGCGAAGGCAATACTGGTCCGCTTCTGCGCATAATATTACTACTGCGCAAATGTAATACTGACAGTATTCTGTCAAGTGGAAATCTTTGCGACGTCAGTAAGTTTACTTTAAAGAAGAAAATGACACATACCTATCGATCCCGCCCCGCTAAGTCTGTAAGTCGCCTTAAGGACGAAAAGTGTGTACACATATATGTATGATGCTGGTTGTACAACAATGAGAGTCACCTAAACGCCACAGTTCAAAGCAAAGGGTCTCAAATAAACCATTAGAGGTGCGAAGAGGAAGACGAACGCGACGGTGATTGCGCTACTTTGTCAAGTTTTGTGCGTGAATCCAGCGGGGCCAGTTCAATATTTTTATAGATACTCGTAGTAATTCTAATTTATAATCCTAATTTTTTTGACGACCGCTTTAGCTTATTTGGTAGTGACCCTGCCTACGAAGTTGGAGGTCCCGGGTTCGAATCCCGGCCAGGGCATTTATTTATGTGATAAGTACGAATATTTGTTCTTGGGTCTTGGGTGTTTTCTATGTATTTAAGTATCTATTGAAGTATGCATATCGTCACATAGTATCCATATTAGAAGCTTTGCTTAGTTTGGGACTAGGTTGATTTGTGTAAGATTTTCCACAAATATTAAAAATATATAGTTTTTTTTATTTATTTAATAAACACAGGTTACATGAAATACAATATACATTGCCCCGCAAAACTGTGGCTACAGTTTGACTGCGGGATCGGCAGTCTCTTGGTTACACTTAGTTTTTAACTAATATACTTATGTATTTTTATACTAACATGTTATGTATGAATAAATAATAAGTTCGAGGGCCTACTAAGGAAGCACTACCCAGAGTCTAGGTAATGCTTCCTCAGCAATCTCCCGAACCTATTCCCGTTTCGTTCACACCTAATCGAAGATATTTACGTAATTTAAATAAATACTTTTAACAGTAACTGTGTAAACTGTGTTACATAAGAAACCTACATTAGAACTGAATGTCAACTTTTGAATTTGATTTCAAGTAAATTATAATTACACGATCATTATAGAGTCTGGCTACTGAAAGTTTTTATCTGTTTCTTTACACACTTGTCGACCTGTTTATGAGATTCAGGTATTAAAAAAATTACGTACTTAATCAAAGTTATATGCAATTGTTAGAACTAGTATCAAAATATTAATAGAAAACCAACCTACTAAATTGTTTACGACTTGTAAATATTGCAGTTTTTCGTTACAACATAAATAAATAAATCATAGACAATTGGTGATACAACAAGTAAATATCTGTCAACAATATTTAGCTAGCCAGACTCTAATAAATAAATATATATGTTAAAATATTTACCCTGTAATGTGTGCACAAAAACTCTGCAAAAGTCAGTAAGATTCCCCGGATTTAAAACCTAAAATTTATTATTTATAAGTCGCAAGTATATTTATAGAAAAGTCCAGAATCACTACCAATAGTTTCAACTGAACTAAATGCGGCTATTAGTTTTTGTAAGAAAAGTTTAAATGTACCCAAGCCAACGTATACCTAACCCCAAACAAATGAATGTTGAATAATACTAAAATTCCGATTTAAGACGTTTTTAGACACTGAAGTGAGTCGGCCTCCAAAACATTGACTTCGGTTGTTGGCTGTAATAACTAAATATCGGTGTGCTGGGTTTTATTTTTGCTTTACAGGATACCTAGTCAAATGTTACTTTTTTAATGACACATATTGACATTTAATTGAAGTCCCCACAAAAGTTTTTCATGAAGCCCTGCTACGTTAACCCACACCCGCTAGAACTAGAGGCACTAACGAGCGGACACGCTCCACAAAAACTCAAAAAGTCCAACGCTTTGAGCGTTACCCTGCAAAGGGCAGGTTAAACCGACTGAACCTTCCCTTCCTTAGGTACACCTTCACTTTGATTGCTGGGATCTGATTCTGTTAGCGTTAATAAGTTGAAGTGTTACTTAAGCAGCTCACTTGTTTGGGATTTAAGATGTTAGTGGCGTTTTATCACAAGGATTTTTGGTATTTATAATGTGAATTACGAATAGGGATGTTGACTCAAAAAAAAATATTACTTCAATAGACAGAAGACATAAAACTATGCCAAATAGTGAAAATCCTATTCAAATATCTCAAAAAATAACGAAGCTACAACCGTAAGAATGTTTTTAGTTAGAGAGAGAAAGCGCTGCAGATCAGTGACGTCACTGACCTCGAGCGCCATAGTAAATGAGGATCGTTCAATATAGAGGTGCGTTTTGCGGAAAAGGGACAGATAATGCCCCCTCTTAAAACTTTGAAGACTTATACTTATGTAAATATTTATTCTTTTGAGTTACTTTTTTCGCCATATGACTGAGAATTTGATCCTTTTTCGAGATGACTTGAACTTATTGATTTTCCTAATTGGTGTCAACATCCCTATTGTAAACGGCATTTCACCGCGTATACTTAATATCAAGCACTCAAGTTCTCCATAAAAAAATATTATTTTAAGATTTTGTTCATGTTCTAATTTGTATTATAGGTACATATTTTCTATAGGTAGATAATCCAGATCAATAGCATGAATTAATCAAAATTACAAACAAAAAGATGTTTGGAAACTTTTGCATTATTTTCTCGTTTACACATCCAAATATCATCGTCAAAGCAACCTTGTCCGTACCTAAATGTAACCATTGTACATCTATATATTTTATATTCATTATTAAAGCAACCTTGCCTTGTATTTCAAAACACTGCATTTTTGAAATGCTTTTCATTGAAAATCACAGAAAATGGAATAAAAAAACGGTTTTAAAGTTTGAACCCTTTTCACGAAATCCTCTCTCAGGCCGCAGTTTTAAAGCCATTTATTTTTATGCAGTTTAGGTTTTATTTTTGAAGGCTTCAAAGGTGAGGGCCCTTGAGGTTGGCCGCTAGTTCAAAGTGGATTGGGCGGTCATATTTACTTTACAAATCCCAATAAGTAGAGTTTTAAGTTCAGTTTGTAGTTGAAATATAGTAGAAGGTATATTAATACGTCTCTATTTTTTTACTTTTCATCAAAAATAAACCAAACAACAATATTTATGTATTAGTACCTATGTAGGTAAAACAAATTTATTGTCCTTTTTAAATCAAATCTTCGGCGCGTTCTGATGAAAAAGTGATTTTAGGGGGCCTAAGACTGAAACTATATTTAAATACACCAGACCGAAATTTTGTTTCTTATTAACAGTTTCGTAGGTTGAAATCTTTCAGGGCAGTGAATACTAAGTCAAATATAATATTCCAATATCTAAGGTTGATGTCGACTTGAAATTCTCCCCTTTTTCTAGTATTTTTATTGCTATTTCGGGTAAAAAATTAAAATTCTAATCCGGAACATACGCTATAGGTTTAAAACTGCCATTAAAGAGTACTTGAAGAATACTAATTTAGTTTATTTATGTTTTTTAAAGTATTTTTTACAAGTTAATTCGTTTGGCTTAACATTTATGGCCAACAAAATATACCTATTTATAATAACTTAATTTGGATGGCTGTCTGATAAGAAAAGACGTCATTATAACTATAGGTATTTTATATGAAAAATATATAATTTCTAGGAAACTAGCTAACGCTGGCCTTTTTATATTGGCAGTTAAAACTGCCTAAAGCTGAATAAAATGTTTTACTTTATGGCCGACTTTGGATTCAAGTGGGTTTGAATGGAAGACGGGAGGATATAGAGTTATCTGAAATTAGTTTTTAACTATCGGTTACTTTGTTTGATAGGTAGTTTATTTTCGATAGTGCGCATTTGGCATTAAGTTTGTGATACGCATATTCGTATTACAGACTTAATTATTTGAAAGGATAAATAATCTCATCAAAAACATTACATGTAAAAAGATGCAAGTCTCGCAATACAGTTCTTCTACAATAAAAAATATTTATAAAAATATTTTTAAAAGGAATATTTTAATCAGCTGACGATTATTTTTTAACGTGCGATGGCCAAGTCATTCTAGATATATTTAAAAAAATAATGTAATGCCGATGCAAGTCGGTGGAAATCTTGCCGTGGACTAAAATATAACCGACTTGGTTTAACATGACATATCATTACTTTTTTATTGTAGAAGAACGGTGTTGCGAGACTTGCATCTTTTTACATGTAATGTTTTTGATGGGATCTCATCTCTATTTGTAGGCTATCCTTCTTTTTTTCTTTTCAGGTACGACTTCTTGTAACAAACATTGCAACTGCAAAACTTTGTAATCGCATGTAATTTGTATAGGATTGCAAACTTATTTATGCAGTTTGTATATCTCTGATACGTGACTGAGATTGCAGTATTTTTTGATTATCTAGCAATTAATAGGCTAAATACTAATTATGTTTAAAATTTGGAGCTTGTGGGTATGCTAGAAATACCTTAGACTTTTGATGATCTGTCAGTATGCAAGTGACAAAACTAAGGAACTTTGAGGGGCAATAGTTCTTAAAAATGCAAAGTTCAAATTGAATGTTATTGAGCATATATCTAATCCATATTATGCCCAACATGTTACTGAAAATGCAGGGTTCCAGCTTTAGCTAGGACAAAATTACAGGATGGATACAGAAAAGGATGGTACGGCCGTGCCTCTTTTTACTCGACTTGGCGGGGGCACTGCGGTACCCCCAGATTCCTTAGTGTTGGACGTGTTCTATATATTTAAGTATTTATCTGGTACCCATAACACAAGCCCTATTGTGCGCCTGACTGTCTTTTGATAGCTACTGACTGATATTAGCTTGATTGACATACAGTGTACTAATTAATCAATTTTCTTTTCAGGTACGTTGAAATTGTATTCTGAAACGCTTTAGCCAGTAATTAGGTATGACGATATTGCGAATGGCAATTTAAAAACGCAATTTTTTTTTTAATTTATTCCTTACAAAAGATTACACCTATCCACAGTACTTTTAACTTCGCCAAACTGCATCACAGTTTGTTGGCGAAAACAACACTCTTTATCTAAAACTTAACATCTATATTTGTTAGTAACATTTTTGAGCCTATGAAAACCTATGAAAATTGAAAGTTTAAATGTGCCATCTAATTCAGCAATTCATTTCCGCTTCTGGATTAATATGAAAATATTATATTGTATTATTGAATAGGAGTAGGCTATTTCAAATTCACTTATTTAGTGCTATGTAATTACTTATAATAAAAAATGTAACAAAACAAAAATGTAATAATAAGTACAAAAACTAAACCTATAAATAATTAAAATTAAACACTCCAACACAAATAGGTGTTGTGTAAAATTTTGTAAGTATAGGTAGGTATTAGAGAGGCGACAAAATATCTAGGCACATCACATTTGTCAATAAAGTGATTAGAATTGCGGCTCCGATGTGTAAAACTTTTACGCCATGATAATATTATAATAGTGCGTGTAATCCAGGACGACGCTCCCCTCCACAGCAAAACTCACACATATACTATACTGCCTTCCTGAATAACACGCACTGTAAAACTACTTGAGCTATAGTCAAATATGAATGGGGGCAAGTACTCAACCTGGGGACCGATTTTTGAGTGTCGACCGCTCGAATTTTCATTCGACATCTGTCAAAACTTCATAGTTTTTTGACAGATCTCGAGTGAAAAGTCGAGCGTTCGACACTCAAAAATCGGGCCCCAGTGGACACTTTCCAGATTTTGAATTATTTTTGATCAGTAATAAAAAACTGTGGACATTTTCACGAAAGTCTGTATTTTTTATTAATTATAAATAACCAGTCTTTAATAATTACAGACTTTTATTATCCCAGCTATCTCGGAATAAGATGTATAACAATATTTTTAAAAAGATTTGTTTTGTACAGAGGTACCACTACTGTCTGTACCTATGGACTTTAATAAACTACCTATGGACGGCATTGTACCTAAGGACATACATTAGCAACATAAGTTTAAAAAAATATTACTTCTAGAAACACTTAATTAACAAGACAAAAATAATCAATAAGTATCCAACAACACGTTCAGCATCTCCTAATAGACCTTCTGTTTCTTAGAATTACAATACTCTCTGTACAACTCTTCAACAGAATCATCGGAAATTTGTGAGTCCTTACGACCAGCAAAGTCATCGGAATCATCGTGTAACACGAAACTTTGTGACAAATAAAGTTTGATTCGTCGTCGGAACCAATAATTGTCTTGATGAGCCTTTGAAACGCATTTAGAATGATATTTTCCCTTGCATAATGTTACATGTTACATGTTAGTAAAAGTTTCTTACTTTATTTTTTGCACAAACACACATAGCTTACGATAGCATAATACCGGCAGTGTCCGAAGGTACAATCATCCACAGGTACAACACTTGCTCCTAGTCAGCACCACAACATGTATACACTTTCGACCTTATCTTCAAGGCATTAAGTGATAGAATGTACAAATAATGCTGGCTGAACATGTCAGTTCTATTCAGCGTTCATTGACAAAGTTTCGTCGACATGTCAATCATAGATAAGTATCGTTACATTACAACTGATGAGTATTGGACGTATCGATAATATTCATCAAGTACAATCAGCCGTAAAAAAACACATTATATTTGAAATTGCTTATTTTTGTTGTGATTGAGTTTTGCAATATCGTGTTTTGACATAATCCTGACGGTGGTTTTTAATTTACTATTAGTCAATAACAAAAAATACGTAAGTTTTCAAAATTTTCAAGTAAGTATATTTTTAAAATATTGAGCATACTTATTAACTTTTTTGTAATAATTTTATATTATATTATACATATAGTGGCAGCTTGTTACATATTCCTGTATATTCTTTATTGGATCTCTAAAAGCCGCGTTATAGTCGCCGCGCCGCCATTTATGGCCAAATTCAAAACCGATGGTCAAACCGTCAATTTTACTAAAACGACTTATAAAACCTTGGCCTCTCTCTGTCACATTGATATTTGCGTTTGGTAGAAAGGGACTAACCACATTTTTAGTTAACAGGCACGTGTTAACTTTTATGAATGATGGGGTTACCCTTTTTTTTGTCGGAAATAGATAAAACAAAGGTAAGCATCCCAATGCTCAACACCATAATGCACAATATACATGACACCTATTCGTCACCTCTGTCATTATGACATAGATTGAAAGTGCAGCCATGTATTGGGTAAGTGCCGAGCACAGTGACATTTACCTTAGGCAGTTGCCACACTGATGCAGTTTCCGCACGACAGTGCAGCGTGCGAGCGAAAAAGCGCTATGCAAGTCTATAGCGGTGTCCCTTTCGCACTGCGGTAACCGTCCGGAAACCGCATCAGTGTGAGAACCGCCTAAGGGCGGCCACATATACTCGGAATTTCGATTCGAAATATCGATTCGGGATATCAAACGCAGCGCAGTAAATCCTGACAAATCTGTGGACCAACCACATACAAACAGGAGAAAACTTTGGACGGAAAACTACTGTTTGTATGTGGTCCCGCCCTAACTCTCCTAAATTTTTCTTGTGTACAAGTACCTAAACCTGACACGTTTCAGCAATATCGTTATATATGTAAGGATACAAAATCAGCCTGCTGTCGCAAACTGTCGGCGATTACCATTTCATGAGAGATTTAGGCCCCGGAATGTCCTATGTGAGACCCTAAAACATATTTTCGTAGATTTATGGTCAAACCATGTAGGTAATGTTTTACTGAGATGATTTAGTAAAGTTATTACTGGTATTGAAGTTGTGTTTGTGTTACAGAATATTAATTTCTTTAGTTTAGTTTGCTTTTAGAAAAAGTAAATCATAATATGGCTTAGGTAACTTTGGTGGGTAAGTAACTAGGTATAAGAACTTACACCAAATTATTCTTGCAGGATCTATTCTCCACAAAATTACGCAGAATACAACGCAACGCAATAAAATAAGTATGTAATAAAATATGTATAATATCGTCGCTTAGATAAGATTCCACAAATATTTATTTATTTTTATTTTTAAAGGTAGGTTAATTAGGTTTTCAAATTATGCCACTTTGACATTTCTGTGGAAGAAAACATGATTTGTACTTAGGTACCTACCTATTAATTGGGAAATCTAAAACCTAGCCTAGCCATCACTGTATTTGTATAGTTTCGGACATTTTCGAAATATCATATGAACACTTAAACAGTGAATAAAGAGATAAATAATAATTTTAATTTGTTTGTGCATTTAGTGTCAAATTAGACTGACTGTACACATCAATATTCAAGCGTTGTACCCCTTTCAAATCCGAATCAACCGTCCTATTGTGGTCAGAATGATTTCTAGTCTATATAGGCATAGAGCGTTGTGTGTGGCGTGTCCCATTATTATACCATCATGTTTGTAAAGGTTACTTCTATTTTTTGGTGTTACCATTTGGTGTAGTTTTTTGATACTCCAACGCAACGGTTGCAAACTGCAAACGAATGGGATTGCTCTTGGCCAGTATCTAGCGAGGGGGCAAAGATGGTGCCTTAAAGCGGTACAGGAAACAAATTTTACCCCATGTAACTTTGTTCATAAGAACTTTTAACTCGAAATCTCGGAGACACTAATTTTGTATTATCAAAGAAGATTTTCGGGAAGTTTTGCCTTTGACGGCTGTTTTTAACGAGTTGAGGGGATGGTTAATCGTTTGACGTTACATCTATCACTTGAAAGAACTTGAAGGATAACTGGGCATTTTAATTTAACACGCACACCTAACTTGAGTCGTATGGTTCTACACTATCGGTTTTGCGAAGAAACGCATGCGTAAATCGGTTGTAAGATAAATGTACCAAAACTCATTGAAATTCCAATAAAGGCTTAGGCGACTTCCTGACTTGTCGGTGTGGGAGCGGTACGATATGATAAATCTGTCAGCTGTCAATGTCATTCGAGTGAGTATGTCTTCTTTACTTCGCCCTTACATTTCATTGAGTACTTCCTGACTGGCGCGGGATGCGCGGAAGCCGAGGCAAAACGAATGAAGTACCTACTGCCAAGCTTTAGCGCATAATATTACTACTGCGCAAGTAAAATACTGACAGTTTCCCGTCAGGTGAGAAAATCTGTGCGATATCACTAAGCTCACGTCAAAGAAGAAATGTCACATATCGATCCCGGCCCATCAACACAGAAAGCCCCCTTAGGCAACTTCCTGACTTGTCGGTGCGGAGGCGGTACGACAACAAAACTATCAAATGTCAGTGTCAACTGTCAGTCGACTCAGTACCGCTTTTTACTGCGCCCCCTACATTTAAATCAGTGCTTCGTGACTGGCACGGGTAGCGGAGCGAAGAAAAGGCAGTATCGTTCCGCTTCGGCGCATGATATTATAAGAATCATATCATATTACTGCTGCGCAAATGAAATACGGTATTTCGTCAAGTGAGAATCTGTAAGTTTATGTCAAATGAGAAAATGTCACATATCGATCCCGGACCGCTATGTGAGGAAGTCGCCTTAGGGGACTTCCTGACTTGGCGGGGCGGGATCGATATGTGACATTTTCTTCTTTGATGTAAACTTACTGAGATCGCAAAGATTCCCACTTGACGGAATACTGTCAGTATTACATTTGCGCAGTAGTAATATCATGCGCAGAAGCGGACTAATACTGCTTTCACATCGTCCCGCTTCCGCGCATCTCGCGCCAGTCAGGAAGCACTCATTTAAATATAGGGGCGCAGTAAAAAATGGTACCGAGTCGACTGACAGCTGACACTGACATTTGACACTTTTCTCATATCGTACTGCCTCCGCACCGACAAATCAGGACGTCGCCTTAGGCATAACAGCAGAGTAATCGCGTTTTAAGCTTTCAGACGTACATTGGGATATAATATCGACTATCGTTTGATGAAGATGAAAATTCTACCACTAGTTTAAACTGTATTTATTTACTTATTTATAAGTTTTATAACAAACAAAATACAAAGGGGCGGACTTATGTGTAATACGATATTTGTGCCATAGTTCAAACATACTTACATATCCAATTCCAATTTGATCAAACACAGAATATGCAATTAATATTCTAATTGTTCCTTTCTTCTGTCCTGCTGCTGGATAAAAGTTCCTAACTTCCTACTGCATCTTTAGTACTTATAAATAAATATTGATAAACATTCCAGCCTAAAATTAAGTGCAAAATTTAGTCCGTTAAATCCCGCACGACATTTTATCGAACGACTTTGAATAGCCCGTCGGGCCTCTTCGATATTATTTCCCATCCCGGATGTACATGGAAAAACCTCAGTCAGCACGAGATAGGATTATTATATTATCCCATGGCACTTTTCAAGAACGAATGGAATCACCATAAAATTTGCTTCCAAGGAAAACAAATTTGATAATAAACATAGAGGATCATTGTGATGTCTTAATTGTATTTGAGAACGATTTTGATGATACAGGGTTGATTGTCTCATTAAACATTGATGCGTTGAGTGTCCCTTGAAAAGCCTTCAATAGACGTATTTACAAATGATTCATTCGATGTAGCAGTGCCCTATTCCTCTACGCATCGGACCAAAACACTATGTAACGCCACACAGTATGTTATATAAATTAAAATAAGGAGCGCTCGTGGCCCCAGTGGCGCCCGCGTGCAGAGTGAGGCAGCGAGGTTAAGCCCCGTTGGCCGGAGTCAGTTCTTGGATGGGTAACCGCTTTGAGTGTCTACTAAATGAGCGCTCCCGTGCTTTGGAAGTCACGCTGTTGATCCCGGCTGCTGTCTATGGCAGCAGTTGTTAAGCCAAGTCGGAGGCCTTTGGGCGGCTTGAGAACTTTTGCCCACTCACTTGACAAAGGGGGTCGAAGTTGAACCACGTTCGAAGGCAGTACACCCACCGCTACCCTACCCGTGGCCCCTGGGGGCTTAAAGTGCAACAAAACTGGCAACCGTACTGGTTTCTCGAGATCTCATGTTTCGAAATAATTGCCAAACTATAAATAAATTAATTAATTAATTAACTAAATAATCTGATTTTAGTTGGAGTTGCTAGTCATAGTCAACTAGTCACTTTTTAAGATTTCACACATACGTGACTAATTGATGTTTTTTATATCCTTATATAAACATTATTTTGATGATAAAGTATGTAAAAGAAAAAAAAACTGCAAGGTGGCCGTGCGGAGAAGAAACGCCGAAAGAAACTGGGAAATTGGTATTTTCTAAAAAAAAATTGTAATACGATGATAGAAAGAAAACATGTCAAAAAGAAACGCCGGAAGAATCTTGACTTTACAGTCAGTAATTTTATCAAAAAAATATGATTATTACAATGATAATAGGTACTTAATCTTCTTGGGCGTAGATCTGAATATCTATGTACAAACAACAAAAACAAGTTACACAAAAAAACTTGTCGGAAGTATACGATAAAAATATACATATATGGGAGGAAAAATACCCCCTAAATTGCTACCGCAGTATTATGAGTACCATCAGGCATTCAAATTATACCTATTATATCTAAATCCCTTTGATCTTTGATCAATGTTCAACATTACACCATAATGATTCAATTGTACAGAATTATTGAAATATAATTAACAACCGTTTATTATATTTCAATATGTCTGAGACTGGAGTTTTCTACAGTACAGAATTAATTGTACAGAATTAGACAAATCTTCAGTCTTTTGATCGTACAAGTGAATCGAATTACGTTAATAATATAGAATTGCGAGAGTAATTATTTGGGTGGGCGTCGCTTAAATTGGGACAACCCTGCGATATCGAACTGCGTTCATTAAATGCCGAGTTTTGCACACCGAGGACTAAGCTAGGGTTGTCGACCCAATTCGTAGTTTGATTTAAAATTACTGGTAATGGTAAACAGGACCTTTTTTTATGCTACGACGGTGGCAAACAAGCATACGGTCCACCTGATGGTAAGCGGACACCGCAGCCTATAGACGCTCGGAACTCCAAAGAAGTCACGTGCGCGCTGCCGACCCTTTATAAAATTTGAGGATGCACTGTGTTGACAGCAGAAGGGACCAATTTAGCTCCCTCACTCTCAACTCAGTGCAACCTAATCGCGTACCATTGACATTTACACACCTTAATTTAATTTGTTAAATTAAACAACCATTTAGTACTTAAATAATATGCATTGACTTTAATTGTCATGTTAGTAACTGTAAATACTGATTCAGGTTCCGTATGGTGACATTTTTTCCGACAGATTGAACAAGTTTTTGAATGAATTACTTATACTCAGCGCCGCTAAAGAAGTTTTCACTTCAAAAATCTCGATGCGAACCCAAAACCATTTTTGGGCAAGTTTTGGGTCAGTATCATTATTTTTAGGGGGTATGCTTTGTAAATTTTAAAATTCGCAACATAAGGGATACCTTGATAAATTTAAAGTGTTTTATTTTGTGTTTCTAAATTTGTAATCCTACTAATATTATAAATGCGAAAGTTAGTTTGTTTGTGAGCATGTTTGTGACTCAATCACGCAAAAACGGCTGAATGGATTAAGACGAAACTTGGTATGCAACGAGTTTAAAGCCTGGATTAACATATAGGATACTTTTTATCCCAGAAATCATCCCTCAAATACAAGGTCACGCGGACGAAGTCGCGGGCAAAAGCTAGCATTTTTATAAATAATTATTCCGGAGTATTTCCGAACACCGGGCTATTGTCTAATAATAAGTATTGATACTATTATTTACACATTTTATTTATAAATGTATGTGTTTAGTTCATGAATAAATGTATATGAACTCCAGTCCCAGGCGAAAGCGAATTTTAAAGAGCGGCTTGCTATCATCCCCATGCATAAAATAGCTTGTAACTGCTTCATTTCAGACAAGCATCTTGAAAAAAAGTTTGACATGAGGTCACTGGTAACCCCCATGGCGCATTAAAGGAAATCGCAGAAAGTGACCCCTATAGAGCTTAACGTGTTAAAATTAAACTCTTTCCCCAACTCTGTGGGGCAACCCTGCTCACAATTTATTTACAATTTTCTTCATGAAATACTTCGAAGCGTCTCTCGAGAATTTATTACAGGACTTGCCGAAGTAATTCAGGATTTCCCGGCAAAGATACAAGTACCTCGGATTAGGTTCTTTGGTGTTATTTAGCCACTTCAGTAACGCTGTGTATTTGTACATTTTGCAGCCATTTTTAGAAGGTGAGGACTAAAGTTCTTCAAAACCGCAAGTCGAAATCCCTGGTCAAACAAGGACTAAATGTTTTTTTATACTAAGACGGTAGCTAACAAGCGTACGGTCCACCAGATGGTAAGCGGACACCGCAGCCAATAGACACTCGCAACTCCAAACAAGTCGCGTGTTTGTTGATAGCAGCAGAAAGAACTAATTTAGGTCCCTCGCTCTCAACACAGTGCATCTTCGGGAGCTCTGGCAATCTTGCTCACCTTCAAAAACACAACACTACTTTTATAAGGCTACAGTGCTGCTTGCCATCAGACCAGCCGTATGCTTGTTTATCACCGACGTGGTACCTCATCCTCCTAGCGTTATCCCAGTACAGTTGCATCCTGAAGGATGCCTGGGGTCCGCTACCTAATCCCAAGATTTGGCGTAGGCACTAGTTTTTACGAAAGCGACTGCCATCTGACCTTCCAACCCCGAGGGGAAACTAGACCTTATTGGGATTAGGCTTTGTCAAGTGAGTGGGCAACTTGACTGTTAGAAGTTCTCAAGCCGCCCGAAGGCCTCCAACTTGGCTTAACGACTGCTGCTATATACAGCAACCGGGATCAACGGCTTAACGTGCCTTCCAAAGCACGGGAGCGCTCAGTTAGTAACCACTTATCCTACCTATCCTATTTAAACAAGGCTTGATAAACAGGCGTATACGTACTTATAGATTATTCAGATACGGGTTTTTGTAGAGCGGTACGGGAATCTTTACAACCAAAACGCAATTCGAAGTAACTGCCAAGGGACAAAAGTGCTGTCATAAAAATACGATTGACCCGTTTCTCTTATCAGGCTACCTTAAGGCGACTTCCTGACTTGGCGGGGCGGGATCGATATGTGACATTTTCTTCTTTGACGTAAACTTACTGACGTCGCAAAGATTCTCACTTGACATAATACTGTCAGTATTACGTTTGCGCAGTAGTAATATCATGCGCAGAAGCGAAGCAGTACCGCCTTAGCATCGTCCCGCTACCGCGCATCCCGCGTCAGTCAGGAAGCACTCATTTAAATGTAGGGGCGTAGTAAAAAATGATATCGCGTCGACTGACAGCTGACACTGACATTTGACACTTTTCTCATATCGTACTGCCTCCGCACCGACAAATCAGGAAGTCGCCTAAGGGTCCTTATTAGTTAAAAAAGGCGCATCTATTTAGGTGATTTTCTGTTTAATTACAAGTATTTTGACTTTTTGTCAATGTAACTATCTAGAACAGGACTGTTGCGACCTATTGACATATATTTTAAATGTATATTTTGGGTTTTTCATTAAGAAATACTGATTCAAACATCACTCCAAATCGACCATTTTCGAGCTAAAAACAGCTTTTTTCCGCTTAAATTCTACTACACACAATAAAATCAAAAAAGGGCGATGTTAAAACTAAAACTTTAATAAAAACATCGTATCCTTTAATGACCGTATTGGTATTATCAATACTTTTGTCAAAATGTTTGATCAAAAAAATTTACAACTTGTAAGGCCTCTTAAACAGCTTTGAGTTTTCAATGGGGCTACCTTATACAAAAGGTTTCAAAATCATTATGAATATCCCTCGTTATAGCGATTGTGTTTTTTAGGGAACGACCGAGAACTGAACTAGAGAGAACTTGCAAAAATTAAAAAGTTTCAATTGTCTTTTTTTTTCAATCTTGTTATTCAAGAGCGAATTTTATAGTCGATCCGAAGTATTTTGTAGAATAAACGACAGTTTTCAGAAACGACGCAGCGGATGGATGGTTAAAAAGCCAGTTGTATACTAATACTGATTTTGAGTAAAATGTTTGTATTGTTTTATTTCAGTTGCCATCAGATATATCTGAGCAAACGTGGCGTTCACTAAATCTGATCACCTGACTGTGTCATGCCACGGGTCCACGTTTAGATGTTATTTTAATCTCCATACTATCCAGATGTATGTGAATATCGACAATGTCATTACATATACTTAAAATTATATAAGTTGGCCGAGTTTAATCAAATCAATCCATTCTAAAAGCAACTTTATTGTTAAAGCTCGAAAGTTAAGCAATTTTATGTCACACCTGGCCATAAAGTGGCCATTATCGCACGCTCCGCGCGCGAAAAAACCCACTTCCTGACCAGGGGGTGACATAAAATGTTGTACTTACCACGGGCGATAATAAAGAATGTCTCAGATCGCATATTTATCGCCCTTGCCTTCGGTTCGGGCGTAAAATACCTGCGATCTGAGACATTCTTTGTTTTATCGCCCTTGGTAAGTAATGTACTATTAACAAACTAGGGCCAGTAATATTACATTACTTAACAAGTGCGGTAAAACAAAGAATGTCGCAGATCGCAGATATTTTACGCCCGAGCCGAAGTCAAGGGCGATAAATATGCGATCTGAGGCTTTCTTTATTACCGCCCGTGTTAAATACAAAATTTTATGTCACCCCCTGGTCAGGAAGGGGGATTACCCGCGCGCGGAGCGTGCGGTAATTGCCGCTTTATGGCCAGGTGTGACATTATAGTACATTACTTACCAAGGGCGATAAAACAAAGAATGTCCCAGATCGCACGTATTTTACGCCCGAGCCGAAGGCAAGGGCGATAAATATGCGATCTGAGGCTTTCTTTATTATCGCCCGTGGTAAGTACAAAATTTTATGTCACCTCCTGGCCAGGAAGTGGGTTTTTTCGCGCGCGGAGCGTGCGATAATGGCCACTTTATGGCCAGATGTGACATAAAATTAATTTTAACTGTACCTGTGTTGTGTGTATGGCTGCTGGCAAACTCTTCGTTGTCTTAAATACGGTAGCAAGAAAGTTCCGGCTTTTAATGTCACATAGTTATTACTTTTTATTATTCCTTTTAAACCTTTAGTACCACCAACCAACCTTCGCTAAACGATATCGATTTCTTATCATAAGGACATCGCATTAAAGAATGTTTTTTACTGATATTCTTACTTTCAGGGTATATAGAGCAAATAGAGATTATGCTTATAGGTATCGTGACATAATGTATGGACACTTTAGATTTTAGTGTAGTTTAGTTTTATTAAGAATTTATTTTATGTCACACCTAGCCATAAAGTGGCCATTATCGCACGCTCCGCGCGCGAAAAAACCCACTTCCTGGCCAGGGGGTGACATAAAGTTTCGTACTTACCACGGGCGATAATAAAGAAAGCCTCAGATCGCATATTTATCGCCCTTGCCTTCGGCTCGGGCGTAAAATACCTGCGATCTAAGACATTCTTTGTTTTATCGCCCTTGGTAAGTAATGTACTATTTAATTAGGTATAGTGTTATTTGTTATGTTTATATGGATTTTATGAAAAAAAAAACCTACTTTAAATTTTACAAGGTAGGTAAATAAATTAAAACCGATTACGAAATAAACCCCCGTTTCCAAAAATTTTTTTTTATAGTTTGAGCGATTATTTTGAAGACAATAACATATTTAATTTGATGTTGTAAATTATGTAAACTTACAAATTAAAAAAAAATGTTTAGAATGAGCATTAATATTTAGCTCTCTCATCCTTTCAGGGCGGACGACATGTAGTTCCAGTAATGAAGGAAAACTTGGCGGAAATAATTCGTGTATAAGCCAATTTTGTTATACTTGTAGGTAAATATGTCCTTAACGGCATACTAAAAGTCCTGGGGGATCGGGGTCGAGATAACGGGTAGAGGGGGTGTAAAGTCATTTTATTAGTTGTTTTTAAAAAAATATTCTTAAAAACAAAAATACAGTATTTATGCACTCAACGAGTTCTAAACAACGATACCCCACTCGATGAGGTAGGTCAAAATTTTTGTTCGCGCTCCTCTTTAGCTGTATGGGAGCCTCTCTTATAAGCATTTAAGGCGCTACACTGAGAAATTTGGAGACATTGAAACGCTGTCCTGCCGAGACTAGCAAACAGTAGGGGCTGATTTTCAGATATATGATTCTTGACTATATGATTGTGGTACTGCCAATAGCGAAACATGATTGCTTAAAATTTTCTCGATAGAAAATAAATCCAAAGTCGAGTCTATATTTTCCTTTTTTTCCTCAGCCTACTAAAACAACGCATTATTAAAAGACACGATTAAGTTAATATGATGGTATTTTACTTCATCTAAGTGCTGACAAGAGGAAATTTAATAAACCTGCACACAGTCAGATATTTAACGAGATTTGTCTAAAAAGCCATTCTCGGAGAAGATTGCATCCTGTTTTGTCGTGAGCGAAAAACAAAGGGTGTCTCTTTCAATCGATATATCGCCTTAAAAATATTTTGTGGCAATGTTTGTATAGATGTGGGTCAACACGATGCTTAAACTGTTAAAATTTGAATCTTTCCCTTTAGTTTTTAAGGGGGGCTCCCATATAGGGGCAAGGTATTTTATGAAGTGGCTTCTCGTTGCCTTATTCTTCAATATTTTTAATAACAAAAACGTTTTGGGAGTTATCCAAACAAGAGACGGTCGCATACCATTTTCCGCCTCGATAGGCATCTACGACGACGGTGATAAACTGGTTTTCCGGCCTATAATTTTCCCTTTCCCTTCTTTAGGAGTCCTTGTGACTGGTTAAAACAAGAATGCCTCAACGAACAGCATCCTCCTACCGTTTTTGTAGTTGTAGGTAACGTAACCTCGTATTTACCCTGGGCTTTCTGGCCAAGAGAAAACCCAATTTCCATTAAAGAAGGGGGGGGGGGGGGTTGCCTTAGTCTGTCTGCGTAGGATTTTTTTTACGGAAACGACTGCCATCTGGTAATTCAAACCAATGGAATTTGACTTTAGGATTTGACTGGTTTCTCAATGTTTTCCTTCGCCGAAAAGCTACTTTGAAATATAAAATATTTCGTACTACTATTTTAAACTCTGTGGTACAAGCCGAGCTTAGAACCCACGATTTCAGATTGAAAATCGTGTGTTTTACTTCTAGGGTACAGTGGCTTCTGGAAAGAATGCCTCAACGAACAAGATGCATAAAACCTTGCACGCGTTTTATGATACAATTTTATCACTGGTCAAGAAAACTTTATGTTCTCTACCCAACTATATGTCGAAAGCTTAACCATTTGCACGCGAACGCGACGACATATACACAGTCCGCGGCCCGCGCTATCGGTTTAACACAATATCCATAACGATGTGCAGTGCAATGTCAACCTTAATGCATTTATATTGAGTTCAACTTCGCGTTTAACATTCTCATGACGTGTGCGTGACAGTTTTTGAATTTGATATGGCGTTGAAAAGTTTCACTGCCTTTTGACGTCCCCCTTTCACCTCTGTCTCATCACATATTCTGTCTCAGTTAAACGGTCTCTAGCTTGATTACATTTACATAGAACGTAAAGCAGTATGTAAACAAGTGCGAGGGGGATAACATTACGTTGGACGTAAACATCATGCTACAACTGCTGGTTGTCCTTATTCAGTCCCGCTTTCACAACTTTATTGAGTTTTCACGAGATGGCTCTTTTATGTCCGTAGCGTGACAAACTGACATGCAAATAGTAGTATAGATCTTTATGAGATTCTACAAAACTTTTAAGGTTCTGGACAACACTTCGTTTGTAATACACAGCCACATATTTAAAAAATTCAAACCGGCCAAGTGCGAGTCAGACTTCGAACTATTACGTAACGATTTTGAACCAAACGCAAAATTAAGCTGGTTTGTTTTCCGCCCCCTTTAACTGTAAGGAAGACCCCTTTAAAACATTTAAAATTAAGTTTTGACTATTTTTATGGCTTTGGGCTACAAAGATGCTTAAACGATTTGGACATTTTAAGACTGTAGCTCCAAACGTTTGGCTGTAAACATGTGTGACGGACGGATGGACGCGTGATTGACAGCAATAGGGTTCCGTTTTTAACCTTCGGGTACGGAACCCTATATACTAATACAAACTCAACTCAAACTCAAAATATTCTTTATTCAAATAGGCCTAGCAACAAGCACTTTTGAATACAGACTAAAAGTCATACTACTACTTATATACTGCGCAAAAGTAATACTGACAATATACCGGACAAGCAACCAAGTAAATCTGGGCGACGTTCAATTTCTGCTGACCAAAATATAATTATTTTCCAAACATTCTTATATTTCTATGAAGAACTTGTCTCAGTGACTCCGACTCGCACTTTACTGTTCTCACGCAGATTGCAACCCCTAATTTTCCGGGAGGGAACAATAATTCTACTTTCCATTCCACACAACTTGCATTATCCCCTTTTGCTTCATTTGCTAGCTTTCATATGTTTCCCATGCTTGTTTTCTTTTTAGCCAGTGTTTCACAGTTGTTTATTAATATGGGTCTATATAGGTATAACTATACAGTCTTCCCAATTTGTTTGTTAGTGTTTTACAATAAAAGTAAAAACAACATCAATATTTTAAATCATCTAACATTTGTGTTATAAATAGGTACGATCAAACAACTTCAATGAGAAGCCTGTCAGAACCTTTTCACATTATTGGCATTGAACATATAAGACGGATTGATTTATAAAATATATATATATATATATATATAATTACAAAGATATAAAAATAATATAAGATATATAAGATATAATAATATAAGATAAATCATTTTGATATAAAAATGTCATCATTTGTTGTTTTAATATTAAAAATGCATAAAAGTGATGAGCACTTCAAGTAATTATGACATGGTTCCAAATGGACAGTTATTCAATCCCTTTAGTCATTATTTTGGCTGAATCGGAGGAAAATATACTCAGGATCAATTAAAACTGCTTAATTTATCAAAGAAACTCGATACCGAGTGTTCCATTTTACTCTTCACCATAATATTATGATATTCTATCAGATGCCTGTCTGACAATCTTCTCTGTCTGACAAAAGTCAGTCATGGCAATACTCAAAGGATTCAAGGTTTTCGTGATAAAAATAACCATACGCCTTTGCGTATTCACTTTGACTGACTTTTGAAAGAATCCGTGACTATATTTTTATATGTATTTTAATCGTAGCTGCCTAGTACCTTGCCCTGCGGGACACCCATGCTTTGCATCTCACGTCTCCAATGCCTTCATATCTGTCAAAAGCCTCATTCTCCGGGCACGTCATTTTTCACTGCCCCTGACCCGACCCACTCGGCACACCTATTAATCTTGTTCTCATATTTCCAGCGGCGAAAGATTCCTTTTGTTTTTGCTCGAGATTTTTTTGCTAACGGCAGTATAGGGACAGGTAATAATTGGGCTTTTTGTGTGATTAGGCGGAGGAATGTTTTTCTCGCGGTGTTCTTTTCTAATTACGTTTTAACGAAGGGAAGAAAAACATGGGTCCGTATTGTATTGGGCGAGGACTTTGTTTATTTAATTGTATAACAAAAACAACTTCTTTAGGTACTAATTGTGCGACATGATCGTATTATCTTCGCAAAAAGTGCGTCCGAATGTCGGAGAGATACAATCTCAAATAGAAATGGGATTGAATATTAAATTTAAAGGGCTTCTCCATTTCCTGTTGGGAATAGAAACGGTGAGTTAATGACGATGACTTTAATAAAAAAAAAAACGATTTGAACGCAGTTTATCGCGTCTCGCTCTTTCCGGTGGACCCCCATGACACCCCATGGTAAGCGAAATTAATGAGTAACCATCGCGGAAACAAAAAACATTATGATTATGATAATGTCAAATTAAAAGTTCCAACGATAAGCAAACGCATAATTTTTTTTTGAGCTCGATTGAGTGAAATCTCTGTTTTTTAATGTAACCTACCTACCTATCTAACCTACTTGAACGAGAGCTCACTAATTTCGTCCAGATTTCCTTACTTGTCGGTATCTATCTGTATCAAAAGTCCTCAATCCAAACTGTCGGTGCAGGTACCACTATAGGCCCGCACAGAAACTAAGTGTTTTGCTGTAGATTTGACAAGCAGGCATTTGGCTGCATACAAAAATACGCAAGTAGGTTCATATTATTATCAGTTAGGCAGTTGTCATACTGTATGTATGTATGTCTGTAATAACTTTATTGTACACAAAAAAACACAAAAAATACAAACAAATAAGGACATTTCAGGACTGAAGGGGTTTCCGGACGGTTTTCGCAGTTGCGAGGGGGATATCGCTATACAAGCCCAAAGTGCAACCACCTTAGAGACATGGGAGTCATGATACCGTGATAGACGACAAGATAAAGCATCTGTCAGTTTCTGATTCCAGTCGATAGAAAGTGACGGATGCTTCATCTCGTCGTTTATCACGCTATTATTACGCGAGCATAAAAGACTCCATGCACGTTCTTTCAGAATTTTATTATAGAAACAAGTGATATTTTTTAAGGTGTTAACCTCTATGACTCCGCCTATTTAAAAATGTCCATATATCAATAAAATAAAAATGTATATCTTAAGAACTTGCTCACTAGAATTTCTCGAGAGTCGGTTGAGAAATACGATCTATTAAGCAAAACAGCCGGTATTCGGATATGACTTGACTTATGTTCCTATATCCCCTAGATGGGGCAGAGGGCTTCCACAGTGCGCCGCCATACCGTACGGTCTTGAGCTTCGCGCTTCAATTCGCTCCACGTCTTCCCTATTGTCTTCGCCTCTGCGATGATCGTCCGCCGCCAGGTTTGCTTAGGGCGGCCACGCTTACGCTTTCCTTGGGGATTCCAGTCTAGGGCTTACCTCGGAATGTGGTCGGGATCCCTTCGGAGCGTGTGACCGATCCAGGACTGACTGGACTGGATTCGGATATACGCAAGCATTTAACCCCAGCTGAAACAAACGCTACGCTCTCTCAGGCAATTAATGTCATGGAATGTCGCAGTGTAACGCCTGATCTCATCAATAGCGAAGTTAGATACTTAAATGAAAATGGACAGACGAAATAACGAAAGTAAAATTGAGCCTTCTCCGGATTGTGGGAAAGAAAGCCATTTAATTCTAAATGTGATCGTTTGGGCAAATTAATTGCGCCAAATGCAACCACCCTTGTGTAACATTGGCCCTGAGTAGGTATTTGGATTCGGCGTCATTCCCGAAGGAAATTATCTCGCAATAATGCCTTCCTAGTTACGAGACTTAAATGGTTTGTAAGGAGCACGGAGCAAGAGCTATATCGTAATAGATTTCTTTTTAAATTCGGGTAGGTAGTTGGTTGAACATTTTCGCTGCCAATATTCCCTCTACGTAGCTGGGAAAAGCATGGTATCAGCTACGAGCGATAGCTCCCGCTAGGTTCTAGGTAGTGAATGTGTTAGATATAACTATTTTTATATGCCTATGTTATCAAACTAGGTAGGGCAAAAAGGTAACTTGAAGAACTAATTTGCATGATCATTCCTGGTGCATAGGCTTGCGGTTCCAATTTGTTCTTTTAAATATAGTAGTGTGCATTTTGATAATAAATGATAAATCTATATTTTGAAAAGAAATACTACTTTTCGTTTCCAGTGTTAAAACTTCGATTAATATATGATGGAAAAATTGAAAGAAATACTTGCCAAGTTAATGAACACTAATACAATTTTCAATATCGGTATCACTCGAGTTATATACATATACCACTTGTATGAAAACGTTACTTAAATTAGCTCTGATAGAAAAGCAGTTTAAAGCAAATTCACATTTTCTGTAGTCTTCCAAAATAAGGAACTGTAACCTCAATTCCGCGGTTGGTAAAAGCCTGGCGTCTACCTCAAGGGGCTTTTAATCTGTGCTTAAAAGCCTACAGAGTGGTCTCGCTAAATATACTAATTACTATCGTTACTGTTAGGTCGGGGCCTGGCGGGCGCAATGAGTTATCGACTGAGTCGAAATCCGCTTTAAACATTCGATAGTCAACAAATTAAAAACATGGTGCAGTCAAAGTCTTAAATACATGTCAGATGTATTTTAAGTATTTGAACCGCCATCGTCATAATATATCAGGCAAAGTGGCAATCTAAATGACAACTTCGTGAAATATTGACTGATAAGTTGAAAATTACGAGTAATTATTTTGACATTCGGCGGTTAAAAGGTTAAAAATATGATAAAAATATCTGTACGCTCTTATGCTCTTGTCGTTAAGATCATTTTCACATATTTCTGGCACTTAAGTCGCATCAATATTTAACGTACAACATGACTATGTTTTAATTAGCACAAATAATAAATGTTATCGTAATCTGAAACCATTGCTCACCTCTATTTTTATGAATTTAAGGTTGAAAGTATCAAAGTATTTTGTCAGCGTTAACCTTACATTTTCTTATTCTTAATACTTTAGTCATAAGTACTTCAAATGTTCAAATGCAAGAAATAAAAGGCTTTTTATTTTAATTTTTTTTTTATATTTTATTACTTCATGACAAAGAACGTGGGAACACATTTCATACAATTTCATTATATAAGGAAAACGCCATCTATTCGAAATTGCTCAGTCACGAAACAAATACAAAGAAAAAGAAAAAATAGGCGTCAAGCTTATTACACCATGTTGTTTCCTCAAGGATCAAAAATGGGTCGTGCACATTCTTTACACATGTGATTAAGGTAGATTATAATCGCCAGTTCTATTTCTAAACTAATAGAATCGGGTTAGCCCTTCTGATTCGATTCGAAGCACGTTCAGTCGGCTTAACAGTAACCGCCAGCTGACTTACTACTCTAGCGACAGATTCCGCTCCTAATTCCTTTTGCGTAGTCCCGGGAAAGACTTTCTACATAGGAGGTAAGGAGTCATGGAAAAGGAAACGCACTTACACAACGGTTTTCACAAAAAAATGCGTTATCCGATATGCCATGCCAAGGAAAAGAATCCTGTATCTGGAAAATATGTGGTTGGAAAAGTGCCCGTTCTGACACGCGACTTATTTTACGGAATCATTTGCTTCATTTATAGTGGTTCATTTTATAGCTGCTGCAAGATTTGGATGAAATTTACGTTTGGTTTTTATGCCTTTTTCGCCTGTTCATAAAAAAGTAAATTTGTCTCCTAATGACAATCTGGAAGACTTGGGTCAAGGCTAGATGAAGACACTACTCAGAAATGTTGAAAAAAGAATTATTTACAGACTGACTACATGTTAGATAAGGATTTGAAAACTACATACAAATAGTCGGTCCCACACTTTTACATAAGGAATTCTAACGCAATATACTATCTTCGTATTAAAATATCTTCCCTACTACAATACAGACAAGATAATTAAATATTGGTTATTCTCCATATTAGTTGAAGCATTTCTCAATATTTTGGTGTATAATTTGATATTCCAGCTATTACACTTTTCTTTTACTTTAGATACATTCTCGCCAGTAATCATACCATTTTCAGGCTCGTGCCGACACCCTTCAGATGCCAACATATATACGAGTATGACTGTAATGAAAAACACAGAAGGTTATTTGAAATAAACACAATTTATTTTAACTAATTATAGTGTAGTTGTTAAATAAAAATATTCAGTAATCGAACTGTTTGAGATTACATTCGTCTCAGAACTTATGAACAGACGAGGTACGATGAACAACTGATACCCCCTGCGTTATGTACAAAGCCCACGTGTCATACTTCGTTCTTTCTTGGGGAAATTCTCGTTATAATTCGTAGGTATTTATGCGTCGGGGTTAATTTATGAGCACCTGTATCGTTGTTGATAACAATTAGTAATAATCAACAAACTAACCAGTAAAATATGTACCTACCTAGTGGTGAAACGAAATTACTCTGAATATACTCGTTAATATAATAGTAAAATACCGTGCACCTCCGACATAAAAACTTATAAAATCACAAGTATGCTCCCTGCTGCAATTGTAATACCTAATACGTCTGTTAAAAAATACAATATCGTATAATCTAAACAAACACCCAAGAAAACGTATCATGAACTTGGTATCCAAAATACACTTAGCAAACTTTTCTTACGTAGATTCGATACTTAAAAAGTATTCGGTTAAGAAAGTTCGTCCCTCTTCCAAACTTGGCTGGAGTTGTATTTGCTTCTTAAATTAGCTACATTATACATAATAGATATGTTTAGGTGTGTATTAAACGAGAAAGAAGAATAAAACTTTAAAATACAAAAAAATACAATACTGATAGACTTTATTGCACACCTCAAAAAAGAACCCCATACAGAACATAAAGTTAAAAGTAGAGGTAAACAACAGGCGCCCTTAATGCTAAATAGCGATCTCTTCCGGACAACTTTTGAGTAGCTAAGATAGTGCGACATATACATCTATTTGAGTAGGTGGAATCAGCCGCTAATCTGGTTATAACATGAACATGGGAGCAAATCAATACTAAGAGTATTGGTTACAAAATAAGATCGAAGGCTGATTGATATACATAAGTCATAGAGTGTTCTTAGGTCCTGCCACTACTCCACCTAAATGTATAATCGTGGGAGGCATTTTTTTATAATTGCGTGCAATATTAAACTAAAACAGGGTTTATGCAACCGTGGTCCATGGACCTCTAAGGGTTCCAGGTTCCAGGGTAAGCCAACTTTTTCTTTGGCGTTAAACTCTTGACCAGAGTGATCTGCTTCACAAAGCGACGCCATTTTCCGCGATCTGCCGATCTCCTGGTACATTCGTGAAGGGGCGTCGACGGCGACTTTTATTTGCTCCGTCGACCTTATCGGCGATCTTCCTCGTAATCTGGTGCCCTCGACTTTGCACTACCAGGTGTTCGACAGATTCGCATCCGTGCCGCGATACGTGTCCAAAGAAATATCGTACTAGAATGGTCTCTGTATACCTAATAGTTTGCGAGGTACAGCCTTTCAAATTTCATAATTTTTTCGACATTCTCAAACTTTTTTATCTCGGAAACTATTGAGTCTACAGAGACAATTCTAGTCTCATATAATAGCAAATTCAGTCTACTTTAAGAACATAAACTTACTATCAGGGACTAGCACCTAAGGGTTGTAAACTTTTTTTTCGATTTTTGAGATAGTTGCGTTTGGCGCTCGAGGTCACAAATTTGGTATATTCATTGAAGCATCATAAACAAGTCTGCAAAAAATCAGAACTACCGGATTTGACGCATGCTCTGAATGTATAAAATTACTGGATCATTACCCATCAGTCGGAAACTAAAATAGGAAAACAAAATACTCATACCCTTACTTGCACTTTTAGAAAACACACTTTTCATGTCAAATGTACTACTACTACTATCTCGTAAGTTCTCGAAAGGTCTCGAAATAGGCAAGATGTATGATTTATTTAATCTGCCATCATTCTGTAGCCCGAGGCAAGGTTTTTTATTGTTTACCGCTTGGATATGTATTGTTATCAGGATTGCCAGCTTGTATAAAGAGTTTGGGTTCAAATAATATACAAATTGAAAAAAAAAATGTTACGGGAAGTCAGATAAATTGAAACTGACTCGTATTTCAAACACTAAAGTAGCTGCGTCGGTATATTAAAATATTTAAAATTGTCAAAGAAAAGGAAATAATAAGAAAAAGAATAAGAACGAGGAAAGGAAAAGAAGAAAATAGAGCAGAAGTAGCTCCATGAATAAAGTGTTCCAAATGATCTATGCAAGCTCTCAAACACCACATACGAGTTCCGCCATGCCAACTTATGAAGTATACTAACTAACCTAATAAATTTATTCGGATATGTTTTTAGAGCACAAACAATTACATAGACGTAAAGACCTGGAGGTTAATTTTTTTATACAATGTGTTAACAAAATATAAATTGACTAACATAATTTGTACTGGTTCTCGACACAGTATCACTGTATGACATAAGCGCTCTCAAAATAAATGTGATAAGATGAAAATAAAACTGAAGAAAACATCTCTGAGAAGATCTTTGCAGTATTTTTGACGACCGGCGATCCTATAGCACTAAACTTTCACTGGTCATTTTAAGGCGTGCTCCGTCTTGCGATGATAAAAATAAAAAAGGTCGGGTTTGGCGGGGGCCCAGTGAGGACGGCTCTTTTATTTTTATTTACATAAACTACGACCTCGGTATCTAGTAGCTTGGTTTATAGTGCAAAGATGTACATGGCGTGCTGAGTCAGCACGTTGCCGACTCTTGATTTATTAGAGGATTCGTTGTGTTGATAGAGACAAATGAAGGTCACTCTCAAGAGAAGTCATCTAATATTCGGGATCTCTGGAACAATCAAGCGTTTTGAACATACAGGTTAAAAGTTGAATCAAGCCACTTCCACTTTGGACGGTTCGGTACAAGTAAGGCTGTCAGCAGTAAGCGGAGCGGTTCGAATGCAGTAATTCACCTGCACCATCTTGCTTTTACATAAACTGACACGCGCGGAAATCTGGATGACATCAGTAAGATTTCGGTAACGTAGAAAATGCTTTATATAGATTCCTCCCCGACAGGTCAGAAAGTGTCCATAACCAGATAAATTTCTTCATTCGTCGTGAGTAGAACGTAAGTCATTATAGCATTTTAATTAATCGGCACACCATCGGTATGGTATAAAGTGAATAACTATTAGAAATTGTTTAAAGACATGCGAATGTTTTATATTTATTTGATCAAAATTAAGGTTGTTCTGCAAAGGAAAAAAATACTTGTGGTACAGCAGTTAGACCAAACGGAATTCGTAGTAATCATTTCGTCCCTTTATCTGACAAATGAAGAATGTCTTCTTCTTCCTCCTCGTCTTTTCCCGGCTTTCCTTATGCTGAGTCTCCAGGCATCATCAGTAGTCATCCATGTGGTTAACGGTCTTCCACGTCCTCTTCTTTCGGTATTCATGGAAAGGCATTTCTTGACAATGTGATCCTCCGGCCTTCGACAAATGAAGAATGTGCTTATGGAAATCTTACAATATTTTTGTGAGCTCCTCTACACATTTGTATGACAATCTATTATAATGAAACACATGTAGTGGAATAAATTCCAGTTTTGCCATATTATATAAAGTGTACAAGGTGGTATCAGAGGAAACACCCTACTGAACATTCACTCGAGTGAACTTCTCATAACTATTTTTCATTCAGTTCATATTTACTCTGCACAAACTGATATCATAAAATTCCATTTATTCAGGGGTCTGCAGAATTAAACACAATCGTTTGAATAGTACATTCATTTTTTCATTGATTTTCTTCATTAACATAATATATATCACATATATGTATATTGCATTTGAATATACTTATAACAAAATACTTATTCAATATGTTCAATATGTTAATATGTTGAGTGCGTGTTGAAATAAGTGAAATAAACTAACTTTACTGTGCAAGTACTCAGACTACAATAGCACCGTTACAAGTTAAAAACAAAAAACATGTTTTTGAAAAAAATTTGTAAACTAAGATCGCCGATCCTCACCTTAGTTCACACATTTACTCATACTTTACGGATAATTCGGATTATAGTACAGTCAGCAGCAATGGTTGCTACGCGGGCGAGGTGCTCACAATGATCTTCACGTAACTTTATTATAAGGGAATAAGAGCGTGATAAGATCATTATTTTGAACACCTTGCCCGCGTAGCAACCATTACTGCTGACTGTACCAGTGACCACTATTAACAAGGAGGATTCTTCAAAAACACATTAAACTTACAGTTACGGACAGCTCCAACCCTACCAAGGAGAACCGTCAAAAGGGAAACCGACGACTACTAACGCCATCCCTTTTTGAATAGCGATACTAATATACTTACCCAATGTCCTGGTAGATGTCGCTGTTCCGACCGTTAACTTTCCATACTAATTTGTACATCGCGGTGTTAAGATTTTTCCAGTTTTAATGGGGTCCGAGCCCGAACCGAGATTTGTCAGTTCCAAAGTTCCAAACAACAAACGTTCCAAACGATCCAACCGATCCAACCGAACCATCGATCCAAGTGATTAGTAGTGTACGACAGACATCCATACTTTCGGATTCTGCACGGACCTATTAATTTCACAAGGAACTCATAGCGATTGCTAGATGTATTTTCTTAGGCACCTACTACCTGTGGTCCTTGGAAGTGCATAGAGCCACCGCTGTTTAGGGATAATAGCTAGGAGAATTATTAATGTATTGTGTCAATATCGACCGTAAATACACGTACTGAACTTGTCTATGTAGTTTCGTTACTCCGCGCCCCTGCCTACTACGAAACCCTGCTACGAACTACAAACCCTACTGATCCCGAGCCTGAACCTGATCCAGAACCTGAACCTGATCCCGAACCAGAACCAGAACCTGATCCTGATCCCGAACCCCTAGTAGGCCTGCCCTGCTAAGAGAACCCGCACGTCTATATGTAACGCTCTCCTCGGCCGCTACCGCACACTGATCCTGAACCGTGCACCAGCGTCGAGTGAATGCCTACGTATTAACGTCGGACACGAGCTATTGAAGTTAGGACTGTAGCTATCGTCTACAGTTTTATGGTCCTTCGAGCCGGATATTCAACCAGTGAAGAATGATAACCAGATCAAAGACGAACCGCCGCGACGACGAGGAGCGTCGTCGTCTGCTGGCTGCCGAACAGAACCCCGCTGAACCATCGCGCGCCCCACCATCGCGCGCCCCACCATCTGAAGCATGGACGATCAATTTAGAGGATGGAGCCCACCTGGCCAAACCCCTTGATATGCCCGCGCCGAGAACCGAACCCCACGTTGACACGACGCATATACTAGACAGTTTGAACCCGCGCAACCTGACTGAACTCGTCACCATAGCCCCGCCGTCTATCCGATCATCGGCGAGCAGCCTTATGGAAGTAAGGAAAAAGGAAGCGGAGCTTCGAGCTATGGAGCAACTTGCAGTACTAAGAGAGGAGAGACTTAAAATGAAAGAAGATCTTATGAAAACGGAACTAAGAGAGAAACTTAAAATAGAAGAGGAAAAAAATAAAATAGAAGACGAAAGAATGAAAATAGAAGAGGACCTTATCAAGAAGCGCATGGAGCTTCAGATTGAACAGATCAAAGCTGAAGGTTCGAGAGCACCGTCGCGTGCTGCTTCAATTGCTGCAGAGTCCACCGCGTTAGTCGACTATTGGTTTGAGAACTTTGAGAAGTCGCAGAAGCAGCAGCACGAGGATATTGTGACTCCGCATGTACCTCTCGCTGAGTTAATTAAAGACCCACGACCTGAACCTATACCACCTCGAGCCCATTTGCCGTAAAGCCTCGTGCTGCGTCACCGCATGGCCGTTACGAATCCACACCAAACGATCATAAGAGGTGTCGTTCCCGATCCTGTGATGCTGAAATGTCGACAAGGAATCAGTCTTCTGCAGAACCACCGAGTGACGCAGCTGCCGCTTTCGATCGCCTAGCGGATCGATTGGAAAAGTGTATGCGACCGAGCCCACCGAAACAAGTTTATGAACTGCCATATTTTAGCGGCGATCCTAACGAGTGGATGTTGTTTTACAATTCATATAAAGAGACGACATTGAGGTACAATTTCAGCCACTTTGAAAATGTGGCTCGACTACGTAACTGTTTACGAGGGGAAGCCCGGCAGTGCGTGCAGCACATGCTATCAACTTCATCTCAACCCGATTTAATTATGAGATTATTGAAAAAGAACTTTGGAAGAACCGATCTACTAATCGATAGAGCCTTGGATGACTTAAAGAAGTTACCACATTTGGGTCCTAGTGCGCTAGACTTGAACAATTTCGCGACGAAGGTTATTAACGTAGTCAGCACGTTGATCGACATTGATAAGAAAAACTACGCGGATAATCCGCTGTTGATACGCGAAATCACTGACCGCCTGAGCCCACATCTGAGATCCAGATGGTGCGCCTACGCCCGAGAGAATATGAAAGAACAAGGAGCCAGTGAGCTACAACTAATGTCCAGCTTCCTCATGGATGAGAGCGATGCAGAGCTAGAATTTTCGCATGCGAAGGCACCACATAGGAGACATATTACCTTCGATCCACAAGAACCGTTGCGACGAAACCCTGGCGTGAACCCGAGCCAAGAGTGTAGAACCGTACAACGCACTATGCCATATCAGAACGAACGAACTTATGCGACAACGAGAGTCGAACTGTGCCTCTGTTGCGGGGGCAGTCGACATCGCACTACGGAGTGCAAGAGATTACTGACAATGAACTTAAGTGACCGTTGGGTTTGGGCGAAGAGCAACCGTGTATGCTTCAAGTGCCTAGAAAAGAACCATAGTCGAGAACAATGCACAGCTAGAGGGTGTGACGTAACTGGTTGTCCGCATTCCCATCATAAGTTATTGCATGAATTTAGAACTTTGACCGAACCGCCAGCGATGAACTCAAAATCAATTGATCGTGCTACGTCACCTATCCGCTTCACGGCCCACGAACCCGAATTGCCAGCCCCAAAATTTGCATCGAACATTACGGACAAACAAGTCAACAATACAGTTATGCTCAAGGTGATACCGATAACTGTGGAAGGTCCACTAAAGAGAGTGAACACCTTTGCACTTCTTGATGAAGGATCTACTGTGAGCCTAGCAGATCAAGAACTGATCGATGAAATTGGAGTGACAGGACCTGAAGAACCTTTGCGTTTACAAGGAGTTGGCACTATGATAACAGCGACCCACAAGAGCCGTCGAATTAAAGTATGTGTACGCGGAGCACATAATGGCGGACCGGCTCATGAAGTAACACTCCGCACAGTAAGTGACTTGGGATTACGCTGCCAACGTATGAGTAGACAAGACGTGTTGGCATTAGAACATCTGGCGGATCTACACGAGGCGTGTTACGAAACTGCAGTGCCGCGCATATTGATAGGCGCAGATCATGGGCACGTGATAGTCCCGCATGAGACACGCGTCGGCCAGAGAGACGAACCTGTAGCTTCTCGAACCGACCTAGGATGGGTCATATATGGAAACTCACCCCTAGTCCTAAACCGAAATCGTAACGAAATCACGTTACATTGTCGCGAGAAGAATGACCATTACGAAAACTTACGCAATGCTATGAATCATTCAAGAAGCAGTGAACAGAAAATTAATCATGAATTGGAGCCAAACTTAGAGATGAATTTGAGCCCAGAACCCTACGAACTAGGATACAAAAATAAACTGACGCAACTTCCCGCGAATGTAAAAAGCATGAACCGAGCCCCGGCGAATCATGAAGCTGTGTCTGAGGAGTCAACGAATCTCCCAGAATTTGAACAAAACAATACTCAAACTTGGCAGAAGACTGTAAAGAAGCGACGTCGTCGACGAGTGAACATACCTTTGACCCGAGCCAGTAGAACAGTGACAAAACACTTGCCACCTCACCAGCCATTGACGAACCGAACCCGAATCTTCCACCGAAGCCACTGTCGTGAACCAGATGACGATATGCGATCGATCGGCGTACGAACCAAAGAGGACGTTATCCAGAGACCAGTGACGAAGCTAGCTGTCCTACCCTTGCAACATAAGCTGTCACAGCTGTGTCAGCGGGGGCAGAATGTTACGGACAGCTCCAACCCTACCAAGGAGAACCGTCAAAAGGGAAACCGACGACTACTAACGCCATCCCTTTTTGAATAGCGATACTAATATACTTACCCAATGTCCTGGTAGATGTCGCTGTTCCGACCGTTAACTTTCCATACTAATTTGTACATCGCGGTGTTAAGATTTTTCCAGTTTTAATGGGGTCCGAGCCCGAACCGAGATTTGTCAGTTCCAAAGTTCCAAACAACAAACGTTCCAAACGATCCAACCGATCCAACCGAACCATCGATCCAAGTGATTAGTAGTGTACGACAGACATCCATACTTTCGGATTCTGCACGGACCTATTAATTTCACAAGGAACTCATAGCGATTGCTAGATGTATTTTCTTAGGCACCTACTACACCTGTGGTCCTTGGAAGTGCATAGAGCCACCGCTGTTTAGGGATAATAGCTAGGAGAATTATTAATGTATTGTGTCAATATCGACCGTAAATACACGTACTGAACTTGTCTATGTAGTTTCGTTACTCCGCGCCCCTGCCTACTACGAAACCCTGCTACGAACTACAAACCCTACTGATCCCGAGCCTGAACCTGATCCAGAACCTGAACCTGATCCCGAACCAGAACCAGAACCTGATCCTGATCCCGAACCCCTAGTAGGCCTGCCCTGCTAAGAGAACCCGCACGTCTATATGTAACGCTCTCCTCGGCCGCTACCGCACACTGATCCTGAACCGTGCACCAGCGTCGAGTGAATGCCTACGTATTAACGTCGGACACGAGCTATTGAAGTTAGGACTGTAGCTATCGTCTACACTTACTTTATTACTAATAGTTACTCCCCGTACTCTCCTCAGCACTACTTTGTTTGTAATTAAACTTTACTCAACAAAATTACAGTTGCAATTTTACTGATATCGAGTCATATTTCGGCATCATTCATAGGAATGTCAACCATGTGTCTTTCATATTAAGATACAAAATTGCTTGTCATCAATCGTCGAGTGTCGGCTTATAAGTCAGACGAAAGGTTTACGTCATATGTGCTTGATAAGTGTTATCTCCGTGACGAACGGCAGCCCTTGGCTTTTGTCGCGACCCCTATAAGTCTAATCTCGAATGTAGTTTTTGCTCCAACTAATATCATATAAATCTTGTCCTATCATCGTATATTTAAGAGCCTAGCTCTTGTCAGTAGAGTAGTCGCCATTCTGTTCTGTTCAACTGCCAACCCTTCAGCTTACAATGTTACAATGACCTCTGTATTTCTTGCGACCGTATTTTCAAAACCAAATTCGATTTTGCAAGTCACGTTTGCGCCCAAGCGCGTATAGTCACGGGGCCTTAAACCTTATACAAATTTTGCCAGGACATCTGGGGGAACATCATCATCATCATAATAACATTGACCTACTCTTTAGCTTCATCTATAAACACGTCTCAGTATTCAGTATTCAACTGCCTCGCCTCCCCTCTATCTTTGTCCTAATCTAGACATATAATAACTGGTTTTTGCTCTACTCGTACTAAATTCGCTGAATATAGGTAGATATGCTATTTGAAAGTGTTAAATTTGAAATCACACTGAACCCGCTGATATTTTTGACCAGAAATGTAATATCTGCATGAGATATCAGTTTTTCTGTACCTACCTCTACGCCAAAACTGTGCTTGGTGAAAATTTATGCTTAGAAATGTAGTATCGTTTAGTAATAACTGTTTTTTTGTCACTTATTAAAAATATGTCGTCCAGCAATTTTTTGAGCGAACATTTGACTATTTGTCCAGTACGCACAAGCTGGGAAAATTCTATTTCAAACTGCTGAAAAATATGTGAATGAAAATTAATTATTTGTTTTACTAAATCTCATATTGGAATATTGTACTAAAAGCAGTTGAAATTTGAAATACATCACATTTAATGGGATAGTTACAATAAAACAGTAAAATAAAAAATAACCGTAAAATCACGAAAGACAAGATTTTAGATTTAATAAAATCGTTTTCAAATCGGTTTATCAGTTTAAAAGCGAAGATACCGCAGATTTAAACTAATACGTAACATTCCTCGTATGCGTCGGAGCTTAAAAAATAATTGTGGCAAAATTAGTGTACTCGTAGTCCCAGCTAAATGCTACGCCGTAACCGTTTCTCGTAGCACTTTTGTCCGTAGCAGCCTACGAACAAGCCAATTCAGCCATGCACTATCTTCTGTAGCTGTCGTCTACAAAACCCTAACTATATGTGAGATTTTTTTCTGCATATTTCTGGTAGATATCCATTTTGATCCAATCTACCTATAGGCTAGGAATTATATTAGAATAATATTGAAAAGGATCATTATTTATATCTGATAACTACTGTTATCGACGGTGTTTACCTACAAAGGTACCGGTGGTAGATTATTGAAATTTATAGGTACCTTCAATATGTCTAATTTGAAGACTAACAAATGTTGACTTTGAAACACTCAAGAGAATCATGGACCGATTCGAAATTATCTCAAGTGATATTGACTTTAAAAGGATAAAGAATAAGCAATGTTATGCGACATAAGTAATGAAGATCCGAACCCAGAGGCTGAATTAAATAATAATTATATTATTAACAATTTAAAATAAATATTAATTGACAAGCATTTTGTTAAGGATATACACTCACCGGCAGAAAAACTCTTCGTGATTGATTAGTGAAATTGAATAAATTAAATAATGTTTAAGGCGCAGGGTAGGGCAAGGCCTTCCCCATACAAACTTTGTGCACGTTTTATTCGTCGGTTTGGGAACTAACAAATATATTTTTTTTTTTGGTTGTAAATATTACATATGCGAAGATCGTGATGTGAAAATTTTCAAATATTTCAAAAAAATTCAAAATTTAAAAAAAGTTAATAAAAAAGATTTACATCACAAAATAGCTATCAGAAAAATAAGCATACTGACCAAAAATCATAACTTTAATGCAACCACAAACGAAGTAAATCCTGCACAAAGTTTGTATGGAGAGAGCTTGCCCTACCCCTCCTCTTAATGTATAAAAATCCATTTTTCTAATTTGGGCCAAATTTTATAAAAAAAAAAAAAAAATAAAAAAAAAAAAAAAAAATGTTTTACGATTTTTGTTTATGTTTTGTTGTATGTTTGTTGTGTTTATGCCGGTAAGTATACTTAATACACTTTTTCAAGCCATGTTTTTATTACATATTACCCTTATTGCCATACGAACACTGTTCTTCTTCATTTGTTCACAAAAAACATACCAAACACTATTGTTATTGTGTTTTTAACCAAAATTTACAATCTATGGTTTAAAAATTTTTCACACATTATAATAATTATCATTACTCGTATCAGTATTTATACGTCCCACATTTGGCCACAGGCTGCTCATGGATAAGTGGGATCAGGGACGAACTCCACATACAATAAAACTTGGCTAAAATTTTATTTATCTTCCTTTTCAACTGCCATTTTTTCTTACTTAAAGCATACGCCCTAACTGGCCAGCAGCCAACTGGCTGCCTGCGACCGCAGATACGACACAAGAATAAACCCCGTTTCACAAAGCTGTACCCTTACCATGAGTTTGCAATGTTTGCATTACCGTATTCGCTAGCGACTGCGTAAACGATTTAGTATGGACAAAAGTACAGCGCCTCTGGCGGTTACGCAATAGAACTAAGAATCGCCATACTAAATCGTTTACGCTGTCGCTAGCGAGTACGGTAATGCAAACATTGCAAACTCATGGTAAGGGTGCTGATATTAATTGTGGAACTGCTAGTTTTGCCTGATACCGCGTTTTATGCATATGGCGTTATCTTATAATACGCGACGTCATTGAGGAAAAAATGTGTTGTTGGTGTATTTTTAATTAACTGCTTACAATGAATGTTATTTTTGTAGTGAAGCGTAATTTTTTAAGGATTTTTTAACTAAGTTATACCTAATCATATATAGTTCAATGCTTTAAAAGATACATATTTGTATTTGAAGAAAAAGAAGAAAAAGAGTATAATACACAATTTAACACATGTTAAAATTTGTAACATGGTGTCACTTTATGGATAGTAAACCATCAAAATATCACATTGAATTGAAAATTATAAACTTTTACCAAAATAGAAAAAAAGATATTTAACATCGAAAATTCGGAAAATTATGTTTTGTTTTGTCATCCAAAAGTCAAACAAAAGGTATCAATAGAATGCTTAAGTAAAAATAAATAAAAAAATGTACGGCAACTATGTACAGTCAAGGGCACCAATATGCATACAGTTTTTCACCTTACTCCATTGAAATAAGGTCCAAAAATGTATACATATTTATGCCCTAGACTGTACCTAAACGCATTATTTTACGACCAAAACAGCTAAATTCTTATCTTCCCAAACAACAGTTGGTTCGATACCAGGCGGTGTGACGTCATTTGCCCGTGCCAATTTACAGGAGCCGTTTGGGCGGCCGCTAGCGGCGAGCTAGGTTCATCTCTATTTTTTGCCCTTTATTGTGGTCTAATTGCAGTTAGTCCCATATACACATTTGATCGTCTATAAAAAACTGGTTCGAATGGCACCATACATTTTTTTTTGTCAAATAGCGTATTATACCTAAATTGTTATTTATGTTTACCCTGTACGCTTACAATGAATGTTATATTTATACCTATTTGTTTTTTAGTTAAGATTTTTTGTTCTCTACTCCAGTATAAACATCTCACTAGGTCATTTTATAAAAATTTAGTTTAAAATCATATAATTTAATTTAAACTGTCAGCTAGAATATGTTTAATAAATTTAATGAATTAATCATACGCCAGAATATTAACTACATCTCACCTTCACAAATATACGTTGCGATAAAAATATCTACAGTCGAACTAATAAGTAACCGGACATTTAAAATTTACACACAAAAAATAGGTTACAAAATTACCATATAAAGTTTGTGAGCGATACAAAAAATACATTGGACAGTCGAACGATATAAACATTATTAGGTCATTATTTAACCCTTAAATTGGCAAGAGTAAAAATTTCAAAAAAAGACTGATACAGTATCATACCTTTATGTAATACCATCTAAGGGTCTACAGAAAAATGCGAAAAAAATCCATCATCATTGGTTTTTTAGAAAATTAATGTACATCACCATTCACGTTGCCAACGCCATAACAAAAGAGTATAAATATTGTATGTACACGCTGGTTACCGCTGCCAAGAAGGCAGTAAATTATTATAAAAAAATAAACAGTATAATATAATGAAAATATTATGAAATATTATAAAATATTATGAAAATAATATCACTTTGTGTAATTGACGAAAGCAATTTCGTTTTTTCGTTTCTCCTATGACGAAACAAAGTGGCATATTGCATTTCATGCAATAAACTTTCGTTCTTCCCTCCTTACAGAATCTACAGCTTACATTTTTCGGCCCACTCTCAGGAAAATGCCCTATGTTATCAAACCGAACATTGTCCGTAGGGCGTTCTTTCACAGCCTTTTGTATTTTCTTTTCTTCTGGCACACTTTCTCCACTTTCATCTATTACAATCTTCTGCGCTTTACAAAGTCCTTCAAATATTTCATACCGGAAGTTCTTTAATGACAATGCTCTGGGGCTGTCTCTTCTGTGAAGTATCCAAGCGTTGTTTATGGACATATCAATCAGTTTTGCGAATATGCCCAGATACCATTTGCGTGTCTTTAACGGTGTTCTATAAAGTGAGATCAGCATGTCAGCTAAATCCTTGTTAATGTCGCTTTTTTGCAACTGGTTTGGTTATGGTTTTCTTGCGTTTGGTTGGAGTCCTCGTTGTTTTGCTCGTACTTGGATGTGGTGAGTATTCGGGAGCAGCTGGTGATGACAAACTTTCTACGGAATTTAGGGTGGGTAAAACATCACATGAGGATGGAGATGGTGAAGTTTTATCTAATCTTGGTGTAGCAAGGGCAGTAGGTGATTCATTTTTGCGTTTAAACGAAGCTCTTGTTACTCTAGTTATTAATGGCGATGAGCGTTCAAGGGTAGAAGGCGTGGCTACGGATTGCACTGAGTTTAATGTGGGCAAAGCATCATAATTAAAAGTAAATGGAGAGGGCAGTACTTCTTCTAATATGGGTGAAAGCGAAGTAACATGCATGCATGTATGTTTTCAGAATTGAACCGTGCTTTGTTATATTTATCAACGTCATCCTTGTCCGACAAGCAGTCTAGCAAATTTAATCGTTCCAAAGAAGAATTTAAAGAAGGCGGATCAGAGCTGTCATCAAAATCAAATTGTGGGAGTGCATGTTGGTTAATTTCCTCATCTGAATCAGAACCATCATCGGAACATGCATTTTCTACAGGAATTAATGCCAAAATCTTATGCGACCGATTTTGTGGTAAGCACTGCAGACATAGAAAGAAAAGCATACTGTTTAAAATCATTTTGAACAAACAAGAACCCGAAAAACCGTTAGAATCAAAAGAATGAAAAGTACTGATGAGCTGGTAATGTACACCGTGGTTACCGATGTTTATTCTAAGTAATTTACTGTATAGTTGGCAACGTACACGGTGGTTACCGTTGTTGAATGTCAGTACTTTTTTACAAACTTGGCAACGGTAACCGTGGTGTACATTCCAATTTACAAGTGATTATTGTTTTTATTATGCCTTATGCACACAAAATGATTAGTTATTCTTAAACTTCACTATTTTGTTATATAAAACAAACCATAAAAAGCCATAACTTGCATACAGAAAAATTGACAAACTTTATTAAAACTTACCCGAGGTACTGGTCAGCGTCGCCGCGCCGAATTCATTTTTGAAACTGACGTTAATTTGAAATTGTTGCCATGTCAAATATTTTTTCTGCTATTCATGACAAAGTGACATAGTAGTTTTTGGTAAAAAAAGTTTAAAAAAGTAGATATTTTGATGACAGGATTTTTCACTAACTAACGTACATGGTGATGCACAGTGCCAAATTAAGGGTTAAGCGGGCGACGAGACCGTTACATACACTATAATACTTCAAAATTACGCTTTTGTGGTTCTGCCCTAATCTAAGGCGGTTGTCACACTAATGCGGTTTCCGAACGGCGGTGCGGTGTGCAGGCGGGACACCGCTGTATATACATGCATAGCGCTGTCTCGCTCGCACACCGCACCGTCGTGCGGAAACCGCATCTGAGTGACCACCGCACAAGTATCATCGACAGACTAAATCCCCCAACAATAAAACTAGAATGTATTTTATTTTACCTGACCCAAATCAAAATGTAAATGTTTTGAAATGTTTCCTTCCCTCATTTCCAGGTGGTGACACTCGCCGCACAGAAGGGGTCTCTCCAAGGGGAGCCGCGGGCCCGCCAGACCGGCCGGGCCCGCCCTGGGACGAGCTACCCGTAAGTTGGACACTTTTGCTAAAAAAATATAAAACAGGTTGAATAAATACAATAGGGATGTTGACACCAAATAAGAAAATCAATGAAACCGAATTTTCTCGAAAAAGGATCAAATTCTCAATCAAATAGCAAAAAAAGCAATTCAAAAGAATAAATAATTACATAATTATAAGTCTTCAAAGTTTCAGGAGGGGGCATTTTCTGTCCCTGTTCCGCAAAACGCACCTCTGTATTGAACGATCGTCATTTACTATGGCGCTCGAGGTCAGTGACGTCACTGACCTGTAGCGCTTTCTCTCTCGAACTCAAGACATTCTTACAGTTGTAGTTTCGTTATTTTTTGAGATATTTGAATAAGATTTTCACTATTTGGCATAGTTTTATATATTCTTTCGTATGGAGTAATAATAAATTTTGAGTCAACATCCCTATTCCACGGTGATGGTTATAGTACAGTCAAGGGCACCGGTATGTATACATTTTTTCACCTTATTCCATTGAAATAAGGTCCAAAAATGTATACATATTTATGCCCTCGACTGTACTAGCAGAAAGGTATCTGAAAAGGTAAATAACACGCCCGGACCTTAATAATTATTATATATGGACTCTGAAACTATTCGGAATAGTACAAGGGCGGTAAAACTAATAATATTTCAGATCGCAGATATTTGACGCCCGAGCCGAAGGCAAGGGCGATAAATATGCGATCTGAGGCTTTCTTTATTACCGCCCGTAAGTACAAAATTTTGTGTTACCCCCTGACCAGTAAGTGGGAATTGCCAAGTGTGATATACATTTTATTATCATTTCCACAAATATCAACAAATAAATACTATACATTCATACAATAAATACTCAATATAATTTAAAAGTTCGCTATTTCCGTTAATCGTATTTTTTGTATAAAGCGTTGTTTTGTCGTAACTAAGCTTAATCCATTCCTGGTATTAGCATCTTCCATATGGACCATCATTTTTTTTTTGGATTACGTTATTTTGCCGTGAGAGGGCAGCGCAGACGTCGTCCTGCCCGGATAAGCAGCGCCACTTACCGGGTCCAATTGTATTTTCAAATCTTCCAAGGACCAACTCAAATATTCACACGAAATTTCATCCAACTTGGTCCTGCCGTTTAGGAGGAGATAGGTGACGAACACACGTACAGAAGAATTATAATATAAAGATTATATAGGTAGTAAAGTCAAGGGCATAAGTATGTATACATTTTTGGACCTTATTTCAATGGAGTAAGGTGAAAAAGTGTATACATATTGGTGCCCTTGACTGGTACCTATTCAACATGCCTAACAGTATGCGTAACAACTCCCTAACTATAACTTCAGGATGCATACTAAACTAGTTACATTATTTCCACTATGTCGTAAAGTTGCCCATTAAACCCTTATAGCCATGAAAACTTTACTACATAGCTGAAAACATTTTCATTTAAATAAAATAGTAACCCATTTCACTTGTCGCTGTTTTGCCTCTGACAATAAATCCGAGCAAGCCATAAAGTATTTTCTTTTTTCAAACCTCACTAGAATACAATTCTACAGAGTTTCCAAGAACAAAAGAAGTTTTTATGTTTTGTTTTCTTTTTTTTACTTTTAAACGCTTTAAACGGCCCGGATGATTCACGTTTATTGACCGTTTTGTTAAATTAAAACGTTGGTGTGTTGTGACTTGTACTTGTTTCAATTATTTTTGACGTCTTCGTTTCTAAGAAAAACAATATTGTTGTGATTTTTGAAAACCTGTTAACATTAAATCTACTTCACTATTGTGCAATGACCATATTTTATCTTGTTAGAGCCCCCGCAAGGTGGACTGATGACCTGGTAAAGGTCGCGGGTGCATGCGGAAGGGCCGGTCATTGTTGCGCTCTTTGGGGGAGGCCTATGTCGAGCAGTAGAAATCTTTCGACTGATGTGATGATGAACTGTGTCTCTTACATGTAGAACTTACAGAACTTACAGTAAGTAAATGATTTGGTAGGTAGGCAACTTTAATAGGGATGATGACACTATAAAAGAAAATCAATAAATCCAAATTTTCTACATAATGACTCAAATTCTCAATCAAATGGCAAAAAAAGTAATTCAAAAAAATAAATAACTACGTAATTATAAGTCTTCAAAGTTTTAAAAGTGGGTATTTTCTGTCGCTTTTCCGCAAAACGCACCTTTGTATTGAACGATTGTCATTTACTATGGCGCTACTCAAAGGTGACGTCACGGTCGAGTAGCACTTTCTCTCTCTAACTACGAACATTCTAACCGTTGTAGCTTCGTTATATTTTGAGATATTTGAATAGGATTTTCACTATTTGGCATAGTTTTATGTCTTCTTTCTATTGAAGTAATAATTTTTTTTGAGTCATCATGCCTATTGTTCAATATTTTTCGCACGCTTATCCTAGTGTTAGCTCAGCGTATAATTCAAATGAAATAAGACTACAAAATGACTACTACTACTACTGACTACTACTCAGATCCCACAAACCAGATTCAATTCCCAAATCGACAACCCTACTACGTTGAAATAAAAAGCCTCCCAGGTAGAAATAAACAAAATGGATGTAGTAAAAAATGCGGCTCGAACGTGACTCTCGCAGCTAACTTCGTTTCGACGCACCTGTGGTGCGAAATAAGGCACCGTTTATAGGGCATTGCCTGTATTGAATTTTATACAGGCTTTGTTCGTATGCCAGAGGCGCGAAAATATGAAGTAGCTTTTTGTACGGAAACTAGAAGGGTCGGGTGACTTACGTTTTCAGATATGTGACGCTGAATAAGATATGACTGAAAATCAAATCAGCAGCTTTTTACGTAACATCGGTAAATATATATACATATATATAATAATAAAACAACTTATATAATATTAAATCTAAGACACTAAAACATCACTATTTTGTATTCGTATATATGCTATAAAATCCATTTGAATAGTGCTATTTAAGGCGCCTGTGCAAACTTTGTGCAAGTTTTATTCATCAGTTCTGGCAAAAATGTCAGGAAAAAAACCAAAAAAATAAAAAAATTGAAAAAAAAAAAAAAAAAAAACATTTTTTTTTCATGAGGTTCTAGCTAAGTAAAAAATAAGCGTACTGACCAAAAATTATAAGTGTAATGCAAACACAAGCGAAGAAAAACTTGCACAAAGTTTGTATGGGGAGTGCTTGCGTATATACAGGCGCCTTAAAGCAAAGCAAGCACGACTTAACCTATTTAACTTCAGACTGTTAAATTACTTTCTCTAACATCATTTGGTAATGCCACTTATACTTACGTGAATAGACTTAGAACATCGTTAGCAACTAAGTTGCTTAATCACTTTAAAGCGTGTCAATTAGAGTCCTGGAATATGTCCAAAATATTTAATTCAAATGTAAACTTGCACTGAGCCAAAGGTCAATTAAGCTTGACGTATTTATTAAAGACGTATTATGGGAGTAGTTTTGCGCGCTCTTTCTGACATGTTGAGTTTAGCATTCGGGGATATAAATGTCATACTAATGTCATATTAACAGGTCAAGTCACATAGGTTTACAGAGAAAACTTCGTTTAGTTTACAGTCCTTCCTTTATGCAATAATGTGTATTAAATTCCAGTCTAATCTACCCACACAGCCATAAAAGGACTCTAGGCGTATATCGACACGATGTAGGTATATTTTTACAAACTGTGATTTTTCTGCGATAACAAACGGCAATTTTTGGACAATGTTAGACAAGTAAATTCTGAAATCGATATTGGTTTTACTCCTAATGAAGACGCAGTTGACCCCATATTACATAAGACCAATATAAGACATTGGTTTGAATCAAATAGGAACCTAAGAGTAAATATTCAACATACATGTGAAAGATGCGTAAAATAATTTGCGACTCGCAAACCTAACATCTTCAGCGCCGAGGACCCGGTAGTTGACATCTCCGTTCGTAGACAGTTTTTACTACAAAGCGGAAAAAAATCATGTTATCGGCTACAAGCGTAGCGCGGAGCAGTCGTCGACAATGAATGTGTTAAAAGCTAAGTGTCCAAATTTTTATGCCATTTTGCGAACCCAGACTACGTTTTTAGGGTTCCGTACCAAGGGTCTAACGGAACCCTATTGCTGTCACTCAGGCGTCCGTCGTCTGTCACAAAATTTAGTTCCGAAGAATTTTATAACTTTTGACCTAGGAACTTGAAATTTCGTGATAATGTTTATTACTACGTATATTATGCCAACAAATACTTAATATATTGATAAATCAGATTTTTGAGGTTGGTTCGAAACCCTAAATGTGCGTAGTCCGACTCGCCCTTGGCCGGTTTTTTGTAATATTAACAGAGGTTGCCGTGGAATTTCCACTCTTCAATAACTTTACACATTCACTCCAATGCACCGGTTCCACTCCGTTACACGTGAACGTTTCACGATCATTAGCTCTAGTATAAGTTTTTTCGAAACATTAACTAATTCGAACGCGTTTGCGTTTTGTCTCAAAATGTATGAAAGTGGTATGAAAACGTGAACAGCGCCTCTGGTGGTCACTAGTGGAAACTAAAACAGCGAGTATAACATTTGTTGCTAACCGATGAACGCGCGTATTTCAAACTCGGTGAGAGCGTTTTGATACATTTTGAGACAAAACGCAAACGTGTTCGAATTAGTTACTGTTTCTAAAAAACTTATACTAGAGCTACAGTCTGCTGCGTCAGTTTCAGTACCTTCAATTATAGAACAAATAAAGTGAGCTGACGAAAACATGTTTTTGTCCGTTTTCTTTTCAAGGGTTGAAAAATATGCATTGTTCTAGCTTTGTCTTCGATAAATTTAATACGGACAATGTGACCGGGGTTTTTTGTTGGAGTGAAATTAAAAGCTCTGAGTTTGACTTTTGAACGGTTGGAGCCCATGGATTGTAAGGTTATGATATTAAACATCCCGTTGCTCGACACCTTAGCCCAATAGATGACACATTAATTACTTCTGTCATCCATACTAATATACTAATACAAATCACTGCTTAAAAGATTTGTTTTAACGGGTCTGACGAGATATTTATGTATTACCTTTTTTTACTGACATTTTGACATGCGACCGGTTCTACCCGTGTCGAAACGTCGGTAAAAAAAACCGGCCAAGTGCGTGTCGAACCACGCACAATGTAGGGTTCCGTAGTTGTCCATCCGTTACATTATGTGGACTAAAAAGTTTTCGAACTTATATTTACCATGTTTTTGACAGAATTAATAACATTATCTAAGGTATCAATGGAAATTGTACGAAAGTTTGCTTTTGCAAAGTACATTTCTTAAGCTCGACTATTACTCGTTAACTAGTAATGTCTACTTAGCTGTGATAGTTTTCCTTTTAAATTCATCGTATCTACTATAACCATGATTTTTTTCACGTGCCTAGTAGCCACCGTTTAGCTGGCAGGGGGGGGGGGGGACACTTGACCATAACAAAAATCACTTCAAAGCTTGATATCACGCCAATCAATTCTTTAATCAAAAAATGCTTTTAGAATCCTTATAATATTTTTGAAAGGGCTATCCAACGATACCCCATACGATGGGGTTTGGAAGAAAAAAAAATCACCACCATTTTACATGTAGGGGAGGTACCCTAAAAAAATTTTTTTTTCATTTTATTCTACCGTTTTGTCGGCGTCATCAATATCTATACTCATACCAAATTACAGCTTTCTAGTACTAACGATTACTGAGATAAACGGGGGACAGACGGACGGACGGACATGGCGAAACTATAAGGGTTCCTTGTTTACTATGGAACCCTAAAAAGGTAAATAAATACATAAATATCGCGTTAGACCCGTTAAAACAAACCTTTTTATTGTTTACAAAGCGCGAGAGTTTAAAGTGTTATATTACTATTTACTAAATAATATAATATTATAAATGCGAAAGTGTCTGTCTGACTGTCTGTTACCTCTTCACGCTTAAACCACTGAACTGATTTATATGAAATTTGGTATGGAGATAGAGTCCCGGGGAAGGACATATGATACTTTTTATCCCGGAAATCATCCCTTAAGGGGGTAGAAGTTTGTATAAAAGAGCTATGAGTAGGTAGGCGCCTGGTATAAGCAAATAGCAATTACTTCAATTCTATCGCGATAAACGAGTTCTGAGCGGACGAAGTCGCAGGCAATAACTAATATATATAAGTTTAAAAGTGCCATATATGGTCAGTGTCGAGAACAGGGACGTTTACCTCACGTTTCTTTTACGAAAGTCAAAAAAAGTCACAAATGTGGATTTGTTTGACGGTTTGATTAACATATTTCGCTGTGTTAGCATATTTTACTATGGAAATATAATTAAAATTCATCACGTAGCAGCATCGCACGTTGCGAAATTGAATCATACGTATTAACATAACCTTACTGAAATCCGTAGCCTTAATAACATTTTACTACTCTATGTAGGTAATAGTTAGTGTTCGGAGTTTCGGTGGAAAACACAGAGGTAAATGGAGTCGCCTAACTATTTTTTTGATTAAACGAATAACGATTAAATGATTAATTTTGCATAATACTCCTTATAAATTATCTTGCGAGCATTACCTACTTATACCACGATAACACAGGACTACTAATAACACAAGTATGTAGGTAAACATTGTTTAATAATTTCATTTATTTTTACTTATTACATACGTACAAACATGTCACCTAAACAGTCGGGACAGTATAATGTTTGTACCTGCCGCCATTTAATGTACTTAAGGTAAATGAATAATTCATTTATTCAAATATTAAAAAGTTAATCATAAAAACGACTCCATTACCCACTGTGTGAAATTTGCCACCGAAACTCCGAACACTAGTAATAGTGTTGTATTTTTGGTGGATATAAGCTCTGAGTTCCCGTATAAGCTAGATATGTATGTTAAGAGGCCTTTAACGTATCACGAGCGCCACTCGTAAATAATAATGTGATTATTTAATTTCCACCATATTTGAAAAAGTAGGCTCTATATATTGTATTTTGTATTAATTTCCTTACTACCTTTTAAACACATCAAATTTTAATCTCACAAAGAATTGTACAATTTACTTACATGAGATAACACATGAATAATAAACAAACTTTGTTGTGAGCGCACACAGACAAATAAGTGCTTAAATAAGAGGTTAGTACAAATAATGAGTGCACACACGGAAAGCTGCATAAGCAGTGAGCAATAATAACAGCAAAACAAGTTACGATGTAAGTGTAGGTTAGCCTAGAATTGTCGAAAGAACTTGTCGTAATCGCTCGTCCGTTACACGTTAAACCTTGAAAAGTAGCCCTATTTTCGTCGCGAGTGGGCTCCGCGGGCCAGGGCAGTATATCAAGATACCTAATTTCGCCTAAGAACAACTATCAAGATTGCGAGTTGGCTGATTTACCTGTTTGTGCGACATAAGTTGTAGTACTGAGGGTAATGCTTAATCTGGATCCAGCACTGGGCTTGCCTAAGGAACTGCAGCTTCGCTGCCTACCATCGCCAAGAAGATCTCCAGGCCAAATCGCAATGCCTTCCAAAAGTGTAATTATTAACTTCAAATAAAACAATTCGATATAATCTCACGGGAAAGTACGTAGCGAACTATTTTTCGTCCTACAGTCCGCTCTCTCGTTCTCGCTCATTTTTTGGTAACACATACATCAAACTAGTTATAACTTTATAACGTTGCTGAATTCGTCGATTCGTTAAAACGGCCAATTTATTTTTGAGCTCATAATTATATCGACGAATGCTAGCAACATAATAACTAATTTGAGAATAACGATATTTATTTATTACATACTAATCAATAACAAAGAAAAAAAAAACTTTAAACTACTTAAATATAACTAAACTATTAATAAACTAGCTAAACCTATAAAAAGTGGGAATCTTTGCGACGTCAGTAACTAATTTGATGTATTCAAAAGGTACTTGAATACAAAATACAGTATATAGCGGCCCCTTTTCTTTAATATCTATCGTTAAATTTGAATAATCAATTATTCACGAGTGGACACCTGAAAACCATCTTAAAAGTGACGGCATTTGTCTTAGGCGACTTCCTGATTTGTCGGTGCGGAGGCGGTACGATATGAGAAAACTGTCAAATGTCAGTATCAACTGTCAGTCGAGTCGGTACCGCTTTTTACTGCGCCCCTACATTTCAATGAGTGCTTCCTGACTGGCGCGGGATGCGCGGTAGCGGGACGATACTACGAAGGCAGTACTGGTCCACTTCTGTGCATGATATTACTACTGCGCAAATTTTATGTAATATTGACAGTATTCCGTCAAGTGGGAATCTTTGCGACGTCAGTAAGTTAACGTCAAAGAAGAAAATGTCACAATCCGATCCCGCCCCGCCAAGTCAGGAAGTCGCCTAAATCAACAATGGGTCGTCAACTGGCTTGTGATTCTTCAGAACGCACAGTGTCCATAGACTACGGTGTCTTACCAGGTTGCCTGCCTGTTTGCAACTGTGGTATTGTATAGAACATCGGCTAATAATATCTAATAGAGCGCTAGGTATGCCTAGACCGCAAACAATATTGCAGAAGTTTCTAAGTCCCCAGTCTCCTAAACTGGCCTGTAAATTCCGCCCTACCCTTAGACATCGAAAATTCCTCGCTATACAAACTGGAACAATTCCCATCGATCCTGGAACTTGTCGCTATTAATTAAATTTGTCTGACAGTGACAGGCTTCAAAAATATACGGCGGGCGTGTTAAGGTACGGGATAAGTTTACTTTTACCCGTGTGGCAGTGAAACCATAGAATTATTGATGGATTCCGAAACATGTTATGTGTTTACCGTCATATGGTGCGATAATGGAAGCGTATTCCATTCATAAACAGTTCAGTCACCCATCAACTTTATATATATAGATAAGATGAAATATAAATATATGTTCTAATGGTTGAAGTCTTATATATTTCTAGGATAATGATTATCCTTTGTAATTTAAGATATATTACGACATTTTGATGGATTACTATCGATATCGTCAAATATATTTTGTTATGAGCGAAGTACGAAATTGCTTTTTCAGCGAGCGTTAGAACATACCTAACTGTCATTTCATAAAAAGTTACGAAATGCCTTGTGGGACGTCCGATGATGGAACGAAGATGGTGGAACTAAGTAGTGCATAATAAGGTGAAAAAGAAGACTGATTATCCTAAAATTTCTAGTCGTAATACAAACAATTTAGTCTAGTTAATATATGCAAACGCTGCTAACAAAATTGTAAGCTAGGGTATTTCCTAAATAGGCTGCCAGGTCGACTTCAAAGACATGTATACACTTTTCGCCGTATTACAATGGATTAAGATGCAAAATTGTAAACATATATTTGACGTTGACCGTAAACTGGCAGAACACTTTCCGTTAATAAGATGGGCCGTTATATGTGAAAGGACGATCGTTAAGCCAGTCGTTAAGCAAAATCGCCCAGCGTAATTGTTTTCTTACCCTAACTTTAAAGGAATTGGGTATGTTCCGCAGAGGAATTTTTAAAATTAGGGTTTTTGGCGTGGAATACTAGCTCTTATTATTAATCTCTGTCAAAGTCAAAGTTTCAAAATCCAAATGATATAAAATATAATACGATGGCGCACTTATGCAATTACGGTCGAATATCGCTGGACATGTTTCAAACTGGTACGCGATCCCTTATCAGTATTTGTCCCGGCGGCGGCCTGTTTTCTATAGGATGAGCACTCATACGATAGGAAACATGTCGAGCGATATCGGACCTTAAAGACATATGGGTTAGGTACCGTTTTCATTCTATTCTGAAATTCACGGGAGTTTCCCAATAACATTGTTAATAGAAGCTGCCTGCTTAAAATAGAATCAGTTTATTAAAGCTGCTAATAGTGTTGTTATGACGCCATTATCTCAACGCTTAGCAAAGCAAGAAACAAGAGCATAACCAAGCAATTATGTCAGATCGTTTCCCTCTGGACCGATTGTGGAGAAGGAGATAAATGCTTGCTTGACGGCTGATTTTATCTCCAACCCAGTTTCAGGAGTAGCTTAAATACCCATTGAGATAAACCGCTGCTAGTATATTTGGCGGGAACATCTGTAAAGTGTAAATGGAAGAGGAAAATGGTATGTTTTTTATATTAACTTTGGAAGTTCATTTGTTTAAACGCCAGTCAAATTTTCTTGAAGGAAAACATAGATAAATGATTAGTCCCAAGGCCAAAGGTAGTACTAAAAAATTTTTTAGTAACGGTACCGGCCGCTACCGCGCATCCAGCTCCAATCAGGAATCACTCATTGAAATATAGGCGCGCAGTAAAGATTCTGTACCGCCACAGACAGCTGATAAGAATAGTTGACACCGACGGATTACTGATGTCACACCGCACAATCAAATTCGGAAATAGCCTATTACGGGTTGCACCAACTAACGATTAGATTTGACGACTACATTAACCTAGTTGGTAGTGACCCTGCCTACGAAGCTAGAGATCCCGGGTTCAAATCCCGGTCAGGGCATGAACACGAATATTTTCGTTCCTGAGTCTTGGAAGTTTTCCAGTATTTAAGTATATATTTATCTATATAAGTTTGTACGTATTTATCTATTTTAATTTTACGTTAAATATAATTATTGTTTTTGTTACAAGCTTTTAATTTATTTGCAATGTTGGTGGGCATTTTCACTTTAAAGTGTACCCCCTACTTTTTTCGGATCTCGGTGATTTTGGGTATTCTGACTCAGAATCACAAGTACTATCCATTTCCGCGAAGAAAAAAAGTGTCCTGCCAAAAAAGTCAGTTTTGTGACGCTTTTTTCATACAGTTTATATGCGGCTCGTCACAAAACTGACACAGAAAAATTGTATGGAAAATCAAGGATTTTTTTTTCCTCATCTGAATCAATAGTACTCGTGATTCTGAGTCAGATTCGAAAAAAAAGTAGGGGGTACAGTACACTTTAAAGTGAAAATGCCCAGGTATGGAACTAAACTATCTTTGTATGGTTGAAATCTTGCAATTCAATTTTGAAGCAGATAATTATCTTCAACCGATTGAGATCAAAGTTTGTATACACGTTTAGTTTGGATGACAATGAAGTATTAAGTATGGTACTGTGGCGGACGGGCCCAAAACCGGCAAAATGAGCCTATTTTTACAGTCAATATGACTTGTATAGCCGTCAATAAAGATAAGAAAACAGTTAGGTAAATTTAAGAGTAATCCTGTTTCGTAAGCTCAAATACTTAAGAAACCATGTTATTTACCCAACTAGTTAGCATTCCGTTCACGCTAGGTGAACGGTATAAGTACCTAGGTATCGTCCGTATACTTATTTACTACCTCCTTGGACACAAAGGAAAAGTCCGAAAACTATTGCGCAGTTAGATAGTATCGGCTACGCAGTAGCATTTTTATGTGCGTCACACATCGATGGAAAATCCCATCCAGTATTGCGCAATAGTTCGAGATAGCCCAAAAATATAGACATTTTGGCTATCTCAAAGTCACAAATGGTGACACAGCTCGAGAACCTGTGACTCGAATCCATATATTAAATTCAGTAATGAAGGAGCCGTTAAGGCGCATCTGTACCACACAGCATCTAGTCTGTGTCGGGTAAACTCAGAGCAGTAGTAATTCCCGAGCGCGGAATTTCCCCGCAAAGTCGAATATATTCGCACGTCACAGACTCTCAAGCCCGAACACGGTGGATTAGCGCCCCCGTAGTAAGTCTCATGCAGACGCCTCGAATGAGCGATTCATCTGTCCAAAGATGAGCTCATGACGGCCTCCCGTGACGACAGGGGAAGCCTGGAACCATCAGTTCCATAAGCCAAAAGGGGAGGAGTTCCACTTTGGTCGAAACGTATGTCGGTCGAGTCTCTATGTTAGGTCGACCCGTAAGCTAGTTAATAAAAGAGCTTTATTCCTGGAATATGTATGTTCAGCACAGTGCTATCCAGTCATCTCTTCAGCAACAACCAGGAACTCCGCTCACCGAAGAAGTTTAGGAAGGCTAGACATTGTAGTCATAGTTTCAGTTAGAATCGTTAAAAGTTTAAGTAAAATCGTATAAAACTGTTTCTTTTGAGCATTAAAATTAGACTAAGGGATCGGATATTTATAATCAATTAATCGTGTATACAAAATAAACCGTGTAAAAAACAAACATAACTTTTATCTTGAAAAACAAACATAAATAAATAGTGTGTGAAAAATAATCGACTTGTAATTTCATCCGTAAACCGAAAGTTAGACATAACCTAACCTAACCCATCCTAACAGCTGTTTTCGTTTCAAAGTTAGTCACCAGCAATTCGCTGATAGTAAGTTAGAGTCAGTGACCGTCTATAAACAATAATAATAATAGTTTCTACAGTCCGCTATTGAAGAATAATACTTTCTCTACTTAGATCTAACGCGAATTAGATTTGAGTGGAAAAGTTAGTGAAGGTGCTCCTTACAATATAAATCGACTCGAGCTATATCATATGGTCCGGGTCGTTTATATTTTTGGTCCTTAGCGATCCTGATTTAGCGGGTTGCTGTTGCAACAGCTGTTAGTTAAATTCAGTGCCGAACGTACGCGGAGTGCGCAGATAGCGCCGCGCGCGCGCACCCCTACGTGACAATTTTCGGTTTACGTTTTAATTCGGGATATGCGACACTGATTGTGTACGGGACTCAGTGCGCATCCGCGAACAGTGACGATTTGTTTGTTTTAACTGCGTAATAAAAGTGAACGGGATTTATTGCGTAGTAGTGTAAATTCAGTAGCGATTTACCTTTATTTTTGTGACTGTGCGCGTAGCAACCGAGCCGGGCTAACGCGCGTAGTTCCCGTCTCGCGAACTGTGAAAATTTGAGCCGAACTTAAAAATCCGAAAAAACGTTTAAATTCATTTTCTTCGTCTACGTAGCTGGCATCCGAACCGGAACAGCACGTATCGACTTGATTTCATTAACAGTATTAGATTCGAGCCTATTTAACTTTTTTTTAATTTTTGGTAAAATTTTGTAAAATCGATATCTTCGTCTACGTAGCTGGCATCCGAACCGGAACAGCACGTATCGACTTGGTTTTGTGTACAGTGTTAAATTCGAGTCTAATTAACTTTTTTTTAATTTTCGGAAAATTCTTATAAAATCGATATTTTCGTCTACGTAGCTGGTATTCGATCCGGAACAGCACGTATCGACTCAGTTTCGCGAGCGGCTTATTATTTTCGTTGGGGTGCATTTCGACCGCGCGGTCGGAACACCACCTTTTTTGTTTGTTTTTTGTATCCGATCCATTATTTTAGCTTAGGACTTGTAGGTTAGTTAGGATTACGTGTGATTATTGTACTTTGTAAATATAAATCGTGTATATTGAGTCGGGTACTCAATTCTGTTGTGGAACGTTGTGCGGGAAACTCACGAGCGAGTTACGTTATCAGCTGAACGTGTCAGCTGATCGCACCTTAACGCGATTTATAATCACACGTGCGTAGACCTAACGCCGGAAAGGTCGAGCTAGGTTGTGAGCGGAGTAGGGCGAATGAAGACGCCTGCTGTTAAGAGAATTCGATCTCGATCTCCTCCTCCGACGCGCGCTATGCGTCTGACAAGGTCCCAAACGTCGGACCTTGATAACGAGGAGAAGCGCCTGGCCTTTCTCATGAAGGGTGCGGAAGCCGCGCTACGGCAGGAGGCCGTTGGCGCTCCCACAGGCGCTGCTGGATGTGGCGCGTTTGCTGTTGTTGGCGACAATGGGCGATCAGCTGTCGACCCGGCTGGCACCGCGGCTGGAGCCGCTGGCGCCGCCGGCGCCAACGTCGGCAACGTGCCTACGGCCAGAGAGGCCGTCCCCGAACAGTCCAGGTTTTCGGCATCTGCACTCCTGGCGCCCACGGCGCGCCAGGGGCGATCGGCAGAGCAAGGACCGTCGGACTTCGGGCTGAACATGAACGCTAGCGCTGCCGCTGGCGCCATCGGCGCCGCTGGCACCGCCGGCGTCACTGCTGGTGGTACGGCTGGCGCCATAGGCGCTACAGCTGGCACCGCTAGCAACACCGTTGGCTACGTCATCAACCAAGATGCTCTCAGGGGCTTCCCAGACATCTCAAGGTTCCCTTCGTCTTCACTTCTGACGCGGGATGCGCGTCGGAAACAGTCGGCGGAGCGGGGGTCCAAGGAGAAGAGGCCCAAGAAGTCAACAAAAGTGAGCAAACACCGGAGTGACGCCAAGGCTGCGCTCGCAGCCTTGTTAGACCAGTCACCACGGTCACCGAGTATCCATGACCAGGGGAGACGGCTACGCGAGCATAGCGGCCGTCCACGGACATCGGAGCAACGGCTGGAGGACGACATGCTAGAACATGTGATCCCTCCGGAACGCAGCCGTCAGCATCCATCGGCGAGTGGCGAGGCAACGGCAACAAGGGCCGACCTCGTGGACCTCGGCCAGTCCAGAGCGGCGAGTGACGGAGCAGCGCACGGGAGTGCTGCCCTCGTGGACCTCGACCGAAGAGAGGCGAGTGGCGATGCAGCACACAGGGTTGCCTTCGCGGACCTCGTCCAATCTACCCCCTATAGATCTCACAGACCGGAGAGCACGGTGTCGCGTCGGAGCAGTCGCGCGCAAGGACAGCGACTGCAAGCAGAGGCCGACGCAGCTGAAGAGCTGGCGGAACTACGCCGCCAAGAGCTCGCGATCCAGACCGACTTGGTACACAAGCGGTTAAAGGCAAGGATTGCTCAAATAGATTCGGAGAGTTCCCGTACGAAGGACCGTGTCTCGAAATGGGTGGACGAGTCCGTGGAGCGTCGCTACGAGAAGCGACGCGACGCGGAGGCACGCCGCAGCGTTGAAGATCGTCTAAACGTGGAAGATCGACGCAACGTGGAAGATCGTCTAAATGTGGAAGATCGACGCGACGTGGAAGACCAGCGAGTACAACGGGGACGGGACATCGAGTCAATCGCCTCGCACGAGAGTTGGCCAGTCCAGGCGCGCATCGAGGAGACGCCGAAGCGTACGATCGCGCAGGTTCACAAGGAGCCTGAGAAGTTGGTGCGTCCGGCTCCAAGGTATAGCCGGCGCCCCCTTTCTCCTATACAGGGACTGGAGTACGAGAGCGAGCATGAACGTGAACCAGAGGCACGGCAGAATGAGCCCAGGACGCCTCGATCGCGGTTCACCGCAACGACGACTCCCGAAGGTATGGTAGAGTTGTTTGAGCGCATGCAGACCGCCGCACGTCCAGCAACCAAAGAAGTGTACGAGCTGCCACACTTCAGCGGGGACGTAAGCGAGTGGCGTTGCTTCATTAACACATATAATGAGAGCAACAAACGCTATAAGTTTAGCGGGTACGAGAACGTTGCGCGGCTGAGAAACGCCATTAGGGGCGAAGCCAAAGCGTGCGTGCAGCACATCCTGTCGACGGCGACGACACCAGACCTGGTAATAAGAATACTCAATAAGCAGTACGGCCGTAAGGACTTTCTAGTGGACAAGGCGCTGGAAGACCTCAAGAAGCTGCCGCACATCGGGTCGAGCGCAAACGAGCTCAACAACTTCGCCATCCGGATCATGAACATAGTGAGTACGCTCATGGATCTGGACGATGCGCACTACGCAAACAATCCGCTGCTAGTGCGCGAGGTGACGGATAGACTGAGTCCTCACCTCCGATCGCGCTACTGTGACTATGCACGAGGGCATAGAAACGGCTTGGCAGAAATCCAGGTGATGGCAGACTTTCTACTAGAAGAAAGTGATCTGCAGCTGGAGTTCACGCACGCCAGCGCTCCCGCTGCGAGACACGCACCGCGGGGAGCACAGCCGCAGACATACGCACCACAGTTCCAGAAGCGGAACGGCAACCGCCCATCAGCGCCTCCACCGTTCAAGTACGGGGAGCCACGACGGCCGTTGCCCAGTAAGGTAGCGTACGCGACGGAGCAAGTACAGCCGTCGCAAATACAGGTATGTCTGTACTGTAGCGCGAGTCATAGAACCTTCGAGTGCCGAAAGCTGCAAGCGCAACAACTGTCGGCACGGTGGGACTGGGTAAAGCAGAACCGGATCTGCTTTAAGTGTTTGGACGCCAGGCACAGACGCACGCAGTGCAAAGCCAAAGGATGCACGGTGCCTGGCTGCCCACGTCCCCACCACAAGCTGCTCCACAGTGATGGACCACGGTCGCTGCCCGCGGCGGCGACAGTGCCGCCGCCGCCGTGCGCAGGAGGCACGGCGCAGGCAGGACCACACACCGAACAGAGCAGCTACGCGAGCAACGCGGAAGAAAATACCGAGGTATTGCTGAAAGTCCTGCCAATAACGATATCGGGCCCCAAGGGAGAGGCCCATATCTACTGCCTGCTCGACGAGGGATCAACGGTCTCTCTCTTGGAGCAGACGGTCGCTGACCACGTGGGCGCCACTGGACCACGGGAGCAGCTGACTGTACGCGGCGTCGGCGGGATCGCGCATAGCGGGCACTCCCAGCGAGTGTCCGCACACGTACGCCCCAGAACCGGAGGCGTGGCTCACCCTGTCAACATAAGGACGGTGAGTAGTCTCGGCCTTAGAGGACAGGCCGTAGACGAAGGACTGCTGGCTCGATACGAGCACCTGCGCGAAGCCCGCGGAGCAGTCTGTGGCTACGGAGTACCGCAGCTACTTTTGGGTGCCGACAACTGGCACCTACTCATCCCCGAAGAAATACGAACAGGAGCAAAGAACGCCCCAGTCGCCATGAGGAGTGCGCTGGGGTGGGCAATCTTCGGGAAGGCACCGGGATATCTACGAACGAATGAGCAGGCGGTGTACCACGCCTCGTGCGACGAGGAGCTGCACGACACCGTAAAGAGGTACTTCGCCATAGACTCGCTGGGGGTAAGTCACAAGGACAACGTGCGGCCATCAGACGCACGAGCCACGCAGCTGTTCGAGAATACGGTGACCAGGAAAGACGGTAGGTGGGAAGTGGGCCAGCTGTGGCGCAAGGACGAGACCCACTTACCGTCAAGCTACGCCATGGCGTACAGTCGGCTGCGGAACATAGAAAACAGGATGGACCGCAGCCCGGAGTTCGCGAACGAGTACACCAAGCAGGTCGAGAATCTGCTACAAAAAGGTTACGCAGAGCGGGTAAATGAAGTGCCCGAGTCGCCGATCGCGAACTTCCTCGCGCATTTTGCGACGTACAACGGGAACAAAGGAAAATGGCGGCAGGTATTCGACGCAGCCGCGAAGAATGACGGGGTAAGTCTGAACGACTTTATCCTAGAAGGACCAGACCTGTTGCAGCCATTACTCGGTATCCTGTTACGCTTCAGGGAAGGAGCGTATGCCGTGTGCGCCGATATACAGGAGATGTTCCTCCAGATAGCGATCCGCGAAGAGGATCGACCCTCGCAGATGTTCCTGTGGCGGGGAGGAGACAGAGGTCGGAGACCGGATGTATATCGGATGAACAGAGTCGTATTTGGGGTAATTTCTAGCCCTTGCCTCGCGCACATGGTGAGGAATCACAACGCCATGTGCCAGGCTGACAGGTTCCCAAAGGCTGTCTATGAGATTACACGAAATCACTACATGGATGATTTCGTAGCCAGTTTCCAGGACGAGGGAGACATGGCGGAGACAGCTATACAGGTACGTAACGCACACGCACAGGGAGGATTTATTCTCCGCGGATGGTCTACCAACAGCAGAGTGCTGATGAAGGAGATCCCGCAAGATGAGCGCGCCAAGGAGCCGGCTGCGCTGGGCGGAAAGGAACAGAAAGTGCTGGGATTGATCTGGGATCCAGACTCAGACACGCTGAGCTTCAATACAGCACTGCTGCGCGTATCGTCGGAGGTAAAGCAGAACGAGCGACCGCCGACGAGGAGAGAGATGTTGTCCACGATAATGTCTATCTACGACCCACTCGGGCTGATAGCTCAGTACGTGATATCAGCCAAAATATTGATGCAATCCATATGGGGTAAAGTCGAGTGGGACGCGCCGCTACCGGAAGAGGAGGCCGAGCAGTTTGCGAGGTGGTTGGAAGCGCTGCAATACGTAGCGGCGCTTCGTATCCCGCGTTGTCATATGACGACAGGCGCGGGCGCGACCACGAGCCTTCACATCTTCGCTGATGCGTCAGAAGTAGCGTACGCGACAGTCGCCTACTGGCGAACAGAAGACGGTGGCCGGGTGAAGGTGAGCCTGGCGGCCGCCAAGGCTCGAGTGACTCCGGTAAGAACCGTGAGTATTCCTCGAGCAGAGCTTACAGCCGCCGTGACAGCGACACGGCTGGCACAGACCTTGCTCAAGGAGCAAAGGTATAAGGTCGAGAGGGTTGTCTACTGGACAGACAGCCGCACAGTACTGGCGTGGGTCCGAGACGATGCCCACCGGTACGCACCCTTCGTCTCCCACAGAATAGCGGAGATAGCCGAGAACAGCGACCGAGCTGCATGGCGATGGGTGCCGACCAAACTGAACCCGGCGGATGACGCCACCCGCCTGCGACCAAACCAGCAGGTAAACATCACTGACAGATGGTACACGGGTCCGGCCTTTCTGAGCCAGGAGGAGGACCAATGGCCGCCAGTGATATCCACCAAAGAGGTGGAACCCATGGAGCAGCGACGGACACAGACGGTCCTCGCAATCACCCACGAGCCGGCCACCGCGCTGCCGGACGTCGAGAAGTTCAGCAGCCACGAGCGCCTCGTGAGAACAGTCGGGTATATGCTCCTATTCATAGACAAGCTGAAGTCTCGCGACAAAAGGAGACAGCTCGAAGCGAGACACTTGCTAGCGGCGGAGCATTTGCTGGTGCAGAGGAGCCAGCGGAACAGTTTCCCAGAAGAACTGAGAGCTCTAGCCGCGGGTAAAGAGTTACCCAAACAGTCAAGGCTGTTCAAACTAGATCCAGAACTCTCGCCAGACGGTACACTGGTGATGAAGACGAGGCTTAGCCGTGCGCCAGTCCGGTACACGGCTGACAAGCCGGTCATCCTGGATGGTAGGGAATCCTACACTAGATTGCTACTAAAACGCGCCCATTGTAGGGGCGCTCATGTAAATAATGAGTCTGTCATTAATGATTTACGTCAAAACAGGTGGATCCTGCACTTGCGGCCCAGCGTGCGCGCCATAGCCCAGGCGTGCGCGCTCTGCCGACTGCGCCGCGCAACCCCGCGCGCGCAGCCCCTGGGTGACCTCCCGGCCGGGCGGCTGGAGGCCTACCAGCGCTGCTTCACTCATGCAGCGCAAGACTACTTCGGACCCACCTGGGTCACGATCGGACGGCGGCGAGAGAAGAGATGGGTCGCGCTGTACACGTGTCTGGTGACACGTGCCGTCCATCTGGAAGTAGTACACAGCCTGTCAACCGACAGTGCCATCAACGCGCTGCGACGCTTCGCGGCGCGCCGAGGCTGGCCACAGACTATGTGGAGCGACAACCAAACGTCGTTCCGCGCGGCCGCCCTGGAGCTCAAGGCGGCCCATGAAGAGTGGCTACCAGCGCTCCAAGATTATGGACTACAACAGCGGATGAGCTGGCGCTTCATCTCCCCGGCTGCGCCATCCCAAGGCGGCAGCTGGGAGAGGATGGTCAAGACCGTCAAGAACGCGCTGTCCTACACATTGAACGAGAAGGCGCCGAGCGAAGAAATCTTCCTGACGCTCCTAGCGGAAGTGGAGTACGTGGTGAATGCAAGACCGCTCACCCACGTACCATCCGAACCTGGCGACGACGCTGCACTGACGCCTAACCACTTCCTGCTGCTGTCATCAAACCAGCAGCCTGTCATCGGTCCCAGCCGAGAAGATGACAGAAAAAGATGGCGCCATGTACAAGCACTGGCGGACCAATTCTGGCGGCGATGGGTACGTGAATATTACCCACTGCTAGCCCCCCACCAATCCTCCGGCGGTGGGGCTCAGCAGGTCCACGTCGGCGACGTTGTCCTTGTCGCCGACCCCGCAAGCCCTCGCAACGTCTGGCCGCGAGGGCTCGTCGTGGCCACCTATCCCGGGCCCGACGGTAAAGTGCGGAATGTGGACGTCCGCACGGCATACGGCGTGCTACGCCGGGCAACCTCACGCCTGGCCGTGCTTGTACCGAGCAACGAGTCTCCGAGCACCGAGCCTGCGGCGAGCATCGAGTCTCCGAGCACCGAGCCTGCTTCGAGCGCCGAGCACCGAGCCTGCTTCGAGCTACGAGCCTGCGTCGAGCATCCAGCCTGCGCCGAGTCCCGATCCAGAAGAAGACCAATAGCTACCCTTGCCACAGTGTCTGAGTGTTCAGACGGCGGGGAGAATGTGGCGGACGGGCCCAAAACCGGCAAAATGAGCCTATTTTTACAGTCAATATGACTTGTATAGCCGTCAATAAAGATAAGAAAACAGTTAGGTAAATTTAAGAGTAATCCTGTTTCGTAAGCTCAAATACTTAAGAAACCATGTTATTTACCCAACTAGTTAGCATTCCGTTCACGCTAGGTGAACGGTATAAGTACCTAGGTATCGTCCGTATACTTATTTACTACCTCCTTGGACACAAAGGAAAAGTCCGAAAACTATTGCGCAGTTAGATAGTATCGGCTACGCAGTAGCATTTTTATGTGCGTCACACATCGATGGAAAATCCCATCCAGTATTGCGCAATAGTTCGAGATAGCCCAAAAATATAGACATTTTGGCTATCTCAAAGTCACAAATGGTGACACAGCTCGAGAACCTGTGACTCGAATCCATATATTAAATTCAGTAATGAAGGAGCCGTTAAGGCGCATCTGTACCACACAGCATCTAGTCTGTGTCGGGTAAACTCAGAGCAGTAGTAATTCCCGAGCGCGGAATTTCCCCGCAAAGTCGAATATATTCGCACGTCACAGACTCTCAAGCCCGAACACGGTGGATTAGCGCCCCCGTAGTAAGTCTCATGCAGACGCCTCGAATGAGCGATTCATCTGTCCAAAGATGAGCTCATGACGGCCTCCCGTGACGACAGGGGAAGCCTGGAACCATCAGTTCCATAAGCCAAAAGGGGAGGAGTTCCACTTTGGTCGAAACGTATGTCGGTCGAGTCTCTATGTTAGGTCGACCCGTAAGCTAGTTAATAAAAGAGCTTTATTCCTGGAATATGTATGTTCAGCACAGTGCTATCCAGTCATCTCTTCAGCAACAACCAGGAACTCCGCTCACCGAAGAAGTTTAGGAAGGCTAGACATTGTAGTCATAGTTTCAGTTAGAATCGTTAAAAGTTTAAGTAAAATCGTATAAAACTGTTTCTTTTGAGCATTAAAATTAGACTAAGGGATCGGATATTTATAATCAATTAATCGTGTATACAAAATAAACCGTGTAAAAAACAAACATAACTTTTATCTTGAAAAACAAACATAAATAAATAGTGTGTGAAAAATAATCGACTTGTAATTTCATCCGTAAACCGAAAGTTAGACATAACCTAACCTAACCCATCCTAACAGCTGTTTTCGTTTCAAAGTTAGTCACCAGCAATTCGCTGATAGTAAGTTAGAGTCAGTGACCGTCTATAAACAATAATAATAATAGTTTCTACAGTCCGCTATTGAAGAATAATACTTTCTCTACTTAGATCTAACGCGAATTAGATTTGAGTGGAAAAGTTAGTGAAGGTGCTCCTTACAATATAAATCGACTCGAGCTATATCATATGGTCCGGGTCGTTTATAGGTACCATCGAGCTGATCTAATGATGGATACAGGAGGTAGCCATAGCAACTCCTAAACTACACAATATATAATCATAATCGTTTATTGCATTATAAATACTCGTCGTGTTTGGGCTCATTGGAAACGTCTCGACGAGTACTTAGTTGATGACTGTGAAAAAAAAGTACAGTCGGCAATAAAAGCTTGTACCAAAAATGAAAATTTTGCCTGAAACTTTTATAAGTGACCTCCCACGTATTTGTAAATATCGTAAAGCAAATATTGCCTTGTTGCAGCCAACGAAACCCGTACGTAAAAGGGTAGATAAATTGTCACAACAACACGACCCGCCACATTTTGCTCCCCTCACCCTCCAATGTGTAGGTACGGATAAAAAATCAACGCAACTGTCAATCGATAACGAAGGGTCCCCTTTGACCCCCGTGACCCGGAAACCGATGGCCGAAAGGACCTCCGCGGACCTGTAATTAAGGTGAGAACCTTGGCTTTTAAGGCAATCGATTGAAAGAGACGCCCTTATGTTTTTCGCTCACGACAAAACGGGATTCAACACTCTTCGAGAATGGCTTTTTTAGACAAGTCTCGATAAATATCTGACTGTGTGCAAGTTTATTAAATTTCCTCTTGACAGAGTTTAGATGAGGTAAAATACCATCATATTAACTTACTTTTAATAATGCGTTGTTTTAGTAGGCTGAGTAAAAAAAGGAAAATATAGACACAACTTTGGATTTTTTTTCTATCGAGAAGATTTTAAGCAATCCTGTTTCGGCTATTATCAGATACACAATCGTATGTATTTTTGACTATTATATAATGTAATTTTGACTATTGTAATTATATTAGAATACCAATTAGCACGTAAGGTTTAGCTGTAAGTGTTAATGGTCAACAATAATAAACAATAATATAGTCAAGCATCATATATCTGAAAATCAGTCCTTATTGTTTCCTTCAGAACAGCGTTTCAAAGTTTCTAAATTTCTCGTTGTAGCGCCTTAAAGGACTTTTGGCGAGAGTTTGGGTAGGTTACCCTTGATCGTGTGATCTCAATCCAAAGAGGGATTTATTTGACTATTTGTTTTCAATTAAAATCGTTGCATTGGAGTACACACTCGTCTCCACACCCACCTTATCCTCCTGGGGTCAAAGTGATAATACTTACTAAGACTAATTCACTTCAATGGAATTTATGTGTTTCGAACTTGAAACAGAATTCATTTGTTTTGTTTCATTATATTCCAAAACAAAACAAACTACACTATTACCTGTGAGAGAAGATTAAAATTTCATTGTCAACTTCTCTTGTATGGTGGGCCGCTAGAGGAGCCAAAACAAGTGCGCGTCAAATTCTAAACCAATTCAAAGTAAACAAGTGTATGTATATTCAAATACATTCAGTTAAACTATACTTAAAATTCTTTGAGTTGAATTGTATCACAGTATTAGTTCGTTCAAACAGCGACTTTACCGTTAGAGCTAGAAGAGTCTAAATCGAATTAAAGCATAGTTGCACGTTTGTAATATAGCACAATGGATAAAAGTGCAACGTTAACAGAAAGTTCGGGGATAACGGCACGCGATATTAATTTCACCGGGAATTCCCCGCGTTTTCAAATTCGTTGCTCAAACCACTATTTTAAGAGCAATTTCTCGGCACCGAGATAAAAACATGCAAATAACAATTAGTTTTCATGCGGTGCCTGCTTTTAGCGGATATCCCGCTGGATAATGTGAAAATACCAGGTAGTGGAAGTTTTTGAGGCAGTTTAGAATTTCAAATATCACTACACGGTTAGGTTAGGTTAGGTTAGGTCGTGCAATCAGGCATAAAGCGGGCGAGTCGCGAGGGTCAAAGTTGAATGCGCCAAGCGAACCTTTGGCCCTCCCTGGAAGCGATGTCGTCGGACAATCGTTGGGGGTTTAGTGGGTAGTCTGAGCCTTCTGCCCAGGAGTCCCACACACCCGCCCGGTCCCCCGTCCGGGCGGACGGTGCGTAAAAGCATTCCCCCAACGTAAAAAAAAAAAAAAAGAAAGTGTAGGGTATAGATAGATGATTAAAAAAACCACCGCTGAAAAGGTGCCAGTCACTCGGATCAATAATACACGCTAAATATAATAATAATTAATAGAATGGTATACTTGACGAATTTCGTTTATTTCATTAATTTTGTGTTGTGTAAGAATATATATACTGTATATTCTTACCTACTTATTATCTTATTTTCATTATTTACCTATTACACAATTGATAGCGCTTAACGATCATTGTACAATAGTAGTATACGCAAAAATGTATTTTGTTATATGAGAATTGTATTTTGAGATGAATAAAACTAAACTAAACTAAACTTTATAAATAACAGAGGATTAGCCATAGCCAGCTCTTAGACCAACCCTGGTGGTCCCCCGGTGATCGCTTCGATGGCTTGGCCACCATTTAGTACCCTGTTTCGTCCAATGTCCAACTTAATACCTACATAACGTGTATTACGTAACGCGTAGGTAGAGGTACTGTAGTGTAGATTTACAAAAATCTTAATTTACATTTCCCGTATGAAAAGTTTGATTTTTTGCACATTTTTCGTATTGTATACACGCGGTTTAAACACTGGAATATAGAGTTTGCGCTCCAGTGAGATTGAGCGGCTTCAACTGAATCTGAGGGAGGTGTCAGTCAGTGCCGTCAGTGGAATCGAGCTACTGTGGCGATGGTTCACTAAATCGATTTCCAAGCGTTTATGGGTAACCGGGTACTATATAAAATTTGCAAACTAAACATGTAAAAAGAAAAGATAAATACAAGGTTCTACTGCAAAACCTCTACCCAACAGCCGCAGTAGCACTACATAAGATCTCATTGTAATTTTAATACGTTAGGCGCGGTCGTTGGCGCCAGAGGAATCATTCACGTTTAATGAGAGGTGTAAGGATACTCTTTGAATATGCACATAATATTTATTACCTGAAGTAAACTTAAAAATAAGTATTCAAAAAAGAAGCGGTGTTTTCTGTGATATTTTTTAACGAATTTTCACCTAATACTGCATGTGGTTAAAATAATTAAATTTAGTTATGTAAAATTAGTTGTGTTATTTAGTTATGTGTGTGTGTTGTGTTATGTAATTTAGTTTAGTCTAGGTGAGAGAGTTCTAGTCTAGTCAGAATGGTTAGTTAAAAATTTGTTGCAAATTTTATATTCATAGACTCGATTTTACGAACTTCAAATTAGGCTTGAGTAAATTGGTTATATTTTCTGAATTTTACTGTTCTATAATTACCGGGCCTTCCGGTAATTTTATGGTTCTCTGAAGTGTCAGTTGTTCAGTAAAATATACATTAAAAAAGTTATAATTAACAAAAATCAAAAAGGCAAAAAAAAAAAAAAATTTCAACCATATTTATATTTTTGCTGCAATAAAAGAGCTTTATAAAGCTTTTTGTTAATTATAACTTTTTTAATGTATATTTTACTTGTGTAAGGGCCGATTTTTCAATCCCCAGATAAAAATATCCGACGGTTAAAATTATGGCTGTCTTTTTCTGAATTCATATGAAAGAAAAAGGACAGAGCTAACATTTAGACAGATAATCTTATCTCGGGATTGAAAAATAAGTAATAAGACAAAAAACGCTAGGATATAAAACGACCATTAAAACTATAACAAAATCTCATCATCATCATCATTCATTCATTCATCATTATCATCATCTATCTTTAAATAATGTCAAGCGGATGCGTCCGCTCACTTCCGACCGCAAACTTGTAATCTCTTACACAGCTGGTAAACTTCAAGAGTATCTTTAAAGGAAACAATTCCATTATCTTTGTAACGGTGCGTGAAACGGAACGTTACACATAAACTTTCTGGCTACTTTAAGTATTCTAAATTTTAAATTTTGAATTTGAACTTCGATTTCCAATTCCACGTGACACTGCGCAGCCATTTTCTGGCAGTTCAGTTCAGTTCAGTTCGATCTTACTGGGTGATCGATAAACAGATCTGCTGATCAATACCAAATCAAATTTAAATATTTTTATTTTATTCATAACTGTGTGTGAATTCTTAGCAGTGCACGTTGTAGTTTACCAGTAAATTGTGTTCTTCAGTGCAGTTTAATCATACAGTTTTCCAAGGCACATTATTGTAAGTTCCTATATTTTTAAATCTAATTGTATATTCTTCAGTTACCAATTAGAATAATAGGCTAAACGCAGTATCTGGTTGTTCCAGGTGCCTTAATTTATATATAATAAATACCTCCTGCCCTCTCCTGCATTTTCTTCCTCCACTCCTCCGTTCCACCCGCTGACGACTCGCACCCTCGCACTGGCGCCCTCGACGTGTCAAACCCACCCCATTCCGGATCTACACCGCTGAGCTACCTACTCCACAACAGCAGCCGACAAGCCTACCAGTCTACCCTAACCTTACCTGGAAACTACAACAAGAACCACAGCAAGACCACAATAGTTTTCTATATCTCTTTTTATACATCCTTGTAATAGTTAATTATATTACGATTACATTTTCAAAATTCCAAAAGGTACGTAGTCTACCGAACCCAAATTTGACATCCCTCTCTCGGCCTAAAATAATTTTCTTATTAGTCCCTCGAACTATATAACATCGATTTAACTGCACTATAATAATTCGACACCGCTCCTAGTCAAATTGCTTCCGTTAAACCATAATACAAATGTCAACGTGACTTTAACCATCCCAACTAAAATCTAACCCTACTCTCGCCTCATACCATATTTATTATAATTAATTAGGTATCACTTATCTCTCTCGCTAAGATCTTTAATTTGCCATCTTGCCTAGTAGATTGCCGCGATACTAAACAAAACACAGTACAACTAATAATACATACCCACCTACATACAATAACACCATCCAAGATTTCCACTGAAATCAACACAATATTGATTTGCCTTTGGTGTTTTTAAAACTCAACTCGAGTCACCGAACCGTAAATCAATACTCACTATACGGCAGTGCTGTTGGAGCATATCCTCCAGTGTATCCTACACCGATAGTAACAACACTTAAGCCTTATTTAAATTATTCTTTTAAAACCAATATTAACCCTTGACTTTAATAAAATAAATCAACACTTACATATTCATAAACTTTTAATTATAATCTCAACAAGCACTTCTTTTCATAAAACCAATTGCACTTCACTTATAGTCTCTATACTCCAGACAGGTAACAATGAATCCAACACTCTTGAATAAACCTGAGCTGATCTACGAACTCAAGCTCAGAAACATCCCATTCCCAAGCTCTACACAGGCTGACGAACTACGACAATTGTTGACTCCTGACTTGTTAGCCGATCCTTGTGCCTCTCATTCCAGTCCTTACTCAATTGAAATTGACCTCAAAGAGATCAAAAAGTGTTTAGCACTAGTTTCTTCACAAATTCTTTTAACAACCACCACTTCTGCGAATCACGATAAAATAAGCACTAATTTAAATCATTTATCAGGCAGAATTACTCGTCTAGAGGTTTCGACAGAATTATCTTCCGAAATCGTACAAACTTACAAAGACATTTGTGAACAATTGACAGAATGTCAAAGAAAATTCAATTTTCCACAAACGTCATCATTTACACCAACGTCAAGTCATTATGCATCTGCGACCTCTTTGGTAGAGCCAAGTACTAATTTTCACTTACTTACTCAGAAGTTAACCAACCTCTGTGAAACAAAACCGGTTGATTTAAAGAAATATAACTATAAAGGCGATAGTTGTCCGCGCGATTTCATACGGAACTTAGAAGAGTTCGCAATAGCACGTAACATTGACGATAAACGTTTATACAACTACATATACGATTTCTTATCAGGAACAGCTCTAGATTGGTATAGGTCAAAGAAATCTATCTTGACTGATTGGAAAACATTCAAGGAACATTTCTTTGAAGACTTTGAACTTCACAACCATGATTTTAATTTAATGCAAAACATTCAGTCACGTAAACAGAAGCCTAATGAACGTGTAGTTATATTTTTCTCAGCTATGGAGGCACTCTTTTCAAAACTACATGAACCCCTTTCGGACAATACTAAAATCAACATTTTACGAAGAAATATGAGTCCGTATTACAGTTCTAAACTACGTCCCACAGATGTCACAACAATAGATCAGTTATTCAAAACGTGCAAATGGTACGAAAGTTGTAATACTGATTCTTATTATAACCCAAACACCATTGATCAACCAAATTACAAACATGATCAACCCATACAACCCCATATACCACCATTTCCATATAAATCATCGATCCATACTGTAACAGCTAAACCATCAACGTCGTTACGATTCTCCTGTCCTCGTTGCAGAACTAATGAACATACATTAGAAACCTGCACTAGTAAAAACATAGTATGTTTCCGCTGTGGTAAACAAAATGTCACATATCCGAAATGCACTAATTGTCATAATTTTTCAAAAAACGCGTAAAGGAGAAAAGTAACTTAAACAAAACTACTGCTACAGAATGGAACCTTTGGTTAGACACTTTACGTTTATTCATGTCATCTTATAAAACTACTTCTGCACTTTTTAATAGAAACCCTAATGACGAACGTCCCTATGTCCAGGTACAATCAAACAACTTAACTTTATGCGGTCTCCTGGATAGTGGTAGTGCTATTAGCATCCTTGGCAATAATTCCCATACAATACTTTTATCCCACGGTTACAAATTAAACCCCAAACATACAATTACCGGTACCGTAGCCAATGGCCAATCTATTCATTCCGTAGGTACAATACAAATCCCTATTTTATTTAAAGGAAAAGTGGCCATAATAACAGCTCATGTTATACCCTCTGTCAAGCAACCCTTGATCTTAGGAATTGACTTCTGGAAGTTATTCAAGTTAGCCCCAGACATCCTCCAAACTTTAACGTCATTTACAGATAAAAATATCGATACATTAGTTATTGATACTCCTTCCAATCACGTCACTCACTACGATAACCTTTCAGACACTCAACGTCTCATTTCTGATACTATAATAGAAAAGTTTAAAAATATTTCAACTGAATCCAGACCTTTGGGCAAAACTCATCTCGTTGAACACCATATCGATACTGGTGATCACCCACCAATTAGACAACGCTGTTACCGACTTTCACCTGAGAAACAGAAAGCCTTATGCAAAGAAGTTGATGAAATGCTTAAACTTAACGTTATAGAACCCAGCGAAAGTCCATGGCTTAATCCTGTCATAATTACACCCAAAAAGGATGGAACATGGCGTTTTTGCATTGATAGTCGTAAATTGAATTCAATCACTAAAAAAGATGCCTACAAGCTCCCATTTATCTCTGACATTCTTGACAAACTAAAAAATGCTAAATACCTTTCTTCTATCGACATAGCCAAGGCTTTTTGGGAAATACCCTTACACCCCTCTGACAGACCTAAGACTAGCTTCCACGTACCTTCAAAAGGGACCTATATGTTCCGTGTTATGCCGTTTGGCTTGACCAACGCTCCTGCTACTCAACAGTGCTTTATGGATACCCTATTCCCATCAGAAAACCTTGACAATTCTGTATTTACTTACTTAGACGACATTATTATCATTAGTAACACTTTTGACGAACATATAGAGTTACTAAATAAAGTTTACCAGAGATTATCCCAAGCCAACATTACAATTAACTTCCCCAAATGCTCATTTTTCAAAAAAGAACTTAAATATCTTGGCTACATAGTAAATGAACATGGTTTACAAACTGACCCTGACAAAGTCAAAGCTATTCTAGATATTCCCATCCCTACGACCCCAAGAGAAGTTAAAAAGTTTTTAGGAACGGCTAGTTGGTATAGACGTTTCATTCCTGATTTCAGCACCAAGGTTGCACCTCTCACAAAACTTACTTCTACTTCCAAAAAAGCACCACCATTCAAATGGTCTACATCAGCAGACCAAGCCTTCAAAACTATAAAGGAAGCACTGGTTTCCACCCCAATCCTTGCTTGTCCAGACTTTTCTAAACCATTTGCTGTACATTGCGATGCTTCAAGCTTTGGGATTGGAGCTATGCTCACCCAAGAGTTCGATGGAATTGAGAAACCCATAGCTTATATGAGCAAGTCACTTACCGGTCCTCAAAAGAATTATTCTATTACTGAAAGAGAACTTTTAAGTGTCATTCTTGCCTTAGAACATTGGCGTTGTTATTTAGACAATGGTTTAAAGTTCACCATTTATACCGACCACTCTGCTTTACAATGGTTTCTCCATCTTGACAACCCTAGTGGACGTCTAGCCCGCTGGAGTATACGTCTTTCAACATTTAATTTTGAAATAAAACACAAACGCGGTAAAGAAAACATAATTCCTGACGCATTATCACGATCCCTACCAATAAATGTCATTAATTATAATAGTTCTCAAACAAACGACGATTGGTATAATAACATTTATTCAAAATGTAGCTTAAACCCAAATACAACTCCCGATTATATTATACATAATAATAAATTATATAGATACTCTAAAACAACCTCATTACTTCAATCAGAATACAATTGGAAAGAAGTTATACCTTTAGAATACCGGATTCCCATCATCACTGAAAACCATTCCACCCCTACTTGCGCTCATTTTGGAACATATAAAACATACCATAGAATAAAATTGAAATATTTTTGGCCAGGTATGTACAAAGATATTTCAAATTTCATTGCTAAATGTGAGACTTGCTTAGCTTACAAGCACCAAACTCAACTTAAACTTGGTCTTATGGGTAAGCCTAAGCAATGCTCCCAACCATTTCAATGCATTTCAATCGACCTAATCGGAGCATTACCAACAACACTTAAACATAATAAATTCATTTTCGTTGTAACATGTTGTTTTACAAAATATTGCCTACTCTTTGCAATAAAACGCGCCACGTCATCTGTTATTGTTCACATTCTTGAAAATCTTGTCTTTTTAGTGTACGGTATCCCACAAACAATCATTCTTGACAACGGACCTCAATTTATTAGCCAAGAAATAAGTGATCTCTTCCATTCATACCAAATACCCAAAATACATTATTGCCCAATTAAATGCGCTCAGCCAAATCCTGTGGAAAGATACAACAAATTAATTACTGTAGCTATATCATCATTCGTAGAAGATGACCACAGGAATTGGGACGTCAATTTACATAAAATACAATTCGCTATTAATACATCAGTAAATGAAACTACCAAATACACTCCAGCATTCCTTGTATTTGGACACGAATTGGTCACATGTGGATCGGTATACAATAATTCTGACCTCACAGATGACATTATATTCGCGCCCAGAGACGAATACGCTGATAATATTGGTCTTCTTCAGCCTGTTTTCTCTGAAGTTCAAGCCCGTCTTTGGAGAGCACACCAAGTAAATTCGTCTTCATATAATAAACACCACCAACATTATGAATTTAATGAAGGTGACATTGTCTGGAAACGTAACTACACCATTAGTAATGCCCCTAAGCATTATTCAGTGAAACTTGCACCCAAGTTTGTTAAATGCTTAATTACCAAAAAGATATCACCACTCGTTTATGTCCTACAAGACATGAACGGCAAGATATTAGGTCGATGGCATATTAGAGACCTTAAACCCCTCCCCAAAATTCAAAAATAAACTCGTCTTTTATTTATTTAGCAATTTATTAGACACATATATTTATTCACAAATCTACTTACTACTTACGAGTTACTTTTCTCCGAATTCGTTAATTAATGTTATTGTATATATTATGTACACTTAATTAATTTAATAATATTATATCACCTCATCATCTATTCGGATCCATTAAGTCAATTGCAATTGTTTATTTTTATAACATTCACATTTTCGAACGCTTCTTCAGCGTAAGATGCTGAAGTGAATATTATAATATTTATAATTATTAATTACCTAACGAATTTCTACAATGAAACTAGATACATACCTACGTATTTTCTTTTCAATACTACATGTATGTGTAGTTATGCACTTACAATACTTACATACATACTGCTAAAGTATGTTTATCCTAAAATGGATTATACCTTATAATTTGTAGTATTTCCTACAAATTGTGATGAATATTATTCAACTTATATATTCATTACTTGTTTATATACTTGTAAATATTTATTCATATTTCATACTTATTCAGCGGATGGTAACTGACTCAAAAGCCTTATACCATTGGAGGGCGATTTAACGAGTATGTCCTCATACACAGGAATACTCTATTAAAAGGCATTTTGGTTGAATATAGATTAACCAAAATACTGCAAGAATGATGGATGAATGGAATTAGTGGATGGTTAGTGTGTCTAAATCGCGCCTCTTGTAATATAAACATTGTAAATAACATCCTCACCTTCTAAATTCCTTTTCATCACAACCCATACCCCACTTTAATTATTTTTTTTAATAATACGGAGAAATCCATGTGGCCTTAAGCCCCAGGATTTCCCCTGCCAGGGCAGCCCCGGTAGTGTAACGGTGCGTGAAACGGAACGTTACACATAAACTTTCTGGCTACTTTAAGTATTCTAAATTTTAAATTTTGAATTTGAACTTCGATTTCCAATTCCACGTGACACTGCGCAGCCATTTTCTGGCAGTTCAGTTCAGTTCAGTTCGATCTTACTGGGTGATCGATAAACAGATCTGCTGATCAATACCAAATCAAATTTAAATATTTTTATTTTATTCATAACTGTGTGTGAATTCTTAGCAGTGCACGTTGTAGTTTACCAGTAAATTGTGTTCTTCAGTGCAGTTTAATCATACAGTTTTCCAAGGCACATTATTGTAAGTTCCTATATTTTTAAATCTAATTGTATATTCTTCAGTTACCAATTAGAATAATAGGCTAAACGCAGTATCTGGTTGTTCCAGGTGCCTTAATTTATATATAATAAATACCTCCTGCCCTCTCCTGCATTTTCTTCCTCCACTCCTCCGTTCCACCTGCTGACGACTCGCACCCTCGCAATCTTCAGCGTTCCTTATTAAGAAAACACCTACGGAAGGGCCATTTTGCAAATAGGATGGCCGAAATGTAAATTCTTGCCGGAGTTCGGGAATGTGTCAACCGGGACGTTTATACTATAAGAATGGAATAAGACAGCAAGTAGAATGTAGGTATGCAACACTAAATGAAAAAAATACTTTAAAAGAAGAAGGAAAACCGGCTAAGTGCGTGTCTGAATTCGCACATTTAGGGTACCGAACAACCGCAAAATTAAGTTGAAACGAGTACATTTAGGGCCCCAAACAACCGCAAAATTATTATTTTCATTTAGTTTTTTTTTCATTTAGTGTTGCATACCTACTATTTTTTTCATTTAGTGTTGCATACCTACATTCGGTATGCAACACTAAATGAAAAAAATACTTTAAAAGAAGAAGAAAAACCGGCCAAGTGCGTGTCTGAATTCGCACATTTAGGGTACCGAACAACCGCAAAATTAAGTTGAAACGAGTAAAAATTACCAATAGAATTATCATGTTCTAATAAGAAAGAAATTGTAAAGCAACTATAACATAAACGCAATATTTCACGAACAAAACGGAAAAGTCACCTTTTTCCCATACAACGTTAGTAACCACGAGGAAGCAGGCGTGACGTCACGCCTGTCTGTAAATCAGTGTGGACCATTTCAGTGCTCGTCGGCTATTACTGTACTTTGCTTCTCATTTTTGTCTTTTGTGTTGCTTTAATTGTGGGTGGTTCCATACAAACATTCGATTGTCTCTAAAAACTGGTTCGAATGGCATGAGAAAAAAAAGTCATCATGCCTATTAAAATATGCTGAATATCAGTGTTTTATTAAGCGTATAAGGTTGAAATAGCAGATCTATATTGGCAATATAATTTTGTACCGTCGACAAAAAAATCAATTTCGTAAAACGTAGCCTATTTTATAGCGATGATTCGATACTTCGCGATTCGCTGGGCGTTTTCCGAAATGTTGATGTCAAAATGCCGTATCTCCACACAAGTTTAGTAGTGACACGTCTCTTTTATGTCAGTCATAAATTTTATAACCCATAAAGTTTGGTAACACGTTGACGTTTATGACAAGTGGCCTATTGTAAAATTGGCCGATAAAGGATGTTGTTACGGTAATACGAGGAGATAATCTTAAATTTCTATCCTCCTACCGTTTTCCCAGTTATGCCATAGACAACCCGAGGTCCGCTTTGATAACTAATCCCATTTTTTTGGAACCTGACTGTGGCCTTATAGGCCGGGCCCAATAATGCGATAGGATTGCGCGGTTGGAGGGTAGCCTGGGGAAAGTCCAGGGGAAACCTCCGACACGACCACGCGGGTGGTTTAAATACTGGAATACTCTAAGAGTTTGCGCTCCAGTGAGCTTGGTTGAGCGGTTTTAACCGAACTGAAGTGTGTCAGTGGAATCGAGCTACTGGGAGTTTTGTTGCTGAGAAGAGTCCAGCAAGAGACTCAGATAGGCTCGACCTGGGTCGGACTGACTCTACCCGGTATGCGGCGGTACCGGGACGTCATCATCACTGGCCTTTGCGTCTTTATCAGACGATTTATGCAGCGACCTGCGAACACTTTCTGGTGTGGCTATGTAAGCCTATAAGGGAACGGCATTGTCTCCCGCAGAGGTGGCAGCAGAACTGGGGACAAGTGGCCAGCGAAGAGCTTGTAGTGGTATGTCTCTTCCTTCTTCGGTCTTCCAGAAGGTCGAACCAAGCCCTGTCGTGGTTGTCGCGCCCCTCTAGGATAGTCTTTCGCCACGTCTATCCTCCGCAATCTGCTCCCAGCAACGGTGATTGATGCAGAATGCTGTCATGTCCCGCTTGGCGCAGTCCTTGAACCTTAGCAAAGGTCTGCCGATACCCCTCTTAGCATTTGCTACAGCGCCAAGGGACTATATGTGACTGTGTTGTCACAATCAAGCGGTGGACGTAACCCAACTAATCCCAAGATGTGGCATAGGAACTTGTTTTACTAAAGCTACTGCCAACCTGACCTTGCAATCAGAAAAAAAACTAGACATTGTTGCAGATAAACAGGTTCCCTCCTGTTACTTCTCCACTGAAAAGTCACTGAATTACAGTATATTTTTCCTTACGTGCCCTATCATGTAATAGTAGTTTATGTCACACCTGGCCATAAAGCGGCAATTACCGCACGCTCCGCGCGCGGGAAATCCCACTTCCTGGCCAGGGAGTGACATAAAATTTTGTACTTAACACGGGCGGTATTAAAGAAAGCCTCAGATCGCATATTTATCGCCCTTGCCTTCGGCTCGGGCGTCAAATACCTGCGATCTGAGACATTCTTTGTCTTACCGCCCTTGTTAAGTAATGTACTATTATGCAACTGGTACATAATGACTAATTATGTACAGTTGCATACACTACTTTATCTACATCCATATATTTAATCCTCTTTCATGTGTTTCGTGTGGGCACGTCTCGCCGGCGTACGCGATGTTTGCCTCGACAGGCCGGCCCGCGCGCCGCCGCCAGCCCGCAGCTGTGTCGTTAAGGTTGTACGTGATCTCGTAAGAGTATTGTATTTGGTGTTCTTATAGGGGTCGCGCGCAACCGTGAGAAGCTTCCTGCACAGTATATTATAAAGCGGGGTCTTATCTACGGTTTTTGAACTTATTAAAGAGGATTTACTATATGGGTGTAGATAAAAAACTATTTTTGAAGACGTGAGGGGTGTGAATATAAATAGGCTTTATTAAACGATATTCTGGTATTTTTTTTTTAATCCCGGTGGTACGGTCAACCAATTGGATTTCTGGGCCACTTCCTACCATGTCACACTGACATTAATATGAGATCTCTAGCGGCTTCCATATTGATTTTGATTGTGACAAGGTACGAAGTGGTCCAGAAATCAAATTGGTTGACTGTAGGAGCCGGGATTCGAACCCACGACCTCCAGAGTAAAGATACTCCAGAGTAAATGCTCGCAACGCGCTCGTCCGAGGCTTGTAAGTCAGTCCACACTAGATATGAGCGCCGCGCCGCCGCGCCGCCGCCGCCGGCCAAAATCAACGCGCCGCCGCCGCCGGCACAGGGCGATCGGCGCGCCGATCTCTGTCTCGTGCGCGTTTCAGATGCGGATGTTATAGTTTAATTTCTTACTTTACTTATATATTTGCCAAAGTTAAGACGAAAGACAATGTTACGCCGGCACGATTACATATTGAAAAGTAGGGGTCTCTTTTGCCTCTTTTTGGCGGAAATTAGAGACGTCATTGGAACCTAACCGGACTGACATCACTCCAATCGAAGTGAGAAAGGTTCATGCGCACAACCATAACTTCCCTTTGAGACCGGATTCTGGTCATACTGGTTCGTGCAGTGGATATGGTAGTCTGCATACCCAAAGATACCGGGCGTGCAGCAGAAAGGGTCGCAGAGAGCCTCAGAGAGCACTCTACCATGGGGGACAACGGCATTAATAGCCATCAGATCAGACGAGCAGCCATCAATTTTCTATATCTGAAGAAATCCGATATCCAATCCAACCACAACAACCAACGGGCAGACCATACGAAGAAAGTTTGATTATAAGTAATAATTGTTGTGTTGTAATTGTTGTTGGTTTGTTTAATGTAATTTATATTATGAAATAAATAAATCTAAATCTAAGGCCGTTGTGCCAGACCATGTCAAAGCAATAACACACCTGGAGTGAGGCCATTGTGAAATCGAGAGAAACTGCTAGGGCTTCTTCCAGGTGTGTGTGGTGTACGCTAGAAGATCCCCAGTGGACCGAGTGTGACGAAAGCCGTATTGTCGGTCACTGGTGCCTGGTGCAAAGAGCCTGGTGTTCAGGACACTCTCCATACTCTTGCAGTGAATGGATGTGACCGAAATGGGCCAGTAGTTAGCAGTCGACGCGACTCCTGCGTATTAAATAATTTCCAATGCCGTTGAAATTAACTTTGCTTAGTGAAGAACTTGCGTGTTTCTGACACGGTTCGATTGATGTGTTCGAGGTTCACCAAAGGATGGGCATAATGCTGCGCCTAGTATTTGTGATAAACCCTAGAAGTATATAATATGCGAGTGTGTTTGCCACGTTTCGGAGGCATCCAAGAGTTTGGGCAGAATTGTCATGTTTACATACAGAGATCATAGTTTAGAGCTTTGTCATGTTACTGGACCACCTTGACGCGAAGTTTCCCGCAGGTCGCAACAGACTCGCTGTTTTCATTGGCACTTAGATGTTACAATATCTGGGCGACAGAGCCTTGCTCGGCGTTTTCCCGGGCATGAGACCTAGCTAGATCGATTGCTCGTCACCGAAAACCCCCACATACCAAATTTCATCAAAATCGTTAGAGCCGTTTCCGAGATCCCCGAAATAAATATACAAGAATTGCTCGTTTAAAGATATTGTTACATATACAGCAGAACATAGTCTTAATACACAATGTAACCCACCATGCGTAATCGACTAGGACGGGATAAAACGTAGAACATCGATATCAATAGGCGTATTTGTTATCCTGACAGTAAAAACGACGTTGGCAGGCGTGTCCGGCATCAAATAAGTAAAAAAATCGTATTCAGCGCCTTTTAATGTAATTTGTAGGATTTTTGTGTTGAATCTAAGGTTTTTACAAGGTCACGCCGCCGACGCCGCCGCCGCCGATCGATTTAGATCGGCGCGCCGCCGCCGGCCAATTGCCCATCGGCGCTCATATCTAGTCCACACTAGACGAATTGTGTTGGGTTCGTGCTCCGCTCCTTACTAAAATCATAGATAAGTAAAATATTAAGGCTGCCAATGACAACATTGCATACGTTATGGCGTCATAAAACTGCTATCAGCGCCAAAGAAAATAAAGTCCTCTTATCGACAACTCCATTAAGTGAAGCTATTGACATTATTTGGTCTCGTAGTTCCTACCTATTTGTTTAGTCATAGTAACGACTAAATAGTCGTGTTGAGAGTCGAAATATCTCAATTAATTTAATGCAACATTTATTAACTTACTTGATAATTATATGACTAAAATTATAGTATACATAGGCTTCTTCGAATAGAATATAAAACAATACGCCTGTAGGAAATAAATGCATTATAGTAACATGGTAGTCTAACTGACTCTTAACATTTAAATATGCAATAATCAACTTTAACACATCATAATTTCAAGACTAAGTAACAGCATATTAAACTAGACCCTATAACGGTTTTATAATAGCTATACAGCTCTTATAAGGCAGTTTCATCGGTCGTAAAGCTCTCGTTAACGCCACGTCATTTTAAAGTTGTAAATCGTGTATCGATTGGAAATTATTACGATATTGAAACGGATTATTAATATTACAAGGTTGCACATTACGATGTTGGGTCTGGATAACATATGACATTCCAACTCAAGGGTAAATTAGACCTTATTGGGATTACTTATCACGTGAGTGGGCAATTTGACTGTTAGAAGTTCTCAAGTCGCCCTAAGACCTCTACTGCAGTAAAAACTAACGCTATTGTAATATTTTATTGAACCTATTTAATACATTATGTTTGTTCTCAAACCATTTATTATAGGATATAAAAAGCAAAAAATGAGCCAAGTACAATATTAACGCACGATCTGTGTGACCTACAAGACCTTCTGAAGCGACAAGAAAACCTTTTTCTATGTAAATGACAGTAAGCTTGAAATATGGTGGCCGGATCCCTACGGCGGTTGAATTAAATTTTAATAATATTGTAACTTTTGCACTTGAATGTACGTATGTTTAGATATACGGGGACATTTTTTTTAACGTGACTATGGCTTTATACGCCTGTCCCAATAAAGCGATAGGAATGCGCTGTTGGAGAGTTGGCCGAGGAAAATCCAAAGTGACCACTTGACCAGTATAAAAATGTAAGGGTTAGTGCTAGGGGTCACAAAACCGCTAGTATTTTTGAAAACCGGTTTTTCGGTTTTTGTACATTACAAAACCGGGTTTTCCGGTTTTTCGGTGATTTTTCGGTTTTACATATAAAAAGTGAAAAAAAACTGCATTTTATGAATTTAAACTTTAATATACCACTTATCCTAGTTGGCGAAGGATGCTTCTGGAAAGACCGCCTTTTTTTGCTTCTGTTAGTATGTAATGTTCATGTCAACTATTAAATTTAGGCTGCGAAATGGCAGATTTAAAGACCGAATAAAGATAAAATAGGAACACTAACACACGCCTGCCACAAGCCACAAGTATCAGAAGTGAATGTCATGAACGACACTACACAGCTCATTCGGTCAGAAGTGTAAGAACGGAATGGAACGAGCTTAGAGGATAAATATACTAGGAACGAGTGAGTGAAGTGAATGATATTTTCTAGGATTACAGATTAGGCAAGCAAAGTAACACTCCGATCATGGTTGCCATCTTGATGTGATTGTGTTGCAATTGTTAAAAAATATCTCGTTCGGTACCTATGTTTATTTTAAACCCGCACACACTTTGTTTTAAAATAATCTTTTGTCATGTTAATTAACTTACAGATATTGTTCGTTTATTTTTATTTACCGTGTATTCATTTGGTGTATGTTACATGCCGTGGTTTCACTAAAATGATTCCAAGTTTCCAACGGAAGACCAGAGATGTTGTATTGAAAAACAAACTATACGTAGGGTAGGGCAATTAGCAAATTTTTATTAATTCAATTATATGTTCTATATTTACTGATAAACTAAAAAATTGAAATTACAAATAGAAGAAGAAGTCCTGACGAAGCCTGTGTTGTGGATTAGATTTTGTGGACTGTTTGTGCTTAGTTAATTTATGAATAAATGATTGTGATTAACAAGTGTCAAAAAAGAAGAAGTTATAAGTAGTAATAAACTGATAATCAAAGTAATACTTACAACTATCAAGTATTTAAGTGTAAAACCGAAAAACTCGAAAAACCGGTTTTTTCAAATTTGAAAGCCGGTTTTCTCAATCGACGAAAAACCCGGTTTTTCCGGTTTTTTCGGTTTCGGTGAAACCGGTTTTGTGACCCCTAGTTAGTGCTGTCAAATTAACGCAAGCGAAAATCTACCTTACAGCCAGAGCTCTAAGTCTAGTTTTGCTTGCGTTCGTTTGACAGAATTTAGCTTTAGAGTTGTGTCCGAACTATACTGGAGTCATTATGGGGATAGGAGAAAGTACGGTAGTGTGTGAGCCAGAGTGTAAAAGACTGTCAACAGAAACTTTCATTCAATATTTTTGAGGTCCCTCAATGCGTACTCGTCACTATCATTGCGTACTTTTCCATTTGTATGCACCCCAACAGCTTCTTTAACTGTAAATATCTAGGCGGCCGAGCTTTTCTCGGCGTTTTCCCTGGCATGAGACCTAGCTAGATCGATTGCTCGTCCCCGAAAACCCCCACATACCAAATTTCATCAAAATCGTTAGAGCCGTTTCCGAGATCCCCGTAATAAATATATATAGAAATATAGATATAAATATAGAATATCTGGGCGACCGAGCTTTGCTCGGCGTTTTCCCGTGCATGAGACCTAGCTAGATCGATTGCTCGTCCCCGAAAACCCCCACATACCAAATTTCATCAAAATCGTTAGAGCCGTTTCCGAGATCCCCGAAATAAATATATAAATAAATAAATATACAAGAATTGCTCGTTTAAAGATATAAGATATATACAAGAATTGCTCGTTTAAAGATATAAGACAAATTATCTTTATAAGTATACAATACAATGCAATACAAATACTCCATATTGCACACCTCACATAAATGAATCGGTTACATACAGAAACAAAACAGCAACATCTAGGTAGAGCTAGACAACCAGCGGTCTTATCGCTAAAGACCGATCTCTTCCAGACAACCTTAGGGCTGTGGGGATTTAGTATGAAATTTATTTCATAATCATAATATAATATGTTATCAAACAGAAAAGAAATCAAAGAAGAAGTAAACAAAAGTTAAGAATATTTGCTAGCTATCAAGAAATGGCTGAAGAAGGCTGAACAATTCTGTTAATCTATTAAGACCTGGTACTTACAATACCCTTTTTATGCAAATAAATTATTATCTTATCTTATCTTATCAAAAATTAATTGACATCATAAAAGTGTGGCTTTCGACCAGATAAAGCCTCAACAGTGCCCTCAAACTTTTGTTTTCCGAGATATGGCGTTATAAGAAAATTAATGTCTCCAGATAGGGGCCTCATAAAGAAGGTTCGAATTTGCCGAGAATCGTTACTTCGACCTTTTTGATAAGACGCCTCGAGATAATTAAAGTCAGCGTACATACACAGGTACTTTTAGAATGGTGAAAAAAAGATTTTTCATAATATACGAGTACATAGTACAAAGGGCCTGACACGCTTTGATAGAGAATGATAGCCTTATTGCGAATCCTGTAAGAGGGAATAGAAAAGAGTGCCATGTTTAGTCTCTATCAGCGACCGAGCATTTTTTCATGGTCGGGTTATAGGCACAGGCACACTCCCATAAGCAATACAATGGACATGCAAACCGGTCAAATTGCGTAGTATTCATTTTATATGAATATTCTTTCTCTTATCCCCGGTCGCTCGGTGGCGCGTCTATAACTACTTGTATATACTATATCTATGTATAGTACTTTTAACCGTAGTTTGAGTAACCTCACACATCATTTAAGTCGAATTTTAAAATAGCATTAGGCGACTTCCTGACTTGGCGGGGCGGGATCGATATGTGACATTTTCTTCTTTGACGTAAACTTACTGACGTCGCAAAGATTCTCACTTGACATAGTACTGTCAGTATTACGTTTGCGCAGTAGTAATCTCATGCGCAGAAGCGGAGCAGTACCGCTTTCGCATCGTCCCGCTACCGCGCATCCCGCGCCAGTCAGGAAGCACTCATTTAAATGTAGGGGCGTAGTAAAAAATGGTATCTCGTCGACTGACAACTGACACTGACATTTGACACTTTTCTCATATCGTACTGCCTCCGCACCGACAAATCAGGCAGTCGCCTTAGGGACACCAAATCACAGAATAGACCAAATAAAACAACCAATCCGTTCGGATTTTCTCGAATTAGGATCAAATTTTCAACACACGGCGGGTTGCACCAACTTAGGATTATAGACCGATCAACGTTAAATATGGCACCGGCAACTGTCTTTCCATAGAAACCTGTCCAACTTTCCATACCTTCATAGTTTAACGAACACCGATTATAGGCGGACATTGCAACCCACCCTAAATCTGTACACACAGTCTCATACGTAAAAATGGTCGTCTCGGGAGAAAAATTAAGACTTCGCCGCATCCAAGTGAAAAGGATTCCTGGAGTTGAGTTCCGTTATCTCAATATTCAGAATTAACGACTTTATCTCAATAGATTCGTTTGAAAGCATTTTCATAATGGATTTACTGAGCAGGTACTTCTTGGGCCAAATTATTTCGCGTTGTAGTTTTTTTTTCGTTAGAATTGCATTGAAATTGGTAGGTTGGAAGAGCTCCTGATTCTGTACAATTAAATATAAAATTACAATATGGCGCCAAAAAAAATTTTTTCCCATACATTTTATCCACTGAATTACGAATATCCCATACGTTTTGTCACTCAATGGAAAAAAATTGTGTAACACTGTAGGAAATCGTGCATATATATTATTGTTCAGAATCAGGTGCTCTTCCAACCAACCAATTTTCATGCAATACTAAAAAAAAACTACAACGCCAAAACATTGGCCCTATTAGGTAGGTAGTCTGAAATATTTAGAGATATTTAGGTAGTCGGCAAAGTTATGTAGTAATGTAATTATTTTATCCCGTCGGCAATGCGCATGTGACACCCCTGGAGTTGCAACCGTCCTTAGGCTGCGGTGACCATTTACCATTTACTCAGGACTCAGTCTTAATTCCCTCGCCATTACTCCCTCGCTCCGCTCAGGAGTAAACTCTGGAGTCCTTCGTTTCGTTCTGGCTGATTCAATATCGCGCCCGTGACATAAAATAGTGCTTTATCCCCTTGGTGTATAATCTACTATTATCGCCTTGGTGTGCACAATCTACTATTAAATAGGTACGACAAAACAGGGATCTGATGTAACCGCATTTCGTCCTATCACATGCTAATGCTAAAATGATAACGCAATTGAAACCCCGTCTATTTCACTTCTGATTTTGTGTGTTCGTTCAAGATATATAATTTAATATGTAATAATTAAAGCTTTTGACATAAAATCTCCGAGTCAATGAAACTGCGGCAGAATTGCTCCGTTTTTCAATGTATCACTTAAAGACATGTTAGAAGCTATTATTACTCCTAAACTCCCAAATAACTGTATATTGTATAGTCAAAGGCATAAATATAGATACCTATACACGCTACCAAGGAGACAAAAATATCTGTTCGCTCTTAAGCTCTAGTCATTAAGATCACGGATCGCATAATTATTGGGACTCAGTCCTCATAACAAAAAATTCTAACCTTGAAATGCAATAGCTTTGCAAATGCCACTTATTTTCTTGAAAATTTAGCTATGCTACCTACTCGTATTTCAGGTGAAAAGATGCCAAAATCATCATGTGTCAGAATATGTATATTTGTAAGCACTTTATTGTATATAAAAACAGTTAAAAACAATAAATACATGTCATATAAAATTAAAGTACAAAGGCGAACTGATCCCTATTAGTGCGGCAGTTTCACGTGATAATGTGGACACGCTGGACAAAAGCACCAAATTTTTACCAGGGTCTAGTTGGGTCCATAGCTTTACGTTTTTGATAGGAACCAGCGCCTCCGTCGGCTATCTTTAATTTTATAGAGGTGGAAAGTGTGTATGGAGAAAAAAAAAATATTCTTAAGATAGAAACTTGGAAATTCGCTAATAGACTAAGTATTTAAACGGAAGAAAAGTAATTTCAGCGTTTATCAAAATTTACCCTTTAAAGGGGTGAAAAAGGGGATGAAAGTTTGTACAACTAACTTTTTTTTCTAAGCTAGAAACTTGAAACTTCGTTTTTAGACTAATCATTCAATTATAAGAAAACTACTTACAGCATTTTTCATAATTCGCCCTCTGAAGGTGTGAAAAGGGTGCTGAAAGTTTGTTATGGAAGAATTTTTTTTTTAAACGAGGAAGAGGGTGAATTTATGAAAACGCTGAAATTGGTTTTCTTATACTTTATTGTTAGGTATTTTTAAAAAACAAAAAGAAGGTTTAAATTTCTTCTTTAGAAAAAATTTTGATCCCCAAATTAACTTTCAACACCCTTTTCACCCCTTAGACGGGCGAATTTATAATTGAATGACTAGTCTATAAACAAAGTTTCAAGTTTCTAGCTCTGGAAAAAAATGTTATTTGTACAAACTTTCATCCCCTTTTTCACCCCTTTAAAGGGTAAATTTTGATAAACGCTGAAATTACTTTTCTTCCGTTTAAATGCTTAGTCTATTAGCGAATTTCCAAGTTTCTATCTTAAGATTTTTTTTTCTCCATACACACTTTCCACCTCTATAAAATTAAAGATGGCCGACGGAGGAGCTGGTACGTATCAAAAACATAAAGCTATGAACCTAACTAGACCCTGGAAAAAATTTGGTGCTTTTGTCCAGCGTGTCCACATTTACGACCATTTGTTCTAGCAATCTGCCCCACTATATGAAGAAAAAAAATTTAAAAAGTTGTTGTTGTTGATAAAATGTTGTATGAAGTTATTCTTTTAACAGAAAATGGGAATTTTTTTCAAATATCGTATTAAGAAGGACAAGTAAGGATGAATAGCCTCTAAGGAACAGCAATTTCGAATAGTATTAAAATTAAATTCACTATAATGTCTAGCGTTCCAACCGCCCGTTAACATGCCGCACGTGACACCACTTTAATTAAATGATTTGACGCTCTCAGCTTAATTAACTCGGGGATGAAAGTACGTTGGTAATGACGAGTTTCCCGCCTGCCAACAAAACCTTCCATTATTTTGTGATCATACATTCATTTAATTACTGCCTAGGTACGAGCGTGTAAGTGAGTTTGTTACGTGTTGCTAACGTTATCATTAACGGATTGCTTAGGTTAGCAGAATAATTTCTCGGTATGTAGATGATAAAAGCCGCACTTCAATTTGGAACTGATCAGAATGTTGAGTGCGCAATTGTTTTTAAAAAAAATGTTTTTGAACATTTCTATAAATCGATTGGACCAAAAAAACTATATTATATAATAACCTATCGAACCTGCTTACAAAATATCATTAGAATCGGTTGAGAAATGCGACCTGAAGAGCAGGACAGTCGGAAATTCATACGAAACGAAAGTATTTTTGACGAAGCTGAATCAGAGACCATCGTTGTACTCGATCACTTACAGTTATTCAAAATATGTATAATTGTAAAGAAAAAAACAAGATTTAAGCACCCACCGCTCGATCCAGAGATATTCCACTACTCCTTCTGAATATGAATACCTTTGTCTTGGTAAATGTTTTATTGTACAACAACGCAAAACACCTATACATACCTACATAATAAATAAATAAACAATAAATGATATATTTCAACAATAAAATGAGTTTCAGTATGAGTATGAGTAACACAGTCAGAAACAACTATCGCCACGCTACCCGATTTTTTTTTCAGTCAAAGCTGTATTTGATTTTGTTTTCATTGTTCAAACACAAAAACATATAAAACCCAAACAAATCTTAAATAAAATATGACCAATATAAACAAAAACTATTTGTTACCCGACTATAATATACACCTCAAATGTAGTATATTATTATTGACGGTATTATTCTAAATTTTCTAAACTCAATAGACTTGAGATTTGAACTCAACGATGAATAGTGCAAGGACACGCTCCATGCCAGTGAGCGTTTTTAAAAGTTGAGTTTCACACATATTAACATGTAGGTATGCCCCGAGTACATGTTCAAGTACAAATTCAAATCGAGTTTCGATCTCTAACAAAAATAATAAAAATTCCAAAAATTGCGAATATCACTCCGGAATTTAGGGGCTAGACTAAATGTATATAACTCAAGTGACTTACGTCATGTCACAAAGGCCAAAAAGATTACACTCAATATTTTTTATATATATTTGTGTCTTAATTCATCTACGCGGGGTGGTTGTATTACATTTCAAATTAATGTAGGTACTTTAGGTAAATGACTGTCATTAACCCATGTATGAATTGTAATGAGCCCGAAAATGCGCTGTGTGAGTGAGGGATGCAAAATCTATACAATTAAATATACTACTAAATCTAGAAAATCGCTTGACATGTTTCTCGTGTCCTTTCGTGTTTCGTGGTCCTTAATCATGAGGACTACCCTCGACTGCCTCGTGTTTAGCACTGCGCGCGAGCGCGCGGCTCGCTCGGCTGCTCGGTGTTGGTGTGGCTAGTCCCCACCATGGGCCTTCCCCGGGCACTCTGCATGCATTTCCTCTGCGTCAAAAAAAAAAGTCCTCACGATTAAGGACCACGTATTGCTCCAAAATATAGCGATATTCGACGTTAAAGGTGTATGTGACCCGGATTATAATTCAATATATCTATTGAAAGTCGTCGAAATCCCTCTCTCTCTCTATCTTATAATTTGTACCACATCACACACGTATGTCTCTCTCAGTTTAAGTTACGTATCTAAGCCTGAACACCGCACAAGTTTACGTTATTCACGAATAAGCATTCGCCTAACAACTTCAATTTGCTGCAAATTCCCCTTTGATTCCAAACGTACTATTTGGGTTGGTAATGCAAATCTTCCAAGCATTTCAGTGATATCCTTAATAATTGTCAGTCCATTCTGAATTTTATGCACACTGTCACATCCCTGGATCTGGTTGTCATTACCGTACACTAAATTATAGATAAATCGCGCTAGACCCGTTTTAACAAATATTTTATGTAAGTAATTAAGGCTGGATATTACCACTTTCGAGTTTTTTAAAACCATCTGAGACATAGAATATAGTGTCTTAAATACTAAAAAAAATATGTGTTACATAAGGATCTTGTCTAGTTAAAATTGTAGTCAGATAGAAGTCTTGATGAATTTTACTCAATAGAAAAAAATCGCAAAGTTACCCCTTTTTGTAATGTTTTTTCAATATTACGGCTATATTACATTTAATTTTTGTCCTCAATTAAAGGTCCTAAATAGTTATAGACAAATACGCAGGTTTTGCTTTGATAAAATGATTGGATTAATGACTAAATATTTACGAAATCTACGCGCAGAGCTTCCGTAGAGAGCGGGATGGTTAATTGCAAACTCACGCGTGTTAGAACCGGACTTTGCTTTGGGGATACCTCGCCTTAATATTGTAAGTACGTATTGATTACATACAATACTCAATAAAAAGCTGTAATTTCATCCACGGTATTGTCTTCCACGGATGTGACAGTGTGCACAAAAATGAGAATGGCCTTCGTAAGTAAGGAGTGACTTGCGTTGCGATGTAAAAAAGTAAAATTCTTAAGTTTTGTGTATATTAGTAGTAAGTAATATTCTTTATTGCACCACTACTTCTATTTCTTTTTTTTGTCTCTAAATGATTGAAAGTAAGTACCTAATAGACATTTTATGATAAAACTTTTTTTTTATTTTAATTAAGGCATATTAAAATAGATGACACTGTTCTAAACATTATAAATTGTGTTGTCAGATATTTGATTACAGCCAAGAATTTAAACCACTTAACCACTTAGTCATTATCAGCTAGCAATGACCAGCAAAATTCTTATTAGGAATTCTTCTCATTTTCTCCATCTGCTAACCGCTTTACAACAATTTCTTTAATATTTAAAAATGCAGCTCAGCGCATCTGCAAGTGAATGGAGCGCCGATATTAGAATTTCCTTTCATTAGGGATCATTTGAATATTTAAAACTCCATTCTTCTATACTAAGGAGACTTATACAGTAATTTCTTTAATAGTAGTTTTTAAGGAATTAAGTTTAGTGGTATCTTACTTATTTATTTGATCGTATTGTATTCATATACAATAGGCAAATATAGAGATAATATAACAATCTATCATCAGCTCAGCATCAGTAGGGTTTGACGTAGAAGTACCATTGCGGCCTACTTACAGAATAAAGTTCATTTTATTATTCATCTATAGACAAGAAAATATATACTATCGCTAGCGGATTGTGTAAACCGTCGTATCACATTTTGTGGCTAGCAGTTATACAAAACACGGCTGTTTTGTATAACGTTGTTTGATAAAATTTCCTAGATAAGTACAATGAAAATTAGACACAATTAAGGAAGTTTCCGTTAGGTACGTTGACGAGCGAATCAAGGAGGAGTATTAGGTAGAACTGCGACCCTACGGCGCGTGAGCCGAGCGAGCAAAGCGAGCGTCCTGGGTAGACTGTAGAGGCCCGCGAAGCGACACAGCCCATTAATTTTTACTAATATACTGTCATTTCTAATCCGACCAATTTTAAACAATGCTCGGTTCCGGCACATATGGCGGTATATGGCGGTTCTATGATGAGCTGCTCAGGAGCAACCCTGATTTGGACATTTTTACTGATAAGATGGGGAACCTACTCAGCGCCGCCTATAAGGCATTTTAGACTTATAATTAATAGGAACACCCTTTATTTCCTAATTTTTGTAAAAGAAAATTGTAAAAAAGTAATTAATGTAATTTAACCTTAAAAATATTTGCCTTCAAAAATAGTTTTGAGCTAGTATTTTATTTACTTCACGCATGTTTTAATTCATAAGTGGTTGCTATGTACTTTGCAAATACTCTCTCATGTTTTGCATAGTTGTAATTGAGCTATCGACTACTATAATGCCACATTACAGGATGTTTAAACGTATGCTTAAGTTTGTAGTTTGTAACTGTGCCTTATTCAAATAAAATAAAATAAATAAAATATGTATTACAAGAATACAATAATAAATTAAATAATATTATCTAACTCAAATTTAAAAGATGCCCTTGACGTATTGTACCAAGGATGCTTGCAGAATTTCGTCGCTGTATCGCAATGCTGACACGTTGTGCGACGCTTTGTCACTTCAGTAATTAATTGGTGCGTGCTAGGGTAATTATGACTATTGAAAGTATCGCAATCTTTGCCTATTTTTTCTTTCGCCTCTAAGTTTGTCACTCTTTAACACCAGGGTGCGAGTAACATCCGTCCCCCAGTAAAAATCGGTATCTTACTAATAATTAAAGAACTTCTAAAAGTTTGTATTTTGTGTAATGGATGAATTTTAAGGCTGCGTTTCCGCGGCCGCGCAGGCGGCATGCTTCAGACGCATCGCATCAATACATTCTAGGTATCACGTAACCATGCCATGCCAGCAAAAATATCGCGTTCTTTAATCTCGCATGCAAGGCTCATACATGTGTAACTAAGGCTTTAGTACAAGTATATACCTAATCTATGATTTAGGATTGATATTCAAATAATATGATTCTTGACTTGATTGTTTTTCTGACATGTAGCTGAAACGTGATTGCTTAATTTTTTTTCAATTGTTTATTTGTAATTTGCCTGAAATTGTTTCATACCACAACTCAGTCTTCACAACGTTGCAAATACCACCACCAATGATAATTATCATAGAATATCTCAGTTGACTGAATTTGATATATTTATATTCGCATTTAAATATTTTTTACGCATTCGTCCTAGAACACGTTCGGTGGTGGAAACCACAGAGCAGTGAGATTGGTGCATGCGTTCCGTAGAAAATCCCATAGCTATCTGCAATGCGCGACACACAGAGTACCATCAAAATCAAAGTTATCTACTCATAATTTTAGGTTTATTGATCACACAAATGATCGTCGTGGTTTTAGTCGTTTTGGACCTTGTCCCCGCGGTGCGGATTTAACCGTAACAAATGAAATACGACTGGGGGACGAATACGGCAAAATACGGGAGAATAGATTTCCAGTTTATGGCTTTCCATTCCGTATATAGCGGAATTGTTTCGTGCGTAATGCTACTTACAGAAGGCTTTGAACGCTAAAACTTGTTCAAACTTGTCGCGTTTCCATTTGAATGGTTAGTTCACAACTTGATATGTATTCGTTTGAGAAGTTATAATCTGTGCGATGAAAAGTTAGTTCGAATTTGTTATAAACACGAAATTGTGACGGCTGGAGTATCATAAAATCATAACTTATATGAAAGGATTGGAGTGTGTTTGAGTAGTCGCAATAATTTGGAATCGATTTATAATGTCTTATCTGTGCTATACAAAGTCAAAAAACACGTCGTCTTACTTACTCGCGGTCAATAGTTAACAGCTTAATATGCATGTACCATGTATATGTGTTTCTTATAAACAAACAGAAGCGAACAGGCCGTTTATGCATATTGTAAGTCGAACCAAAAATTTGGATTTATAGCCCTTAGCAATTACCTTTGTAGGGTTCCGTACCCAAAAGGTAAAACGGGACCCTATTACTAAGACTCCGCTGTTCGTCCGTCTGTCCGTCTGTCACCAGGCTGTATCTCAACAAATTCTAGATAACAGAATAAAAATAAATATGATGATTGATATGATATGATGATAATGGTACGGAACCCTTCGTGCGCGAGTCCGACTCGAACTTGGCCGGTTTTTTATACAACGATTTGACATGCGTAAAATTTGACAAAAAAAAATGTTTTTTTCCTTCACTGTAAACTCATTTAGTTCAATTTAGTTTAGTAGCTTAACGGATCCATCTTCGATATAAATTGGGTAATAATAACAGTGATTCATTTAATCCAATTTAATTTAATCATGATGTCACTCTCGAAGCGAATGAGCAGGTAAACGATACGATTCATGAACTGACTGGTCTGACTGAACTATTTGAAACCGAACTAGTGAACGAATGATTGATACCAAACAAAGAACATTGCATCATTCATTCGTGAACTACTTACTCATCTCTAGGGAGAATTGTTTCAGTTTCAGTCGGCGGACTGAACACGCTCGCCCAATATGAAAACATTTTTTTTTAAATATTTGTGGACAATCTTACACAAATCAACCTAGTCCCAAACTAAGCAAAGCTTGTACTATGGGTACTAAGCGACGATATACATACTTATATGTATAGATAAATAGATACTTATATACATAGAAAACATCCAAGACCTAAGAACAAATATTCGTGCTACTCACACAAATAAATGCCCCGGCCGGGATTCGAACCCGGGACCTCCAGCTTCGTAGGCAGGGTCACTACCAACTAAGCTAAAGCGTCGTTGCCCTGACGCACCTACATAAAAAAGAGGTAACATAATCGAAAGCTATAAGTGCTTACGATTACCCGACAGAGATCCAGTGATAAAATAAATGAAGATTGCCAAAACACTCCCCACTGATTATTTCCTCAGCTGCCAGCATTCACCGTCAACAACTCATCTCAAACAAACCAGATTAATGTAACCTCTGATTACGTATAGCTGTTATGAATCGCAATGCCAAGTTATACAAGTTGTAACGTATATGACGCATGTGCTCACGCGTCATTAGCCCCGCTTCGCCCCGTAAAGCCTCAACGTACCGTTCAGTATGAGCATATTTAATATTTTACATTCCCTGGCTTATGAAATTCAAACAAGAAAGTTCCAGGGTAATGAGACAGGGTTATTTATTATCAGAATTAGATGACGCGAATGTTTATACTGAAAATAATAAAGGATACCTACAAAAAACCTGTGCTGATTTCGTTTGAAGTTCCAACCAATCGACCAAAAATCCCGCGCTCAAAAAAATAATAAAAGTAAAGGCAGTTGTAAAATGTATGCAGACACCGCACAGGAGTACAGGTAGGTTTATAAGTATGTAAATATCATCATGCGGTTTTTGGATTTGAGGTTAACTTACCGAAAGAAAAAAATTATAGGCTATAAAGGTGAGTTTAGAGCAATAGAATACGTATAGCTCTAGACTAAGCGCTCATTGTAGCATGGCCTATCAACATATTATACTCGTATGTATCCAAAAATCAATCTACTACACAAAATGCGTATTTTCCTTGTAGCAATTACTCAATTATAATACCATTGTTCCTAAGAAACAGCGATCGTGTTAATCCCATGTCAAACTCCAAGGTGCCGCTTAATTCGAAAACCGTGACGTTTCCAAAAAGTTACGCGGAATTCTTGTTCTCCAACTTTTCAAAGTGAAACTTCTCGTGTGAACCCGCCTTATTTCCAACACAAAGGAAATTCACGCTAATTACCTACATCATAATCACTGGCAAACATAACTTCGCTGTTCACGAAATAATAACAGTTACTACTTCTTTCTTATTGTATGAGTGTTTGGTTGGTTGTGGTTTGGGGGAAGATTTGCGAAAACGCAGTTTTATGTTTGTTTAGCTTGTCAATATTTAGGTCGATTAATTGTTTATTTGAGCAGACATGCGTAGATTCATATGTTAGTAGGCAGATAGATATATTAAGTTAGGTAGATGATACTCACAGTTCAGATTCGGTTGAAGCCGCGTAACTAATCTCACTGGAGCGCAAACTCTCTTAGAGTATTCCAGTGTTTAAAACTGTGTACCTAGGTACCTTTTTATACATGCAGCCTGTGGGTCAATTACACGCAGAGGGCGCGTACAACGAACTTTGCGTCCAATATAATAACGCGTTCCGGGTGTTGATGGGGCTGCCGCGATGGTGTAGCGCGTCCGGTATGTTTGCCGAAGCACGGACGGATGGTTTCGCGGCCGTAGTGAGAAAGAGATGCGCCTCCCTTCTGTCTCGTTTACGCGGTAGCCCCAACAGCATCTTGAACGTGTTTGCTAATCGCTGGGACAGTCCCATGTATGCTCAATGGACGTCCATGCATGTATTAAAAAAAAAACAAGTAGCTTTTAGTAGTTTAGGTATGTACTAACATAATTTAGATCATAAGGTTATTCAATTGTATTTACTAACAAATTTGTATGGACCTATGTCTGAAATAAATGCATTATCATATCATGTCATTATTATCATATTAAAACGCCCGCGTGTTCGTGTCGGAGGTTCCCCCGGATTTTCCAAAGGCCACACTCCAACCGCGTACTCCTATCGCTTTATTGCGCCCGGCCTACGAAGCCATTGTCAGGTTAAAAAAAAAGCTAGATGATTTCAAAATATAAGGGATTTTTTTATAAAGAAAGCGATAGATTGACGTCATGGAATCTGACATGAGCCATCGCTTCTCACTTCGGCTAAACTTAGATCTTGCACAAGGATCATACAAGGATTTTGTTCGTCGCCGCGTTGGTGAGCGCACGTGCCCGGAGCGACGACGAGCGGAATCCACTACCGTACATTGTCTTTGTTGCCTACTGTCATGGCGTCGTTACCGAACAACGTCTTTGAACACGTGGTTGGCGAAATCATCATAAATTTGATGGAAAGCCATTTTTTAAAAGAAGTGAAGTGAAGAAGATCTTGCACAATCCCGGGGTGTCGATAATGGACAATCCGTACCGTACAATTGACACAGTATATTTGCACTCCTCAGTTAAATGTCTGGGCCAAGGACGTGATAAATATTTGAGCAGGACGTCCCTGAATCAAATTTATTAAAGATTCAGTGAGACGATTCGACGAAATCGTATTATGGCACATTGGTTTGCTTTGTGAGAACCGATTAAGTCGTCATCTATCAATCCCAGACATCTCAGTTCACGTGGTAATGTTTTGTTATTGTTTGGTTTTTAACTGGTAAACAACAAGTTCACGCCAGCTTATTCGACCCATTTAAATACGCAGCGTCAATAATGATAAAAAAAAATTATTTTCAAAAGGGCCTCTACGTGTTGGCTATGTGGTACTCGTTGGTACTTACGTACCTCGGTACCTCGGCTCCACGCACGCTTCCCAAAGGTCCGGAGGACATCATTGTCCCGTGAACTGGAAAGATGAACAATAACATCAATATTTGCCAACCATAAAATAAGGTGTTAGAAATTGTCTGACATTTTTATGCACCCCACATTTTTACAAAAAATTAAACGCTGTCATCTGTCTGTCTGCCTTTGCAAAAATGACAGCCCTTAAAAAAGTAACACTTATTGTGTTGTAATTCCCTGTAACAGATCGCTCATTAGTGATGAAACCGTCTGTTCTTTGCGTCTGCTCAAATTAACCATGTTCTTGGCTGTTTTTGTGTTTTTCGAGGTGTGTGCAAAGAAGCTTTGGATATTTTGTATTGTAAGCTTAAGGCGCAGGGGTGGGCAAGGCATTTTCCATGCAAACTCTGTGCACGTTTTATTCGTAGGTTTTGGCACTAACGAATGTAATATTTTTTTTGGATGTAAATATTAGATATGCAAAGAAAGTGATGTGGAAATTTTCAAATATTTCAAAAAAATGAAAAAAAAAAAATCAATGAAAAAAATTACACCATGAAATAGCTAACAGAAAAATTAGCATACTGACCAAAAATCATAACTTTAATGCAAACACAAACGAAGAAAATCCTGCACAAAGTTTGTATGGAGAGAGCTTGCCCTACCTGTCCTCTTAATTGGCTCTGGCTTATCCACGAATATCTTTGACATCTTGCTACGGGTGTTGTCTTTTATTTAGCATTTCGTTTAATTTGTTGAAATATTTGTAATGCAAAAATTTCTGTATCATATTCACCCGGGGCACCCCTTCGGGGCGCCCCGGAGACAGACTATTAAATGGAGGCTCGCTCCAGAACTAAAAGGAAAAAAAAAAAAAAAAAAAAACACTGTATCATATTAAGGTATATACAATCTCATATATGTATTCAACCTTAAAGCTTGGCCTCCTTACCGTCTTCTTTCTGGTTCCTACTGAGTTTATACTGTCATTATGCTGCTAGGAACGCATTATGTTTATTACAAACATTAAGGTGTGACCACTCTTCGCCCTATTTGTGCAAATATTCGTGTAGATCTCTTTATTTAATATCGCAAAAGAAAAGGAGGCGAATACGCAACGCGAACACGCATAGCGAAGTGTGGTCGCGCCCTTAGGTTTAGTGAGGCGATCTTTGAAGAAGTTAACGAAGATGAACCATAAATGTTAAGATTATTAAGTTAAGATTATATTTGTATCTCTCTTTGGGTACCCTGAAAACCAGCGCCTTAGCATTACATTGCTATTGGCATATGCTGAGTGGTATCCTATTTAGTGTTAAAATTTCCATGTTTAGTTTAGTGAAATTGTTAATTTCATTTATCCGTGTACTCCAAATATTGTACAATGATTTAACACTAAATAAATATTTTCTTCTTCTTCTTTTCAAATTCGTTTAGAACTTAAAAAAAAACAGCGTACCTATGTCGTAGCCAAGTATGGTACGTTAGTTTTAATGGTGTCAGAAAAATATATGCATGGAGGATTTTCCTCAAATCACACCTCAAATCTTCACAATTTTTTTAAATCTCACACACTAACAACAGATATGACTCACTTTTTTGTAGCCTAGTCTAGATTCAGGATTTCTGGCCCCAATTCCCTACTAGCCTAACCTTGTGACAAACAAAGAAATCTCGACAGTCTTTTATTTACTCACCACGCAAATAAATGAAGTACGCCAAACGTGCCAAGGTGACGTTAATGAGTTGCCAAGACTAATTTGCTGGAGAGAATCCATATGGAGACAAAGAAACATAATGTCTTCAAGAGAGTTTAATTCTTGTTGAACATACCCTTACCACGAGTTTGCAATGTTTGCATTACTGTACTCGCTAGCGACTGCGTAAACGATATAGTATGGCGATTCTTAGTTCTATTGCGTAACCGCCAGAGGCGCTGTACTTTTGTCCATACTAAATCGTTTATGCAGTCGCTAGCGAGTGAGTACGGTAATGCTAACATTGCAAACTCATGGTAAGGGTATAGGCGAAAACGGTTATATACTGAATTCGGTTTTAAATTAAACGTCTATTAAAGCCACATTCACTAAAGCAAGTTGACTATTATATGGAATTACAAGAGGCATAAAGATTTAAAGTTACCCAGCCTTTTATTTTAGACGTATATTTCCTCTCAACATTCTACAAACTAAAGTCATATTAAAATCTTAATAAAGGCGATGTTTAGGTACTGGGAAGAATCCATATATGGAGACAAAGAAACTTAATAATGTCTTCAAGAGATTATATTCTTATTGACCGCGGTAATACGAATGTGGATCTACCTGAGGTCTAGCTGTAGTGGAGCGTAGGGCCTAGCTGAGTTTATTGCCGGGCTCTTCTCAGCTAGGCTAGGTTTAGTGAACCAGCGACAAAACTCCCCGTAGCTCGATTACACTTTCACCTCTGATTCGGTTGAAGCCGCTCAGCCAATCTCGCTGGAGCGCAAACTCTTAGAGCACCTATTCCAGTGTTCAATCCGCCCGCGTGGTCGTGTCGGAGGTTGCCCTGGATTTTGTCCAGGCTACTCTCCAACCACGCACTCTTATCGCTTTATTGGGCCCGGCCTATAAAAAAATAGTCAGGTCAAAAAGAACTATGAAATTCTAAGCGCCATATTTAAAGTAAACCCAGCGTTTAATATTGCCCTGTATTCATATAGATGACTTGTTTACCTCTTCTTTAATTTAATGTCTCTAATCTATTTACTTTTTAATAAATCTCTCTTATAGTTTATCTTCATCTCTATTTTTTGGAGCATTTTGATAATTACATTTTATATTCAATCTTGGTTCTATAACATAAAACCCCGACAAAATTGCCTTTTATTTTAGACGTATATTAAAACAAACTAAAGTCATATTAAAATCTACAACAAACATTCTCTCTCATTAAACTGTTTCATATTATACTGTCCTAGAGACGAAAAAAAAACCGTAAAGTGAGAACACAAAAAAGTATTTTACTTAGTTCAAAGTCCAAATAGAAAATTAAACAGGGAAGATAAAAACTATTTAAAAAACCGGCAAAGTGCAAGACAGACTCGCGCACGAAGGGTTCCGTACCATTAAGTGCTATAAGATATTTAACTATGGGCCCTTGTTGCCTGAAATAAATGATTAAATAAATAAATAAATAAAATTAAGTATCTATAAAAACGGCAAAAAATCATGTTTGTTGTATGGGAGCCCCCTTAAATATTTATTATATTCTATTTTTGAGTATTTGTTGTTATAGCGGCAACAGAAATACATCGTCTGTGAGAATTTCAACTGTCTAACTATCACGGTTCTCGAGATATAGCCTGGTGACAGACGGACAGACAGACAGATAGACAGACAGACGGACAGTGGAGCCCTAGTAATAGGGTCCCGTTTTACCCTTTGGGTACGGAACCCTAAAAATCAACTCGACATAAACATACAAGTGCAGTTTATAGAATACATTTAAATTAACCATTACCCATACATTTAAACAACGTTCACGCTGGCGGGTTAATCATTGGAATATTGTAAGAGTTTACGCTATAGTGACATTGGTTGATCGGCTTCAACCGAATCGAAGGTGTGGGTGAAATCGAGCTAGAGGAGTTTTGCCGCTGGTTCACTAAACCTAGCCTAGCTGAGAAGAGAGTCCAGCAAGAAAATCAGCTAGGCTCAACCGCGAGGTTATGCTTTGATATGAATTCGCCCAGTTAGGTGTCAACAGTGGTTAAACGAGATAGGCACGTGTCCGCATATTCCACTTCAAAGTACCCCCGAATAGCTCTGGCAACCGATGTATCTCTATTTATAATAAGTCATTGGCATTTGTGTTAAAGTTCGAATGAATCAAGCCGTAGAAGATGTAGACATATGGCCAGTATGTACAGTGAACTAAGTTGACTCCTGGCCCACTTCGTACCTTGTCACAGAAGGTTATATTAAATACGAGATCTCTAGCGGCATTCATATAGATTTTCACTGTGACAAAAGGTACGAAAAGGTCCAAAATCAAATTGGTTATTGGAGGGTACGGCCTTCTGACCATAATAGACGAAATTAAATTTTCACAGTAAAAGCATCTCCTTGACCCAAAACTACACAAATTGTCAAAACTTACTTTTAAGGCGATATATCGATTGAAAGAGATACCTACCCTTTGTTTTTCGCTCACGACAAAACGGGATGCAACCCTCTTCGAGAATGGCTTTTTAGACAAATCTCGTTAAATATCTGACTGTGTGCAGGTTTATTAAATTTCCTCTTGTCAGTACCTAGATGAGGTAAAATACCATCATATTAACTTAATCGTGTCTTTTAATAATGCGTTGTTTTAGAAGGCTGAGTGAAAAACGGAAAATATAGACTCAACTTTGGATTACTTTTCTATCGAGAAAATTTTAAGCAATCATGTTTCGGCTATTGTCAGTACCACAACCATATTGTCAAGAATCATATATCTGAAACACAGTCCCTATTGTTTCCTCGTCTGAGAAGAACAGCGTTTCAATGTTTCTAAATTTCTCGTTGTAGCGCCTTAAATGTTTTCGGGCTCTGATACAGCTAAAGGGCGGCGAAAAAAAAATTATTGACCTACTCAATCGACTGGAGTATTGTTGGTTAGAACTAATTGAGTAGATTAATTTATAACGTATTTTTTAGAAAACAAAGGAATGAGAAGCCACCAAAGTCAGCTTTTTTACAATTTTTTAAAAGTGTTTTAACTCTATTGACTTAGAATGCCTATATACTTGAAATTTGGTATTGTTATCTTTATTGCGTATATTTTACCAACAATAATTATATTGATAAATCAGATTTTTAAATGAAAGTTCCTTATTTTTCCTATTAAAATCAAATTGTTTTGCGGTTGGTTCGGATCCCTAAATGTGCGGTTTTTCTTTGAACTGTTTTACGTACCTAAATTAAATACGGATATTTTCAGATTCCAGCCACATCATTTACCATTTTGGAATAACATACCTACACGAAAACTCACAGACCATTTTGAGAACTAGTTTTCATTTAACCACTAGGTCGAAAATAGCTTACAGTCATAGCCATATTGACTACAGGTAGCTAGCGTCATTTCCCGGTGTACACCAAAACATAATTAATTTCTTTCATCTCTTGTGCTAACTAATAATATCGTGCTCGTAAATACGTACATTAATAGCCTGTGATCACCACAAAGCACGTGTTACGAGTACTAACAGTTGTTTCAGCAACGTCAATGTCGCGGGCAGAAAAGTTTAGATTAAACATGTGGTTCTAACTGTTTTGAACTTTGATCGTTCACAGGTAAACCATTGACAGTAGAGGTATGGCCGTACCGTAGGTACCTAATGGTAATGTTGGCTGAACCATGTAATTAAATTTGCCATATTGAGAGCCTAAAAACTAGGTTCTTACTTTCTAGGCGCACCTGTCATTGCCAAGTTTAGCTACTAGGCGGAAAAACCATGGTGTCGGTGAGCGCAGTCTTACAAAAATGTTGGCAATGAACACGTGAAAACGTTACTTCATGACAGATTGTCTTTACATTCACTTTCATAACATTCGATGTATTAACCTCTACTGAAGGAAATAGTACTTCACTTTTTCATAGTACTTTATTACTTTCAGTAGGAACTATCTGAATGAAAACGACCTGTAGATGTAGGCGTTACTTATTGTTTTAATTTTAAGAAGACCAGACAGATTCTTTGTTGCGATGTTATGTTTTCATATGAGTTAGGGTAAAAAAATTTTTACTAAAAATACTTTTCTCTTAATTTGTACCATTGTACCATATCTGAATATTGAGAAGTGTTATTAATACGAGTGCCTAGTCTGATACTTCATCTTATTTATTATGGATTGATTTTTATATGTATCTCATCAAAAATACACAAAAAACGCGCACTTACTAATTTTATCAGATCGTATAAATTAAATTAGTAGAACTTCATAAAACTGCAACGACAAAATAGCAAATTATAACATCACAGTCAAACTTCTTTTGAGATATTTCATATAAGTATTTTGATTATTTTGTAACATTTTCTAAAGAAAATTCTTGCGTCGTTAATCTATGAAAACATAAACATCTTAAATGTTGTAAATTTCTCCGTTGCTGCTATATATATCCATAGGCAGGTACACTAGACTAATTTCAAGTGTTTATAGCGAGGGTTCGCAAATAAAAACTCCGACATTGAATAATGTTTTGACAAAAAACTAACCAAACTGTCCAATGACCTTTTACCAAAAGCAAAATGTGACGTATAAATATCCCCTGCGGCACACGCGCGAACGCTCCCGAAATAAACTCCTGCGCACGGATCGTGTAACGCGTTCAGTACCGCCTAGCGAGCTGACATCAACGCCTGTGATATACCTAGTCGAGAATTGTTCCACATCACCATGACAAGTAAATGCCAGTGTTCACCCAATAACTAGCTTGGATACCGTGTGTTTTGATGTGATTTTAATTAACTGTAAGTACCAGCTGGTGCTTAGGAGCTTTTGCTTCGGCTTTGTTCAAGACAGGATTAAGTAAATACACTTTTGGTGCTAACTGTGTCAGTGATTTCCCATTTTCATAGTTGGGCATTTCTCAGAGCGTTTCAAGCACCTTGATTTCGATGGTCATATTATTTACGACATGCTTAGGTTTTTGTGGTACATTTTGAAAAGGATGATAGCCCTCGCCTTCTGCTATACTATAGTCAGATATGGTCTCCCGCTCTGCAGTGATGTCTTCAATAACGTGAACGTTCTGAGAAATTCCAGTTGAGAATGAGGTTAAAAGTAATAAAACATATTCAACTATCGACCTAAGAGATGACGCAAGAAGGTTGAAATTCATTAGTAAATTTATTAGTCTTTATTCGTTTTGCAAGTCAATGAATTATATCGTAATTTAACAAACCAAATTTAAGTATGTATATTACGAGGCAATATTTGTGCTAATATTGTGTTGCTTCTCTTTCTTTCATATAGTTAACGATAGAGGGCGCATGGCAAGTTTGCGTGCAAATACCTAAGTCGAAGTGAAATGGCGATCTAAATATATTACTTATTGAAACAACATTGAAATTATAAGCATCATCATGCCTCATTCATTTTGACAGATGAACCTGTTATTTTTTTGCTAATATTAAGAATTTTTTAAGTCATTCTATGCCATCTTCGCGATCATTAATGAGTTCGTTATTTGTCTTTGTAAAAATTATGAGAAAACAATAATGCTGTTCAAATCGGTCGAGTGATTGGATTTGACCAAACAGAAGCATTCATCCCTTACTTGTCAAGTGCGAGAGGGACGAATGCTATGTCCGACATATATATGCGATCATCTTGAGCCCCTCTGGAATAGGCACTACCTAATTTGAAGTAAAACGTCATAATTATGTGTATCTTGGAACAAACCTTACTTTAGTTTATGGTTACTTAACTTTTTGTGTCATTTTAATGATTGTGTTTAGCTTCCTAACCTTATAGGAGTAATGACTAGTGAAAAATATGCAGAGATTTAATACTTCTTCATCTTACTCTTTAAGTTACAGTTCTGATTAGGTACGATGGAAAGGGATGGTTTTTTATTAACTGAGTGAGCACTACTACACGTGGGTAAACATATTGCAGATGCATAGGTATAGAACCATTTTTTTACCTCATGTGCAATAAAAATTCGAGCATCAATCGGCATATTTCTTACGTCTTTGTTCAAAGCTTAAATGTCAAAATGACAGAAACTATTTTCGCATTTGTCGATACGGGGGCGGTACGACATCAGTAAGCTGTCAGCTGTTAGTGTCAATTGTCATTTGAGTCAGTCGGTACTGAAGTAAGAATCGTTATTTTTTACTGCACGCCTACATCGAAATGAGTTCTTCCTGACTAGCGCGGAATGCGCAGCAGCATGCTTCTGCAAATTGTATTACTACTGCGCAAATGTCATCATCATCATCAAATTTAAGAGTTATCCTCTTGTCGGTGGAGTATTTTCCATTGTTCTCTCTCGTACGCCAGCTCTTTGACTTCTTGGTACGACACGACGCCAACTGTTTCTTTTATTTGGTCCATATAACTGCGCCTTGGTCTTCCCCTGCCTCGCCTTCCTTCTATCTTTCCTTCCAAAATGGTCTTGAAGAAGTTGTCGTGCAGTACCATCATTTTTCCGCTCCTATTGTTTATAGTGTTTAACAACGTTATCTTCTCTTTCACTCTATGCAACACTTCCTCATTCGTTACTCTCTCGGTCCAACTGATTCCCTCCATTCGTCTCCAGCACAACATCTCGAACGCTTCCAGTCTCGCTCGATCTCATTGTGTCATAGTCCACGTTTCACTGCCATAGAGAGCAACACTCCAGATATATACTTTAATTACCAACTTTTTGCTCCTTCGTGACAAAAAAGACTTCAGTAGCTGTTTCTTCTGGTTGAAAACCTTTTTGGCCATGGCTACTCTTGCGACAATGTCTGGTGTACATCTGGGGTCTTTTGATCTATAGTTATATTGTTGATTACTATGGGTGGATGGTGCGAGTTGTGTTTTAAGTCAGAAAGTAGCCAAAGTAACAGAATAGTTAAGACGCAACATTGTTTTCTTTTCTATTTAGATAATTTTAAGGAATCAATGTTTTAGATATAATCCGAGTAACAATCAAATAGTTCATTCTAAATTATAAATTTGATAATAACTGTTCTTTTTGGATTTTAATTTGCTCAGTCATTTCAAAGAACGCGTGATGTCTTTAAATGTTTTAAAGTGCGTAATACAAAAACACTTTTTCTTTGTCCGTCCGTAAGCCAAATACGACAAAATTGAATCAAGGAAGAAAAATAAGAGAACTGGTGCCAAAAGTGTTTAAAACAGTGATATCATTCGTACGGATACACATGATGGTCACGCTGAAGATGTTTCCGGGAATCATGAAATAATACGAAATTTTCGAATGATCATTGTTTCGCCTTTGTTTCTTATTACTTATTAGGTACCTACTGCATCGAAGAACTTACCAATTTGTGTCAATTTCATACAAAATGATCTTTTTGGGTTACCAAGGAGCAATTGCCTAACTGACACAATAAGAAATCGCCCCTTATTAACATCGACAAAGAGGAACTATTGCTTCAGAATCACACAGTGGTTCAAACAGGTAAAGTCAGAGACTAGTCATCAAATGATTTGTCTTGCATTAAGACCGTCTTTGCCATTTCTTCAATCTTAACATCAATGCGTGTAGCACATAGTTTCTATGACCAGAGGGACCCAAGCACCATATTCAAATATTTTAAAATAAATAATCCAAAAACGCGTTTCCAATTTATCATCAGTTAACCAAAAGTAATGGATATCAAATTTTTCCTAAAAAAATATCAAAGCGAATTCGGGGCCTAACCTATTGATTGGATTAAAAGAATTGAAACATATTTCCAATTTACACGCGAAAGTTCGTTGTACCGTAAAACAAAAACATGAAAGGAATTACACAAATGACTAATAAAAGTTGATTTACAGTTACACGTGTACAATACAATTGAGATTCCGAGTAATTTATAGCGTTCTGTGGTAACCTTGGTTATTTGGGTGACCTTAATGAAATTTCGGATGTTGAAAGATTTAGAATTTGTTTTGCTAAACTTTCATGTTATTTGGGTCAAGGTATCGTAAATGTTTGCATTTACGATTGTATCGCAATTAATATACAAGTGCATGAAATATCAGAAAAAATCCCTGTCGAAGTATTTATGACATTGACAATAAGAAATAATTTAACTTGGCACGTGGAAAAGGTTTTTTCACTGTAGGTACCTGTGGTTGCTTGGATCGAGTTCATGATTCGAGTTCGGCAGACTAACGTTGCTATAATTGTCTAGATTTGGTATTTATTGCAAGGGGAAAAACTATGAGACTAATAGTACATTATTTCCGAAGCATGGAGGCCATGTTTGACAACAAAATATTAGGTATAATCCGTAAAAAGGTTTGAAAACGAGGCAGAATACCTATGAGTATGGATTTTCGTCGAACTATTTCCAGACATTTCGTCAATTTAGCAACTCGTAGACAAGCAGCAAGCGTCATGTTTATTTGGTGGCAAGAGGGTGGTGGGCGGCTCTCTAATATAAACATACATCACACTGATCCGCCAAACGTGACTGCTATGAATGAAAATTCCTAAACCAGCAAACCTTACATATATTATTTGCCACTTGATTTTTTCATGATGTCATATAAAACTGTTTTAAAGAAGTATGGAGTCTGAATGGAAGATCGCTCTTTAGCCAAATGAAGGCCTTAACTTGTATTGATTATATTGTCTTTTATCGAGGTATGCATTAAAAATTATTGTATTATATGGGTCCAACTACAAAGAGAGCAAGCAAAAGCAAAAATGAGAGTCATAATCAGAGGTCGATTGCACCCGCAAAATTCGCGCTATCAATATCTAATTTCGGCTCTCAGTATTTGCTAGTATCTTTTGTGTCTGAGTACAATTTAAGACGACACAGGTTGCACTCCATGTATATCGGTGGGTAAATAAGTATTTCGCTGTTTTAGTCTTAAATACAGCGTTAAGTTTATTGTTTCACGAAACAAGGATGCTATTGACAAATATTTTTAACTTACTAGTGAAAGATAAGAGAATTATTTTTTGTCATTTTAATATTAATACCATATAATATATTTTCATGCATGTTTTCATCACGCAATGCACACAACACAACCAAATACGTTTATAGAGCTTAGGTATTTAAATTTTGTCAGTATCATTATTTGATTTCGATTATTATGAAGCATTAAACCATAGTTTATTATTAGACACATCGCGAATAGACTGATAATCATCGTACGATAATGAAATTGAAATCGAATGTGCTCAAAATAGAATATGACGCGTGCACTGACGTGGTATAACAGGAAAGGCAGTTTAAAAATAAAAGAAGCGTCACTGAAGCAGTTGGTTTTGATACCATAGACAATATCATAATTATACAATAAGTTGAAATCGTTTTATTTTATGCTAAGAACTCGTTGACTTGTCGTCTTTCTTGCGATTTGGTAATAGAGGAAGAGGAGTTTAAAAATAAAAGCAGTCGTTCAAGCAGTTGATTGTGGAAGCATAGAGAGTTAGCTAAACAAACTATTTTCCTATTGATTTAGCTTACTGGCTACCTAGTTAAGTAAATGTTAAGAAGGTGATATTCTGCAAAATAACCCCTGATTCGGTCTAGTATGAAGTCTTTGTTTTACAATTTAGCTGTCGTTGTCGTTAAATTAAGCCTTGTTAGACATGATCGAACCATTCAATTAATATATATTTACATTTAAGTTATATTTATATTTATATAACTAGAAATTGATTTAAGATGTTTCTGAATGAAGCTCATATTTATATTGTTCAAATACTATTTCTGGTTTAAAAAATTGCATAGTTTCTTAGCTGACCAATTTCCACGTTACTCAGATTTTTTAATAAATAACTTTTGGCTTCAGGCCTATTTTTTACTGCCAAGCAATAATGACTAATTAGTTACAAAGCCCAATGAGTCAAATCGGAAAAAATACCTACTTTCAAGACGTTAGATACAAAATAATAGCTCAAGGGTCCTCATCAGTGAAAAAACGCTCATCTATTTTCTGTTTAATTGACACGTATCTGGACATTTTCTCAATGTTACTATCTAGAACAGGACTATTGCGGCCTAATGTCATTAATTTTAAATATATTTTTTGGATTTTTCTTCAAGAAGTATTATTTCAAACATCACCCCAAATCGACCACTTTCTAGCTATAAACTGCTTTTCCGCTTCAAATAATCAAAAAAGGACGATGTTACTATCTAAAACTTTAATAAAATCATCGTATTCTTTAATCACTTTATCGGTATTATCAATAATTTTGTCAAAATTTTACATTGAAATATTTTAAAACTTGTAAGGCCTTTAAACTGATATTTTGTTTTGTTTATATATCGGGTATAATTTCATAATATTTTTTCTAAGTATTAAATAGCCTTTAAAACTTGAGACAAAGTTCAAATTTGCTTAGAATTTCTTTCATTCAGTAGCAATACTTTCCACTCGTTTACAATGGGAGATGAGAGTCGTGTGAAACACCAGACGCCGATTCTATTTATAATTTAAAGAACGGATCTTCGCGGAAAACTGGAGCGATATCCAAATTTAACCACCACGTTGCTTTAAATTGAGTCTATTAAATAACACAAAAATAACATTGTTCTCAATCATAAACAACGCACACTGAAAATTTATTCATTGGAAGTGCGTGAACGTGAATAATCAATTTATATTTTATGTCGAATGATATTTATGTTTTATTTCCCGGTGACGATTTCAATAGGGAACATGCATTATTTCATTGAGCTAGCCTATCTTAAAGATTAACGGAGTAGGTAAAGATACCAAGCACGGAAAAGTTAAAATATGCACAAATAATTTATTTAATTAAATTCAAAAACCAACATTTTAAATTTCGCGCGTAAACGCTCACTGCCCTGACATGACGTCACTAGTGCAAATTTCAAACTTTCATGGCGCATGGAAATCATTTTCATCACAGAAAGAATACATTTTCAGTTTCATTTAATATGATAAATCATTAATAAAAAAATATTTTTCCATTTTATAGATAGTTTTCTATGTTTTCCTCTGAAGTTACTGAAGTGACTGACACGAGTGACGTCACTGCGCGTTTTAAATTACTTTTCAATTTACGTAACTTTGAATGAAAATATTTCGCAATAAAATAATAATTTCAGAATATATCTTTCAGTAATACACTTGTAATCGCTATCATTACTGGATTACTGATATAATTTCTCGGTGTAATCTCAATGCATCTTCCCAATTACTGTCAACATCACTTTCCTACATTTCTGTCGACTCCATAGTTCAGGGCTTTTAATTTGACTAACAGTAATATTCCATTTTCCTCTTAAGTTTTCCTTTAATTAGTTTTATTTTCCTCCTTCCTGAATGTTTCAAAAGTGTGAGATTGTATATTTTTTTCAACAGATACGTAAAGCAGCTAAGAAAATATGGAGCAGTTCGAGTCACTTCTGACGTGCTGTGTCTGCCTAGACCGGTACAAGAATCCAAAGCTACTGCCATGCCAGCACAGCTTTTGCATGGAGCCATGTATGGACGGCCTGGTCGACTACGTAAGGCGACAGGTACGAATAAAAAAAACAATACCTATAATGATAACTTAAAAACGATATTTCGTTGGTTTTTATTGCGTCGTACCTAACCTAACCCCCTTATTTTCAGGTCAAATGTCCAGAATGCCGTGCAGAGCATCGTATACCGTACCAGGGTGTACAGGGTTTCCCAACCAATGTCACCTTGCAGCGGTTTCTAGAGTTGCACGCTAATATAGCAGGAGAGTTGCCTGACCCAACCGCAGGGCAGGTGATGGAAAGGTGCAATGTTTGCTCAGAAAAGGCGTATTGCGCGCCTTGCGCTCATTGCGACAAAAAAGTCTGTGAAGATTGCAAATCTGCGCACATGGAAGTTCTTCGCAGAGAAATTGCTAGGATCAACAACCAGATACGCCGTGGAGTCAACAGGCTCCAAGATATCCTTTCAATAGTAGAGCGCAATACTACCAACCTGCAAACAAACTGTGCTGCAGTAGCAGGAGAGGTTGATGAAATCCACAAAAGGCTAGCCAAAGCTCTCAAAGATAGAACAGATTTCCTTAGAACCGAAGTTGATCGTTACCTAGCGACTGAACTTAGAAACCTTACACACCTAAAAGATAATCTTGAGCTAGAGTTAAGTAATATTCAAAGCAATTGTGATCTCGCCGACAAATACATGAACGATGATGTTGAATGGGAAGACACTGAGTTAGTTGATACCAAAGAAATTTTCCTTAAAACCGTAGAGTTCTTAAGAAACTTTGATTACGAAGCTGGTGATTATAACCGTAGGATTCGATTTGTTATGACACATGATCCTAACCAGTTAGTCGTACATGTTGCCAGCTACGGAGAACTCAATATTAACCAGCCTAACGCTTATTCTGGAGCCATCCAACAAAATCAAGGACTTACCAGATCTAAGAGCGATCATCGCCTGGCAATACAGTTCCGTCAACAGGAAGAAAATAAAGGATTCACGGAAAATGACGAACCGATCTTAGGCGGGCGTAAATTTGGAGAACGACGACCTCCACCACCCGAGCGAACAAGAGATCCCTATGGAACTACAGATGATTACAGCGGCTATGAGTCCGAACATAGGCCTTCCAGAAGATTCCGTTCTCGTTTTGTCAGAAGCCACCAAGACAATGATTCTGACACGGAACAACCTACTCGTGCCGTCAAGGCAGAACAGAAAGAGAAGGAAAAAGAAAAGGTAGCAGATACTGAAGACGCTACCAGGGGGCCTCTTAGTGGAATATTCAGGCTGAGTGATTGCCCACGAGTCATGCAGAGGATAATGGATGTGGATAGTGGTAAAAAAAAGGAAAAGAAGGAGCCTCCGCCACCGCCGAAACCTGTGCAGCCAGCACCTCAACCGCAGAGACGAGCTCCTCCAGCGCAACGACAGCAGAGTGAAGATGACGAAATATCCCGACTCAAGAGGCAGAATAAGGGCGCAGCATCTTCCCAAGAACCTGATCGAGCACCTGCACGTGCAGAGGAAGAGCGTACCTCGATCACTCGTAAACCACCCACACCAGCGCGGGAGGTGAGTTGGGAAGAAGACACGGACTGAATAAGCAACGAGACGTAGACAGTTTAGCAGATCATCGATATACTAACAAGAAAAAAGCGACAACTAACGGCATTCCATAAAAAAAAACACTTCACGTTTAATCACATGCACACAACACAATACAAATGTCCTTACCGTTTTGGTGTCAATACCGAATTTCGATATATTTCTCAGGCTTCCAGCGACGGTGAATCCGATGAGTCCCTTGGATCGCTGCAACGAACTCAGCGTAAAAATGCTGCTTCTGCTCCTAAACAGGCAGTGACACCAGTCAGAAGACCTTCAGCAACAGACGCTACCGCCCACCGCACCGGCGGCCGCGCACCAAGCACCGAATCAAGCGCTTCAACAGAGAGTTCCGGCTCGGCGGTTAAACACACAGGTGCGATACTATCCATCGCGGAATTAAAAGCCAAATATAGCAATTACGAGCCTCCATCAAAAATTGGAAATCGTTTTTCTTCCGCAGGCAACGATAGAACAGCTCCGGCGACAACGAACGGAACCGTCGGTGGCGCACAACGCGTCCAGAGTCGATTCATTGGCTCTCAGCGACCCGCTCCCGCCCCGGCGCCCGCCGAGCCGGCCCAGGAAGACTCCGACACGAGCTCCGAAGAGGAGACCGACTCGTCAGAGGAGAGCGATGAGGAGCCTGCATCGCAGAGGAAGCCCGAGAGCCAGGCGATGGCTCGAAGCGACATTGGTCCGCTTCTGGCAAGAAGCAACAATGCCCGTAATGACGCTCAAGACAACAAGACCAAAGAAAGCCCCACCCCATCTCGATACCGTACACGCACCACCTCTCAAGCCGAGGAGGAGCCAGCACCTAGGTACGGTGCCAGCGGTTCTTCATACAGCAACCGTTACGGCACTAACAAGCCTAAAGAAGAAGAACCGGTGTCTTCCATCGATGACGAATCGAAGTATCCAACTGCACGTTCGAGGTACCTTGCGTTGAAAGAGCGGCGCAACCGCCTCGCTAGAAGCAAGAGCAGTCACACCGGTTTTGGCATGGGAGACGATGATGACCAAGACGAACCGGTCTCTCCCACGACGGCATCACCATCAGCGTATCTTGCGGCTCGATACGGCTCTGGCACCGGTGGTACAGAGTTGTCTCGCAGCCGATCTTCACACGCGCTAAAGTCACGGGAAAGCTCTCCGGAGCGACCAACGCCCGGTGAGAAAGACGGTGCGGCCTTGAGTTCATGGGCCAGATACTTGAAGAATAAGTACGGATCGCGGGGCAAGGATCGCGACACGGGTAGCAGCGCGTCAAGCACGTCGCGCCGCCTGTCTCTCGGGCTGCCCTTACGTTCGGCTAACGAGCTTGCCAGTTCTGATGACGATTCAAAAAACGCGGCAGGCTCCCCCATCTCCCCTACGGCGGCTACAGCAGCGGTAGCAGGTTAGAAAAACGCGTGGCGTGTACATAGGTTTGACGCTTGGATCCTGGGTTTCACAATTCTCTAATTACTCTATGTTTCTAACAATATTTTTGTTTGTTCAGGTTTCGCAGCAGCAGGTTCCTCCCCTAGGAGCCAGTATCTGCAGAAACGCCGTTTACAATTCAGCGTAGGGAGCCGGGGGAGCGAACCCGGATGTTTTACTTGGCCTCGTGGCATCGCTGTAGGCCCCGACAATACTATGGTCGTGGCTGATTCGTCAAACCATCGAGTGCAGGTACATAATAATGTATTCACAGAAATAATCCCCTAATTATCTCTCACTACTATAACTGATGTCGGATCTAGTTACAATACAATACAAATACTATTTATCTACACCCATATAGTAAATCCTCTTTTATAAGTTCAAATACCGTAGATAAGACCCCGCTTTATAATATAGTGTGTGGCTGTTGCATGCGTCCCCTATTAGATCACGAAATATAACACTTTAACGAGATCACGTACAAAATTAAGACACAGCTGCGGGCTGGCGGCGGAGGCGCGGGCCGGCCTGTCGACGCAAACATGGCGCACGCCGGCGAGAAGTGCCCACACGAAACACATGAAAGAGCTCGCCTTCGGCTCGTTTCATAAAACACACTCGTGTTTTAATGCCCCTCATTGTGTACCAGTTGCATAAACTACTATTATTGCACACCTCAAAAAGAACACAGTACAGAACATCTATCTAACTACACAAGTACACACTACACAGTACAAGTACACAGTAAAGTACTACAGTTAGGCCGGGGTTTATAAAGATCCGTTAGACCAAATGTCAGATCAAATTTCAGTAACTCTATACATTTTTTGACATAACATACCGACATAAGGTCTAATAACGGATCTTTATAAAACCGGGCCTTAATCTACCAAAGAGGTTTTTAAACTCAGTACTACATTGTGCGATTGGCGTGGTCAGAGAAACAATCCGTTTGATTTCAGACCCCGAAGAATGTTAACATTCTTATTAAAGTTCGGAAATAGTTATCACCTCATTTTGAACTCGGGCCAAAAGTCAGCATATGTAACTAACTATTCATGGAATTTCGGGGATAACGGCTCCTATCGTGCTAGTTGAATATTGCAATTTCTGTGAAATTAATGTTCTGAAAACTCATTTGTCTCTGTGTTAGAACTGAATTGTTAAACAAGAGTAATTAAGACGTTATTGTGAATGTAATCCAATTATATTTGATATTTATTATGTTTGGTGACCTCTAGACATTCGGAGAATGTTACATTACATTAATTCGAAATCCATAGATGTACAAATTGATATTTTCAATACACATTTGTAAAGGTATCTCTGCAATCCCTCCTAATTGGTCTGGATTTTTAGATTATTTATTTAATTTTATACAATGACGGTGGCAAACGAATGTACAGTCGCCATCAAATATATCTGTACTCTTTAGGGTGCTCAAAAATATCTGAACTTGCACTCTAAGGCCTTGACAATAAGGTCGTGTTCAGATATTTTTGAGCACCTCGTTCGCTCCGATATATTTGCTGGCGACTGTATGATCCACCTGATAGTAAGTGGACAACGCACCCAATAAACGCCCGCAATGTTTTCTACAAACTCTACCAGTCAACCCATTACATACCATATACAGTTTTTATGATGAAACTACCGTGCAAATAATACATTAAAACATTGACACAATCAGGTTTTGTCGTCTTAATAAGGACTTTCCAATTTAAGTAACACGAGAGATCTTAACTTTAGAATTTAACCGCCGTTCGAATATTAGTTCTGAATTTCTAACACTTGTTTTGCCAAAAGACGTACAATGTACCTTCTGCTAATTAACGCTGTATCTTTTTACGTCCAGGTGTTCGATTCCAACGGCATATTCGTGAAAGAATTCGGTCAGTACGGCAGTGGCGAAGGCGAGTTCGACTGCCTTGCCGGTGTTGCCGTCAACCGGATTGGACAATACATCATCGCCGACAGATACAACCATCGCATACAGGTGACTATGGCAGCACGGCAACCTAATCATTTATTCATAATTTAAAAATTACATGTCAACATAAATATGGGTATGAATGGGTGGATATGGGGCTAGTTTTAAATCAAGGTGGAAAATTAAATGTAATTTTCCATTCTAAAAATTACGGATAGATCTAAAGCCCGATCAGGAAAATTATGACCATGCGTCATGTTGCGGAATGTCATTGCAAATAATTTCTCTCAGGCTCTTCTCAATGTGATGAATATTTAATTATAAATGAGATTAAAATACCATAGTCAAGAGCAGAACATTATCAATAACGTATTTAACAAACTGCTGAGAAAAAAACGCTCGGGAAATAAAACATTTCAAAATTTACGTCAGAGCTGACAAGTCACAATGTCATAATAGTCTGTTGCCATATAAATAAGAATAATAAGAATAATTTATTCACATAAATAAACACCAGTATATGCTGTACCGTAGTGGCTAGTTAATTAATGATAATTGAATACTTACTCGTAAGCTAGAAAAGTACGGAGGAATTAAAAATTTGGGTTGAGACATTTCTGAATAAAGAGTTCCTATACTAGGTATCGCACATAGAATATTACTAAGTATTTATAGTAAAGCCAATCTACCATATTTTCTAGTTTTGTCAGAATTTACAAATTCAAGTCCTTTTTTTAAGGTGATTTTACCAAAAACTATACGTAAAAAAAATCTGATATTCTTAATCATTTGACCTGTTGCAAATCCGGGATGGGCAGCTACCATAATATTATATTACTTAAACTATCTTGGAAGAAAATTAATTACGAGTATCATACGTATTATAAAAAGCTCTTAGAACTCCCCAATGTGTAAAAACAATGGTCTTGAATCCATAAATTTCCCTGAGGTACAGTTGTGTTCAGCTCACACAAAAAATCTTAAATGCATAACAATGACAACGTTTTTAGGTCTTTTTGCGGGCAAAATTGCGCTTTTTTCTCCATTTCTCGAATTTTGTTTGCGTAATGTTTACTAGAGTTGTTTATTCGTTTCGAGGGCCCTCCAAATGTAATAACTTGTACTATAATGATACCTTTTAAATTACTTTATTCAGAATATAAAAGTAGATACTATCTACTGAAATATGACCTATCACCAGCTAAGACCTGACGATCTTAAATAATATTTGAAACGTACTTACCAACGCAATCTAGATGTTATATGGCCCTTAAAATGAGGGTTTTTTGACCACAAGGAATATATGCCAAAAAGTGAAAAGTTTGTCAAGTGATTCCAATATCGGATGAACAGCAACGTTCTTACTTACATATTTTTTGCAACTAGTTATTGTCTAAACTTTCTTTCATTCATTTCATTTCTAAGTTTTCTAACCTATTAAGTTCTACCTACTCAAAAGTTATAATTAAAAAAGATACTTTCGTTCAAGAGAGTATCTTTTTTGAACAAAATGCCTATAAAAATTTATAAAGATATTAAAACTATACTTTCGTCAATTAAAACTGTCGAATGCACGGCCCTGATATTTACACAGTAAATTGACCATTCGTGCACTTTGTAATACAACTCAGGACTGTTCAAGTCAATGTGTTCGCATTTGTGCATATACACGTTGAATATAAAGAACGTCTTTTATGTTATATTCCAATGTTGACTCCACTCTCACATACGTGTATAATATAACTTATCTTCTCTCTGCAGGTGTTCGACCCTCAAGGGAGGTTTCTGAGGGCATTTGGCAGCCAGGGTACAGGAGACGGCAAATTTAACTATCCGTGGGGAATTACGACTGATGCGTTAGGATTCATATACGTGTGTGACAAGGAAAACCATAGAGTACAGGTACGTAGCATATTTTATTGATACGCAATAAGGAAAACTCATAGTAATACATCACTTTTGCACAAAACTTCAACAGAATAGATTATTTCCTAGTTTATACAAACAGAACTTTTCTGCAGAAATTAGTGTTATATTAAGTCGAAAATAATATTATAATTACAAACACTAAACAAGGTTGAAGAACCAGAACTTTGCTTATAACCCAGTCGAGATATGCACAACCTCGAAATGTCGGGAACTTTGATGACATTTGGCACGAATGTTCATTGAAGGCCTTGTTTTGACCATATTTTAATAGGGTACGTAGATTTCACACAAAATGCGAAAATCTTACGGATGGAGTACGTTTCCCAAGATAGTGGCGGCTCTAGGTCCTGGCGTGGGGACTTTTGGGAGACGAAAACAAGGCATTCAATGAACATTCGTGCCAAATGTCATCAAAGTTACCGACATTTCGAGGTTGTGCATATCTCGACTGGGTTATTAAATCTACCATGTAAAACAAATTGCAAATAAAAATAAGCAACACGTATCAATAAAACTAAACCAACAGACATTAACATTAGTTTAATGGAAGTGTGGAAAAAATTGCAAACACTGTAATTATTTCATTATTTCTTTCAAGTAAGGATTTTGTCATATCTATAAAATTTTATTCAGGTGTTCCAATCTGACGGCACATTCGTCGGCAAATTCGGCTCATTCGGCTCCAAGCTGGGTCAGCTCGAGCATCCTCACTACATCGCTGTCTCCAGCACAAACCGAGTCCTGGTCTCTGACTCCAACAACCACAGGATACAAGTCTTCGATGTGAACGGACGGGTGCTTTCGTCCTTCGGAGACGAGGGCTCAGAGGATGGCCAGTTCAAGTTCCCGAGGTAAGCTTTGATTTTATTTGCCTATTCGACTCTAAACTAACAACAGGATACAAGTCTTTGACTTAAATGGACGGGTGCTTTCGTCCTTCGGAGACGAGGGCTCAGAGGATGGCCAGTTCAAGTCCCCGAGGTAAGCTATGATTTTATTTACCTATTCGACTCTAACAACAGAATACAAGTCTTTGCCTTAATTAGACGGGTGCTTTCGTCCTTGGGAAATGAAGAATCAGAAAAAGGACAGTTCAAGTTCCCGAGGTAAGCTATGGTTTTATTTGCCTCTTCGACCGTAACAACAGGATACAAGTCTTCGACTTAAATGGACGGGTGCTTTCGTCCTTCGGAAATGAAGAATCAGAGGATGGGCAGTTCAAGTTTCCGGAAGTAAGCTATGATTTTATTTACTTCTCCGACTCTAACAACCAAAGGATACAAGTCTTCGATGGGCATGGGCGGGCTGTTGCCGTCTTTCAGAGATGAGGGCTCAGAGGATAGGAATTTCAAGCTCCCGAGGTAAACTATGGTTCTATTTCCTTCGGAATCCAACAGTTACAGGATACTAGTCAATCCTTGAGGTAAGTCTTGCTACTTAAACCAGAATACCACCAGAAAACCATTAAATAATTATTTCTTCTACTTATAGGTACATGACTGATATTTCATATGGTTTGGTTGTTTATACTTTATTCTCTTTCACTTAGGTTACTCATGTTAAATTATTTTGCATTGCGTCCAAAGATTTTATATAATGAAACGAACTGAAAATAAAAACAGTCTTTCAATACGATTGTCTTGCCATAATTTATAACCTAATAAAATTCTGCAGTTAAAGTAAAAATGCATAAAATCCAAAGAAAAGGACATAAATAGTGCACCAAATAATCCGAAGAGTACGACGGGAAACTAAGTGAGGGTTATAAATTTTAAATATGCATGAGGACGTCTAGATTCGGAAATATAAGGCCAAAGGAAAATAATAAAATGTACGCTGGATTATGAGAGTTATTTAATGTGAATTCAGGTCGTATATAAAACATAATAAAAGTTTGCCAAGTATTTACTTAATAATAGATTGCTGACAAATAGTGGTGTTTGTCGCATAACAAGGGTAGTAACCTACTGCTAGATCTAGATTATTTAACAAAAAGAATATGTAGAAAACAGACTGCAAAATTTAAACAAATTTCGTTCGTGAATCTCCCTCACTGTCGCGATTTCGTATTCTAAAATGAAAAGAAATATTTTTTGAAGTGAAGAAAAAAGAAGAAGTAAAGCAAAATATTATTACGTATAGAAGTACACACTTTGTTTTTTTTTTTCACCTTAACCAATCAGGACAGTAATTTCTGTTTATAATGTCCACTAAAAGTCAAATATATTCTTCTTAATAGTAGTTTATATAGTAGTGCCAATACCTATATTATTTTTAATAATTGTTAAATACTATTTGAAATTTCTCTGGGCCAGCGTGGAGACTACTGCCCAGTGTCCAATCCCTCTAAACTATGAGAGGAGGCCTGTACCCAGCAGTGGGACGAATATAGGCTGATGATGATGATGATAATGATGATGATTGATGATCAATATTTTTATCTCTTATCATCGTTGTGCATATTATATTACCAAAGCGATGTTCTCGTTAAATTTGGACACCTAAATAGAATTAATAGAAACCTTACATGACAATAAACACATGTAATTGTCACAAAGAATTTCCAATCGTTCACTAATAATTCTCGAAGATTAGAAACCCCTTACATAAGCACTTCAAATCAATAGAACAAAACGTATTTCCATCTACGGTTGGTATTCTAGCTCTTAAAAGGCATAAGTCTCGTAATTTCCCTATTAAATTGTGCGATATTGTTTACAAACAATATTAACATAACAATATCTCGTGTACAAGACGGCACTCAAGCCGACACCCGATACAAACTCGAGAATCGAATTGTGTTGTAGCTACTCAATGTATATGTGTATTTCAGTGCCGAATACATAGAGTACTATTACAGCGAGATCTTTATGATAAAAAACGCTTGAAAAAATATTCGGCTTTGTGGATACAAAAATGACTATGGCGCCTCTCGCGTGTCTATAAAATGAGACCTACAATTAATGATGTCATACGACTCCCCGCCCATATACATAAGGATTAAGCATACAGAGTGTCGTGTCCGTACTTTATCACGAAAAACTTTTTCACGAACACTTTTTCACGAACGACTTTGCCACGAAAAACTTTATCACGAATAGATTTTATCACGAAAAGACTTTATCACGAAAACTTTACCACGAAAATTTTATCACTAAAGACTTTATCACGAAAACTTTATCACGAATAGACTATATCACGAAAAGACTTTATCACGAAAAGACTTTATCACGAAAAGACTTTATCACGAAAACTATATCACGAAAACTTTATCACGAAAACTATATCACGAGAACTTTATCACGAAAGACTTTATCACGAAAACTTTATCACGAAAGACTTTATCACGAAAACTTTATCACGAAAATTTTATCACTAAAGACTTTATCACGAAAACGAGTACGCCTCCTTAGCTCGAAATACGGTCCCATCTGGCAGAAAGCATAAGGTACTATCATCCGCAGCGGGTGTGCGCTTACAAATTATTTAAAAGCTAATTTATATTAAATTTTACTACTAGACCTGATGTCGAGGGTCTGATGATGCAGCCGGAGGAGAGGCACTGGAACTGCCTAACGAAAAGTGATAAAGTAGTCGAGTTTGGGCTTGTTTGTTTTGTTTTCTTGAGTACTTACCACTAGACCTGATGTCGAGGGTCTGATGATGGAGCCGGAAGAGAGGCACTGGTACTGTCTAACTAAAAGTGACAGAGTAGTCGAGTTTGGGCTTGTTGGTTTGTTGTCTTGAGTACTTACCACTAGACCTGACGTCGAGGGTCTGATGATGCAGCCGGAAGAGAGGCACTGGAACTGCCTAACGAAAAGTGATAAAGTAGTCTAGTTTGGGCTTGTTTGTTTTGTTTTCTTGAGTACTTACCACTAGACCTGATGTCGAGGGTCTGATGATGGAGCCGGAAGAGAGGCACTGGTACTGTCTAACTAAAAGCGACAAAGTAGTCGAGTTTGGGCTTGTAGGTTTGTTGTCTTGAGTACTTACCACTAGACCTGATGTCGAGGGTCTGATGATGCAGCCGGAGGAGAGGCACTGGAACTGCCTAACGAAAAATGATAAAGTAGTCGAGTTTGGGCTTGTTTGTTTTGTTTTCTTAAGTACTTACCACTAGACCTGATGTCGAGGGTCTGATGATGGAGCCGGAAGAGAGGCACTGGAACTGCCTAACAGAAAGTGCTACGGTACTCGAGCTTGGGCTTGTTTGTTTTGTTATCTTGAGTACTTACCACTAGACCTGATGTCGAGGGTCTGATGATGCAGCCGTAAGAGAGGCACTGGAACTACCTAACGAAAAGTGATAATGTCGTTGAGTTTGGGCTTGTTTGTTTTGTTGTCTTGAGTACTTACTACTAGACCTGATGTCGAGGGTCTGATGATGGAGCCGGAAGAGAGGCACTGGAACTGCCTAACAGAAAGTGCTACGGTACTCGAGCTTGGGCTTGTTTGTTTAGTTATATTGAGTACTTACCACTAGACCTGATGTCGAGGGTCTGATGATGCAACCGAAAGAGAGGCACTGGAACTGCCTAACGAAAAGTTATAATAATGTGGTTGAGTTTGGGCTTGTTTGTTTTGTTGTCTTGAGTACTTACCACTAGACCTGATGTCGAGGGTCTGATGATGCAGCCGGAAGAGAGGCACTGGAACTGCCTAACGAAAAGTGATAAAGTAGTCGAGTTTGGGCTTGTTTGTTTTGTTGTCTTGAGTACTTACCACTAGACCAGATGTCGAGGGTCTGATGATGCAGCCGGAAGACAGGCACTGGAACTGCCTAACGAAGAGTGATAATGTCGTTGAGTTTGGGTTTGTTTATTTTGTTGTCTTGAGTACTTACCACTAAACCCGATGTCGAGGGTCTGATGATGCAGCCGGAAGAGAGGCACTGGAACTGCCTAACGAAAAGTGATAAAGTAGTCTAGTTTGGGCTTGTTGGTTTTGTTGTCTTGAGTACTTACCACTTGACCTGATTTCGAGGGTCTGATGATGCAGCCGGAAGAGAGGCACTGGAACTGGCTAACAGAAAGTGCTACGGTACTCGAGCTTGAGCTTGTTTGTTTTGTTCTCTTGAGTACTTACCACTAGACCTAATGTCGAGGGTCTGATGATGCAGCCGGAAGAAGGGCACTGGAACTGTCTAATGAAAAGTGATAGGGTCGTCGAGTTTGGGCTTGTTTGTTTTGTTGGCTTGGGTACTTCCCTCTGGACCTGATGTCGAGGGTATGATGATGCAGCCGCAAGAGACGCACTGGAACTGTCTAACGAAAAGTCATTAAGTAGTCGAGTTTGGGCTTCTTTCTTTTGTAATCTTGAGTACTTACCACTAGACCTGATGTCGAGGGTCTGATGATGCAGCCGGAAGAAATGCACTGGAACTGTCTACGGAAAGGTGAGAAAGTCGTCGAGTTAGGGCTTGTTTGTTTTGTTGTCGCGAGTACTTACCACTAGACCTGATGTCGAGGGTCTGATGATGCAGCCGGAAGAGATGCACTGGAACTGCATAACGAAAAGTGGTAAGTAGCTGAGTTTGGGCTTATATGTTTTGTTGCCTTGAGTCTTGAGTCCTTTCCACTAGACATGATGTCAAGGGTCTGATGATGCAGCCGGAAGAGAGGCACTGGAAATGCCTAACGAAAAGTGATAAAGTAGTCGAAGTTGGGCTTGTTTGTTTTGTTGTCTTAAGCACTTACCAGTACCACTAGACCTGATGTCGAGGGTCTGATGAGGCAACTCGACTACTTACCACTTTTCGTTAGGTAGTTCCAGTGCATCTCTTCCGGCTGCATCATCAGATCCTCGACATCAGGTCTAGTGGTAAGTACTCAAGACAACAAAACAACAAGCCCTAACTCGACGACTTTATCACTTTTCTTTAGGCAGTCCCAGTGCCTCTCTTCCGGCTGCATCATCAGATCCTCGACATCAGGTCTAGTGATAAGTATAAGTACTCAAGATAAGAAAACAAACAAGCCCAAGCTCGACTACCGTAGCACTTTCTGTTAGGCAGTTCCAATGCCTCTCTTCCAGCTGCATTATCGGACCCTCGACATCAGGTCTAGTGGTAAGTACTCAAGACAACAAAACAAACAAGCCCAAACTCGACTACTTTATCACTTTTCGCTAGGCAGTTCCAGTGCCTCTCTTCCGGCTGCAGCATCAGACCCTCGACATCGGGTCTAGTTGTAAGTACTCAAGACAACAAAACAAACAAGCCCAATCTCGACTACTTTATGACTTTTCGTTACGCAGTTCCAGTTCCAGTGCCTCTCTTCCGGCTGCATCATCAGACCCTCGACATCAGGCCTAGTGGTAAGTACTCAAGATAACAAAACAAACAAGCCCAAGCTCGACTACCGTAGCACTTTCTGTTAGGCAGTTCCAATGCCTCTCTTCCGGCTGCATCATCAGACCCTCGACATCAGGTCTAGTGGTAAGTACTCAAGACAACAAAACAAACAAGCACAAACTAGACTACTTTATCACTTTTCGTTAGGCAGTTCCAGTGCCTCTCTTCCGGCTGCATCATCAGACCCTCGACGTCAGGTCTAGTGGTAAGTACTCAAGACAACAAACCAACAAGCCCAAACTCGACTACTTTGTCACTTTTAGTCAGACAGTACCAGTGCCTCTCTTCCGGCTGCATCATCAGACCCTCGACATCAGGTCTAGTGATAAATACTCAAGATATCAAAACATTCAAGCCCAAGCTCAACTACCGTAGCACTTTCTGTTAGGCAGTTCCAGTACCTCTCTTCCGGCTGCATCATTAGACCCTCGACATCATGTCTAGTAGTAAGTACTCAAGACAACAAAACAAACAAGCCCAAACTAGACTACTTTATCACTTTTCGTTAGGCAGTTCCAGTGCCTCTCTTCCGGCTGCATCATCAGACCCTCGATGTCAGGTCTAGTGGTAAGTACTCAAGACAACAAACCAACAGGCCGAAACTCGACTTCTTTGTCACTTTTCGTTAGACAGTTCCAGTGCCTCTCTTCCGGCTGCATCATCAGACCCTCGACATCATGTCTAGTGGTAAGTACACAAGACAACAAAACAAACAAGCCCAAACTAGACTACTGTATCACTTTTCGTTAGGCAGTTCCAGTGCCTCTCTTCCGGCTGCATCATCAGACCCTCGATGTCAGGTCTAGTAGTAAGTACTCAAGACAACAAACCAACAGGCCGAAACTCGACTTCTTTGTCACTTTTCGTTAGACAGTTCCAGTGCCTCTCTTCCGGCTGCATCATCAGACCCTCGACATCAGATCTAGTGGTAAGTACTTAAGATAACAAAACAAACAAGCCCAAGCTCGAGTACCGTACCGTAGCACTTTCTGTTAGGCAGTTCCAGTGCCTCTATTCCGGCTGCATCATCAGACCCTCGACGTCAGGTCTAGTGGTAAGTACCCAAGACAACAAACCAACAAGCCCAAACTCGACTACTTTGTCACTTTTAGTTAGACAGTTCCAGTGCCTCTCTTTCGGCTGCATCATCAGACCCTCGACATCAGGTCTAGTGGTAAGTAATCAAGATAACAAAACAAACAAGCCCAAGCTCAACTACCGTAGCACTTTCTGTTAGGCAGTTCCAGTGCCTCTCTTCCGGCTGCATCATCAGACCCTTGACATCATGTCTAGTAGTAAGTACTCAAGACAACAAAACAAACAAGCCCAAACTAGACTACTTTATCACTTTTCGTTAGGCAGTTCCAGTGCCTCTCTTCCGGCTGCATCATCAGACCCTCGATGTCAGGTCTAGTAGTAAGTACTTAAGGCAACAAACCAACAGGCCGAAACTCGACTTCTTTGTCACTTTTCGTTAGACAGTTCCAGTGCCTCTCTTCCGGCTCCATCATCAGACCCTCGACATCAGGTCTAGTGGTAAGTACTTAAGATAACAAAACAAACAAGCCCAAGCTCGAGTACCGTAGCACTTTCTGTTAGGCAGTTCCAGTGCCTCTATTCCGGCTGCATCATCAGACCCTCGACATCAGGTCTAGTAGTAGAATTTAATATGAATTAGCTTTTAAATAATTTGTAAGCGCACACCCGCTGCGGATGATAGTACCTTATGCTTTCTGCCAGATGGGACCGTATTTCGAGCTAAGGAGGCGTACTCGTTTTCGTGATAAAGTCTTTAGTGATAAAATTTTCGTGATAAAGTTTTCGTGATAAAGTCTTTCGTGATAAAGTTTTCGTGATAAAGTCTTTCGTGATAAAGTTTTCGTGATATAGTTTTCGTGAAAAAGTTTTCGTGATAAAGTTTTCGTGATAAAGTCTTTTCGTGATAAAGTCTTTCGTGATAAAGTCTTTTCGTGATATAGTCTATTCGTGAAATAATCTATTCGTGATAAAGTTTTCGTGATAAAGTCTTTAGTGGTAATGTTTTCGTGATAAAGTTTTCGTGATAAAGTCTATTCGTGATAAAAAAATTCGTGATAAAGTTTTCGTGATAAAGTCGTTCGTGATATAGTTTTTCGTGATTTAGTACTAGCGCCCAGAGTGTAGTGTAAGGTAATGGTACCGAAAACATACATGCTATTAGTGTAGTTTGCACCATTCCGTGACGAACAAAGGCCGTGTAAAACGGATGTTTAATTTGGTTTAACATTATTTCTGTTACGTAGGTTGATAATACAGCTATCTTAGTCTGAAAGAAGTGTTTCTAAAAGAAATATTGTATGAATTAATTTTGTATTAAATAAGCAGTAACGCTGCTAACGCAAACTACAAGTAAATCCTGCTCGGTGCCTAAGTTTTTCAATTTTTCCTTTAGTTCTAAATTTATAAATATTGTATGACTTTTTCTACCTAATAATGCGATAATATTTAATATCTATTCCAGTAATGGTTTCCTAAGACGCGAAATATTTCCACTGGATTATGCATAGAACCAGAAATGTCATGGTGTATTCTATTATTAAGGCGGGCCAATCCAATATTAGGGATAACCCTGCCTTGCAGTCGGGTAATAAGGCACGAAAAGAAGTTTTTTTTAAATCTGTCATACTATCAGCATGCAGAGTAATGTAGGTAGAATAAGCAAATGTTGGCGTTTTATTTTATTATAGACCCAGCTGATTTAAGTTAGAGTCATGTCTAACTCAATGACTCCGGTTGGCAATCCAATCATTCCGGGCCATCGAGAAATTCAAATATTGTTTTCAATACAAATATTGCTGAATAGAAAAGAATATTCCAAATATTTATTTCGCTTCGCTAGCACTGAATGCCTTAGGTTTATAAACATTTACAGTATTTTTGCTAAGAAATTAAAAAGGACTTTTCCCATTTGCTGATTTTTTTTAGGTATTATTGTGACATTTAATGTAATTTATATGTAAAATTCCATGCGCGTGGAGCGAGCCTGCAATTTTTATTTTTTATTTTTATTAGACCTTAAACTATACACTTTACGTTCCAATATATAGTGCGTAACGTATTATGTACTTTTCGGACCATTTTATTTTCAAAACAGGTACTTTTATCTCTCGAGCGCGGGTTAACCATAGTTGTATTTGTTGTTGTAGTAGTTGAGACAACACATAGACAACGTTAACTCATAGCACTACAGCACACACAGACAATGTGCATGTATGTATAGCTCAACGCACAACCATGCCCCCCCCCCCCCCTCCCTCGTGACATATAAGTTTGTCCGCCCTAATGTTCGACCTCTTCGCATAAGGTTAAGAGTGTCAGTAATTGACAACATTTCATTTTTTTTAGTGCCGCTTTTTATTGTCTGGCTCGAAAGAACGCATAATTTTAGGGCACCCGTATTTTTTTATATTTATGAAAATCTTTTATTTTAGTGGAAATATCCATTTATATTATGACTCGGGCAGAAAGGGCGTAAGTAACAAACGTCAAAGTACTATGTAGATGACGTCACTTGTTGTGTTTCATACACTTAAAAAAACGTTGAAATAATTTAAACAAATTAATAATTACGTATAAAAACATACTTAGTAGGTATGCTTAAACAGCTTGACAGTTTCGAGTTGTCACGAATGTCACGATAAACGTCAAAGTTCTCAACCGCTAAATTCTAACGATTTGTAAAGGATTGTTGAAACGGACTCTCAAAAAATACTGTTTTATGAAAAGTTGCAAAAACAACACATCATTGTCGCCCGGCAAACAGTTTTTTAATGTTCCCAATATCAATAAGGCCGAGTGGTGTACTGCAGCGGGTTTGGATAAAGTAACAAAGAGGACACTTTTTACGAAGATAATTTGAATGTGAGTATAATGGGTGTATATTTTAATAAGCTTTTAGAACCGACAATACCTAGTTTTCAATTGTATTATTAATCGCGTGTCTGTTTCTTTCAGTTGGAAGAAAATATGGAAAAAATGTTGTACCTCTATACTGGAAAACAATGAAAGTAAACGCGCGTCTATAATCTCGATTGCCGGTGTTTAAACGACCATTGCAGGAAGTGACAAACATTTTAGGACCCAGTACTTCAACAGAAATGAGCCAGTGTACGGCAGCTACTGCTTCACTTCAAGAAGTATAGGTGTTACTAGCTGGAGCACACAAATCACTGCACCCCTGCAACTACATCTGCACGAGGCCATCCATAAGGCGGGTGACAGGAGCCTATGGAGGAGTCTGCTCAGCAAGAATAGGACATGATGTCATGATCCTCAGCATTTGAGATGATTTACTTACATTTGCTTTGTTCAGTGTAATGATATTTTCAGTTGATGAACCTGGTTCCTTAAGCGGATAGTGATTGTTGTTTTTATTGTGCTAAATTGTGAAGTTTGCTTGTTTATTATATTTTGTGAGACTATTATGTTTTATTTACCTATTTATGGAAGGAATGGTAGGTACAAATAAAGAAATTTAAAACAACAAATACAACTAATTTAAAAATAAATACAAAAACTTTATTAACTCTGACCACCAAAGCGATAGTGTGTCGTGGTGCCCAGTACACCAAGCACTGTTTTTTTTGGTGTAATGTCTAAGTAAACCAATAAAAACAAATTAAAACAGTTCATAAATGATTTTTTTCATGATCAAAGTATACCTTCACTCCGACCTTTTAAGTGGTTGTTGGCGTGGTAGGCACGACAACACACAACCACTAGGTTCTTGGCGGTCAAAGGGTTAAAGTAATTTTATGATAATGAATTTATTTTTTCTCACCTGATGCTATGTACTTGTACCTGACCATTATAAGTACCTAAAGGATGGATAGGTACTTTAACTATTCACAAGTCATCAGAAAGAAGTTTTATGCTGGTTCGGAAATAACAAATTCTCATAATAATAAAAGTAGTTTATTCAACATAAGATGTCCGCGAAGATAATGCAGCTTTGGCACCTCGGGCGCCAGTCAAATTATATTTATCATAGCTTTGCAAAAACTTCATCATCATGATTGTCTCCACACGAGGCAAGTTTCTACGGTCAGCTTTTACAAATCCTTCAGAGTTTCTCATGTTCGTGTTGTTACGATGAAAAGCGCAGGTAAAGTAATTCGAGGGATGGGATTGCAGAATCGTTCTTTATGAGATTGTCCAAGGGGGTGCCAAATCGTCGTGTAAGAAAGCAGTCCGGGGTCCTTGTCTCCACACGAGGCAAGTTTCTGCGGTCAGCTTTCACAAATCCTTCAGAGTTTCTCATGTTCGTGTTGTTACGATGAAAAGCGCAGGTAAAGTAATTCGAGGGATGGGATTGCAGAATCGTTCTTTATGAGATTGTCCAAGGGGGTGCCAAATCGTCGTGTAAGAAAGCAGTCCGGGGTCCTTGTCTCCACACGAGGCAAGTTTCTGCGGTCAGCTTTCACAAATCCTTCAGAGTTTCTCATGTTCGTGTTGTTACGATGAAAAGCGCAGGTAAAGTAATTCGAAGGATGGGATTGCAGAATCGTTCTTTATGAGATTGTCCAAGGGGGTGCCAAGTCGTCGCGTAAGAAAGCAGTCCGGGGTCCGTAAGAAAGCGAGAGTCGTTGAAAATCAAAATAATTCAAAGAAATACGAGATTGCAAGCAAATATTTAAAACGAATTAATGAACTGTCAAGTCAAGAGTGTCAAGTGTCAACTCAACTGTCATTGATAGTTATAAAAAATGTCAGACGTAAAGCCGGAAAATATCGTTTTTTATAATAGCAACATTGGAACCTCTAAGTGACGTAATTTCCTGTTAAACATATTTTATTACTTTATCCAAAAAATACTGTAAAAAAAAATCCAAAAAAATGTTTTTTGTGTTCTACAAACGTTTTCCTCGAAATGGTTTTCGATTTAGCAAAAATTTTTTTTTTGAAAAGTTGTCAATTGGGTAATTTTCGAGCATCTGGAAGTTTTCCGTTTACCTAATTCATCATCCTCATCCTCCTAGCGTTATCCCAGTACAGTTGCATCCTGAAGGATGCCTGGGGTCCGCTACCTAATCCCAAGATTTGGCGTAGGCACTAGTTTTTACGAAAGCGTCTGCCATCTGACCTTTCAACCCCGATGGGGAAACTAGACCTTATTGGGATTAGGCTTTGTCAAGTGAGTGGGCAACTTGACTGTTAGAAGTTCTCAAGCCGCCCGAGGGCCTCCAACTTGGCTTAACGACTGCTGCCATAGACAGCATCAACGGCTTAACATGCCTTCCAAAGCACGGGAGCGCTCAGTTAGTAACCACTCAAAGCGGTCACCCATCCAAGTCCTGACCGCTGCCCACGTTGCTTAACCTTAGATACCGCAAGCGGTACGCAGGCGCCGCTGGGCCACGAGCGCTCCCTTTACCTAATTCAAGTAGAAAAAAAAATCAGAGCAACTGGTAAGAATAAAACCCCTGGTAGTGAGTGATCTTTGTTTTCTTAGTACTATTTACTTAGTTATTCCAGTGCCCAGTTTAGTTTTTTCTTTAATACTGTTTATCTATTCTCAAAGGCATCGAAAAGGTTATCTCACATAAAATAATAAAATAATGTTTGGACTTTTCTTGATCTCGGAGCAAACATATTAATATTCCAACGAAAACAATATTATGGTTTAAAAATTAGTTTACTGATACTAAATTGAATTTTTCTCGTTCAATCACACTTTGTTTGTATAACAAGATTATTTTTTATTCCAAAAATAAGTTTGCATTTCAAAGTAGTTATTAGAGATGTAGGCAGTTTCTTTGCAATTAGTTGGTAAAGGAAAATGTTTTAAGCAAGTATAAAACTAGTAAAAAATAAAATAAGCTCTTCCATTTCTGTGCTGTAAATAACTCGAGTCTAATAATCCAATTTCATTCCTTGGCCAACAAAAAGTATTCCAGTACTTTTTTGTCCATACTAGAATACCAACCGTGTAAGGCGACTTCCTGACTTGGCGGGGCGGGATCGATGTGTCATTTTTTTCTTTGACGTAAACTTACTGACGTGATTCCAACTTGACGGAATACTGTCAGTATTACATTTGCGCAGTAGTACTATCGTGCGCAGAAATGGACCAGTGCTGCCTTCGTATCGTCCCGCTACCGCGCATTTAAATGTAGGGGCGCAGTAAAAAACGGTACTGAGTTGACTGACAGTTGACACTGACATTTGACAGTTTTCTCATATCGTACCGCCGCCTCCGCACCGACAAATCAGGAAGTCGCCTAAGGGTGAATATCGACCAAGATGATGAGATTTGCGAAGCTGTGTTTTCATAACATGAAACAAATATGTTATGGGCGAGTTTTCAAATATAACTAAAGCACGTTACGCAAATCCCTGATGGCTGTGTTAATTACCCCTATTTTTTCTCTTAAATAAAAATATACATACAAATTACCAAATAGAAACTGAAAGTAATCACTAACTTTTAATAATGTTAATTAGTACTAATTGGAGTCATCTGGCAATTGTTTGGCGAAAGATAATTAGTTAAATTAGTCCAAAAGAGACAAAAAGACTAAATAATGAAGTAAGTGATTTGTAATTTATGTGGAAAATAAGAATAAATAGAAGGAACAACTATTTTTAAAGTATTTTTTTCTTAAGAAATAGGCAAGGCAAACAAATGTAGCAACATGTAGTGTAAATCTACTTTTAATAAACAATAATATTTTGTGATAATCTCAAGCACTTGGTTCTGTGTCGATTTGAAATAATAAGTGATTAAAAACACTAATTATTTATGCATGGAAACAGGAAAATTAAGAAAACTCTTTGTATACTTTAATTTGTAAATGTTTGAATTTAATTTTACCCTGTGACCGAAAGCTAGAAGTCATATTTAGTCATAATTACCGACTGCGATTCTTTGAAGTTGTTTAGTATTTTGCTTACACACACCCTCACTGCCAAGGATTTTGTAGCGCGACTCTCGTAGCCCATGTGAAAACCGTGCAGAGAAAAACACAAGGCATTTATTTCGAACCGTGATACCAAAAAACACAATGGTATCACGGTTCGAAATAAATGCCATACGATAAATAAATAAATAAATCACGATTAAAAACTAAATCTAGGTACATGTACGTCAGCGTCAGATAGTATGTAGCGGCCAAGGTGGCCAAATAGTTCGAAATAAATGAAATAAATGAAATAAATGAACTTTATTCTGTAAGTAGGCCGCAATGGCACTTTTACAAGTCAAACCCTACTAGCGTTCGGTACACCATACAGAATATTATGGTGTACTGAACTTTTTGGTCACTTTGGTTGCTACATACTATATGATGCTGACTGTACATATAAAAGATAACAATAAAGGTGAACCACATATCATCTATCGGCACAGAATAAGTGATAGTACAACTATCGGGAGTTAGGCGACTTCCTGACTTTGCGGGGCGGGCTCGATATATGACATTTTCTTTGACGTAAACTTACTGACGTCGCAAAGATTCTCACTTGACGGAATACTGTCAGTATTACATTTGCGCAGTAGTAATATCATGCGCAGTAGCGAAGCAGTATTGCCTTCGCATCGCCCCGCTACCGCGCATCCCGCGCCAGTCAGGAAGCACTCATTTAAATGTAAGGGCGCAGTAAAAAGTGATACTGCCTCGACTGACAGTTGACCCTAACATTTGACAGTTTTCTCATATCGTACCGCCTCCACACCGACAAATCAGGAAGTCGCCTAAGGGTGCAAAATATTATTTATGTCACACCTGGCCATAAAGCGGCAATTACCGCACGCTCCGCGCGCGGGAAATCCCATTTCCTGGCCAGGGGGTGACATAAAATTTTGTACTTAACACGGGCGGTAATAAAGAAAGCCTCAGATCGCATATTTATCGCCCTTGCCTTCGGCTCGGGCGTAAAATACCTGCGATCTGAGACATTCTTTGTTTTTCCGCCCTTGTTAAGTAATGTACTATTACCTACCTTAGCTGTCCAATAGACAATTTGTATCGTACGTGTATTCTAGCCCCCAAGTGGCAATTTTCTTATTTAATTTCTCCTCCCACAGAGGTGTAGCTGTAGACGACCAGGGCTACATCGTGGTAGCAGATTCTGGAAACAACCGCATCCAGATTTTCCACCCAGACGGCACTTTCCTCCGAGCCTTTGGATCCTGGGGATCCAGTGACGGGGAGTTCAAGGGTCTTGAAGGCATCGCCGTCATGAGCGGCGGCAACATCATTGTATGCGATCGGGAGAACCATAGGGTACAAGTGTTTTAGACAGTTTGGACTTTAGGGTGATTGGGATTGAGTTCAAAATTAATTATTATTACTGGCCAGTGCCGTACGAAGTCAGCCAGGACAGTGTCATAGGAATAAAAGAAAAAGAAAAAGAATGTAGTAGCAAACGTATTTTGAGTTTTAACTATAAGAGCTGTAAGATCATAATCAAACGTTTATTGAAAACATGACTGGCCAGTAAATATCAGCTTAAAATTTAACTGTAACTTTTTTTACATTTTGCATTTTAGCGTTATGATTTGTAAGTTCGCAATATAACCGATACTTAATTACCTGGTTAGTTATAGTAATTATTTAATTAACTAAATTTAAATAGCTTTTCGTTTGTAATAATGTTCAATACGTACTTATTTAACTTTTTTTCCAAACTGAATTGTGTTAAAATGTCGAAGCATTATTTTGAAACGTTTGTACCCATTATGGTTCTATCATTTTTAAATATTGTTTTTATTAAGCCAGATAATTTTACTTGTATATAATAAGAAAAATAACTTTAGTCATATTTATTTGACATCGCTTTTTATCTAATTACAATACAATCATACTTATATAATGTATCTTCACTTGTATCTATTTTATTATAATTATGTATTATATTTCTATTATTTATTACAAATAATTTTTAAAAAGCAGTGATTTCTTATTTGAAGTTGGTTCTGCTTTCACTGCTTTTGCTTTCATATAACAATGCAACGCATTAACATATTACCATATATTTATTTTACAAGCGAGCAAAATGCATTTACACCATTGTTTTACACTACACATTTTCACTTGAACTTTTCCGCGCTTGTTTGTGTAAAATTGTATTAAACTCCAACGGAATAATACGTCGCTAATTGGTTTACGTGATGCAAATTTAAATTAAAGAATCACTCGCCGCAAAAATAAAGTAATTAAAACACCATTACTTGGGTGTGATTGTGTATGACACATGTACGTTCCGTAGCTCTAGTATAAGTTTTTTCGAAACATTAACTAATTCGAACGCGTTTGCGTTTTGTCTCAAAATGCATGAAAGTGGTATGAAAACGTGAACAGCGCCTCTGGTGGTCACAAGTGGAAACTAAAACAGCGAGTATAACATTTGTTGCTAACCGATGAACGCGCGTATTTCAAACTCGGTGAGAGCGTTTTCATACATTTTGAGACAAAACGGAAACGCGTTCGAATTAGTTAATGTTTCGATAAAACTTAAACTAGAGCTACCGACCATAAAGGCCCATTTACTTGTGCATGGTGAAATACACTGACACTTTTAGTTTAACCCCTTTTCCACGCCGCACCAACCTACGTGGTTTTGCGAAAAACAAAATATAATTATATTCAAAATAGTTATGTATTGGAAGTCAATTTAAGCGCAAGTAACTTTTCGCCTAAATTCAATTCGATTTAAACCTTAACTTTGGGTAATAATGTCGAAATTTTAACTGCACGCATGTGGTCGATGAATCGTACTATGCCTGGAAAAGGATTAAAATAAAAACAGAGGCGAAAATAATTGTCAACTGATAGACATTTAGATTACCTTTACACCATGAATATCACTATTAAAGATGCCAGAATATACAGTCGCTGTGGCCGAGATCGGTCAAGACTATCATCATCATCATCATCACACTCGCGAGCAAAGAATACGGGTTGTTAAAATATCGTCATATTTCCTGAAATAGTGCAAGGTTCTACAGTTTATTATTCCTGTCGTGATTTTTATTAAATTTTACTACTAACCTGCAAAAATAGGTAACGTTTCCAGATTGAAATCGGACTCTTAAAAACCCATGAAAAATCAATATTAACGGAGCGAGATATCGCATAAATCGTCATTTTAATACAAATAATGCGAATGTATGCAACACAAGACCATTGCACGGTTACTTTATATTTCTACTAATATTTGATAAAAGCTTTATTATTTAGTAGTATTAATACGTACCTTCTGTAAAAACTAAATCTAATATGTCCATACGAATTTACAATATTTAATAGCACATTTTACATTTTTTTTGAAAAGAAACATAATGTACGGAACCGACACAAGGGACGTTTCTTACTCACTAGGATAACGTGTTTCATAAATATTTATTGAAAACTTACTACGCACTCGTGCGAAGAGCTCTCATACGTAAGTAAAATACGCTGTGTTTTTTGAGTTATTGTATTAGATGCAAGAAAAAAAATCGAAAAATGGATAACATAATTATAGTTAAAAACTTATACTAGAGGTACTGGTGACTTATCATCAGTACCACTAGTATAAGTTTTTTCGAAACAAAACACAAACGAACACGTTTTTCGTTTAGTCTTAATTTATATGGAAAAAAAGTTACCACTTAAGGCCACCAGAGGTGCTGCTCGCGTTGCCTTACAAAATGTGACTAAACCCAAACGCGCTCGTAATGTATGAGCTACAGAGGTCCAGAGAATGCGGGCAAACGTAAGGCCTGGTATACACATTGATTAGTGTTTAGTGCGAGTCCATATAAATGCTACTCGCAATAAAATAGAACACTCTTCTATTCTATGAAGTCGCACCAAACACTAATCAATGTGTATACCGGCCATAACGTCAGACAGGCTGAAGTTGGGTACTTACTAGTGCCAGTGTAAGAGTATATATAAAAAAACACTTTTTCTGTCCCAGTGTTCCTTCGATCGTTAGGGAATCTCTGTTGTCTTTAAGGTCGATTCTCGCTTAATTTGAATAGAAATTGCATTTTACTTAGGCACATTAATACGAAATCTAAAATTCATGTTTATCAATATATATGTACAACCGTACATTAGTTCTGTTTCCAAGTGCTTATCCCAAGAGCATAAAATACATTAAGTATACCTGTCTCATAAAAAATACTTTGGACCCCATTTTTCGAACCTCATCCTTCGCAACACGATACCTCTTCGGTACAGTCAAGGGCACCAATATGTAAACATTGTTTCACCTTACGTCATTGGAAATAAGGTCCAAAAATTTGTACAAATTTATGCCCTCGAATTTATGTACGTGTGTGGTATACAAAACGTGATATGTTAACATTGGTAATATTTTCTCCGTGGATTTCTGTACATTTTACCTAATACAGTTTTATTTTTGGATTGCACTTTGACAGGGTAAAGGACAACATAAATCTATAGGTAATATTTTCCTTCTACTCATGAATGAATTCTTGCTATTTGGTATTAAGTACCCATTATTTTAGGATATGATCAATTTTATGTCATATAACTTTTTGCGATCGATTCAATATGTGCATCTAGCACATAATATACTCTCTTGAATTTTTTTATTACGTTGACCTTTGCAACAAATAGGTTCTTTTGCAGCTTGAAGTATAGTTTTTTTTCATTTAAACCTGTAACGGTTCAATTAGGCCTACAACGTTATCGGCCATATAATATGGCTTCGTATGCGGTAACGAGTTAATAAAAGTGTATTCATATTTTATAGAGCGAATGACTATTACTAAGTGAAATAGATATTTATACCTAATAATAATCAGCAATAACTATAAAAATCTAGTCAAGTATTCAATACCAAAGAACCCCGAGAATTTTAATAGTTGCTTGAAGCATGCATTAAAATATTCAAATTATTATTTATTTATTATTACGATATTATTAACGCCAAATTTTTAACAATAAATAAAATATTCGATTTATCTCACTTTTACTCCCTTCAACATAAATTTTAACAAACCTATCTTAGTGACAAATGTGTTTTGTTAATTTCTTACAAAAATGTTACAGACAAAGACTATCTACATACAAAAATAGGTTTAATAAATGTTTATGAATTACGTTAGAATATATAATATAGTAAGTAAGTGAATTTATACGTATGTTGAATACATTTTGTAAAGTTTTTCAAATTTAAATAAAATGATTTGTTACTGAATGATGTTTCATTGGAATATAATAATAATATTTGAAATTAATAAGGTTTAGAAAATACGGAAAAATGACATTTTGGAGTTTAAAAGCATCCAGAGATACCGCTGTTACGTAAACGTCGCTCCACATGTAAGAGACAAGCTAATATCTTCTGCAAACGAGAGAATGCGATGGAAACTATCGTCGTAAATGGTTTAAATTCACAATCTACATTAAGTTCTCGTACGAGCTCGTACATCGTGTAACAGTGAAGTACGAGTAAGCAAAATGATCGAAAATAATGGGCCTATCTCGCAATAAATATCTCGTACTTTCACTTACGTTCGAGCGTGCTAATCACATTGAAATGCGAATATAGAACGCGATACAAAAAAGGTCAGGAAGATTGATGTACTAAATAAACATTTATTAGTGTTTCAGATTCCCACCAAAGGACTTCAATATCTATGCCAAATCAAATTCGATTCTTCTGTCGAAACGCTAAAGTTCATATTCGAATGCTTCAAATGTTTAAAGATCATGCGATGAGATATTGCCCGCGTTCGTTACATTCAAATATTGGAATTTGAACCTAAACTGTTCACATTATGGTTGAAACTGGAATTGCCGTTTTATATTTTGATGCGTGAACGGCTTTCACAGTTTTTCCATTAGCCGAAACTACTGAACCGCAATTTTATTTTCTGTCGTGAAGTTCAGGCATCGGATTGAACTGAAAAACTTTTTTTCTTTAATGGTTTTGTGTAAATCTTAAACTATTCTTTATTGTTATAGTCACTCAGAGAGAGTTCTGTACATTTTTTTATAAGAAAATTTTATTAACCAATGTTTTTTGGACAATAGTAACACAGTGTTTTTATTATATAAGATAAGGCAAATCACATCACTTTCACTTATCACTTTCTGACTATGGCCGATTTCGCACGGAACTACAGGTACCTACCCGGCGATAAGTATCACACATCGACCTTTGAAAAAGAATCGGCTCATATCGAATGCATAGAGCGTTGTCTCACACGACCTATGTGACGTTTGTCAGGTCATTTAAAGTTTACATGTGATCGATTTGACGTAAAAATATGCAATATTTATTTGTTGTGAAACGTCATGTGAAAATTACTGAGGTCGCTACTCCCCAACTCTTAAAAAATCCAAAATTGAGTCTTTATAATTTTCCGTTTTTTCACTCAGCCTACTAAAACAACGCATTATTAAAATACACGATTAAGTTAATATGATGGTACTTTACCTCATCTCTATCAAGAGGAAATTTAATAAACCTGCACACAGTCAGATATTTATCAAGATCTGTCTAAAAAAGCCATTCTCGAAGAGTGTTGCATCCCGTCTTGTCGTGAGCGGAAACCATAAGGGCGTCTCTTTCAACCGATATATCGCCTTAAGGCCGTGTATTACCACTTTTAAGTTTTTAAAAACCATCTGAGACATAGAATATAGTGTCTTAAAATCTAAAAAAAATATATGTGTTACATAAGGATCTTGTCTAGTCAAAATCGCAGTCAGTTACATGACCTGATGAATTTCACTCGATAGAAAAAAATCGCGATGTTACCCCTTTTTGGAATGTATTTTCAATACTACAGCTATATTACTGATATTTAACGTTTTATTTTTGTACTCAATTAAAGATCGTAAATAGTTATAGACAAATTCGCAGGGTTTGCTTTGATAGAATGATTGGCTTAATGACCATAGCTCAATATTTACAAAACTGCGCGCAGAGCTTGCGTAGAGAGCGGGATGGTTAATTATAAACTCACGCGTGTTAGAGCGGGACATTTGCGTTGGGGATACCTCCCTTTAACCGTTTAGTAAAATACTCTCTCTGTGCCCTAGTCCTAAGCCTAACCCATCATAAGTTTGACTAAGATATAAAATCCTTTACACACATACATGAATACAGGGTTTGCAATTCAGAACTGGCTTGGATTTAGCTTCCCAGAAATCTCGTGTTTTCCCGGGAAATCACGTACAATCCGTTCCCGGTGCGAATCCTATACACCAGTGTTCCTATCCCTACTAGTGACGTCACAGCAAGTTTACTGAAACTATCGCCAATAAGGGCAGTGATGGGGGCCGGCGCGCCTCGTTTTATTTTTCTTATCGGCGCTAACGGCCTCTGTAAGTACGAGCGATTTCTCTAACGATGCCTCGAAGACACGAGGCCAAAGCGGTTACCTATGTTCGAATCGAGGCAAAAGCGTTCAAGTTGTCTTCTATTTATTAAATACTAGCTTTTGCCCGCGACTTCGTCTGCGTAAACTTCTATTCCCCAATTCATCCCTTTGAAGGACGATTCCCGGGATAAAAAGTATCCTATGTGTGTGTGTTTTGATTGTCACGAATAAATGTTTCTTTTCTTTTTTTCTTTTTTCCTATCTGTTAATCCAGGCTATAATCTCGTTGTATACTAAATTTCATCATAATCAGCTCAGCCGTTTTTACGTAATTGAGTAACAAACATACTCACAAACACACCATAATGTTATTATGGCTGTGGTCGTCTGCAAAGCGGAGGTACTTGCCCAGTTGGGGTGCTCCAAATTAGAGCAAGTTGAATGAAAGCAAGAAGAATTTAACTACCTCAGATGATGATCGTGATTAATTCGTAACCTATTTTTGTTCTGGACTGTACCACAAGCGAAACCGCTGTAATCTTCTACCAAACACCGAACGCCACGGGGTGATTTCTCTAACAAGAACCTTCAGTTCACGCCTCCAGAACTCTGGAACAATCATCGACGATTACCAGTCTTAGAAATAGCTATTTGTAAGATGTGTGTTGACTGTAGATATAAGCCATTGTAACTAGACTCCCGCTGATGAAGCGTGAAGTAGAATTTTCAAGAAAACTTATGCGCGATATCACATAATAACGACTATAGGTAGATGTTATGATGTGCGTTGGGTTCTTTTTATTTTGAACCTGACGGTAGCTTTAGGCAACTTCCTGATTTGTCGGTGCGGAGACAGTACGATATGAGAAAAGTGTGTAAACAGTACGATGTGAGAAATGTCAGTGTCAGCTGTCAATCGACTCGGTACTATTTTTTACTGCGCCCCTATATTTAAATGAGTGCTTTCTGACTAGCGCGGGATGCGCGGTAGCGGGACGATGCATAGGCGGTACTGCTCCGCTTCTGCGCATGATATTACTATAACTGCGCAAACGTAATACTGACAGTATTATGTCCAGTGAGAATATTTGCGACGTCAGTAAGAAATGTCAATGAAGAAAATGTCACATATCGATCCCGCCCCGCCAAGTCAGTAAGTCGCCTTACCTATAGGCCGGGCGCAGCACAGGACTACTCTAAGAATTTGCGCTCCAGTGAAATTGGTTGAGCGGCGTCAACCGAATCTGAGGTGTCCGTGGAATCGAGCTACTGGGAGTTTTGTCACTGGTTCACTAAATCTAGTCTAGCTGAGAAGAGTTCAGCAAGGAACACTGATGACTGAACAAATGGTAGAGATAATACCTGGTATGCGGCGGTACCGGGACGAATAGAGACTAAGTGCCAGTTGCACCAACGTACGAACACAGACCGGCCATCGTCAAATATCACAGGACCGCGTTCAAAAACATTTAATAGAGGATCCAAAAGCTTTTTGGAACTATGTGAAGTCTAAAACTAAACACGGAAAAGCTCAAAAATTATCCAAAAATGGAGTGATACTCGATGAAAAGCAGGGCGCGAAATAGTTCGCAGACTTCTTTCATTCAGTGTATAGCTCGACTCCAGCTGACCTAAATGTAAGCGCAGCGGTTGCAGAGGCGCAATGCTCAGGTGATTCAGCGCGGATACATCTCGATAGTTTACAGCTGGCCGAGGTCATGCGAGCACTTGCGAATCTCAAACCGAAGCGTTCGGCGGGACCGGATGGCATACCCGCTTTTATATTTAGAGATTGTCGCTTTGTTTTGGCCGAGCCGCTATTGCACATCTACAATATGTGCTTGAAGAACGAAGTGTTTCCGGACTTATGGAAAACGACCCGGGTAGTCCCAGTCCCGAAAGGATCAGGGGGTGAAGGTGTAGAGGGATACAGGCCGGTCGCAGTGCTGTCTACCCCTGCTAAAGCGTTCGAATCAGCGTTGCAAAATACTATTTACAATCAACTACGATCTCAATTGTCGGACGCACAGCATGGATTCCGCCCGGGCTGTAGTACGACCAGTAACTTGCTTAGTTATGTAACCCAGATTATTCCAGAAGTCGATAGTGGGAGCCAGGTCGACGCCGCTTACTTTGATTTTCGGAAAGCATTTGATGTCGTTGATAACGATATCCTGCTCCGAAAACTAGCGGGCGTCGGCTTCACCCCACATCTATTAAAATTCTTTGCAAGCTACATGCGTGACAGACGGCAATTTGTTGATTACGCGGGATACAGATCAGAACCGTATTTCGTCAGATCAGGAGTAAGTCAGGGAAGCAACCTGGGCCCATTGCAATTTATAATTATGGTCAATGATTTACCACAGGTTGTTAAAAATTCAGGTTGCTTACTCTTTGCCGACGATTTAAAAATGTATTTACCTATAAGTAATACTTCGGATTGTGTACGTTTCCAAAGAGATATAAATAGAGTGGTTTCATGGAGCGAAGCTAATAAGTTATTTTTTAATACAGCAAAGTGTCAGACTATTACATTTACTCGATCGCACAACCCCATTCTAAATGACTACGAAATTAACGCCATGAAATTAAAAAGAGTGTCAGAAGTAAAAGATTTGGGAGTAAAATTCACCTCCGATCTAAGATTTCGCGATCACATCGTCAACACTTGTAAAAAGGCGTATAGAACGCTCGGATTTGTTCGTCGTCGTTCTCATGGCTTTAATTGTATCGGAGCGATTGTCGCGTTATATAATGCGTTGGTCCGGAGTACCCTCGAATTTAATGCAGCCATCTGGGCTCCACATGAATTTCATGGTGGAACGTATACAGAACAAATTCGTACGATTTCTGTATTTGAGGAAGTATGGGGTGTATCCATTTTACCCATTAATGTATCCAACTTTATTTGTACTGGGTATGGTGGGGTACAACGAGTTGCGGGTACGTAGAGAGCTAAGTCTGGCAATATACTTATTTAAATTAATTAGGGGTAAAATATATAACAGTAATGTATTGAATTGTGTAAGTATAAGTGTTCCAGATAGGTACGTGTGGCGTAGACTCCGGCCGCGACTGCTGGCCGAGCCGCGCGGGCGCACCCACCTGCTCGGCAGGGCGCCGATGACGCGTGCAGTGCGTACCCTCAATATCATAGCGGAAAACATTGATGTATTTTCGTGTTCTCTGAATGAATTCACAAGAACAGCATTGTATGTTTTATATTATAAGCGTTCTAGCATAGAAAAATAGAAAGTAGATATACTATAAATGGGAGTTACACTATTGTCTTAGGCTAAGTACCTGTAAAAATAGTGGTAAGTGTTGATAAATAAATAAAATAAAAATAAAAAAATAAATAAAAATATGACGCCGGCAGCTGTCATCCCATAGAAACTTGTCAAAATTTCCATACAATCAGATTTAACGAACACCGCTTACGATTACAGACGGTTTGGTGCAACTCAGCCTAAGGGACTATTTATATGTATTTGTGTTGTAGATAAAGCGTTACAGTTTATCTGAGGACCTGCCGCGTATCGAAAACGAATTAAGTAGTGTTTCCCTCCTTGTTGCACTTGCAAATTTGGGCGATAGAGAGGGAGATGCTTTATTTTCCGTTGCTTCTTCTGCATCTGCTGCTGACTACACTGTCCAACTGTCCACTGCATATACTAGTAGCTCTGTGAACTGTAGACCTCGTGTGTTTTTTTTAATTTCGAAAAACTATGTTAGGTATTGAACCTGGGGGCCGATTTTTGAGCGTCGAACGCTCGAATTTTCACTCGACATCTGTCAAAACATCATAGTTTTTTGACAGATCTCGAGTAAAAAGTCGATCGTTCGACACTCAAAAATCGGGCCCCAGCTTACAAAATTTCACGAGAATCGGTTGAGAAATGACAAACCATTGTATATTTCTTTTTTTTATTACTAGACATAAATAAATAGGTACTCTATGTAATCAAACAACCTGCTCACAATACTTCACAAGAATCGTTTGTGAAATGCGACCCTTAGAGGAGAACAAATCGAAATTCGGCCGGAGAAACACAAAATCATTGATAAAAAAATTGTTTTTTTAAATTTCCAAAAAGTGACTCGATAAAAAAATTCTATGAAGTTACCGAATCTGCTCACAAAATTTCACGAGAATCGGTTAAGAAATGCGACCTGTAGAGGAGAACATACCATAAACAAAAAAAAAAATTGAAATTTTTTGAAAATTTTCTCGACCAAAAAATTCCATGTAGTCGTAAAACCTGCTCACAAAATTTCACGAGAATCGCTCGAAAAATACGATCTGTAGAGGAAAAAATGACCGCAGAAAAATATGAAATCATTGAAAAAAAGTTTGTTTTTTGAAATTTCCAAAAAGTGACTCAACAAAAAACGTTTTTTTAATTTTCGTACCTGCTCACAAAATTTCACCAGAATCGGTTAAGAAATGCGACCTGTAGAGGAGAACAACCGGAAACCCGGACATACGAAAGCATTTTTGTCGAAGCTAAAACTAAGACCTTCGTTTCACTCGGTCAATTAGCCGCTATGATAAAGTAAAAGTAAGTACCTACACTTTTTTCTCCGAGTGACCCGCGAGTTGACTCTTATTGGCTCCTCCTAAAGATATGTACTTTATCTATTCATTCATGAATCCGTAAGGAAACACGAATAACTCAAGCGTTCTCATCTTAGTAACAGATGCTCTTACAGTTTCCTACGTTCAAAAAACCTATTGAACGAAATACCTACTGTTCAAAATCCCTACCGGATGAAATACCTAAGGGACGATTCGCCTAAGTTTGATATACCTACAGTCAAAATACCTACAGTCAAAATACCTACAGTCAAAATACCTACAGTCAAAATACCTACAGTCAAAATACCTACAGTACATTATCACGACAGGTTTTAAAAATTTGGTTTTTGAAAAGTAGTTTTAATCAACGTAAGAAACATCAAAACTCAAGAATGTCAGTAGAATAATAATTTTACGGGAAAATGTTCGGTTCTGGCGCTTCGCCGGCCGCTGCCGCGGCACGCTCGCTTCGCTCGCTCGGCTCGCGCGCTGTAAGGTTGCAGTTCTACTTAACCACTCCTCCTCGCTTCGCTCGTCGTCGTACCTACACCGACCTGGTTTAGAGTATAATATGTAGAAGTCGAGAATAGAGGTGGAGATTGTCATAACATTATTCTTTACCTGTTTCTAAGGCAGGTCGGTGTAGGTACGACGACGAGCGAAGCGAGGAGGAGTGGTTAGGTACAACTGCAACCCCATAGCGCGCGAGCCGAGCGAGCGAAGCGAGCGTGCCGCGGCAGCGGCCGGCGAAGCGCCAGTATTGAACTTTTTTTAAATAATTTAACTTGTATATAACCAATATGATATGATATGATATGATTTATTTATTTCACAATATACAATGTCACTTAAAATTACCCGTAGTCAATTTTTAGGAATTGAAATACCATGTTATAGTTATAAGAAAAAAAGTGTTATATTACTATGCGATAATTATACCTACAAAACGTTCCTACCGTCCTGGCACGTAATATCATCACTTCAACGCGCACTGTCGTTCCGTACGCAATTTGAGTACTGCCCGACTAAATAGACACCTAAATAACAGTCGTCTAAAATCGGAGAAGTACCCTCATTAGGGTAATCAATATTTTCAAATATGATAAATAAACATTAACAGTACCTAAACCCTTAGTTAAGCTTTGGTACTGTAGGTATTTCAACTGTAGGTATTTCGACCGTAGGTATTTCGTCAGTAGGTATTTTGACTGTAGGTATTTCGACATATAGGTATTTTAAAAATAGGTATTTCGTACATAGGTATACTGATAGTAGTGATTTCAAGTTTAGGTTAATCGTTCAATAGGTATTTCGTCCAATAGGTATTGTGAAAATAGGTTAAATAACCAATAGGTATTTAAAAAAATAGGTATTTCGTACATAGGTATTTTGACAATAGGTATATCAATTTTAGGTATTTTAATATGTAACCATATTAACATATTACGTAAAGCTAAGCTCGTTTACATGAGATTGAGGTAGTTATCATTTAATTGTTCGCGGAGAATCCACGACATTCCATAAAAGACGTCTTTATTATACAAATGACGTAACTAAAGCGCTTTTTGAACGCCGTAACTGTAATTATTATATTCATAGTGGTTTTAAAATGGCTTGGTTAATGTAGGCCTCATTGGTATAAGACAATTCACTACGTGCCGGGTATTTTTTGCCATCGTTGTGGTATTTAAAAAAATGGGGAGTTTTTACGGAAGCGACTGCTGTTTAATATTTCAGTGTAAACGCAAATATATGTTTAGGACTTTAAAAACATAAGCTTTATAAATGAACTGCTAGTATTTCACTTGATATCAGGTATCAAGTTACATGTGTAGGGAAGAATTAATTATGCTGTCTCGTTAGCCGAGGGAGTAAGTTCGTCATTAACGCCAGCTACCGTTAGTGTAAGGCCTGAGTGGACGCTCGGAGCGGAGCGTTCGGCGGGGCGTGCAGCGGGGCGGGCGAGCGTGTAATAAAATAAGAAACATTTTTAATCACCAAATTTCAAGTTCATAGGTCAACGGAAAGTTATAACTTTCTTTTTTCTTTTGTATGACAGAAGACGGAAGGACGGACGCGTGATTGACAACAATAGGGTTCTGTTTGGACCCTTCGGGTACGGAACCCCAAAAACACTTATTAATTTAACGCATTCGTAAAAGTAATCTACTTTGTTCGTATCTTCGTATCGTATTAATGTATTGTGATGAACCAAATCAGACCCCAGTTATTACGAAAGAAGAAACCGCGCTCAAAGGCAATCTAATTACAATACCGTAGCAATATTGTTACGATGTGGCATAACTGTTTCTGGCACCGAACGAGTAATATCATCACATTCATAAATGATATAACATAATATTACGTGCGGGTTTTGGGACCATTTGTGTATCATTTCGGATAGCGAGCAGTAATGTTCCTTTTAATGGCGAATATTAAGGTGTACGAGCGAATATTTCAGAGTCCTTATCAGTTAAAAAACGTTCATCTGTTTCGACCAGTTTCTGTATTGCTGTGGATCGTCACTCTTGCTAATCTTGTCAACAAGCCGCCGCCATCGGTTCCGCACAGACGATCGGTGGATTTGAGTTAGACAACGTTCTGTTACTTAACAAAAGTTTTACACAAAATTATGTTTGTGAGATGTTATAGGTAATTGGCCCTTCGAATTGCTAAACATAAGTGACAGTGGGTGGGGCACATTGCACGTAGAACCGATGGCCATTGAGGCCGAAAGGTTCTCGAGAATCTCGAGTGGCAACCACGGACCGGAAGGCGCAGCGTGGATAGACCCCCCAGAAGATGGACTGATGACCTGGTAAAGGTCGCGAGAGGACCGAGGAGGAGGATGGTGCAGGACCGATCATTGTGGCACTCTCTGGGGGAGGTCTATGTCCAGTGGAGTATTCGGCTGATATGATAATTATGATGATAAGTAATTCAATGAACAATCTGCCATTTTCTTTCAACAAATATGTATTCATAAAGCACTGCCAATGCTTTATATATCGATACTCGTATCGGCCATTGCCGCGGGCAGTCATTTTTAGATATCGGAAAACCGCACATGCCTTTAAGTGCCTATTTGATATCGCACGGGTACGGGATGGGCAGTTAATGTGGGTCAGGGAGGCCAGATATGGAATTTCTTGAATATTGAAACGAGTATAGTAACTGGACATTTTTGACACCTATTTATTATTAAATGAAGACCAATTTAGGAAAATAACGTAGGCATAGGCAAGCATTAAGATATATGAAAATGGCGATTAGATACGTAATTTCTGAAACCGAAACATACGTAAGGTTAAATATTTTTATTCATACTAAAAATTACAGTCAGATTCAAAATTACGCATATGAAGATGTCAAAAGTCTTTATTTTAATGGAATAAGAACTTTCAACCTCTTCATGTTTTTAACTTATGCCGAGTTTACCACCAAACATGGTTTCAGAAAACATTCATTTATTGCCTGACTATTTTTATTTCAATTTTCCTTGTTTCCGATCGCCGTTTACGCCACTTTATCTTAACCGTTAGCCTGATAATTCGAACATTATCCCCATAAATATCGAAAACTGGGTAATATTGTACCATTTGCACCCTCATCCTTTGTTTACCCAAGTTGTTAGCTTAATTAATAGGCCACATCATATGTTGCTTATGGCAAAATGCCAGGGAGTGACGGTCTTCTCAACGTTTCTAAGCAGTGACGTCTTATACGCTCGAGGTCATAAATTTCCTATCACCGTAGATTAAATAGCCTCAATAGGTGTTTTAAATATTAGACACAACATACCTACTTTAATTTACAAAATATACTATTCTTCGTGTTGGCCAACTGTATTAGCAATTTTCGGGATCCTATTCATAAAAATATCAATGTCCAAAAATGGCAATTTATGCGATATCTCGCTCCGATAACGTTGTTTTTTTTTCATGGGCTTTTACAAGTTCGATTAAAATCTGGAAACGTTAATTTTTGTCTTTTATTTTTGCAGTTTAGATGTAAAATTAAATAAAGCTAATGTCATGATTAAAAAAAGATACAACCTTGCAGTATTTAGGAAATATGTATAAGATACGTGTGTAGTAAATAAATATGTATAAGACGTTATTAATTATGGATTTCATGCGATTGAGTCTTGTTATACTCATTCAGTTTTTGATTTTTCCTGTCTTCGGTGGATTTCAAGACCTAGGAACATAATGTTAACCTTTAAATGCATACGGTAGGATGCAGCCTAAATTAACATAACAAAGAATTTAAGATTTATTTAAAAGTGGGAATATTTATAGATTTATAGCATAAGATTGAAACTGATTTCACAAGTTTCAATTTTCACTGTTAGTTTTAACTAAAAACAGTTTTTATTTACTACTAACTTTTGTTTAACTTAAATTAAGTAACAAAAATGTACCAGCGTTCAGTTATTTATGGTAATCCTCATCCTCAATTATGTCCCACTTAAGCCCCACCTTAAAACCAACACATCTTTCTAAGCCAAGACGTGACAATTTACATGTAAAACAGGGAATAAAACACGCACCTCACATTAAGTTAAAACTGCTCGCGTATCAATTTAGCCAACATTACGAAGCAAACCGTGTCGCAATGTTTAATCTGTGGTGAGTTATTAAACCACAGAAGGTCGTAAATGACAAGGAGATAGATGTAAGATATGGCGTTTTGTAAGTTTGTAATCCCTGAGAAGCAATCGCGCTAAAAGCCGCCGACTGCTGCTGATCCTCTGGGTGTCTTGAAGACGTAGTGGCAGCAGAAAAACACAATAAAAGTAAGGAGAAAGTTACAATGAAAATAAACATTCAACACAAAATGGACAACTATTGTTTTCAAGGTACTAGTTAATTCGTGGACATAAAGAGCAAAGTGAAATAAATTTCATTAGGAATCTTCTATGAAAGCATAATAATCAGAAAAGAAAAAGACGAATCGTTGTGCACTGGAAATATATAGTAACATAAACTAATGGATAATTCTTCGAGACTCCGATTTTTGTCTTATTCCTCGGTCCTATTTTTAGGGTTCCGTACCTTGAAAGGAAAAACGGAACCCTTATAGGATCACTTTTTTGTCGAATTTTCGACACTCGCAAGGTAATAAAAACGTACAGGGTACTCCCGTGAACTCGGAATCTTGAAATTCGGTACAAAGCAACGTCTTATAGCACAGATAAAGGAAAAATTGCGAAAACCGTACAATTTTAGTTACATCATATAATACAAATATTTTTAATAATTTTAAACTTACTACCCCCTTCCGTTATGTAGGGAACCCTCGGTGCGCGAGTCCGACTCGCACTTGGCCGGTTTTTATTATAAGTTATACTAACAATGATTGATCCAAATTTAAATTGGTCTCTGAATAAATGATTAAAATAGTAACTAATATTTAAAATTATTTAACGAAAAAATTCAAGAAAAAATGCATGCTCACATGAAAGTAGATTTGTTCTCAAACAAATATTATTTTGGTACTATCTTTTATTAACTCATTAAGAAAATACTTAACTTTTTGTTTTTGTGTCCAGAGGGATAAAAAAATTAACCACAGAGGAATATAAGCTACCTCTGAAAGAAAAACAAGCTTCTAAACTAAAGACCATTAAAATAAACCCCCGGACATCGAAAATTGGGGCCCCGAAGAATCACCCTTATATTAAGTATAAGTGCGAATGCGAAAGTAACTATTTCTATCTGTTTACACCTACGTTACTATTTCACGCTTAAACCACTAAATGGGTTTATTTTAAATTATTTGTTGCTGTTTTTTTTGTTTTGTAAACGCTACACATAGCTCATCGTTAGCTGCATTGTGAACAGTGTGGTGGCTCGATCTATTGCGCGTTTTAATGATGCCTTCACCGCCTCACAGCCTCACACATGACTGTAACATGTAACCGTGTTTGCCACTTTATAGCTGCACAATGTGGAGTTTTACCGTATGCGGTCTGGAAATCCATTTCTTTTATCTTTATGCTCGACTTAGGGAGGTACCTATCGTAAATGTTGTGTAGACTATCATATTTATCTAGTATGTATCTAACTATATATTACCATGAGATGGTTGTTTTCCCGAACGAGGTGAGGGAAAATAGTTCGAGTGGTAAGCCTTTTAGACCAGAGACCCTTTAGCACCCTACACTCTACTTTTGACCCCATAAAAAGAAAAAAAAAAACAAAGATTATCCACCCACATTGTGGGACTGTGGGTCCAACAATTAAAAATAAAATACTATGAGAATATGGCTGCATGTTCTTTTTTTATTCAAACTGCTTTGGCACAGATATGTACAATTATACATTTTGTAGGTACTTGAAATAGTGTGAAAAAGGACCTAATGTTTTAAAGAGTTAAATTAGTTGAACAGTCGGTCAGCCAATTCCGATTGGCTTCGATTCTATCCGATTGGATTGCTTCCGATTGGCTGTAAATGTGTTTTATGATTGGTGAATTTCATGTGGTGAAGTATTTTGGTTGGCCAAATTCAAATTGTTTATTTTTCACCTGTATTAGTTATAATTATAATATAAATATATATGAAAACTAACTTAAATCTAAAACAGGAGGCCTTATGGCATTGTACCGAGGATGCTGATGGCATTTCCTCGCTGTATCGCAATGCTGGTGGCCGATTTTTGAGTGTCGAACGCTCGACTTTTCACTCGAGATCTGTCAAAACTATGACGTTTTGACAGATGTCGAGTACTGAATACTTTGTGTACATCATAATAATTGTATGCATATTTTCCCTAACTGTCCTACTTTAGCCCCGCTTGATAAGCCTAATATGAAACACTTTTCGAGCATGAGAAGTGAAAAAACTGTTTTTATATCAAATGCAAGCAGCAAGCATTTTGCTTATGTGTTATATAAAAGTTTTTTGTTTATTATACTTAACATTGTTTTTTATTTTAACTCTTTAAATATCTAGTAATATATTAACAATTCTACAGTGTCGAAATTACAGCGAAAAGCTTAGTATCACGTAATTTACACAACTCTGCTACAGTGGACAGTATTGACACTAAGTTATACTCAAACACTGTTTGCTACCAGCTTCAACAAATACTGTGAAGTAACATAAACAGTTACTGTACTGAAAACCTGTGTACACTGCAACGTGTCTCGCATTTGAGTTGGAATTAATTATTCTTATAACTAATTAAGTATGACTGTAGGAAACTAACAACATGAAGGAACTTTTATTATCTTGATATGAATTATTGTTATCATCTCGTCCTCCTAGCGTTATCCCAGTACAGTTGCACCCTTTACCCTGAATGATGCCCGGGATCCGCTACATAATCCCAAGATGTCCCAATGGGACTACTTTGCAAACAGGCACACATGCATGCATGCAAGCAAGCAAGCACGCATGATTTTTCAAGGCGCTCCGCTTAGCTTTCCTCCCTTCCGCCTTAGTCTTCTGATTCTAACAACATTATAGTCTAAGCAGTGGCCAAGTTTATTATGTATAAATGAAAATTGGCTAAACGTGTAAAATTCGGAATGTAGTGCTCGAAAAGTGAAAAATTGATTGTGAAAAAAACCGGAAAAGTGCGTGTCGGACCACGCGCAATGTAGGGTTTCGTAGTTGTCCACCCGCTACATTTTGTGGACAAAAACTTGAATTACATATGTGGATGCGATAAATTACCAAGAAAAACACGTGACATACGATATTTCTCCTAGTTTCACAAGGTGATTACTTAACTGTACGTAAGGCTGACTGAAATATAATTTTTCACACACAATATTATTTAGCTCAATCTCGTATGTTTAAAACTTATCCTATCATTCCACACAATTCATCAATCTTTGGCACAGATCTTTCGTTCTCACTCAATCTTATTAACGCAGCAATCAGCAATCGAAAGTAAGAAAATCAAAGTCAGAGTAGGTACTTCGATGGTTCAAACTACAATAAACATGAATAGGGTTCAGTAGATTCGGACCTCATTTGAAACAATGGGAGCCTCTTCAGCCATAAAGTTGTCGAAACTCATTTGGTGAATCCTTGAGTAGCCAATGTTCGAAAAATACTTTCGGCTGGCTATCAGACTTGTGATGGTGCAAACTTAAGGCTTATTACCCAAATGCAACCTGAAGTGTGATTATGTACAGTCAAGTTTTGTCACTGGTTTACTGTACCTTGTCTAACTGAGAAGAGTCCAGTGGGGCTAGCATAACATGCATCTCGTCTCTACTCGCCCGCGAGATAGGCTACCTATCACTGTCTGATTAATGCTGTCAAAAAGTGACAGGTAGCTTATCTCGCGCGCGAGTAGAGACGGAATGCATGTTGTGCTAGAGGGGCTGCAAGAAACGCAGCTAGGCGCGACATGGGTCGGACTGTCTCTACGGTATGCGGCGGTACCGGGACGAATAGGGACTAGGTATATGAGTCTGTGTTGTCGCGAAGTTGCGATCACGCGGTGGACGTCCCCGCCGGCGGGAATGTCTAAGTGTATTGTATGACGCGTCGTATCTGAGTTGGACGCCGCAAGCGCAGCGTTCCATCTTTCGATGGACGCTGAGACAATACTGATCTAAGATTTGGTTGGAACCGCTCAACCAATCTCACTAGAGCGCAAACTCTTAGAGTATTCCTGTGTTTAAACCGCCCGCGTGGTCGTGTCGGAGGTTTCCCCTGAACTTTTCCCAGGCAACTCTCCAACCGCGCACTCCTATCGCTTTATTGGGCCCGGCCTATATAGTCACAGACAAGTTAAAAGAAAAAGCAACCTGAAGTGTTATTATGTACAGTCGAGTTCAAAAACTATGTGCACGGACAAAGTGAAACGAAGACTGACGAAATGAAATTGTACTTCTAATATTTATAAGATATTAAGTTTTATGTAAAACAAGAGTAATGGGGTAAAAAACATAGTATATCTCACTAAACCAATAACGTCTAAAACTAAATTATAAACACCACATTAAAAAATAATGCCCCCAGGTCCCCTTCACTGGTTATCGGGCCCAGAAGGCTGGCGGCGTTGTCCCTAAACTTTTACTCTGGCCAAAATATCTGCCAGCCCTGAGAGACCTCAGACAATAGTTCAAGGTCAGATTTGGAAAAAAACTTCCCCCGTTTTAAATTAGCCGAGGCAACTTCACACTTGTACCATACAACCAACAAACCCGAGGGAGGTCCTTGCTTTATCTCTGATATTGGCATTTTATCTGAACGATTCGTTGATATCCTTTCATTAGCTGTGCCTTTATTTTACACCTTGAGCATCAGAGCTTTGCATTAAGCAGGCTTAACGGTTTGTTATTACGCCTTTAACTATTTTCCACTCTGTATTATTCAAACCTTAGATGCATGTATAAAGACTCTTTGACATAAAGCAAATGCTAAACTATTTCATCTAGACCTCCAATTCATCACGCATGTATCATGCGTTGTGCCAGTCTCTGCTGCAGTATGGGGTGGCCGTCTGGGGTAGAACAGATAAAAGATTTATGGTATCTGTTGAACGCGCACAAAGAGCAGTGATCAAAGTACGAGTAATGTACAGAAAGCGTTACCGCTATCCTACTGAGGAGTTGTACAGGGAAACCAAACTCCTCAGAGTACAGCAGCTATTCATTATCAAAGCAGTCACTCGCTACGTAACGTACGAACGCGTACGTGCTTAACCTTATTCTACTCGTAATACATCCAAAGAAAAATAGGAACAAACATTTTCGTATAATGCCTGAAACGTTGCCAGAAAATAATACCAACATAACAATACGCACAATTTTAATCATGTCAAAACAGGAATTCAACGCCAGCAATGATTAAAAAACCAATTACGCACAATAAAAACACAATGCGGCCGGAATCAGGCTTAATTCCTCTAGAGAACAGGCTGTCTGATCTCTGACAGACGGATAAGGAAGAAAACAACCAAATTGTATACATTACGGGGTCTAATGTACGTTAACTAGACAAACGGAATATAAGTCGTGAAACAAAATCCTTCGAGCTCGACTAGTATTGTAAAATGGTGGGTACGTTCCATTAAATGTAACAAAAGATTATTGAAAATATTTACAGTCATACAACGATGGATTATCTGACACGATGACGTGCCTATAATGATAATATACAAAACGAGTCATTATGATAAAAAATCAAAACAGCGATATTTTTGGATTTGATATTTAACGATAGTGACATTTTGGTACCGTAAAATGGGGTGAGTAGGCACAAAACCGAAGTTCAATTCAAACCCGGATAAAAGTTTATTTTTGTATGTGGCACATTGATGGTTTTTTTATGATTTTTGTGTTCATTACTTTACCGATAAACACAAAAGTTGGAAATCCCACCTCACCCCGTAGTCCAGGTAGGTTAGGGTGAGGTGGGATTTCATACTAAGGTGAGTTAGGAAAATTGTTGGATCGACACTTTGGGATTATGAATATTAGAATAGTCTGATTTGTAATTAGAATTTATAAGTTACGTAGCAGTAGCCTATAAAAACTAGCTCACCCCTCTGTCATCCCTACTCTCCCCATTCATGACCCAAGTGTCCTCGCAATCCCTACTTACCCCATTTTACGGTATTAAAATTACCCACTCAAACTCAACAAAATAGGGACAGCATACACGTAATATTTTTTACGAATTATATAGGTAGTTACAACCTAATTACTGGAATTTGAGGTTAAAAAGTGCAGATTACATTTTATCGTCCGTCTGTGAACGTCACGCCATGATCTTTAGATGGAATTAGCCAATTATTTGTTGCGAAATAGAAGCCCAAAACATGACTACAACTAAGCAAAGACGTTAGCGTGTCGAGGTAATTTTGTGCACCTTATCTAAACGACGGCATATATTTATTTCTATTTCCAACACGCAATGAACAGCGTTCACAATCACAACATCCGTTATACAAAACGACTTAAGCGAGAAGCGTATAAAGTCAACTTACGACATTATATGACTGAAACTGGCATTTGTCACTTACAGCGCTCTCCTTATCGTTCTTATTAACTCACTTAATAGGCCTGGGCTTAATACACGTCTTTGTGCTTTGTTCGTATTTTTAGCTTTAATGTGTTTCGTCTGAAGAGAGCGTCCGGGCTATAGACGCATTACTATACGTAGTCTGGCTAATGAAAGCTGAGACTTTAAAAACGCGGAAAATTAAAAAAAACCTGCTAGGTGCAACACAGTGAATAATGTTTAAAAAAATATTCAGACTTTAACACATATATATACACAATAAAATTGTACAAAAGAAGATTTATGATATTTAAAGAATTTAAGCGGAATTTAATTACGATACGATCTGCTATATACTTTTTTTGACCCGTAAAGGATCAAGCAATGTTTTTCTCCAGTGACTCAACAATGAAGTGACGTTTGTCACAGTTTACCGTTGCCATTTAAAATTTTTTATATAACACTTAGGCTGGGTTGCATCAAACCGTCTGTAATAGTAAGCGGTGTTCGTCAAATCTATGGAAAGGTTGACAAGTTTCTATGGGATGACAGCTGCCGGCGCCATATTTGACGATGACCGGTCTGTGTTCGTACGTTGGTGCAACTGGCACTTAGGCTGGGTTGCATCAAACCGTCCGTAATCGTAAGCGGTGTTCGTCAAATCTGATTGTATGGAAAGTTTGACAAGTTTCTATGGGATGACAGCTGCCGGCGCCATATTTGACGATGACCGGTCTGTGTTCGTACGTTGGTGCAACTGGCAGTTAGTCTCGGCTTTCATTAGCCAGACTATCACTTGATTATGCATCGTCCGCGTTGAAGTCGTCAATCTTATTTAAACAGCATCGGCGCGATAGTCGTACTTGAATTTGGGGAGTGATAACGCTATTTATAGTGAAACTGATATTTTTGAATATTTCAAAAAGTACACAGAAGCGGTTTGCTTAATCGCATTTCTGCACTATTTTATTTAAGGCGCAGGGTAGGGCAAGGCCTTCCCGATACAAACTTTGTGCACGTTTTATTCGTCGGTTTTGGCACTAACAAATATAATAATTTTTTTGGTTGTAAATATTAGATATGCGAAGATCGTGATGTGAAAATTTTCAAATATTTCAAAAATCTTCAAAAATTAAAAAAAAAATTAAAAAAATTACATCACGAAATAGCTATCAGACAAATAAGCATACTGACCAAAAGTCATAACTTTAATGCAAACACAAACGAAGTAAATCCTGCACAAAGTTTGTATGGAGAGAGCTTGCCCTACCCCTCCTCTTAACAAAGCGCGCATGGAAAAAGTAGGTTCTCGCACTTTATTTAAGGTTCTGCTTGTACTCATACTCATACATTCACAGTTTCACAAATATGTGACAATTGTGAAATTAAGCCCGCCGTTTGTATAGTGCACGCCATCCACGACGACGCGCCCCTCCACAGCCAATCTCATACTAAACTGTGCGCAGTTATGCGGCTTGGGCTGTGGAGGGGCGCCCCTTCGTAGATGGCGCGCACTATACGTTAAGATTCCTTTTAGTGTAATAAAGATGGAATATAAAAATATGTGTTAAGCGTATCTCATGAATTTTCACAAAATTGAGAGTCATATGGAGTTGAATCCATATACAACGGGTTCCTTAGTGAAGGATTACTTCCAGATGTTCCAACAAAAGGAAGCACTAAGGAGGCTTCATCTTAGCAATGATGAACCGTCTCAGCAACAATATAGACTAAAGAATAAAATTCACTCTAGGCTCTGTACAGTTTCTACATCGAACAAACGTTACTCAGTAAGTAGCTCGATTCCACTCACACCACAGATTCGGTTAAAGACGCTCAACCCATCTCGCTGAAGCACAAACTCTTAGAATTGCGTGTTTCAGCAGCCCTCGTTGTCGTGTCGGAGGTTTCCCCTAGATTTTGTCCAGGCCTTTCACCAACCGCGCACTCCTATAGCATTAAAAGGCCCGGCCTATAAAAAAAACAAACGTTGGCGCGATGTATCTTGTTAGTACTGTCATTTTATGCTAAAAAAGGGGTATACGTAGAGCGAAATGCTTGGAACACAATTTTTGACTTGGTAACTTTGTTCGGGCTAGTTAGGAGGTTAACCTATCAAAATTCCCCGCACCTATCGGATAAACTAACGGATGAAGCTATAGTCTTCAAATTTATACAGTTTGAGCATCTTGTGGACCCAAAGCTATACAAATTGTTCAAACATATTTTTATGGGTTTATAAGGGGGGCTCCCATACAACTAAACGGGGGCGCGAAAAAAAATGTTGCCTACCCCATCAAGTGGGGTATCGTTGAGTAGAGCTCATTGAGTACATAAATATAGTATTTTTGTTTTTCAAAATATTGAAAAATAAAGAAGTGAAGCCACTTAAATTATCATAAATAAATATTTTCCCCCTTTAAAATTTCATTAAATATTAATCCTAGCGAAAAAAAGTATGTAACCTTTTTTGTAGATATTTTTATGTACTTAGATCACTTATGCCTCAGAACGTTTTTTGATATGTGTCACCGTTTACGAGTTTTTTACGAAATACCGAAAAATGGGACCTTTAAACCCCCCTCTCCCCCCCCAGCGGCGGGGGTAGGTGCGGGGAATTTTGATATGTTAACCTCCTAACTAGCCCGAACAAAGTTACCAAGTCAAAAATTGTGTTCCAAGCATTTCCCTCTATATCAAAATGACAGTACTATGTAGGCAGTGTCATCTAGCGTCCAATTACCTACACTTGCACGTGACAAGAGTTTGTGTTATTATTATTATCGTACGGCCTTGAAAACTAGTCCTGCGTGTGTTACAATAGTACATTACTTAACAAGGGCGGTAAAACAAAGAATGTCTCAGATCGCTGGTATTTGACGCCCGAGCCGAAGGCAAGGGCGATAAATATGCGATCTGAGGCTTTCGTTATTACCGCCCGTGTTAAGTACAAAATTTTATGTCACCCCCTGGCCAGGAAGTGGGATTTTCCGCGCGCGAAGCGTGCGGTAATTGCCGCTTTAAGGCCAGGTGTGACATAAATCTATTATGAGTATTGTGACTAGTGCTACAGGTTTTTGGTTATATTTGAGGCCTTTGCTCAGAAATGATAAAAAATCCAGTAGGTAACTACTAATTATTTTCTCCTGAGAAAAAGAAAGTCAAACTCGGTAAGACTATTTGCAACCTGTTGAGTATACAAAAAAAAAACAAGAACACTATATTGCAATAGATGTTAGCTATTCTTCTAATGATGACATAGCACCCTCTTAACAATAATTTAGGGCCAGGAGATTCTACGGAAAATGGACCAAAAATCAAGAAGGATGGTTCATTAAGAGAAGGGATTGGGTGTTTCAATTACTTCAGTGTACCTAAAATATATTTTTTTCAGATAATTATTTTGTAGAGGTGAATCGTCTTCGGGGTTATAGAAAATGAAAATGGTTTAATTTTTGGAGTTTTCTCAAGGTTCCGCTTAATATTTACGGTATTTTCTTAGGAAGATCATTCTGAATAGGTATTTCGCATACCATTATGACGTCTCGCTGTGATACGTTAAAGGATAATTCACGCTAGACCGTTCCGTGTCCGAGCCGCCCGTTTTGTAGTACAAGAAATCGACGGACGCGCGACGGCCGTAGATTTCTTGTACTAGAAAACGGGCCGGCCCGGTCACGGGTCGGTCTAGCGTGAATCATCCTTAAATCGTGCTTGGAAGGTTTATGACGCAAGTAATACCTGCTGTTGACGTTATCTGGTAGGAAGTTAATTTTTTGGGCAAGGCTCTGAAATAAGGGCCTAAAAAATCTGAAAAAATATTTTCTGGAAAGTTGGTATCTCACTGCTTTTTAGGTTTTTCAATATTTTATTCCCTTTTTTTGTTTATAGAATAAAGCACGTTCAATCCTGTCTTTGTAACTCAATAACAAAATAAGTCGAATAGGTGACAAACATTGGACCTTTTACCTTACGTTACCGGGTAATGTAACCACAAATTACTCCGCGGCTGTCATTAGCATTCCAAGCTTACCCGTTTAATTATGAGTCTCTAAACAACATACGTCAGACATTTTCTAAGTAAAATACCGTGTTCTGTTTTTTAATTAGCAACGCAAAGAGCATTAATCCTTTGCTTAATTTAAGACTAAGTTTAAGCCCTTGTAGAGGTAAATATGACATATAAATTTTGCATTTTAATGTGGTTCCCATGTATTTTTTTATATGATACACAAACACTACACTAACGAAGGATATTAAACATTTATTGTGTTGAGTTTTTTTAAACTGTTAACTTAGGGACCTATTAAACTCTTAAATGATGATTCACGCTGGACCGTTCCGTGTCCGGGCCAGCACGTTTTGTTAGGGTTCCGTAGTAAACAAGGAACCCTTATAGTTTCGCCATGTCCGTCCATCCGTCCGTCCGTCCGTCTGTCCCCCGTTTATCTCAGTAACTGTTAGTTCTAGAAAGCTGTTATTTGGCATGAGTATAGATATTGATGACGTTGACAAAACGGTAGAATAAAAACTTGAAAAAAAGATTTTTTTAGGGTACCTCCCCTACATGTCGTGTGGGATATCGTTGGATAGCTCTTTAGATAGGTTTTTAAGAGCATTTTTTGATTCAAGAATCGGTTAGCGTGATATTAAGCTTTGAAGTGATAATTTTTGTTATGGTCAAGTGTCCCCCCCCCCCCCCCCTGCCAGCTAAACGGTGGCTACTAGGCATGTGAAAAAAAACATGGTAGTAGTATATACGATGAATTTAAAAGGAAAACTATCACAGCTAAGTAGACAGTACTAGTTAACGAGTAATAGTCGAGTTTAAGAAATGTACTTTGCAAAAGCAAACTTTCGTACAATTTCCATTGATACCTTATCTAAGGCTTAGATAATGTTATTAATTCTGGCAAAAACATAGTGAATTTATAAGTTCGTAAACTTTTCAGTCCACATAATATAACAGGTGGACAACTACGGAACCCTACATTGTGCATGGCCCGACACACACTTGGCCGGTTTTGTTGTACAAGAAATCGACGGACGCGCGACGGTCGTCGATTTCTTGTACTAGAAAACGGGTCCGCCCGGACACGCCGGAACGGTCTAGCGTGAATCATCCTTAAGTACATCTCTAGAAAGTTCAAGAATAAAAACTGGACAAAAGTTCATTTTCTTAGACAAATTCATCAGTCGACACTTCGACAGTGCCATTATTCTCTGTCTCTCTCACTTCTACCCTAGAATAACGTCATAAAATTTGACAGGGGATTCAGAGATAAATCTGCACTGCGGATTATTCTGACGTTAAACGTACATTCGTTACCTGCAGGCCTAATTATCTTCTCGTTTATCGGAACACATAAATCATCTGTTCCTTTCTGATAACCATGTTAACGCCATAAATGTATATTAGGTAATATCCCATGGGTGCCGAACGCAAACATTATCAGTCAAAATTTTGTCTCGCTTGCTTGCTAACAATATTCGCTGGGGTGCGCGATGACAGCGCCAACTAGCGGTCACAATTACGGCGGACTTAGAAATATCCATTGGCTGGCTATCATTAGTTCATTACGAAAAGAAGTAAACAAACAAATAATTTCAATGAAATATCGTAATTTTCATATATTCTATTCGATCACGTAAACCTATTTCACGCCTAAAATGGCTAAATCAATGAATTTCAGGTAGTACACACGGACTTTCCAATGGCTGACCTCACGAGAAATAAGTAAAGAAATAAACAAATATAATTGAATAACGCATTTCATATATATTTGAGACGATCATTTATGATTGTAGTGTCGTAAATAATGCAGACTTTTTGTGTATCTTCAGTTTAACATGGCTAAATTAATTATAAAAACTCCAATGAAGTGCGCACTGCAAATCCTGTCATGTGGCTTTGGGTACCATGGCGATCGATTGGCACTGAAATAAAGCAACAAATAAATTATAGTAACTTAACCTAACAGCATACAGCTGATACAGCATATAAAATATAATATGAAAAATGTTGCTTTATAGCTTAGCTTTCTTAGTTTTTCCTCGACAACGATTGTCCATTTCATTTGTTGTGCTCGTTTCTAACTTGCTTGTGGAAATTTATAGAATTAGTGAATACTGTTTGTGCCATTTTTCTTGCAGTTAACTACGTAGTTGGTTTCGTAACGCATGTTTATTTATTTTTACTTCAAATGCACGGATATGTAAATTTCGCTAGTAAAAAGTGACAGTTGGTCCGCCATAAGTTCTTTTTTTGGCCACGGTGCGCGCTGCTATCGATTCGTGGTTCGCCCACCACCTACTTCGCACGCAGCGAATACCTAAGCTCGATACGCTGCTTGCTGCTCGGTCACGGAAAATCAGCATGAGAGAATATGTTTTTTGTTAAAATGGATCATTATTTTTAGGGTCCCGGATTCCATTTTGAAAAATGCACAAAATTGCACAATGCACATTGCAAATATGTATGTTAATAGGTGACACTTAGTCCTGTTCTAGATAGAAACATCCTAATATCCTAATCCTAATTATATTATATATTCTATATTATAATATTATAAACGTGAATGTTTGTGCGGATGTATGGATGTACGTTCCGCTTAATCTCAAAAACTACTGAACGGATCTCTATGAAACTTTCCAGTGTTGTAGCTTAGACATCAGAATAGGACATAGGCTATAATTTATTTCAAAACTCATCCCCCTAGGGAGTTTAAAGGGGGTGGTCATTTTGTATGGGGAAGAAAATTATCTTTAAGATAGAAACTTAAAACTTCTGTAATAGACTAAGCATTAAAATAGAAGAAAACAGTTTTCAGCGTTTTTCGAAATTCGCCCTCTGAAGGGTTGAAAAGTGGTTGAAAGTTTGTACGGGGAGCAATTTTTTTTAAACGAGAAACTTGAAACTTTGTTTATAGACCTAGCATTCAGTTACAAGAAAACTAATTTCAGCGTTTTTGGAAATTCACCTTCTGAAGGGATGAAAGAGGGGTTAAAACCGGGGGGGGGGGGGGGGGGGGGTAAGTTGTGTATTTTAAAGTGAGTGACTTTATACTTCGCGGGTGGACATGGCGGATCACAGATAATATATAAAATAAATGCGTTTTTGAAAATTTAACCCTCAAGGGTCTAAAAAAGGGGTTTGAATGTTCTAAATGAGGGACTTTACAAATGTCGTTAGTAGTCATTTAGTAGTAATATATAGAGTAGGTTATTAACTAGGTAATTAGATGCAAACATTAGGTAAAAAAACTAGACTATCCGTGCGAAGCCGGGGCGGGCCGCTAGTTGAGAATATGTTAAGATACCTAAATAGGTTCGTGTTTTTTACCTGATAAAGACCCTTAAGGCGCCTGTAGAGGCAAGGCCTTCCCCATACAAACTCTGTCCAAGTTTTATTCGTCAGTTTTGGCACTCCCGCATATATTTTTTGCGTGGTAATATTGAATATACTTGTAATGTTGAAGAATGTCAAGCAAAAAAATTCAACATTTTCAAAAAAAATTCAATTGTTTAAAAAAAAAAAACTTGAGGTTTTGGCTAACAGAAAAATAAGCATACTGACCAAAAATCATAAGTGTAATGCAAACACAAGCGAAGAAAAACTTGCAAAAGGTTTGTATGGAGAGTTTACTACCAAACGTGAAATTCACATTTTCCATATCACTTTGACGTTCCAACCCGCCTGCATCGGAGATTTCAATCACATAGCGAGCGTTTATGAAGACTCCATCAACTTGATGGACACATTTCGTGTCATATATCACTCCAGTCAGTGTACAAATAAGTGCATTGAGGCACATCAGATACAGAAAACAGTTTAGAAATTCATGCAAATTTAAAGATTGACTTGAGAGGCAATTTTAAGGATTAGAAAAATAAAATTTGCTGTCGTGGTCCAAAAAGTAACCTTATTTCACGATCATGTATTAAGTCTTCGAAAATAAAAGATCACGCGGTATTTCACCAACAAGATGGGCCGATCACGTGAAAGACTCGTCGTCCTCCAAATTCTACACCATTGTAAGAGACGCGCTGCACAGGAACCGGTGGCGGCATATACTAGGCTTCTGTACTTTTTTGCCAGTTATTTACAAGATCGAAAGCAATATGTTAAACTTGCTGGATGTGTATCTCAACATTATTACACTCGTTCTGGGGTAAGTCAAGGCAGCACGCTAGGACCGACACAATTTTTAATAATGATCGATGATCTGCCGAAGGTTGTCAGCGAGGCACATTGTTTAATGTTTGCAGATGACATCAAGCTATTCCACAGTATCAAAGATGACAATGACCGTTTACAGTTACAGACAGACATAGACGCTATTGCTGAATGGAGTGAGAACAACCGACTTGATTTTAACGCCTCTAAATGTGTGTATATCTCTTTCACCAGACTCCGCTCACCTATCGCTACTGATTACACTCTCCGTGGAATACCACTTCAAAGGACCGACCAGACACGGCGACTTAGGACTGACTTTGGATACCCAACTAGACTTTAGGAACTATATTACGACGACTTGTAAGAGGGTTTCTAAAACAATGGGCTTTATAATGAGAATGGCTTCCCAATTCACTAGCATCAAAGTCGCAAACATGTTGTACAATGTGTATGTTCGAAGTAGGCTCGAATTTGGTACAGTAGTTTGGGACCCACAGGAAATTAAATATGACACATTGTTGGAGCGGATACAACAGAAATTCGCCAGGTACATATACAAAAGACGATACGGATACTACCCATATATGTATCCATCGCTCTTTGCCTCGGGAATGGTCGGGCTCCACACTGGAGACACGGCGCAAGCTGCTGCATACTATAGTGCACTTCTACCAAATACTTAACAACAAAGTTGACAACGCGACCGTGCTGGAGCAAATGGGCCTGCAGGTGCCACGCGCGAGCGGGCCAGCGGTCGGCGCGACGGGCGGCGCGGGTGGCGCGGTGAAAGCGCGACGCCCGCGGCGCTTGTTCGCTGTGCCTGACGTGCGCACGAGGCGCGGTGCGAACGCACCCACCGCTAGAGCACGGCCGCTCTAAACCACATTGTGCAAGAGGCAGGCGACGTTGATATATTTGCTGACAGTATTGGAGTGTTCTGTAGGAAAGTTTTAGCTCTAATGACCTATTTACTGTAATATGAAAAAATAGGCTGTGCTTTTTGACTTTTTACGTATTTAAAACTGTTTGTTAATTTTATTGGTGTATAATGTTGAAAATATATGTGTTGCTATTACTGTATGTACGTAAATAATTATGCATAATATAGTTTGTACTATGTATATGTATATGTAATAATTTAGCTACCACATAAGTGTTTTGGTGTAATACTGTCAACTTATGTGAGAATAAACAAATTGAATTGAATATCATCCGTTCCAGATGCAATCCTGATGCTGACCACGATCCTCGGACATGAGGTACCGACCAGAGAGAGGAAGATATTAACTCGTAAATGTACTAAACAACCACCCTTGTATTTTAATGAATGAAAAAAAAACTTCTATTATTTTTAACCGTTTAGCTGGCAGGGGAAGGGGGACACTTCAAAGCTTAATATCACGCTAACCCATTATTTAATCAAAAAATGCTTTTAAAAACCTTATAATATTTTAAAAAGAGCTATCCAATGATAGATAAACCACACGATGGGGTTTGGCAGAAAAAACATTGCACCACCACTTTACATATAGGGGATCACCCTAAAAACAAATTTGTTTTAAGATTTTATTCTACCGTTTTGTCGGTGTCATTGATATGTATACTCATGCCAAATTACAGCTTTCTAGTACTAACGGTTACTGAGAAAAACGGGGGTCGGACGGACGGATGGACGGACGGATGGACGGACGGACGGACGGACATGGCGAAACTATAAGGGTTCCTTGTTTACTACGGAACCCTAAAAAAGCGTTAACTCTCTTTAAAAAATAAACATCAAAAACCTGCCTACAAAATCGGTGACAGTCAGCTCAAGCGGAAGCTCCATAATGGACGCTCTGTCAAAAAACCCATCAGTAATTATTAAAGGGTGAAAATTCCTACAAAGTACCCCTAATCTTCCTGTCTATGAAGGCCATCATTCGGGTACGGCGACCCATTAAATCAATTGCTTGTTCCCATTGTTTCGTTTGACTTTAAAACAAATTGCGTTTCCCTCCGCAAATTGGTTGTGATTTTTCAAACGAGTTCTGCGTAATCTGAGGAATGGAACGCATTCTGTCGATGTTTTTAAGTTCGATCTCGATTTTAAAAAAGAAATTGGTCCATTTCAGTTACGTACATAAATCAGAATATAAATTGTTGCTATTTCGAAACTGTCGTCGATGACAAGAAGTGTTATATGATAATAAAAATAAGAAGCTTTTAAATCCCTTTATATTCCCCTTAGGTGTTATATTTCGTAAAATCGCTTCATTATGGTTGGTTTTATTAGCTATATAAATACCCAAATCTAAGAATATTAAGCTTTCAGACTCATTTATTTTGGTTCTGATTGATGGACCAATCAGGACTCAGGACGCTTTTATACTTTATTATCGACTTTATTGTTTCATTTGCTGCTGCATTTGACGACCGCTTTAGCTTAGTTGGTAGTGACCCTGCCTACGAAGCTGGAGGTCCCGGGTTCGAATCCCGGCCGGGGCATTTATTTGTGTGATGAGCACGAATGTTTGTTCTTGGGTCTTGGATGTTTTCTATGTATTTAAGTATTTATTTATCTATATAAGTATGTATATCGTCGCTTAGTACCCATAGTACAAGCTTTGCTTAGTTTGGGACTTGGTTGATTTGTGTAAGATTGTCCACAAATATTTATTTATTTATTTTATTTTTATTTATAAATAGACCATAGGCTATATAGACTTTAGTTTATAAACCAAAGAGTTTTACCATGCCGCGGACGTCCACGGTTAAGTATAAAAGCGCCCATTGACTTACATAGCTAAAGCAAAGATAGAAATTAACCAAATGTATATAAGAATATTGGGTATCTTGGTTGTATTACTGATGATCTCAGTCATCGTCAGTAATACAACAAGAAATTCAAAGGCTCAAAGATCAGTCAGGCAATATACATATAAGTATATAACACGCAATAGCATCTTTCTTTCTTTTTCACCCGCATTCACCCCACGCGAGTGGATTACACGAAACGAGAACCAAATCCGAAAAGTACTAGAGGTGTGTTGGTATCATCTTACCTGAATAACGAAGGGACACGCCTTTTACCTTAAGCTGTGTTTTGTAACAAATATAATAAAACGATCTGAATAAGAAAGTGAACTTCTTAAACCGCCATTTATTTTTACCAAGATAGATCGAAGCTGGCGTAGGTAGGTAGGTACATTTTGTACTTTTTTATAAAGACACTCCATTGAAGTTGCATTCACAGCTGCTACTTTATCTATATATGTATGTATAATTGTATATCGTCGCTTAGTACCCATAGTACAAGCTTTGCTTAGTTTGGGAATAGGTTGATTTGTGTAAGATTGTCCACAAATATTTATTTATTTATTATTAAACTATGGCATTCATTTATTCATTGATAAAACATATACTTCGCCTTCATTCAATCCCTCAAAGGTTAGCTGGAAGAGATCCCTCATAGGGATAAGTTCGCCTTTGTACTTTAATCTTATGTGACATGTATATTGTTTTAACCTGTTTTGTGTACAATAAAGTGCTTACATACATACATACATACTTCGTTTTTTCATGCAATTTCAGGGAAAACAATCTTGAAACGGGAAAATATGTATATTTATACGTATACGTCGTGCTATCTTTGAGACGTGATAAGCTACTGAAATAAGTGAAAATAGTACAATATTATCCTTTGATGTCTTAGCAAAACGAAGAATTATAGGCGAAAACGACCGTTAAAATCCTAATCTTAAAAAAACGGCGTATAGATTGTTATGTAATTTTAGTACATTTATGTATTTTTCTTAGCACTAACTTTGATTTCGGATATTTTCATATGACATTACAGAATACAGAATACAGACATTTATTGGTAAAAAATAGGTAAACATTTTACAAGTCATATTTAAACTACATTAATACAACATTTTAAAATAAATATAAAAAAAATTAGGTGCATCATGTATTGTGTTCTCATTGACAATAGTGGGTCAATGATCATTTGGTATTTTAGTAAACTCATCGATTGAGTAGTACTCGTAGGCCTTCTCAATGAGCATCAATGTGAGTTTAGTTTTAAACAATGTGAGTTTAGTTTTAAATATAGTGTCACTTTTGGAGTCCTGTATTTCGGCTGGTACTGCGTTGTAAATGGTTGGTCCCATGATGCTGAGCGACCGCCGTGACTTGGCGAGCCGGCGCCGTGGTTTACATTACCAAACACTGTTATTATTTTCATATATTACTTCACTCCAAGCTGTAACACAAACTTAAAACATGTTACATTTGTATAACACGATTTACATTTATGTATCTTATATCTTTAAACGAGCAATTCTTGTATATTTATTTATTTATTTCAGGGATCTCGGAAACGGCTCTAACGATTTTGATGAAATTTGGTATGTGGGGGTTTTCGGGGACGAGCAATCGATCTAGCTAGGTCTCATGCCCGGGAAAACGCCGAGCAAAGCTCGGCCGCCCAGATATTCTTATATCTTTAAACGAGCAATTCTTGTATATTTATTTATTTATATGCATATTTATTTCGGGGATCTCGGAAACGGCTCTAACGATTTTGATGAAATTTGGTATGTGGGGGTTTTCGGGGACGAGCAATCGATCTAGCTAGGTCTCATGCCCGGGAAAACGCCGAGCAAGGCTCGGTCGCCCAGATATTTTACCTTTATTTCCGACTAACCGGTATAAAATACCGGTACTTTAAGTATGCGTAGAAAGCGCGAAAGGCCTCTAAAGAGAATTACGACAAAAATGGTTTAAAGTAATCGGCACCCTTATTCCAGCTTATGAACCGTTAGCAAGAAAGACAAAGTAGCAAGTCCTCCTCATTATAAATAACTAGGCAGCGGGAAGGTGTTGGGGGTTGACCAAGGAATTCGCAATTATTTGCAATGCTAAAGCAGGTACCAAAACCAGTACATTAACTTTAGAAAACTGCCGTAACGTAAAGTTAAGCAAGTGTACAGTCATATGTATTTTTTATTTATTACTAAAATGTATCACCCCACACCTGACACTATGTTTAATAGAATAAAATATCTTCATACAATAAAACGTGTATTCATTTAACCACCATGACAATCAACAACCCCTAGCAACCAAACACAGATAACGTAACAGCAACAAAATACAAAACAAGAAAACCGCCGTTACGTAAATCAAGTATGATGATGAATACGAGTCAGGTGTATATGCAACTGTTGGTTCTTCTTAAGTATAAATAAATAAACATTGCTTAGGATGCCTACAACAACAACAAACAACGCTTGATATGCAAACATTGCCTTTCCATTAGAGCTATGCTGTGAGGATGTGAAAGCTACGCTACGAAACTATGTGACCGTTTCCACTAATGCTAAGCTATGTAGTTGTGCGAGGAAGATGTGCTATGAAGGACGGGCAGCCGCGAGGTAGCTATGCGATGTATCAACGGGGGGGGGGGGGGGGCTCGGAGAGCGGCAGCGCGGTGAGGAGAGAGGCGCATACGTCGGTGCACGCATCCATATCACGCATCCACAGCACGCATCCACAGCACGCATCTATACAGCACGCATCCACAGCACGCATCTTTCCATATCAAAAACATAGCTTTGTTGAACCCGTTTCCACCAGAGCTATGCTTTATGGACCAATGAATGTGATTGATGAATTCCATACGCATCCATAGCAACGTAGTATAGCATAGCTCTAATGGAAAGCCACATGACACTTAACCTCGCGTACTGCACGCGGCAATGATGTATTATAAGGAAGAGGTAGAGGTATACGTTGTCTTTGGCACGCGTAATGCGGGCGCCGTAAACAGTTACTTATCTGACTGGAATATTTTGATCGTGCAAAGCTTAACGACTTAGCGAAAGGTATTTTTAGAGTAGACGTCTCTAAAATAAACGGCTGTTGAATTGAAGCATGTTTCAAGTTGAGATTAATTGTAAGGGACTTTAAATTAGGTATTAGGTAAGCTTTAATAGACGCCATTCTGAAAATAATTAAGACTAGGATGGAAATATCGTATTGTTTTAAAAGGAAAACTTAATTTATCTAACACCACCAACTTAATATAATTATCTACTTATTGTAATTACCAAAACGGTAAAACAAAGAATGTCACAGATCGCAGGTATTTGGCGCCCGAGCCGAAGGCAAGGGCGATAAATATGCGATCTGAGGCTTTCTTAATTACCGCCCGTGATAAGCACAACTTTTAATGTCACCCCCTGACCAGGAAGTGGTTATTATGTGTATTAGTGGTTATAGTGGATTATCCGCATTTGCAGCGAGCGGTTATTGCCACTTTATGGTCAAGTGTGACATAAAGAGTATTTGTATTTTATTGTATCACATTAATGTAATGTGAATTTTCGTAGTCGTACCAGTTTCCTTAACATAATCCCGACATTACGGATACCGACCCCTCACATCAATTTCAGATCAATATTAAAAAGGCCATTGCGTAAAGATAAGCGATCTTTAAATGACTACTCTGTTTCGAAGGAAAGCATGCATTAATAAACCCACACACAACCACTTACTCAAAGGGTACCTAATTAGATTTAAGCATTGTTAGCGGTTCAAGCCTTTGGTCTATTTTTTATACTAGCGTTTGCCCGCGACTTCGACCGCGTAAAACTCATTTTAACCATTTAGGCGCAGTCATAATTATCGCACCCAGATACAACATTTCATCCCCTTCCTACAGTCTTATGGGTTTCCAGGATAAAAACTACCCTATGTCCTTGCCGGGGTCTCAAACTATCTCCATGATCAATTTCATTTAATGACTTGTAAATCCTGTGATCTAGCTGATTTATATGGGGATTCACACCCCCATAACAACTATTTAACGAAAGAAAACACCCAACATGGTCTAGTCCACTGATGCGGGTGGCGCAAGAACGGTCATTGTGGCACTCTTTGGGGGAGGCCTATTTCCAGCAGTGGACGTCTTTCGGCTGATATAATGATGATCATCATCATCAATGATGATTAGCTTTAGCTTTAGCAGTAGTTTTACAAAAGCAACTGCTGCTGCTGATCTTGCAACCCAGAGGGAAAAAAAAGGCCTTGTTCAGTCTGATCCGAAGTGACGAACAAAAATGTAACTCCGGTTGTGTCAGCCCTACGGATTTCACCTAAACATGCCGTAACATTCTCGGTTGAAAGACCAGGTAAATAAAATACGCAGTATAATTTATTTATCCCAATACAATCTTATTGAGAGCACTCCTGGATATTGACTGTGTGGATCTCATAGTACGTTGAAGGAATTCGTAAGTCGAGTAATCAAATTCGGGACCTGTTGTCCGGAAATCTTTTTCAGTATAGCTGATAAGGCTGAAATCGGAATGAGACTGAATCAAGAATTTTAATTAGCGTCCTGCTACAATGGCTTTAGTTGCACTGAGTTTGCTTGATAGAATATAAGATAATAGAATAACTCTTCTCAAAAATGGCCAGCAAACTGAACGTTACTCGCTACATACTGGAAGTATAATGTCAGATCAAAATAAAAAACCTGGAATGCCACATATAAATTCTTGTCGAGCTTCATACTGTTTAAAAAGTAGAAACAGGTATTCAGCCAGTTTAACTCGTATTTTACTGTTTGAAACGTTATGTATGTATGTTTTTGCATGTGTCTCAAATAATTTGCGCTTTTCGGTGGAAAAATAAACTTACAATTCTGATAAAAACACAAACGGCGGGAAAGAATGCCGTTTAAAGTTTATGTTTATCAAATATTAATTCAAATCTCGCCATTTTTGAGAAAAGCACTAAATTAGCCTCCGCCGAAATAGCAATTGCAGGCTTCGTATTATCATCTCGCAAGCTCGTCCGTTTAAACATAATATACTTAGCCTGCCTTGCCTGCCCTAATTGCCTTCTTCCCGGCCACAGCAATAACGTACACAGCAATTACTGTTGTTGTATAAATGTTTAAAAAATAAGTTTCAAATCTCAATATCTGCCATTTTTGGGCGCAAAATAAATATTTTTCAGCTACACTTATTGTTACAGTAACGATCTTGAAGAATAGTTAATAACAAAAAGAACAATAAGACTGTATTAGTTCAATATCGTTGGAGTTCTCACTTCGTAAATTTACTTTGTAAGAATAACTTCAAAGTTAAGAAATTGTGAGTAACCACGCGCGTAAATTCTTTGTACTTTCATTGCCACTGAGCCAAAAACAGCTATTGTTAGGAAGTTTCAAAGAATTAACACAGTGTAACGAACGATAGTCAGAAACGTGACTTTGAATACGAGGTTTAAAATTGGCTCGAGCGTGGGTTATGAGTGGGAATTGCTCTTGGCCAGCCAGGGAGCAAAGATGAGGCCGACGGTGAAACGAACTCACCCAGAAAATGCCTATTCACTCGTGCCTTAAAGAGGTCCAGGTTAATATGAACTCAGAAATACAGATGCCGGCTGGAAATTCCAGACCTTATCAGTGCGCATTGTAAAAGATGATGAAATGCGCTTGGTTCGAGTAAGAAGAATTTTAACCAGGTAAGGATGGTAACGTGCTGTACGTCTGGATATCCGATGGAAGAAGGCGGAAGGCGTTATGAGCTCATAGAGCTCCCGAGTACACTCACCGGAGTAAAATTTGTAGAATGCGCTCAGACGCGCTACTTTGTGTCTACTTGCTAGAGTGTTTGCAGCTTAGATCCCACTACCGTACTGTTACCAATGAGCCTCCTGGTTCTGCGATCCACCGAGTCGAGTGTAAGTTGGTACTTAGCCGAGCCATCCCAAAAGTGATTACAATATTCCATTTGTATCTCTATATTCATTGCTTTTGACGTCAATTTTATATTAGTATAAGTTAAGTACATACAGAAAGTTCTTCATCTAACAAAACCGATGTTTGACAGTTTAAAATATGACGTCGTGACAAGTCGTAACACGTCCCGTCGGGCGGCCCATGGGGTAGCAGTCTGCAGACATTATGCAGAGTCGCACGCCTGCGGTCCTTTAGAACATTGCTCTAAGGGTTTCCTTCTTCTTCTTCTTTGAAAAATGGCTTTCCATCAAATTTGTGATGATTTCGCCAATTAATACTTGTTCAGTGACGTTGTTCGGTAACGACGCCATGACAGTAGGCAACAAAGACAGTGTACGGTAGTGCATTCAGTTCGTCGTCGCTCCGAGCACGTGTGTTCACCAACGCGGCGACGAGCAAAATCCGTTTATCCTGCTTGCATGTTACCTCCCAGCCTCCAATCTGTCACCAACGGAGCGAGACCGATAGATTATCATTCTCGCGAGCCTGCTCTGTAGCCATCTTATACCCTCCTGACGACCCTATGACTCTATGTCAATTTTGACAGAGTATACATTATATTCTGGGAAATTTGGATACCAGGTCGTCAGGAGGTTTAACATCACTCCAAGTCAGTGGTTTTTCATTACTTTGTATTATTTGTAATACGATACGTTAAGGTACTGATCGTTACTTAAATTGTGATACCAAAACTTAAACAACGCTTTTATTCTGGCTAAAATACCTTCCAAACATAAAAAAATAAGCAAAAGTTACTCGAGCTTGCAAGTTATTGATGCGATATTTTGAAGTATTTTCATAGGCTTGTCAAACTTAACTAAAATAAACTGTTCTTTGCCAGTTTTAACGAGGTTTGGAGGGGTAATTAGTGTTCAATTAACACTTTACACTGTAATAAATGAGGTACGAAGTGTTGCTTTAGCGTAAAAATTGGTTCTTTAATTGGGCCAATTTTATTTTAATGAGACTGATGTCCTTTATATGGAATTTTCAGTGGTTGTCAACCCTACGGTAATACAAAAATTGCAAACTCATGGTAAGGGTACAGGGCTGCGATCGCGAAAGCAGTATCGTATTGCTTCTCTCTGTAGCTCAAATGACATTTATCATTGGAGCGATAGAAAGAGAAAATACGATAGTGCTTTCGCGGTAGCGCCCCAGGCTAAACAATGGATTTTTTTCTTCGGTTACCACGCTACCTATTAAATTTATTTCTTGAGAGATGTTTTTTTTTATTTCATTGTTTTTGTTTGAGAAAAGCACTATACATGCCTGGTCATGAAAAGGGATTGCCGGCTTCGTATCACTATCCGTATCACTATCTATACCTACTGTTTTTAAAGTCGGTTAATAAAAGCTCACGTCACCTCCTTAAAAAAACAAGTTTTAATTTTTATCAAAAAGATATGTAGGTAGGTTATATGGATATAGGCTATAATGTAAGAAATAGGCTTTGAATTTTTATTCCTTACTCAGACTGCTATATCAACAATATCCCTGAAAATGCATTATTCACTACATCAAAGTCATCGCCTACCGAAACATCTTACCAATTTAATTTGCGCCCTAAGCAAGCAACACTCAGTAACTCTATCCACCCTTACAGCTAACAGTAGCGTGTCTTAGCCAGATCCTTATTTCAAAAAGACGTATTCACAATATTGAGTTTGTTCACTTAAGACCTTTTTAGAACTGCGTTACAGTACCGCACACACCACACTACCGACCACTTTGACCTATGTTTGCTTGAGGAAACTCTAACCAGTGTTCTACGGGCTGGGGTCAACGGTTATTGGTGCGTCGATACATAGTATATTGAGGGTCTATATTTTGGTGGAGAGGAATTTGGTATAAGAAAAGCGGTGCAAAGATTGGGTTGTAGCGGTTTATTGAATGTGGATTTTATGTTGAAGAGTTTTGAAAGCCGAAAATTGTGATATTGTGTTACAATTTTAAGGCAACGTGTGTTTGACACAATGAGTGAGTTAAAGCTTTATGGGCAACTAACATGGTTCTTAGAATTAATTTGAAGTCCTTTTGTTGATTTAGCTGTAAGGATTCAGAAGAAATAAAATTTCCCCTGTTTCCTAAGTGGAGTTGTCCCCAGTTTAAGACTCTATACATCGTCTATACATCGTCTGAAGGTACGCAAAAACCAATTCAAATTGTGTGAATCGAGTCAGCAAAGATTCTTTTCACACCTTCTATTGAGGAAAAGAGTCATTGTTGCCCTGAAATGAGGGAAAAAAGTACGACTTTGATCCCTCATTCGAGAGCAACAATGACTCTTTTGTGATAAGCGGCATGAGCCACTTCATATTTTTCGCAGCAGGCCTCATACTTAGTCACGGTGTGAGAAGCAGTATGTGTCACACGGTAGCAAAATTATTACCGTTTTGGGCGTAAACACTTGAAAATCTCGCTACGCTCAGGATTTTATTTTAGAATTTTGATACCGCCCTCGCCGTAAATATATCATTTTAATCCCTTGAGACAAAATCTACTGTTAATGTGCGCCACAATGTAAATGGGTGCATCCTGATTGAAGCAGCACTGCAACAATACCACAGAATAAGTAATAGGTAGTACTACGTCCAGAAGTCCCACTGTTAACAAATCCCCAATTTAGGCTTGGCGGGGCGGGACCGATATGTGACATTTTCTTCTTGGACGTAATCTTACTGACGTCGCAAAGATTCCCACTTGACAGAATAATGTCAGTATTACGTTTGCGCAATAGTAATATTATTCGCAGAAGCAGACCAGTACTGACTTCGCATCGTCCCGCTTCCGCGCATCCCGCGCCAGTCAGGCCGCACTCATTTAAATGTAGGGGCGCAGTAAAAAGTAGTACTGAGTTGACTGACAGTTGACACTGACATTTGACAGTTTTCTCATATCGTTCCGCCTCCGCACCGACAAATCAGGAAGTCGCCTTACAATCCCAAATGATAATTGGTAAATAACACAAACTTTGACCACAAAATGCGCGGCAGCAACTGAACGGTACCACCTATGGATGTACTTCCAGCCACCATGACCATACCAACTCCGCGCAATACTTAGTTGAGCCATAGTTCGGGGCTTCCACATATTCCCTAGCTTTAATAAGTAATCACTGGGACTTCGCTCATACCTCGCACCATCTAACCCTCAACACAATGTACTTTAACGACACCATCCTCGCTTCTATAGTCCGCGAAATTGCGTCTCCACTTGTCCAAAATTATAGCCTCGTAACTTAACTTCGGGTCCTAAGCGCTATATTCAGATTTCTTATCCGATAATGATGCCCTAAGTTTTATGACTGTGTAAAGGGTTTGTACTAAGTTGAGTAATTTTTATGAAACACTTCGTTGACTTCGTGTTGAAGTATTATACCCCGTATCGAAATTTTCGACGACCAGCCAGCATATTTACCTACTTGATGCTACGTCTGGACACATTCAACTGAACTTGGCGCGCGGTTGTACGAGTATGTGTGCCTGTGCCTGTAATTGCAACTGTCGCTGTGTGTGCGAGCACCTGTAATGACGACTGCCGGTTCAGACGCAGACAAACCAGACATGCATACCTAATCTCAACTGCATTGTCTGTCACCATCCATATTGTCACTCGCTTCTTTCCTGTTCTTATATTTTAGTTTTTCTATTTTCTATTGAGCGATATTGACTTAGTATAATTACAGTACGTGGTCCAGTATTGGTGGTTGATGGTACCCAAATAAAATCAACTTATCAAGTAGGTTGACAATGTACTTACACAAAATGCCCTCATTTCTTACTTAATTTCATGCCTTCAACGGACAAAAACAATAAAAGCATTAATCTACTTAAAAATTTATTCAACAGCACAACCTCCCATGATTTTATTAAAATCAATTGAAAAAGCATCCAATTCGTATTCATGAATGACTTTAATTTATTTCCATCGCCACACTATCTCATTAATTTTACCGGTATATCAGTTTCAATTCGAATTTGCTACTTTTTAACATGCCCAATTTTATTATTCATCGACGCAAATGGTGTTTCCCACCCAAAAATCTGTGTAAATATTTAATTTTGTGACCGCCATCGGAACTACGATTTGGGAAGCGTATACAACATTATTCACGGGTTTTCTTCTGTGATATAAATACAAATAGTACTTTTCATAAATAAAATATAACCTACTAGATTTTTCCCGCGACTTCGTCAACGTGGAACTCGTTTATCGCGACTGCCATTTCATTTGACCAACCCAGGAGGAAAACTAGGACCTATTGACATGAGACAGGTATGAGCCAGATTAAAAGTTGCGTCCCTTATATACTACGGCAACCGCGGTTCCAGCATACCATTACGTCAATAAGACATTCGAAAAATGCAAAAAAGCAGATGCCACAAACAAAATTCAGTCTAATGAGTTTTATTGTATGTATTTAGTGTTTGAGTGTGTTGTAAGCGAGCGTTACCGGCTTATTCGAAAATGATCCATGCACGTATTACAATAAAGTCTCATATTTATATCTCGATAATATTTTCCCTGAAAGCATACCGAATTATACCCCTGCCATTCAGTTTATGCTCCGTTTGAATCATGTTGCTTTTCTTTTAGGAAATAACGACTTACCAGTCGACTCGAGTGTTACGAGTCGAGTGTTACGACTTACACCCCGTAAGACGACTCAGGTATAGGTGGATCGACGAATCGAATGACTTGATAGTGGTGGTAAATGGCCCAAGATCGGGACTCGTGTCCGTAGCCAGTGATTTATTTGAGAAAAGAAGAGATTTATTCTCATAAGAATACAATCACTTCCATGAGAACATAGTTATTGCACAAATACAGATATTTAACATGGTTGTTGTCACCATCGTTTTTATTTATCTTATCCCTTTCCGGACGGCTCTAGATATAAATGATATAATCTTGCATCTATGTTTGAAAAAATCCTGTGTGCGCGTAAACTCTTTTTTTCGTACCCGGGACGATACCGATCGATCGTACAGACACTAGCGACGCGCTCGAATTTTGAAAGGGATGACTCTCTAAAAATCTGTTTAGGCAGATCTAGAACTTCATAGCAGTAAATTGTTGTCGAGTTTTTCCGATCTAAACGAGGCTCCGTCACGCATTCTCGTGCCTACACATTCTACAGGATGAAGAAAAATGGAAGCGTCTTTTTGGGCAAATTTTGCAAGCAACCCGACCTCTACGCTAATACGTTATTTTATTAGACTCTGAGGGACTTTTTAAAAGGTACTCCCTTTATTTCCCGTACATTTCGTGTGTGGTGTCATGACACGGATTTTGTATGAGGACATCCGCCCTGGGAAACATTGTTTATTTGTTAAATACTTTTTTATGCCATGAAGGTAGCAAACAAATATACAGGCTTAATTTACTATTTTTTTTATTTGCTTAGAGTATTTGTTGTTGTTGTTGTATTTGACTAAACATTTTTTTATGGTACTATTAGAATCAGTTTTAATAGACGATCAAATGTCTCTATGGGACCAACTACAGTTAGATCACAAGAAACGGCAAAAATTAGGGACTAACCTAGCTCGACGCTAGCGGCCGGCCCTCCAAAAGGCTCCTACAAATTGGCATATAAAAATCCAGGGGAAACCCCCGACACGACCACGCGGTTTATTATATTCCAAGAGTTTGCGCTCCAATGAGATTGGTTGAGAAGCTTCAACAGAATCTGACTAAAGGTGTATTAAAAAAACTCGATAGCGTAGTTAATGTTAAGCTAGTTATTGTTGGTAAGTAATGTAGTAAGTTCAACCCACGAAAATGCATCGCCTAGGCGACTACCCATGCGATAAGTGTGTGTTCACGCCGATTTTTCCATACTACTTTTTAGCTAAGTACCTACTTACTAACTGATAAAACAATTGTAAAGTGAACAATAAACGCTATTGATTTTTTTTTTAATCTCGAAAGTCGCCTTTCCAACAGAGCTATGCTGCTGCGAGGATGAGCTTTCCGTTTCCACCAATGCTATGTGAAACAACGAATATGACTGCTGGATACCAACTCATCCATAGCAACGTAGCATAGCACAGCTCAGGAAAGGCACCCGAAGTGTTTTGTGAGCCATCGCTCACAACGTGTCACCGAAATATCACATTTTTTACATAGCGAACAGAATTGCAAGTGCAAGTATTTAACTGAATATGCGATATGATGCTCTTTGGCAAGGAAGTGCGATTTTCCGCACAGTGAACCGAAGCAATAATTTTTATTTATGGCCTGGTGTGTTAAATAATAATAATCTGTGACAGGCAGGGATAGCATCCGTTTGGAGTGCTTGCACATTTTTCATTAAAGTGTTAAAAGGGCCTCTACGTGTTGGCTATGATTGTGGTACTTGTTTGGTACTTTGGTGCCTCGGTACTTTGGCTCCACCCACGCCTCCCAAAGGCCCGGGGTACCATTGTTTTTGAACGGGAAAGACATTATGTGTGAAAATCGTAAAATTTTAAATTAATACCCTTTTGTAAAAGCACCCTGTTTTAAAATGTGTGCATACTTACCTATTATAAACGCATTATCAGATCCAAACGAAAGCCAATTTATATTACCTATGCTAAATTATAGTAAAAGTCTTTTTCGTTCACGGGACGAAAGTTATTATTAGTTATTCTCAAAGAGACCGTAAACCTGTGAAAAATACAGTTGTTATCACCCAATTTATCAGAATTCTCGGTCTCACGCAGATGTCGGGAGTGCTTTATAACGCATTCAATATGATTTATTAGCATTTGCAACTTGGAATAATTTACTCTTTTTTTGAGGTGTAACTGGTGTTATTAATAGAGGCTGGCAACCCAATCGAGTAAGTAATAGTACATTACTTACCAAGGGCGATAAAACAAAGAATGTCTCAGATCGCAGGTATTTTACGCCCGATTCGAAGGCAAGGGCGATAAATATGCGATATGAGGCTTTCTTTATTATCGCCCGTGTTAAGTACAAAATTTTATGTCACCCCCTGGCCAGGAAGTGGGTTTTTTCGCGCGCGGAGCGTGCGATAATGGCCACTTTATGGCCAGGTGTGACATAAAAAATATTGTAAGAGGGCTTAATTTTTATATTGTTTTCAACTCAAATTATTACCTACGAGTAGATAGTAGGTATTGACAAACCGATTAAAGAACGTGATGCTTTTCATTAAAGTTATAGATAATATTGGAGCCCTTTTTTGCGCTTAGTGGGTTTTTGAAAATAAGTTTTGGAAGAAAGTAGCGATATGAAAAACCGGCCAAGTGCGAGTCGGACTTCGCACATTTAGGGTGCCGAACCAACAGCAGAATTATGTTGGTATTGTATTTGAGTTAAAAAATTCCTTTGGAACTAAATTTTGTAAAAAAAAAGCATAATTTGGTGGCTTCTAATATCTTCGTTTTCCAATATAAAAAATACACTATTTATTTACTCAACGAGTTCTAAGCAAAGATAACCCACTCGAAAGGGTAGGTTAAATTTTTTCGTGCCCCCATTTAGCTGTATGGCCCCCGTTCAAAAACAATGAAAAGGGGGTACGGAACCCTAAAAAGGGGACTCGACGGGGACGCGTCATATTTTGTAAGTCAAATACCAGCCCTGAGTACCTATCTCCCTTGGAGCATCCGAAATCTGTAGGTATGTGGTGTTGTGATCCTGGTGGTGTGCAAGGCAGGCAGAGCAGAGCTCCCGAGGATTTGCTGTGTTGAGTGTGAACAACCTGCATATGTCTCTAGCTGACAACACAACGAATCATCAAGTTAATAAAGGGTCGGCAACGCGCATGTGATTCTTTTGGAGTTGCAAGTGTTCATACTTTCATTCAGGTTACGGTTGAGGAGCGCTCGTGGCCCAGCGGCGATTGCGTGCCGCGTGCGGTACAGGTTAAGCAATTTCGGCCGCGGTCAGTACATGGATGGGTGACCGCATTGAGAGGTTACTGAGCACTCCCGTGCGTTGGAAGGCACGCTAAGCCGTTGATCCCAGCTGCTGTCTATGGCAGCAGTCGTTAAGCCAAGTTGGAGACCTTCGGGCGGCTTGAGAACTTCTAACAGTCAAGTTGCCCACTCACGTGACGCCTGGGTGGTGCTAAGTGCAACAAAACCTGGCAACTCGAAGATCTCACGGTTCGAAATAATTGCCGTACGATAAATAAATCAATAATTACGTTACGGTATCTGCTTACCATCAGGAAAATATATGTTATGCGTTATGTGTTCTCATATCTGTTGTGTGACAACAAATATTTTTTCTTTCTTTCTTTCTTTCTTTCTTTCAGGAAGGCCGTGTGTTTGTTTGCCAGCGTCGTTATATCTGTTCATTGTTTCCGCAGCTGTTCCGTATTTCGAAATATTTCGCGCGCTCTTTCTAGCACCTTAGGTTGCTTCGTATGAAAGCGAGAACACGAAACCTTGAAATGCGAAAAAATTAAAGCTGAAGTTTTGTTCGTTTGAATTATTTCTACATTTTCTGTCCATGCCTCAACGCATTTGCGTACAAATGTGTGTTAGGATAATTTATATACCACTTATGTTGGTTTAAATTTATGACTTGTCATAATGTTGAGCCATTTTTGTGTATTAATAACATCGTTTTGCTTTACAAAGCAACATTGCGGAAAAATTACACTGTAACAACTGCCTTTTTATGTGAGCCTACTTTCTGTATTTCTTTTCTTTAGATAATTTATCCTAAGGCGTTTTTTCAAATCCCGCCCAGGCAATTTTTCTAAATAAAGTATTTGGACCGGTAAGTACCGTATATTTCTTTTCAAAAGAGCGAATCAATATTTTGCCTTGCATAGTGCAAGATATTTGGTAGAAAAAGTTCATATTAAGCTATGAGCCTGTATTTTTTCGGCACTGTCAGCCAAGGAAGTGGTCCACCACATTCATACACTCTAAAATTGTTTGAAGTACTAACTTAATTGTCATATTTTTAGAAAAAAGATTCTCAAATGTGTTTCATTACAAGGCCACAGAAAATGACTAATGACCTACGGACCCTGATTCGTTACGAGATAACCGGCCATTATGCCGAAATCTACGTGATTTTTATACCCATCCCGTCCAAGCTAATCACACCTATGGCCCCTTTACAAAAACATTCAAAATTCAACCTAAGGACAATAGCTAGAGGATTCCAAATAGGAAGTACGATACACGATGAAATATATTTAGCAAAAATGGTAGCTGTGAAGTAATTTTGAAGGTTGCAATTTGTATGTCGTCTGGTATTGTCGAAAAAACACTGGCCACCAATCAAGCGGCTGTATTGGGTCTTAAGGGTAATTCAAAGGAAAATAAAAAAAATGTTTACTTCTCATGCTCACGTAATGTTGTTCTTTATGTCGAGAGAAGGCTGCGTAAAATGGCTTTTCATGCTCTTGTGCATATAGTAACATCCGTCCCCTGCACCACCTCCCAAGGTCAACGAGCACATAATAAGTAACTATAAATATCATGACATAACCTTAAATATATTCATTTAATTTTCTCGCAATCAAAGTGAAAGCAGAGTGTAAAACTCAAGCAATAAACCCATTTTACCCTCGACGCTACTATACTATCCACGTAACATGTCGGTAGCTATATGAATGTCTCGGGTTAAATGGCTGCTTTTATGCTCTTGTTTTGCTATCTACTATTGTATGCGGAGTTTTGTAACGATTTCGATGACAAAGTACTTCATTTCTCGCTTTCATCATAGGTCGCTTTTCTTAGTTGGACGGAGGGCAAATAAATTCTTTGAATCTTTGAATATTTTGATAAATAACGGGATATTTGCCGTTATGTATATTTGTATTTGTGAATTCCCGATATTTCGGCATTGTTTTCGGCCTGAAATCTTATACAGAGATTATATTATCTTATATTAATTTATATCGATATCACGGGGGATGGTAGAGCTGGCAGCTTCCTCGTTCAACGCATCAGTATAGCAATTCAGAAAGGATATGCTGCCAGCATATTAGGGACTATGCCCAGAGGACCCAATTTTTAAATGTATTGCAGTTTAGTTAGCGCTCGTGGCCCAGCGGCGCTTGCGAACCGCTTGCGCTTGCTAAGGTTAAGCAACGTGGGCAGCGGTCAGGACTTGGATGGGTGACCGCTTTGAGTGGTTACTAACTGAGCGCTCCCGTGCTTTGGAAGGCACGTTAAGCCGTTGATCCCGGTTGCTGTCTATGGCAGCAGTCGTTAAGCCGAGTTGGAGGCCTTCGGGCGGTTTGAGAACTTCTAACAGTCAAGTTGCCCACTCACTTGACAAAGCCTAATCCCAATAAGGACTAGTTTCCCCTTGGGGTTGGAAGGTCAGATGGCAGTCGCTTTCGTAAAAACTAGTGCCTACGCCAAATCTTGGGATTAGGTAGCGGACCCCAGGTATCCTTCAGGATGCAACTGTACTGGGATAACGCTAGGAGGATGATGATTGCAGTTTAGTTTTAATTTTCGGTTACACAAGTATGTTACATTTATCTTTAAGTATTTTAAGTTTCATGTTATTAGAGTTTTGGTGCAATAATCAAGTATTAATTGGGTCATTGTCAGATTTAGGTGCGCGTCTTTTCGGTGGACATGTCAAGTTAAGGGCTACAAAGCTTAATTTTCGATTGATCTGATAACCCGCATAATCTGTAATTCCGTTACATGCACACAAGCCGTTAACTATTGGCCACCGAATGGACAACTTTTGTTTTTCCGACTGACAATGACCCAATTTAGTAATAATAAGATTTTATTATAAGCAACTTTTGAAGCCAAAAACGACTATCTAGTGTTAATATCCTCCGACTAATAAAAACCCCTAACGAATCTCCTTCTTAATCATGTTTGTTTTTCCCGTCGGAATATTTCACTACCTAATGAAAGATTTCGTATATTCTTAGGTATCAGAGAAAAGTGGCGAAAAAATCTGGCGTTGAACATTTTCCGTAGACGACTCCAAGATTAACTGTGTAAATATTTTAATTCCTGTAGTGGGTTCTATCTAGATTTTTATTGTAGGTAATAACTCCAACTTTTCTTGCAATCTGACCGTGTTTTACAAGAAACTATACTCACCGGCAGAAAATTTGGCCCAAATTAAAAAAATGCATTTAATATGTAACCTAAATATATCCCTTTTGCTACCAACACTGTGAATCCTCAAATTTTATTGAGGGTCGACAACTTGCTCCTTTGGAGTTTGCGAGCATCTATAGGCTGCGGTCTCCACTTAACTACCATCAGGTGAACCGCACTCATGTTTGCCACCATCGTTGTATAAAAAAACTCACCATGGTCCATGACTGACTGACCACCATACCTCTTATACCCCCGCCCCAGGGGGGCTTATCACGCGATACTGCTACCATAATACGGGGCCAGTACGGCCGTGCATCGCGGGGATGTATATACTGCCGTCCTATGTCTAAAACCGAACTAAGCTGCTTTTTAGCAGTTTTCGATAGTTTACATGGGCTAAAATAGGAAGAACAGCTCTACCGAGTGGTCTTGGAATCATATTTTTATCATTTTTAGTTGCCAAGATATGGAGTCGACCTACCACGTTAAGTGCATGATAATATGACACTTTACAATACTATAAAGTCGCTAACCAACATTACTACACTATAAGCAATATAAAAGCCCTTAGCTGTTGTTTAATTGAATAAATCACTGGCATGATTCATAGCTAAAAAACGGTTATTCAACAAAAACACCGTTAAAGTCCTTTTACGTTTTTCTTAACTTTTTTTATGCATATACTTTTTTATCAAATACTATACAAGAAAACAGTTACTACGCTTAAACGCGGCTAAATACCCTTAGCCCTATATTTGTAAGTATTTGCTTGTGATTCCTATTGAAAATACAACACTAAAACCTAGTAACTGTGATTAAGCCATGAAAAATTACATTAAAAACAGAAGAATGCAACACTTAAACCTGGATAACCAGCAATGCTACACTAAAATGTAGCTAGGCGCAAAATATTATCCTCCCGATTTTACTTCATAGGGTCAGTCAGCCGAGCGACGCGTGCGCTTGAGGTTGTGTTTAGTGGTGTAGTGTGTGATGGATGCATATTTCTCGTCTCAAAATGTCTCGAAACCGAAGGAAAGTATTATAATATATCTCGCTATACATTTTTTGTGCACTATACTTAGGATATTTTCTACATTAGAAGTGGCGTAGGAAGATTTTTATGTACTTACCCAGATATTAACTTTCAACCTTGAATAAATATCATTTATAGGTATAGTTACGTAATTGGTGGGATAAAATAAGCAGTATAGGACCATCCTTTGGATACTTCCCGCAAGCTAAGAAAACATTGCTCATTGTATCCGAAACAGACAAGCAAACAGCTTACCAGATCTTCAGGGGCACCAATCTAAGCATTATGACTGGATCTCGCTTTTTGGGAAGCTACATTGGTGAAGTTTCCTTCAGAAGATTTCATAAAAAATATTTTATCAAATTATTTTCCACAGTAGAAAATTATCTCAGAAATCTCCAAAGACTCCCCTAAAGCGGATTACACAGCCCTAACCAAAAAAAATTCCAATCGTTATTCTTACTACGAGTCCTGAAAAACTCCCATGATTTTTTGAACCACTGACACCATGCACTACGCATGATCTTCCTACCAGCACTCTTTGTAGTAATAAAATACACATAAAGGCAAAATTCGACCCACACGCCACTAACTTAAAATACGAAAATTCCAAGAAAGGTTGCACAGCTCTCACGGATGCCTTATTACTTTTATTAGAAAAGAAACAAATTGTCCTATCCGACTATAATATACCTCTAAAAGATGCACGCAAAGCCGTAAAGAAAAATATACCCTCAGTGACAAACTTTTAGAAATCATCCTAGCAAAATTCACCACTAACAAGAAAAGAGCGATTGAAAGATCCATCGCATCCAAGATGAAAACGAAGTCCTCAAACCGGCTCTCAGTTATTCCTGCAAAAAAACGGTCACTTTGACCTATCCCCACTAGAATTTAGATATGCGCCATCTATACTATAAGATACAACAGAATAACAAACTCCATGACACAGTCATAATTATGCGATGGCTGCGGCTATAGCCAATTCAACACTGATCACGCGCTCTGTTATAAACCGGAGGCCTAATCACTAGGCGACATATATTCTGCCTTGGCGTATGGGTTGCTCAGAGGAAGGCGTTATTCGATATCCGTGTTTTTAATTGACACTGACGCTCTTTCCTACCTCTCACGTCCAGACACATCTCTCCATAATCAGCCGAAGATAAAAACAGAAAATACTCTAATGCCTGCGAAATACGACATGCTACTTTCACCCCACTTGTAACATCAGGTAATGGCGTCGTTGCACCCCAAATGTTTTTCTAAAAGACATGAGTGAAACCATATCTGAACTCTAAAATTGCTCTCTAAGTACCATACTGGGCTGGCTCAGAGCAAAAATCAGCGTCGCTGTGATATGTGCCACCAGTACCTACGTGGATCCGCAGCACGAGGCACCGATCCCTCTTCCAGATGGCTCGGGTTCAACGACGGCGCGGCCCTTCCGCGCATCGATTATATCCATTTTTTATAATGTATAACTGTACGAATATTATTAATAATTTGTAAGTTATTGAATAAAGATTTCGCATTAAGTTTAATGAGTATTTTTCCCAAGATAGTTTTTTTCTGTAAACAAATACAATAAATAAATATGCATCTGCATCTCTGTATCCACGGTAACTAGTTAGTACCAGAAATCTGAGAAAGCACGCAAATGGTAATGACTGTACATAGCCGAAAATAAAATGATTTGATTTGATTTGATAGGATGGCTTTACATGGCAGCCAAAGTTCAGTTAACATCATCTGTCTTTCGTACGGTGCAGACGCTTATGCTCTATTTAGATCAGCTACTTTCAACGATAATAATTTCCTTAATGGATGGTTATTTTCTGCATATTTCATGACTTTGCTTTTTTACTATTTCCCACTTACTCTGTAACGTAAATCAAAAAATAAAATTCTTAAAAATTCTGTAAGTCGCGCCGGCATGTAAGCCTGCTCTGCCATTCAGGTGCAATGGTTTACGCCCACCGACATTCTTTTGTCCCTTCCGTTTACATACAAAAGTGCAATACTAACTATACGTGGATACAGTTTTGTTTTATTTATTTAAATTATATTTATTTATTATAGAAACTTACTTGTATAATAGTACAACTAACGAGGTTTTTGCCAAAAACACTAAAACAATTTCAGCAGGATTACATGACTAAAACACAGTTAGAGGCAATGGTTCATCATTTAACGTGTTTTTAAATTAGGAACGCATACAGCTTGCTTGAATGTTTGCAGTTATTGCATAGCTACAAAACGGTTATAGTCCAATAACGTGCTTATTCAAAGTTTTTCAGTGTAATCTTTTCCCAATAACAAATACTATAAACTCGTTAAGTGACTTAGCCGTTATTTAGCTATGTTTTGTTTATTATGCAATGTTAAAGAACGGCTAAGGTATACTTAACGGTGTTTTAAGTGTAAAATCGTCGATAGTTTAGTAATTATTTGCAACACTAAAACACAAAAACCTTTCTGTAAAAAAACCTATTCATTATTTTACGAAGTAGTGTAATAACAATGGAAGCACAAATTTAGTTTTAATTTTTATATAAAAGAAATCTGGAATAAATGTACACATTTCCTAGAAATTTTGGTTTTAACGTTTTTTGCTCATATCTCAAAACTATAATTTGTGGGTTAGTTTGGTTTTAGAAATAGGACGGCAGTATACAAGCGGTGTATTCGACAATGACAACAGAACCGTTCACTGCGGTTTTTGCAAAACCGACAATATAATACTCCACACGCCCCGATATCAGCCGGACAAAGGGATTTCATAATAACAAATTGATGAAGTACTCTCCGACTGTTAGGTGGGGTTGAATAATGGATCGGCCTTTGATGTTAGGTACATGAAATTTTAAATTTCCTAACGAAACGGTATTATTGCTATAATATCTGGGCGACCGAGCTTTGCTCGGCGTTTTCCTGGGCATGAAACCTAGCTCGGATTGCTCGTCCCCGAAAACCCCCCCATATACCAAATCCGAGAGACCCGAAATAAATAAATATATATATAAACAAGAATTGCTCGTTTAAAGATATAAGATTGAAAAGATCATTTTGTATTTAACAGTGGCTTTTTGGTGAAGGAAAACACCGTGAGAAAACCGGTGTTAAGGTCTAGTTTTGCTGAGTTGGAAGGTCATATGGCAGTCGCTTTCGGTAAACTAGTTCCTGCGCCAACTCACGGGATTGGCATTAATAAGCGGGAAAACGCTAGGAGGACGATGATAGACGTGTCTCACTCCTCACTGGATACTAAAATAAGTGTAAGGCCTGAGTGGACGCTCGGAGCGCATCGTTCAGCGGGGCGTGCAGCGGGGCGGGCGAGCGTGCATAAAATTTGTGTAACGGCGACTCAGGACACCAGTATGAGTTTTAATTGTTTAACATGCACGCCCCGCTGGACGCCCAACTCGAGCGTCCACTCAGGTCTTACACTAAGGCTACTTGCTAACGTGGCGAAACGCAACTCCGTATTTAGTACTGTTTTGTTTCCCGAAATCGCCTAGATTTTCTTACTAAAGGATGATTCATGCTAGACCGTTCCGTGTCCGGGCCGGCCCGTTTTGTAGTACAAGAAATCGACAGACGCGCGACGACCGATACTTTCTTGTACTAGAAAACGGGCCGGACCGGACACGGAACGGTCTAGCGTGAATCACAATTACAATTCTGTAAGCAGTATTAATCACCGATAGACCAAAATGAAATTGGTGACGACTTTGGTGTTCCCAATCTTTTTAAACGGTGCTGAAACCGGGACACTTAAAAAAGCCGATCGCAAGCGGATTGACTGCTTCAAGATGTTTTGTTGGCGGGAAATGTTACGAATTTTGTTCCCTGGACCGCGCGACGGACCAGCGAGTCAATATTCAAGGAACTCTGCATAAACACGAGACTCTCAAACAACTGTCTTCGGAGAACGTTTGAGTTTTTCGGACACATTGCCAGAAAAAGTGGAGATAATCTCGAACGACTTGTAACAGGCAAAGTACAGGGAAAACCAACAAGCTGACGCAGCCCAAACCACTGGATCGATCAGGTTCGCGCCGCTCTGGGCAGCAAGTTCTAACGATGCCGTACTCCTGACCGAAACTGTCGAGAAAGTGATGGCATGGGTTCCCTCAGCATTGAGATTACCGAAACGAGGCAAAGTACAGGGAAAACGAACAAGCTGACGCAGCCCAAACCGTTGGACCGATCAGGTTCGCGCCGCTCTGGACAGCAAGTTCTACGATGCCGTACTCCTGACCGAAACTGTCGAGAAAGAGATGGCATGGGTTCCCTCAGCATTGAGATTACTGACACGAGGCAAAGTACAGGGAAAACGAACTTAACTATGATACAGCCCTACAAATAGGTATCTTTAGACACAAATAGTAACATAACAGCATATTTTCTACTTAAATGAACCAAGTAATATGGTATAAGCCCAGTAAGACTTAATTAAAAATAAAAAAGTTATTTAAGTGCTTTAGTTGAGCTTTCATTAAGTTTGCGAAAGCTTTATTGTGAGAGTAAAGAAAATATCAGTATAATTAAACATAACATAGAGTGAGGGTTCTACGAGTAGGTAATATAGGTTTTTTATAGTGGTTTATGCAACTGCTATATAATTAGACATTTAACGAGTGTAGTCTTATGAAACGAGCCGGAGGCGAGTTCCATAATAAGATCACCCGAGTATTTAAAAGCTTACGGATACGGTTTTTGGACACATTAAAGACTTAACTTTATGTTGATGTATTTCTCTTAAAAATTAAAAAAAAAACATTAACTTATGACTGTATTTTGACAAAATTGACAATACTAATAATGTAAAATTAGTCAGATATTGAAGCAACCAAAGTGTTCAAAGTATCTGAAGTGGCTCTTTTTTCAAGGCATTAAAGTTCAGATATTTTTTAGTACCCTGGAGATTATAGATACCTATATTTCTTAATACTTCCACTAGTACAGCAGAGCTGCCTTAATAGATTCAATAAAATCTACATAGAATCAACTAACTAGATTATACAAACTTGGACAAAGTAAATCGGAATGACCAGAAGGTCAGCTAATTTAGTAGAATACGTAAATCAACTAAAGTTTAATTTTATTCCCAATTGCTACGAAGCAAAGGAAACTAATTCATCCCAAAGATTCGTACGAAGGCGGGGTACAGGTAAGTCATAAGACGATACTATATTTAAGAAATCCATAAACTATATAATAAAATATCAGCTAACCAAGATGAAAGCCCCAGAAGGCCTGACCCCAAAATTTGTACGGCAAAATATTATTTTCCACAAGACACGTTTTCGAGCCCTTGGGCCCGGAACGTCGATAAAAACTTTTCAAACGTAAATAAATGTAACAAATACTTTGGCTTTTGTCGTGCACGATGTTATTCGTCCTTTCATCCGGAATAATTTATTGATTGCAAGACCATAAGGGCTAAGTTTCGGTTCATCGCTTTCGTCTTTATTTCATATTTCAGTATAATGTTTCAAATTATATTAGTGTTGACAACGCAGACGCAATCACACCATTTCGTCACCTAAATTGACTCTTTTTAGGGTTCCGTAGTAAACAAGGAACCCTTATAGTTTCGCCATGTCCGTCCGTCCGTCCGTCCGTCCGACCCCCGTTTTTCTCAGTAACCGTTAGTACTAGAAAGCTGTAATTTGGCATGAGTATACATATCAATGACGCCGACAAAACGGTAGAATAAAATCTTAAAAAAAAATTTTTTTTAGGGTACCTCCCCTACATGTAAAGTGGTGGTGCAATTTTTTTTTCTGCCAAACTCCATCGTGTGGGGCATCGTTGGATAGCTCTTTTAAAAATATTATTAGGTTTCTGAAAACATTTTTTGATTAAAGAATTGGTTAGCGTGATATTAAGCTTTGAAGTGATAATTTTAGCTATGGTCAAGTGTCCCCCCCCCCCTGTCAGCTAAACGGTGGCTACTAGGCATGTGAAAAAAATCATGGTAGTAGTAAATACGATGAATTTATAAGGAAAACTATCACAGCTAAGTAGACATTACTAGTTAACGAGTAATAGTCGAACTTCAGAAATGAGCAAACTTTCGTACAATATCCATTGATACCTTAGATAATGTTGTTAATTGTGTCAAAAACATAGTAAATATAAGTTTGCGAACTTTTTAGTCCATATAATGTAACGGGTAGACGACTACGGAACCCTACCTTGCGCGTGGCCCGACACGCACTTGGCCGGTTTTTTAAATTGATATATATGTTAATCTGTAAGTTTTACTTATGTGAATATGGGAATTGTTGCCTGATGCTACTAAATAAATATATTTGAAAAAACACGCAGGCGGCAAAGCACACGAGTTTGAAACTGAAGAATTTTACTGACTCCAAACAAATGAATAAAAATATTCAAGATATTTCATTATCTAAATTGGATCAAGTCTGGGTCTAATTCGTATATTAATTTGAAGACAAAGCTTTCTTTATCATCTATTGTTATCACATGTAACAATGGACATCTAATTCTATATAATTCAGAATATATTCTTAATTCAAAATTTAAACGGATTCGTTTAAAACAAAAGTATTATGCAAACAAATGGCAAAGCGTTCATACTCATAACCAAAACAACTAGCCTATTTATCCACTGTAGGTTAGAGCTACTATTACTTGTTCTTGTTACTGATGTGGGGATCAAGACATGCTGGCCATTTTGTAAGGCGAGTGTGCAGGTTGTGAAGCGGGGCTATGAAACAGGCATTAGCGAAGTTATTGAATCAGAAAGCAATTAGTCAGCGGCTGGCTGATAACGGGCGGTGAATCTTTTAAAGTTTCGTACACAAAATATATCAAATATTTTGAATTGCCTCGAAATAGAGGGATATTATATTCGTATAAAATATTATCTAATTCGTGTTCACCGATTTGACGAATATGTTTACAATGCATGTTTACATATGCTTGAAAAGCGCGTTTTCTGAGCAGTCAAACTGTGCGGAAAGTACCAGTTTTCCGGACTAGTGTTTTTTATTTTCATTTTTATTTTTAACTCCGTCGTCAGCCCAACGCAAAGGGTTTTTATTATATGAGAAAAGTTTTACAAATTAGTAAATTATAGATTTAATTATTTTCGAGTAAAGCACGGTAGCCCAGATATTATATTTTAAACTAACGTGTCTATTTTCTCGCACAATGCATAGTAAAAAATTGTATGATACGCGCGCGTAAAGATGATTTTCGACTCGTGTCGAATTATAAACTCGCTCGCTACGCTCGCTCGTGTATACGAAAGGCACTCTTTGAAAATCACTCACTTTCGGCGCTTGTATCATAAATAGCTAAACACTTTAGGTGTGTCTTCATACCTACTAGGAGGGTTCCAAAACTCGTAAATATCGTTAAGTTGTTTTCACAAATAAATGACCTTCGTTGTATTAAAAAAATATAAATACCTATCTTCGATCATTTTAGACCAATGACATTTTGATCCGGATAGAAGGTGTGGAAGTTTTTTATTGTCCATAATCACTTCAGAGCATACTAAAGTTCGCCATTCAACGAGCAAATTTCCCTACCCAATGTAACTTAAGTTAACCCATTCTAGAAAAAAAAAATGCATTTTATCCATTGTGTTTTTCTCATAACAAAGGCTACATTTTGATCAAAACTTAAAACAACAATGCTGGCAGAGTACAATCAAAGTTTCGAAGTTTGAGGAGTGACGTCCTGACAGCCTATCGAGGGAAAACAATGGATGTTTCTGTATTAACTGAAGTTTATTAGATACCTATCTGTATTTTGGTGATGGGTATTTGTCTGTCAAAATAAACAGAGTAATGGAAGTTTAGTGCGAAAGAAATATTTTGCACTAAACTTCAATTGAGATAATGAAAAACAAATATATAAATTTATTCAATTTAAACTAAACTATAACAAAATTAAACCTAACAAGGAAAACTTAAATATTATTAAAAATAGCTAAATCTAAAATAAAAACCTACTAATAATACCTACTAAAAATTAAAGTCTAAAAAGTGACCCTGTGGCAGGGTACCGAGGACACTGGCAGCGTTTCCTCGCTGAATCGCAATACTTATGCGTTGAGCGAGGAAGCTGCCAGCTCTCTTGTCCCCGGTAACGTCGACCAACCGTTTACCCAAATCCCGATACAGCTTGTGTGCTGCTGGGCCCCACGGACCAAGGGTCTCTACACCAAAAGCTACGAAGTTGTAGTTGGCGTCGAGACCCCTGTATTTGCGCCTTTGACTGATAATTAGTTCATCTCCTTTATAATGCTATCAAAAAATAAACTTAAAAGAAATAATTGAAAAGACAGATAAATAAACATAGCAGTAGGCAACTTAAACCATGAAATCAGTTTCGGACATAGTTGTGAATAGTGAATATCAACCATAGAGCACAAAGCTTTTGTAAGTACCAATATCAAATATTTTGGTTAGGATATTTATTACTTTACCTTGTGTTACCTGAGGAAGAGCGGTTCCACCCAGCACAAGGCAATGTTTTGGTTATAGGGCGGCTCCATCCTTAGAAAGTAATTTAATTTCTGCAGTATATTGAAAAATCACGTAACAGCTACATAAGTCATCAATCCAGCATGATCACAACAATCATATCATCCAACAGCGATGGTAACGGCCATTGATATACCTTATGATCACGATGAATAACGGGATACTAACCATTTGTGTATTTTGTGTTATTGAGTTTCCGATATTTCGGCACTGTCGCAAGCGCCAGACCACAAATTAACTGGCGTGCTGTGAGTTTTAATTGTGGTCTACCCACACACCATACTTAATGATCTACCCTCTTCTTGGTTCGTTTCATTATGGTGTATGTGTTGGTAGACCAAAACTAAAACTCGCAGCACGCCAGTTAAGGCGATATATTGATTGAAAGAGACGCGCGTATGTTTTTCGTTCACGACAAAATGGGATGCAACACTCTCCGGGTATGGCTTTTTTAGGAAATCTCGATAAATATCTGACTGTGTGCAAGTTTATTAAATTTCCTCTTGTCAGAGTATAGATGAGGTAAAATACCATCATATTAACTTAATCGTGTCTTTCAATAATGCGTTGTTTTAGTAGGCTGAGTAATTAAAAAGGAAAATATAGACTCGAATTTGGATTTCTTTTCTATCGAGAAAATTTTAAGCCATCATGTATCGGCTATTGTCAGTACCACAATCATATTATAGTCAATTAGTCAAGAATTATATATCTGAAAATCAGTCCTATTGTTTCCTCGTCTGGGCAGAACAGCGTTTCAAAGTTTCTAAATTTCTCGTTGTAGCGCCTTCATCAGTGACAATCGCGCTTGCTTGTGCTGAAATATCGGAAACTCAATGACACAAATACGTAGTAAATATCCCGTTATTAAACGTATTCTAATGTAAATGACCATGTGAGCTTGAAATGCTTTAAATCTTATATTGGTATATACTTCGTTCCAGATTGGATAACGAAAAGTTCTCATGCTATTCTATTAGAACTTTAACGTATCATATAATACAAGGCATTCCACTACAGCCAGTGTTCGCAAAAACTTACGAAAATAGAAAGTTCTCGAATAAATATGAAAAACTGCCTTAGGCCTAGTCCTAGTATATAATCGCTCCACTAAGATAAGAGCCAAAGAATGGATACCTTAACGACCAGCCCATGAATTATCGGAATAATCGTTGATAGCGAAAGTTTTACTTCGACTATAAATTAATTTCGATCTTGTAATCGTTAGCGAATCTTTTATCGGGTATAACTTTTGGGAGAAAATCTTGGAAAGTATTTGATGTAGATTTGATATTATGAAATGATATGATATATTTGATATGATTGTAGATAGTAAAGGGAGATTTGATGATGCTATAAGAGTTAAGGATATAAAGATAGTCAAAGTAGTTTGGCAGAGAAGCGACGCACTCTTAGGCTATGTTCAAAACACACACTAGTGCACTAAAATTGTATAACAGTACGAATTCTTACCATGGAATACGATATAGGATATATTATATATGTCGCAGGCGAATCGTATAATCCGCCGTAATACATTATGGCTAGGCGTTTTACAAAACAGAGCTGTTTTGTATTACGGCGGGTCAACCACTAGGCGGATTGAATACGGCTGATTGAAAATCCGCCGAAATGTGTTCGGCGCTTTGCATTCTTCAATTCGCCTAGTCGTAATGTAAAAAAGCGGTTCAGTCAGATTGTATAATCCGCCGTAATACATTACGGCTAGCCTTTTCACAAAATAGCGTCGTTTTAGCTGTCACCTGTTTGACAGCTTTTAGTTCCCATTTTTTTTAACACTCGCAGCGCTGTTTAGCAATGACAATCCGGCCATTTTGTAAAACGGCTAGCCGCAATGTAAAACGGCGGACTATGCAATCCGGCAAGTACAAACCGGCTAAAGGTGAGCCGTCATATTGTAGAACGTATTGCAATGACGATCCGGCTAATCAATAACCCGCCTTAGTACCAAACGGCTCTGTTTTGTAAAACGACAGTTTATACAATCCGGCTGCGACATATTTACGCAAAATATTGTAAAATTACAAAATATTATCAAAATATAAAAAACGAGATTACGTGGCTCGGTAGTAAATTAAAAATTACTTTTAGGAGTCCCTAGGATTTATGAGTCGTTTTAAAAAAAAAATTACATAGTTAAGCCTGTAGCTAGCCTGTAGCTGTGTGTGGCAGGGCTTAATGAAAACAAAATTACGATCGCGTCCTTTTGTGTAACGAAAGTTAGCCATAAAAAATATATGAGTCATCGTTACACAAAGGAATCAAATACTTAAGTTTTGTTTTAATGAAAGCCCTTAACTATGTACAATTTTTTTTTAAACGAGCTTATAGCACGCGTACGGCCCGCCTCATGGTAAGCGGTCGTCTTCAACTCCACTACTACATCTTTTACTACTAGAACTACTAGAATTCTTATCATTCCAACTATTATTTTACTACCAAAATAGCAATTTGTTTATTTTAATTCAAACGTTAGGTAATATGAACCGTTTCTGCAATTTATTTATTAAAAAAAAATCTTATTCTTGAATTTTAGTCGCGCGGCATTATCTCTCCCTCAAACAATGCATTTTAATCTTTTTTTTATATATAAATGATTTTTTGTGCAACTAAACAAAGATACATTTAAAACATTAGGTCCCCCGGGCATAGTCTCTGAGATACTGGCAGCATTTCCTCGCTGAATCGCTATGCACACTTGTGTAGACAAATTTAATTTAAAACTTTAGTACTTCGAAACAAAAGAACAATAATTTTATTTAACCGTGCTTAAATTTCTACTTTGGTCCGAATGTAAAGGAATTTCTGACGAAAGCTGCAGACATGAACGAACTAGAGAAGTCGTCTACCTAAATACCCGGGAGTGAGTGTGGGGCACACTGAGAGCTGTCATAGTTTCTTGGAGAAAATAAATAACGCGTCAATAATGTTATTGAACGTGAAAATTAATTAGCTTCTTTAAGAACACTCCTTCACGTTTTAATAAAAATAATTATAATTATTATTTCTTTCTATTTATTCAACACGTGTATACTGTACTAAGTACAATCTCTTCATTATTACTATTATTAAGCACGTTACTTACATCGTAGTCATAATCTGTAACGTGTAATTTAGCAGGAGATAATTGATGATAATAATTATTACAACATTTACAATTATTGTTATATTATAACAATATTACACTAGACTAGGGACTAGGGGGGGGGGGGGGGTTGTTTGGGACTAGGTTCATTTGTGTAAGATTGTCCACAAATATTTATTTATTGGCAGCGTTTTAATTGGGATTGGTATGAAGGAAACAGCGTTAATTAACGAAATGAGTTTCATTCATGTAATTTTATGGGCCAAATTTTCTGCCGGTGATTGTATATTGGTTGTCACGTGACGTACCTTGGGTGAGGTCTTACATAGGTAAATCGATAGCTATAGGTAAAGATGTAGGATACCATTTCGTCATACCTCCAAAAACCTAACAAATTAAGAATCACTTTGCTAAGGGTAACACGAGAGTCAAGTGCATACCTACAATAAACCAAATTAATTGTTACAGAAAAGTTATTGTTTGCTCCCAGTATGCTCGCTGAACAATTTTACAATACAAGTAGTGGTCGCTTACAATTTCGCTGCAAACTGGTGTAAATGTTTGAAAATAATTAAAGCTGAACGCTTCTTGCAGAAGATTGCGCTTTAGATGAAATTGGCGCTTCAGCTACTTTGCCTTTACTGCTCTTGAATAAATGACATAATGGCTATTATTTATAACAATGGAAACATTTACAATCATTATCGACGTGTGCTTGCTTTAAGAAAGCGGCTAGGAGAATACTTATTAAATTCAACAGCGTTTTAAATTTTAATGCTTTCAAAATAGGCTACGGTGAGAGATGTAATCACAATTTGAGAGAGCTTGGCATTTGAGAGCTTGTTTCTTTTCAAATGTTTTTTTTTTTTAATCTTACTGTGGCTTTATAAATAGGCCGGGCTCATTAAAGCGATAGAAGTGCGCGGTTGGAGAGTGGCCTAGGGAAAATCCAGGGAAACCTCCACGAACGCGTGGGCGGTTTGAACACTGGATAACTCTAAAAGTTTGCGCTCCAATGAGATTCGTTGAGCGGCGTCAACTAAATCTGAGGTGTCAGTGGAATCGATCTATTGGAAGTTATGTCGCTAGGTCACTAAGCCTAGCCTAGCTGAGAAGAATGCTTTTGGGTTTGATTTAATTACGACTGTCAGAATAAATGGATGTATCTTTTGACATTATAAACTAAGATGTTTGATTATTATTTTTACAGCTCCTATTGATTGAAACCTGAGTGTTTAGTATTTAATTTCAGCCAGACACTACCAAGCGTTCCCGGTAAAAAAGGTTTTGACAGACGAACACACAGACAGCAGAGCAAAAAAAGTTATTTTTAAGAAACGCAACTTGAAATATAATAGTAAGTACCTAGTCAATTGTTTTCCTCGTTAGGCGACTTCCTGACTTGGCGGGGCGGGATCGATATGTGACATTTTCTTCTTTGACGTAAACTTACTGACGTCGCAAAGATTCTCACTTGACATAATACTGTCAGTATTACGTTTGCGCAGTAGTAATATCATGCGCAGAAGCGTAGCAGTACCGCCTTCGCATCGTCCCGCCACCGCGCATCCCGCGCCAGTCAGGAAGCACTCATTTAAATGTAGGGGCGTAGTAAAAAATGGTATCGCGTCGACTGACAGCTGACACTGACATTTGACACTTTTCTCATATCGTACTGCCTCCGCACCGACAAATCAGGAAGTCGCCTAAGAGCCAAACCCCAAAACAACACACTAACAAAAATGTGAGACCTCATAACAAAATAAATTGATAGAAGACCGCAGTAACCGCCGTGGCAAATGTTGACAAAGCGGGCTTAATAAGGCTTCTTGGCTCTAAGCTTGGGGCCGTAAAAGCTCCAGCCAATATACAGGATGTTGCAATAACTTTGACAATTTTTAAATCGCGATCACACGTTTCAATTTAGTGGAGACTCTGGGTCCGTGGGGACCGGATGCAATTAAACTATTCAAGAGACTTATTCAAGAGAGAGTTATTTGCTTATCCGATCCTCAGGTGACCGTAGGGCTGGCTCGTTCGTCGCTCAGCGAATCGGCATTGCCATTCAGCGAGGCAACGTAGCCAGCCCTATGAGAACCCTTCCCAGTGGCAGCGACTTGGGCGATGCATGCCCTTTCAGTTTAGGTATTTAGTTTAGGTTAGGTTTAAGTAGTTAGTAAGATCTTGTTTTGTTTCTTGTCAATAAATGTCTGAATCTGATGGTAGTATGTGTTAATAATTTATATTATGTTAAATGAACAAATAAAGCATTGAGTTACCAAATTTATGTGTAACTAAAACATTGATCTTCGAAAAGGTTAAGTTTGAAAGTTTATCAATTTTATATTAAAGGTAAATCAATTTTGCTAACATAAATGCAGATAACTCTAAATTACAGGATCCCTTTCAAGCTTTTAAGGCGATATATTGATTGAAAGAGACGCGCGTATGTTTTTCGTTCACGACAAAACGCGATGCAACACTCTTCGGGAATGCCTTTTTTAGACAAATCTCGATAAATATTTGACTGTGTGCAGGTTTATTAAATTTTCTTTTGTCAGAGTATAGATGAGGTAAAATACCATCCTATTAACTTAATCGTGTCTTTTAATAATAAGCGCCTCGCGTCGTCGTCCCAACGTGATACTACTACTATTTAGTTTTAGGAAATATAATGATATAATATGTATGTTAGTCTTTAAGGTATTTGTATTATGGGCCACAGATGCCTGAAATAAATGATTAAATAAATAAATAAATAATGTGTTGTTTTAGTAGGCGACATAAAAAGGGTGAAAATATAGACTCAATTTTGGATTTCTTTTCTATCGAGAAAATTTTAAGCAATCATGTTTCGGCTATTATCAGTACCACAATCAGTCAAGAATCATATATCTAAAAATCAGTCCCTATAGTTTCCTCGTCTGGACAGAATAGCGTTTCAAAGTTTCTAAATTTCTCGTCGCTCCTTAACACAGTTAAGCTTTAATTTGGCATGAAAAAGAGAAAGAAAGACGTATTTCAATAAACAACACAAACGTAACCATCATATTGTCTATTCTCCGTGCACAAATCACACCACCCTATATAAGCCCTATATTCTTCGCCTGTGTGATACCGGGTTCAGACGGAACTCAAAGTTAGACGATTTCCATGCAAATCTCGCGTGCAGCCGCATTCAGTTAACATCCTGTATATACCCACTCGCCTTTATTAGCAGTGCTTTAAGGTGAATTGGAAATGGAGGAAAGTTCTTTGAGCACAGAAGGATTGAGAACGTATTAGTTTGGCGGCAAACCAAGAGATATAAACTCACCTGGGACACAGAATAAGTAATAGTACTACGTACAGAAGTTGCACTGTTAACAAATCGCCAACTTACAAACCCAAATTATTATAGGCAAATAACAAATATTGACCACAACAAGCGAATGACGAGACGAAGCGACCGTCCGGTAGCAATTCGCCACTGAATGTACTTGCAGCGGCCCGGGGATGTACTTGCAGCGGCGCGGCGAACTGACGGAGTGAAAGCCGCCTGCCTGGGACACACTACATACGTACACACAAGGTGTGGCCTGTACATAGAAGAGGGAAATAGGTAAATGGAAAACTTACTTAATGTAGACTACTTTTATCCCACGAGCGCGGGGGAGCCATCGGTGTGTGTTGAGCTATACATGCACATTGTCTATGTGTGCGTCAACGTAGAGCTATGAGTTCACGTTGTCTATGTGTTCGTAGGTGTCACAACTACAACAATGGCCAACCCGCGCTCGTGAGATAAAAGTACTATATATGTAAAAATAAAAACTGACTACAAAAAAAAACTGAAGGGTAAAAAATAACTTACCTAACTTCTAATAGCTCAATATAAGACTTTGCGCTTCTTATTCCGTCAACATTAGGCAATTTCTTAGGAGACACCAACTTTGTTAAAGTCTCCATATTGAGCTGTTAGAAGTTATGCAAATTATTTTTTTACTTTTATTTAAGTTAAGGTGGGTTTTTATTATATTAAAAATTATATGTATTTGAGTATTTCACCCTTTTTAGTGAGTCATTTCGATGATTAAAGAATCACCAGAGAGAGATTCTTTAAGAGAGAAAATTATGAAACTTTTAGGAGGCTTTACTGGTTGAAGCGGTTCGCCAGTCATAGATTATGTCTGCAATGTAGATAGAATTGAAGTGTGTTATGGGTCAGCTGGCAACCACTATGATATCATATTTTCATCACCATGGAATCCACGGCTGCAGGAAATGGCGCTTAAAATTTAATTTCACACGCGTTGCCTACTTTTTTTTAAGGGGCTTCATAATGGTTTGTTTATTTTAAGATTGCCCTGAAAATAGGTCAAATTATTTGAGAAACTCTTAATCCCCTTCCAAGACTCAAATTTCAAAATATTTATAAGTCAATTAAAGTTGACGACAGCCATAGCTGTCGCTGTCTGTCGCGTTCTGCTGTGTTAGCGTTATCAGGGATTTACAAATTCTTCAAACTTTGCTAATTTATTAACTTTGATTTGATATTTCTCGTCCGGCACCGTTTTAACGCCGCAAAATTGATTTTGTGACGGATGATGTTTAATACGATTATTGCTTTTATCCTTTTCATACTATTGTTAATTTGATGGGTGGAGAACAATTAATTACCAATTTTCCAACAAAGTGAAAAACTAAAAATCGCCACAGTATCGCACCGCCTCGCCAGAGTCAGTACCTAACGCTTATTTTGCGTGACCCCTGGATAGTTCTAAAGGTGCCACAAAAAAAAAACTGGCAATCGTACTGTCTTCTCGAAGATCTCACGGTTCGAAATAAATGCCATACGATAAATAAATTTTGCGCGCCAACGTTTATATAAATGAGTGCTTCCTTACTGTTGCGGAAGTAAGCTTTCGTCAAAGAACAAAATACTACTACCGATACCGCCCCGCCACGTCAGACAGTCAACCACATATTTTATGTTCCCATTCAGAAACGCATTCAGACGATCGTCATTTACTATGGCGCTCGAGGTCAGTGATGTGTCTTCACAGATCTGTGGTGGTTTCTCTGTCTAACCAGAAACATAGCTTCTATATTTTTTGAGATATTTGAATAGGATTTTGACTATTTGGCATATATTTTGCCTTTTTTATTTTGGAGTCAAATTTTGAGTCAACAACCCTATTTATCTTTATTTTATATCCCTCTCATCTATGAGAGGAGGCCTGTGCCCAGCAGTGGGACGTAGATAGGCTGATGATGAACCCTATTTTGTTCTTAGGGGCGTGCCTTACAGCGAATATGTTAAAGGCACGCGAGTAAGTTAAGGCGAAGCAATATACCTTGCTAAGTTATTCAGCACCCTTTTAAGATAATTGCAACAATAAGCTTATCCAAGCGAGTAAGTAATCTCGAAATAAGTAAACCACTCGAAAGCCGAGCACTCTGCCGGTTGCAAAGGGTCCTTATTAGATAAAAAACGCTCATATATTTAGGCCATTTTCTCTTTAATTGACACGTATCTTGACATTTTATCAATGTTACTATCTAGAACAGGACAATTGCGATTTAATGGCATACATTTTAAAGGTATTCTTTGAAGCTTTCATTAAGAAATATTGTTTCAAACATCAGTCCAAATTGACCATTTTTGAGCTAAAAACTGCTTTTCTCCATTTAAAATCTACTACACACGATAAAATAAAAAAGGACAATGTTACTATCTAAAAATTTAATTATTATCAATAGTTTTGTCAAAATTTGAAATTGAAATATTTAAAAACTTGTAAGGCCTCATATATTGGCGTTAAGGGGGCTACTTGGAAAAATGACCGTTAGGTACAATTTTATTCGTTTTTACATTTCATGCAAATGTCAAAAGTGACAAATAATTACAGTCCTATTCCAAATGTGTCCCACATTTAATTTGATTTCATTGCAGTACAATAATCCAATTCAGGAGATACCTTGATCCTGTGAACAGCGCTCCCCATTGCAAGAGTCAAGTTTATAGCTTGCTTGGACAAATCGATAAATACCTGACTTTGTAGAGTTTAATTTTTGGACCCTTTAATTATTTTTTTTTGAGTAGACTGGCGAAAAATAATAATTCGGTGAATTTTTTTTTCTATTGAGTAAACTTTATGCAATAATGTTTAGGCTATTAATCAGAGAAACATCAATTAGTACTAATCGTTCTGTTTGTCGCTGACCTAACTAGTGAGTTATATTCGATTTCCAGGCTTTTTGGGCAGATCTAGATTAAATAAGTCAGATCTAGATTAAATCGGCTGGTATACCTTACCTATTGTACTTTTGCAGTCTTTAGGGCATTGTATAAAAGGCTTCCTTATACTTATGTAGATTAAATTGATTTCAGGATGAAAGCCAACTTCATCGGTACCTATTATGTGCTATGGGTATTAACCTATTTTAGTTTAAATGCCTTTAATATTTGTTTATCTTTGTATGTCACTTTAACTGTTACGTTTGTGCGAAACGGAGAAAATGCATTTTAGCTAAAATAGATCCAGTAATATGAATTAGGGGAATAAAAATTAGGGGTCGAGTAAAATATAAAGAAGGAATAATATTTTTTATGAAATTGGCAATTTTATGAGCAGGTAAAGGCGTTGCTATAGTAGTCAATGGACAGTAGCAATACTAAGAGCGTTGCCGATCTTTAAGAGGTACCTATATTATGGCAAGCTCTGGCAACCTTACGCAGGGTTGATTTCCTAACGAGCCTCAAAAAGAGCGTGGCTCTACATTCACTTGGTCTTTTTTTTTTTATATATAAGTATATACGCGGTTGGGCGACTTCGATGTTGGACGTCGGACAGTAGGTACATACGCAGTCTTCTAACTCACGAGCACGGCTTAGCCATAGTTGTAGCTTAGCTGTTGTGATACATACAAACACATAGACAACGTGAACTCATAGCTCCTATATACTGACAGCTCGACACACAACCAGGGCTCACCCGCGCTCGTGAAATAAAAGTTACGTTTACGTTAACTTTACGTTGGAGTCTTACAGGCGTACGCTCACGCCGCTGCACTCATCTATTTTTTTATTACATCGTCACATCACAATATTTAGAAGTCAATGACACTAAAGGCGAGTGAACTTGAGTTTTTCATATCGACATAGTGTATTACGCATTCTTTGTCTGACCCAAGCACTGTTCCATAATGCAGCGTTTCTAATAGCAAAGGAACAATTCCATTAAATTAGTAAGGCGCTCGGATTCTCGGCAAGCCCATGTCACAGTTGACAAAATACACAGTACGTCACATTCTACTTCTACTTATTGAGGTGTGCAATAAAGAGTATTTGTATTGTATTGTATTCTATACATATCTAGTTTTAGGTAACTGTCGCAGTATGTTAAGAAAACATACTTCGGTAGTTTAGAGGCCGAAATGGAATTGATGAATAAATAGGAACCAAATCAGCATTACAAAAAATATAAAATCATCATTTAGAGGGGCCATTTTACGGAAAGTTGTACACTCGACTTTTTTTTTAAATTTGGATAAAATCGGGTTTTTTCTACTCAGAATCGAAAGCACTTTCGAACCTAATAGGAGAAAAAAAGTGTCCCAAATTTTTCATACAATTTTCAGTTTTTCCATTCCGTTACCACCATACAAGATTACAAACTTAGTATGAAAACGGTAACGGAAAGGAATAAAAAAAATTTGGGACACTTTTTTTCCCCTATATCATTCGAAAGTGCTTTCGATTCTGAGTAGAAAAAACCCAATTTTATCCAAATTAAAAAAAAAAGTCGAGTGTACAACTTTCCGTAAAATGGCCCAGAGAATCGAATGCAGAGTATCTACTATGCATTTAATTCTCTAGAAATCATGATGAGCCAATAGGTATATACATACCTACTCACTATACAGATATCACAATGATCATTTCAGATTTGGGGGCACGGCAGTGCCCCCGCCAAGTCGAGCGCGAAGCAAACACTGCCGTCATCATTACTTTTTTGTTGTAAAAGAACTGTGTTGCGAGACTTGCATCTTTTTACATGTAATGTTTTTGATGGGATAAGTACCTACGTCCAAATATTGGCCGGGCCTACTCTCATGAACGAAAGAAAATTGGTTGTATCTTGTATTTGCTTTGCTTGTATTTGTTGTATTTGCAAGTTTTCTCAGAATGTATCAAACTAAGCTAGAAGCTATTTGCACCTTTTTAATTATTAATTTCATTTAAAACATCATAGTTGCTGCTTTCATTTTAAGTACTTGAACAAATTGTAATTGCTAAAGCGTCTGGACTCTAATACCTATGTTTAATGCTATTAGCTATAAACGTTCACTGAATTACATTTTCAAAACTAGTAAATTGATAAAGTTAACATCCAAATTGGTAATACTTAGTTTCAGTTTTTCAATATGTATTTGCGAAGTTTCAAACTCTGGTCCCCTGTAGAATAGATATAAGTTTAATAAATGGAATAATAAATTAAGACCGGAGAATATCTATTTTGAAGTGTTTGAGTTAGTTGTGTGGTTTAATTTATACCCATCTAAAAGAAAAATGTGTTACAGTGCCAAGTTCATAAAAGGTTCCGCTAATGAAAGATCTAACTGGAAACCTAGTTCTTTAAAAGCTCCTTAGATCACAGATCCTGTCATGCATAACTGTTATCAATTGCTTGTAAAGATCGTTTGTTTACGAACTTGGCACTTTTTCACATTTTTATTTTTGATTTTATACCATTATTTTGCATATAACTAGTAGGTCATTGAAATGGTCGGGTTTCCTTTCAGAGAGGGAGCTTAAGAAAAGGTTATTATCTAATATCCAATGAATGTAGGCAGCAAGCAAGAAAAAAAAGTCTTTCCTTTGTATACCTATACACAATTACCTAACTGGATGCCAAATTTCATCGTTCTAGGTTATCTGGAAGTAATAAATCAAACATTCTGACGAGGGAGTTATTCAGTTAGTAAAAATTTACATTTTCGGAAGTCAAAATCTTGTAAAAGGTAAGGGATTTTTTTTATTGAAATCGGTAATTAGAAAATGATCTCACAATATTCGCGAAATCGCAAGTGTATAGATCAACATTTTAAGTTTTGTGAACTTGGCTGACACACTGCTGTGTTTATAGATTTATAATATTATTATAAGTCTGGAGATAAGGCACGTATTTTGCAATTTTTTATGTAAATTTAAACGAAATTCAACTTATTTTGGTATAATGTTGCTCCATGGAAATATAAGGGTCATTCTTGAGAATTGGATTATTCATCTCATTCCCTTGGTGATTTTTATTGCAATAAATGTCAATCTAATTACAATAAAATATGAAGCTTCCTCTATTTCTAAGCATGTTAATCGAATAGGCACCACTTTCGGCTAATTTGATACAAAACTATACCACTTTAAATTTTAGCTGACAGGGGAATCAGGAAATACGGCAAAGATATAAAAAAAGATTTTACAGGTTAAATTTAGCAAAAAAATTGTTGTTCATTAATAACTTAAAATATTCTCGAGATCGGTAGGTAGTATTTGTGGAAACCGAATATACTATTCTAAACTTTAAAATTACCTGTACACAACGTATTATTTTAGTCCCGATCTCGATGAAATTAAGTTTGATTACATAAATTATTATAGTTTCATTTTTTTATTATAGTAAAAATATTTATTTTCTAAAGAAATATATAATTACCCTCTGCAAATAGCCAAGGTAAAGCCTCTGCAAAGAACCAGGGAATGATAATCAAGTTAGTTTTTTGTCGATTACATCTAAACTGTTATTAATATAGGAATAACTATTAAATCATTTCGTGTGGCAATTCACGTTGTTTTATTTTCAATCAGCACTGTATGTCAATGGTTGGAAATACATTGAATACGGTCATCCAGGGTAATGATAATCAAAGTGAACCAAAGCCAGGGAAGAAGAAGAAGAAGAAGAAAAAAAACATTTGGAAGAAACAGGAACAACAGAAACAGGGGAATGATACATTTACCGTTTTAACTCAGAACTCCAGCAACTAGCCGGGACCTCTTCCCATGGTGCTGTTACGTTAGTAACGATTATCAGGAACACGAAGTGAGAAGACATGGGATGTACACGATGTTTAGTACGGCACCAGGGGAATGGTAGCTCTGCTCGGGACAAACCTTTTATGAAGATTGTAACAAAAACTACGATAAACACACGAACATTTCTTTTTTAATTCGAATCCATAACTTATACTATCACGATTCAACTAAATGCCATAGGTACAGTCAGCGTCATATAGTGTGTAGCAGCCAAAGCGACCAAAGAATCCAGTGAGTGAGTGAGTGAGTGGTGAGTGAGTGAATGAGTGAGTGAGTGAGTGAGTGAGTGAGTGAGTGTGTGAGTGAGTGAGTGAGTGGGGGGTGAGTGTACTTGATTTTGAATCATAATTTGTTCTTTATATGGTATTTTGTAATACCTGTAATAGGGTAATGATATCTTAGGTAGGTAGGTATTTGATATTTTTTTACGGCTATTTATAATTAATTTACACAAAAATAAATCGTGCCCCAGATAGATTAAGGTGTTCATGTTTTGAAGACAAAATAGTTGGGCCTATTATTTTCATTCCACGAGTACTTTTATCCTCGCGACGGTGCAAATTGCCCACTTGAAGAATCACCCATAAAAATATTGTTTTAGATTTTCTTATACATAATTCATATATTGAATTATAAATAAACGGGTCACTCACGTCTTTAACGTCGAATATCGCTCGACATGTTTCGGACAAATACGTGGTCCTTAATCATGAGGTATAGTCGCGATGATACCAGTACTGTATTAGACTGGTCAATCAGCAGATTAAACAGCAGGTTGTAGCTTATTCAGTGATCGGAAATAAATAAATAATTGTACACAATCTTATACAAATCCACCTTGTTCCAAACTAAGCAAAAGCATGTAATGTGGGTAGTAGGTTACCATAATAATATACAAAGAGAAATACCGAAATGCATATAATACATCCAAGACCCAGCCAATCATAGTACAGGGTGGCCCAAAAATGCGTTGACACGGAATTTTTAGGATATTTTTTATTACGACACGACTACGCGACTTTTATAAAAAAACGTTAAAAATACTATTATTAAACTAAACAAGTTATATGCAAAATATTCCCCTTTGGCTTTGATACGCAATTGCAAACGTAAGTTAAACTGACGAGCAAAATGCCGCGCGTATTATTAACGTCATGCGTAGATACAGTGGATGCGCGTTACGGATGCGCGCTATGCGTGAGCGCTTCCTCCCTCACCGTGCTGCCGCTCCCCGCGCCCGCTGTCGTTACTTCGCAATCGCATACGCTCGAGCTGCGCATCTTCCTCGCACAGCTACCTCGCGGCTGCGCATCTTCATAGCGCATCTACCTCGCACTGCTACATAGCGTAGCTTTAGTGGAAACTGTCGCATAGCTCGTAGCGCATCCTCGCAGCATAGCTGCGTAGCTTGGCTCTAGTGGAAAACCAGCAAAATAGATGTATTTTGTATCCGTTTTTATGATGTTAATTTACCATAACTACGTTTTTATTGTCAAAAAAATCTGTTTTTTTAGGAACACTGATTACGATTACAGACAGTCTTTTTGCAATCCACCCTATAGTAATAACAAAATGTCACAGTAAGCTCATACTCACAGTTATAAGAATACCAAAATTGAAACAAGAATTTAACAGTAACAGTTATTTTCGAAAGAAAAGTTTATATAAATCTTGTGAAATACACATTGTCATTAACATTAGACATATTTATGTGATAGTTTGTATGAACAATAAAACACTGGTAAAAGGGTTCCTTTAATTGGAACAAATAAGGTGTGGAGTCGAACCGGTTATCCGGGTAATAAATTAAGATAAGCTTAACGAAATTCTGGGGGTACTATTCTGTGACCAATAATTCCATTCACATTCAATTGTTTAAACTTGTTATGTGTCTAATTTTTTAAATCTGAACTTGTACATTAGGTATACTTAGAGAACATGCATGCGGATTGAATATTAATAATAATAATACGAGTAACTGTACATAATAAGGCATTAAAACACTCGTGTGATCTTATTATGAAACTCGCCTTCGGCTTTTTATACCTCTCATTATGTACCAATTGCATAAACTACTATTTTACAACAAAATATAAACCACGCATATTGATATGACAATATGAATTCATTCTAAAACTATGAGAATAGAGTCCCTAGGTAAATAGCGTAAATCCTACTTTATTTATTTATAGATAGAAAACATGCATGCGGATTGAATAGTAATAATACCTGTACATAATAAAGCATTGAACACTCGTGTTACCTTATTATCAAACTCGCCTTCGGCTTTTAATACCTCGGATTATGTACCAGTTGCATAAACGACTATTTTACAACAAAATTTAAACCACGCATATTGATATGACAATATGAATTCATTCTAAAACTACGAGAATAGAGTCCCTAGGTAGGTAGCGTAAATCCTACTTTATTTATTTATATAGATAGAAAATATGCATGCGAAACACTCGTGTGACCTTATTATAAATAAATAAATAAATATTTTTGTGGACAATCTTACACAAATCAACCTAGTCCCAAACTAAGCAAAGCTTGTACTATGGGTACTAAGCGACGACATACATACTTATATAGATAAATAAATACTTAAATACATAGAAAACATCCAAGACCCAAGAACAAATATTCGTGCTCATCACACAAATAAATGCCCCGGCCGGGATTCGAACCCGGGACCTCCAGCTTCGTAGGCAGGGTCACTACCAACTAAGCTAAAGCGGTCGTCATGAAACTCGCCTTCGGCTTTTAATACCTCTCATTATGTACCAGTTGCATAAACAACTATTTTACAACAAAATATAAACCACGTATATTGATATGACAATATGAATTCATTCTAAAACTACGAGAATAGAGTCCCTAGGTAGGTAGCGTAAATCCAACTTTATTTATTGTGTTTGTTGGTGTCTTCTATGCTTAGAGAGTTTCTATTTTATTAGGCCACTATATTTTCTACTATCTAGAAGAAGCACTGAGAAAATCTCAAATGTAAACAGATTCAAAAGGCTACTAGAATAATAGTATAAGAGTCACTTTAAAATGTTGACACTTTTATAATAGGGTTCTGTAAGGCCGAAAGGACATGTCACTCGTATTATCGGTCTATCAAAAGTTTCGTAGAAAATTACATTTTCATATTTACATTTTATGTACATATTATCATTTGAAATTATCGGTTATAGTTTGTTTTGTTTTATCCTTTCATACTTATAGATTGACGCGGGCTAGTTATCCGCAACTCCACGTCAAAAGCGCCTATTTTGCGTGGTACATTTCATACTTCTGTCTGTTAATGTGTCGGTTAAATATAATTATATATGTGATCTTTACGAAGATATGTTAACCCTTTTTCTATAAATTACACTCTTTTGTGCATCTTCTTCACTATACTATTACTTAAAACCAGCTTTTACGCGTACCTAAAGTGTTGTTAGGCGTCAGCTTACAGCACTTAAAAGAAAATAAATACCTAAAAAGGGTCCTTTGAAAGAGTAATGTCTGTCTAACCCAATCTCCGTCACTTCATATTTTACCGGACCTTTTCGTGAATCTGGTCATAATAGAAATCTATTGCTGAAGAGCTGAATTTTTTACATTTGTTTGAGGTTTATGTGATTTGAGGTTTAGGTGACTGACCCTTAAGACATTTCAAGGTGAAATACTTCACACGTCAAATTCACTATTCGTATTAGACAATCAGTCTTTTAGAATTCAATAATGATTTAATAGGTGTATGCTTCACGTACTTCATGCATTCTCACATAATTTTCAGTTTATTCGAGATATAAGGATCCAATATTTTTATATATTGGATTTATACGTAATGGTAATCGGCAAGCCCTAATTTCTAAAAGGGGTCGGCAATTAGTTTTAAGTGAGGTCCAGATATGTTATAAAAAAAATCGAGGTCCAGAAAAAAAACTTTTGATGAAAGTATTAGTATACTAGCATATTGCATGCAGCATATTTAACATTAATTTGGGGTCCGCGGCTCCATCGTCTGCGGTCCGGATACGGACCGCGGTCTGCCTTTTGCCGACCCTTGACGAGTCTAAATGTTTTTTAGCACGTTCACTGTCAGACTTAAATCTTGAATAGTTAGAAACCGATGTAACGGAATACTATTGGAGACAGCGCCTAAATAGCAAGCGCCAGCGGGCTGTTAGGCAACCGAGAAAAGTTACACACCGCCCACTAGGCAGTAGTGAAGGTGTTTATTATTTAAGCCACTATGATAAAATGTTTTATAAACCTTTGTGACTGCATGACTGCTCAATATTAATTATTTCTTCCGAAAATATCAATGTCTTTTGTAACAACGTCCCAAAAAATTCTTAGCAACAAAAAGCAATTGTTTCCCTACCGCAATAACTTCCGCGGGACGGTGGCAATTCACAATCGTAATTTATTGATGTATATAGGGTTCTTTCGCTGTATTCTAATAGCTATTCTTATTGTTGTTCTTGAGCTTCTTTTTAGCACTCTCCTTGGTGCTGAGTGATTGCACTGGTAGGTCGTTTTGGAGACAGCGAGGTTATCATCTGTGCGGTAAATGTCGGCAATAATTAAAAATTGCCGTCTATGAGGCCATTGTATTGCGACACAGGTTTTAAATAGATCATTATTTAATTATACTGAGGCTTGGTTTTATATATAAATAAAATTAGTAAATAAATATTTGTGTACAATCTTACGCAAATCTACATAGATCCATACTAAGCAATGCTTGTACAATGGGTGCCAGGCGACGATATAAATACTTACGAGTATATAGATACTTAAATACGTATAAAATATCCAAGACTCATGAACAAATATTCATGCTCATCACACAAATAAATGCTGTGACCGGAATTCGAGACCGGGACCTCCAGATTCGTAGGTAGTCACTACCAAACAGGCTAAAGCCGTCATCGTAAAGATCCTAGCCTTTCGAGTCGGTAAGTTAAATGTCAAAAAATTTAAGTACTGAGTACCTACCTTAAGAGGAGGGGTAGGGCAACCTCTCCATACAAACTTTGTGCAGGATTTACTTCGTTTGTGTTTGCATTAAAGTTATGATTTTTGGTCAGTATGCTTATTTTTCTGATAGCTATTTCGTGATGTATTTTTTTATTATTATTTTCTGGTTTTTTTTTCTCGGTGTAAGCCGGTAAATGATGTCATCTACGGGCGCAAGCCAAGTAGATGACAATGTTAACTTATTTTCGTTATTGGTCTAAGTCCGTTCTGTCATCGTCTGCTTGTAAAAACTTACGTACTATTCTACACGTATTTAAAATTGCTGCCTTCTGCATCTGCATATATGTGTTACGTTTCAGGCCAATGAGCTTCAGACTGTGGTGCAGGTATTTGGGAATGACTCCTGTGGTTGATAAAACTATGGGGACTATATAAACTTTCTCTTGATTCCAGATTCTAGTGACTTCGTCTTTAAGATCAGTATATTTGTGAATTTTCTCCGTTATTGTTTTTTGCAGGTTATGGGTGTTGGGGACGGCGATATCAATAAGGTAAGTTGTTCTGTTTATTTTGTCGGTCAATGTTATGTCAGGTCGGTTATAATGCGTAGTTCTGTCGGTAAGTATGGCGCGGTCAAAATACATTTTGTGGGTATTATTTTCTAGTATGGGGCTAGGGGTATAGTTGTAATATGGCGTGTTATTGTTTTGTATGAGCTTGTGTTTTAATGCTAGTTTCTGGTGTATTATATTTGCTACCTGGTTGTGACGGTGTGTGTAGTCGGTTTGTGTAAGATTGGGACAAGCTCCAGTGATGTGTTGGATTGTTTCTGGGTGGCTATGGCATTTTCGGCATCTATCGTCTCGGAGTGTAGCGTCTTTGATGATATGTTTTCTGTAATTTCTGGTGTTTATCACTTGGTCTTGAATTGCAATTATGAATCCCTCCGTTTCAGGAAACAATGATCCAAGCTTTAGCCATTTATTCGAAGCTATGGGATCTACGTGTGATTGTGCCAGGTCATGTGGGTGTCTACCGTGTAAGACCTTCTTCTTCCAGCTCTCTAACTTCACGGCTTCGGGATCAACGTCGGTGGTAAGTGGTATTTGATCTAATAAGTTAAGTGGAGTGTTACTTGCGTCATTACGTACTATTGCTTTATGAATACAGCTGCTATTGGCTTTTTGAAGGAAAATTTTTTTAAGATTATTTATTTGTTTTATCCAGAGTGCATGTATGTTAATTAACCCTCGACCTCCATTTTCTCTCTTAACTGTTATTCTTTCTATTGCAGATTTAGGGTGATGGTTATTGTATCTTGTAAGAATGGTTCTAGTGGCTATTTCAATGTGATGGATATCAGTTTTGGTCCATTTGATAATCCCGAATGAGTACGTCAAAATTGGTATTGCATAGCTATTAATTGCTTTTATAAGGTTTTTGGCTGTAAGTTGGCTTTTGCATATAGTATGCACTCGTTTCTTATATTGCTCTGTCAGTGCTTTTTTTATTTTAATATGATCAATGCCTTTTGATTGCTGGTATCCTAAATATTTGTATAACTCATCCGGTTCCATTGCTGTTATTGTATCTGTGTTGTCAACTGCGTAGTCACCAGGTCGGATTTTGCCTTTTACTATATGGATGGTTTTGCATTTGTCGAACCCAAATTGCATGTTAATATCCTTACTGAACTCTGTTGTTGTGTCTATTAATATTTTCATTTCTCTCTCCGTTTTTGAATATAGTTTTATATCGTCCATATAAATCAAGTGTGATATGCATGTTACTTCATTGTCATATTTCAGAGGGTATCCGGATCTGTGTCTTTGCAGCATGTTGGAAATTGGATTGAGGGCGAGACAGAACCACAAGGGGCTCAAGGAGTCACCTTGATAAATACCTTTTTTTATGATAATCTCTCTAGTTTTAATGGTGCTAAGATGCAGAGTAGTTTTCCATAATTTCATTGTGTTCTTAAGGAAGTTAATAAGAACTGGATCTATTTTATAAATTTCTAATACACGTATGAGCCAGGAGTGAGGAATGCTATCAAAGGCTTTTTTATAATCTATGTACGTACAATGTAAGTTACTTTTATTAATTGCCGCATATTTGTGTATTAAAGAATCTATTATTAATTGCTCCTTGCACCCCATGTGATTTCTTCTACACCCTTTTTGTTCTTCCGCTATTATGTCATTTTTTTCTATGTGTGTGGTAATTTTTCGGGTTATTGTAGATGTAAGAATCTTATAAATGGTAGGTAAACAAGTAATCGGTCTATACTGTGAAGGTTGGCTTGTGTACTTACCTTTTGGTAACATGTAGGTGATGCCTTTTGTGATGAAGTCTGGTGTACTCTGATGACCCTGAATAATGGCTGTAATACATTTAGCTATTGCTTTATGGAGGGCATGAAATTTTTTGTACCAGAAATTGTGAATCCTATCTATGCCAGGGGATTTCCAGTTGTGCAATCTACTTGTGACAGTTTCTATGTCAGCTTCAGTTACTGCTTCAAATTTCATTTCCTCCATACTTACCCATCTTTTTTCTTCGTCTTTTATCCAACTTGCGTCTTCATTGTGTTGTAGTTCAGTTTCCCATATACCTGCCCAAAAGTCTTCTAAATCACTTACCTCTGGTATGTCCTGTTGGTTAGATGATTCATCTGCAGGGTTACCAAGTTGCCTGTAAAATAGTTTTTCGTTGGTATTGAATAATTGATTGTCCTCTTTCCGTTTTAGTGCTTTGTTATACCTTTTTAGTCGATGAGCTTTCAGCGTTAACTTTTGTTTCAGTGTATCTAGATATTCTTCGGGTTTCTTGTTATTGTTCTCGTGGCTGCTGTGGACTCTACAATTTCTAAATATTTCATTTACCCTATCTACAACTTTCCTCGACCTGTTATTATTTATATATTGGGTTAACCTACCTACGTCTGATCTTAATTGGGATATGTCTTTTTCTAGCCTTATGCACCAAGCTGGTTTTCTTTTCTTCCCGGTACTCCGTGGTTGATCACTGTCTTCAGTTTTGTACCCTAGTTCCTTTGAGATAACTAAGGCACTGCAATATACAAGCGTATGGATGTCCATCAACTGTGAATCTTCTGAAATGAATTGACTTAGTATTTTGCGGTTAAATAATTCTGTCAGTTGAGTAAGATATGTGCTATATTTTAACTTCGGTAGTTTCGGTCTAAGTGTCGGGTCTGTTCCGGCATATTGAATAATGGCAGTTTGTAGGCTTTCGTAAAGTTTTTGTTCTGTATTATTATCATCAAGGGGTGGTACGACCTCGCTTTCATTACTCTCTTGATTGTTGATTGAAATACTAAGTGGAGTTGTTCGTGGGAGTACCTCCGGTAAGAATCCTGATAGAGTTTGGTTAGGAGGACTTGATATAGGCGTACTACTTGTCTCTAGGTGCACTAAATCTATGTTTGTCGTACTGTTGGGTTGTATAGTTTCTGGGATTGATGGCTCAAAGGTGAGTTCTAATTCGAGTCTTATCTGTTCTCTCATTTGTTCCAGTATTTCGTCAGGGATCATTTTATTTCTTATGATTGTTCTACGTTGGTCTGAAACTCTTTGCTCTGAAACGTTCACACCAGGGTACTGTGCTACAAAGTGTTCATGTAATACTTTACGATATGTGGTAAGGTCTGTTTCTAATTTTGTAATTCGGTAATATGTACGCATGATAAATAGGTTTACATCATTACTCCAGCTCATGCGTACTCGGGGTTTGCCAGCCTTGGTGGACGCAGGTTGAAAAGCATTTGCTTCCTGCGTAACACACAAGGATGGTGTTACTGAATCTGTTCGCGAAATACTAGTAGACTCCAGCGGTAGCGGAGTGACTGTCCTACTTCTCAATACCCGGCAGTTCCGGGTAGTACCTACAACAGTCTGAAACTGGGTAGGTAGCTGCGAGCTAAGCTCGGGGCAGTGGCCACTAGTCCGGGGAACTCTCTTACGTACTGCTGGTTGGAATTGCAGAGATTGCGCTGAACTCTCCGAATCAGAGTCATTTAAATAAGAAGCCGGTGATGACGGTACTGAAGAGAATAAGGAGGATGGCGACGAAAGAATAGGTGAAAGCAACGGGGAGTTGCGTGTCGCGTGACTTTCGGCTGTAGTACTCGTATATTTTTCGATGGGAGCCCGCCGTCTCGGCTCCGCATCGCCGCTGGTTCGCATGCTGTGGCACCCAGCAACGGCTCCAGGTGCGCCCCGACGATTGCCCTCGGGTAGCGGCCCTACTTCGGCTGTAATACATTGTTCGATGGGAGCCCGCCTGCTCGACTCCGCACCGCCGTTGGTTCGCATGCTGTGGCATCCAGCAACGGCTCCAGATGCGCCCCGACGATTGCCCTCGGGAAGCGGCCCTGACCGTAAGCTTCTTGAACGTAACTGCATATTTAATTTACTCTATATAAGGAAAAGAAGAGAGATAGGAAAGATGGGATCTTAGTTTGGGAAGGGTAGCCTAGATGTTATTGGCACTTTAGTATCTCCCAACATGGGGTGTGGTCTCTAGGTGTTTCGACCTCAATTTTGGTAGTATCACCAACCCGTAAGCCCCCCCACCACGGCAAGGTGATCCCATGGGGGGGTAATTATTATTATTATTTCTCTTTATTTATTGTGTTTCTTAGGTTAGATTTTATAATATTTCTATAAAAAGTAAAATATAAAAATACACTTACAAAACAAAAATATTATAAAAACCTAACCTAGGGTGCCGCCGGCAGCGAGGCAGGACCTAAACTACCGGTGGTTAGGGCGACAGAGAGAGGAACCTCCTGACTATCCGCGCCGTGTCCAGGAGTACCGCCTTCTGTATCTGACCCTTGACCCAGCCATCTAGCGAGAGTCTCTTGAGGTGTTGGTCGAGACTCTTCGCTATTAGACCGTTCGCAGAAACGACTATCGGGACAATGGTCGTTGAATCAACATCCCACATGGCGGTTACCTCGTGGGCCAAGTCTAGGTACTTGCTGAGTTTGTCCTTCTCGGCCTTCACGAGGTTCTCGTCATGGGGGATGGTGACGTCAACGAGCACTGCCTGGCGTTTCGATCGATCTATCAGCACGATATCAGGCTTATTGGCTACAATAGTCCTGTCCGTGATGACAGATCGATCCCAATAGAATTGGAATGTTTGAAAATTTTCACATCACGATCTTTGCATATCTAATATTTACAACCAAAAAAAATACAAATACAAATACAAATACAAATAGTTTATTACCAAAAAAAATTAAAGAAACATAGTTACATTTTTAACTGACCCCCACACTAGGCGTAGCCTGTCCTGAATATTATATTTGTTAGTGCCAAAACCGACTAATAAAACGTGCTCAAAGTTTGTATGGGAAAGGCCTTGCCCTACCCTGCGCCTTAATGTAAATTTTATCTGACATTTTATATTACAGTTTATTACAAAACTCGGCTTTAAAGTACTTTTTTTTTGGGAGTATTGACTGTAATTCTATAGACTAACGTCTATATTACGTAAATAATGTCGGTGCCATGTTGAACGTTATTTGGCCCTCTATGTAAAGAAAGAAAGGAAAATGAAGCAAATAAAGAAGTGGCTGAAGTTACAAAGTTCGATTACTGCTATTATTATTAAATAGTTGATAACGTTACATAAATTTCACTGTCGTTTAGTGTGTGGTGTGGTTTTGAGATCTAGTTTAGTTAATGTTTATTATTTATGTATTTGTTTTTTAAATCGACGGTCAATATAAATACACATTATTAATGTCTTGTTCCTTTTACCGACAGTGATGTTAGGAAGAGCGTTTTGTCCATATCGTCCAATGCAGTGGGCATCGATTGCGTTAGCCGTAATATGATCCTTCCCCTCCTCGACCTTCTTATTCCTGTTATTTCTCTCATCCTTAACAACTCCATTGCTTCCAGTACATTCCCTACTATGTGGAAGGATGCTTTTATCATTCCTATTCCAAAAAAGCCTAATCCTTCCACGTTTTCCGAATACCGTCCCATTTCAATTCTCCCTTTCCTCTCTAAAGTTATTGAACGCCTAGTGCACCAGCAGCTTACATCTTACTTTAACAAATTTGATCTCCTTAACCCGTTCCAGTCTGGCTTCCGCACAGGGCATAGTACGGCTACCGCTCTCGTTAAAATTACTGACGACATCCGGGCGGGGATGAATGATCAGAAATTGACAGTATTGACGCTGCTAGATTTTAGCAATGCGTTTAATACTGTTGACCACGACATTCTACTTGGGGTCTTACGCTCTCTTAACATATCTCCTGCGGTAATTGACTGGTTTCATAGCTACTTAAATGGTCGTCGGCAGCAAATAAAGGTGGATGATCTCCGCTCTTCATGGTGTAGCACGCTGGCCGGCGTACCGCAGGGTGGCGTGCTGTCTCCATTGTTATTTTCTGTATTTATAAATTCAATTACTCGTAACCTTTCTTCACGCTATCACCTTTATGCCGATGACCTTCAAATTTATACGCAGGGTGAAGCGGGTGCTCTTCCATTGGTCATTGACAAGGTGAATAATGACTTGGTTAGCATTTCGAACTGGAGTCGTAGTTTTGGGCTCATTGTCAATCCTGCTAAGACACAATCTATCATCATTGGAAGCCCAAAACAAATTTGTAAAATTGATTTTGATAATCTCATGCCTATTAGTTTTGATGGTGTTTTGATTCCATATGTACGGCAAGTAAAAAACCTGGGAGTAATTATGGATCAAACCTTATCTTGGGTGCCTCAAGTAAACGAGGTCAGCAGGAAGATGTTTATGGCAGTTGGCTCCCTCAGAAGACTCCGTAATTTTCTTCCTATCCCCACTAAAATTGCGCTTTCTCAAACTTTACTCCTGCCGATTTTGGATTACGCTGATGTTGCCTACCTTGATCTTAATGAAATTCTACTCGATAAGCTTGAGCGTATTCAAAATGTCTGCATACGTTTCATATTTGGATTGCGCAAGTATGACCATGTCTCCTCTTTCCGCTCTCAGCTTAAGTGGCTTCCTATTCGTTTACGGCGTAATTCTCACATTTTATCTCTTCTGTATAGTATTCTCTTCAACCCTGCAACTCCGTGCTACCTCAAAGAGCGTTTTAGCTATTTTCGTTCAGTTAGATCCGCTAATAATTTATTACTTACAGTACCGACATCCACTTCAAAATTTTATAACCTTTCTTTTACGTTCAAGGCTACTCGACTTTGGAACAGCTTACCACTGGACGTAAGGCGTGCTAAAACTCATATTGCTTTTAAAACTCTGCTTAGAGACTATTATTTGTCTCTCCCTTAATACACGGTTGTTGGTCCTATCCTATTGATATCTATTTGGCTGATATTGTATTGTATTTATGTAAAAGTGTATGTATGTTTATTTTATATTTATTGTATGTATGTACGTTTATTATAATTTATTTTTGATTAATACACTCTCCTGGTATTTCCAAAAAATCCATGTATATCGGTTTGCCACCTACTCAGTTACAATTTAACGTGTTGCATTATTTCCGCTACCCAAAGGTTGTCTGGAAGAGATCGCTCTTTAGCGATAAGACCGCCTGTTGTTTACCTCTACTTTAAGCCTAATGTTTCTGTACTATGATCTTCTTGAGGTGTGCAATAAAGAGTATTTGATTGATTGATTGATTGATTGATTGAATGACTATATTGTACTAACATTAATATCATTCACAAGAAAGGCAATCAAATATGGAAAATAATATTTAGATCTTCTTTACGTAGGTAAGCTCAATCCGATCAGCTCCGCTAGAAATCGTGTTTTTATTTATTCGTTCAGTCTTATATATAAAATTGACATGATATTAGTCTCCAAACTCCCCGCGGGCCGAGTCCAAACTCATCTACAATATTATGGCCCTCGGGCTAAAAAAGTTAGGGGACCAAGGTTCTACAATAAAAAGAACTATTTATAAAAAGCTTACAGTTCCGTGAAATATTGTTGATATGAACCAGGCCCTAAATAAATAAGATTCTGTGCTAGACCTCGATTTTTGTTGTGGCTTATGTGAAACATATTCCACTGAGAGTGCCCAGCAGATAAACAAATAGGTAATTATGTTACCATGGGTGACATGTTTGAAAACGAAAGGTCCGAAAAGCTGTTCGTCTTTAGTGCTGACTACATAATTGATGAGGAGGTAGGCAAAAGTATATACCTATCATATGTGACGTAAAATTGAATCGAATTGAAGCATGTAAGCTTACTTTCCACTTCTTTTATTTCGATGCATAAAATTACTCGTATAACTATTTTTTACTATACGGTTAAAACTCACGTGTTAAGAGGGCGTAGATGGCATTGCAAAAGTCCCACTCTAACACGCGTGAGTTTTCAATTAACCATCCCGCTCTCTACGGAAGCTCAGCGCGTGTTTTTCGTAAATAGGTATTGATGTTTATTCTAAACGTGTACATTTATAAGGATAATCTTTTTTTATCAGGTTTGAGAACTTATCATTTTACAAATATTAAACTAAAAATCATTGTTAAAGATGGGAGGGTTTTAAAGATCCAACCAAAAACATCGAAAAAAAGGGTTATGTTTGAAAAATAAAAGTATCGAGAATTTTTTTGCAAATCGTGTGTTCACTTTTAACAGACTGGAGGAAAATAGTTCAAGATTAATATACTAAAAGGACAGATATTTAATCACTATAGATGTTGAGATCTAGGTCGATAAACATTGGCAATAGTGCATAATATATGTGGGCTCACATATAACATGAATATAGTTATAGCGCGCCTCAAGAGGGTAAATCTATGTTATTTTTCGCAAAACAACCCTCATATATTTTAATCGTTAATCTGGTGTTTCTCTAAATTAGCCCCCGGCGAGATCGATCCTCGCCATTTTTTAATTACAGCCGTCGCCTCATCCGTCAAAAGCAATTTGTTTTCCATTTTTTTTGAGAATGTTCGTTGGATGTTCGTATCGGAGCAGTGTTTTTACACTTTATTTACTGGGATGGCATTGCAAAATTATTATGGCTACACTCTAGGGGTGAATTTTGTATAAAATAACATTAAGAACCAATATTGGTTTACGTTTTTAACATAAGTTAAGTCTCTTTTAAGAATATTTAAAGCGAAGACAGTGAAAAAAAGTCACTGCATATTCCGCTACTAATATATTATTCGTACCTAGGTATTATTCGTCCCGAGCTTTGGAAGCCGCACTATACAAGTATACAGGTTTGTACTACAACAAACTTTGTAGTAACATTTTTGTCTTTTACCTCGTAACCAATTCTTTCAGCTCGTAACTCGTAATTCATATTTCATTATGTTCCGCACATCGTGTTCCCTAACGACGTGTCATCACGCAAACACAAGCAATAATTAAGTAGGTGCCTGTTAGTAAAGAGCTATTTTCATCTAGTCAGAGGTCCTATATGATCAATAGTGATATAGAGTGAAAGAACCTACATTTACTACACACGCTCACTTTTGCTAGGCCCAGGCTCTCACACATCACTATACCCTTATCATGAGTTTGCAATGTTTGCATTACCGTACTCGCTAGCGACTGCGTAAACGATTTAGTATATCCAAAATACAGCGCCTCTGGCGGTTACGCAATTGAACTAAGAATCGCCATACTAAATGGCTTACGCAGTCGCTAGCGAGTACGGCAATGCAAACATTGCAAACTTATGGTAAGGGTACCGGGGTGTTATGTCCAGTGGTCTAAGGCCAAACAGTTATAAAAAACTGTGAGCAATTAAACTAATATTGCAAAAATAGCACTTTGTATTTCAAACAGTCACAAGTCGTAAGACGAACTTTTGAATTGCAACCTAAGGATAGCTTCTTCAAACCTTAAAATACCTTGTGTGTTTATAAACAAAGATTATGTCAACAACTACCTATACCTACCTTCAAAAATGTTTTGTCTCATTACAATTTTTATTGGTATCATTTGAACTCTAGTGTGGGATTTTGCTCGTCGCCGCGTTGGTGAACGCACGTGCTCGGCGCTACGACGAGCAGAATCCACTACCGAACAAAACCAGTTTGCCTACTGTCATGGCGTCGTTACCGAACAACGTCTTTGTACAAGTATTGATTGGCGAAATCATCATAAATTTGATGGAAAGCCTTTTATAAAGAAGAAGAAGAACTTTAGTGTGTAAGAAATCATTTAAGTGCGATCTTTTGCAATATATCTAATTAGCTTATCTTTATGGCTGTTTGGCCTTAGGCCTTATTGAGACCTCCGGGAAGTGACAACATCGTTCAACTAGGTTGTGTACAAACAAGTTTTAAGGTGACGGCGTTGACGCGTCAACGAGACTGCTAACTAGACAAGAGAACCCTTTTTTTGTTTATTTTTTAACCTGACTGTAGCTTGGAAAACCTTCAATACGACCCCACGGGTAGTTAAAAGAAGTAAATAAGATAAATAAAAACTGAGCATATTAAGTAAATGTAAATTTGAAGTTAGAGCTTGATATCGTTATTCAGTGCTTTCTAGTTGATCGTTTTTGTTCAACAGAAAAGGCGTAGATAAGTAGGTATTAATTATTCGATTTTCTTACACTGCGCGCCGCGTAGGTACCGTCTGAGCTCAGCGATTGTCCTTTTATTCAAATTCAATATTTTAATTACATAATACCTATAGCCCTGTGCTCGTTTGACTGAAAATATAATCCAAATTTTACCCAATCAGTGGCTCACTTTCTAAATTTCAAAAGTTACGAGAGATTTTTCAAATTTAAATTTGGTTATTCCATTGTTAAAATTCAGTTTTGGACGTAACTACGGCAATTTCAGTGAATCAGTGACTAGAGCGCCTCGGGCTTGTGTCGTACGCAATTATTTTTGGGCGCAAGTCTCAAGCGAATAGCGATTTCGATTTTATCAGAAGGGATATCGATTTTATCAAGACGTTTCAGTATAGTTCATAAAAAAAGTATCTTTTTATAAACTGCCTAAAAATACTAGTACAACTATGTTTTAAACTCGTAGCTGAAAAGGTCTCCATTCAGATGTAGGTATATCCCCATGAGGTAGGTACTCTGACTTATGATCTTACCTGGATACACATGAGAGCACTCCTATATGCGGAAAACATTAACTACACGAACTTTATAATCTTTGATATAGTTTAAGATAATTACTATGCTTTTACATTAATTTCTAACCTTTTGGGGTATTCCATGGGCGTTTCAACCGCCATCAATCGATTTTTGAAACCTAGAAAATTCACGCGCATAGCACCCGCTCTTTCGTTCCCGGCATGATCGTCTAAATATCGACAGCCATTTTTTGTTCTCCTCAACCCATGTCGGACGGCTCTGGTATCTCCCACGGAAGGAGCCAGTGCCGCCCTAGAGTTCACCTATTTGGGTCCCGCCATGTTTTTATGGACAATCGCAGCCCCCAACTACGACCATCTACGACCCCGAGGACCCCCTTTTAGTTACCTTCTACGGCTCGGACAGCAAAGAACCTGATCCACAAATGGTTTCGCCGGAAGACCAGCGCTGGACCATTGCGTGACAATCTGCTTAGTGTATAGTGTAACTTTAAATTTGACAAATTTTATAACAGTATTATGACTTGTTTTGCTTATTACCTTGTTATCTTGTCACGAATAAAATATTTTCTTACTTTCTTTCTTTGATTGACAAGAGAAACAGGACTGTGTTTAGATAGAAAACTGAACTGAGTCAGTGACCAGTTTATTATATTTCAATAGGATTGTGTTCAGTTCGTTTTTAGGGTTCCGTACCCGAAGGGTCAAAACGGATGCCTATTGCTGTCACTCACGCGTCCGTCCGTCCGTCTGTCACAAAATTTTGTTCCTAGGAATTTCTTAACTTCCCGTTGACCTATGAACTTGAAATTTGGTAATAATGTTTATTATTACGTATATTTTACTAACAAATACTAATATACTAATATATTCATAAATCACATTTTTGAGGTTGGTTCGGAACTCTGCGAAGTCCAACTCGCACTTGGCCGGTTTTTCTTATGACTTGGGCCAATTTCGACATGTTGGGCCTATGAAGCCGGCTGCCATTGTCCGGGTCGCGTCAGTAATGGATGGTAATTACCGGACATAACTGAATATAATCACTGCGCGCTTGGTTAGGCTTTTGACAGTCAAATGTCGGAGTGAAAAGTCCATTTTTCATTACGGGGTTTTATAGCCTGTGTTTTGTTAGGTGTTTTGTACCTCCATGATGTTCAAGTAATGTTGTTTTCAGTTTTTTGACGTAAGAATGGAATTCTCTCGTAGGCTGGTAGTTGCAAGTTGGTTGAAATTTGGAAATAAATTTTCAAGCTTATCATCAATCTTTTTGAGCATTAGTTGTTGCAGACTTTTGGAATATACATTAAATATCGTGTGTAAGTAAATAAGTAAAGTCTATTAAAATATACTCGTACCCGCACACACCCCGCACACACACGCCTTATTGAGCTCAAAAGGCTTAAGAGGGTCAATGTTGATTTCACAAAAGATTTTCCTCGAATATTTACAAAAAAAATACAAATAATTTATTATATTGATTTAAACACGATTTTCACACATTATTATTGGGGAACGGGACTTAATCGCGTACAATTATAACTAATTTACCTTTTTTAAGGTTAATAATTTATTGTATAAATGTGAGTTATTATATTATTAAATCACTAGTTTATTTACATCAGTATTGCAAAGGGTTATCTGCTGATTCGACTGCTGCTTCTGTTCAATTTGTTATTAAAATCAAAATGTATTTATACTGCTAAAAATATGCCTAATTAACACTTTTACGTGTCTCTGTTTTACTGGCGCTTTCGAAAATGTGAAATCTCGCAGAAAGCAGTCCGTATATAAAAAACACAAACAACACAGAACGCAATATAAAAACACCTGTGCTGTATTTACCCTGTAGGCCCATTACTTCGCATAGCATTCCATCGCTGTCATTTATTTTTACCTAATGTTCTGTTTTTTTTTTTTCAATAACAAGATGCCTTCGAAAAGGCATGCCTGATTTCTATCAGGAGCAGAGAGGGACGAGAAAAAAAGCGCATTGCCGACCATTTATTAAGAGAAAGCAAGAAACAAATGCAGGAAAGGTCAATATAAGTTCATTTCTCCACTACCCAAAGGTTGTCTGGAATAGATCGCTCTTTAGCGATAAGACCGCCTGTTGTTCTACCTCTGTCTCCCTGTATCTTTGTTTTTCTTTTGTAGGTATTTGCTGCTTAATTATGTGAGGCGTGCAATAAAGCGTATTTGTATTGTATTGTAGGTATCAATTTATTCTGTATTGTATATTTTTGAGGTATCAAATACATTTTTCTCAAAAATAGTATGTAATGTTTTCATAACATCTGTGAAGATAGTATCCGAAAGTGGCTAATCCTGGACAGTTGCCAAAAGTGTCCAGGAAGTAACACCTACTGTCCAGGAAGTAAGTATGTAAATCCCATTACATACTCGTATCATAAGTTCAGCTGCTGCTGCGGGCGCGGGCGCCCCCTGCCAGCGCCCGCGCCCGCACAAACCAAAGCTAGTCCGACCCCACGGTTTTAGAACAAACTAGGTGCAATTGGCGAAAAATGTGATTTTTACCGCTATTTATATAACTTGTTTTATTTTTGAGAAAAGCACTATACATGCCTCGACCATAAGTGCCATCCTGGCCTCGTATTATAGCCGGACCTCGCCTTCGGCTCGGCCGGCTAACCTGTATGGTATTTAACTTTATAGTATCTTTTAAAACGTTCTTATAGATGTAACAAGTATTCAGCGTCAGAACAAAAGCAACTAATTTTACATTCATATGTTGCCGAGTCGTATCCGAATGCTGGAACACTGTTCTAACCCGCGTTTCATTCAAAGTTCGGACAACAAAGGCAAAAGTTAAAGGATGCGTGAAATAATATCAAATGCTTTTTAAATCCCCACATTTGTAAATTCTAGGCACATCGCTGGTGGGTCACGAACACCTATGTGACGTCACTGCTTTAGATCTGAAAACATTAGACCCACATTTAACCCATGTAGGTTAAGATTTGTTTTTTTTATAACAACGAAACAGTTAATGTTTCGTGGCTTGAACTAGTGGTATGAATGGTAAGTTCGCACCGCCTGACTTACGACTTACAAAACGAAATAATATCTGCCTCCGTGACACAAGCATATTCGAAAGAGAGGAGTATTTCCATTTCGTTTTTGGTTCGCAGTAACACTCTCGACTCATCTAGCCTAATACATGGTGCCATTCGAACCCAGTATTTAGAGATGACCAAATGATCCATATAGAGTGGGCAGCTGGAGGCCAGCAACAATTAATGCACGATTAAGGATAAAAATTAGGGATCAACGCTAGTGGCCCCCGAAAAGTCTTCTACAAATTAATACTGGCTAATGACGTTACGCGCTCAGTATATATGCCTTGTTTTTTTAATTAGAAATTAAGTAAACCAAGAAGCAATGGTTGTAAACACCCACACATTAAATTAACCTTATTTTCACGACAGATTAGAATAAGTGACAGCTACTTACTATTTATTGTTCAACTTTTAAATAATAAAACCGAAACGTAAGTAATTTAAAAAATTATTTGATGCCTCATCAATATTTAAGTAAATTAAAATTAAGTTATATTTACTTACCTATTTTTAATTAACTACCTATGTATAAAAATAATTGATTGAATCAGGTGTAACTTTCGGAATTTCATGATAAATATCCAACAATATTCTTATAATATTCCCCACCCTCTCGCTTATTTACCGCAGGCAAAAATAAGTACGAGTAAGGCGACTTCCTGATTTGTCGGTGCGGAGGCAGTACGATATGAGAAAAGTGTCAAATGTCAGTGTCAGCTGTCAGTCGACGCGATACCATTTTTTACTACGCCCCTACATTTAATTGAGTGCTTCCTGACTGGCGCGGGATGCGCGGTAGCGGGACGATGCGAAGGCGGTACTGCTCCGCTTCTGCGCATGATATTACTACTGCGCAAACGTAATACTGAAAGTATTATGTCAAGTGAGAATCTTTGCGACGTGAGTAAGTTTACGTCAAAGAAGAAAATGTCACATATCGATCCCGCCCCGCCAAGTCAGGAAGTCGCCTAAGTGGGTGCATCTCATTATCACTAAATAAAATTAAATCATAATATACCTACCTACTCGTTTTTTCAGCGGAATAGCAAAGGAATATTGTTGGATTTAGGTATATAATATAATGTAGACATGAAATAACGGTTTTAATGTTTACAATATAGAGGTTATTAAATTTGACACTTTTACCCCAGAACGTGCCTGATAAAGAAACCTCGTAAAACGTCATGTGTGATTCTTTCTAAGGCGACTTCCTGATTTACGATATGAGAAAAGTGTCAAATGTCAGTGTCAGCTGTCTGTCGACTCTGTATAATTTTTTACTGCGCCCCTACATTTAAATGAGTGCTTCCTGACTGGCGCGGGATGCGCGGTAGCGGGACGATGCGAAGGCGGTACTCCTCCGCTTTTGCGCATGATATTACTACTGCGCAAAAGTAATACTGCCAGTGCATGTTCCGTCGTGAGAATCTTTGCGACGTCAGTGAATTTACGTCAAAGAAGAAAATGTCACATATCGATCTCACCCCGCCAGGTTAGGATATCGCCTAATGCTAAAAAAAAACAAGGTATAACCAACTGGTGTATGGGAAAACCACTATGGGAAAACCTGGTGTATGGGGTGTGTTTTAGTCTTGAAAGCGCGTCGAGGCGTTTAGGTATATACAGTTGTCATAGAATTTATTATTCATTTCTACATAACGATTTTATTTGATTTTTAGAGGGTAAAAACAGTATATTGGTCCGATTTTATAATTAATTTCTTTTAGGTAAAATTTTGTAATTTAAAATTTATTGTGATAAATATTTTTTAAGTACTAAACATACAATACAATACAAATATTACTCTTTATTGCACACCTCAAAAGGAACACAGTACAGAACATTAGGCTTAAAGTAGAGGTAAACAACAGGCGGTCTTATCGCTAAAGAGCGATCTCTTCCAGACAACCTTAAAGACAACATGAGACAGCATAAAGTGATCATCATCATCATCATCTTAAGAGCCGGGCTCTTGTCGGTGCAGCTTGATGCAGTTCTCTCCATCTTTGTCGGTCCGAGGCCAGCCTCTTGACGTCCTGATACGACACGACATCCACATCCTCCTTGATCTGATTAATATAACTTATTATATAACATAAAGTGATACCATGTTATAAATTTTAAATGTGTTAAATGCCCAATTATACGTATATGGCCGTAAAATAATAGGGGGATAAGTGCCTACCTACATAATTCCGTTGGCCACAAGGGCGGTAAAAGCAATTGAAGGACGCATTGATCCATGTTACATTGTGTTACAACTTGTTATCAGCATGACTACAAAGTGTTTTATGTATTTTAGTGTTCTTCACTATTAAGGCAAGGCAGTTCCATTGCAAACGTCCCGCTCTAACACGCGTGAGTTTACAATTAACCATCCCGCTCTCTACTGAACTTTGCGCGTAGTTTTCGTGAATATTTAGTATACATTTTGATTGATCTTTGGAATAAGTAATGGATCATTTATCAAAAATCTATGCGGTTATTTTGTTAGATAAATAAAAAACTACCCTTTTTGTAAAAGAAACGTATCACTGCCGTTGACAATTACGAAATATTCAGCATGTAAGTTTATTTTTACGATGATATTTAGGATTTTTTCACAGAGTTAGTTATTTTTCAATATTTTGTTCGTTTATTTTGTTACTTTCTTTATTTTTCAATGTACAGTAATTTTTATGTAGTGTAATTCTACATTATTTATTCATACTCTAACCCCACACTTTAACCCTTTACGACCGGTTCGATATAATCCTGCAAATCACTTTGAAAAAATCCTGTCCCCAAGTAAGTTGTCTTTTCGGGCTCAAACCTATACCGATCGAATCTGCAGACACTAACGCCACGTTTGAGTAGTAAAATACCGGCGGCCGGTCGAATCAGTCGGTCGCGAGGCAGCGTTGAAGATGGCGGCTTATTTTGATGAGAGTAGTGGCACACGTAAGTTCAACATTTCGTACATTTTTGGTATATAAGTTGCTATTTTACGCATGATTATTACAGTAAAAGAGTTAAACGTGTTTATTTGCCACTAATTACACTAAAACCAAGTAATTTAGTGCTAATTACTTGCCCGTAATAACGAAGTGCACAAATTTGGGGGTTCGGCCGTAGCCCGTAAATCGATTTTGCAACATAATGCTTATTCGGCCTATGCGTGAAAAATGAAATCAAAAGAGATAGTCCTATATTTTGGCGGTTTTATAACACATTTCATTTAGTAATGATGGGTTTATATTTTTAGGGCGTCCATTAAAAGATGCACCAATTCTTTTAAATTTTAGGCAATCAGATATTGAATAATTTGATGATGAACTCGAGGAATCCCCTTATTCGCTTTTTGAATGGCTTGATAACGACAGCCAAGATTCAGATAATATTTCAGAGCAGTTGGAGGTGGGTCAGCTGTTTTTCGAACAGGCAGGCAGGAGGCATCAACATAAATGGCGAGTATACCATTCACCCTTCGATTTGCCGACGATATAGTAGTTATGGCTGAGACGATGGAGAACCTAAGAACTATGCTCGATGATCTGAGTAGGGCCTTTGAAGAGGTTGGTCTTATAAGATGAACATGGACAAAACAAAAAACATGTTTAACGTAGTAACTCCAGTTAAGATCAGAGGCACTATGCTCGATCTTGTCGACGAATATGGTTACCTGGGACAAACGATCTAATGGCGCAGTTCCAACATCGAGAAGATCCATCGTCGAATCTGTCTTGGCTGGGCGGGGTTCTGGGAGATTACGCAATATCATCTCATCCAATGTCCCGCAGCATGTGTTGCCTACGGCTCTAAAACGTGGTCGCTCACTATGGGCGTCATAAGGTGGCTCAAATTCACTCAAAGAGCAATGGAGAAGGCTATGCTTGGAGTTACTCTGCGAGATCGAATCAGAAATGATGAAATCCGCAGAAGAACCAAAGTAACCGACATAGCCCGAAGAATTGCCAAACTTATGTGATGTAAGCAGGCCACATTGTCTGGAGAACCTATGGCTGGTGGGGCCAGTGAGTTCTCGAGTGGTGACCACCATGTACCGGACGACGCAGCTGTAGAAGCCCTCGTTGGAAACGAGGTGAGCTGATGACCTGGTTAAGGTTGCGGGGGTCCGCTGGATGCGGGCAGTCCATGACCGATCGCTGTGGCGCACATTGGGGGATGCCACAGGGGAGGCCTATGTCCAGCAGTGGACGTCTTTCGGCTGATTATGATGATGATGATGAACGTATGGAGGGATTTACTCGATTTTCGCTTAGAAATCTTTGAAACGCTGGTTAAAGCACCAAGAAAACGGCGTAGTGAAGCATTCCTGAGTGACGTTTCAAACGATGATACACCTGTGAGGCCACGAAAGTTCGGAAGCACCCTGTGTCCATTATATCTAATAGCTATGATAATTTTCAAGCAAGAAAATTGTGACAAATATGTAAAATTTAATACTAATTATTATAAATAGTTTAATTATGTCAAATTTTGCGTTTTATGCATATTCTTCGTCTATTCTAAACGAATTTGCACGTTCGTGCATTTACGAATAGTTCCTGAACGTCACTTTCGTGCATGCGATTTTTTTAATGATAAAGGACAAAATGATTTTTTTTATTATTTTTAAAATGTGTTTTACGACAAATTTGAACGATCCAAATGCATTTTTCATGAGTTTTTGCAAAATCACTTTCCCGGCCGCAAAGGGTTAATATTTTCGTCGAGTCATGAACTGGCCTGGCCTTAAGGCCGATTTAAACAGTGCAAGAAATTGCTTGCCATTTTGATTACACTGCTGGCGACAAAACCCTGCAATGTAATGAAAATCGCATGCAAGTGCTTCCATCGCGTAAATAGGACTTTAGTTACTGTTATTTTATCCTATTTCTAAAAAGAGAAGGTGCTCGATTCAGCTTTTTGTAATTCTTGTGTCATAGATTAAACACAGCTAATAAATTGAAGGCACACACTCAGGGGAGCAGATCGGGAATCGAACCCGGTATTTCTATAATACCGGTCCATCTATCCCTTCGCCATCGCTATAGTAAATTAATAATACCTGTGTTAATAGTAACGTAATTCGGTGCACTGAAAAGCGATTTAATGAACTTTTCTCAAAAATGCACTTGCGATCCTGTTAAAAAAAATGGCGGGAAGGCATGATGTTTTTGACGTTTTAAGATTATGTTTATCAAATCTTAATTCAAATTTTGTCTTTTTCCCCCATTTTTGAGAAAAACACTATATTAGCCTCTGCCGAAATAGCAATTGCAGGCTTCGTATTATAACTAAACGAACTCGCAAGCTCGTCCGTTTAAACAAATACTCAGCCTGCAATTGCCTCCTTCCCGGCCACGGCAATAATGTACTATTGTCAACCTCGTTTTGGAATTAAGACCTGATTATATTATTTACGGTTCCGTACCCGAAGGGTCGGAACCCTATTGCTGTCACTCACGTGTCCGTCCGTGCGTCGTCTGTCACACACTAACTTCCAATTGACCTATGAACTTGAAATTTGGTGATAACGTTTAGTATTAACGGTATATTTTACCAACAAATACAATGTATATTGATTAATCAGATTCTTTCTTTGAAATTTACTTAATTTTCCTATTAAAACCAACTTAATTTTGCGGTTGGTTAGGTAACCCTAAATGTGCGAAGTCCGACACTCACTTAGGCGACTTCCTGATTTGCCGGTGCGAAAGCAATACGATATGAGAAAACTGTCAAATGTCAGTGTCAACTGTCAGTCAACTCAGTACTACTTTTTACTGCGACCCTACATTTAAATGAGCGCTTCCTGCCTGACGCGGGATGCGCGGAAGCGGGACGATGCGAAGGCAGTACTGGTCCGCTTCTGCGCATAATATTACTACTACGCAAATGTAATACTGACAGTATTCTGTCAAGTGATAATCTTTGCGACGTCAGTAAGTTTACGTCAAAGAAGAAAATGTCACATATCGATCCCGCCCCGCCAAGTCAGGAAGTCGCCTTAGCCGGTTTTTAAGTAGAATGAGATCGACCACACCCTATCTCGTCTTAAGTGTATAAAAAAAACAAAATAGTACCTTCTTTGAACTTTATCGCTTACTCATAATAGTTATTATAAAAGAAATGCTCTTGAAGTTTCACTTAACTCTCAAAGAGTTTTTCCCGGTAAGTTTGCTTAGTTAGCGATGTTTAAAAACGGTGTTGTCTTATTCAAAGGCTTTAAGAATTTCTCGTCTGAAAGAATACTTTTTTAAAGAAAAGATGGATAATGCACGCACTCGTTGGCCGCAATTAGCTGACTGACTTCACAAAGCTAGTTTTTTTTTAATATTTTACTTTGTTAAGCTGCGGGAGTGGGCAAGCTCTCTCCATACAAACTTTGTGCAAGTTTTTCTTCGGTTGTGTTTTCATTACAGTTATGAGTTTTGGTCAGTATGCTTAGATTTCTGTTAGCCAGAACCTGGAGTTTTTTTTTTTTTTAAATGTACTTTTTAATTTGAATTTTTTTGAGTTTTGCATTTTTTTTTGGACATTCTTCGTATATCCGATATTAACAAGCAAAAAAAAATATGTTGCACAGAGTTTGTATGGCGAAGGCCTTTGCCCTAAGTATATTTTTTATTCAATTAACAAAAAATATTATGAGATTATATTACAAATATTATCGTAATGCGAAAAAATGTATTATCCCTAACTTTAATAAAATGTGATAACTTGATAAGTAATTACATACTTATTGTGATAAAGGCCATTCGGAGAGTGACGCAAAAAACCTTCAGGAAACAAATATTAAAAGAAATAAACTGTTATAGCCCCAGGAAAGATAAAAAGGATATAGTAAGTCCGAAAGGAGCTCCTGTGTTTTCCCATGTGCCATACCTATAACATCTCTAACAAATAAACTTATGAACGTTGGTACAGGAAAATGCCCGAGTAATATCTAGTTCCTAACAAGATATGGACACCAGTTCGCGCTCAGAAACTTTCGCAATAACTAACAGGTGACATAGGTATAATAATAAAAAAGGTTACGCGAAATTACATTTGCCTTGTCACTGTCACACGGACCGGTTACTTATAGTGCTGATGGTGTGAATTGGCTCGTGTAAAAATTTGGCACTGAAAACCGTTGGTTGTAGACCCACTTACAAATACGTAAGCTCGCCCTTTCCCGGCGAAAAAAATAGTAAATTATTAGACAAGGTATGAAAGGCACCTATTTCACTCGAGATATTTATAGTTCGAGAGTGAAATTGGTGCCTTTATTCTGAGTTGAGCACTCTGCTTTTCATTTCAAATACGAGGAAAGTAAAAGAAGGTATTAAGACAAAACAAATTTATTATAAGATAAACATTACTTAAAATTTGTCGTGTGTTTAAAGTAGTCTTCAGCGTCGAATAAGTACTCCACAGCGTAGAAAGGTTGTAGTTTTTTCGACGGCTCATTAAAGTATGTAATAAATACGGTTTCCGATAAAGATTTAATCTTTTTTCATTCCACCACTTCATAAAGTCGTCATACGATTTAATGTACCTGCCCTTGGAAGCTTTGGGCAAAAGATTTTCTACCACATCTATTGCATCCACTCATCACTCGAAGAACTCAATTTATTTTCACTACGTCGCACGGTTGCACTTAATATCGGATTCGTGTACCTAGTTGACAGTTGTCTCTATTTTCCCGCTCTTTTCTTTTCTATTGCGCGCGTTGCGCATTTCTTCTGCGCGCGCACCAATGGCTGCCGGCTAGTTTTTTTTTAAACTTGCAGACTACGGAGGTCGCTATCAATTTATTGTTGATTTGATATTTCAAAAAAATTAACCAAACGTAATAATTGCTAATTTTCGTTGTATAGGTACCTACGCTTGCATAATTTTAGCGTGAATATTTGTTATTTTAAAGATTATTTAACCTTTTACGATAGAAAAAGTAACTACTACATTTAATGAATTTAATTTTTTCAAATTACTTTTCAACCCTAGGGTCGCAACAAGTCACTTTCAACCCGCTATCTATAGATAATCAATGACCTACTTTCAGAGTATGAGAAATGAAAAGACTATATTTTTTTATTCATTTATTCAATAACATTCTTTTGTTATTTGTGCCCGTAGATCAGCGTCACCAGGAGACGGCGACTTAAACATGTATTTGAACACTGCTGCAACTACTTATGCAGTGAATGTACGAAGAATTTAGTTAAAACAGAATGGATGATAGGTGAAAGTCGCAGTTATATGCAAAAAAAGTAAAAAACAAACAAAAATATTTTTTTCAAATCAAATTAAAAATAATACATCTTAAACTTCCAATAAGTATTATAAACTACTTTAAACTTTAATAACGTTTGGGGAAGATTGATGGTCAAAACTACTATTAAAAAAGGTATTTTTTTATTTGTAGACTTGAACCTGGATTTCCAAAAATGTCTCTGACGTTTTTGATTGTTTTTGCCAATGCAATTTTGGGGGTAAACAAAAACCAATCATGTTGCATCCCATATTTCATAGGGAATAATTATTATTTTATGGGTTGTATATTCGTGTAAATTGTTGGTATTGAAAAGTTAGTGTATTTCATTCTCAAAATCCTGTCTCGCCCTCTTCCAAGTATACACATAAAACCGTAAGTATTTTTTTTTTGCCGTTGTTTTTTCATTATACAATGCCATAATGATAAAATTAAAATAAGTGTTGTTATTTGTTAATTTATTATTAGTTATGTAGTTTATCGATTTTCCTTAAAATAAGCAATTTATAATTTTCTTATTTATAAGAACGTCAAAGTTAATTTTGAAATAAAATAAGAAAATAAGAATTAATAATTTAGTTAAAAATACAATATATAGCGACTTCATGTTCAAGTCTGATCTCTAACGAAATTCTAACTTACAAAGGTGACACGAATATAGTAAAGGTGATTATTGCCACGACTGCTCACAAGTTGAGAAACAAAGTTTTGACAACGTGCCGTAGTTTGTAGTTTAATCTATGAAGTTATTATACAACAATTTATATGAATTTAAGTCTCCTAAGCTTGGAGTAATAATAATATAATTATTATGAGAATCATTTTTGGAAATATATTTATAGTGATTAAGTGCACTACAAAATAAACATACTCATTATTAATATGCTATAGATTTAATTCAAATTTTAATTACAAAGTCATGTACAGATAAGGTCTATTTTTGTTTGTCAATCTGTCACTTCCAATCCCATACATTTAAATAAATATGTTTCGTGTACTTCTTCCGTGGGCGTACAATCAAAACAAAATGAAGGACACTACTTTAAATAGATCTGCACAGCCACTATTCTGAATAAATACCACAATGCTAGGAGTTTATTACTTATTTTTATTTTATTTTATTTTATTTACACACGAATTTACATACGACAAGAATAATATCAGTTACGGTCTGAGCAGTATCAATATAATAATTGCAAATGAGACACATATATCTGTAATTCTGTATACATGTCTTTTATAATACAGGTTATAGAAAAAAATTTATAATTAAAGAAACCGCTATTTTTATTCTAAGAAACAAGGTCTATTCTTTTCGTCGCCAACGTCATTCACACAAGAGTGACCAATCCATAGCAACACCACTATAGTGTAAATACTGCCATACATAGGTTTCCTCGGACTGTGTCGCCTTTGTACGTTTGATAATGCATGAATACATACACATACTTATTTGAATACATATCGACTGGGCACGGGAAATGGGAGAATTTTCTTTGAGAAAACACGATAGAGAAAAATTCAGTTAGAAATTGGTTCCTATATTATTTTATGTCACACCCTAGCCATAAAGCGGCAATTACCGCACACTCCGCGCTAGGAAAATCCCACTTCCTGGCCAGGGGGTGACATAAAATTCTGTACTTAACACGGGCGGTAATAAAGAAAGCCTCAGATCGCATATTTATCGCCCTTGCCTTCGGCTCGGGCGTCAAATACCTGCGATCTGAGACATTCTTTGTTTTACCGCCCTTGTTAAGTAATGTACTATTACACTACGCTTACAGCTTGAATTTTATTGTATCCATTGACAGCAAGAGAGCCTCAGGACATTCCAACCAAGGGGGAAAACTAGAGCGGTTCCGATTTATGATGATTTGCTTCACTAAAAAGCTACCTTCTTTTAAATATCAAATCATTTATTGGATCGGACATACATTTTAAGAAAAACCTAGTGGCACGAACGTTTGTGTAATATTTTTACACGCTGTTTATCTATGAACAAATGTTAAATGAATGCATAAAATTATAGAGAGCATAATAACTGAGCATTATGAATACTTCACTCTTACAAATCGAATCCAATCAATACGGACGAATCAACTAAATATGTATCCCTTCCATCCATTTTATGTATCCTACGAATCTATAAGAATAATGCTACACAAAAAAGCCATTATCTACGGTACAAGAATAATACTCCATTTGTGTTGCAAGAAGGACATATTATAATACCAAAACGGGTGTGTTAAGCCCTTTTGCGGAACGGGGAAGAACAAAGCTGGGCCATTTGTCGACACATTAGAGGACAAAGTGGACAACGGGCATTAGAGACGACTTCTAATTGATGTTGCTGTATAGATAACAGAAATACATCCGATTCCAGTGACACACGGGACGGGAGAAAAATTAGCTCTCAGACTCTAAACATAGCTCATCCTCAGGAGTCCTGGCAACCTTGGCGACTTCCTGATTTGTCGGTGCGGAAGCAATACGATATGAGAAAACTGTCAAATGTCAATGTCAACTGTCAGTCGACTCAGTACCGCTTTTTACTGCGCCCCTACATTTAAATGAGTGCTTCCTGACTGGCGCGGGATGCGCGGTAGCGGGACGATGCGAAGGTGGTACTGCTCCGCTTACTGCGCATGTCATCGTTGTTCATTGAATACGCCGTAGCAGTGTACTCTTGTACTCAATTACTTTCATCTCATATCTACAAATGCAATCAAACAGCCACGGCCAAGACGATAGATACCCATCAATGAAACAAAGAGAATATCGAAATTATGATTGTAGGAACCATTTGATTCATAGGAATCATATGTAAAAATCTTAATTTAAAACAAAATAATAAACATAAAGGATGATTCACGCTAGACCGTTCCGTGTCCGGGCCGGCCCGTTTTCTAGTACTAAGGTGACTTCCTGACTTGGCGGGGCGGGATCGATATGTGACATTTTCTTCTTTGACGTAAACTTACTGACTTCGCAAAGATTCCCACTTGACGGAATACTGTCAGTATTACCAGGTATTACATTTGCGCAGGTAGTAATATCATGCGCAGAAGCGGACCGTACTGCCTTCGCATTGTCCCGCATCCGCGCATCCCGCGCCAGTCGGGAAGCACTCATTTAAATGTAAGGGCACAGTAAAAAGTAGTACTGCGTTGACTGACAGTTGACACAGATGTTTGACAGTTTTCTCATATCGTACCGCCTCCGCACCGACAAATCAGGCCTTACAAGAAATCGACGGCCGTCGCGCGTCCTGTATTAGAAAACGGACCAGCCCGGACACGGAACAATCTACTGTGAATCATCCTTAAGTATGCAATGTACCATCTAAAATGGCAGACAAGTTTTTCGATTAAAAAACCGCCACGCAATCGATTAATCGGTTTCGGAGCTATAATAGACAGACACTAATGCTCTGGTCAAATGTTAAACTTAACTCTTTCTTAAAGTTAATTCCATAACTCAACCACATCTCTTTTATGTTATTTAGGTTTTAAAGTTAACCCTAAACCTACCTTTACCTTTTTTACCTTTTTACCTTTGGTTAAAATGAATGATGGAAAAAGTAACGTGGGAAAAAGATATCGCCAATAAAAGCTTGTATCAAATTCGGTACCTACGAGTATTATTACTTGATGCTGAATCTGTTTAGTTTGAGTTAAAACACGCTTATGTAATTATTTTAGAACTGCGAGATCTGCATAGTTGGCCCTATTTTATTATTCTACTCCATACAGTATTCAGAGAACCGCAAAGCACTTTGCGAAGTACCCGTAAATCTCGTATAAGTAGTACTCAGTATTAATAACGGCGACACTTGGCAAGCGGGTACACTTCGGTGTTGAAATATTGAAGGAAAACTGCACTAGTTTCGAGGACTGGGTTGAAACGCATTGAAGTCTTGAGTCTTTTCTAAAGACTGAGCTGTGACAGGACTCGATAAGACTTGAAAAAGGACTCGGCTCACGACTTAAAAGACTCGGAAGTCTTTTAAGCTCATAGTCCCGTAAATATGGGTCGAGTTCAATGTAGACTTCAAAAACTTGAGTCTTTACCAACACTAGTTCTTATGCAATAAGTTAATAAATTAGAGAGGTGGCCAATCATTCTATCAAAGCAAACCCTGCGAATTTGTCTATAACTATTTACGATCTTTAATTGAGTACAAAAATAAAACGTTAAATATCAGTAATATAGCCGTAGTATTGAAAATACATTCCAAAAAAGGGTAACTTCGCGATTTTTTTCTATCGAGTGAAATTCATCAGGTCATGTAACTGACTGTGATTTTGACTAGACAAGATCCTTATGTAACACATATTTTTTTTTTAGATTTTATGACACTATATTCTACGTCTCAGATGGTTTTTAAAAACTCAAAAGTGGTAATACACGGCCTTCAGCCAAGTTAGAGGCCTTCGGCCGGCTTGAGCACTTCTAACAGTCAAGTAGCCCACATGTTAAATTTATAACACCCCTCTTTTGCGTTCCTCGTCCGGGGTAAAAAACAGTGCTAGGCGGCGCATGGACTGGACTTTGAGTGGTACCTATAGCTAGAAGTCCTCTGGAGCTAAGTAAAATTTTCTAATGATCTAAATGTATGTAATACATGCTCAACTTTGGTTGACTTGTAACCAAAGTTGAGCATAACTTTATTTTAACACCAACAACCCACCAACCAACCTAACCACCCACCAACCCCCCCAACCCCCCAACCCCCACCAACTGTTGCAACACCTTCAGCGCCGAGCTGCCCCCCCGCCCCCGCCCCCGCGCTGTCTGCGCGTGCGTCACGTGCCTTGCGGCCGGCGGCGGGTAGTTCGACAGTGTGCAATCGGCGCGGGTCGCAGACGCACTCAGCCTGATGAAGAACTCCCGAAGAGTTCGAAACATGTCGCCCGAATTGACAATTAATACGTGAGTTTTAACCGTTTAATAAAATAAAGTTATAACATGTCTCACGAAAGTTTAAATTCAAAGTTGAGCATGTAAACTGTACATTAAAACCTTATTTACACCTGCGTAGGTACAGTCAGTGAAACGGTCACATGAAAGTGGTCTACCACTTTGAACCCTAGATCTGTAGGAGCTCATAGACATCAACATGGCAGCCGCGAGATAGTTGTGGACGAGCACGATAAAATAAAGCTTCTGACACTTTTCTGATACCTCTCGATAGCAAGTGACAAAATGCTTTGTCTTGTCGCTTTATCTTGTCATGTAGCAATCGCGTGACCAATACGGAGCTAGAACAGGGTAACGTAAACGTGAAAAGGCGTAAAAGGGTTTACCCAAGAATGGTGAGCGTCCATACAATTTGTTTCCCAGAGGTTGCCTAGTTTTCAACTAGACCAGTTCTTTTACTATGGCTCTTGACGAATAAGAAAGGAAAATAATTTCCAGCTTTTCTAAGAATTTTTTGAAGCTCCGCCACTGATAATAATGAATTGTAACTACGTTCAAATGAGTGTGTGCAGCGGTATCGACACAGTACTGCATTGGTATATTATAATACGACTGCGCAAATGTAATACTGACAGTATACCGATATTGTAAAAAATCTGGCATCAGTAAACTGCCAGGGAAGGGAATACCGCATACAAGTTGCGCCCCACCAGATCAGGAGTCTTAGGATCTACCTATAAAGCTCAACCCAAAAAGCTCAACTGACCCAGTTACGAGTTATCTACCTACTTACCAACCCTCATCATCAAATAAATATATTGCCACTTATTTCGAACCCGGGACCGCTTGGTATCAGGCACTGTCAACAGATTAAAAGGGAAAAGGGCTTTAAAGAGTGCAGATGATAAGGTCTGTCATAATAAAGTCGGACAGACAGGCATCGGATTTCACATACAAAGGTGCCGCAGCGCTGGTATAATAACAAATATTCGTGGACAATATACACAAATCGACCTGGTCCCAAACTAAGCAAAGCATGTACTATGGGTACTAGGCGACACAAACATACAAAATATCCATGACGGACAGTGCGACTTAGTTAAACCAGTCATCAAGTGGGCAAGTAATTTTATTTTACTAAACGTAAGGGGAGGTATCCCCAACGCAAATGTTTACAATTAACCATCCCGCTCTCTACCTTTCGTAAATATTTTAGCTATAGTTATTAAGCCAATCATTTTATCAAAGCAAAACCCAGCGAATTTATCTATAAGTATTTAGGTCTTAAAAAAGGGGTAACTTAGCGAAATTCATCAGGTCATGTAACTGACTGGGATTTTGACTTGACAAGATCCTTATGTAACACATATATATTTTTTTGATTTTAAGACACTATATTCTATGTCTCAGATGGTTTTTAAAAACTCAAAAGTGGTAATACCCATCCTTTACAACCAGTCCCTGAATACTCACTAAGCACTACATGTACTGTTAAAATGTTTACGAAAACTAGGCGCTGAGCTTCCGTAGAGAGGTATAAGTTTTTTCGAAACATTAACTAATTCGAACGCGTTTGCGTTTCAAAATGTATTAAAATGCTCTCACCGAGTTTTAAATACGCGCGTTCATCGGTTAGCAACAAATGTTATACTCGCTGTTTTAGTTTCCACTAGTGACCACGAGAGGCGCTGTTCACGTTTTTATACCACTTTCATACATTTTGAGACAAAACGCAAACGCGTTCGAATTAGTTAATGTTTTGAAAAAACGTATACTAGAGCTACAGGATGGTTAATTGCAAACTCACGTATGTTAGAGCGCGACATTTGCAATGCATAGCTCCCCTTAATAATAGGAATTTGCTGGCAGCCTTTGAGTAAGGAACCTTAAAAAATGCTCTGAAAAAGTAAACATAAGGCAGCGAATTATGAGAAACTGAATTAATTAAAGCAGAGTTTAAGCTTTTAAGTTAAATTAAGATTTGCTGTCAGACGGCGCTTTGCATTTATGCCGTAAATTATTTTCGCTTTTTGTTTATTTTGTACCCACGTACTTTACGCTAAATGGGTTTGTTATTTTTGGATTTTGCCGTTTTAGTTTAAGTCTGAGCTAAAAGTCTGTAATAAAAGGCTAATGGAAAAATCTACTTTATTTTGTTGGGATGAATTGGTTAATATTGCGAGTGTTACACGTATATTAGCAACATGAAACGTGTAAAATACTCGTAGAGTTTTAGCTCTGGTTGTATTGAAGTGTATAAAAATAAATAAAAAAATACTTGACATTCCTCGTATTATTTGATTACTAGAAATAGAACACTAAATTCACTGACATGCTAATAGAATCATAATATTGTACGCCATATATAATGGCTGATTGTGAAGAACTATCGAACGATTGTCACCTTTATCATTGCTCACATTCATACAATTAATTATTTTTCACTTCTCATGCTCTAAAAGTGTGTCATATTAGACTTGTGAAGCGGGGCTAAAGTAGTACATTTAAGCCCTAGGGAAAATATGTATACATATTTATGATGTACAAAACATTTTAATTTGACCAATCAAAATACTTCACCGATTAAATCCACCAATCACAGAAAAGTAATTTGACAGATTAAAACATATTTGGTAAAAATATCAACCAACCAGAACACAGCTGTACTAAAATCGACCAATCAGGAAAGACGTTTTTCAGTTCTTTAAAGATTAAGCGGTGTTTATGGTCAAAGCAATTACTCCTCTTAAAAGAAAAAAAAAACGCATGGTTCATCTCTTTCTTTAATATAGCAAAAGAAAGGGAGGCGAATACGCAAAGCAAACACGCATAGCGAGGCATATGGTGCTGGCCTTAGAAAAAAAAAACATGCTGTCAAATTAGACATACACCCGCCAAGAGTTAAATTATTCATTTAAGATGGATAATTTGTGTTTATGTGTTTTCTCGCAATCGAAGTGAAAAGTAGAGTGTATAACTCGGGCCTAAAAGCCATATTACCACTTGAACAATTTTCCCTCTCTACGTTCGGGAAAATAATCATCTCGTGGTAATATGGCTTACTTTAGACCCTTGTCAAACAATCTACTATAAGTATATTGTATTATTTGTATTGCAACACGACGTGGGTTACGCCGTAGCGCGTAGAAGCGTTTTCCTGGTGAAGTACGGCAGTCGCTCGTAGGAGCCATGACTCACATGTGAGCCATTGGCTTTTAATTAACTAGCCTGAGCGCTAGCAACCTTTATGTTAATTTCGTAAAACATTCACGTATCAATTGGATAGCAAAACGTCGAGTCCGTCACGGTAGAAAATATTTCATGAAATAACGTAGTAAACTAAAATAAAGTCATACAAAGTTATCAAAAGTGAAAGGGCTTTGCTTACCTAAAGTTGGATTTAAAATAAAAATAACCTTTCCAAAAATCGTGTTTCACTATTGGAAACAATGTGCGGAGGTACTCGTACCTAATAGAACCCTCGGTGCGCGAACTATTTAACGTTGCACATAGACCAAATCACTGGGATTCACGGATTTGCGTCTACAAGGCCAATCTGACCATCAAAAATTCCCACCTGAATTCATAAATTCCTAAAAACGGTAAATTGCAAAATACATACCCCAATTTTTCAAAACGCAACAAGGTTTCGTAACACAAAAGAAATCAACCTGCAAAAACGTATTCCCCCTTTCATAACAATACATCAAACATAAAAAGAAACTAAACTCGAATAAAGCCCGTAGAACCCAATTCTTACTCCGCTGAAAAAAGGTAAAAATCTGAATGTGCATGGAAACTTCATAGTTGTGGCGTTCTGGTTTCAAAAGCATATCGGATGCTGGCAAGGCGTATTCAACAGTTTTGCGCGCGCCTTCTACCAATCTACCCCTCAGTTCACCCCCAGTACCCAGCCGGAGCGCACGTCACTTATGCCAACCCCCGATGTATATAACACCGAAACTATATGACGAACGTGACAAAAAAAGGAACTGACTTTAAAAAAAACGTTTTTTTTTCTAAAGTTTAAACTTTAAAGTGTGTGTTTGTGACAGATGTGACAGTGTCCTACGGCAGTGTAGTGATCAAAGATGATCACCAGGGAATCGTAATTGAATCAGAAAAGCCAGGTATGAATTAAACTAATTTTGCCTATTATAGGTATCTAATAAATAATTAATGAGTCCAGATATTTTTTAAGTGAAGGAAAATCATCACTCGTTCCGAAGTTTTGCAAAACATGCAAAACTTTCAGCAAGAAAAAATGTTTTTATGCCTATACGAAAGATAGGTGGTTTGAACCTTTCGTTAAATAAATAATTACAACCAAAACAATTTTCGTTTAAAATTAGGACCATTATATTTTGGTAAGCGTATGTTTCAAATATAATATTGTATTATTTTATGACTTTTTTGTAGTAGGTAAGGTAAAATGTTGGCAAACCAAAATAAAGAACTTATGGAACTACTTTCGAACGGTTGGGAGCCTTTCGGTTTCGGTCGGGGGTCTTATGTATGTATGTAAGCACTTTATTGTACAATATCAGGGTCTTGTTTTGTATTGTAACATTTCTTACGTTCAATCTTTCAAATTACTGGTCCCAGTTTTTTTCTTACATATCAACAAATACGTATTTTTTTCTTCAACTCGATTACTTCTCCGTGGCATTTGGATTTTTTTAGTATGTATTTCGTCGTCTATACACACAAAAACTGGTTAATTTTTATTTAATTTTGATACAAAGTTAACCCATTTTTTTTGCTCTTGAGTACAGTGGGTGCAAACTACATTACTTGCTTAATTCACGTTACGTTGACTGGTACCTCGCACTTATATGGCTTTATTTGCCCCGACCTATAACGCCACAGTCGGGTCCAAAAAAAGTAGACGTACCTTTATGTTAGTCCCTAACTATTTATCTTGACATCCTCATCATCAACATCATCATCAGCGGCAACGTCCTAGTCTCATGATGTGAAATAGACTATAGTCAGCTAGATCAGCTTTCAGTATTGATTGGAGTCTACATACACCTTATGAATTTCTTTATTTATTTACCTATAGGAGTAAAACATATTACATAAACATCTTAAACTTCAACAAATTTACGAGTGTTTAACTTATTTGTCATAATTTGAGTTCACAACATTTTAAAACTTGTGAGGCTTCTGTGACACCACCAATTATGGACACTTTAAGAACAAGCACCAATAATGGACACTTCAACCCTTATTCAAAGATCATACAGTTTTAAATTGATTGTTCTATAAAAAATTGATGACTCTTATTTTCTTTTACATAAGAGTTAATGTACATCATTGGGCCTTGTCCATTATTGGTGGTGTCACCCTATTATACTTACAACAATACATGAAGCTAAACCTTGATATAAACTAGAGACAAAAGGTCGATCCAGGTCGGGCCTAGCCGAGTTTCTTGCTGGACTCTTCTCAGCTAGGCTAGGCTTTAGTGAACAAGCGACAAAACTCCCAGTAGCTCGATTCCACTGACATCACAGAGTCGGTTGAAGTCGCTCAACCAATCTTACTGGAGCGGAAACTCTCAGAGCCCGGACACGTGTCCACGGTACGGCACCGCGCCGTACGCGGCAACGTACAAAGAACAAAGGCCGTAGACGGTGCCCGGTGCCGTACCGTGGACATGTGTCCGGGCCCTTACAGTATTCCAGTGTTTATACCGCCCGCGTGGTCGTGTCGGAGGTTTCCCCAGGATTTTCCCCAGGCCACTCTGCAACCGCGTACTCCTATTGCTTTATTGGGCCCGGCCTATAAGGCCACAGTCAGGTTTAAAAAATGGCGTTCTTACCGCTTTAGATTGATTTCGTCCAAACAACACTTGGACATCAGAGAAAAAGCAAAAAAAAACTTTAAAATAATCAAATCTTCTCTACTTATGTAATGTTATCATCTATACTACGATAGAGTTTCCAACCCAGTGTGATATCTTTAAACAGCTGCCCTAATTGGTATACCGTTTAGGAAGTAATCTTTCAGACCAGAGATGAAGTTTTATGAGAGGTCATTAATTAAAGTAATCAGCTTCAGACAGCGTGTTTTTTTAATTAAACTCCTTTTAGACTTTATCTTAACTCTTTTTTATTCAAATTGATCTACAATGGCCTTTTGTTCGATGCGGCTGAAAATTCTTTAGCTTCTGTACTGTTAATTGAATTGATAAATACAAAGGATTAAGTTTTCTGTTTAATACAATTTACATTACTTACCAAGGGCGGTAAAACAAAAAATATCTCAGATCGCAGGTATTTGACCCGAGCCGAAAGCAAGGGCGATAAATATGCGATCTGTGGCTTTCTTTATTACCCCGTGTTAAGTACAAACTTTTGTGTCACCTAGCTAGGGAGTGGGATTTCTGCGCGCGGAGCGTGCGGTAATTGCCACTTTATGGCCAGGTGTGACGTAAAACTATTGATATGTACTTATTTTATACGGGACGAGCAGTTTATACGGGATGTATACATAGTAGATAGATAGATAAAACACTGATTTTCTTGCTAAAACACAGTATTTACATGAAACACGCGATTCAATTCATTTTGAATCGTTTTGTTATAATCGAGTGAAAAAAAATATTGCCTATTTGTTTTTTATGTGGCACTGAGGAAAATCAACATACTTAATCAATTGTAATTTTTCATTACAATAATTAAAATATAATATATCATTATATAAGTAACACAGACATCCTACTTAATATTATAAATTCGATAGTTTGGATGTTTAGATGTCTGGATAATATTTTTTAGAATAAGGCGACTTCCTGATTTGTCGGTGCGGAGGCAGTACGATATGAGAAAAGTGTCAAATGTCAGTGTCAACTGTCAGTCAACTCGGTACTACTTTTTACTGCGCCCCTACATTTAAATGAGTGCTTCCTGACTGGCGCGGGATGCGCGGAAGCGGGACGATGCGAAGGCAGTACTGGTCCACTTCTGCGCATGATATTAGTACTGCGCAAATGTAATACTGACAGTATTTCGTCAAGTGAGAATCTTTGCGACGTCAGTAAGTTTACGTCAAAGACGAAAATGTCATATATCGATCCCGCCCCGCCAAGTCAGGAAGTCGCCTAAGAATAATAGAAGTTTATCACACAACATAATACTTACAAGCAACACTACACATAAATACAAACAAAAAATAATGAGTCCGCGCACATTACATATACCTACTCAATCAGGCGAAAACGGCTAAACAGATTATGATGGAACTTAGTATGCAACGAGCTTATAGCCTGGATTAACCATTACAATACATTTTATCCAGAAAATCATTCGTCGAAAGGATGAAACAGAGAATGGAAGCTTTGAACAAGTCGCCGGCAAAAGCTAATAAAAAACTTAAAAATAAATGCCAAATAAGCGTCCTCCTATTTCAAGGCAATCATCATAATAAATAAAAAAAACAGTAATTTGAAAAGAAAGCAATGTCGCAATCGTTTAAGATTTGTTTCATATCAAGTATTAAAATGAAAGGGACGGCTTTTTTATTTGACGCCAAAGAAACACTTTTCGATACCTCCTTAGTATACACATAGAAGAATTCATTTTATGATTTACATTTTTTTACAGCTTTTCTATGAAGGATAACGTCGTGAGAAAACGGCGCTAATTCTAACAAGGTGCAGTATTCTTTTGGGTTGGAAGATAGGATGGCTGTCGCTTTCATAAAACTGGTGTCTACGCCACCCGCTGTCGGCGAGGCAGAAAGGAAAGGATGAAAAAATTACGAGGGAGCAAAAACAAGTTTTGGTCCCTCTTAACGGGCTAGAAAAGCCTTTTTTTCGAATAGGAGAAGTCGAAAAGTTATATATCGTTCGACGTATATTTTATAAATTTTAATTATACTGTTTCTGGCCAGCAGGAACCCAAAGTTGGTTTGTTTTATAAATTATTATTTATTTTTAGGTAACCTCTGGCTGAAATATCATAGTTTGCTATATTTTTCGAAGCAGTATGAGCCCTTTCATTTGGCACCCTACTAAATTGGTTGTTTTGAAGAAAATTTGTATGTTTTTCATACAAAAAAATGTGACGTCATAGCTTGAAAATATACGTGGTACAGCTGTCAATCTGAGTCGAAAATACTTACAAACACTGCTACTCACCTTTCCCAAAAAAAGATCTCCATACGCGGACTTCCCCACAGGGTACACAGGTACTGGACTAAAAGCGACAATAATACAATTCCTTCGACTGTAAGTTTGTGCATAGGCAATAGTGTAGATAAGATTTGGTGGAAGCTACGCGTTTTATACATTTTCTGCTGCACAGAATGACACGATCGGTGAAACCCGTTGACACGTAACACGTTTCGTCTTGACACTTCCAATCTAGCGGCGATCGGTGTCCAGACACATGGCGGTGTCGCGTCGTGTTATCGAGTGTCGTTTAGAGTGTCGGACCCTCGCCGATAGTGTTTGTAGATGAAAATGCTGAGAACTATTTCGCTGCAGAGAGCTGCCTCGTATTGGGCGTCAAGATGGCTTACGTTTCATATTTAAATTTTGATATCACATATGAACAATTTATGACATTTTTATATCTATATGATGTTCAGATATCTTGGAGATTTTTGGGCACGAATTCTGACAGGCGCTTGAAGGGTAAACAAATTTATAGTCTGTGGGTAACCACAAGTTGAAATCAGCAACGAATGCAAAACATGAGTTTCTGATCGACTCCATTATATTGATTTAAGATCTGATTCTCATTTCCGCTACTTTGTACAAATAAAATGTACTAAGAAAACAAGCAACACAAACAAACGCGTGTTTTCTGTAGGTCAGGTGTGATCGAAAACACTTAGGAGGGGCGTTCAGTTCAATATTAATTTTAAACTTAATTAAATTAGCAAGTCAGAAATTATCATTAATTATTGTTCCATAAAATTTCTGAATTTAGAGCGGGGCGAATTATAACATATTAAAAACAGCCAAGTATAACATTACCTCATTTCGCGTTTTTATACGCGCAAAATGAGCTTTTCGTATTTTAATTCAAACGAGGAATAATAACGCCTGGGCGTAGAAAAATACAAGAATATTTTGTGGCGCGAGGTAATGTGAAGATCGTACTACGATTTTAAATACCTCATTCGCGTTATAATTCTCATGCTGAACACATTTATTTTACTTTACACGTGTACCACTCAGCGTCATTAAATTAGTCAAATAGGTATATAGGTTACCGTAAAATTATAATAATTGTCAGATTATAATGTAACTAGCGAGACTGTAAACTATCGAAATCTAGTATGTAGACTTAAAAATAATTCGGTAGATTGTAATCACCATGCTTACAATTTCCCGCATTATTTTTCGGTAGATTATAATCTTCCTATAGTTTACAATCTCGCGATATCTCGCTAGATAGGTTTTATAATCTAACGGGTTTTTAAATTTTATTTATCGATAGATTACAATCTTTCGACAGTTTACAATCTCGCTAGTTGGATTTAAATCTAACCGGTTTTTACAATCTGACGGTGACATATATGTTTACACATCCTTATTTCAATTGTAACAAACCTTATCCACAACGCAGGCTTCGTCAATTTCACCGACAACAATTATCAGCATCAGCAAGAAGCCTCGTCAAACAATGCATGCATTGAAATAGTAGATTGTACAACAAGTGCATAAAATGCACCATTTTGCACGAGACGTTTATCCATCTGAGCGAGCGAGCTTGCGTGGATATAAAATCGAGTGTAAAATGGGTTTTATGGACGAGTTATACACTCTACTTTTCACGTCAGTTGCGAGGAAATTAACAAATAATTCAATTAAGGTTATGTCATCACATTTACACTCGTGAGGTCGTAAACCTCGTTCGATGTTCGCGCGGGCTGCCGCGCGCGCACTGGCAGGCTGCGGGCGCAGCGCAAGGGGTTGATCGTGTGGCTGTTGGACCGATTGCCTTGGTCTTCGAGTTCTTCGACGAAGATTTTACTTTATGCTCTAGAGCATAAAACTGTATTTTAGGCACTGTCTAGGAAGCATAAAATTAAACTTTACGAGCAAGAGACGTAAAAATATTGTAATAAAGATGTACGATTTCAAGCCATCATGGGCATTAATATTTTTTTAATTTAAAATATGTGAGTTTAGATGAGTTTTCTATTTAAAATATGATCATATGTTTTATACTGTATTGGGTCATAATTTGAAATCAAAAATTGTTTGAACTTGTAAGGTCTCTTAAAGATTTTCTACTTGTCAAAATCTTCAATCAATCTTACTTTATAAGTATCACGTTTTGTTCACCCCTGGCGAGCTTAATTAGTAACACAATTTTACATTATCCATTTATAACGTAACGCAAAATGGTAACGACACTAATATTAATCCTAACTTAGGCAGATGTGACGAACCTAGGAACATTAAAATTATTAGGTCCCCGTTAAAATTTGCTTTCGGCCGGTTTTAGGCTATACTTCATTTGCAAACCTGGACCGAGTAACGACTTAAGTTGCCAAAGTTAACCAGGATTTAATTAAAACTTAATGTCAGATGGCTGGTGTAGAATAGTTTTGACACGAGGAGATTAAAATGTCGCTGAAACCTAAACTTCGTTTTGACCAGGTACAGTCGACTTAGTAGGTAGCTGAACGCTTTGGTACTTTGTCGCTTTCATTTCACCCGTAGGAAGTTTTGTATAATCAGTTTATAATATTAAAGCGACACGGTACAACTGGGTGTTCATCCCCTTGTAAGACCGATCGTTCCTTGTTATGACTTGGATCAGTCTGAGACAAACGATCCGTACCCTTACCATGAGTTTGCAATGTTTGCATTACCGTACTCGCTCATCATCATCATAGGCCTTTACGTCTATTGCAGACGGTTTAAGCATTGCTGTGTGCATTTTCTGTACACCGTTTTTGGTGACTGTATAGACCAATGCGGGAACGGCACGATCTTCCACAGTTATTGCAGTAAAGGTTGACGTCAGAAGTTGCAGTTCGGAATTGATGTCTGCGCAACCTTTTGTTTGCTAATTAGTCAAACCAGGCTTCATCACACAACTTTCTGCCGTCCACAACGCGTTTGCGCCATCCGTGTCTCAACGGCAAGGGATTCCCAGGCCTGATTGTTTATTCGAAAGCACGCCATATCACGCTTAGCACAGTCCTTAAAGCGCAGCATCGGTCTCCCAACGTTTCTCCTAGCGTTAGCTATAGCGCCAAGCATGATACGGCGAGGTATACGAGAGGATTCCATCCTGTGCACATGACCCAGCCATCTCAGGCGTCTCTGCTTGAGAAGCGCATACAAGCTGGGCAGCTGCGCTGTGTCAAGAACCCTCTGATTGGTAACCGTGTCCTTCCAAGTAATGCCTAAGATGTTACGTAGACAGCGCATGTGGAAAGTGTTAAGTCGTCGCTCTTGTTTAGCATACGATGTCCAGGTTTCGGCTCCGTACAAGAGAATGGCCAGAACGCATGTTTGGTAAACTATAATTTTGGTCCTGATAGTGAGATGTTTGTTGCACCAAACTCTTGTACCGTACTCGCTAGCGACTGCGTAAACGATTTAGTATGGCTAATGGCTATGCTTAGTTCTGCTACTAACTGATCACTCCCGTGCTTTGGAACTTCCAAATTGGAAGGCACGCTAAGCCGTTGATCCTGGCTGATGTTTATGGCAGCAGTCGTCAAGCCAAGTTTGAGGCCTTCGGGCGGCTTGAGAACTTCTGACACTTGACAAAGGCGAAGTTGCACCACATCCGTAGGGAAAGTAGGACGTACCCACCGCTACCCGACACGTGACAAAATTGGCAACCGTACTGACTTCTCGAAGATTTCACGGTTCGAAATAATTGATATGCGATAAATAATAAATAAGTTCTATTGCGTAACCGCCAGAGGCGCTGTACTTTTGTCCATACGAAATCGTTTACGCAGTCGCTGGCGAGTACGGTAATGCAAACATTGCAAACTCATGGTAAGGGACGTAAGGGTACAGAATTCAAATTTGTTATAGTATACACGCGTGGTCTGGCATTTTAATAAAAAAATTGAATAAACTGTCGGTCAAACAGGCGATCCGTCTGCTAGTTTTGCCCCTCTAACATAAAACAGTTGTATTTGATAATTAAAACAGTTATATACAGTTGTATTTGATTAAAACAACCGCCAAACAAAGTTATCATTTTTTCTATTCGTTATAAAGAGAATGATTTATAATTTAATTACCACTCCTTTGAAAAGAGATTCTAGCTCGTCCAGCCATCGCTGGCGACGTAGATGATCTGCCTCGTCTCCGTTAAGACCTGATCTGATGTTATCATATATTCATTAATCATTATGAATAAACCATTCATTCATTCATCCGTTTTGAACTGTCACGCTGTCAGTCAGTGGCGGTCTTGGCCCACAGCTCATTCGGCATATGGCAGACATATTCGTACGGTCACGCGCTTTAATTTGTGACCCATTTCGCAAAAAATTTCATTGACTTTCTATACAGTTTGACAGGTCTGTCAACCTTAAGTGGGTCCAAAATTAAAACTCGTGACTGTACAAGGTCACACCACTACCCTACTACAATGCTACCCTACTATAATCCTCCTAAAGTTTTCCCGGTTTTACCAAGTAAAGTTTTACGAAATCGATAACTATCTGACCATCCCCCAGACATGAAAACTAGATCCCGTTGAGATTCGGTTCCTCACGATGTTTTCCTCCACCGAAAGATTATTTAATTAACCTTGCCTGTAATTATTTCCAAGAGGTTACAGTTGAAAAAAAAATTTTTTTAATTTTTTTTTGCGTAGGCAGTTCTCCTGTATTTCATTGCTCTTTTGGAGTAATATTAATAACGTTTTTTTTTTCAAACACAGTAAAATAAAATTAAATCGTAAAAAAGCCATAAAATAAGGGATATTTTATGGCTTTTTTACGATTTAATTTTGACCCAAACATGCAAAAACTATGACGACTCGTATCTTAATGCTACTAGTACTGAATCCGCATTGACGGATGTGCTATGATCTCGCGGTGTCAAGATCCATTACTTGAGGGTCCTAACTTTAGATCAAAGTTTCTTGGAATTGAAATAATTAAACACATTTGATTATTAAAAAAAAATTTGGTACATACCGTTAAGATCCACAACGCAGGTTTCCATCCACCATAGGTTTCGTCAAAAAAGGGGGAAAAAACACAGTAATACGCATCCGCGAAATAATAAATAAAATATTTGGACACAAGGGATTAAAAGCGTCCTTTTAAATATTTGCTCCTGTTACAGGCCACATCCGGTATATCAAATGATGTTTTTTTTTAAACCTAATATGGTACGTAGGTATGTACGAGCCGGGTTTCGAACTCACGACACGACTCCCAGATTAAAAGTCGCGTGCCATTTGAAAAACAAATAATTATTTTAAAAATATGGTAGGTTAAGTGAAAAACGAAAGATAAAATGGCAAAGCCGAGGTAATGTCTAACATAAGTCTCGGGGCTCAGGACACACAATCGCTCAAGTTTTTATTTAAATACTTTGAGTCGCATTAAGGATAACACGTTTTTGTAGCTTAAGGGTTCTCTTACAAGGACGTTTAACAGCTATTTTCGTTATTTTGGTACTCAGCTGGAGTGTTAAAGGAAACATTTGTAATTTATTACGAATAAATAAAATTACCTGCAGGCGGCTTTCACTCCGTCAGTTCGCCGCGCCGCTGCAAGTACATCCCCGGGCCGCTGCAAGTACATTCAGTGGCGATTTGCTACCGGACGGTCGCGTCGTCTCGTCATTCGCTTGGTGTGGTCAATATTTGTTATTTACCTATTATAATTTGGGTTTGTAAGTTGGCGATTTGTTAACAGTGCAACTTCTGTACGTAGTACTATTACTTATTATGTATTACCTGTTTTAAACTTATAGGTAATTTATTGTTCAAAATATTACCTTCCAAGGACCTGACACGATTGATAGAGAAAGTTAATGCGATTACTACAAGAGGAAATAGAAAAGCGTCTATATCAGTTTGTCTCTATCACCGACAGAGTATTTTTTCGTGGTCGGGTTATAGGCACAGGCAGACTTCCATAAGCAATACATTGATCGGGTGCTCAAAAATATCTGAATATACAGTCAGAGTCGGAGTCGTGTTCAGATATTTGTGAGCACCTCGTACGCTCCGATATATCTAATGGCGACCACCATATCGTACGTGTGAGCTCAATTCGTGATCTAGGCGTCATCCTTGACGCCCACCTCAACTTCCATGAGCATCTTAGAGAGCTGACCCGTAATTGCTACAAAAGGTTGGGTTTCGTCATAAGGAATGCCAGGGATTTCAGTGACTCAAGAATAATAAAGCTGCTTTATAATGCGTTAGTGAGAAGCAAACTTGAGGCGGCCTGCGCTATCTGGAATCCCTACGAAACGACTTACGTCTTACTTCTGGAGAAAGTCCAAAAAGTATTTTTGCGTTTTTTGTACAAGAAAACGTATGGATACTATCCGTTCTTGTACCCAACCAAATTTTTGCTTGGGACCTTGGGCTTTAACTCTCTGGAAGTAAGACGTAATTTTGCACTTCTCACGACTACCTGTAACATCTTGCGTGGTGAGTCGGACTGTGCGGAATTAGTTGAGCCTTTGGTGCGACTGTTTGTCCCTACACTTACGAGGATTGAGTTTCGACCCCGTGATCGATGTTTGCTTGCGGTACCGATATCACGAACTGTATCGCGCAGATAATCCCCGCTGGTCCGCGCTTTGCACCTCTTGAACCTGCTCCTTGCATCAGCCCCTGAGTGTGACGTGTTTGTGAGCGGATGGGCAGTATTGCGAGATGAATGTTTGAGGTTCTGCGAGAAGATGGATGTGCGTGTTACGTCGGTATGAGTACTTTGTTAAAATTACTGTCTTTGTGTTTTTATGATGTCATTTGCTAGTTGTTGTTGTTTTTTGAATTGTAATTTCATAGCGCTTTGGATATTTTCTTCTGTAATGCTATGTAATTAAATTGTATAAATAAATAAATAAATAAAATAAATAAATAAATATCACACATATCTCTCACCATATTACAGTGGTTTACGAATAAGTTCACATTACGTTTATTCACGCTGTGTCTTTTAAATAAATAACGCTGGATCTGGGGTAGATCGCCTGGCTATAAATATGATAGCATTAGACCTAGCCTAGACCTTATCCGACTGAAGGTTAGCTGCGAAGGCTAGCTCGATCGTAGATTGCAAAGATAGGTAGCATAATCAATTTATTCTGATTGAGTGGTTGAGGGTAAAATTAAAAGCAAAGATTTAAAAAACAATGCAGCATTTTTGATGATCACATTTGTTTTTATTCGTATATTAAGGGTGTAGAGCAACCCATTCTTAAAATTAACTCCTCTCTCCTAGTAGCCATTCAATTTAAGGCGATATATCGATTGAAAGAGATGCACTATGTTTTTCGCTCACGACAAAACGGGATGGAACCCTCTCCGAGAATGGCTTTTTAGACAAATCTCGATAAATATCTGACTGTGTGCAGATAAATTAAATTTCCTCTTGTCAGTACCTAGATGAGGTAAAATACCATCATATTAACTTAATCGTGTATTTGAATAATGCGTTGTTTTAGTAGACTGAGTAAAAAAGGAAAATATAGACTCAACTTTGGATTTATTTTCTATCGAGAAAATTTTAAGAAATCATGTTTCGGCTATTGTCAGTACCACAATCATATAGTCAAGAATTATATATCTGAAAATCAGTCCCTATTGTTTCCTCGCCTGGGCAGAACAGCGTTTCAAAGTATCTAAATTTCTCAGTTTCTGTTACACCAGATGTGAGTCGGCAAACTGCCAAAATTCATTTTATAAGTACACATATTGTTTTACGGTTAACCTGTTCTCTTTGGTAGGAGAATTTTCTAAAAGAAAACTTTACAATCGACCACGCAAGTGGTTTCAATTCAAATAATTAGTTTGAACCCCATTATTAATAAAGCAAACCTCTTTCAACTTAAATGTGTTTTGTGCTTTTTCTTCAAGCATAAAAGCCAATGAGATAAATAAAGACAAAACAAACCTAGCCTTCCAGCTAGACCCTTAATTCGGATTACTTATCTTAATTAGTGAACACACAAAAAAAGTAACACAGGGGCACAACTAAAAGTAAACCAATGACCGATGTCTACGTGAAAATACTCAATACAGCCAACTTTATGGGTACAAACATTACATTTCCAAGTTTAAGTCCGAAATTGAGACTTAAAAAACTCAATTATTGTGGACATAACAACATTTATTGCTCGGTTTTGTAGTAATGAGTGCCAATTGCGTAAACAATTTTTGTTAAGTTCCAGAGTTGATTAATTTACACTTAATCCCTCTGACCACAAACCCTTACCAAAACAAGCACGCAAGTGTACACAATTTCAACCTGAATATGATCCATAATTTCCAAGTTTAACTGAAGATTCGCGGGTTGCATTCTTTCCCTATAATTTGATCCCTTCCCGTATAATTGTCCGTGAAATACGTACCCTTTTACCGGGAAATGTACCGTTTATCCTGGTTAAGCCGAAAGGGTACGTACTTAAGATAATCCCACTGGCAGTTGCCATACATATAAGGGTTGATTTACATACGTACGATAAAAGGGAAATAATGAAATTGAATTTTATAATGGTGTATTACAGTGGTAATACATTTTCTAACGGTATATAATTAAACTAGCTTTTGCCCGCGACTTCGTCTGCGTAGAACTCGGTCATCACGTTAGAATGTTATTTCCCTGGCTAGATGCTGGCCAAGAGCAATCCCATTATTAATAAAAAAAAAACTTCTATTTCTTGAGCTTACCTAGTTATCTCTCTTCCATTCTAACTTAAACCCCGTTAAGGGATGATTTCCGGGATAAAAGTATCCTATGTCCTTCCCTAGGACTCATACTATATCCATAGCAAATTTCATCTAAATCGGTTGAGCATTTTAATGGGAAACAGGCAGACAGAGTTACTTTCGCATGTATAACCCGCCCCGGTTTCGCACGGGTAGTCCAGTTTTAAACAACAACAAACAACAACAAATACCTACTCTTTATTGCACACCTCAATTAAAGGACACAGATCAGGATCACAGGGAGAGGATTTTTTATGATTTAAATTTATTTATCTAAGCTTTTTCCCGCGACTTCATTCGCGTGAATATCCATATCAACTTCTACACCGGCTGTCTCGCCAAACATTGCGCACGCCGGCTCAATGCGCCCACATGAAACACATGACAGAGGACAAAATATATACTGAGAAGGAAGTAGAAGAAATAGCGCGCGAGCGGAGCGAGCGCGAAATTTTTCGGATATTCTGATACGGGTGTGGAAAATACTTCATACGCATCAAGTAATGAAGATGAAAACGCGAGCGCAGCGAGCGCGAATTCTTTCAAACATTACGATGCAGGTGTGCAAAAGACTTCATACGCACCAAGTAATGTAGATGAAAACGCGAGCGTAGCGAGCGCAAAATGAAAAAAAAAAGAACATTGTGATGCAGGTGCGGAAAATACTTCATACGCATCAAGTAATGAAGATAAAAACGCAAGCGTAGTGAGTGCCGAATGTTTCGAACATTATGATGCAGGCACGGAAAAGATTTCACACGCATCAACTAATGTAGATGAAAACGCGAGCGTAGGGCGCGCGAAAATGTTCGAACATTATGATGTAGGTGCGGAAAATACTTTATACTCTTCAAGTAATGTAGTTGAAAACGCGAGCGCAGCGAGCGCGAAATTTTTGAACATTAATATGCAGGTGCGGAAAATACTTCATATGCATCAAGAAATGAAGAAAATCGCGAGCGTAGTGAGCGCGAAATGTTTTGATGCAGGTGAGGAAAATACTTCATACGCATCAACTATAATGTCGATGAAAACGCGAGCGTAAGGCGCGCGAAAATGATCGAACATTATGACGTAGGTGCGGATGAAAATACTCATCGAGTAACGTAGATGGAAACGCGAGCGCAGCGAGCGCGAAATTTTTCGAACATTCTTATGCAGCTGCCGAAAAGACTTCATATGCATCAACTATAATTTAGATGAAAACGCGAGCGTACGGCGCGCGAAATTTTTCGAAAATTATGATGCAGGTGCGGAAAATAATTTATACGCATCAAGTCATGCAGATGAAAACGCGAGCGTAGCGAACGCGAAATTTTTACGAACATTATGATGCAGGTGCGGAAAAGACTTCAAACGCATCAAGTAATGTAGATGAAAAAGCGAGCGTAGGGCGCGCTAAAGTTTTTGAACATTATGATGTAGGTGCGGAAAATGCTCATCAAGTAATGTAGAAGAAAACGCGAACGCAGCGAGCGCGAAATTTTTCGAACATTATGATGCAATTGCGGAAAATACTTCATACTCATCAAGTAATGTGTATGAAAACGCGAGCGTAGTGAGCGCGAAATGCTTCGAACATTATGATGCAGGTGCGGAAAATATTTCATACGCATCAACTATAATGTAGATGAAAACGCGAGTGTAGGGCGCGCGAAAATTATCGAACATTATGATGTAGATGCGAAAAATGCTCATCAAGTAATGTAGAAGAACACGCGAGCGCAAAATTTTTCGATCATTATGATGCAGGTGCGGATAATACTTCATACTCATCAAGTAATTTGTATGAAAACGCGAGCGTAGCGAGCGCGAAATTTCGAACATTATGATGCCGGTGCGGAAAATAATTCATACGCATCAAGTCATGCAGATGAAAACGCGAGCGTAGCGAACGCGAAATTTTTACAAACATTATGATGCAGGTGCGGAAAAGACTTCAAACGCATTAAGTAATGTAGATGAAAAAGCGAGCGTAGCGCGCGCTAACGTTTTTGAACATTATGATGCAGGTGCGGAAAATAATTCCTACGCGTCAAGTAATGTAGATAAAAAAGCGAGTGCGAAATGATTCGAACATTATGATGCAGGTACGGAAAATACTTCATACGCATCAAGCAATGTAGATGATTGAACAAAAAGAAATTGTTGACCTATCAAATGGCTTTGTAAAGAGGTGGTTGAATAGATATTTTTTTGTTCATAAATTAGTGGAATACCTTTCAAAGTTCAAAGTGCTTTATTGTAAAACATAGGTATAACTGAATACCTACTTTGGTCTGTTCTTTCACTTTCGAAGATGGAGTAGGTTAATAGCGCACCCACCCTGGTTGCTTCTAAGAGTTATGTGATTTTCTGAGAATTGTTTTTTTTTTGCTTCCTATCCGCCTATAACTTTCGAATTTGGTCATACTTGATGTTTATTGTTACGTAGGTATATTTTACTAACGGTTACCAATATACCCTAAATTTATGTCTGTTACGCGCTGAACGTATTTTATACATTTTGCTGACGGAAAACGCAACTAATCGGCACCTCGAAGAACCTCAATGACACCCATATCGATTATTAAGAAAAGTAAATAAGTAAATGTCCGCCATCTTCGATTTGAAAATGGATATCATTCTTGTAATGAGCACCTCAAAAAACAATATTTTATACAAAAATGCGCATACCTAATATATAGGTACATGTCGCAAGTGCTACCATGCAACCGAGAGCCCGCCGCTCTGTGTAGGTACCCTCCATGGAAAAAAAAAACCGAGGTTTCTTAGTAAGGTTTGTGAATATTGATAGAGACTGACTGACCAACATAATTAGATCTCTCATTTCAAACAGTTAATATGGTTTGAGGGACTTTTGTATTTTTGTCTTTAGCCCTGAGAGGCAGAGGTATTGTTATTTCACCCCCCATTTTTTCAAATACTATCTGTTTATTATAAAATGTTTGAATGCGGTTCTATTTACTTTACGTCCATGTATATACTTACCAATTTTCAAGCCTGTAAATCATGAACTGAAAGACTTCTCATACAAAGTTTAACCCCTCTTTTCACCCCCTTTCATCCCTAACCTATATGATTTTTATAGCCTATAACCTGGCCGAAGATCCAATAAACATATTAGTGAAGGCTGTATTAAAATCCATTCGCTAGTTTTGGCGTGATAGTTAGACATATAAACAGACAGACAAACAGACAAACAGACAAACAGACAAACAGACACGAATTCTAAAAACAGTTGAAACGTGTTCTGTTATCGATTCTTAGACCCCTCCATCGATTTTTTTACTAATATCTTCAATGTACAGATTTTCGACCTTCTTCTGCTTTATTATATGTATAGATATACGAGTAAATAGAAGGTCTCACCCACTCCTGCACTCTGGACTGGGGTTTTCTCACTTGGCGGCAGTATTACATAGTTAATAATATTATCAGTACACAGGAGTAAATAAAAGAAACAGTGAAACGACTGTCAATAATGTGCTGAAAAAATCTACTACTCTGCTGCTTGTAAAACGTTTACTCTGACTCAATTTACACTGACTCAAGTTGACAATCGCATTTGTATCGTACGCTTCCGTGCACCCCGCCCCAGTCAGGAAGCACTAATTTAAATGTAGACGCTTTGTAAAGAAGTGGTACAAGGGGCCGATTTTTGAGTGTCGAACGCTTGAATTTTTACTCGACATCTGTCAAAACATCTTAGTTTTTTGACACATCTCGAGTGAAAAGTCGAGCTTTCGATACTCAAAAATCGGCCCCCAGATTTGTAATTAACCAGCTTAGGCGACTTCCTGACTTGGCGGGGCGAGATCGATATGTGACATTTTCTTCTTTGACGTAAACTTACTGACGTTGCAAAGATTTTTACTTGTCGGACTAATGTCAGTATTACATTTGCGCAGTAGTAATATCATGCGCAAAAGCGGAGCAGTACTGCTTTCGCATCGCCCCGCTACCGTGCATCCCGCATCCCGCGCCAGTCAAGCACTCATTTAAATGTAGGGGTGCAGTAAAAAGCGTTAATGAGTCGACTGACAATTGACACTGACATTTGACAGTTTTTTCATATCCTACCGCCTCCGCTCCAACAAATCAGGAGTCACCTTACATCGTATCATACAATCATGCACTCCGCCATGCAAGGAATTATGGCACGGGTCGGTCGGTAGTCTACAAACATATACACACAGGTATATGCTCCACGGAGTCTTACCAATAATAGGCATGATGACTCAAAAAAAAATATTACTTCAATAGAAAGAAGACATAAAACTATGCCAAATAGTGAAAATCCTATTCAAATATCTCAAAAAATAACGAAGCAACAACGGTTAGAATGTTCGTAGTTAGAGAGAGAAAGTGCTACTCGACCGTGACGTCACCTTTGAGTAGCGCCATAGTAAATGACAATCGTTCAATACAAAGGTGCGTTTTGCGGAAAAGCGACAGAAAATACCCACTTTTAAAACTTTGAAGACTTATAATTACGTAATTATTTATTTTTTTGAATTACTTTTTTTGCCATTTGATTGAGAATTTGAGTCATTATGTAGAAAATTTGGATTTATTGATTTTCTTTTATAGTGTCATCATCCCTATTGCTCACGGCAGTCCCTAACATTCGATCCAAGTGCGTCCCTTTTGGTAGCTAAGTGCGTAGACGGTACGGTATACCTTTATACCGCAACCTATCAAAGGATACTTATGGTTCGATGGAACGGTAATAGCCATTCCGCGAACCGTGTAAGTGTTAGTAATATTAGCCATTACTTCCAGCGGTTTTAGCGAAAGTAAAGTACCTATACAGGTCAAATTTCTAGGAAACGATCCTGTCTCGAACTAAATTAGGGTTATGCTATGAGTAGATACTAGAACTACTTACGTAGTGTCAAGACTATTGTTACATCCAGATTAGGATAAGACATGTGCATTGAAAAAAGAAATCTATACTGACATTTATAGAAATCTGCTTACTTTTTCACACGATTTGGACGAAATTTCGTATAGAGCTGGGTTGAAACCTTACGAGAGATATTAGTTAGTTTTTATCCTGGAAATTTTAGTAATAGCATAAAATATGTGTGAGCAAGAGACAGCGAGTGTAAACAAGAGGTCTAGTCATTTATGTCACCATCGGCACATTCATTCTGGCCCTATAACAGCAGTCAATCACATGTCCAATGCCATGAGAAGGATTCTGTTTGCCCAATTTAATGGTGTTTGGTGAGGGCCAACAACCCATGAAGTTGGCGCTAGTATTAACATAAGTACACAATATATATATTACGTATAGAATAGATACGGGTGTTTGAGCTTACGGGCTTATCTAAGAATCCAGTGTTTGACTAGAGAACTTACAGGTTACTAAAGAGCGTCTTAATATATCATCATTATGATAGGATTAGCCTTGTCATGTGAGTGGGCAACTTGACTGTTAGAAGTTCTAGCCACCCGAAGGTCTCTAACTTGGCCTAACGACTGCTATCATAAAAAGTACCCGGATCAACGGCTTATCGTACCTTCTGAAGCACGGGAGTGCTTAATTATTAGTAAGGCGACTTCCTGATTTGTCGGTGCGGAGGCGGTACGATATGAGGAAACTGTCAAATGTCAGTGTCAATTGTCAGTCGAGGCAGTACCACTTTTTACTGCGCCCTTACATTTAAATGAGCGCTTCCTGACTGGCGCGGGATGCGCGGTAGAGGGGCGATGCGAAGGCAGTACTGCTTCGCTTTCACTTTTACGCAAATGTAATACTGACAGTATTACGTCAAGTGAGAATCTTTGCGACGTCAGTAAGTTTACGTCAAAGAAGAAAATGTCAAATATCGATCCCGCCCCGCCATCTCAGGAAGTCACCTAACCACTCAAAGCGGTTAGCCATCCAAGTGTTGACCACGCCCTTAACCTGGGCCATCAACGCTCAGACGCTCCGAGCGTCTTAATAAAATGATTGTTAAAATGTTCACAAAAAACATACATAACTTTACGCCTATATTTATAAACGGTATAGACAAAGCATATGAGATTTCGTAATAATAGGTAAAACATAAGCTAACTTAGCTTATCAGTCTCTTTACCCGAAATTTTGACTTCGTATACTTTGTTTTGACATTTAGAGGCATTTTACACCTCTAAAACTTACTTGACTATGGGGACCCTTTACATCTCTGTATTATAAGTTCACTAAATATGTTCCCAGGTATTTATCTGTTGGTTGATGTTGTTTGGTACTTATACCTACATGTGATATCAATGCAATGCAATTGTGTTGTGGTTTGTGACTTGCAGAATAAATGTTTTGACTTTGGTTTTTTTAGTAGTTTTTTGTTTTGATCCTGACTGTGGCCGGGCCCAATAAAGCGAGTGAGCGGTCAGAGAGTAAATATCCTGGGGAAAATCCAAGAGAAACCTCCGACACGACCATGCTGGCGGCTTAAACATAAACAGCCGTGCTCCAATGTAAAATAATGTACAAGGCTGAATATGTACTGGAAAGGAGTATCTACAAATTATACACAAATATAAAATAGAAGATGGAAGTCACAGGAAGAAATGACAATAGAGAGATATCTCGGAGTTGTTTTGTAGGATGTGTTTATGCAACTGATTTAAGAAACTTCGATTCGTCAATAAATCAACGATTCAAAAGTCGATTAATCAACGATTAAAATGTATCTGTGATGATTAAATTATTAAACACCGCTCCAGCAGATCACAAAATCAGGTTATATTCCGATGCATTTTAATAGTAGGTCATGGAGATCTAACTAATTACAGAAAAAAGCTACTTAAATATAGTCTTCTAATATACGAACAGCTTCTTATCTTCTTGTTTACAACAAAACGATTCTTCGAAATTGTACAAGTTTATAGTCATACAAGACAGACAAAGTAACAAATTGGGATTAACACTACCCTACTAGTCCATGAAAATCAAGGCATTGCGATTATAGCCTTTTTAATTACGATTTCTAGACTTAGAGAAATTCGACGAGCACTATTCGAAATATATATATGTAAAGACAGATTACAGAGAATAACTTTGTAGACGTATAAAAGCTTTTGCAAAGATCAAAAGAGAACGTTATCTGTCGGTAAGAAGTATATTTATTATTCGTAGGTACCTTATGAATTTTGCGCGAGGAATCTTAAGGCGCTGGCCGTTAATGATGATTATTGATCACATTCCGACCCTTCCGTGAAAGATGAGGGTTCACAGTTCAACTAAGCCTTTATATACGTATTATTATTGGTTTGTTGTGGGCCTTGCCGCATCGTCCAACACAGCTAACATAAGATAAGATAGGTAGGCCGTGAAGAAAAAGAACGATAGATTTTTTCTCGCTTGTATCACATAGCGATCGCTACTGGCGCAGAGATAAAATTTAACTACAGATCAGGTTGCTCTGGGTTCCAGATTTAATTGGAAAATCTTCTGGCTGAATTGATATCCCTCGGAGCGACTAATCTTTCAATCACTTACTCTTCTAATAATGCCTTGGGGAAGCTCGAAGCGACAGCTACCTCGAAGTAAATACTACTTCTTTTGTTTTTCAGCTTCGGCACCAGCATCTCAAATTACATTGACAATTAATTGAGGATTGTAGCAATAACATTGTCAACTCTATATTTTAACAACTATAATAGGGTAAATGTTTGTGAATTGGTAAGTTTGTATGTTACGGGTAGGTACTGCTAAGGTTTCAGAGGTTACCTATTTACATCCGAATGAATAAAACACTAATGCATATAATCGATCTTCAATATAGACACAGACTAATTTCCATTATTTTTCAGTTATTTTGCGTTACAGTACGCAGCAGCTGATTCAAAATACCCTTGGCCTTTGTGTGCACGGAATTATTCCGTGTTTGTGTGTCTGAGAATCTAACCGTGTTTCTGAATTGAAATGTCTCAGACTGCCAAATCACAAACGTTTGTTTCACCAAACCTGCCGTATTTCGGCCTTTGCCGATCTGAGATCTTTGGCCATATCTGAGATCAAATGACTCGCCTCTGGCTATTGGATAACGATGGCAAGTCTCGCTTTGACAGTGCAACCGTATTCAACGCCTTCGGCCGGTCGTACATTGGACACGTTTTCGAGTAATTTCCTACGAAAACGTGTCCAATGTGCGACCGGCCTTCTCTCTAAATTGATCTTGTAGTTTGCATTACCTACATTATCAATTTAGAATTTAGGCACAACATGACGGACCTAATTTATGTTTTAGGCATATTCTGTTCCTGAGAATTATGATACTTGAATTTAAACTTTCGTGAGACATGTTATAACTTTATTTTACTAAACGGTTAAAACTCAAGTATTAATTGTCACTTCGGGCGACATGTTTCGAACTCGTCGGGAGTTCTTCCTCAGGATCTGCGACCCGCGCCGATTGCACACTGTCGGACTACCCGCCGCCCGCCGCAAGGCACGTGACGCACGCGTAGACAGCGCGGGGGCGGGGGCGGGGACTCCCGACGAGTTCAAAACATGTCGCCCGAAGTGACAATTAATACGTGAGTTTTAACCGTTTCGTAAAATAAAATTATGATACTGTTTGTTTTATTGCCTTTAGCACGTACAGTGTTAGATATGACATCGATTTGCCACATGGATATTTCCTTATACAGAGGATTCAGATAGGTAAGTAATGAAGACTGATGATAGGCATATTTGCTTTGTTTAAGATTTTATAGTTACCACTATGAAAGAAAAGCTTCTACATTCCACAATACAATACAATACAAATATTCTTTTCACTTCTCATGCTCGAAAAGTTGTGAAACTTGTGAAGCGGGGCTAAAGTAGTACATTTAAGCCCTAGGGAAAATATGTATACATATATATGATTTACAAAACATTTTAATTTGACCAATCAAAATACTTCACCTATTAAAAACCACCAATCACAGAACAGTAATTTGACAGATTAAAAAATATTTGGTAAAAATTTCAAACAACCAGAACACAGCTGTACTAAAATCGACCAATCAGGAAAGACATTTTTCAATTCTCTAAAGATTAAGCAGTGTCTATGGTCAAAGCAATTACTCCTCTTAAAAGAAAAAAAGCGCATGTTGCATCTCTTTCTTTAATATAGCAAAAGAAAGGGAGGCGAATACTCAAAGCGAACTGGCATAGCGAGGCATGGTGCTAGCCTTAGAAAAAAAAACATGCTGTCAAATTAGACATACGCCCGCTAAGAGTTAAATTATTCATGTAAGGTGCATAATTTGTGTTTAATGTGTTTTCTCGCAATCGGAGTGAAAAGTAGAGTGTATAACTCGGGTCTAAAAGCCATATTACCACTCGAACAATTTTCCCTCACTGCGTTCGGGAAAATAACTATCTCGTGGTAATATGGCTTACTTTAGACCCTTGTCAAACAATCTACTATTATTGTTTCTATTTGTGTTGACTAATTTATTTTTGTTATTTTGATTTAATAAGCTTTTTTATGTCTGATTATCAAGGGTGCCATTTTATTGCAATTACCTACTTCTGTTCCCGGGTTTTCCGAAAGAGGATAACACTTTTTTTCATTTAGACAAACAAATGTGTTTGTTTAAAATCTGAACGATTGATATTCATAAACAACCCCCCTGGGTGGTTTTAAAAGTGCAACAAAAACTGGCAACCGTACTGTCTTCTCGAAGATCTCATGGTTCGAAATAAATGCCATACGATAAATAAATAACAACCGTAAGTTTAATACAATATGATCTTTTATTTCAAATTTGAATCATACCAATCGAGTGGGCAACTCATGCCTATTCGTATAATATCAAAGTGCATTAGATTTCGATTAAGTCCGCCACACGTCCCAATCATCACGTTATAACGCGAGGCGCCACAGTCGATTTCACTAGTCGACTTGGCAGTCTCAAAGTGGCATGGTCAGTCAGCTGGCAAATCGGATTAGTTGGCGAGAACTATTAGCTACTCGTACTTATGTCAGGGGGATCTCACTCCGTCAGTTCGCCGCGCCGCTGCAAGTACATCCGTAGGTGGTACCATTCATTCGGCTATTCTAGGCTTTCTTGCCAAGCTGTAGATAACGTTTGGTACGTACTTAGGTGGAAAAAACATTACGGACGTAAAAAAGAAAACTGGAAATAAAAAAAAAAACATTCTTGGTTTTACATTTTTATAAACACTAGTCATTAGGCGTTTTTCTTCAGACTTGAAAGATGGTAAACCACCAAGATGGTTTTTTTTGCGGCTAACGCATCCCAGTGCTCAGTTTGAGCACGTCCTTGTAGCCCAGATGGCGACCGCCGTGCTCGGCTAAAAAACAGCCTTGTAAAATACAGCCTTGGGCAACGAGTAGTTAACAAATGATTGTTAGCAATATTTTCTCGCTAATATCGTTACACTTTTTTCAAGTTTGTCAAATTGTACGATCGAAACTGCATAGAAAATTTAGTTGACATATATCTTGAATCGCCTTCACCGATGGAATCACAGCCCTGCTTTTCGCTTAATTCATCGTGCGTCATAGTGTTATTAGTTATTACCGACCTTATATTAGACAAGTTGACATTATAAACTATAAACAAATCGAATCGCTCTGAAATATTTCGAAGACGGAAAGCATTTAGAATCGCTACAAGAATATGCTCTAATATAAGATTCTCGACGACACCAAACCACAGCGGTAAAATATTCTCAGTCCTAAAACGGCGTAACTTCTAGGCGTTAAAATAATAGCAAGATAAAATGCAGAATAAGTTAAGAACGTAAGTGTATGGCTAAAACTAAGGCGCAAAAGACATTTTGGAATGAAGGAAATACTTACAATGATACTTAATTCTCTATGAATATGATAAGATACCTGAAATACCTAGCACTTAAATCCTGGTTTATGTAAAGTTTCAAGCTTAAAGTGGATAAAATTTTGCTAGCGCTTTCAGCTTTATATATGTTACGGGTGTTACCATATATTTTGGAGATACTTGCTTGGCTTAAACTATTAACTTAAACTCGGTTAACTTTGCCAAGAGATTGACTGCCTGCAGTGGACCCAAGCATGAAGTTTTTTAAATCCATGCATGCACTCGATTGAGGTCCGTAGCCAATTGCATGAGAGCAAGTGAGTGACGAAATTTGATCGATGGGAGTTGAATTCAAATTGTTGTTGTTTTCTTTTTTAGGGTGACGTACCCGAAGGGTCAAAGCGGAACCCTATTGCTGTCATTCACTCGCCGGTCACGCACTTGGCCGGTTTCTATTTTTTCGTTGCCGTGTGTACGTAGTGTGTACCTATGTGTTGTTAGATGCTGTGTTTGCCGTGTGTGTTAGGCGACTTCCTGATTTGTCGGTGCGGAGGCAGTACGATATGAGAAAACTGTCAAAAGCCAGTGTCAACTGTCAGTCAACGCAGTACTACTTTTTACTGTGCCCTTACATTTAAATGAGTGCTTCCTGACTGGCGCAGGATGCGTGGAAGCGGGACGATACGAAGGCAGTACTGGTCCGCTTCTGCGCATAATATTACTACTGCGCAAATGTAATACTGACAGTATTCCGTCAAGTGGGAGTCTTTGCAACGTCAGTAAGTATACGTCAAAGAAGAAAATGTTACATATCGATCCCGCCCCGCCAAGTCAGGAAGTCGCCTTAGATGTAAGTACCTACCTACTGCAATGGACATACACGAAATCATTGTCTATTTGACACTCGTACATTTATTTTATGTATTAAGTAATATACCTACCCCAAGCTAGTTGTTATGTTCAAAACTTACTATGTATATTGTTTGTTACAGGTACACGAGCAAAATTGTCGAAGACATCACAAACTACATCAATAGGTAATATAGGGACACTGAGCTACGGGTCGTATGTAGGTACACATATGTATGTATGTATGTGGGTCGTTCTTCTTTTTTACCGACAATAGCCTGCCCCTTACCCATATTGAGTCCCGGGGAAGGACATAGGATACTTTTATCCCGGAACTCACCCCCCTAGGGGGTGGAAGTTTTATACAAACAAAAAAAGTGCGAAGACTAGGTAAACGCCTGTGATATAAGTAAATAGCAATTACTCGAACTATATCGCGATGACCGAGTTCCACGCGGATGAAGTCGCGGGCAATAACTAGTCTCTCTCATATTTATCTTTTTGTAGAATCCTCTGACAGTGTGGTAAGTTGAAGTGCTGTCCACGGGCCGCTCTGTTACAGCGTTTTCTCAAAACTAACTAAAACGTAACTTGATGCAACCCGTTTAAAGGCGAGGATAGGTCTTTACCTATATAATCATATTAGCATATTGCAGACCACAACAGGAAGTACGCGGACTGAAAATGATGTCAAGAAAATAAGGATTGTGTACACATAAATTTTCATAACCTACTTGAGTCTTTCCTCTATGATTCTCCCTATAAAACCTTCGTTATTGGAAGTCGTAATATACCGCAGCTTGCGTAGCAAAGCTGGAAATATATTACATATCCTAGGTATATGCGCACTATTGGTGATATTACAGGTAAGCACTTTGCATAATTTTCAATTAAAGATAGAAATCAAAATCGTGAAGGAGGTTGCGCTATTTGTAAATGAGTTTCGTAAAATTCCATTATAGACAGAAATTGGAAAATTATTGCTTTGAACAGGATATTTCCCTGCATTTGTTGCCACGACAAGGGCACAGCACACTTGGCTAGTTTTTTTAAGTTAATATAACCACCAAGTCATATAGCTTTGATATAGGTACCATACAGTTGCCACAAAGAGTTGGCGGGCAGGCCTAGCTAGATAAAGATGACGGGATGACTTAGACGTCTTCTTCGCCAATTGGCTGGAAGAAGGACAGACAAGGGATTCATGGCATTAATGAGGAGAGGCCTTTGTCCAGCCGTAGGATACCCACAAAGGCAAGAAAACAATATATACGCAAGTATCACACATACTTATTCAAATTCTGCTAAAGTTTACAACAGCATACAAAAATCAGGCTTCAAATTCCCATTTCTTCCACAAGCGCCACTTCACTTCGCATTACTGCTAAATAATGCTCATCCATTGGCCTTTATCCAAATTTTCACCATTAAAAACAGCGCACGTACAGAATGTAATAACCATTGCCAGCAAACACCTGTGCTTCCAGAGCTAGTGCCAAACTTGGCGACTAATTTTAGAACAAACCATAGTGTTGGTCGTTTTTTTTGTACAACGGCAGCAGCAAACTAGCATACGGGATACCTGATGGCAACCAGACAATAGCAAGAAATCACAGCGCGTTGCCGGATTTTTTTGACTTGACCGCTAGAGACATATGTTGTTACATGGATTTTCGCAAAGCTTTTGATAAAGTCTAATGGCCCAATCTGTGAAAAATCATCGTAGAAATGGGCACGTCCCAACACTCTGATGTAACTTGTACCGAGACTGTGCAAAGACAGAGCACAGAAGCTGTTGGTTATAGAGTCGACTTTGAAGCTTTCATAACTTTAGCAGGGGTTCACCAGGGATGCATTTATTCACCACTGTTATTTAATATCAATAAGAGGTAATGCAAATTGCGCTTACAATCTGCAGAGTTCAAAGGCGCATCAGTTGGTGTACAGATCAATTTGAAGATATTAACAAGTGCTTATTGGAAGTGGGATCCCAGTGCTCACTTCCTGTTTAAGGAATTAAGTAAAAGGTTAATTGAATCGACTGGTGGCCGAAGAGCTGGCAGCTTCCTCGCTCAACGCATTAGTATTGCAATACAGCGAGGAAATGCTGCCAGCATCTTCGGTACCATGCCACGGGGGCCCAATTTTTACATATGTTTTTTAATTTTAATTTAGTTTTATTTCTAGGTCTAGTTTTAGTTGTTATTTACTAAGACAAAGTAATTATTATTATTTCACTACTATATCGTCTTCGTCTATCGTCTTCGAAACCGAACATCGTGTAGGCCTAGATAGAAAGCGGGTTGAGTTGAAGGCCAGACCACCTGCGGCCATCTCCTACAATTACGTCGGTGGGGTTTTGACATGCCCAAAGTGTGCTCGTACCTTTTCTAATAAGATTGGTTACGTAAACTACACGAGAGCGCACTTAAGGGCGGAACTACGAAACCACCCACCATAAGTATTGATTAAATATGCCAAACCAGGATATACGGTCGCTGTGGCCGAAGCTGGTCAAGACTTTATCATCATCAGTATATCGTCAGACGATGTTATTCTTCTTCGCGTGAAACCTTCACCTTCATTGAATTCAAAATATATTGTTTGCAAACTGACAGCTGCGTCCCGTACTTTAAAAAACTGAATTTGTTAACGTTGCCTTGCCTATACATCCTCGAAGTGGCCATTTTTGTAAAAAACAAATCCAACATTATTTAAAAAAGTGTCTGAAATGTTCAATAAAGAAACCTACCGGTCTCAGAATCTTTGCTCAGTATTTTCTCGCACTGCCCTTATGCGAAAAAGCCTGTTTTGTTCTGCCAGCAAAATTTACAATAAATTACCAATTACATTAAGAAGGACGCCAGTACATTTGTTTAAAATGAATCTCACCAAACTCTTGACTTGCAAATGTTATTATTCTTTAGCGGATTATTTTTTGGACAATTTAAATAAAAATTTTATTTGATAATTTATTGTTATGTTGACTATTTTATTTTTATTTTATTAATTATAAGCAATTTGATTTTATTTTTATTTTTGATGTTATCTAATACTAATTTAATAATTGACATGTTTATCTTTACTATTATGTAATTTAAAAATGAATTTGTATGCCTAACGGCGAAACATAGAGCACATATTTTGTACCTACCGCCATATATTGTATTACCTATGTTTACAAATAAATCACTTTGACTTTGAAATATTGTAGTAGAATCATCGAAACCAACTACGTCAACAGTACTCTATGGAATCATGAAACCAACACTCGATACGGTGCTCCATTCACACAATTCATTCGAGAAGGTATAAAAATATATTAAATACACGTTCACTTACAACCATTTTTAACTAAACGTGCCACGCCTGTGTGCAATGGAACTCGTAAAGCCTACGTGTTGCTTTTTACGTTTACGACCGTATACAATGGCGCAATGAAAACAGAACCCTAGAAGAGTAAATTTAGGATTGAATTTTAAAAGTTATCTATGCACTTACCATTTTATTTCCATGAGTATTGGTGAAAATGGAATAACAGTACCTCGGTAGGTAAGTGAGTAAATAAGCAATGTTAACCCTGTTGTTGATTTGGCACATCACTAAGGCGATTTCCTGATTTGTGGGTGCGGAGGCGGTACGATATGAGAAAACTGTCAAATGTCAGTGTCAACTCAGTACTACTTTTTACTGCGCCCCTACATTTAAATGAGTGCTCCCTGACTGGCGCCGGATGCGCGGAAGCGGGACGATGCGAAGGCAGTACTGGTCCGCTTCTGCGCATAATATTACTACTGCGCAAATGTAATACTGATAGTAATCTGTCAAGTGGGAATCTATGCGACGTCAGTAAATTTACGTCAAAGAAGAAAATGACACATATCGATCCCGCCCCGCCAAGTCAGTAAGTCTCCTAAGGCGATTTCCTGACTTGGCGGGGTGGGATTGATATGTGACATTTTCTTCTTTGAAGTAAATTTACTGACGGCGCAAAGATTCTCAGGCGACTTCCTGACTTGGCGGGGCGCCCTATTCGTCTACCCACCGACCGTCGTACCGCCGCATACCAGGTAGAGCCAGGTCGGGCCTAACTCTGCTGTGTTTCATGCTGGACATTTTTAATAGTAGATTGTTTGACAAGGGTCTAAAGTAAGCCATATTACCACGAGATGGTTATTTTCCCGAACGTAGTGACGGAAAATTGTTCGAGTGGTAATATGGCTTTTAGGCCTGAGTTATACACTCTACTTTTCACTTCGATTGCGAGAAAACACATAAACACTAATTATCCACATTAAATGAATAATTTATCTTTTGGCGGGCGTATGTCTACTTTGACAGCATGTTTTTTTTTCTAAAACCAGGACCATGCCACGCTATGCGTATTCTCTTTGCGTATTCGCCTCCCTTTCTTTTGCTATATTAAACAAAGAGATGCAACATGCGCTTTTTTTCTTTTAAGAGGCGCAGTTGCTTTGACCACAGACACCGCTTAATCTTTAGAGAACTGAAAAACGTCTTTCCTGATTGGTCGATTTTAGTACAGCTGTATTCTGATTGGTTGATATTTTTACCAAATGTATTTTTATCTGTCTAATTACTGTTCTGTGATTGGTGGATTTAATAGGTGAAGTATTTTGATTAGTCAAATTAAAATGTTTGGAAATCATAAAAATGTATAGATATTTTCCCTAGGGCTTAAATGTACTACTTTAGCCCCGGTTCACAAGTCTAATATGACACCCTTTTCGAGCATGAGAAGTGAAAAATTTAAAATGTGATTGCTTTTGGCCAGCATCTAGCCAGGGGGCAAAGATGAGGCCGACGATGAAGCGAGCTCACCCTTGCGTGAGTACGCACGTTTGCAAGAGTACGTGCCTTAAAGAAACGAGTACGTTTCGGGTGTTATGCCACTTGCACTTGTGTTGTTGTGTTCACTAAACCTAGCTTAGCTGAGAAGTACTCTTCTCAGCTAAGCTAGGTTTAGTGAACAAGTGGCATAACACCCGGTAGCTCGATTCCACTGACACCTCAGATTCGGTTGGAGCCGCTCAATAAATCTCAATTTTCCCCACGCCACTCATCAACCGCGCACCCCTATCGGTTAAAAAAGAAAAAAAACATTAAAACGCGGTTTTGATGTGCAATTACTAGGTATTTAAGCTCTGCAAATCAGTACATTTTGATAAGTGATTAAATTAATATATTTATTCTAATATCAGTGAGCTCCGCCCACACACCACAGAGCACACAACGAAAAAAAAATAGGCTATGCTTTAGATTTCTATACTTCAAAATCGTTTTCCGTAACTGAGCTCCTGCCAGGCGCTATGCCTAGGACTTTGCAAATTACTTCGAAAGAAAACGTTTACGTTGAAAGGAGACCGTTTGAATTTACTCCGAACTAGTTGAGCTCTGAATTGGGTTAATGCATAATAGGTGCAGAAAGTTTTAGCGGAGTTTACTAAAGCCAAATCCATTGGGTGCTCCGGGTGAGGCCCTGTCGATACTTCATAATTTCCAAGCATATGAAGGATCCATATAAGTTGCGTATTCACCAGAAAATATGTTAAATTTGGTTTCCCCTTTCCTCGTTTGACAGAGGTAACATGTACGGGAATAAGGCTTAGGACTTTTCTGGTGCACAGCCTTATGTAATGACTATAGGCAGAGATTAGGTATTCCTAGACCCAGATAGTTATAGTCCACATGTAATTGAGTATTAGATTGCATGTTTTCTCCGAAAAACACAAACGCATTATGACACAATTCATGTCTCATTATTCAAGCCATTTAGTAAATCAAATCACCATTTGATTAAACTACATGGTGTCTAATGGAATGTTTGAGTTTATATTTTTAATTTTTTTGCAAAGGTGTTTTGAAGAATGTTTATCCTATGCGCATAGTCCCTCTTAACCTAATAACTGAACTTTAATTTAATGGCGAACGTCATATCTTTCGGCTTACGAAAAAAAAAACTATGAAGAAGTTTAAGTATTTCTACATTGTCGCACCAGAAGGGTGACTTTTGGTAGGAAACCCCAAAAGGCTGCAAACCTTTTTTTTAACGGTCATACGACCAAACTTTTTAAATCCCGCGACGCAAAATAATTACCCCTGGCCTTACATTTATAACCCCCTGACCGTTAAAATCAAATCCTTAGTATTTTTTCAGCCCTCAACTTGACATTTTTCATGAGCATCCCCCAATAAATTTTAATCTCAGAGAGTGTTGCCAGGAGTTACGATCTTCGTACAGAAGGGACGGACATATTGAATCAAATTACAAGGGTTCTTGGTGATTTACTCACAGTACCCTAAAAGTTTTATTTCACTTCCATTTGACCTTTTTTTCAGTCTGATTTGTTTCTGTATTTTTAATTGGATAAGAATAAATCGACTTAATCCTGAACACAGTTCCGGTCCGGTATGCAATGGGGCCTATCTTGTTGATTATCATAAAAATTGGAAGTCATTAATCAATCGCAAATATAAAAAGTTTGAATTTTGCTTTAATATTATCTTCTATCCTTATAGGAAACTCACGTCACTTAAGGTGACTTACTGACTTGGCGGGGCGGGCTCGATATGTGACATTTTCTTCTTTGTCGTAAACTTACTGACGTCGCAAAGATTCTCACTTGACGGAATACTGTCAGTATTACATTAGCGCAGTAGTCATTATCATGCGCAGAAGCGAAGCAGTACCGCCTTCGCATCGCTCCGCTACCGCGCATCCCGCGCCAGTCAGGAAGCACTCATTTAAATGTAAGGCCGCAGTAAAAAGTGGTACTGCCTCGACTGACAGCTGACACTGATATTTGACAGTTTTCTCATATCGTACTGCCTCCGCACCGACAAATCAGGAAGTCGCCTTAGTCGTTTTGTTTGGGCAAAACAGTGTTACAGCGCTTAAATTGCTTTCAAAGTTTGCATGTTTAGCACTCATTTAAACGTTTAATGCTATTAATTCTGTTGTTGATTAGTAAACAACAAAATAGACACTTTACAGTATACATTACAATAATTACAAAGCACCAATAATAAAACTTGTTTTCGTCGAAACCAACGACACTGTCTATGCTGAAGCATCGTTAGGTACTACTCAAAAAGGATCAAAAAGTATTCCCTTGAAGGTTGGCCTTATATTTGTTTGCCACTGTTGTAGCACATAAAAACCGGCCAAGTGCGTGTCGGGCCACGCGCAAGGTAGGGTTCCGTAGTCGTCTACCCTTTACATTATGTGGACTAAAAAGTTCGAAAACTTATATTTACTATGTTTTTGAAAGAATTAACAACATTATCTAAGGTATCAATGGAAATTGTACGAAAGTTTGCTTTTGCAAAGTACATTTCTGAAGTTCGACTATTACTCGTTAACTAGTAATGTCTACTTAGCTGTGATAGTTTTCCTTTTAAATTCATCGTATATACTACTACCATGATTTTTTTCACATGCCTAGTAGCCACCGTTTAGATGGCAGGGGGGGGGGGGACACTTGACCATAGCAAAAATTATCACTTCAAAGCTTAATATCACGCTAACCAATTCTTTAATCAAAAAATGCTTTTAGAAACCTCTGCACCACCACTTTACATGTAGGGGAGGTACCCTAAAAATTTTTTTTTAAAGATTTTATTCTACCGTTTTGTCGGCGTCATTGATATGTATACTCATGCCAAATTACAGCTTTCTAGCACTAACGGTTACTGAGAAAAACGGGGGTCGGACGGACGGACGTACGGACGGACGGGCGGACGGACGGACGTACGGACGGACGGACGGACGGACGGACGGACGGACGGACGGACGGACATGGCGAAACTATAAGGGTTCCTTGTTTACTACGGAACCCTAAAAAGAGCCTTAGATTTCAAAAAGAACCAAAAATACTGATTTCATTATTGAGTGCAAAATGCAAGTTATATCACTTCGTCGTACTTAATATATCTTCTTAAGTTGTACCCAGTACAAACAAACACGATATTAAATAAATCTTCTCACATAACACACGCCATTTGTATAGAATTACTCCTTGGTACGATTCGCTGGTCAAGGCAAGTTACACTAGACACTGGACAGTAGGTCATATAGTGTTGGTACTACATTTAGTTTCTTCACTCTTTAAAAAAACCTGAGAATTATTTTGAGTGTAGTTACGTGTCAATAAAAAATAAGTAATAATGGTTGACAATAAATATTTTTTCTTTCGTCCTTGCAATGACTCTCTTGTTCATATTTTCACGTAAAAGTTAGAGTAAAGTTTAGAAGTTGGGTGATTCGTAAAATAAACACCTTATGGGAAAAAGAAAATAAAATTGTCAATTTGTTAGATAGTGTGGTTGTATGGATAGAAAACCATCAAATTATCACAATAAAAATGAAATTCAAGTTTATTTGTACTGTATTTGTGCCACGAAAAAATGTTTATTCTTTCTTTCTTAGTTAAAAATTGTTATATAGTAAAATTGTATATGCTCTACGTACCCCTTCTGGTAATTCAAATCAGGAATGAGTTGTATGTATGAAAATGTAACACCTACGTTACAATAATCCCATCAGCTCAGCTGGCTAGCTAGTCTTTATATTACGTTTGTTAAATGTCGCGTAAAACATGGCGATAAAACTTCCAGTGCTGTGCTGTAAGCAGACCTTCTGTACCCAATACGTTACAACATGTAACAATATACACGGTCTGTTTCCTTCTACTTCGTTTGCCATAACGATATCGAAAGTTGGGAGGGCCGATTTCATTCTATTATTGTTCGAAGGTTCTCGAATTTACTTAATTGGGGCAGAGTCCCGTTACCACGACTAACGAAATATTAATTTTGGATCGATAGTAGATAGGTAATAATCGTTTAGTGTTATTATGAAGGAATATTTAAATGACGAGAAAACGTGACAAAGAATAGTATTTTGTGCAATCGTTATATAATGTATGTTTTTTTAGTCGAGAACCGCGTTTAGACGAGGCTTGCCTAGTGGCCTAAGGGATCTTCCTAATTGGCGCGCGACTACGCGCGCGTTTGTTTTAGGACGATCCCTTTAGGACACCTATTCGAGTTCAATATATTCGCCAATTTCACTCACGAGATCGCGCGAACGCGCGATCGCGCGATCATCGCGTTGTATTAGGACGATCCCTAAGTAAGGTTCGAGACTTAGATGTAAAAAGCTAATTATATAACTATTGTTTACAATACTTTTTCTACGAGTCCACGAAAATAACAAAATAACACAAAAATGACGTTGAATTAGGTTCATTGGTGTAGGTTACACGGTGATTAATATCACGTGATATCATATCACAATACGTGTCACGTAGGTATTAATGAATATTGAAACCAAGTCAATCACGACAAGAGAATTCGGAAATTTACGATAATATTGACAGTATTGTGTAATGATTTCATGTTTATTGTAGTTAATTTTAATTTAAGTTGCACTTTTAATTAAGTTTGAGGGTACTTCACCGCCATTACGACTTAAAAAAAAGATGGCGGGTGGTCTTAAAAAGGAGGGAACGTGTTTCTGGGTACTCCTTGGTTAACCGTGCTAAAGTGTAGACGTGGTTGAGTATAGTTTGAAGACGTGTTTTTAGTTTAAGTTAGACCATAAACGTGTACGAGTGATTGTAACTTCCAGTATAAGTGAATAAATTATTCAAGAGATCTTCGAAGTTTTAACATATCAGAAGTGAACGTGTGCCTGCGCGCCATGGGACGCAGTTAAGTAACTTCAAATGTCTTATAAATACTTTCGTAATAATTATTCAGAACTGCATCCACAAGTGTGAAATGATGTTACATTATTGATAACAGTTTCCAATTAATTACGTTATAACGTTGATTGGTAGAATCGTTCCGAAAGAGTACATACTCGTACATGTCAATCGTGGCCAATTAAGAAAACCCTAACTGAATCTAATACTTAGTGCATGACAATGGAATTGTTAATATTCGAAGCGTTGACCTATTTAATTACGGAACGCTAAAACAAATAACGAAGTACGCGGCCATGTAGGTGTGCCGCTTATAGAGTTAGTAGACAGCTGCTGTAGGTGCGCTGCTTACATAAGTGCAGCCATGTAGGTATGCTGCTTAGAGAGTGAGTAGACAGTCATGTAGGTGTGCTGTTTACAGCACTGAGTTGTGACCATTTCGTGGCAAAAGCCGGTTTTGTAATAAGTGTTTTGTGTTGTCACGAATAAATGTTTCTTTTCTTTGTTTTTCTGTCATGCAGCCATGTAGATGTGCTGCTTATAGAGTGATTTAACAGCCATGTAGGTGAGCTGATTGCGGCCATGTAGGTGTGCTGCTTATAGAGTGAGTTAACAGCCATGTAGGTGTGCTGTTTGCGGCCATGTAGGTGTGCTGCTTATAACTCTATAACTCACTCGAGTTAACAGCCATGTAGGTGTGCTGTTTGCGGCCATGTAGGTGTGCTGCTAATAGAGTGAGTTAACAGCCATGTAGGTGTGCTGTTTGCGGCCATGTAGGTGTGCTGCGTATAGAGTGAGTTAACAGCCATGTAGGTGTGCTGTTTGCGGCCATGTAGGTGTGCTGCTTATAGAGTGAGTTAACAGCCACGTAGGTGTGCTGTTTGCGGCCATGCAGGTGTGCTGCTTATGGATTGAGTTAACAGCCATGAAGGTGTGCTGCTTATAAAGTGAGTTAACAGCCACGTAGGTGTGCTGTTTGCGGCCTTGTAGGTGTGCTGCTTATAGAGTGAGTTAACAGCCACGTAGGTGTGCTGTTTGCGGCCATGTAGGTATGCTGTTTATAGAGTGAGTTAACAGCCACGTAGGTGTGCTGTTTGCGGCCATGTAAGTGTGCTGCTTATGGATTGAGTTAACAGCTATGAAGGTGTGCTGTTTGCAGCCATGTAGGTGTGCTGCTTATGGACTGTGCCGACAGCCATGTAGGTGTGTTGTTTACATAGGATGTGTAGACATGTAGGTGTGCTGCGCATAGGGTCAGTGGACCTTGAAGTCAAGTCCGGTGAAGTCCGGTAAAGTCCGGTGAAGTCCGGTAAAATCCGGTAAAGTCCGGTAAAGTTCGGTAAAGTCCAGTTAAGTCCGGTAAAGTCCAGTAAAGTCGAGTAAAGTTCGGTAAAGCCCGGTAAAGTCAACTTAAAGTCCGGTAAAGTCTGGTATAGACAAATTTAAGTCCGGTAAAGTCCGTTAAAGTGAAGTAAAGTCAAATTTAAGTCCGGTAAAGTCCAGTAAAGACCGGTAAAGTTCGGTAAAGCCCGGTAAAATCAACTAAAAGTCCGGTAAAGTCTGGTATAGACAAATTTAAGTCCGGTAAAGTCCGTTAAAGTGAAGTAAAGTCAAACTTAAGTCCGGTAAAGTCCAGTAAAGACCGGTAAAGTTCGGTAAAGCCCGGTAAAATCAACTAAAAGTCCGGTAAAGTCTGGTATAGACAAATTCAAGTCCGGTAAAGTCCGTTAAAGTGAAGTAAAGTCAAATTTAAGTCCGGTAAAGTCAAATTAAAGTCCGGTAAAAGCCGGTAAAGTCTAGTAAAGTCCGGTAAAAGCCGGTAAAAGCCGGTAAAGTCTAGTAAAAGCCGGTAAAAGCCGGTAAAGTCTAGTAAAATCCGGTAAAGTCTAGTAAAGTCTAGTAAAGTCTCGTAAAGTCTAGTAAAGTCTAGTAAAGTCTAGTAAAGTCTAGTAAAGTCTAGTAAAGTCTAGTAAAGTCTAGTAAAGTCTAGTAAAGTCTACTAAAGTCTAGTAAAGTCTAGTAAAGTCTAGTAAAGTCTAGTAAAGTCTAGTAAAGTCTAGTAAAGTCTAGTAAAGTCTAGTAAAGTCTAGTAAAGTCTAGTAAAGTCTAGTAAAGTCTAGTAAAGTCTAGTAAAGTCTAGTAAAGTCTAGTAAAGTCTAGTAAAGTCTAGTAAAGTCTAGTAAAGTCTAGTAAAGTCTAGTAAAGTCTAGTAAAGTCTAGTAAAGTCTAGTAAAGTCTAGTCAAGTCTAGTCAAGTCTAGTCAAGTCTAGTAAAGTCTAGTAAAGTCTAGTAAAGTCTAGTAAAGTCTAGTAAAGTCTAGTAAAGTCTAGTAAAGTCTAGTAAAGTCTAGTAAAGTCTAGTAAAGTCTAGTAAAGTCTAGTAAAGTCTAGTAAAGTCGAGTAAAGCTCTAGTAAAGCTCTAGTAAAGCTCTAGTAAAGTCTAGTAAAGTCTAGTTAAGCTCTAGTTAAGCTCTAGTTAAGCTCTAGTAAAGTCTAGTAAATCTCTAGTAAAGTCTTGTAAAGCTCTAGTAAAGCTCTAGTTAAGTCTAGTAAAGTCTAGTAAAGTCTAGAAAAGTCAAGTAAAGTCTAGTAAAGCTCTAGTAAAGCTCTAGTAAAGTCTAGTAAGCTCTAGTATAGCTTTAGTAAAGTCTAGTAAAGCTCTAGTACAGTCTAGTAAAGCTCTAGTAAAGCTCTAGTAAAGTCCATTAAAGTCTAGTAAAGCTCTAGTAAAGTCTAGTAAAGCTCTAGTAAAGTCTAGTAAAGCTCTAGTAAAGCTCTAGTATAGCTTTAGTAAAGTCTAGTAAAGCTCTAGTAAAGCTCAAGTATAGCTTTAGTAAAGTCTAGTAAAGTTTAGTAATCAAGTAAAGTCAAGCCAAGTAAAGCCAAGCAAAGCCAAGCAGAGCGAAGCAGAGCCAAGCAGAGTTAAGCAGAGTCAACGAAAGTAAAGTATAGTAAAGTAAAGTCAAATAAAGTCAAGTAAAGTAAAGTAAAGTCAAAAGTAAAGTAAAGTAAAGTCATGTAAAGAAGTTTCAAAATACAGCGCTGTAGTCAAACTAGGTAGACATGCTTCAGAGAAAGAGCATAAAATGCGCTACAAATTTCAGATAATACAGAAGGCGAGAGTTATACTCCGAAGCGGCCGAAGCAATAGAGACGGAGGCGGAAAAGATCTTCATCGTCAAGTGAGGGCGAAAGGACACCTACCAAAAGAAGCAGAGCGAGAGTGTCAACCGAAGTTCCGGGAGTTGGCTAAGAGTTGGTTCTCGCTTAGCTCGTCGTGGGACGTCTGGCAGAGTAAATTAAAGTAGGCTTTTCCAAACGATGTAAACTATGGTAAAGTATTAGACGAAATGTTGAACCGAAAATCTCGTACAGATGAAACATTGAGAGACTATTGTTACGACAAGTTATCGTTGTTAAGTCGGTGCAAGATTGTCGGTCGTAAAGCGGTTGATTGCGTAATCTATGGGATCACGGACAGTTCCGTCAGAAACGGGGCTCAGGCTCTTAAATGTGAGGAACCAGAGGATCTGTTGAACTATTTAGCATCACAACAGCCCTCGCAGTCTGAGGACGCTGACGTGAGTTCAATCAGCAGTAGGTGGTTAAAAGAAACGTCAATTGCGCGGTAATTTTTCTGGTAGAAATGCTATGAGTATAACGGGGAACGGATGCAGTCCGTATGAATTGCAATGGGCGCGGACATATCTATCAAAATTGTAGTAAGCCGATTGAGAAATGCGAAAAGTGCCGTAGGGTAGGGCATAATATTGAAAATTGCACTAGGAAGCCTTTGCAAATAAGTAGTGAAAGCCTTGGCCAAAACACGCACCCGTCTGAAAAGAACCTTTCTTTCAGACGGGTAAGCACCTGTTTAAAGTTATAATAGACGATGACGTTGTTCCGTTGCGTGATCCTGGAGACAACCAGATTACGAAACCGAGAGCATCCGAAAGTAACTTTAACGACGCTATACATACCTCTTTGCAACAGCACGGCCGATGCGGTAAATGATAAGTTTAATAATAATGTGTGCGTTTAATGGCACAATGTTAAATGCCTTTATTGATTTCGGAAGTATTCGGTATTCGGATGCAGTCGCATTAGGTTTGACTGAAAGCACAGGCGAACGATTACCTACAATACCTACCTATACCTACCTTTGGCAATTCAACCGTTATCCCTAAATTCAAGGCCACTCTTCAAATTAGGGTTGATGAGATTGATACTGACCTGGATGTTTTGGCAGTGGAGGATGCACGTCTCATTGTTAATAGGACAGGATTTCACAGAATTGACGTCGGTGACTTTACTGAAGGACAATGAGCGACTGTTCTTCTATCATACTCCTATTAACGATCCCCAGAATCAAGACCAGACCCTCAACTTTTACGTCTCTAAAATGTTACTATAAATAAAGGAGGGTTGGTGGCAGTGCACTCGAAGGAGTCGCGTATACTGGTAATGTTTATTCAGAGAGAGGTACCAGAGCAAGTCCGAACTAAGAGACACCAAGGTTGTTACAGGGTTTATTGCATATTTGTCCTTAGCAGTATATTGCATATTTGTCACTTCTTTAACTAATGCACCTCTTCAATTCAAAGCGGGCATGTTAATAGCTAGTCTACCAGGTACCGGAAGTGAAGTCGTCCAATCTGACCAGGACGAAAACGAACGACAACCTTTAGATAAAGGTGACGTTAGAATAGGAGGGACTGATGAGGGAACCCTTAAAAAAAAACGTAGTTAGAATGTTGGACAGTTTGTTCAACGATTTTATGATACCACGTATATCTGACCGTGGCACTGCGTTTACTTCAGCTGCATTTCAGGACTTCTGTGTCAGCAAAGGCTTTGCACATTGTACTCAATGCAGTTGTCTGTCTCAGGGCGAATAGACAAGCACAGAGGTACAACCAAACTATTCTTACCACTTTGTCCACACAAAATGTTGATAGTAATGAGCGTGATTGGGACGGGCAGCGGGGTCGAGTGTAGTAGGGCATTAACAATACTGTTAATGCTACGACAAAGAAAAGTGCGTCAGAAATACTATTTGGGTTCAGGTTAAATTTCCCCATCGATAACAAATTGTCAATTGACAATGACGAGCCTCCAAACAACATTGATAGCCAGTCTATTCCAATCGTAAGTGACAGTTCACTTCCTAACGTATCTCAGGTAAATATAGCCGACTTGACCAATGACGAGGATAACAGCCAGCCATTATTGCTTCCAATAATGCTGGCACATCCACATTACTTTCTATGAGTACCGACGATAAACGTTTCGACGAAATTAGGAAAAGGGCTTCTAATAATTTAAGCTTAGTCAAAGAAGGCATGGGAGATTTATGATTTAAAAAGAATTCCTGTTAATAATTTTTACAATGACGGGAAAAGCAAAAGGCTCTTATCTAAATTTTTCGACCCATACAGAGTAACGTCATCATCATCATCATATCAGCCGAAAGTCGTCCACTGCTGGACACAGGCCTCCCCCAAAGAGTGCCACAATGACCGGTCTTGCGCCACCCGCATTCAGCGGACTCCCGCGACCTTTACCAGGTCATCAGTCCACCTTGTGGGGGGTCTACCCACGCTGCGCCTGCAGCCAGAGTAACGTGTTGTTTAGGAAATGATCGATACAAAATTGTCAATGTACTAGGGTTCAGTACCAGGAAGAAAGAGACCGTTATAGCTTCAGATAGGTTGCGGATTGGATTGACGTTCAGGCATTACAAGTTAACGAATCGTCTGGTTCCGAGCCTAATACATCTGATTCCGACAATGATGCTGATTCCAAATAGGTTATATATGTATATATATTATGATTGTTATGGTATATTATGGATATTCGGACTATGTTGACAATTAATGTATATGGGTGTATAAGGGTAGTAAAATCAGCTTAGTATACATATGTAACTGATTTGTTATTTTATATAATTGTAAATGTTGTTGACTGTTGTAGTTCAGCGTTTTAGTGAACTGTATTGATCAAGTAGGAACAGAACAGTTGCCGAAACTTTGAAACTAATAGGTGATGTTAATGCCATTGTTTTGTCTTAGCATCGGTACGTACGATATAATTATTTTGTTAAACTGTGTCTATGAGATGGAACCTATTGCATTGGTGTTGGGGTATAATATCCAGTGGAATAGGAGTATATGTTTTGATAGAAGTATGTAATAAATAAATAAAAAATGTTTGAAAACTGGTATTGAGTGTAATGATTGTTTGCGTGCTCCGGAGATAGCACGCAGTCGGATGGTCGAGTGTAATGATTTCATGTTTATTGTAGTTAATTTTAATTTAAGTTGCACTTTTAATTAAGTTTGAGGGTACTTCACCGCCATTACGACTTAAAAAAAAGATGGCGGGTGGTCTTAAAAAGGAGGGAACGTGTTTCTGGGTACTCCTTGGTTAACCGTGCTAAAGTGTAGACGTGGTTGAGTATAGTTTGAAGACGTGTTTTTAGTTTAAGTTAGACCATAAACGTGTACGAGTGATTGTAACTTCCAGTATAAGTGAATAAATTATTCAAGAGATCTTCGAAGTTTTAACAATTGTAATAATAATCACCATGGGCCGTTGCCCCATTAAGATTGAAAAGAAAATCATCAGTGTAATTATTATTATTATAAAAGAGAAATGGCAGCTTCGAGGGCCTTTGCCAGTCAGTGAAGGGATAAATTAACTACGAAATATTGAATAATATTATTAGATAAAATATACACAGTGACTCTCGACAAGATGGCGACGAGAGCGACACTCAAATTCAATCATCAGTGTCCATGATCGTCTTTGGCTTCTTATGTCAAATTTCGACCAATCACGAGGCATCAGAGAACAAGGGCCTGACACGCTTTGTAAGAGAAAGATAGCCTTATTGCGATTCCTATGAGAGGAAGTAGAAAAAAGTGCGATGTTTTGTCCTTATCACCGACCGGACATTTTTTCATGGTCGGGTAAAAGTAATCTGTCATTAGTGTCAAGAAGATTGCAAAACAAAGTGGCAATATTTTGCAGTGCAATTTATAAGTGGAAAATTAATGATGAATTTGGTTTAAATGAATAATAATTTACCAATCATCAGATCCGTAGTGTTTGGTTGTTCAGTGCAAACATGGTGGGGTGTTCAGTGTTTGGCTGTAAAAGCAATTTCGACCGAAAAAAGGCGGATGTTACATTCCATGCGTAAGTACATTTTCTTTGAATTTTGGACCCGTGTTTATTTCTAAAATCTCACCGGAACCAAATTACTGAGCTAAATCATTAGTTATATCATGAGACAATAGATGAAATAGGAAAAATATGTGAATTAATTAAAAAATAACCTCCAAACATTTGACATACAAACCGGTCAAATCGCGTAGTAGAAATCTACCATAGAAGCCAGCTTAGCATTGATGTCCCACCATTCAGTCGGTTTATAATTCGATTTCGGGATACCAACAAATAATAAAAAAAACCCCTAAAGATTACCCCACGTTTCGGGAATTTCAAGTAATTTGATTTTTTCAGTTTTTCAACAGAGGATGAATCCCGAAAAAATGGATTTCAGGACTGAGGGAACAGGAAATTAAATTGGGTAAAATAATCTATAACTGCTTATTACATATTTGTTTATTTATTGAAAAATAATGTTATAAATGTAATATATTATTGTAAATAAATTACCTGTTCTAAATTGAAGTTTTTTTTTTTTTTTTAATACTACGTCGGAGGCAAACACGCTGACAGCCCACCTGATGGTAAGTGGTTACTGCCGCCTATAGACGCTTGCAACACCAGAGGCGTCACTCACGCGTTGCCTACCCATAAGAACCCTTTTCACGCCTTTTTTGAAGAGCCCCATGCTGTAGCCCATTGGGAATACCTCGGCAGGAAGCTCATTCCACAACCTGAGTGTTCTCGGTATAAAGCACCTGTTGAATCGCACTGTTCGAGAACGCAGTGGCTCTAAGGTGTGGGGATGAGCTCGCTGCCGATGGCGAGCGGTGCGGTGATGAAAGGTGGCCGTGGGCATCATGTCAAACAGTTCCTCTGAGCACACCCCGTTATACAGGCGGTAGAACACGCACAAGGAGGCAAAGTCCCTCCTGAGATCAAGCGGTTCAAGGTCGCCTGTCACACTGGGATCGTCGACGATTCTCACTGCCCGTCTTTGAAGCGAGTCACAAGGGCTAAGTTGGTATTTTGGAGCTCCCGCCCATAGGTGAGAGCAGTACTCCATATGAGGCCTAACTTGCGACTTATAAAGTTGCAGCCGTTGTCGAGGTGTGAAGTACTGCTTTGACCTGTTGAGCACTCCAAGTTTCTTAGATGCCAACTTAACCTTACTTTCTAAGTGACTACGGAATTGCACTTCGCTGGAGATGTCGACGCCAAGGATCCCAATGCTCTGAGACATGGTAAGAGGTGTGCCCTGAAACTGAGGGGCCACAGTAAATGGAGCTTTCTTAGCGGTGAACGCGCAGACTTGCGTCTTGGTGGGGTTGAATTGGACTAAGTTTCGTCGCCCCCAATCGGAAACTCTGGTTAGAGTATTCTCGATTTCAGATGCAAGTACTTTTCGGCTCTCCTCCATATTGGAACGAGGGTTATTAGCTCGGCGGAAGTTTATTCTTTTATTCCAACAACTACATAATTTATCTGTGAAAGACAAAAAGGGGCATGGAAATAGTAAGCACTATCTGGTTACATTACTTACTACTTTCATCGTCTAGAGACTTAAACATTTAGCATGGTTCTTTGGGTGACGTGATGACCAGCAAGTCAAGCGGCGAGCAGGAAGGCCAGCGACCAGCGGCGAGCGGCGAGAACAAAATGTATAGATTTGGATCAGTGAAATCGCCGTTTGATGCAACGGTGATAACCGGTGACTATGTATTTATAGGTAAGATTATCCCAAAAAAAGTGGCCGGTCGAGATCACTTATTTTACGATATCGCCTACGATGTTGTGTAAATTTAGTTAGTGAGTCAAAATGGCGACTTAGTCACTATGGAATTTGATCACTTGTAACTAAGTACTATCCGACTACATTTTTGGGGTAATTTTTTGCAACCATGGTATCCCCATATTTTGACGTCATAATATGAGAAAGACATAGCCCCGGTCGCTTGTTGGCGCATCTATAACTACAGAGTATATACTATATCTATGTCAGAGAATTAAGTTTTTTTTTGACAAGTTCAGTGACGTTTTTCAGTTCAGAAGCGCTGGGAAGCACCACCAATGTTGACATCAGACTTCGCCTTGGTCGGGTTTGCTCGCCTGAGCACCTGTTTAGGTTCAGACTTAGAGACTCTCGTTTGTGTGAGTGAGGGAGAGAGGTTGGTTCTGTTGACCATATATTTTTTAACTGATGCCCGCGATACTCCCCCTTCTTTAATCTCTACTCTATGCTGCCTAAATTAAATATCCCCCTTCCCACTAACGTAGCTTCCCTAATTTGTTTAACTGACAATAAGAAAGTTTTTCGTTTACTTGCCAAGTTTGTGGAGAAGAATAATATTAGACTTTAACTGTAGCTGTCCTTAATACTGTTTTGCGTTGTGCTGCGTCTCACTTACCGCAGACACTTGGAGTTCGTCTATTTGTAGTATTTTAACCGTGGTGTCAGGTAGTTGTATGTTTGTGTTGTCCGTTTGTTCACAGGTCGTGAGCAGCTCTCGATCTACTTGATACTTGGCAAATTTGTGCTAGCTCTGTTGGCCAGAACGCCATAAAAAAAGGAAGGAAGGACTTTTGGTCCAGCTTTAAAAGTATGTCATTGTGCAATGGCCTATGAAGTTCTTGTTCAAAGATTATAGTAGACGAGTAGAAAAAGTGAAAGTATATGTTTAAAGCTAGTAGTTAAGCGATCGGCGGTGCGACTGCGTTAAAGTTTCGGCCTTCTATAAGATGCAGGGACTTCCCCAGTTAAGGTTGTATTCCACTGTTTCTCACGATACGCAAAAATTGATATCTACGACCGCTTTATATGATCTTTTAATATTTCTTACGGTTCATTCTTATTAAAATCGGTATATCACCCCAATCCCATTGTACATATATTTTCCAATGTACAATATACGCCATCTCATAATAACGCTAAACAAAAGAGGAACGTAGGGAGGGGAAAATTATGAAGTATCGATTTTCTAGAGATCAACTCTGAATGGTTTTTGCTCATTCACGCAAGCACGCCTAATTTAATAAGATCCATTGTTTCAGAGCTTCTTTTGCCTACTTAAGGAATGATTTGCATAATTTGAACAAGCTTCCGGCAATGTTTACACTTTGAAGGCTCTGAGAGTTCAACCAATTAAGGATATAAGAAAGTGTTCAAATTGTTATGAAAATTACGTTCAAAGGGAGGTAACGGAGTTTAGTAAAATAGTTTATGACCTATTTTTCATTGGTTTCATGCATTCTATTGTTCGTGTTTTACCTACCTTGTTATATTCACATACTGAATTTGTTATCTGGTGAATGTGCCTATGTTGTGTCCTTACGTACTAACCATCAAACCACCCTATCGAACCAACTGAATCGTGACCCACCGTGGAACTTTGTCACAGAAAATGTCATAGTGACATATATCGTACTGCCTGACAAGGAAAATCATTATGACACTTTCTGTGTCAAGATTCCACGGTAGGTCACGATTCAGTTGCTTCGATAGTACATTACGTACATTAGGTAACAGTCACTTTAACCATTCAAAAAATGACTGGTATCTATATGTACCTTACTTGAGACGTTAAGGAAATACACACCTGTTAATATATTACGTAACGTTTCAAAGGTACGTTAAGTAGAAATATATATTAGTCATACAAGTATTGTCGATCTTTAGAAAAGCATATTTGGATTCGCTGCGCATTTTTTTTTTTTTATTGGTTAAAATAATTGTTGACAAAAAATGGTAAACATTGTTCCACTAACGGAAACCTCAGGGGTTTATAGGTATGCCGGTGGATAGAATCTGACAATGCCAATTTTATTCTTAGTAAACATTTCTGGGTCGATAAGTAACTAACTATAATACCCAGCGACGCTGTTTACTTGTACACAGGGACGTAATTGCCTTGTCTTAAATGACAAACTTAGACATCCCACATGATATCTTTTGTTCCATGTTCCTTATCTAGATTGTGAATAATAGGGACATGAAAATGGGGGATATACCTATGACATCCCGTCAAGAACGTCCGTGACCTTGTATTATCCCCCCTTCCTTCTTTTAGGAAAGTATGGCCATTGTATCATTGACACATGACAAGTAGCTCGTCGATCGTTAGCATCAAATTTAAATGAAATTTTTACGTGCGAAATGGCCCGGAAACACTCAAAATTCGTACATAAGTCCATTAACGTAATTAAACAAAAACACGGAGCGTGCCCTAATCCCTCGCGTTTAATATTTATCGGGCCTCGTCTCACTCGTCACGCTGCCGACTGACAAAGACAAACGATGCGAATGACGTACGGAACGCTACGTTCTTAGGTGACATATTTTCTCACGGCCTTTAGCGGTTCGATGTTACTTTAATCTCCTTTTGACGACATTGTTAAAACTCTGATGTTTTAGGCAACAAATTCGAACTATGCGACGATTATAGACCGCTGAATCTATGAAGAAAATCTTCTCTCAAGAATGTTGTCTGGATTAGATCGCTCTTTAGCGATAAGATTGTACCGCAATTTGCCTCTGTTAGCCTGTATCTTTGTTTGTTCTTATCTACAAGCTGTATTATTATGTGACGGTATGCAATAGTCCCTCTGTATTTTTTAAAAGGGGTAAAAATACATGTTTCAGTCTTTTTATTCGGTAGGTAAAGAGCACAAAAAAATAGTTCATATTGAGAAAGAGACGAAAGAGTGTCCTAGTTTTTTACCGCAATATCCACTCCATCCGGTCAAACTAAAGGGTTTGATCTACAAGACTATCATAAAGCCGGTTCTAATGTATGGCAGCGAGACATGGGCTGTAACCCAAAATTGTGTGCAAGCATAGTATCTTAGTCGCCGAAATTAAGATGCTACGGTGGATGTGCGGCCTAACCCGGCTCGACAAAATCGGGAAGCCTAGGGGTGCGCGGCATCGCCATTAGAACGCAGGAGTGTCGGCTGCGATGGTATGGCCACATAAAGAGAAGACCACCCAACTACGTTGGAAACTTAGCGCTACAGCTTTCCATCCCCGGTCGACGATCCAGGGGCAGAACCAAAACAAGGTGGAAAGATGTAGTGCTAAATTACATGATAGAGTATCAGGCATCCGAAGACGATGTTGAGGAATTCGAGCATAGAGCGAAATGACGAAGATTAGTTTGGAAAGCTGACCCCACCACCACGTGGGATTTATAGCTGGGAACAGAGAGATCCACGCCATCCTCAATACAATACTTCCACCACCCCCGGTTCAACTTAAAGTTCAAATTATCCAGACTATTTCATCAGCATTTTACATCAATTCCACGCTTTATGTGTTTCTAATTAGTAATAAAGACATACGGCGGAAATAAACAGAGTTACCTAAATCGCATTCATAATATGAAGAATAGGGGTGTCGGAAAAGGTAACCATAAAATGATTTCAAATAAAACCGATACAGCCGTATAGAGGAGTTTTCGCTTCCAACATCCAGCCTTGTACTATTACTTATTCTGTGATCCAGCGCTAGAATCATAAAGAGGCGTTTTTTTATCCTCATTACTTTTGCAATCTGTTGTTTTCGTAATTGGTAGCACCTGGTGTTGTTTACGCGCTTGTTTCATAAATTATTTTTGTCTGGTCTCCGGACGCGTAACTTTTTTAACGTGATGAAGGGACAGAAATACGGCTTATTGCGCGAGAAAAATGTTGCCAATTTTATGTTTATTACGACCACAGCGGAAAAGAACAGAGATTTGCATTAATACTTTTTATAATTAAGGCTGGGAATTCTGATTGGTTGAAAATGCCTCTAAAATGGGTATTTTCTATGAGTGCAAAACAAGGTTCATATATATAAAAGAATTACGTAAATACTGTACAGTACTTAGGTAATTTTGTCATAGATTGTCCTAACATAAAAACTTGGTTAGATTTTGTCTACTAGGTACCTCTTTCAGATGATATTCATAATAGCTTATATTTTTAGCTATAATTGAATAATACCTAATACAGGTTTAACTTACCAAATCAATTTAAAAAAACATGCTACATCAGATCAAATAAATTCTCCCTAATTAACAATGTCGTGATGAAATAATAATTTTCTGAAACTTATTTATGAGTATTATAAAGCGCGAAAGCCGTTTATTCCCGCTTAAAACTCGAAATGATCCGTCACCTCAAATACGTTTACGCCACTCTAGTACTTGCGCAACAGCCTATTAGGTGCATAATTGAGTGGACAATCAAATAGACTTGAGTTCATTTGGCCCTGAAATGTAAATACACAATATCTGGGGTTGGGCCTAATTAAACAAATAAGGAAATTTATGTAAAAAGTTGAAGGCTGAATTGAAATTAGTTTGGCGAGGTTCACAAAGTTTAATATTTCGAGTTTAGTTTTGGTGTGATTGTTGAGGCAGATTATGCTGACCATGTTTACATAAATACAGTAGATATTACTAACAGAGGCGGTTTAGATAAGGAAACGTTGTAATAACATGTTACTGCGTAACAATTTCAACAAGAAAAAAGAAATACTAGGGCTATATCACCTTCAGAAAAAGATGATTGATACATAGAATAAATATAAATATATTAGTTTCATAAAAACAAACGAAATTCTTAGAAACAACGTTAAGTAGGATCCACAGTTCTTATGAGCACGGCATGGCCGAACGGCGTTTCATCAAGCCCCAGATAAAAGTATATGTCAGAGAAATGTTAGTTGTCTTTTTCTTTTATTCTACGTCAGAAAAAGACAGTCATACTTTTAACCGGCGGATAATTTTATCTGGGGATTAAAAATTCGGCCTGAATCATTCATCTTTCTTGCGTTTTCCCGGTTGTAAAGTCAAGGAGACCACTTTGGCAGCTAACCCATAGGTTTTACCAAAATGAATGCCATCTGACTAGTCTAGAGTCCGGTCATCCAGTAAAACTTAACCTCATTCAGATTAAAACATTTTCCTCCCGATTTGTCTCCCGTCTTTGCCCACTTGGCCAGACAAGGTTTTATGAAAGCGTCTCCCACCTGACCAGAGTAGAGCCCGGTATTACAGCCTATAGAGATAAAACTAAACCCCATTGGTAATAGACAGCTTTCCTCACGATCCGAAAACCGTTGGTGGTCTTTGGCCACTTGGCCAAACATAGGGTTTACGAAAATTAGCTACTACGTGGCCCTTGACTGCTAAAAGATTGCCGGACCCTGAGCTAATGGATTGTCTAATGATTATTTTTAACTAACTGGTAACTACAATACGTTGCATAATTAGCCGATTCAGCGCTGGTAAATTAAGTTTGTATCTTGATTAAGAAATTCGATTCCCGACTTCGTGGGAGTAATTTTCTTCTGACAACTTGGAGATACTCAATTGCAGATATCGGATTTTATGGAGTTTTGATTAATAAGTTACTTATGATAAATTGTAGGCTTCAATGCTTTTAGAGTTCCGTAACAAAAAAGTTTGTCTGTCTATTTCATCTAGATTTCCTAGATCGATGAGGTAAAATGCTTTTTCACACCACCTGCTCGTCAATGCCCAATTATATATCATGCAAACCTTACCGAAAGCAAATCATTATAACCCTTGGCTTAAGCCGGGTAGTAATATCGTACTGAATCTCATTATAACCCGCCGGGTAATAATGTGATTTCACTTTTCATAGTTCTTATAGTTCTGTCATTAAAGTCTAATGTCGTGAAGTCCACTAAGCGGCGAGGAGGCGGCACACCAGCTCCGTGTTTTGTTTGGAACGTCGTGTTCGAAACAAAAGACTGCGTCGCCGGCCGCCGCCTGTAGCGCGTCAGGCGCGTGGTTTTAGTACTGAATATTTGTAGAATTACATTTTGGAGTTTTCTTATGCATTATTCTCATATTTTATTACATTTTTAAATAAAATCACTATGTAATATCCGTGCCTCGGACGTAGCTAGGGCTGACCTTCCTCCCTTCGCAGCAGTTGCAGCAATGTAAATTACGTAAATAAATACATACTTACATATTTGTGGACAGTCTTACACAAATCTACCTAGTCCCAAGCTAATCAAAGCTTGTACTATGGGTACTAGTCGACGATTTACCTATAAATATAAATATATACTTAAAATACATAGAAAACATCTAAGATTCAGGAACAAAATACTTGTGCTCACCACACAAATGAATCGTCGTCGATGTACTTACTTACTACTACTACTACTTACTACTAGGTATTACATACCAAAAACAAGATCCGCGTGAGTTATAGACGCTTAATTATACGGAGTAAAACAGATTCTTTTAAAATAGATACTAAAATTTGCTGCGATTGACTGATTTAATTATGTTTTTAGTAGCCTTGGTTTTTTTATTGCCTCGCAAGAGGTGAGAAAAGTAGAGTATACTCCTCGGGGATAAAGCTGTTTTTGTCTTGGGAGCGCTTAAATCCCTCACTACACTCAGGACTCAGTCTTAATTCTCTCGCTTCGCTCAGGAATTAAGTCATTACTCCCTCGCTCCGCTCGGGAGTAAAATTCCGAGTCCCTCGTTACGTTCGGGATTCAATATCGCACCCGTGACATAAAACAGTGTTTTATCCCCTTGGTGTATAATCTACTATTGATAGTGGCCACAAGTGACAAGTATTAAAATTCCTCAACCGTTTATGGTTTCTTTGTTCATAACATTGTGATCAGGTACGATTACCAGTAGGTACTGTGTTTTTTATCGGGTGTGTAATGAAAAGTATTTGTATTGTACCTCTAATGTCAAATTGATTCAGTAACACACTCCAGAGTCCAGACTTTACATAATCCAACCCAGTCATCAATTAAATTACCCCTCCAAACTCGCAGACTAATGGAAATTGTCACATATTAACTTCAGCTGATTAGGAGCAAAACCAACAAGAACTCTGCTAATTATTTATCCAAGAGTAAACGTGACCCAGGGCGGTCCCCAGAGAAATATGAATGGCCTTCCTAAGGCTTAGATTTATTTACGCAATTTACTCTAACTGGGGCGATGTACCCTAAAATCTCATTTCAACTCTACAAGTGAGGATTTGACTGAATACTCTATTTGTCAGCTTTATTAAATTGTCATCGTACGTTTTGATAAATGCGGGCTTTTGTTTGTTATGTACCGCGATGAAGCTTGACTCACATTTATGAGACTTACAGTGCCAACCACTTAAATAGCCTCACCTATATATTATGAGTATTATAATTTATACGTGGCAATTTGTATCAATATATCTTAAATTTGCATTGTACGCCCTGACGTCTATCAAACGACACATGAACAAGTCCGAACTTGTCTGCGTGCGAAATGTCGTAGACCCAAGAGCTAATACGGGCCGTCCACATGAATAGCCTCAGTTTAATATAATCGTTCAAACCGTGCGTTTGAATTTCGGTTTAAAATTTATTTTATTATTATTAGATAATACAGATGGAATTCTATTAAGTAACTGCAATAACGCGATAAAAAAAGTGATTTTGTGAGTATGGGACTTGGTAAAAAACTTACTAGTTTAGAAATTTTAAAAAATAATTTTTATTTAACTTAAAAAGTATCCCATCGTGAGATAGCTAAAAAAATAGGTCGCAGCCCAAAAGTTATTTAATAATTATGTTATAAATAAGGAAACCCACAGCCTCCAGTATAAAGGACGCACAAAATTTGCCACTACGGATCGTGAACGTCGTCTTATTTTGCGCTCTGCTTCAAATTCCACAAAGACCGCCAGGCAAATAGCTACTGAAATAAATACTAGAGCATCTCTCTTTACAGTTCGGCGGATTATTAGAACATCATCTTACCTTAAACGAAAAATGATATGAGCAAACCTCCGTTGAGAGAACAATATGTGGCGGCTCGACTGTCTTTTGCTAAAAAGTACATGTGCTGGAGAACTGAGTGGCGAAATGTGGTTTTTAGTGACGAGAAAAAGTTTAATCTAGATGGTCCAGATTGATTTAAATATTATTTTCACGACCTAAGGAAAGAACCGAAAGTACTATCACGTCATCGCTCAACTCTCGGTTCGGTGATGGTTTGGGGGGCAATCTCTTACTATAGTACTGTTGATTTAATTGTGGTAGACGGAAGACTAAATGCTGAAAATTATTAAAATTTATTAAAAGAAACAAAAAGTAAGATCAGAAAAGTAATAGGTAGAAAAAAATATTTTTCCAGCATGATTATGCTCCCCATACACACATCAGCCATAGTTACAAAGTGGTTTGAAGAAAACCAGATTGAAGTTTTAGACTGGCCATCCTTGTCCCCTGATCTCAACATCATAGAAAATGCCTGGGGTAGGCTGTCTCGTCAAGTTTATTACAACGGAAGACAGTTTAGTAATAAAGAAGAACTGATTCAAGCTATTTACACTGTTTGGGATTCTGTGGACGTTAATTACATACATTCTTTATATGAATCACTAACTAATCGTATTTTCAAATTAATAAGGTCTAATAGAAGGTATACAAACCACTAAACTAAAGAGTTTTAATAACTAAACAGTATCTTTTAGCATGTGAGGCTATTCAAGTGGAAGGGGCAATTTTTTGTTTTCACGTTATTTCTGTAAATTTGATAAGCTAACAATAAATATTTTATATATAATAAACAAGGCTTCCAGTTTTATTTCATATTTTATGTTTAATGTATATCTCCTTTTTATATTACTATGTGAAATATTAATTTAGGTGAGTGAGGCTATTCAAGTGGCGGGCACTGTATATCGGCTTGGGTATTTTAGGCGGTTGGTAAAATTATAGTCTTTTAAAAACATGGCGCAGACTATGATAGTGGAGTCAAAGAGGGGCTTTTGGAATTTACTCGAGTGCGTAAGGATATGGGAGATATTTGCTGTTGAGTACCTCCACCATTTATAAGTTTTTATAGGTAAATTCGATTTTTTTTAAATGAAATAGCCTCAAAAATCTTGACTCACGTCCAAATCGTCACATTAAAATTTAAATTTATTGTGGTGAAAATTATTTTATAGATAACAATGATCCAACTTTGTTAGTTTTTCATTTCCTTTAATTTAGTAATTTATTATCATTTATTCATAAAAATAAGTAGAAGAAAAAAAAGGTAAAAATAAGTAGTTAAATTTACAACTAAAATAAAAAAAATCCTAAATAAAAGTAATTGTTAAAGTTAAAGTTATTGAAGAATTAATTTAATTTCAATACATTTAAAAAATAAACTCAGTTCGATTTGCCAATTTGGATCAAATCGAATAGTATTGGGCGTTCAATACACCCAGCAATCATCTTGAGTATGCCATTGTTGCTGCCTCGCAGTCTGCTTTAAAAGTGATGCTACTTTTTTTCGCCGGATGGCATAAAAACCATCCGTGCGAGATTAGTATAAGGGAGCTCCTTTAACATCCTCTTTGAAAATCAGACGCCCTCGATTTTTTTCTCCAATGTTCTTCATTTCGTACGGCCACTCCTGGCACGCAAACTGGCAAAATTAACATATCAGAGATACGTAGGGTGTATAAATATTAAATACACTATCAATATGTGAAGCGTTGAAGTATGTTTGTGTAGCTGTTTTTCTTTGTAGACGCTCAGCCCGCCGGCGGAGGGTACACATCATTAAAAACCTTTTTTTAGGGTTCCGTAGCCAGAATGGCTAAAACGCAGAACCCTTATAGTTTCGTCATGTCTGTCTGTCTGTCCGTATGTCACAGCCGATTGACCGGTTTTCATAAGTTTATTATATTTCTATTATATAGTACTTTTTTGTAATAAGTAACAAAATTTATGTCGTAAAAAACTTTTATCTACACACATATCATAAATCCTTGAATATGCGTTGGGAAACCGTAGAAAATGACTCTCATTTCAACATTCAATGAATTTATGGCAATTTTCTTATATGTGGCTAAGGCTACAGCAGTAATATAATTTTCATTTTAATCTCATATATTATGATGTTAAAATATTAAACGTCAAACAAAACTGTCAAAATTTAAATGTCAAAGTTGAAATTCAAATTCAGTCGATGCGAAATGTCAGCTCGATGTTTTTTTTAGCATATGTCGCACGAAATTTGAGCTAGAACGAGATGATCACATCAGAATAGGGACTCTTTACTTTTTAAAATAACATTCAGGTATCGGTTGCCAGTTCTGATTTCGATATTTCCGCAACCGTGCCAAAAAGGTTGTATTAACACAATTATTGTATTTATTTACTACGGTTTCTGAACCCATCTTAGAGTAGTTATAATATGTGTGTAGATAAAGTAATGTATGCAACTGTACATAATTAGGCAATGCCCCTCATTATGTACCAGTTGCATAAACTACTATTATACAATTCTAATTAATTGTGTATTTCACGTTCTCTATACATCGTAATTATTATTTAATGAACCTGCTACAAATATTGTACCTATTACAACTTAATAATATGGCAATTTAGTTCTATAATGAAATCATGAATCAAGTTAACACGTTTTTCTACTTTGCTTATAAAGGAGGGTGAAACTAATAACCTGATTTAAATAAATTGCCTTTTTTCACGGAGTAAGTAATACAAAACCGAATATAAGGATGATTCACGCTAGACCGTTCCGTGTCCGGGCCGGCCCGTTTTTTAGTACAAGGGCATAAGAGCGTGTGAAGATCATTTTGAACACCTCGCCCGCGTAGAAACCATTGCTGCTGACTGTACGTGTATGCTTTTCAGGCAAAGGACTACCATTGTGAAGAATAAACAAGTAGCCTATTATTTAACAACCTATTACATGGACATGACAGCATTCTGCATCAATCACCGTTGCGGGGAGCAGATTGGGGAGGATAAACTTAAGTGGCGAAAGACTATCCTAGAGGGGCGCGACAACCACGACAGGGCTTGGTTCGACCTTCTGGAAGACCGAAGAAGGAGGAGACATACCACTACAAGCTCTTCGCTGGCCACTTGTCCCCAGTTCTGCTGCCACCTCTGCGGGAGACAATGCCGTTCCCGTATAGGCTTACATAGCCACACCAGAAAGTGTTCGCAGGTCGCTGCATAAATCGTCTGATAAAGACGCAAAGGCCAATGATGATTATTTAAGTATTTTATGGTGTTTTAAAATGTAATCGAGATCAATAGCAACAAAGAGAAATATACGTCTGTTTTATTTTAAACGATTTCATTGTTTGTTTGCTTAACGTCGTCAGCAGCATACAATTTTAAATGAGGTACCTTTTCGAAAAACTATCCGAAATATTCGTTAGCCACAGTGAATACTAAACTAGATAGGCTATCTGCATGACTGAAAAGTTTAGGTTTTCATGCAAATTCTAGGTATTTTATAGGCAGGAAACTGTGAAGTTTCAACCATTATTACCATGTGAGTGAGTGGCGTATGTCGGAACTTTACCTTCTGGTTTTATTTAAGTTTATTTATTTATTTATTCCAAACACATGCAAGTTTTCAGTACATAACCAAAACACTTACACGCTACAACAAATTACACATTGAATTGAATACATCATAATAAGTCATTATACAAAAAAGATCTAAATAAAAACTTCATTACAAAATAAAAATCAAATATTTAAACATGTAGGTAATATTAAATGTCAAATTAAATTAAATGTCCAGCGAGCAATTTTATTTACGTTGCACTGCAATTGTCAAGACACAGCCTAACACGCCTCACGAAAACACCTATGCTATCGTGGAATATACTTCCATAGGTACAATGAATGTGGAAGAGGTAACAATTTGGACTGCGGATTAAAAGAGTTTTTACTATAATACTACGTCCATGGCAAACAAGCGAAGGTATCTCAACATCAACCTCCTAGCGTTATCCTAAAAACAGTTGCATCCTGTAGGATGCACTGGGTCCGCTACCTAATATCAAGATTTGGCGTAGGCACTAGTTTTACGGAAGCGACTGCCATGTGACCTTCTAACCCGAGAGGAAACCAGACCTTATTGGAATTAGGCTTGCCAAGTGAGTGGGCGACTTGACTGTTAGAAGTTCTCAAGCTGCCCTAAGACCTCTAACTTGTCGTAACGACTGCTATCATAGACAGCAGCCGGGATCAATGGTTTGACGTGCCTTACAAAGCACACAGTATGATATGATATGATAAGGTCTTTTAACATAATATATTGATTAAAACTTACACGATTTCAACAGTGACGTCACTGTTGAGTAGCACTTTCTCTCTCTAACTACGAACGTTCTAAGCGTTTTAGATTCGTTAATTTTTTAGATATTTGAATAGGATTTTCACTATTTGTCATAGTTTTATGTCTTCTTTCTATAATATTTTTTTTTGAGTCAACATCCCTATATCACTTAGCCAAACAAATTCCCATCGCTGTAGGTACATAATTGTGTTTTTGTTTCTGACATTTCAGCGTTGGTTTCCTTTTGAAATGCTTTCCACTAAAGTAAAGGCGCACACTAGAAGCTAATAATAAATCGCAGTATGTTGCCCATATGAAATATGACCGGCAAACAGTTGACGGCTTTGCAGCCGTTGAGTAACAATTAAAAAGTCATATGTTAGTTCGAGAGTTGTGTTGAGATACGACGTTTTAGTACCTATCGCATGGTTCTCGGCTCCTTACATCAACGCAGGCGGGGCGCAGGGTCGGTAATAAAGACTGTGGTGACCTGCCGGCGTAAGTTATTAACTAACAACGGGGATATTTTATTTTTAATATTGTCTTCGGTTTTCGCAATCATTTTTATTTAAATCGTTTTATATTTGATGAATAACAACATCAAATAAAACGATTTAGGGATGAGGACCAAATTTAACATCGTTAAGGCATTTAACATATACCTGCATTTTAATTTTCCGTTGTGACACTTAATTTTGTCATACATGTCATGTGTAGCTTTCGTGTCACAGCAGAAAATTAAAATGTAGGTATGTCAAATGCCTTAACAATGTGCCAAAAATTTGGTCCTCAGCATTAAAAATTTTACCGCGTATACCTATTATGCATTACATACATTCAGATGCTTTAAGTCCTTCATAGCACTCATGATCAAAGGGTACGCTGCCAAATAACATTGTGCAAATGCAAACTACCCACATCCAAATTTCTAAACGTAAACTAAAACTAACTCCTACTTATCCAAGAAGGCTCTGACTTGGCAGATACCCGGCAAGCGGAAAAAAGGTCGCCCCAGAACAACTTGGCGGCGTTCCGTGGATCAGAACGTGCTTTGGGGATGAACTGGGAAGAAGTAACCCAAGTTTCTCAAGACCCAAGCAAATGGAGAGAATTGATTCGAGCCCTACACCGCAGCAGAGGGTAACGTTACGGGATAAAGAAGAAGAAGAAGAAATTAAAATTGAAACTAATAAACACTCAAAATTGCAGTCAAAATTGGGCCCCCTTGGTACGTATTGGTTCCGTCACGCAGGCAGCATTCCCACGCTGGATTTCGATCAATTCTCTGCGCGTGGGTCGCCTTGTTGGAGCCCTCATGTGCGGCTTTACCCCAGGGGCCAAATATCTCGCTCGACGCCAAATGTGAAAAATTCGTATAGAAATACATGCCAGATGGGTCCTTATGGCGAGCTACACAACATACACATGGCTAAAAGGATACTATTTCTAAGCGAAAGATTTATTTTAATGCTACCAATACCAATAGGTAATCTAATTACAATGCCAGAGCTCCCCGCGCATGCGAAGGACCAAAGAAGCGAAGGGTTAAGTGAAGGACCTGCATAATGTCTCCAGCTGTCAACACAATGAATCATCTATTGAATAATGGGTCGGCAACGCGCTTGGAGATTTTCCTGGAGACGCTAGCGTCCATAGGCTACGATGTCTACTTACCATTAGGTAGACCGTAAGCTTGTTTGCCACCGCCATTGTATAATTTGTAACGCCAGGAGGGTGGATAAACAATAGCTTTTGCCCGCAACTTTCTCCTCGTAGAACTCGCCCATCGCATGAGAATTTAATTGTTATTCCTTTACCCCAGGCGCATACCAAGTTATCGCTCTTCCATACAAATTTCCACCCCCTTAATGGATGATTTCTGGGGTAAAAAGTATCCTGTGTCTTTCCCCGGGAAAAACTATCTCCATACCAAATTTCATCTAAACCGGTTCAGCGGTTTAAGCGCGAAGAGATAACAGACAGACAGAGAGACAAACAGATTCACTTTCGCATTTAGAATATTAGTATCGACTCGTATGTATATCGCTGCCTCCCTCCCATCATACCATAGACAAGGCATCGGTGACACGCTCGGGCCCGCTCCGCGGAAATTGAACTTTGCAATTCAAATTGTCTATTGTTCGCATTCAGGGTTTCCAACTGAATTCCCCTGTACCTTATATCTTTTCTAGATGTTCATTACGTAAATTATATTAATATCACTGCTGACAGGAAGGCAGTTTCTGGGTAAGGCGACTTCCTGACTTGGCGGAGCGTGATCGATATGTGACATTTTCTTTTTTGACGTAAACTTACTGACGTCGCAAAGATTCTCACTTGACATAATACTGTCAGTATTACGTTTGCGCAGTAGTAATATCATGCGCAGAAGCGGAGCAGTACCGCCTTCGCATCGTCCCGCTACCGCGCATCCTGCGCCAGTCAGGAAGCACTCATTTAAATATAGGGGCGTCGTAAAAAATCGTATCGCGTCGACTGACAGCTGACACTGATATTTGAGACTTTTCTCATATCGTACTGCCTCTGCACCGACAAATCAGGAAGTCGCCTAATTAACATATTTGATTAAGAAGAAAAACTCGAGTATATTTTTTAAAGGGTAGCATTTAACGAACCACCAAATTAATTGCCGAATGATGCCCTAAAAAATTACATTTGATTACCAAAAATACTAGATTCGCACCAAATTTTCAACTCCATTTAAATATAAAGTGCAACTCGAAGAATGTAACATGTCGATAACCTATTAAATTAAATTGTTACCAAATAAATTAGTCTCTACCCAAAAATACTTAATGATCACCTAATTTCAAACACCAAATTTCATATAATTCGCATCCAAATATAACTGGGATCGTAATCCTATTAAAATTAATTACACCCAAATAATTCTTTCGATACCCAGAAATACTACATGATCACCTAATTTCAAGCGTCATTTGTTTCATCAAATTAATATCTAGTCTATAATACCGGATCTACGCAATGTAAGAAACGCAAGCGTCATGTTTCGGATTCATCGAGCGACATGTGTCGGACCGACACGCGACATGTTCGGGCTCATCGAGCGACATTTTTCGGACTCACACGCGACATGTTTCGGATCCAGCGACATGTCTCGGACCCATCGAGCGACATGTGGGTGTCATCGAGCGACATGTTTCGGACTCACACGCGACATGTTTCGGATCCAGCGACATGTCTCGGACCCATCGAGCGACATGTTGGGGTCATCGAGCGACATGTTTCGGACTCACACGCGACATGTTTCGGATCCAGCGACATGTCTCGGACCCATCGAGCGACATGTTGGGGTCATCAAGCGACATGTTTCGGACTCACACGCGACATGTTTCGGATCCAGCGACATGTCTTGGACCCATCGAGTGACATGTTGGAGTCATCGAGCGACATGTGTCGGACCGACACGCGACATGTTCGGGCTCATCGAGCAACATGTTTCGGACTCACACGCGACATGTTTCGGATCCAGCGACATGTCTCGGACCCATCGAGCGACATGTTGGGGTCATCGAGCGACATGTTTCGGACTCACACGCGACATGTTTCGGATCCAGCGACATGTCTCGGACCCATCGAGCGACATGTTGTGGTCATCGAGTGACATGTTTCGGACTCACACGCGACATGTTTCGGATACAGCGACATGTCTCGGACCCATCGAGCGACATGTTGGGGTCATCGAGCGACATGTTTCGGACTCACACGCGACGTTGTGGTTACCGAGAGACATGTTTTGAACTAACACGCGACATGTTCGGGCTCATCAAGCGACAAGTTTCGGATCCAGCGACATGTCTCGGACCCATCGAGCGACATGTTGGGGTCATCGAGCGACATGTTTCGGACTCACACGCGACATGTTTCGGATCCAGCGACATGTCTCGGACCCATCGAGCGACATGTTGGGGTCATCGAGCGACATGTTTCGGACTCACACGCGACATGTTTCGGATCCAGCGACATGTCTCTGACCCATCGAGCGACATGTTGGGGTCATCGAGCGACATGTTTCGGACTCACACGCGACGTTGTGGTTACCGAGTGACATGTTTTGGACTAACACGCGACATGTTCGGGCTCATCAAGCGACATGTTTCGGATCCAGCGACATGTCTCGGACCCATCGAGCGACATGTTGGGGTCATCGAGCGACATGTTGGGGTCATCGAGCGACATTTTGGGGTAATCGAGCGACATGTTTCGGACTCACACGCGACATGTTCGGGCTCATCAAGCGACATGTTTCGGACGCATCCAGCGACATGTTTCGGATCCAGCGACATGTCTCGGACCCATCGAGCGACATGTTGGGGTCATCGAGCGACATGTTTCGGACTCACGCGACATGTTTCGGATCCAGCAACATGTCTCGGACCCATCGAGCGACATGTTGGGGTCATCGAGCGACATGTTTCGGACTCACACGCGACATGTTTCGGATCCAGCGACATGTCTCTGACCCATCGAGCGACATGTTGGGGTCATCGAGCGACATGTTTCGGACTCACACGCGACGTTGTGGTTACCGAGTGACATGTTTTGGACTAACACGCGACATGTTCGGGCTCATCAAGCGACATGTTTCGGATCCAGCGACATGTCTCGGACCCATCGAGCGACATGTTGGGGTCATCGAGCGACATGTTGGGGTCATCGAGCGACATGTTGGGGTCATCGAGCGACATTTTGGGGTCATCGAGCGACATGTTTCGGACTCACACGCGACATGTTCGGGCTCATCAAGCAACATGTTTCGGACGCATCCAGCGACATGTTTCGGATCCAGCGACATGTCTCGGACCCATCGAGCGACATGTTGGAGTCATCGAGCGACATGTTTCGGACTCACACGCGACATGTTCTGGCTCATCCAACGACATGTTTCGGACTCAACAGGTGGTGGTTCTGGCGCTTCGCCGGCCGCTACCGCGGCACGCTCGCTTCGCTCGCTCGGCTCGCGCGTTGTATATATATATATATATATATATATATAACACATTTTGAGTCCGAAATATGTCGCTTGATGAGCCCGAACATGTCGCGTGTTAGTCCGAAACATGACGCTCGATAACCCCAACATGTCGCTCGATGGGTCCGACACATGTCGCTGGATCCGAAACATGTCGCTGGATGCGTCCGAAACATGTCGCTTGATGAGCCCGAACATGTCGCGTGTGAGTCCGAAACATGTCGCTCGATGACCCCAACATGTCGCTCGATGACCCCAACATGTCGCTCGATGACCCCAACATGTCGCTCGATGGGTCCGAGACATGTCGCTGGATCCGAAACATGTCGCGTGTGAGTCCGAAACATGTCGCTCGATGACCCCAACATGTCGCTCGATGGGTCCGAGACATGTCGCTGTATCCGAAACATGTCGCGTGTGAGTCCGAAACATGTCACTCGATGACCACAACATGTCGCTCGATGGGTCCGAGACATGTCGCTGGATCCGAAACATGTCGCGTGTGAGTCCGAAACATGTCGCTCGATGACCCCAGCATGTCGCTCGATAGGTCCGAGACATGTCGCTGGATCCGAAACATGTCGCTGGATGCGTCCGAAACATGTCGCTTGATGAGCCCGAACATGTCGCGTGTTAGTCCGAAACATGTCGCTCGATGACTCCAGCATGTCGCTCGATGGGTCCGAGACATGTCGCTGGATCCGAAACATGTCGTTGTGTGAGTCCGAAACATGTCGCTCGATGACCCCAACATGTCGCTCGATGGGTCCGAGACATGTCGCTGGATCCGAAACATGTCGCGTGTGAGTCCGAAACATGTCGCTCGATGACCCCAACATGTCACTCGATGGGTCCGAGACATGTCGCTGGATCCGAAACATGTCGCGTGTGAGTCCGAAACATGTCGCTCGATGACCCCAACATGTCGCTCGATGGGTCCGAGACATGTCGCTGGATCCGAAACATGTCGCGTGTGAGTCCGAAACATGTCGCTCGATGACCCCAACATGTCGCTCGATGGGTCCAAGACATGTCGCTGGATCCGAAACATGTCGCGTGTGAGTCCGAAACATGTCGCTCGATGACCCCAACATGTCGCTCGATGGGTCCGAGACATGTCGCTGGATCCGAAACATGTCGCGTGTGAGTCCGAAACATGTCGCTCGATGACCCCAACATGTCGCTCGATGGGTCCGAGACATGTCGCTGGATCCGAAACATGTCGCGTGTGAGTCCGAAACATGTCGCTCTATGACCCCAACATGTCGCTCGATGGGTCCGAGACATGTCGCTGGATCCGAAACATGTTGCTGGATGCGTCCGAAACATGTCGCTTGACGAGCCCGAACATGTCGCGTGTTAGTCCGAAACATGTCGCTCGATGACTCCAACATGTCGCTCGATGGGTCCGAGACATGTCGCTGGATCCGAAACATGTCGTTGTGTGAGTCCGAAACATGTCGCTCGATGACCCCAACATGTCGCTCGATGGGTCCGAGACATGTCGCTGGATCCGAAACATGTCGCGTTTGAGTCCGAAACATGTCGCTCGATGACCCCAACATGTCGCTCGATGGGTCCGAGACATGTCGCTGGATCCGAAACATGTCGCGTGTGAGTCCGAAACATGTCGCTGGATCCGAAACATGTCGCGTGTGAGTCCGAAACATGTCGCTCGATGAGCCCGAACATGTCGCGTGTCGGTCCGACACATGTCGCTCGATGACCCCAACATGTCGCTCGATGGGTCCGAGACATGTCGCTGGATCCGAAACATGTCGCGTGTGAGTCCGAAACATGTCGCTCGATGACCCCAACATGTCGCTCGATGGGTCCGAGACATGTCGCTGGATCCGAAACATGTCGCGTGTGAGTCCGAAACATGTCGCTCAATGACCCCAACATGTCACTCGATGGGTCCGAGACATGTCGCTGGATCCGAAACATGTCGCGTGTGAGTCCGAAACATGTCGCTCGATGACCCCAATATGTCGCTCGATGGGTCCGAGACATGTCGCTGGATCCGAAACATGTCGCGTGTGAGTCCGAAACATGTCGCTCGATGAGCCCGAACATGTCGCGTGTCGGTCCGACACATGTCGCTCGATGACTCCAACATGTCGCTCGATGGGTCCGAGACATGTCGCTGGATCCGAAACATGTCGCGTGTGAGTCCGAAACATGTCGCTCGATGACCCCAACATGTCGCTCGATGGGTCCGAGACATGTCGCTGGATCCGAAACATGTCGCGTGTGAGTCCGAAACATGTCGCTCGATGACCCCAACATGTCGCTCGATGGGTCCGAGACATGTCACTGGATCCGAAACATGTCGCGTGTGAGTCCGAAACATGTCGCTCGATGACCCCAACATGTCGCTCGATGAGTCCGAGACATGTCGCTGGATCCGAAACATGTCGCGTGAGAGTCCGAAACATGTCGCTCGACGACCCCAACATGTCGCTCGATGGGTCCGAGACATGTCGCTGGATCCGGAACATGTCGCTGGATGCGTCCGAAACATGTCGCTCGATGAGCCCGAACATGTCGCGTGTCGGTCCGACACATGTCGCTCGATGACCCCAACATGTCGCTCGATGGGTCCGAGACATGTCGCTGGATCCGAAACATGTCGCGTGTGAATCCGAAACATGTCGCTCGATGACCCCAACATGTCGCTCGATGGGTCCGAGACATGTCGCTGGATCCGAAACATGTCGCTTGATGAGCCCGAACATGTCGCGTGTTAGTCCAAAACATGTCACTCGGTAACCACAACGTCGCGTGCGAGTCCGAAATGTCGCTCAATAATTAATTTGAATGTATTAACTACAATATAGCTTGTAATGTGTATAATATTTGGACGTAATTCTAATAACAAATGATGCACGAGATTTGGTGGTAGTTTAGTATTTTTGGTGGTACTTGAGAATTTTTTGATGCTATTATAAAATTTCAGGGAACGCAATAAGTAAAATAGCTGCTACTGCTGGAATAATAGGTATGAGTGGTTAGGTGATCTGAAATTGATGGTCGATACATTTTTTTGAGTGTTCAGCCTTATTTTAGGGTTCGAAAATTTGGTGATATCAAAAGTTATTTAGGTGATCATTTTATTTGTTCCCTTTTTTAAATTAGATCTGTAGCTCTAGTATAAGTTTTTTCGAAACATTAACTAATTCGAACGTGTTTGCGTTTTGTCTCAAAATGTATGAAATTGGTATGAAAACGTGAACAGCGCCTCTGGTGGTCACTAGTGGAAACTAAAACAGCGAGTATAAACATTTGTTGCTAACCGATGAACGCGCGTATTTCAAACTCGGTGAGAGCGTTTTCATACATTTTGAGAGAAAACGCAAACGCGTTCGAATTAGTGAATGTTTCGAAAAAACTTATACTAGATTAATAACGGATCTTTTTGTAGGTAAATTCCATTTATACCACCATCGAAAGGCAATGGATCTAGTGAGTTTCTGAAGTCGCAAGCGTTGATAGGCTATGGTGTCCGTCCGCTTATCATCAGGCAGGCTGTATGCCGGTTTGGCAAGTTAGGGTATAGACTCATTCATTCCCAATGGTTCGCCTATAGATCATCTATTATGATACCAATTAAGATTGTGTGTGTCAAGTTTTGGGTTAACTGTCAAGGACTAAAACGTTTACCTTAACATCGTGGTAAAAAAAACAGGCGTATGGATACTAAGACCATTTTCATCGCGTGGGCTTACTTCTGACCGAAGGATGTCGTGTTTAGTCGGTTCCGGGGCAACCTACTGAGCCCTACATCGGAGCTGACGATACAGAGAGCTGACGAGTCGCCTAAATTAACTCTTTTTTTTATCTAAATATATATTAGTCTCTAAGATATGTAAATATGGGCCTTGTTACCTGACGCAAATAAGTAAATAAATAATAATAAATAAGTCTATAGTACCTAGTGTCCGGTTAAATTTTTGACCATATACTGAACATCATCTTACCTACAAAGATTCTCTCTCCTCTCAATTGTCCTCGCAAGTGTACATAACATAAGCCTTCTGAGAATATGTTACGTCGAAACCAATAATACCTCCATTACGCACAAACACTTGAGGTAGAAATTGGTATAGAATTTACTTCACGTAGATATGTTGCACTTGGGTGGTTCACGTCGCAAAGATTCCTACTTGACGGAATACTGTCAGTATTACATTTGCGCACTAGTAATATTATGCGCAGAAGCAGACCAGTACTGCCTTCGCATCGTCCCGCTTCCGCGCATGCCGCGCCAGTCAGGAAGCACTCATTTAAATATAGGGGCGCAGTAAAAAGTAGTACTGAGTTGACTGACAGTTGACACTGACATTTGATACTTTTCTCATATCGTACTGCCTGTCGCCTAATTGTTAAGGTTGTGTAAAGTAACACCACATAGGCAGTAAGTTAAACATGAGAAAAAAGTTTGCATATCGATTTGTTGACTTTGTCAATCTGTAAAAATATTCTCTGAATATAGAAATTCAAACGAATATTTACCTAAGTGTATAAATTGTGTGGTGTTGTTAAAAACTACGTGGACTAAATTCTGTGTTGTTTATAAAAATATTTTATGTCACACCTGGCCATAAAGTGGCCATTATCGCACGCTCCGCGCGCGAAAAAACCCACTTCCTGGCCAGGGGGTGACATAAAATTTTGTACTTACCACGGGCGATAATAAAGAAAGCCTCAGATCGCATATTTATCGCCCTTGCCTTCGGCTCGGGCGTAAAATACCTGCGATCTGAGACATTATTTGTTTTATCGCCCTTGGTAAGTAATGTACTATTGCTACTTCTTGTTTCCTGCCTACATTCTGTAAGAACTGCGCTCTATCAAACCCAAAACCAATTAGGTACTTATTATACCTACCTAAAGTGTGGAAAGTTGGAAACTCAGAACACGTCCAAGTCCAATACAATACAATACAAATACACCTTATTGCACACCTCAATAAATAAAACTAATACAGCGTTTGTACATTTTAAATTAGAGATACTCTGTAGTGATGTGGCTTAGTAATACACTTTTGTGGGAAAACATCATCATCATCATCATCATCATTATCAGCCGAAAGACGTCCACTGCTGGACATAGGCCTCCCCCAAAGAGTGCCACAATGACCGGTCTTGCGCCACCCGCATCCAGCGGACCCGCGACCTTTACCAGGTCATCAGTCCACCTTGTGGGGGGTCTACCCACGCTGCGCCTTCCGGTCCGTGGTCGCCACTCGAGAACCTTTCGGCCCCAACGGCCAACGGCGTGAGAAAACATAATATCAGTATAGTATTACGTACAATATTTTAACTACGTACCTATGTTATTCAACAATAATAAATAATGTTAGTTGAAGAAACAACTAAAACAAAAAACTTGCCTTCCTCTGAGTTAAAACTATTAAATCAAAATGATGTGTGTGGTCGAGTCGGAGGTTTCCCCTGGGTTTTCCCCAGGTCACCCTCCAACCGCGCACTCCTATCGCTTTAAGAGGAGGGGTAGGGCAACCTCTCTCCATACAAACTTTTTGCAGGATTTACTTCGTTTGTGTTTGCATTAAAGTTATGATTTTTGGTCAGTATGCTTATTTTTCTCATAGCTATTTGGTGACGTAATTTTTTTTTTTATTTTTTTTTTTGAATTTTGACTTTTTTTGAATTATTTGAAAATTTTTACATCACGATCTTCGCATATCTAATATTTACAACCAAAAAAAAATATTATATTTGTAAGTGCCAAAACCGACGAATAAAACCTGCACAAAGTTTGTATGGGGAAGGCCTTGCCCTACCCTGCGCCTTAATGGGCCCGGCCTATAAAGCCACAGTTAGGTAAAAAAAAAATCAAAACGACAATCACTTAAAAAATATAAAAAAAAGTGATTAAATTACGTTCCCGAATTCAACCTGTGTAATAAAATACACATTACACATTCGAAACACAAACAAACGGATTAAAACAAATGAATTCCGTGTTTAAAATGACAAATGGGTAAGCGCGGTATTAATTTGGCATAATAAGTCATTTGCGGTAACCGATATATCACCGAGGAACACGCAACTGTAGGTAAATAGATTTTATGTGACGTCGGGTTAAAAGCGATTATTTGTGACGGTGCGCGTTCGAGTAATCTGTGTAATCAGGTGTCACTTCTTGCCGTAAGTTATGAGACGGCGCGTGAGTTATGGAAGGCTTACCTATTTCTCTACCCCTTGCGTGGCAGTCCGGGATCCGTATGTGGTATTTAGTAATATCATGTAGGTTAGTAATATTATCATGAGCGGAAGCGGGGCGGTGAAGCGTAATAGGTTAGTAGGTAATATTATCATGCGCGGAAGCGGGGTGACTGATACCTGACTGATAGATAGATAAAACATGTATTTGATTGGTACAAACACACTTTAAACAAATTAATACAAAAAGAACCACAAGATATCAGAACTGATATTGTAAGAGCACCATAAAATTCAAAATATTTATTCTGCAAGTAGGCCTCAAGGGCTCTTTTACATGTCTGAGTGTTACAAATGCATTTACAGTACAATGGCAAAATAATAGAAATAGTAACATTAACACATTAGATAAATATCTGGGCACATATTTACCGAGAGATCTACATATACAATATGTCAGATGTATATAAATGATATATGTCAATTTGGAGACTGCTAAACTGCTTCGCTTTGCCGCGGATAATGTACACTTTGAGGACGTCGCCCACCTGGTTGTTTGGGGATGATGTAGCAAGGGTGGATGCCGCACTCAAATTGGTTCTGGAGTCCATTTTGAATGTCCACCTGAACGAGGTGCAGTGGTGTCAGGCTTCCCTTCCGATCCGGCACGGTGGGCTGGGAGTACGGCGGTGTCAAGAAGTTGGCGTGGTGGCCTTTCTTGCCTCGGCTCATGGGACTCTGGGTCTTGTCACTCGGATTTTATCGAGTGATGGTGGCAATATCCGGATACCATTTTTAGCCGAGGCATTGGATAGGTGGTCAACCTTTTGTCCGGGGGACGAACGGCCTAAGAACCCTGGTGTGCAGAGAGGGTGGGATGACGTGCTATGCAAACGCATTTTCGCGGATCTTTTGGGCGGGGCAGTAGGTTCCGACATAGCGCGTCTTAAGGCTGCCTCTAGCCCGGAGTCTGGGGCGTGGCTGCACGCGCTACCCTCCCCCCAATTAGGTACGCTTTTGGATAACGATTCGCTGAGAATCGCGGTTGCGTTGCGTTTAGGGTGTAAGGTGTGCGAAGCGCACCGGTGTATTTGCGGGGTAGGGGTCGAGGAAGACGGGCATCATGGGCTTAGTTGTCAGAGGTGTGCCGGTCGGTTTCCAAGACACCATGCCATTAATGAGGTGGTTCGCCGGGCTTTAGTTTCGGCCAATGTGCCGTGTGTCCTGGAGCCTCCGGGGCTGTGCCGCACGGATGGGAAAAGGCCGGACGGTCTGACATTGGTTCCATGGCAGAAAGGTCGGTGTCTCTTGTGGGACGCCACGTGTGTGAGCACGTTTGCACCGTCCCATTTGAGTCACACCGTCAGGTCCGCCGGGGCGGCCGCAGAGTCGGCGGCCCGGGCCAAACACGCGAAGTACTCTGCCTTGGAACCGATGTACGACTTCGTGCCAGTAGCGGTGGAGACTGCGGGACCATGGGGCGCGGAGGCCAGGGACTTTGTTAGGGATTTGGGTCGACGACTGAGGGAAAGGGGGTGCGATCCTCGGTCCGGGTCGTTTGTGGCTCAACAGATTTCCCTGGCCATCCAGCGCGGCAACGCCGCCAGTATTATGGGAACTTTTGAGCCATCTACGATCCGGGGCGGTCCTTTATGTTAAGTCCATTTGACGAAGCCTGTGGCGGATTTCATCTCTGGTGTCTCTGTGTTGTGATTGTTTGTTTTTGTACGCACCTGACGAAGCCTGTGTTGTGGATTAGATTTTGTGGACTGTTTGTGCCTAGGTAATTTATTTTATGAATAAATGATCTTTTCATTTGGAGATGTAAAAGGTATCTGTAAAAAGTCTTAACAATACAATATTTTATAATACCTACGTTGGTATCAATTTAATCAATCAATCAATTATTTATTTCTAAGAATATGGTCCATTAAATGTTAGTAAAATTATTTATTTCAGCATATTCTGCCAACATCGGCGTAGAAATATTTTGGAGAAATTTAGTTAATAATTAGTAACATCAATTAACATTATTGACTAATACAAATATTATTAAATTATCAAATGAATAATATTAACATTCTCATTAAAATAACAATTATTAAAAAGCTTAGCGAGGCTAGTGCAACGATGCAGCGCAACAGGAATCTACCCTAGTCTTTTTAATTTACAATATATAGTTACATCTTTCATGGTCATTATTCTCTTCATTGGTTTCAGTTGTCATGGCAACTGTCATGTTTACGCAGCTCTGGAAACATTAACCTCTTGAAATTTGAACCTTTAACAGAACGATCAGATACCTAAGTCACCAAAAATTGGAACAGCAAAACTTAGAACACTTTAATATAGTACTTATTTGACAGTTGCTGTGGCCAATTCCATCATTCGCCACTAAAAATTCCGCTTCCGCTCTTGCATTAAGCCGTTTAAAACGAGCCCCTTTTGTATTATCTTTGATAGGCTTGAGTTGACAAAGACAGGGGTAGCCGACATTACGGATACGGATATTATTAGGGAACCTATTATGTTGCAGAACCGGGAAATGTAGAGATTAAACAATAATATGCGGAAAGGATAATGGTTACGACGTTAATAACTATTATGCAACTGCTATGTTGCTAACACGTGTATTTTTAGGCTCAATTATGTACTTCCTATTTTATCTACATCCATATATTAAATCATATCTAAATCTGTTTCATGTGCAAGCGTTGCGGTATATGAAACACGCTAGCCGGCGGATGCATGACTGACGAGATACCCCGGCCAGTGCGGCGGCGCGCACCTGTGGTGCAAAGTTGTACGTGATCCCATAATTGCATCAACTGTGATGTGGTTACGACACGCGCGCGCGGGGTCGGGGGCGTGCGCCGCGGGGCACGGTTTATGAACACATTACAGAGGATTTACTGTATGGGTGTCAGTGGCGGAGCGTCCATACAACTCGAATCCCACCGGCTTATGCATGGCACGGCACCTACTTTTCGGCCAATCCAGTTCAATTACTACGGCTCATGAAGATAAGAAGGCAAATTATTTCCGGCTTCCCTAAGAATATTTTTGACGCGCCTCTACTGATGTGTGTAGATGAATCTATTGACATACAGCCTAGTGTTCGGGAATTTTACTACATAGCTGTCACTGTGTTTTTCTGTACATATGCGGAAAGGATGATAACACAATACATCATTCGGTTATTTTGGCACTCTTTGCGGGAGGCCCATTTCCAGCAGTAGAAGTCTACATAAGAATATAGTAAAAAAAAGAACGTTTATTGTCGCAAAAAAGAGAAACACAATCGGGAGTACACAAACTGGCAATATATGTATACACAAAAAAAAAACAATTAGTAGTACGCAACACTATACAAGTATGATTAAATCTGTGCGTGTTACAACGCAGAATGCAGATTCCATGCCGCTACTTGCCTGGCCATAGAACTTTTCCAACTTGTTTAAATGTAAGGCAATTACCATGGAATCATGGATACCTAGCAGTGGCGGCGCGTCAAAAATATTCTTAGGAAAGCCGGAAATAATTTGCCTTTCTTATACTTCATGAGCCGTAGTAAAAGAACTGCACTGGCTGAAAATTAGGTAAGCCGGTGGGAATCGAGTTGTATGGACGCTCCGCCACTGATACCTAGAGGAGATACGAGTATACTGTCCAGCAGAAGGACACTGAATTGAAACAAAAAAAAGTTTGCAGTGTTAGAATAAGGGTTTTCGGAATATAAATTCAGAAAATAATACTGTTATGTTCATAATACAACGGGCAAAAGTTAGTGGCGTAATGAAGATTGATTACTAGACCACACGCCCGACTGAGCTACGGTAACATCGTTATGAAGCTGTCAGCGGTACAAGAGATGAAAAGCATTTTTTCACCTTATTGAAACGTAAGATGATTTTTCACGCCGACTTATGAACAAACTTATTCGTCCAAATTGGTTTTTATGTTGGTTTTATCAAATTTTTCCAATAAAATTACTTTTTATAAATGTACATTTTATATAATGATTTAATCATTTTAACAAGCACATATCGCCTCTGGGTACCTGTTCTTAATTTACGCCATGATACAATTTATATACTTCGCCCGGTATGGCATTCCGGTATACCGGTTAGTAGTGTGGGTGACACAAGCTGCTATCGAGCATATCGATCGTCAGTGTGAGTGTGGCGTCGACAGCGATGGCACTTGTGTCACGACAGGCAGGCACGCCTTGTTTTCTGAGACTATATTTTTATGATTACTGTACATAAAACTACATATATGCTTAACTGAGTGAACTCAGAAGTATGTATATGAAAAAACCGACCAAGTGCGAGTCGGACTCGCGCGCGAAGGGTTCCGTACCATTATTTATTAAAACGGCAAATAAATCATTTATGTTGTATCGGAGCCCCCTTAAATATATATTCTATTTTGTTTTTTAGTATTTTTTGTTATATAGCGGCTACAGAAATACATTATCTGTGAAAAATTCAACTATCTAACTCTCACGGTTCTTGAGATACAGCCTGGTGACAGACGGACAGCGGAGTCTTAGTAATAGGGTCCCGTTTTACCCTTTGGGTACGGAACCCTAAAAAATGCCCTATGGCTTAGCCCCACGTGTAAAGGATACCACGGACACTTTCATTTAAATTTCTTAAGTCACACCTGGTCATAAAGCGGCAATTACATAAAATTTTGTACTTAACATGGGCGGTAATAAAGAAAGCCTCAGATCGCATATTTATAGCCCTTGCCTTCGGTTCGGGCGTCAAATACCTGCGATCTGAGACATTCTTTGTTTTACCGCCCTTGTTAAGTAATGTACTATTTTGCAAGCAAAGGCTTTGTGGAGTTTGTGGTAAAGAAATGAAGGCAACGCCAAGCGGTGTAACCATAACGGTTAATTTGTCTACCATGACTTGTTTCAGGAGAGACTTATACAGGTAGGAGTAAACTGAACGACATGTTAAGGATCCTCTATACTCGAGGGTAAAGTAAATAAGAAAACATCTGACAGTAGTCAGAACCTACAATACTTACTACATAGGCCAGGAAGGCCCCCCACGAGGTGGGCTGATGATCTGGTTAAGGTCGCGGGGATCCGCTGGATGCGGGCGGCCCGTGACCGCTCTTTGTGGCGCTCTCTGGGGGAGGCCTATGTCCAGCAGTGGCCGTCGTTCGGCTGATTATGATGATGATGATGATGATGAGGCCAGGAAGGAACGATTACCTGCCGACTTAATGTTATTGTATAGTGCTTCTATCGAATATATGCGAGGATAAAAGGCGTAATTAAAGGCACATTACAAAAGCATAACAACCTTAAACTGTTGATGCGAACCATTATATTTCATTGTAAAATAATAAGATAAAAAAATGAAATTCTATAAATTTGATAATATGCGTTACAAAACACGTGCAGAAAAAATGCTATAATTGTGAAGAATCCCGGTTGTGTTTAGGAAACATTCGGATATAAATAATTTCCTTTGTCTTTAACATTGTGTAATAATTGATTGCTGTTATAAATAATTACGATTCACGAATATGCTTTTTTGGTAGTTACACCTGTACCACAAAAATTAAGTTGCATAAAACTCTCAAAAATTACTATCACATTATACCATAATCGATTTAGACGCAGCTTCTTGCCACTTCAGCAAAGAACGTCATCGCGTTTAGAGCTTGTGGTCGATCCTTCATATGCCTATGCTATTATGTATCCGTACACAATAACTAATAGTTACACAGGCCGGTTCATTACCCACACATCGAGACCGGTAAACTAACATAGCGTGTAACTTTAGCTTAACTTACTGTTAATACGTATAATTACGTGCTGACTTTCCCCCATCGGTTCTAACACGAGACTATTGCATTTTTCTTAAATACTATATACGTAGTTATTTTCTTAAATACTATATAGTAGAGAGAGACTGGAGGCATTTGAAATGAAATGTGGTGTTGGAGAAGAATGGAAAGGATTAGTTGGACGGAGCGAAAAACGAATGAAGAGGTTTTAAGTATTGTGAAAGAGAAGAGGACTATGCTTAAAACCATACAGAACAGGAGATGACGAATGTTTGGACACCTGATACGGCACGACACCTTTTTTGTGAACATTTTGGAAGGGAAAATTGAAGGAAGAAGGGGAAGAGGTAGACCCAGATTGACGTACTTCAATCAAGTGAAGGAGAAAATTGGTGCCGCGTCGTATCAGGACGCTAAAAGAATGGCAGAGAACCGAGAAGACTGGCGATCTCTTCACCGACAAGAGCGTAGCTCTTAAGTTTGATGATACCCTAGCATACGGCTTGCCTGGTGGTAAATAGATATAGTACTTTCATCTCACGAGCGCGGGTTGGCCATAGTTGTAGTTGTGTTGTGACACCTACGAACACATAGACAACTCATAGCTCCTACGCTGACGCACACATAGAAAATGTGCATGTATAGCTCAACACACAACCACGGCTCACCCGCGCTCGTAAGATAAAACTACTCTACCACAACCTTTGAACGCCTTGCAGGACAATAAGATGGGCGCTCGTTGCGTACCCATTTTGGCATGATGTTCTGTTGTATTGACAGCTTCGTTACAATCCATACACTTTTGGGGTAACCTATGTTTGAAGTAGCGTATTGTTTCTTTCTTGTGTATTATTTTGATAAAGCTTTCTCTTACACATTTAAACAGACTGCGAATGTTATGTTTGAGTAGATATAACCTATATATACGAGTATGTATGTACTTATGAAACTACCTATATTGATGAAACACGTAAAAGAGGATATTATGTATATATGGATGTATATAAACTAGTGTATGTAAATGTAGATAAACTAGTGGATGTAGATAAACAAGTGTATACATAATACTTAGGTCTTACATCTGAAATCTAATTATGAAACTCGCTTCATAAAACCACACTCGTGTTTTAAAGCCTCTTATTATGTAACAGTTACATAAACTACTAAAAATCATAAACATTTTGCTATCAAATAGTCTCCATTACCATTCTATCATTAAAATCAGCATTTATTTCAAACTCGGATAAAAGGTGGCCGTTATACCGGGGTGACCTAGAAATGTGCGGGATGCACTTTTTGCATCGCTGCGGTAACTCTTTATTGCGCTCATTAGGCGTCTGTGTATTCTGGGTGAACTCTGGCTTAATGGAAGACAGCGAGGCTGTGCTGAAATGTTATACCTAGGTAGTTTAATACTTTGATATTATAAGTCTAAGACTATGATAAGTTAATTTAATAAATGAAAAATAAAATATAAATAACATTATAAAAACAGGCTAAACTAACTATAAACTAAAACTAAACACACGTGGAAACGAGTAAGTATATTATTACAGTACAAGTTGCAGAAAGTTTCCAAAGAAGTCGGGAAAGTTCTCGGAAATTTCTAGAAACTTACACAAGAATTTTAAGAAAGTTTCATTATTTGTAAATTCCAAAATTTCCCTATGTAGAAAAATTCGCAATTTTTGAAACTTTCCGTAGGCAAACAATGAGTATATTAACTTTCTGAACTATTTCTTATACCAAAATCAACTTTACATTATTAGTATGCATACATTATTTTTAATACGGGTCTCTTCTATTTAAGGCGACTTCCTGACTTGACGGGGCGGGATCGATATGTGACATTTTCTTCTTTGACGTAAACTTACTGACGTCGCAAAGATTCCCACTTGATTTATAATACTGTCAGTATTACGTTTGCGCAGTAGTAATATCATGCGCAGAAGCGAAGCTGTACCGCCTTCGCATCGTCGCGCTACCGCGCATCCCGCGCCAGTCAGGAAGCACTCATTTAAATGTAGGGGCGTAGTAAAAAATGGTATCGCATCGACTGACAGCTGACACTGACATTTGACACTTTTCTCATATCGTACTGCCTCCGCACCGACAAATCAGGAAGTCGCCTAAGAGTTTACTACTCTTGACGGTGGAGCAATCGCCAGCGTTTCTGTCGTTCGGCTGTTAATACGGGTACTTAGTGATTTTTTTGGGATTTCACTAAGTTGATCAATTGAGCGTAGAATTGTGAATATAGGTCTCACTAAAAATATTGACTAAACAAAAAGGTACCCATGTGAAGTTTAAAACTTGAAAAGCAAATCCTAAGTCAAGACATCAAGTTTAGTCATATACACTCACAGCACAGTTTACAAATTCCTAAACTCGCAGAGTACTACAAATCCAGATCCAATAAAAATGCTTCGGGCATTTCTGAGCAAACGAGACGCAAAATAACGCCAAATCAAATCTTACAACTGGAGGTCGATGCGAGATGCGACTCGACAATTCATTTTACAGTATGATATCTACATATATATGTATTGTACATAGCTGAGCGCTCCCGTGCTTTGGATATAACCTTAAGCCGTTGCTCCCGGCGGCTGTACCTATATGATAGCAGTCGTTAAGCCCAGTTAGAGGCTTTCGGGCGGCTTGAGAACTTCTAACAGTCAAGTAGCCCACTCACTTGACGAGCCTAATCCCAATAAGGTCTAGTTTCCCCTCGGGTTTGAAAGTCACAGGGCAGTCGCTTACGTAAAAACTAGTGCCTATGCCAAATCTAGGAATTATGTAGCGGATCCCAGGCATCCATCAGGATGCAACTGTACTGGGATAATGCTAGGAGGATGATGATGTTCTATTTACGTATGTACATACTTAAATGTGTTAGTAATAACATACGCAAATCCTGAAGATTAAAAGCTGATTTTCAATAATAAAACCGGCCAAGTGCGTGTCGGGCCACGCGCAAGGTAGGGTTGCGTAGTCGTCCACCCGTTACATTATGTGGACTAAAAAGTTCGCAAACTTATATTTACTATGTTTTTGACAGAATTAACAACATTATCTAAGGCATCAATGGAAATTGTACGAAAGTTTGCTTTTGCAAGGTACATTTCTGAAGTTCGACTATTACTCGTTAACTAGTAATGTCTACTTAGCTGTGATAGTTTTCCTTTTACATTCATCGTATATACTACTACCATGATTTTTTTTACATGCCTAGTAGCCACCGTTTAACTGGCAGGGGGGGGGACACTTGACCAATGACCATAACAAAAATTATCACTTCAAAGCTTAATATCACGCTAACCAATTTTTTAATCAAAAAATGCTTTTGGAAACCTTATAATATTTTTGACAGAGCTATCCAACGATACCCAACACGATGGGGTTTGCCAGAAAAAAAAAATTCACCACCCCTTTACATTTTTTTAAAGATTTTATTCTACCGTTTTGTCGGCGTCATTGATATGTATACTCATGCCAAATTACAGCTTTCTAGTACTAACGGTTACTGAGAAAAACGGGGGTCGGACGGACGGACGGACGGACATGGCGAAACTATAAGGGTTCCTTGTTTACTACGGAACCCTAAAAAGTGACAAAACAAATTATTTTTATATACCGCTATCAGATTCGATTTCAAAATGTCGAGTCAAATCGGCTCAATCCAGTTCCAATTGCAATTTCGCTCACGTCGACGAAGTATAATCAGGTTTTTGATATCTTCAAACTCCGATCGTGGATGAATAACTTTAACGGCGGTGTCTCAGCATCGACAATTTACGGGGAATTTTGTAGATAAGAAAAACCGGCCAAGTGCGTGTTGGATTTCGCACAGGGTTCTGAACTAATCTCAAAATTAATTTGTTATTAGTATGAAAAATAAAAAATGATTTAACAATATATTATGTCTGGAAGAGATCGCTCATTAGCGATAAGACTGCATGTCGTTTGCCTCTACTCATTGGCATTATGTACTAAAGAATATTTGTATTTTATTGTATATTAGTACTAGTTGGTACAATATACGTAATTGTAAACATTATGGCCAAATTCAAGTTCATAGCTCAATCGGAATGGAAGTTAGAATACATTTTTGTGACAGACGCCGGCCGGACGGATCAGCAAATTATTATAAGTTCATTTTGCACTTAACCTCAATGAAATAAAGTTCAAGTTCGCAGTCATTCATTTTATCCTTGAATGGCTTGAAGGTATTGGACCAATCACTCTCCAAAATGAGAACAGACCCTCTAGGGACCTGTGAAGGCCGTATTCTATCAGGTTGTCAAAATATAAATCCGCCATTTCATGAAATAAGTTTAATTGTTATTTACAAATGAAAATATGTATTATCCATCAATTATATATTGTCCATCAGAATCTACGACTTGCTGCCAACGCGTAGCCAAAGCACGGATGCCACGCTCGTAGAACTCCTTAGGGTTTTTACCGAAGAAGTTAGCTAGTTCAACTTTAAGATTCTCTTCATTATCAATTTTTTTTTCTTCCAAATGATGAGCCAATGACCTAAAGAGATGGTAGTCTGTTGGTGCAAGATCCGGCGAATAAGGAGGATGTGCAATTACAGTCTAGCCAAGTTGCAATAATTTTTCATGAGTTTGTTTGGCAATATGTGATCTTGCATTATAATGCAAAAAATATATTCTGTCCCGTTTTCCTTTTAATTTCTCTGCCACTTGATCAAGTTGTGAACAGTATAATTGAGCAGTAATTGTGCAGTTACTTGATAAAAGTTCCCAGTGTATAACGCCACTTATTCCCCACCACACACTTAACATAATTTTTTTTCTGCCCAGGTTAGGTTTCGGCGTCACTCTAGGTTTTTGTCCGGGACTAAGCCATTGGCGTTTGCGTGTATGATTTACATAGCAAATCCACTTCTCATCGCCGGTGATCAGGTTACGAAGCCATTCAAAATTTCTATGAAAACTCAAATGTTGTAAACATATGTCAACCCTAAGTTGTCGCTGAGATGGTGTTAAATCATATGGTACCCACACTCCGCTTTTCCAAGTCTTGCCTAATTCATGAAGATGGTTAGCGACTGTGCTGTGGGAGCACCCGAGCTGTTCAACAAGATCACGTACAGTAGAACGCGGTTCCTCTTCTATTAGGTTTTAAAAAAAATCCAAATCAACTGCCGACGGTCTCCTCTGGTGCGGTTCATCTTCGAGGTCAAAATTGCCTTCACGAAATCGCTGGAACCAACGTTTTGCAGTGTCATAACAAAGCGCATCTTCGCCCATCGAAATACATAAATTGCGTACCGCTTCCGATGCTTTGTGGCCTAAACGGAACTCGTGTAGCAAAAGCAGTCGGAGGTCTCTGCGAGTAATGTCCATTTTTGAAGTAGTGCGATCGGTATCGAAGTCACAGACAGAATGTTCCACACGCTCGTGCGCTGGCCTTTATATAGGCGTGACGTAGACGTTTCCAGAAAATTCTGTGTTGTTATAGAAAGTGTAAGAAAAAGTGGCGGTTTTATAATTTGACAACTTAATATAAGTGTAATGCTTACCGAACACCATTAGGTGATTAAACTCACTTAATTACTGTCTCGCATTTCTATTCCACTTGACAGTTCCTGTAGTAGGTCCTTCCGTTTCATGTTAGCTGGGGTTGTAGTTGGGTTTATAAGCGCGTGTACATTATTTATTTTGTGTATCGCTAAGGCGATATATCGATTGAAAGATACACCCTTTGTTTTTCGCTCACGACAAAACGGGATGCAACCCTCGTCGAGAATGGCTTTTTAGACAAATCTCGTTAAATATCTGACTGTGTGCAGGTTTATTAAATTTCCTCTTGTCAGTACCTAGATGAGGTAAAATGCCATCATATTAACTTAATCGTGTTTTTTAATAATGCGTTGTTTTAGTAGGCTGAGGAAAAAAAGGAAAATATAGACTCAACTTTGGATTTATTTTCTATCGAGAAAATTTTAAGCAATCATGTTTCAGTATTGTCAGTACCACAATCATTTATAGTCGAGAATCATATAATATCTGAAAATCAGCCCCTACTGTTTGCTAGTCTGGGCAGGACAGCGTTTCAAAGTCTCCAAATTTCTCAGTGTAGCGTCTTAAGGGGACGAGGCCTGTTGCTGATTTGTTTTCGTTCTCATTTGACGAAGCCTGCGTTGCGGGTATTCACAAGATGGATTTATTTAGTTACTAGTTATTGCCCGCGACTTCGTCCGAGTGGAACTCGTTCATCGCGATAGAATTAAGTAATCGCTTTTTACTTATATCAGGCGCTTGCCTAGTCATCGCTTTTTCAACAAACTTCCACCCCCTTAAGGGATGATTTCCGAAATAAAAAGTATCCCATGTCTTACTCCGGGACTCAATCTATCTCCATACCAAATTTCATGTAAATCGGTTCAGCGATTTAAGCGTGAAGAGGTAACAGACAGACAGACAGACACACTTTCGAAATTATAATATTAATATGGATTTACTGTAATAAATGGATGAAGTTGGGAGGTTATGAGGGAATATTGGGTTACTACGCCAGTCCATAGAGTAGCTTTTTGTGCATGTACTTATAAACTTTGAGGTTCAGCTTTTGCCTAATAGCCTAAGAGCGGTACGGTTGCGCTGTATGAATTTTGAACATTAATTCATAACAGCTACTTTTTTTGCACCAAAAAATTTGTTAAAGCAATTAGATTAGGTATTCTTTAATAAAACACGTAGTCCACCAACGTGACTGTAGAAAATATTAAAAAATAATCTATAAAAAATCCTTAAAAATCGGGCGAAAATGGTATAAGCATTTACTTACTTTATGACATACTATATATATTTATATTCTTTGTGATACATGAAAAATCAACCGATTTTTGTTAAGGCAACCTCGTAATATAATAATTTTTAATACAGAAATATATAAAATTCAATTACGGCTATGGTATATAAGCTAACATTACAGTTATGGTTTATATATATCTTTCTTATATGTATTAACCCTTTTTATACTGAAGCTACCCAAAATATCTGGAGCTTTATTTTCTTTGAAAAAGTCTTGTGAAATTAATATATAAGCCAAACTCACTACGTTGACTTTTCATGAAGGCCACATTGAAGAAGGTGTAATGCTAATGAACCCTATAAATACCTATTAAGTGATTTCAAATGCATCTTCATTAATAGTAGGCGCGAGAGGGGAATACGCGGGGTGAGCGGAGGTGTGCAGCACAGCGAGAGGCGCGCGGGTGGGTGACAAGCAAGTGTGTGTGTAGGTACTTTACTTTTATCGGCGGCTTCGGTGCGGCCCTAAGCTTAATGTTCTATTAGGTATATGTAAATAGTGTAATTTAAACAACTTATTATTAGGTTCAATAGTAGCTATGAAGTATGAATTAAAAGTTAAAACTAAGTCATTTAATAACTTTAAATTTTGTATATAATCTGACATCTAAAACGACACAAAACCGCCAAAATGATTTTGAAATAGATATAAACCGATTGTGTTACTGAATAAAACATTTTTATTTATTTATTTATCATTTATATAATTTATCGATTAAGAAATCGCGGACTTTGTGTACAACCTAACCTACACGCCTATAATAAAAGTCCGCTCATCCGGTGCATTCGTAGGTGTAGGTAGGTACTAAACAACTACGCTGTCGGCCGGATGGTAGGTATATTGAGACCATATATTCGTGACTCGTACTTTGCACACACTTTATTAACAGTACAGTTGAAGACATAAATTAGGTATACATAAAAAGTAGAACATGTATACGTATCGACATAAATTCTTAGAAAGATGATGCCACGCTAAATTATGCCTTATAGGGACGCTTAGAAGTAGGTATTCGTTACTTCGCACGCCGCGCAGGTCGAAGCCCTTCGCGATCTTGAATTACATATACGGCTCGGTGTTGCGTAAATAAGTATGTCTTGATTCAACCAACAAGTAAATAGGATGACAAAATATTACATCGTGCTAATTATTTTATATAAGTAGTATAGAATAGATACGCGGCACACGCATGTTTTATAAAGCTCATATCACGGCAAAAGTCACCAACCAGAGATAATAAGGGCTACAGGCGGGTGACCGTAACAAGGAAAGTTAACTAGGTGTTTTAAAAATTTTCGTCTCCCAAAGGGTTGAAAATAGGGGTTAAATATTGTATGGGGATCAATTTTTTTTAAATAGACAAAACTGGTTTGTTCGTTTCTGCAGTCATTTCTGTCAGTACATATCAACGCACAGCCCAAACCGCCGGTTCTAGAGATTCCTTATATGGTCTAGGGGTGCACTAAGGAAGGAATTTTCAAAATTCGTCCCCTAAGGAGATAAAATGGGGGTCCAAAGTTTGTATGGGGAAACAAGATTAGTCAGACTATTTTATTCAAAACTTCACAGGAGTATCCTAACAAAATAAGTAAAAACGTGTCTCCAGTTTTTTGAAAATTCAACCCCTAAAAGGGGGAAATGGGGTGACAAAGTGTGAAAATCGACAATGGGTATTGTTTCTGTGGTTTATCGGGTCGCTAATTACGAAAACTACAATGATTTTAAAATCCAACGTCGCGGACATGAAATACCATCTCCCCTGTCGGGGTGAAATGGGGTTGAAATTGAAATAACTAAATATCAATATGGGTGTAGTTTTATGTTTTTTTTTTCAATTCAATTCATTTATTTACCATAAACACAATTAAATTTGGTTTACACTGAATTTTCGGACGTCATATACGAAAACGGTATCGATTTTAAGATGTAATATTGTGGAAATGAACATTCTTTATCTAAATATATAAAAAAAGAAACTGACTGACTGACTGACATATCAACGCATAGCCCAAATCGCTGGTTTTAGAGATTCCAAATTTGGCACGTAGGTTCCTCATAAGGTACGGTATAGGTAAGGTATAGCTAGGGGTACACTAAGGAAGGATTTTTCAAAATTCATCCTCTAAGGGGTGAAATGGGGGTCCAAAGTTTGTATGGGGAAACAAGATTAGTCAGACTATTTTATTCGAACCTTCACTGGAGTACTCCTAACAATAAATAAGTAAACACGTGTTCCCGGTTTTTTGAAAATTCAACCCCTAAAAGGGGGAAATCGGGTGAAAAAGTGTGAAAGCCGTACCGTACTATTAAAGATATATACCACACTAGCTTTTTCCCGCGGCTTCGCCCGCGTACTAAACGTAACTTTAAACAGCCGACAAAAAAAGATGATTTCAGTTTGAATTTGACCCAACCAGAGGTATGTATTTGTCCGCGATTATCACGCGTTTTGCTGAACCGATTTAGGTGCGGGTCGGAAAACTATTTGTTACGTTCTGGAGGTTTCGGTATACGAATTTTTATGCCGCCATCGACTTACTACTACTTAGAGATTATAATTACTACTCTTGAATAAAAGTACATATCTGTCTCCCTTAAAAGAAGGAAATGTGGTCTCAAAGTCTGAAAATCAATATGGGTATTATTTTCAGACTTTGTGACCACATTTCCTCCCTTTAAGGGTTGAATTCTCAAAAACCTGAAAAACTTGTTTACTCATTAACTAATCTTGTTTTCCCATACAAATTTTTACATCGTTTCACCCCTTCGGCTGTTAATTTTTACCTTATAAGGAACCTACTTGCCAAATTTGTTATATAATCTAGAACCAGCGGTTTGGGCTGTGCGTTGATCCGTCAGTCTGTGGTAGTCAGTCAGTTTCTTCTTTAACATATTTAGAAATGTTCATGTCCACAATATTAAATCTTAAAATCGATGCCATTTTCGTAATTAACGTCCCAAAAAAACCATGAAAACGACACCCATATTGATATGTAGACATTTCAACCCCATTTCACCCCGACTGGGGAAATTGGTATTTCACGTCCGCCACGTTGGATTTTAAAATCATTGTTGTTTTCGTAATCAGCGACCCGATAAACCATAGAAATAATACCCACTGTCGATTTTCAGACTTTTACACCCCATTTCCCTCTTTTAGGGGTTGAATTTTCAAAAAACCTGAAACACGTCTTCACTCATTTATTGTTGTGATGTTTCGAATAAAATAATCAAACTAATCTTGTTTCTCCATACAAACTTTGGAGCCCCATTTTACCCCCTTAGGCGATGAATTTTGAAAAATCCTTCCTTATTGCACCCCTAGACCTTATAAGGAACCTACGTGCCTAATTTGGAATCTCTAGAACCAGCGGTTTGGGCTGAGCGTTGATATGTCAGTCAGTCAATCAATCAGTCAGTCAGTTTCTTCTTTTATATATTTAGAAGAAGAAGATTATACGTAAACATCATATACTACGCAAATAAACAAAATTTCCTACGCCGCAAACAAATTTTACATAGTTACTCAAACTCAATATCATTTTAAAGGTAATGAATGAGTAGGTAAATAATAATAAAATGTCGCACTCGGCCGAGCGGCGGCCTCAAGCACGCGTGTTTTAAGTTTTAACCTGCCTACTCAATCCCTACATTCTCATCTCAGATAATCCTTAACAATAAGTCAATAAAGTCCAAATCCGATTGCAAACGTATGCTGTACATTAACGAATATAAATAATATTCGCTTAATTCATATTCCGTTGATATTCTGAGCTTTAAAGCCAACGGCAAAATTGCAATCACGGACTTTGTATTTGTATTTAGGCACCGTCATCAATGCATTCGTTATTCATATCAAAGTCATAGTAAGTAATAATAATAAACAGACATCGGAGCGAGGCGGCGGGGGCCGGCCGCAAGCGCCGCGCGCTTGTTTCGACATGGCTACTTCCATCTCGTTGTGCGTTCTAAAATAATCCCTGATAGTAAGGCAATAAAGTCCAAATCAGATTGCACGTGTGTGCTGTAATTAAGCAAATCAACGAAAACAAATAACATATGGGGTTCATTCCTATTCCATTGACATTCTCAGGGCTTAAATTAAAAGTCCACGGAAAAATTGGAACTGATATATTTTTTCTACTAATGTTAAATACGCGATTTGTAAAAAACTATTTACCAAATATTTAAATAGTTTCATTTTCAATGATAATTCTGAGAAACAGTCCTTGTTTTTCATGTGTTGCTATAAAAAGCTTATATATAATTTTCTTTTTAATAAGTTGCAGAAAAACTGAAAATACCTGTTTGATTAAATTTCTCTTATTTCCCGTTGCATATATGTTTCGATTCGGATCGTAAGCATCAAAACAGACCTAAAGATAGAAGCATTCTCAATAAAACTACTTATACCATATTTGCTGTGAAAAATCAACAGTTTTTGGGCACCATTTTTTTTATCCAACTTCCGGTGGTAGATTCGCAAATTTTAAAAATATTGATTCTTGACGAAATACTGTTAGTATTACATTTGCGCAGTAGTAATATCATGCGCAGAAGTGGACCAGGTACCGCTTTCGCATCGTCTCGCTACCGCGCATACGGCGCATAGTAAAAAGTAGTACTGAGTTGACTGATATTTGACAGTTTTCTCATATCGTACCGCCTCTACACCGATAAATCAGGCAGTACTGGTCCGCTTCTGCGCATAATATTACTACTGCGCAAATTTAATACTGACAGTATTCTGTCAAGTGGGAATCTTTGCGACATCAGTAAGTTTACATCAACGCAAAAAATGTCACATATCGATCCCGCCCCGCCAAGTCAGGAAGCCTTAGGAGTATTTTAGTAACTACTTGTAGTAAATGAGGGTTGGTTGATAGGTTTTATTGTAGCTAATATCTGATCATTTAACTAATTTGGACTTTTCTGTTTCAGGTACTTAAATGGGTATGGGTACAGTGAATAATAATTTTAAGTCACGCCTGGCCATAAAGTGGCGTCCAGACCGCGGAATATCGATTTTGATGAAATTTGGTATGGGGGGTTTTATACAAACAGCAAACTAGAATTTGTCTGTATTTTACCTCTATCTTGTGTACAACAAAGTATTTTCATGCATACATTATACACAGTAGTACGTAGAGGTGACTAACGACTCGTCGACTCGATCGTTAAAACCGGATCAACTTAAGTACTTAAGTAAATAAGCATTAGAACCTTCAAACATAAACATTAGAACCACAAAGTTTCAGCTATCCCAGAACTATTTAGGCACAATCAACGTCCGTCGTAAATTCATGCTGTTTTAGACAGCGAGACCAATTTGTCCAAGTGTTCCACAAATATCTGCGACTCCATCTGTTCCGGAATAATACAAAGTTTCCCGGCAATCTGGCTACAATTGCGAGTGAAAATATAGGTTCGCTCGTTCGTAAGTTTTTTCATTAAGTTTTATGGACGGATTAGTTGGCGATTCTTATAATTGACTAATGGCTAATATAATAAATTATCTCCACGTTTATTAGTCAAAAACGCTCAACTAAGAGTGGAACATAGTTACGATTACAGATCCATCAACGCCGTCATATGGCGCCGGTAGGTATCTGCCATCCTATAGAATAATCAACCTAGTCCCAAACTAAGCAAAGCTTGTACTATGGGTACTAAGCGACGATATACATACTTATATAGATAAATAGATACTTAAATACATAGAAAACATCCAAGACCCAAGAACAAATATTCGTGTTCATCACACAAATAAATGCCCCGGCCGGGATTCGAACCCGGGACCTCCAGCTTCGTAGGCAGGGTCACTACCAAGCTAAAGCGGTCGTCAAACTTGTCAAATTTTTCATACAATCAGATTTTAACGACTACTGCTTTATAATGCTATTTTCTGTGTTGCTTTATTTACATGTATGTATTTATAATAACAAAATTGATGGCCGATAGTGCAACCCCGATAAAATTTTAAATTGTTTTCACTTGCAAAAAGTTTTTCTCTCGTAACTTATTTATAACTTCACAACCAGGCTTTTTAAGCCAGAAATAAAATCCTAACCTCAAAAATTCAGGTGCAACATTAATATAAATAACATGATCCCTGAAGGCGGTTTACGGCACGTTGCTCAGCGGCAGTAAAGCTGCAACTAACGAGTGTAATAAAATGACCTGCAAGCAAACACTGAAATACGAGACACAAAAATGCAAAGAACACTGTATTATTCTGAGTGAAGAATGTGGCTAGGAAATAAGCGAGTCAAAATCGCTTTCGCTTTCTCTGTGCTAATTTGGGATTGTATTTATAACTCATGACAACTCTTTGCCTAATTTCTGTCACCTCTCATCTGCTCCTTATGATTTGTGTTCACCGTAGATGTAATATTATGTGGTTACAGACTTCTTAAATTAGTTAAGGCACAAGTAGGTACAGTCAAGGGCACCAATACGTATACACTTTTTCACCTTATTCCATTGAAATAAGGTCCAAATTTTTATACATGTTTATGCCCTCGACTGTACTGTATTGTATTGTAACTCAAATATTAGAAGCTTTGTACGATTATTTTTAAAATAATTTCGCTTATTGTGTAATTTGTTGTTATAATGAAATACTGTTTACTCATAATGAAATAGAAATAGAAATAGAAAAATCTTTATTTCGACAACATGCTGGGAGTTATAATTACAATAAAATTACTTAAAGCTAGAAACAGTTGCGAAAATGGAGCCCACTCAGCATGTGTCGGGTCACAAAAGGTGTCCCGACGCTGGTTTTCTGTGGGTCCTGACAAAAAAGATGAGGTTGCGCGACAAATCCGCACAACAACTGTACAAACTGCATTTACAGAGACACTATGTCGATTATAATGATCGTCATTTTTCTCTTATTACCTACTTAAAAATATTTAACAAAAATATTTTTTCACTTTTAGGACTTTTAATGCAAATAGATACTTAAAGACAGTGTTAATACAAGAGTAAAACTACTATGAAATGAAAATAACTAAATGATTTATTGGTCACAAACACTGTGTTCATTAATAGGACATGATTGGTAGGTGTACATCCAAGTAATGATTGATAATACTTGTGTCAGGAGACCCCGAAAAACGACATATAACAATACAATACAATACAATAAAAATACTCTTTATTGTACACCTCACACGAATGGATCAGTTACATATAGAAACAATACAGTAACATGTAGGTAAAGGTAGACAACAGGCGGCCTTATCGCTAAAGAGCGATCTCTTCCAGACAACCTTTGGGTAGCGGAAAAAAAGAACATTAATTATGCAGTGGGTGGTGCAGAAATTATCATAAAACAGATACTGAAAGTTAATAAAATATACTAGCTTAAATAATACTATGTAAAAATACATACATAAATCATACATAAATAACAATAGCATAATACAAATAACAAGTGGTATTATAAATATATACATCAGCCAAAGACAAAATGTTTTTGTTGAAGTGCTTCTAATAAATTATCATTCATTCATTCATTCATTCATTCATTCATTCATTCATTCATTCATTCATATCATTCATACAAAACAAAGAATAGAAATCGGTAGTCGATACTAAGGGAGAGATAGATAATGCTCTTTGAGCAGGGATTTCAAGATATTAATATATATTAATATATAAAAACTATGTAAACCTACAAACCCGATATCCCCAAGATCCCCGCTGTAGGGAAGTAGTTTTTAGTTTTTAATATTAAGTTTATTTTTAATATATATATAACTTGTTGCTACGTTGAAAAGAATTCTACCGCTGACTTAGTGGCCACAATAAGATACGCAGATATTTCAAAGAAAAGTCGACATTTGTATCCTGCAAAGTACCGGGATATTCAAATATAAAAATTGTACCGGAAAATATGAGACGTTGTAAGTTGCAATTCTAAACTATTAGGTACCGTCTTGTTGGGGATTTTTTTTTACTTTATTATTATTATTATTATTATTATTATTTATTTATTCAGAAATAAAAACAATTACAGTTTATTACAAAATAAATGCGCCAAACTGTAGTGACCAGTTATAGTGTGTTACGTAGTTTAATACGTTATCTGAGTTGAATTGTTGATAATCGATTAAAGAGACGGGTCATTAAGACCCCAATACACACGTAAGACTTGCATGCGAGTTTCACTAAGTAGATTGCGTAAATGCGTTATAGTTCTGTGACCCACAGTATCTCGCATGTGTGTAAATAAAGCTAGTGTCACTTTTTTATATCATGACGGTCTCAAACAACCGTATGGCCTGTACAACAACTGGTAAACAAACACCGTGGCCTGCAGGCGCACTGCCGACCTTTTTTAGGGTTCCGTAGTAAACAAGGAACCCTTATAGTTTCGACATGTCCGTCCGTCCGTCCGTCCGTCCGTCCGACCCCCGTTTTTCTCAGTAACCGTTAGTACTAGAAAGCTGTAATTTGTCATGAGTATACATATCAATGACGCCAACAAAACAATAGAATAAAATCTTTAAAAAAAATTTTTTTAGGGTACCACCCCTTGATGTAAAGTGGTGGTGCAATTTTTTTTTCTGCCAAACCCCATCGTGTGGGGTATCGTTGGATAGCTCTTTTAAAAATATTATAAGGTTTCTAAAAGCAGTTTTTGATTAAAGAATTGGTTAGCGTGATATTAAGCTTTGAAGTGATAATTTTTGCTATGGTCTAGTGTCCCCCCCCCCCCCCCCCCCCCTGCCAGCTAAACGGTAGCTACTAGGCATGTGAAAAAAATCATGGTAGTAGTATATATGATGAATTTAAAAGGAAAACTATCACAGCTAAGTAGACATTACTAGTTAACGAGTAATAGTCGAACTTCAGAAATGTACTTTGCAAAAGCGAACTTTCGTACAATTTCCATTGATACCTTAGATAATGTTGTTCATTCTGTCAAAAACATAGTAAATATAAGTTTGCGAACTTTTTAGTCCAGATAATGTAACGGGTAGACGACTACGGAACCCTACCTTGCGCGTGGCCCGACACGCACTTGGCCGGTTTTGATTCGAGAATTCGTTGTATTAACACAAAATACAGGTATGCTACCTACTCTAAACACAGCGCATCCTCGCGAGCTCCGCTGACTTTACTTATACTAGGAAAACACCACTTACCAACTGACATTTTTGAAGTGAAAACTTCTTTAGCGGGGCTGAGCACTTTTTATGATGGGCAAAAATATTTAAACTCGCGACAGATTCGTAAGGAGGTCTCAATATAGTGGACGGAAGTACGCCTAGGACGCTCTACGACCATCAAGTTGACCCGTCGTGTCCGTCTTTAGACGAACACGTCAGGTCTCAATATAGTGGACGGAAGTACGCCTAGGACGCTCTACGACTAGCTAAGTTGACTCTTCTTAATATCGTATGATCTGTTTTAATACAAATAAGTACTAACAAACTTATGTTATCCTCCTCTCTTTCTACCGCGCGGCGAAAATGTATGCCTGCGCCTGCTGTTTCGTTTAAGCGGCGCAGGGCGCTTGTGCGAATGTGCGTGTGTGTTTGGTTTTCACTTCTGCCGGCAGTCCCAGAGTGCAACCCGTTGTTTTTTTTATAGTATATGTTACGTTATGTATTACGTGAGGTAGATTCAAACGGCACGTTTTGTAAAGGAAAATAACAGTTATTTATTCCTGACCCTCGTTCGAAAAGTTACGCAATTGCCCTCCAGGTTACAATTTAAACTGTTGTCCGCAGTAATTATGATAAAAACTTCTAGGACTAATTTCAGATACCCTGATAGAGCTTTAAGCTTGTTTCAGACTGTTGTTTTGAATGTTTTACTTTAATGTGAATGGTTTGCTCTAGCTCCAGCATCTAGCACAAATGACAAGTATGAGAATTTTGACAGTCCCTTTTAAGATGACAGCTAGATCGCTGTTGTATTTAACAAGGGGCTGACATGCTTTGCTAGAGAAAGATAGTCTTATTGCGATTCCTATATAAGGAAATAGAAAGGAGTGGCATGTTTTGTCTGTACCGCCGACCGAAAATTTTTTGATGGTCGGGTAGGCAAAGGCAAACTTCCATAAGCAATACATTGGACATGCAAACCGGCCAAATTACGTAGTACAAATTTTGTATGAAAATGAGCAAGTATATGAGAAAGACATAGCCCCGGTCGCTCGTTGGCGCATCTTTAACTACAGAGTATATATTATATCTATGGTATTAATTGATTATCGGTCAGTTAATTCAGGTCCACGCTACTCATCTTAAGTTTTACCAAAACAATATTTACTTACAATACACTACAAATACAATTTATTGCACACCCTAGTAAAAATACAAAATAGTTCAGAAACATAACATATCGAGATATGAGCAGAGTTAGGCAACAGGCGGTTTTATCGCTTAAGAGCGATCTCTTACAGACAACCTTTGGGCGGTTTTATCCTCTAAATACTGGGAGTAAAATTGAATTATTCTGTAATCCGAATATTCCTTTAAACAAGACGTATGTTTGTCCATAAGTATACATTAAAACTTGACATAAAATATACCAGCGCGAAATCGTGACATACATTCACAAATTGCACAAAAACTGGCCTTTTTCGGGACATAAATTTCAGGATTTCCCCTTCGTAGTTGGCGGCTTACAATGATAGTGGTAGCCACAGATACACTTGAGTAGATGTCGCATTTACTACTCCGATTTGTACGAAGACCGACCAACTATTCTGAATGAAAAAGGTGACAACACTGGGATAAATATTTTAGTAATGAGCAAAGACTATCGGACGTGTATAATGCTAGGCACTACACCAGAATGCGATGCTATTCGCAATTTTTCACAAATGGAATTCTTCTCAACAGCCATTCTAATACATTTACAATCGTCAATCTTCACAGTCCCAATTTTTACGCAAGAGAATTTCTGCTTATTTGCTGGTTACAAACGGTATTAAGTAACAAGAAGACGCGTATGGATGAAAACTAGGTACATGACATGATACGACAACTTATTTTCAATGCAAAGTGACTGTTATCTGAGACAACTAATCTTATAAATATAATTTGGATACAGTTTTAATACCTACTAATATTGATTCAAAAGTTGGAAAGACTGGGATTAGGACTCTCCTTACGTGACTGAGGGAACGTATTCGTTGTGAAGCGTTTGCGTGATCTAATACTAGATAATATGTCTGTCGTAGTAGCAATAAAGGTCCTTTAAGGCGGACTGGAAATTAAAAGCATAATTTATTTGTTGGACGGTGCTCACGGTGCACTAAGTAGACCCGTCTCCGCCGCAAGTAATTTGTACTATTACTCCACAGTGGTTTTGCAAATAAAATGAGACAGCTTGTTACGAATCATTCATAATCATAAATATATTTGCACATTATAATGTTCGCATTTGTATTGTTGTTGATATGCCTTTGTAGGGTTTCATCATCGAGTGCCTTATTTTATATAAAACTTTAATGTGACCGAAAAGCAACTAGATTAAATGGCTTTCTTCTTCTTCTTCTTCCTTCCCTTTCCCCACCTACGTCGGGTCTCCTTGTCAGTTTGCGCCAGAGTGATCGGTTCTGGGTTGTCTGCTCATCGATGTTAAGGTTCTTTAAATTTTAACCTACAATGATGCCCTTGGCCATATTTTAATAGGGTACGTAAATCTCCCAATAAAACGAATATCTTATGGATGGAGTAAATATTCCAAGATAGCGTCGGTGCTACCAGGTCTTGATCTGGGGAATTTTGGGAGACGAAAACAAGGCCATCAATAAACATTTGTACAAAGCTACCAACATGTCGAGGTTTGACTTTATCGACTGGGTTATATTATAGTAGGGGAGCCCACGATGCTAAATGTGGATTTACTCGAGCGTCGTTGGGACCTATTGGGTTTTGAAGATTAGATAATAGTAAGAAATATAGGTTATATGATGTCTATAACATTTTAAACTATCGCGCTTTACACAAATTCGTTTAAAGAAATCTTTTAAATATGATGTGTACCCCTCCGCCGGTGGGATGAGCGTCTACAAAAAAAAAACAGTTAAGTACACGAACATACTTCAAGACATCAAGACGTATCTCTGATAAGGGAAATATGTTAACTGGCCGGTTTGCATGCCAGAAATGGATGTAATTACATATAGTGTAGAACATTGGAGAAAATAAAATCCAGAAATCAGATTTTCAGAAAGGATGTTATATTAGACCTTAAAGAAGCCCCCTCGCACAAATCTGTCATTTTGGACGTGATTTAAGATTTCAACGGATTCCTTAAATAAATAAATTGAACATTTATAGAGAGCTTATACATGGTGGAGGTACTCAACAGATTGCAAGGTATCTCTTATATCTTAAACTGACGCGCTCGAGGAAATCACAAATTCTCCTCTTGGGCTTCTCTACATTATAAACAGTTTTTTAACGTCGACACGCTGGCGCGTCGTCAAACTGTCAAATTTGACACGTCTGTCAGATAGGTATTGTCAAATTTCGATTAGGTTAGGGTTCACTTACACCCCTCAGAGCGGAATAGGCACCCCGCGTAAATTATAATAATAATATGTTAACGTGGACGAAGTCGACGGCGAAAGCTAATGAAAGAAGAAAGAAAAACATTTTTAAATTTAATGTTAAATATCGAGGCTGCACTATCTTTGTAAAACAAAGTTAAATGTGGCAACTTTGTAAGGAGTCTTGCAATCATACTTAAAACTCCCGTCCGTTCACGAATGTCCCTCATCTCGTTCTTGATTCTGCCAATTTGTGAACAATTAGTTTGAGTGCTCCCTCCAATGCTCTTGGAATCATAAAGCCAGGCGTCTATATAGCCCTTAACGACTTACCACCTTGTGGTTCCAAGACAGACTGGTAAATACAATAAGCTCTCTTACCTCAATTTTGACTCTTAAGGGGAGGTATCCCCAACGCAACTGTCCCGCTCTAACATGCGTGAGTTTACAATTAACCATCCCGCTCTCTACGCAAGCTCTGCGCGCAGTTTTGTAAATATTTAGCTATAGTCATCAAGCCAGTCATTTTATCAAAGCAAACCCTGCGAAAATGTCTATAACTATTTACGATCTTTAATTGAGTACAAAAATTAAATGTTAAATATCAGTAATATAGCCGTAGTATTGAAAATACATTCGCGATTTTTTTTCTATCTAGTGAAATTCATCAGATCATGTAACTGACTGCGATTTTGACTAGACAAGATCCTCATGTAACACATATATTTTTTTTAGATTTTAAGACACTATATTCTATGTCTCAGATGGTTTTTAAAAACTCAAAAGTGGTAATACCCAGCCTTAAACAATTCCAAGTAATATGTAGGGCGTAATGTTGTTGCTTGGCTTTGATTATTTGACTGTTGCGTTTACTGATTCTTCTGAAGAAAATGCGCTACAATTTTCATGATTTACTTAATTAAACTTTTTATAATAAGATTTGTGGGCAATCTTACACCAATAGCACAAAATAAAGAATATACAGAAGGTCCGTTCCCGCCGTTCTTGAAAATACATACCTAAACTTGCCAGACTCACAGGGTTGCTTCTGTATTGATTCTGAATTTTAAAAAGGAGCAGATAAATTAAAAATTCTTCAACATGACATTTAAATATGAACCAGCGTATCTTGGTAAAAAACCGGCCAAGTGCGAGTCGGACTTCGCACATTTAGGGTTCCGAATCAACCTCAAAAATATGATTTATTCATATATTAGTATTTGTTGTAAAAATATACGTAATATTGAACATTGTCACCAAATTTCAAGTTCATAGGTCAATGAGAAGTCTAAAAATTCTTCGGAACAAATTTTGTGACATACGACGGACGGACGGACGGACGTCTGGGCGACACCAATAGGGTTCCGTTTTGACCCTTCGGGTACGGAACCCTAATAAATTGATGCGTGACCCGCTGCGAGTTGTGACTTGTGACCGGCGGCGGTCGAGAGCGCCAACAAAAATATACCTAATTAATTAGGTACCTACTTAACTAAACCATAGTACTACTTAAATACTGGCGTTTTACCAGCGAACGATAAGATGAATGTGTAATGGTTGATCGTCGTTATCAAACCGGCAAGTTTCAAAAAATTACCTACCTACCTAGGTATGGTAACTACCAAAATGAGAAAACCGTTTTATTTACCTTTCAATATCGTTTGAAAATTTGAAGAAAGTGTAGGCACCGTTTTTTGTTGTATTTAAGTGTATTTAAACAATAAAATACATTCCAACTGTAATAATATCGGTTATTCATTTTGACGTACGTGACATAAACTATCTACGTAGCGGCGAGGACGTCAAGTGATCAACGCGCGCACAACTAGCACTCGCGACGCGACAGTGACAGTCGCGACTAAGCTAGTCCGAAATCAACCGAGAATGCCTGTAAATGTTACGTCATTGTGCGTGCGGCGAAAATGGCACTTTGTACTGAGCGGACTCTCTGCTCCGGCGCGCGCCGCCGCTATTTACTTTGTGCCAATAGTCTCGTGTATCAATATTTGTATTATTTAGGGTATCCATTTTTAATAAATCATTTTATACATCTTACACAAATCGACCTAGTCGTAAACTAAGCTAAGCTTGTAGTGCTATGGGTACTAGGCGATGATAGTTAGTTATTATACTTATCTATATACTAGCTTTTGCCCGCAACTTCGTCTGCGTAGAGCTCGGTCATCGCGTTAGAATGTTATTGCTATTCTTTTATTTCAGGTGCTTACATAGTTATATATGTTCCATACAAACTTCTACTTCCTTAAGGGATGACTTCTGGGATAAAAACTATCCTATATCCTTTCCTGGGACTCAAACTATATCCATACGAAATTTCATCTTAATCGGTTAAGCGGTTAAACGTGAAGGGGTTACAGACAGAAAGACATGCTTTTGCATTTATAACCTGCCACGACTTCGTACGGGTAGGTCAATTTTTTATCTATTTTACTTAGGCATATTAAATCTAAATTTCTAGTCGCTCGCTTCAAATGTATTAATAATAATATTTCTTTCAGGTCATAGACCCATAAAACGTACCAACATTAATTACTTACTCTTTTTCCATACTAACATTCAACCCCCTTTTTGACACCCTTAAGAGATGAATTATAAAAAAAACTCAAACTCAAAACTCAAAGCTTTTAAGCCCACGGAGTTCAAAACATCCAAACATGTTTCAACACGTTCATTGTTATTGTGTTAACGTGTCGTTATCCTGAAGACACGTTCATTTGAACCGTGTCGTGTTTGTTCTGTGTCTACTCGAATGCTGACTCCGTTTAAAATTCATGAACCGAAAGTTTCACTTCAAGTTGTTTTCGCATTTCCTTTTGAAATTCATGAAGTAGAATTTCCACCTGAAATGTACTTTTGCCTGGATTACGAAGCGTAACGCGAGAAAATATGTACACTATTAGTCAGGGATCGGAACCGGTTTCCAAATACCGGTATTATTTTGTTCCTAAACCGGTTTGATTTCGTTCTTACATAATACCGGTTTATCAAAATACCTGTTAGTGAAAGAACGAATTATTTCGGTTATCAGTATTCTAGGAGAACGGAATTTTAACGTTCCGTGGAACTTTATTAAACCGGTTTAAAATGTCACGACTGTCACTTTCTCACTTTTGAAGGCTTTGTCGTCAGGTAATACCATCACCCGCGGGCCCCGCGGCGCGTGTGCGCTTATAATTTAGATTAGAAGCTAATTTATATGATGCCGCCGGAACGGAAAGTGCTACGGTAGTCGAGATGGGGCTCGTTTGTTGTGTTGTCTTGAGTACTTACCACTGGACCTGATGTCGAGGGTCTGATGATGCAGCCGGAAGAGAGTCACTGGAACTGCCTAACGGAAAGTGATAAAGTAGTCGAGTTTGGGCTTGTTTGTTTTGTTGTCTCGAGTACTTACCACTGGACCTGATTTCGAGGGTCTGATGATGCAGCCGGAAGCGAGTCACTGGAACTGCCTAACGGAAAGTGATAAAGTAGTCGAGTTTGGGCTTGTTTGTGTTGTTGTCTTGAGTACTTACCACTGGACCTGATGTCGAGGGTCTGATGATGCAGCCGGAAGAGAGGCACTGGAACTACCTAACGGAAAGTAATAAAGTAGTCGAGTTTGGGCTTGTTTGTTTTGTCCTCTTGAGTACTTACCACTGGACCGATGTCGAGGGTCTGATGATGCAGCCGGAAGAGAGGCACTGGAACTACCTAACGGAAAGTAATAAAGTAGTCGAGTTTGGGCTTGTTTGTTTTGCTCTCTTGAGTACTTACCACTGGACCGATGTCGAGGGTCTGATGATGCAGCCGGAAGAGAGGCACTGGAACTGCCTAACGGAAAGTAATAAAGTAGTCGAGTTTGGGCTTGTTTGTTTTGTTGTCTTGAGTACTTACCACTGGACCTGATGTCGAGGGTCTGATGATGCTGCCGGAAAAGAGCCACTGGAACTGCCTAACGGAAAGTGATAAAGGAGTGGAATTTGGGCCTGTTTGTTTTGTTGTCTTGAGTACTTACCACTGGACCTGATGTCGAGGGTCTGATGACGCAGCCGGAAGAGAGGCACTGGAACTGCCTAACGGAAAGTGATAAAGGAGTGGAATTTGGGCCTGTTTGTTTTGTTGTCTTGAGTACTTACCACTGGACCTCATGTCGAGGGTCTGATGACGCAGCCGGAAGAGAGGCACTGGAACTGCCTAACGGAAAGTAATAAAGTAGTCGAGTTTGGGCTTGTTTGTTTTGTTCTCTTGAGTACTTACCACTGGACCGATGTCGAGGGTCTGATGATGCAGCCGGAAGAGAGGCACTGGAACTGCCTAACGGAAAGTAATAAAGTAGTCGAGTTTGGGCTTGTTTGTTTTGTTGTCTTGAGTACTTACCACTGGACCGATGTTGAGGGTCTGATGATGCAACCGGAAGAGAGGCACTGGAACTGCCTAACGGAAAGTAATAAAGTAGTCGAGTTTGGGCTTGTTTGTTTTGTTGTCTTGAGTACTTACCACTGGACCGATGTTGAGGGTCTGATGATGCAACCGGAAGAGAGGCACTGGAACTGCCTAACGGAAAGTGATAAAGTAGTCGAGTTTGGGCTTGTTTGTTTTGTTGTCTTGAGTACTTACCACTAAACCTGATTTCGAGGGTCTGCTGATGCAGCCGGAAGACAGCCACTCGAACTGCCTAACGGAATGTGATAAAGTAGTCGAGTTTGGGCTTGTTTGATTTGTTGTCTTGAGTACTTATCACTGGACCTGATGTTGAGGGTCTGATGATGCAGCCGGAAGTGAGCCACTGGAACTGCCTAACGGAAAGTGATAAAGTAGTCGAGTATGGGATTGTTTGTTTTGTTGTCTTGAGTACTTAGCACTAGACCTGATGTCAAGGGTCTGATGATGCAGCCGGAAGAGAGCCACCGGAACTGCCAAACGGAAAGTGCTACGGTAGTCGAGTTTAGGCTTGTTTGTTTTGTTATCTTGAGCACTTACCACTGGACCTGATGTTGAGGGTCTGATGATGCAGCCGGAAGAGAGCCACTGGAACTGCCTAACGGTAAGGGATAAAGTAGTCCGTTCCGTCCGTTTGGCAGTTCTGGTGGCTCTCTTCCGGCTGCATCATCAGACGCTCGACATCAGTTCTAGTGCTAAGTACTCAAGACAACAAAACAAACAAGCCCAAACTCGACTACTTTATTACTTTCCGTTAGGCAGTTCCAGTGCCTTTCTTCCGGCTGCATCATCAGACCCTCGACATCAAATCTAGTGGTGAGTACCCAAGACAACAAAAGAAACAAGCCCAAACTCGAATACTTTGTCACTTTCCGTTAGGCAGTTGCAGTGCCTCTCTTCCGGCTGCATCATCAGACCCTCGACATCAGGTCCAGTGATAAGTACTCAAGACAACAAAACAAACAAGCCCAAACTCGACTACTTTATCACTTTCCGTTAGGCAGTTCCAGTGCCTCTCTTCCCGCTGCATCATCAGACCCTCGACATCAGGTCCAGTGGTAAGTACTCAAGACAACAAAACAAACAAGCACTAACTCGACTACTTTATCACTTTCCGTTAGACAGTTCGAGTGCCTCTCTTCCGGCTGCATCATCAGATCCTCGATATCAGGTTTAGTGGTAAGTACTCAAGACAACAAAACAAACAAGCCCAATCTCGACTAGATTATCACTTTCTGTTAGACAGTTCCAGTGCCTCTCTTCCGGCTGCATCATCAGACACTCAACATCAGGTCTAGTGGTAAGTACTCAAGACAACATGATCAACAAACCCAAACTTGACTACTTTATCACTTTCCTTTAGACAGTTCCAGTGCCTCTCTTCCGGCTGCATCATCAGACCCTCGACATCAGGTCCAGTGGTAAGTACTCAAGACAACAAAACAAACAAGCCCAAACTCGACTACTTTATCACTTTCCGTTAGACAGTTCGAGTGCCTCTCTTCCGGCTGCATCATCAGACCCTCGATATCAGGTCTAGTGGTAAGTACCCAAGACAACAAAACAAACAAGCCCAAACTAGACTACTTTATCACTTTCCGTTAGGCAGTTCCAGTGGCTCTCTTCTGGCTGCATCATCAGACTCTCGACATCAGGTCCATTGGTAAGTACTCAAAACAACAAAACAAACAAACCCAAACTCGACTACTTTATCACTTTCCGTTAGGCAGTTCCAGTGCCTCTCTTCCGATTGCATCATCAGACCCTCGACATCAGGTCCAGTGGTAAGTACTCAAGACAACAAAACAAACAAGCCCAAACTTGACAACTTTATCACTTTCCGTTAGGCAGTTCCAGTGCCTCTCTTCCGGATGCACCATCAGACCCTCGACATTAGGTCCAGTGGTATGTACCCAAGACAACAAAACAAACAAGCCCAAACTCGATTACTTTATCACTTTCCGTTAGGCAGTTCCAGTGCCTCTCTTCCGGCTGCATCATCAGACCCTCGACATCAGGTCCAGGGGTAAGTGCTCAAGACAACAAAACAAACAAGCCCAAACTCGACAACTTTATCACTTTCCGTTAGGCAGTTCCAGTGCCTCTCTTCCGGCTGCATCATCAGACCCTCGACATCAGGTCCAGTGGTAAGTACTCAAGACAACAAAACAAACAAGCCCTAACTCGACTACATTATCACTTTCTGTTAGGCAGTTCCAGTGGCTCTCTTCTGGCTGCATCATCAGACCCTCTACATCAGGGCCATTAGTAAGTACTCAAGACAACAAAACAAACAAGCCCAAACTCGACTATTTTATCACTTTCCGTTAGACAGTTCCAGTGCCTCTCTTCCGGCTGCATCATCAGACCCTCGATATCAGGTCTATTGGTAAGTACTCAAGACAACAAAACAAACAAGCCCAAACTCGACTATCGTAGCACTTTCCGTTAGGCAGTTCCAGTACCTCTCTTCCGACTGCATCATCAGACCCTCGACATCAGGTCCATTGGTAAGTACTCAAGACAAAAAAACAAACAAGCCCAAACTCGACTACTTTATCACTTTCCGTTAGGCAGTTCCAGTGGCTCTCTTCCGGCTGCATCATCAGACCCTCGACATCAGGTCTAGTGGTAAAATTTAATATCAAATTATAAATTAGCTTTTAAATAAATTGTAAGCGCACTCCCGCTGCGGATAATAGTAACCCTTGGCGGCCTCTGTCAAAAATTCGAGTTAAGACTGGTTGTCTCCGTCGAAAACCGGTTAATTTCGTTCCACGGAAACGAAATTGGGCCCAGAACAGTTCCTTCACTAACCGGTTTTGAGTGCCGAAAACCAGAAACAAGAACGAAACCACAAACGCTATTCATTTCGGTTTGGGGTCAATGGCCGAAACCGGTTTGAAAATAATACCGGTATCCGATCCCTGAGCACAACACTAATACATATTTTCTCGCGTTGTTAAAATGCATTTACAAATAATATACATAATTACTCACGCCCTTTTCCCGTTCGGGTAGGCAGAAACCAAAAATATTTAAAGGCTTATCACACTACCCTATCGGTAGGACCCTAACTGGGGGGGGGGGTTAAAGCATCTCACTCATTAGAGCGAGATAGTTTAACTCCCCTCCCCGAGTTAGGGCCCTACCGATAGGGTAGTGTGATAAGACTTTTAATACTTCGCTTCGACCGCGTCCATAACTATCCTTTTGCAGGATCTTCAGTTGCGGGTACTTCTGACCTGGCCTTATGTCGAGATACTCTCGTTGGTGTGACCTTAGGACCATTTTATCCATCTACTGGACATTCTTTGACTCTTTCTCTCGTAGAGGTAGTACACATAGTTTGACTCTTTCTATCGTGCGTAGTTGATATAGACGTATCCATTATGTTAATCCAGATTATAAACTGTTTGTATATCAAGTTTCATCGTAATCTGTTCAGCCGTTTTTGCGTGATTGAGTAACAAACATCCAAACATCTTAACTTCCGCATTTATAATATTAGGTTAATACCTACTAGGTAGGAAGGAGGATTATGTGCCATAGTTCGAAGCGATCCGAGCCTATCACTGGCAACATCGTGTTTACATAATAAATATCGGTGCCATCCTACTTGGCTAAAGTCACGTTGCCACTGCTCTCGAAACTCCTAAGTTTCAACTAGTTACTAGTTTGAGCACTAGATTTCAACCTGACAATAGGAAGTGGAGTGGAGGCATACTTAATTACCTATGTAGTTTGTTTCGTAGTTCAAGTCTGTTATAAGCAGTTTATGGATTAGCATTGTCTTCGGTCTTAGTTTTGGTGGATCTGATCTACATATAAGGTAGGTAGTCAAATACAGCGCAATTAAAATTAATCGCGTTTGGAGTCGAGTCACTTGGCTCGTGGGCCAGGGGCGCACAGATTCTCCACAAAACGCTCGGCAAACGACTGAGCATGGAAGTTGTTAATCTTAGAAGAAAGCTGACGGGATTGATAATAGCACCACCTAGTGTTAAGGTTATTGAAACTTGCACGAATTGACTATCTAAATGTGGCACGCTATAAAGGTATTCAGAAATTCGATGCGTACTAACATCTAATACACAATACACGAAGCACATGCTAAAAGTCGTACGACTGGACTACATTCTCATAAAGAATATTATAAAGAATTAAAAAGCATTGTAAAAAATGCTATGTTTATTGAGAAACTAACCTACTTCAACGAAAAAATTAATGCTCAGTCTAAAGACTCTCGTAAATTATGGAAAACCGTAAAACACAGTGTAGCTGATTTTAATAGCAAAGATTCTAGTCTGCCATATCACTTCAATGATCCTAATTTAATTAACAAACATTTTCTGAATATTCCAAATACAAGTGTTAAAATATCCGATCTTACTTTCTATGAACATAATCGCTTTAACTCTGCAACTTTTAGTTTAAAAACTGTTGATGAGAGTACGGTCTCTAAAGTGATTATGAAAATCTCGTCCAATGCTCAGGGTGTGGATGGGATCACGCGTGATATGATTCTCTTAACACTTCCAAGCACACTGGGACTCATCACTGCCTTGATCAATCAATCTATCTCTACGGGAGTATTCCCTGATGCCTGGAAGGAAGCACTTATTAAGCCTATCCCTAAAAAAAGCAATCCTGTAGAATGCAAAGATCTTAGACCTATTAGCATTTTGCCCTTCCTCTCAAAAGTAATAGAAAAAGTAGTATGCCAACAAATGACAGAGTATTTGGAAACTAATAGAATCTTACCACTTAAACAATCTGGATTCAGAGCAGGACGTAGTACTGCAACTGCGCTGTTAGATGTTTTAGATGATATTCTGAATGAGGTTGACGTCGGAAATGGGTCAATCTTGGTCCTGCTTGACTTTTCCCGTGCATTCGACACAATCAACCATAATTTGCTAATTTCTAAGCTTTCTTTCTACGGCTTTGACGCACTTGCTTTAAAATGGTTTTCAAGTTATCTAGCTGATAGAACACAAAGAGTTCAACTAAGTGGCGAGACTGGCACCAGCCACATTTCAGAAGCTTCACTTGTTTCCCATGGTGTCCCCCAGGGTTCAATATTAGGTCCAATTTTGTATATTTTGTATAGTGCAGATTTAATCAACTCTATTCATAATTGTAAGTACCACATATATGCCGACGACCTGCAGGTATATTTACCTATTAAGTCAAATGATACATTTTCAGCTGTCAATAAAATTAATGATGATCTGTCAAGTATAGTACAGTGGTCCAGTAAAAATAGCTTAGTTTTAAACCCTCAAAAGTCTAAGTTTTTAATATTAGGCTCTGAAAAACAAAGACAACAGATTATTGACAGCAAACCAATAATTAAAATCGGTGGCGATTGTATCGAGCAAGTCTCAGAAGCTAGAAATTTAGGTGTTCTTATAGATGGCAAACTTAGATTCCATAACCATGTACTAGAAACTACGAAAACATGTTTTTATAGACTCAAGATATTGTACAGAGTCCGTAAATATTTAAGTACAGATGTAAGAATTTCTCTCTGTGAATCGTTAATCCTCTCAAAACTTAATTACGCCGATACTGTCATAGGCGGTTGTCTATTATACCAAACCAAAAAGCAAATACAGCGAGTACAGAACGCGTGCGCTCGATATTGTTTCAATATACCGCCTAGAACCCACGTAACACCTTACCTTAACAGTAGTGGGTTAATGAATATGGAGTCACGACGTTCACTGCATTTTGCCTGTTTGCTCTTTGGTATTGTGAAGACTCTAACACCCCAATACCTTTATAATAAATTAATATTTTCACAGCGTCATGTCAGGGATGCCATCCGTCTTATTTGTCCACGGTACAGAACAACCGCATTTCGTGGCAGTTTTAAATACTCTGCCACGAAATGCTGGAATAATATACCGCCGCCTATAAGAAATGTATCATCAATTGCCTCTTTTAAAGTTAAATACAAAAAGTATGTTTTGAACTTGCAAAATGGTCGTTGATGTACCAATTTCACCAAATATTCCACTTTAAACGTGTATTGGGTTTTAACAAGCCGAATTAGTACTTGTGTTTATTATTTTTATTGTTTTGTAATATGGTTATTGTGCAAGCCATACTTTACTGATAGAATATACATAACGTATCTGATCTCAAACCATGCCTAAGATTAGTTGTCAAATAAAGAGTGTTAAGCGTATAAGTAAATTTGTGTTAAGCGTGTTGGAGCGCTCTCTTGAAAGGTATCCACGGAAGACCAGCGTCAAGATACTCACAAGGTACCTTGACATTAAAGCTGAGTGGAGGCCATTTCAATGACGATTTTATATAGGTATACTTAGTTATATGAATTGTTTATTTCTTATGTATTAGCCTAAGTAAAACGTCATGAATAAACTTTTTTCTATTTCTATTTCTATTTCTATTTCTATAATACGTGGTCCTGTGGTAAAGAATATTCCCTTCAGAGTCAATGTACCCGGGTTCCATTCCAACGGCGGGTGCACTTCTTGTTAGTTTTTTAAGCTTTAAGTAACGTGTATCCAAGTTAATAGTTGCGAACTTAGGCACTTGGTGGCGCTTTAGTCGGGATCACAATATGCGTGAAGTTAGCTATCTATTTCCAGTCATACACACTCTTATCCAGGCGACTGAGGGAGGCAACGAGCGACCCTTGCTCGGGCAAGCAGCTTTCTTGCGCAGAGAATTGCAATATTTGCAATTGCAATCCAGCCCGCGAAGCTGCCTGCGTGATGGGCACCCTACCGATGGCACTACATTGTGATAAGTATTTTAAAGTTTAAACTTCTTATTTTAATCGTATTTAGTTTTATATTCAATTTCTTGATATCTTAATATTAATTTATTATTTGGTTATTGACGACAATAAATATTATCATCAATCATATAAACATATTGCTATAAGTATTACATTAACTTTGTTATTCTACTATACTTAAGTATGATTCACAGTAGACCGTTCCGAGTCCGGGCCAGCCCATTTTCTATTACAGGACGCGCGACGGCCGTCGATTTCTTGTACTAGAAAACGGGCCGGCCCGGTCACGGAACGGTCTAGCGTGAATCATCCTTTACTCGCTTTTATCTAAAACATTTTTAATTTTATGTTGTACTGGATATCTGATCATATTACCGTAAAAAAGAACTCTCTACACGGGGATTTTTTATTTTATTTTTATTTAAGGGGATTTACGTTCTCAGTTCAAGATCATAATAGTTACAGATGAGCAGTAAGTGGACCATTATATGAAGATGACATAAAAAGATGAAGATTATATAATACTAGCTTTTGCCCGCGACTTCGTCTGCGTAGAAGTCGGTTATCGCATTAGAATATTATTGCTATTCTTTTATTTTAGGCGCTAAGCTAGTTATCTCTCTTCCACCCCCTTGCGGTGTCCCATGTCCTTCCCTATGTTTCGAACATTATAATGCAGGTGCGGAATATACTACAAACGCATTAAGTAATGTAGATGAAAACGGGAGCGCAGCGGGCGCGAAATATTTCAAACATTATGATGCAGGCGCGGAATAGTAGATTATACACCAAGGGGATAAAACACTGTTTTATGTCACGGGTGCGATATTGAATCCCGAACGTAACGTAGGACTCCAAATATTACTCCCGAGCGGAGCGAGGGAGTAATGACTTAATTCCTGAGCGAAGCGAGGGAATTAAGACTGAGTCCTTAGTGTAGTGAGGGATTTAAGCGCTCCCAAGACAAAAACAGCCTTATCCCCGAGGAGTATACTCTACTTTTCTCACCTCTTGCGAGGCAATAAAAAACCAAGGCTACTAAAAACAGAATTAAATCAGTCAATCGCAGCAAATTTTAGTATCTATTTTAATAGAATCTGTTTTACTCCGTACAATTAAGCTTCTTGTAACTCACGCGGATCTTGTTTTTGGTATTTAATACCTAGTACATCGACGACTGCTTGCATTCATTTGTGTGGTTAGCACAAGTATTTTGTTCCTGAATCTTAGATGTTTTCTATGTATTTTAAGTATATATTTATCTTTATAGGTACCTATATGTATATCGTCGACTAGTACCCATAGTACAAGCTTTGATTATTTTGGGACTAGGTAGATTTGTGTAAGACTGTCCACAAATATGTAAGTATGTATTTATTTACATTGCTGCACTGCGAAGGGAGGAAGGCCAGCCCTAGCTACGTCCGAGGCACGGATATTACATAGTGATTTTATTTAAAATTGTAATAAAATATGAGAATAATGTATAAGAAAACTCCAAAATGTGATTCTACAAATATTCAGTACTAAAACCACGCGCCTGACGCGCTACAGGCGGCGGCCGACGACGCAGTCTTTTGTTTCGAACACGACGTTCCAAACAAAACACGGAGCTGGTGTGCCGCCTCCTCGCCGCTTAGTGGACTTCACGACATTAGACTTTAATGACAGAACTATAAGAACTATGAAAAGTGAAATCACATTATTACCCGGCGGGTTATAATGAGATTCAGTACGATATTACTACCCGGCTTAAGCCAAGGGTTATAATGATTTGCTTTCGGTAAGGTTTGCATGATATATAATTGGGCATTGACGAGCAGGTGGTGTGAAAAAGACTTTACACGAATCAAGCAATGTAGTTAAAAAGGCGGGCGAAGCGAGCGAGAAATATTTGGAACATTATGATACAGGTGAGGAAAATACTTCATACGCATTAAGTCATATACATGAAAAAGCGAGCGTAGCGAGCGCGAAAATTTTCGGACATAATAATGCAGGTGCGGAAAAGACTTTATATGCATCAAGTAATGTTGTTAAAAAGGCAAGCGAAGCGTGCGCGAAATGTTTGGAACATTAGATACAGGTGCGGAAAATATTCATACGCATTAAATCATGCAAATGAAAACGCGAGTGCAGCGAGCGTGAAACGTTTCGAACATTATGATGCAGGCATAGAAAAGACTTTACACGAATCAAGTAATGTAGTTAAGAAGGCGAGCGAAGCGAGCGCGAATCATTTGGAACATAATGATACAGGCGTGGAAAATACTTCATACGCATTAAGTCATGTAGACGAAAACGCGAGCGTAGCGAGCGCAAAAATTTTCGGACATAATGATGCAGGTGCGAAAAAGACTTAATTATGCATCAAGTAATGTAGTTAAAAAGGCGAGCGGAGCGAGCGCGAATTATTTGGAACTCTTTCGAACATTACGATGTAAGTGCGCAAAACACTTTACACGTATCAAGTTGTGGAAATGGACACGCGAGCGAAGCGAGCGCGAAAATTTTCGGACATAATTATGCAGGTGGTTAAAAAGGCGAGCGAAGCGAGCGCGAATTATTTGGAACATTATCATACAGGTGAGGAAAAAAATGGTGCGGAATATTTTTCACACGCATTAAGTAATCTAGGGAGCTTAGCGCGCGCGAAAATTTTCGAACATTATGATGCAGGTGCGAGAAATACTCCATATTCATCGAGTAAAATATATGAAAACGCGAGCGCAAATTTTTTCGAACATTGTAATGCATGTGTGGAAAAGACTTTATACGCATCAAGTCATGCTGATGAAAACTCGAGCGAAGCGAGCGTGAAACTTTTAGAACATTGTGATGCAGGGTGCGGAAAAGACTTCTTACGCATTAAGGAATGTAGATGTAAACGCGAGCGAAGCGAGCGCAAAATTTTAAAGAAAAAAAATTAGTTGTCGGTGGTTGAATTCATATTTTTTTGTTTAAAAATTATTGGAGAACCTTTGTTTGTTCTTTCACATTCAAAGGTGGAGTAGAGGCCCAGGTTGATAGCGCACCCACCCTGGTTGTTCCTGGGAGATGTGTGATTTTCTGAGATTGAGTTTTTGTTTCCTATCGGCCTATGAATTTCGAATTTGGTCATACTGTTACATATCTATATTTTACTAACAAATACCTATATACCCTAAATGTGAAAAGTCTGACCGGCCAGTCTTCGGTATGTTGTATGGATCAGTTAGTTCATCCATATTTGCAACTTTGACAAACTTTACTTCGGTCACAGAATAAGTAATAGTACTACGTACAGAAGTCTCACTTTTAACGAATCCGCGCGAGGCAAGCCAAACTTGCCGACGCTTGGCCATCTCCTTCTATCGCACGCGCATCACTCGCTACATCACTTTCTCTCGCATTGATAGTCACCCGACGTGGGACCTTTGAGCGGCGCGATGACGTCACGCGAGTGAGTCGCCCCTGCTTCGGTGCGAACTGCGAACCGGGAGAACATAAATAGGGCCATAGCTTAGGCTTATAGAGCTGCAATTATGCTTAATTTGTTTCGAATTAATTACATCAAAAAACGTATTTTATGAATTTTGCTGACTTGTGGAACAGGGGGGGGGGGGGGGCTACCACGAACCACAAACGAAGTTTTCCCTCTCTATCGCACTTGCAAGTCTGAACTAAAGTGCGACAGAGATGGAAAACTTCGTTTGTGGATCGTTTATTTTCTGGCTTTGAGAATGGTCAGTGAACCCCCACCCCTGATATCCCCGTACCCCGAAGAACCTCAAACATATCCCATAACGATTATTAAGAAAATAAATGTCCGCCATCTTGCATTTGAAAGTGGATATCATTGTTGTAATCAGCACCCCTAAAAAATATTTTATACAAAAATACAGTACAGTCAGCAGCAATGGTTGCTACGCGGGCGAGGTGTTATAAATGATCTACACACGCTCTTATTCCCTTATAATAAAGATGTGTGAAGATCATTTTGAGCACCTCGCCCGCATAGCAACCATTGCTGCTGACTGTACATATTTAGTTTAAAATATTTTCGTTGACCGAATTTCTATAAACATGTTATTAGATTTTGAACCTTATTATTTGAACAGTAAAATAGCTTTTTAAATTAATAAAGTTGATGCAACTCGGCCAACTCAAATTATTTCAATCATACGCATACATTATATGCCGCAAGTGTTACCATGCAACCGAGATCCCGCTGCTCTGCGTAGGTACCCTCCATCGAAAACAAAAAAAAAAACACCGAGCTTGCATAGTAAGACTGGTATGTACCTAGGTTTGTGAATATTGATAGCGTCCGACTGTCCAACATAATTAGATCTCTCATATCAAACAGTTAATATGGTTTGACGGACTTTTGTTTTTTGTCATTTGCCTCTCAAGTATATTTCGTCCACCGTTTTTTCAAATACTATCTGTTTATTGCACAATGTTTGAATGGGGTTCTTTTTACTTTGCTTCCAAGTACATGCTTACCAATTTTCAAGCCTTTAAATCACGAATTGAAGGACTTCCCATACAAAGTTCAACCCCTGTTTTCACCCCTTTTCGTCCCCAATCTGTATGATTTTTATAGCCTATAACCTCGCCGAAGGTCCAATAAACATATTATTGAAGGCTGTATTAAAATCTATTCGCTAGTTTTCACGTGATAGTTAGACAAATAAACAGACAGACAAACAGACAAACAGACAAACAGACAAACAGACATGAATTCTAAAAACCGTTGAAATGTGTTCTGTTATCGATTCTAAGACCCCTCAATCGATTTTTTTTCTTATATCTTCAATGTACAGATTTTTGACCCTCTTCTGCTTTATTATATGTATAGATAATAACTATATTTCTGCATCATATCATCGACCGTGAAGCTCATCACGTTACGTGTTCGCTATGATGGCATTTTTTCCACATTGTTACTCCCTTTCATAATGTATTGATTAATTATTATCAAGTCACTCCAGATATCAAATTACTTCGTCTCCGACATGAAAGAGGGTGGATTAATAGCGCGGCTCGCCACACGCCTATTCACGTATCGTTTTGATGGATTTGGAGGAAAAAATCTGCCGTTTTTGACTAAGGGCGAGAATTAAATAAAGCTGCGACGGGTTGAATGAAGCTTAAAAAAGATTTTCACGTTGCTCCAGGAGAAAAGTGAGATATTCATTTTTACCAACGCGTATTGTAGGTACTAACATGTCATGACATGAGTTTTAGGTATTTGTTAGCGATAAATAATTATGATGTCGATTACGCTCAATGTAAAATGGTCTACTAGTACAAAGAGACGCTTTGGCATTTTATACGTACCTAGTACAAATACCGAGAAACATAATAAATATTAATTATATAGTTAGGAGCCATGAAAAGCATTTCAAGATATGAAAATGAATACACTTGACTTTTTTTCTTTTTGAAGGGCATTTTCACTTTAAAGTGTACCCCCTACTTTTTTTTCGGATCTCGGTTTATTGACATTTTATTCATTTCTACATTGTAATAAAAAATGTAATATTTTCTTAAAATGTTGTGGGAACGAATATTATTAAATAAGATTTTGATCCTGATGTAATACTGTCACGATATTACATATTTTCTTCCATAAAATCATTAAGTAACTATTACATACAATGTATGATTAATACAAATAAATAATCATATCATATCATATCATATTTAGTTAATTCTTGAAAAAAGGGGCAGGAGAAGTAACAAGTTAATTCTTAGAATAGTCAGATGCTCTGTTTCATTAGGAACCTCGCCCTTTTTATACATTTAATAAGCCAACAAGGCGAATATAACTTAATTATTTCCATCTTTTTGCGTCACAGTTATAACTGCTATCTAAACTATCGATCAGTGACATATAAATACACTTACGGCGTACATATTTGTCATGGAAGATGGATCACGCAACCTTAAAAGCGTGTACTATACGCAGATATTTTTGTCATTGAGCTCATAAGAGCAATTTATTTTCCCTTGTACACACAACTTATATGGGGCGACTTAGCACCTGCCTACTTCGTCCCTCTCGCACTTACATACTTGCACGTGGGGTGTAATGGAGGTTCCAAGCGTATTAACCTCCGTAATCTCTTCCTTAGTGGCTCCAAGAAGTTGTAGTCATGGCGGCTACACCCCGAGTAACCACGAGTCACGACGCGATGCGTCGTTGGGCTAAACCTAAAGAAAATGAAAAATGAAATAATGAAAATGAAATAATTTATTCGTGACAATACAACAGACAAAACTAACTAATAAATAAACTAATAAATTTGCCACGAAACGGGTCCGCCTCAGCATAATGCTGACTCGACTCACAAGTCAGCACTGGTCTTCCGGCGGGACCATTTTGTGGATCACGTTCACCTGCGAACACCTGTAGGGTAGTTAACGGATGATTCCCGTAAATAAAAAGTCTACACCGATTCTCGTAGCAATTGAGCAACAAGGTAAGGCGAAAAACCTCAAGGGCGCTTGTCAGAATCCACTTAGTGACCTGCGGCCTTTCCGATGTATCCCGACCTCTGCCAATCATACTGGTTATCCGGTCCATTGGGCCACAGAGGAAAGGACGAGTGGAAGTGGACTTGCACCTGCGCAACCGCTTGACCCTGGCTATCAACTCTGGATTCCGAGCTGTTAAAAAGTCCTCCCGCAATGGGGTATCGGTGGTGGAGCTGAGGTATCGATGTGCCAAATCTTTAGCTGACTGCCTGCACGTAGGTGGTCAGGAGAGAGTGCGGCAGCACGACTGCTGCACGAAAAAATTGGAAAATCCTCCTAATGTTTTCCCGGTTATATATTAGAGGAGCCCAGAGTCCGCTTTAGCACCTGTAAAGGCGCTACAAGTAGTTATACGAAAACGACTGCCGCTGACATTCCAACCTACAAGGAAAACAAGACCTTGTTAACGATCAAAACTTGAAATGAATAGTAAAAGTAAATTCACGTTGTTCACCTTGTTACCTTACCACGCCACGTGACTATGAACTGTCACTCAAGACCGGAAAATTGCCTGAAACTTTAGTGAAGCCTTCCTTTCAGCCCCTGAAATAAGGTGCCATTGTAAACGTCACAGCAATTTTCTCGTCAATATTTCACATCAAGAATGGAGGAGGGCGTAAGTCAGCCTTCGTGGAGGTGCCTTTATTGGTTTGATGCTGACATTGATGCAGATTCCTTGTTTTATTAAGGGTGTAAATGTTTTATGGGCCAATCAGGGGATCAATTTGAGAAAATTCAAATACCAATTTCATTTATACTTATTTCGCGCAATCGTTCGAAAAGCTAATCTTGTCGCGTGCGGAGATAAACGCGGGAAACATAATGTGAGTTGTTTACATTTAATTGACTTTGTTCTGTATAATATGACAGTTATTTATAGTATATATATATATATTTCTCATTTAATAGTCCTGACCGGTTTCGGCCACAGCGACTGTGTATCCAGGTTTGGCATATTTAACAGTTATTTAATACCAATACAATCTTTATTAAATAATTATATTCATTTGTGTGAGGTGTGCAATAAAGAGGATTTCTATTGTATATTATTTAATTATTTCCGGCTCTGACCTGGTCAAAATGTGCCGAAGTCGCTGGCTGGGTTACCCCGCTGAATAGTAGGGAGGCCAAGTGGCTAAAATCAAAATTCCGTTTGTACGAGCAGTCGCCTACCGACGACTGATATCGTTGGATTCAGTGACGTCTCCCGAGTATGAAACTCGATGTCGTCACTCTCTAAAGTGGTGGAGGGGGTAACTATGACGTCACAAAGATGGCGGTTGGTGGTATCAAGTTTTATCGATTATCTCTTTAACTATTCAACGTATTGCAACAAATGAGGTGTCAAATGAAAGCTCTTTAAATTGCTAATAATTCGTTTTTAGGAATAAAATGTGTAAGTCTAATAATTAAAAAGTTTTTCTTAAAAAATCGTACTTTTGAAAAAGTCATTTTTTTTTAACTGCAAAAAACTCGATGAAACAGGCCATTTCTTTAAAAAATACTTCATATGATTGAAATTTCTAAATTCATCGTTTACACAATGCTTTTTGAATTATTAGAATCGGTTCATAAATGAGTACGCCAGGGACATTTCGCCACGGGCGGGGCCAACGTCGCGGCGCGCGCGCGTTTGCTGACGAACGCGACTGTGAAGACATTCTTAAGTGTAGCTCAACAACTACTTAACCGATTTAGGCAAATGAGGTATCATATGAAAGTTCTTTATATTACCATTAATTTATTTTGAGTAATGAAATGTGTAAGTCAAACAATTAAAAAGTTTTTCCAAAAAATCGTATTTTTGAAAAAGTCATTTTTATTTTAACTTCAAAAAACTCGATGAAAGAGGCTATTTCTTTAAAAAATACTTCATACGATTGAAAATGCTACATTTATCCTATATATAAAGCTTTTTGAATTATTAGAATCGGTTCATAAATGAGTACGCCAGGGATATTTCGCCACGGGCCGGGCGAACGTCGCGGCGCGCGCGCGTTTGCTGACGAACGCGACTGTGTAGGCTTTCTTTAGTGTAGCTCAACAACTACCTAACCGACCTTTACCAGGTCATCAGTCCACCTTGTGGGGGGTCTACCCACGCTGCGCCTTCCGGTCCGTGGTCGCCACTCGAGAACCTTTCAGCCCCAACAGCCATCGGTTCTACGCGCAATGTGCCCCGCCCACTGCCACTTAAGTTTAGCGATTCGAAAGGCTATATCGGTTACTTTGGTTCTGCTACGAATGACGTCATTTCTGATGCTATCACGCAGAAAAACTCCCAGCATAGCCCTCTCCATTGCCCTCTGCTGAGTGACTTTGAGCCCATGGTGAGCGACCACGTTTCCGTACCATATGTCATCACTGGCATCACCCACTGGTCAAAGACTCTCGTCTTGAGACACTGCGGAATATTGGACGAAAAGATATGCCGTAGCTTCCCGAACGCTGTCTTGCCGAGTCGAATTCGACGATTAACCTCTTTCTCAAAGTTGGACCTACCTAACTGGACAGTCTGTCCTACGTATACATACTCGTAATCGTCTACAACTTCGAGCGTAAAGCGTCCGATTGTAACAGGAGTTGGTGCTAGATGGGCATTTGACATGATCTTCGTCTTATCCATGTTCATCCTTAGACCAACTCGTTCGGAGGCTTTACTCAGGTCATTGAGCATTGTACTTAAATCCTCCATGGTTTTAGCCAAGACTTAGTAGTCTGACGACATAGTTGTCGTCAGCAAACCGAAAGTGAGTGATGTACTCGCCGTTTATTTTGATGCCTAGCCTTCTCCAGTCCAGATTCTAGAAAACATCCTCCAGTGCAGCGGAGAACAGTTTAGGCAAAATATCTCCTTGCCTGCTGACTCCCCGCTGCAGCGGAATGGACTGACATAGTAGCGTTTTCGTACAAACACTTCAGTACTTCGATATAGCGGTAGTCTACTTGGCACCGCTGTAGAGATTGTAGTACCGCCCAGGTTTCGATCGAATCGAAGGCTTTCTCATAGTCCACAAACGCTAAACAGAGGGGCAGGGTACTCTTCAGTCTTCTGTATACAGAGTAACATAGACCACATCCATATGTTTCGTCAGGTTATAACCTGACGAAGCGTATGGATGTGGTCTATGGAACTAAAGCCTCTTCGGAAACCGGCTTGTTCGGCAGGCTGGAAGTCATCCAGCGTGCTGCCAGACGGTTCATAATGACTCTTGAAAACAGCTTGTAGATATGGCTCAAAAGCGTGATGGATCGATAGTTCTTAACAGCACCACCACGCCTGTGTTCCATGCCTTTGGCGTTCTCCCTTCCAGCAAGACAGAGTCGGACAACTTCTGAAGGGCTGTAAGGACCGGTTTTCCACCCTCCTTCAGGAGTTCGGCTATAATTCCGTCTTCACCGGGTGCCCTGTTGTTTTTGAGCTGTTTAAGAGCCATTCTAATCTCTTACAGGCTGATGTCCGGAATGTCATCGGTATAGTGCAGGGTTAGTCAGCATCGGGGCATCGGCATCGGTTAGTCTAGCTCTAGGATCTTCCACTAGAACAACTTCGCGGTCTGCTAGTTGACGTGTATAGCTGTACATAGAAGCGCTCTATCTCGCTCAGAAGCTCAGGTCTGGATGAGACAATTCTACCATCCTCAGTTTTTAATTTGGCGAGCTGGCTCTGCCCAATAGACAGATCTCTTGCGAAAACTTTTGAGCCCTTATCCCGCTCGATGGCCTCTTCAATACGTTTTGTATTGAATTGGCGCAGATCACGGGTCAGGGATTTGGAGATCTATCTATTGTGCTGCCGATATAATGTCGCATCGACTGAAGACTGTAGAACCATCCTACTCCTTTACTCGAAGAGCCTTTGAGTGGAGTTAGACGGCCTATTGGTTCAGTTGGCCCGGTGGGCTTTAAAAAATTTAGACCCTGTGGCACAAACCCGTCATTGAATTCATCCACATCGCCACTTAGGCAATCGAGACGGTTCTGGAGTTCTAGCTGAAAGCTCTCGGGGTTTTGGATTTGGGCTGATGATGGTCGGAGGCGTCGGAGCGTGGACTTCATCAGACGAGAGCGCTCTAGCTTAACACATATATTCAATGTGCCTCTTACCAGACGGCGATCACTTCCGGTTTTATTTTAACCGTATTGATCACAGAGACATCATTGAATATATGCTTCTTCGTCGACATGATTAAGTCAATCTCGTTTTTAGTTGCACCGTCGGGACTCATCTAGGTCCACTTTCTATGCTCACGTTTCTTAAAGAAGGAATTAATCATGAAGAGATTGTATAGAGTCCCTCCTTCTCCAAGAAACCAGCCAGTAGTTGGCCCTGGTGTTTCCGACTTCCAACTCCAAATTCCCCCAACTCTCAGCTCTTCACCTCTCTCTTGCCCAGTTTCGCGTTGAAGTCCGGCAGGCTATAACCTGACGAAGCGTATGGATGTGGTCTATGTTACTCTGTATACAGAAGTGGTGGTCTGTATACAGAAGACTAAAGAGTACAACCTGCCCCACTGTTAAGCTTTTGTGGACTATGAGAAAGCCAAGCCTTCGATTCGATCGAAACCTGGGCAGTACTTACAATCTCTACAGAGGTGCCAAGTAGACTACCGCTATATCGAAAACGCCACTATGTTAGTCCGACTCTAGGACTGGAACTCGAAACCCATTCCCCTGCAGCGGGGAGTCAGGCAAGGAGATATTTTTCCTAAACTGTTCTCCGCTGCACTGGAGGATGTTTTCTAGAATCTGGACTGGAGAAGGCTAGGCATCAACATAAACGGAGAGTACATCACTCACTTTCGGTTTGCTAACGACATAGTAGTCTTGGCTGAAACCATGGAGGATTTAAGTACAATGCTCGATGACCTCAGTACAGCCTCCGAGCGAGTTGGTCTAAGGATGAACATGGATAAGACGAAGATCATGTCAAATGCCCATGTAGCACCAACTCCTGTTACAATCGGACGCTTTACGCTCGAAGTTGTAGACGATTATGTATAGCTAGGACAGACTGTCCAGTTAGGCAGGTCCAACTTTGAGAAAGAGGTTAATCGTCGAATCCGACTCGGCTGGGCAGCGTTCGGGAAGCTACGGCATATCTTTTCGTCCAATATTCCGCAGTGTCTCAAGACGAGAGTCTTTGACGTGCGTGTTGCCAGTAATGACATATGGCACGGAAACGTGGTCGCTCACCATAGGGTCAAAGCCACTCAGCAGAGGGCAAAGGAGAGCGCTATGCTCGGAGTTTCACTGCGTGATCGCATCAGAAATGACGCCATCCGTAGAAGAACCAAAGTAACCGATATAGTCTTTCGAATCGCTAAACTTAAGTGGCAGTGGGCGGGGCACATTGCGCGTAGAACCGATGGCCGTTGGGGGTGAAAGGTTCTCGAGTGGCGACCACGGACCGGAAGGCGCAGCGTGGGTAGACCCCCCACAAGGTGGACTGATGACCTGGTAAAGGTCGCGGGAGTCCGCTGGATGCGGGTTGCGCAGGACCGGTCATTGTGGCACTTTTTGGGGGAGGCCTATGTCCAACAGTGGACGTCTTGCGGCTGATGTGATGATGATGATGATTTTGTTGTCTAACATAAGGCGAAATCATTTTTTTTTTCATTTTTTTTTTAAATCTCTGAGCAAGTGTTCTGGCTAAAAATTTTTTATTAAGTAATAAAATATCTTTCATATGGCACCTCATTTGTCTAAATCGGTTAGGTAGTTGTTGAGCTGCACTTAAGAAAGCCTACTTAGTCGCGTTTGTCAGCAAACACGCGTGCGCCGCGACGCTCGCCCCGCCCGTGGCGAAATGTCCCTGGCGTACTCATTTATGAACCGATTCTAATATTTCAAAAAGCTTTATATAGAGGATGAATGTAGCATTTTCAAACATATGAAATATTTTTTAAAGAAATGGCGTCTTTCATCGAGTTTTTTGAAGTTAAAATAAAAATTACTTTTTCAAAAATACTATATTTTTAGAAAAACTTTTTAATTGTTTGACTTACACATCTCATTACTTAAAATAAATTAATGGCAATATAAAGAGCTTTCATATGATACCCCACTTGTCTAAATCGGTTAAGTAGTTGTTGAGCTACACTTAAGAATGTCTACATAGTCGCGTTCATCAGCAAAAGCGCGCGCGCCCGCGACGTTCGCCCCGCCCGCGGTAAAATTTCCTTGGCTTACTCATTTATGAACCGATTCTAATAATTCAAAAAGCATTGTATAGACGATAAATTTAGTATTTTCAATCATATGAGGTATTTTTTAAAGAAATGGCCTCTTTCATCGAGTTTTTTGCAATTAAAAAATAATGACTTTTTCAAAAGTACGATTTTTTAAGAAAAACTTTTTAATTATTAGACTTACACATTTTATTCCTAAAAACGAATTATTAGCAATTTAAAGAGCTTTCATTTGACACCTCATTTGTTGCAATACGTTGAATAGTTAAAGAGATAATCGATAAAACTTGATACCACCAACCGCCATCTTTGTGACGTCATAGTTACCCCCTCCACCACTTTAGAGAGTGACGACATCCAGTTTCATACTCGGGAGACGTCACTGAATCCAACGATACCAGTCGTCGGTAGGCGACTGCTCGTACAAACGAACTTCGTTATTTGACGACTTTTTTCAAATTGGCCTCTCTACTAGAATAGCGACAGATATTTTGTTTGGAACAGGTAAGAGCCCCAACGGGGGTAATAGCGCCTGTCCGTCAAGCGCCATCCTAATAAGTCTTCAATTAAGTTCCTTGCCTCCGCACCCCGAAGCCCAAATCTTACTTGTGAAAACTTACCCGCATCATTGTTTTACGGAGCTGAAGTTTTGGCATATGTTAATTGGCAATACAATAGTAATGTTATAATTTTATAGCGTAATAGGTGTATCATATTTTATAGTGGACTGACTATAAAATATGATACACCTATTACCTATGCTGAAAGGTAGCAGAAAGGTAAAAACTCTCTTATAAAAGAATACAATGGATAGTAAGGACTCAATGCGTGTACATATCATACAAGGGACAGGCTATCAAATGCAATTTTTAAGGTTAAAATAACAATTAGGTAATCGTCCCTTTTGACAATCTGGCTTTATCCCATGCATAAGATTGTTCATGTTTTGTCGTGAGAATGTCTTTGTTGTTCTTTAAGGCGAATAGGAAACATCTGACACCAGGCGTCATGTAGGTATTCTTGGTTTATGTGTATAAACTGACAAACGTCCTCGAAGATCTCACGGTTCGAAATAATTGCCATACGGTAAATATACAGGGTGTCCAGTAATTAATGGACAACCTTCTAACCACTGATAGAGCACCTCAAGCTGGTCCCTGGTCACACATGCTTTAGTTAGCAGCACTATTACAGAATATTTATCAGCAAATGGAACGAGAAAATCTCTTTATTTATGGCCTCAACAGCCATTAAAGTGAAACAAGGTACCAATTATTTAGAAAATAGAAAAGTTCGATTATCTCGAAAACCAAGGGACTTTTACTGAAATCTGAATGTCCATTTCCTGGACCAGTTTGAGGTGCTCTATCAGTGGTTAGAAAGTTGTCCATTAATTACTGGACACCCTGTATACTACAAATGTGTATAAATGTTATTACATTAGTTTATTACTTATATTTATAAGACTATATGGTACCTAAACAAGTGTAATTGGTTAAACTCTTTGTTTAAGGGCCGTTTACTAACCCCAGATAAAACTACACGTCTTTTTCTGAAGTCAAATGAAAGAAAAATACAGATCTAACATTATATATGACAGATGCTTTTATCTGAGTTATCTAAATTAAATAATATATATGTAGATGCTTCTAAACTTGACTTCGTATTCTCGTAAAACAAATGAAATGACCGATGATGATGATGATGATGGTAGTGACCCTGCCTACGAAGCTGGAGGTCCCGGGTTCGAATCCCGGCCGGGGCATTTATTTGTGTGATGAGCACGAATATTTGTTCTTGGGTCTTGGATGTTTTCTATGTATTTAAGTATCTATTTATCTATATATAAGTATGTATATCGTCGCTTAGTACCCATAGTACAAGCTTTGCTTAGTTTGGGACTAGGTTGATTTGTGTAAGATTGTCCACAAATATTTATTATTTATTTATTTTATTTTAAATTAAATTTACAAATTGCACAAACCGAAACAAAAAAACGCTGTGGTTATTTTCTCTTAAAGGAAACTGGATAGCGGTTACACGGTCACTAGTAAATTCTAATTACAGAATAGATTAATCTCAGTCTTAACTAAGAGGACAAGAGGACATTCTAATTAAATCTCGCCGTTCTGTGTGAGGAGGATTGGTCACGCCCTCTCAACCCGGACTAAGCCGACGAATGTGATTCAGTTCCTTTTAGAAAGGCTGTGCAAATAAGTCACCGGCTGAAATTCGATATTTTCTACGTTCGGGGCATCGCCATTGGTATTCAGTTTTGAATGAAGTATTTCTGCTTTCGCTCAAAGTGATTTCAAAGTGAAAAATGTCGAAATGGTTGTCATAAGTGGGATTTGCATTCTGTAGTGACGAATTTTTCAATTACTTTACTCTTTTGAATACGCGTTGTAATTGGAGCCAATGTCATAATTATGTAAATTACGTAAAGAATTGTTAATTACTCATATGCTCTTCCCCTTATTCCTTTTACTCGAACCAAGCGCTTTTCATCATCTTTTATAATACTTACGCACTGCTAAGGTATGGAATTCCTTGCCGACATCTGTATTTCCTAGTTCACATAACCTCGGCCTCATCTTTGCCTCCTGGCTAGATGCTGCCATTTTTAATTATAAAAAAAGACGAAGTGTTCTTCTTTTTTTATTACGTACTCAAAGTTTGACCTCCAGTCACTTGTTTAGTAAACGGTTCTCGACTTGGCCTTTAGGGCTATTTTATGATGAGGTAGATATCAAATTGACATATACCTACTTAATAAAATGTCATCTTCCTTCAGATGAACATACATTTATATCCACTTCCCAATAAATGCCGATATTACGACCGTGGAATAACGGTGTTATTATATCACATGTGTGATAAAACGACCTATATTGCGTTATGTCACACCTAAGAAAGCGTTATCTGGCTCTTTGAAATCTTGCCGCCCAGAGATAACAACATTTTCACTCTATATTCACTGCCCGACATCCTTGTAGTCATTACAGCTAAGGTCTGGAAGGATCCAGCTGTTTTATGAAGTTACGCGTGAAGTAAGTGTGGACGACATGAGCCCACAGTAGTATCTTCTTGGATAGCTCACGAGCGTAAGGATCATTCATTCATTCATTCATACATATATTTATTGATAAAACATTGTATTTTACAGGTCAATAATTATTACAACAGTATATATAACAAATTATTACATTATTATGTCAATTTTATACATTATACATATTGTTATTATTTAAGTATGTATATACACAGTTATTTAGGTACCTATTCTGGGTTTTAGCATCCGCTTCCGAAGAACTCATCAATGCTATAATACGCTTGGTCTACTAAAAGCGTTTTAAGTTTGTTTTCAAACAATCTATCGTTATCTATATCAGATATTCCTAGTGGGAGAGCATTATATAATTTAACCCCTATGACACTGAGAGACTTCCGGGATTTGGCGAGCCTACGCCTAGGGCATATCAGTATATTACGCCTGCGAGTGCTCCTACTGTGGGCGTGGGACGTGTCGAAGCTGCGTAGATTCGCCCTTACATACTTACACGCAGCTAAGATGTAGACTCCCGGCAGTGTTAGTATTTTTGACTCTCTGAACAGATCTTTCGCGGGGTGGTCGTAAGGTTTGCGTGTTACGACCCTTATTGCTCTTTTTTGCATTTTGAATGCCTTGTCGCGATCAGCCGCTGTTCCCCACAGATCTATGGCTTGTATCAACAAAGAGTGGAAATACCCATAGTAGGCCTTTTTCATGTTTTCATGTGATAAGGTTGAAGCAAGTCTAGACAGCGCAAAGCATGCTGATGCCAGCTTATCACACAGTGTCTGAATGTGTGGAGACCATGTGAGGGCTGAATCTATGGTGCAGCCTAAGTATTGGACCTGATCGACTAGAGGGACACTGATCCCCTCCATTGATATATTTAGTTGTTTTATTTTTGATCGTAATTGAAAATGCATTACATTAGTTTTTTCAATGTTTAATTGCATGCCATTGACAGTGAACCACTGTGATAACTGGTGCATTGCGTTAGTTATTTTTGATTCTAATGATTCTAGATTTGTGGCATCGACCAACACACACGTATCGTCAGCGAATGTTATAAATTCAAGATCGGGGCAAGCCACAGAGATATCGTTGACCAAAATTAAAAATAAATTGTTCCCCATTGAAGAACCTTGGGGAACAGCCCGATTTCCAATCTTTTCGAGCTCCGACCTTGAACCTAGGACATATGTACACTGTCTTCTGTTTTTTAGAAAGGAAGCCAGTGTACGATGATACTCTCCTTCGATTCCGTATTCGATTAATTTTCTAAGGAGGAGCGTATGGTCGACCATTTCGAAGGCGCGCGACAAGTCGCAGAATATCGCTGCGACTTGTCGCCCGTCTTCGAGATGCGACAACACGCGCGCCACGACGTCACTGCAAGCGCCCGCTGTCGACCTGCCCGGTTGGTATGCGTATTGCTGACTGTTTAAAAGCTTGTTTGCTGTAAGATCCTGCCAGCATGTCTCGTGGAACACGGTCGCGTCTATCCAGGTTCTGCGTCCTGCCGAGGAATTTGCCGGCAACGTTCTCGACTCACCACAACACACATTAATACTTACAGGAGCGAGAATCCTCTAATTAAACCACTACCTAATTAAAATCAATTACAATGATTGAACATACATAATAGGCACTATGATTAAAGCCGCGGATTCACTAGGGGACAAATGTCCTGCGACATGTGTCGCCAGCGACGTCGCTACGGAAATAAGTCGCGCGATGTCGCCAGATATGTCAGGCGAAGTTTCGCGAACTCGCACGATTTTGCCTGACGTCGCTCGCTAAGGACATAAGGCGTGCGATGTCGCCAGATATGTCAGGCGAAATCGGCCGGCTTCGCTTGACATGTCGCCGACACAAGTCGTGGGACATTTGTCCCCTAGTTAATCCCCGGCTTAAAACGCCGCGTTTTATTTTGAAATAGAAAGTCCTCACCTATCATAAATATCATCATCTATAACATATTTGATGGAGCTGTTACTACAGATGCGGATGAAGTATTCATCAAAGAAGCACGTCGTGTGCATATTTTTCCCTTTGGTATACTTTTACGACTTAAGTGTACACATACACTTAGTAAAAGTATTTTTTGTGTATGTGTTGTGTGTGTTGTTATGTTTATTACCCGACTCTTTTTAATATGTGTTACTAACTTCCTTTAAATTTCCCTATGGTTTGAAATATACACTTTATATTGTTATTTATTTTTCCACTTTCCATTGCGCGTTAACTGTTTCTGATTTATTTATTTATTGAACCATAACAACAATGCAACATTACAGTAAGATACCAAAGCGTTACAAAGGTTCGGGACTAAATCTTTTTAAGCGACTTCCTGACTTGGCGGGGCGGGATCGATATGTAACATTTTCTTCTTGACGTAAACTTCCTGACGTCGCAATGATCACTTAACATAATACTGTCAGTATTACGTTTGCGCCAGTACTAATATCATGCGCAGAAGCGGAGCAGTACCGCCTTCGCATCGTCCCGCTTCCGCGCATCCCGCGCCAGTCAGGAAGCACTCATTTAAATGTGTAGGGGCGCAGTAAAAAATGGTACCGAGTCGACTGACAGCTGACACTGACATTTGACACTTATCTCAATTAAATTCTTTAAAAAATGGCTTCCATCATGATGATTTCGCCAATGTCACGTGTTCAATGACGTTGTTCGGTAACGACGCCATGACAGTAGATAAGGTTTTGTATGGTAAATGGATTCTGCCCGTCGTCGACCCGGGCACGTGTGCTCACCAACGCGGCGACGATCAAAATCCGACACTTTTCTCGTATCGTAGTACCTCCGCACCGACAAATCAGGAAGTCGCCTTACACATCTAAATACTTTTATGGCTAGAAGAAACCTATCTTGCTTCATCTCGAATAGGTACTCTCTTCCATTCCATCATCAAATTAACTATCCCAGTCGTAGACAAATTACATTCAGATACTGCAGCGAGTAGGGAGTTGATGAGTGCAGTTGCGCGATGTCATGTTTCATGTAGTGTGTAAAAACATGAATAATACATATAGTGCGCGCCATCCACGACGACGCGCCCCTCCACAGCGAATCTCATACTAATCTGTGCGCAGTTGTACGCTGTGGAGGGGCGCGCCTGCGTGGATGCCGCGCACTATACCAACCCAAGCTTGTACCCATAGTACAAGCTTTGCTTAGTTTGGGACTAGGTTGATTTGTGTAAGATTATCGACAAATGTTTATTTATTTATTTTACATTACGTCAAGGAGTTTTTTTTATCAATGCCAGTCCTAATATATCTTTAAGTAATGTAAGTAAACGGGATTTTCTTTTCTTGCATAAATTATTAAAATGAAGGGTGGTAAAGCCGTTCTTTTCGAACGAACGTTAAATAAAGCAACTGGAACTAACAGTAAAACAATACCATTTACATTATTCCTACGTAACGTACGTACGAAATACGTACGTTGCGCAATTCTCTCAGACAGCTGGATTCCAATTTGCTTTTTTGGCAGAATTTAATGCTGTTAAAAATTTAGAACGTACGGTCTGTACCAAAATTGGTACAACGGAATAAAATTCTTTAAAATTCGAACATTTCAGCTTACATTTTCCGTTATATGACTTTATTCAAATTCGTGATCGTTCAAAATTCACGAACATCCACATTCTTCGAATATGTCCGGTGACCGTTCATTGTGGGTATTGTTACTGAAATAATTATCTCTAAATAGCACACATATGAAAGGCATTCGTGACAGGCCTAAGTCAGCATGCATTCGGGCACGAAAGGACAAGTAGTTTGGAAACCATGGTTGTTGCGCAAGGTTGTATCGTTGGGCACTATATTTATAAAAGTGACTGCCATCAGACCTCCCAACTCAGACAGAAAACTAGAACTGGCAGTGACTAGACCGGTTTCCTCAAGATAACTCCTTTACCGAAGTGGTACTGTTAAATAAATAAATAAACATTTGTGGACAACCTACACAAATCAACCTAGTCTCATCCAAATTAAGCAAAGCTAACACTATTGGGTACGTACTAAGGGACGATATATAGATAAATGCATACTTTAATACATAGAAAAGAACCAAGACCCAGGAACAAATATTTTCAGATTTAGATTTATTTATTTCATGAGAAAAATTACAATATAAATTTGCATACAATGTCAAAATTATAATTAAGAATCCTTATCATGATCGTCAACAAAATAATTAATAAAAAGGAATTTAAATGGTCAATACATTGAATGAATCGGTATTTCCCTCAAGGCATCGTCAATAACATATAATAAGAATAAAATAATCAGTATCGAAATAAAAAACAATAATAAAACAAATCAGATAAATAATAATGTCAAGGAACCAAACGAATTACTTAAAATATTATTTCCATGAACTCCTTAACAGAGTACAAAGGGTTATCCAACAAAAGATTTCTCAGTTTACGTCTAAATGTTTCGTCACAGGGTTCGTTTCTTAGATCGGCAGGCAGGTGTTCTTAAAGTAAGTTGAACCAATAACTCGGGGATTTTCCTTGAAAGCGCCATATTCTTGCTCATCTGCTCATCACACAAATAAATGCCCTGACCGGGATTCGAACCCGGGACCTCCAGCTTCATAGACAGGGTCACTATCAACGAAGCTAAGGCGGTCGTCAAATTTTTATTTTATTTTTTATTTTTTTATTAGGCTCACACAACAAATTACAGTCTTAAACACAAATTACATAAATAGCTTATAGTCTAGATCTGGACTATAATTCTTAAATATGTGTGCACAGACAGATTAATAACAAATACTACAAAATAATCACTAGATAACAATGCCAAGAACAGTAGACTTGAAAGAGTAGTGTATACAATATGATGTTTTTAATTTAATTTTAGAGTGTGGGTATATTTACTTAATATTTATTGCATTAATAACTAACAGAAATCATAATTACTAAAATGCTTATCCTATATTATAAACAGTGCTAATGAGTAATGACTCAAGATCCTATTTTGATTTGCACAATATTTTTCTAACAATATTTTTAAATGCGGGTAATCTCTGTATAAATATGTCCAAAGAGGGATGTTCCGTCGCGGTATCGTTATACAGTCGGCACATTCGAGTGACAGGGTTATAAAAAGAAGTATTATTTTTGTAAATTTGAAGTTGGAATAATTTTTGTGAGGGGTTACGTGATTTGTACCGAGTAACGAAGTTCAATAGTGAAAGAAGGGAAGGACAATCAATGTAAGAGTGTACTATTTTGTATAATATAAATAATTCGTTACACTTCCTGCGGGATGAGAGGGACGGTATGCTGAAGTGGTTTAACCTGCTGACATATGATCTGAGCTTGCGACCGAGCTGGAGCCTGTAGGACATGACGTTGAGAAATGAAATGGTATTTCGTACATAAGTTTGATTTTTAAATAACCCGCTAACGAGATGAGCCAATGACCTCCAGATTGACTCCCTTATTTATAATCGACCATCAAAATATTTTAGCTCAAAACGAGGTATAGAGGGAAATGCTTGGAACACAATTGTTGACATGATAGCTTTGTTTAGACTAGTTAGGAGGAAAACATATCAAAAGTCCCCGCCCGTCCCATTTTTCGGTAATTTCGTAAAAAAATCAATATTTTCAAGGTAAACAAAAAGTATGTGCATTGCCATATAGTCCTATAATAATTACAAGTTTCTAAATATAAATATGTAACTGACGCCTACGCGTATAATCACATTGGCAATTAGTATAAAAGGTTACGACGTGTCACATGTCCTTATTTGTCTCAGGCCCGCATAATTGCCCCTGCTTAGCTACATTTTAATGGCGCCGTAATCTTTATTCTGACATCTTTATGTAGCCATTTGCTCTGCATCTCATTACGGTTATACAAGTAGCTCTGTGAGCTGTAAACCTTGATTGCGTGCTTGTTTTTTTTTTGTTTACACCCATGGCTTCGCCACATTGAAAAAGAAAACTGAATGGCAAAAAATCTGCCAATAATTATCGAACCTACTATTGTCGAATCAAATTAAGTATTTTGTTAAATTGTTGGCTGTGAGCTTTTGAAGAAAATACAGAGAGGTCGCTAGTAGTGGTTTAAGAATGCAAGGTGTAGTATGTAGTGATCTCGGTGGTGTAAAGGTAAGCACGCTGGTCCGGCAAACCAGAGGTACGGGTTTGATTCCCGACTGAGGCTGCGTGCGTGATCACGGTCAATTTTTAGGATTCCGTACCCGAAGGGTCCAAACGGAACCGCCACATTCGGACATATGAATGAATTTTTTCCCATGCTGGAACGAAGAAGCTTCGCTCGATCAATATATTGTAGAACACTTCCAGAATACTTATTGAAACAAAGGTGAGACAAAAACAAAAGATCTACTACGAACAAACAAATCGACCTCCAACCTGAATTTACTTAACACGTCTCAATTAATGATACCATTAACTACCCAATAGTTGACCTCATTGCAGTGTGGCCTATTTGCAGAATAAATGTTAGAATTCTGAATTTTGAATTTTGAATTCTATGTGTGTTAGATTCTTGATCTTAAGTAGGTTAAGTATTATCATTGTAATAAGCATATTTTTGTGAGAAAATGGCTGACTGTCGAGTTTCTTTCGGCGTTTCTTCTCGGCAGTGGCCTCTGTGAAACGCTAGTAGGGTTTGACTTGTAAAAGTGCCATTGCGGCCTACTTACAGAATAAAGTTCATTTATTTATTTCATTTATTTCACCACTATTGTTAAGATTGAGATCTTATGGATGGATGCTTTAAGGGTCCTTATCAGGTTAAAACGCTCATTTATTAAGGCCATTTCCTGTTTATTTGACACGTATCCTGATATTTTTCTCAACGTTAATTTACTATTGCGACCTAATGACATAAATTTGAAATGTGTTTTTTGGATTTTTCATTAAGAAATATTGTTTTAAACATCACTACAAATCGATCATTTTTGAGCTAAAAACTGTTTTTTTCCGCTAGTTACTGTCTTACTGCTAAGTTACTGTTTTAAACTTTATTGGTATTTTTAATACTTTTGTCAAAATATTTAAAAATACAAGTTTTAAGGCTCTGCTGAAATGCATTTTAACCGTGGTTCATACAAGTTTACTTACGGAATTTCGAGATAATCCGAGCAACGTGATTTTAATATTTATCTGTTTACTTTTGGAAACCACAAACATGAAAGCGTTTTACACCATTTAAAATACCACTTTTATGCCAAAAATATGGTTAAATTTTAAATTCATTGTGGTTTCATCTGCACAAACAGCCTTACGAATAAAAGGTCGGCAGCATAATTACTTAACTGTATATACCGCCTTTGTCGCCATACTATTTCCTTTTGTATTTTTACTACTAGGTACTATTACTTAGTTATAGTTACCGTGTAACCGCCTAGGCTCATTTGATTTACTTGAACTTATTTGACTTGAACTATTAGTTCCGTAGTTGACTTGAACCATCTTAATAGAGACTAGCTTATTCCTGCACTTCGTCCGCGTCGTTCCACTCAATTTTTTTTTTGACAAATTTACCTGATTTATATGCCATTGCCATTTATTTTTATTTTACTATTTGAATATTAATTAAGTGGGCCATTTTACGGAAAGTTGTACACTCGACTTTTTTTTTTAATTTGGATAAAATTGGGTTTTTTCTACTCAGAATCGAAAGCACTTTCCGATAAACGGGAAAAAAAGTGTCCCAAATTTTTTTTATTCCTTTCCGTTACCGTTTTCATACTAAGTTTGTAATCTTGTATGGTGGTAACGGAATGGAAAAACTGAAAATTGTATGAAAAATTTGGGAAACTTTTTTTCTCCTATTAGGTTCGAAAGTGCTTTCGATTCTGCGTAGAAAAAACCCGATTTTATCCAAATTTAAAAAAAAGTCGAGTGTACAACTTTCCGTAAAATGGCCCAAGTAACTATTTACTTGGACTTATGTAATAATTAGGCTAATATTTTATTTTATTCATGAATAATATCGGCTATATGTGTTATTTTATAAAATGTATTTGCATTTATTGTTATGTGTTTAAAACAAATAAATGAATGATTATGATTATCCTTTTGAGGGATGAATTTCGGGATAAAAGTATTCTATGTTAAATTCCGGCTATAAACTCTTTGTACACCAAGTTTCATCATAATCTTTTCAGCTGTTTTTGCGTGATTGAGTTACAAACATCCAAACATCTAAATATTCGCATTTACTTTTTGTAGGATTTTTTTGTCCCCTAATTTTGTTTTGGTTGTGTGTCCTTTGTTGTGTTTAAGCAATGAATACATACGTTATAAATAGCATTCTTATTCTCCTAAATACCTCAAGAACCACGGCTTCAAGAAATAATCCTTTATTATTTAAGTTTCTGGGGGAATCGCATTAAAAATGTGACTTTTATCATTTACATTTTAGTCTATTTACACAAAACTGCAATGAATTTAGTCTCTCTTCAGTCGGTAGTGCTGAAAACCGTATGAAAGTATATTCGATAGATTTTGACTGTATCGCGTACAGATAAACAGACAGACATGGCGCGGGACTTTTTTTTATAATAGTAGTGATTATTTTTTCCACTTCTAACCATTTCCACTTGTAACTAGTTACTGCCATTTTTATCGGAATAATATAAAATTTTATAATTTTCATTTCAGAATATTAATGAACCTTTCTTACTTTTTTGAAATAATGATCCGTTGACAAAAAACTTGTTTTATGCCAAATAGAGCTAGCGAAAAAAACATTCAATTCCGTTATACCTACCTACATAGATTTCCTACATCAAATAGCCTATAAATTACATGGTTTGATCGATTGAACAACCCATGAAGGATCGCTTCCATACCTCATTCGGGAAAACGTACGACATATTTTGAAATTATAAATGTGGATCCCTCCATTTGGAGTTCAAAATAGCAGTTAATTTCTAAATTAGATCTTTATTTTCCTTGTTTCCTCAATCTGCTCAAACAATACCATTATAAAGCGGCACAATTTATTATGTTACCTATTGTAAAATGCCGTTCATCCGTATAGCGACTAGTATAGTTAAAGACATACATATTATGTTCGTACCCAAAGCGACAAAAATATCTCCACCTAAATTTTGTTGTTTACTGTAATCAAAATCAAGATCAAACATTTATTTTGCGAGTAGGCCTCAAGGACTCTTTTAATTAATTTAGTAAAATGTACATAGAGCAACATCAACCAACAGAAAAATACCGGGCACATATTTTGTTAGCTTGTATATATACAGCTTGTATATATACAGAGATGTAAAGAGTCTTGTGGTCTAATCGACCGGAGACCTGTTCGCCACGGGCGAACTTTACTTGCCAGGGTTGCGGTCGTGTATGCCGCTCTCGCATCGGCTTACACAGCCACAAAAGACGTTGTCTACCTGCATGACACTGCTTGTATAGTCTGTAATAGACTCGAAGGCCATTGATTGATTGATTGTGGTCAAATATACATATAAGCGGACATGTAAAGGCTCCCCATAGTCAAGTAAGTTAGTACATCACCTCTCATAAATTATAAGCATGGAATTTTAATCCATCATTTCCGATGATCGATACCATTTGCGGTTTTGATATTGAATGATTAAAGCATAACATTTATTTTGATTGGAACTTTATTGATGCCCGAAACAATCGGGACGACCGCTGGACTGTGGCGGGAAACAGATTTAATGGCTGAATAGACTAAGTCTGGTTTTCCACTAGAGCTATGCTACGCAGCTATGTTGCGAGGATGCGCTACGAGCTATGCGACCGTTTCCACTAAAGCTACGCTATTTAGCTGTGCAAGGTAGATGCGCAGCTGCGAGGTAGCTGTGCGAGGAAGATGCGCAGCTCGATCAGACAGCGGCCGCTGGGAGCGGCAGCGCGGTGACGGGGGAAGCTCTCACGCATCCGTAGCGCGCATCCGTAGCGCGCATCCGTAGCACGCATCCACAGCACGCATTTATAGCACACATCCGCAGCTCGCATCTTTCCATATAAGAAACATAGCTTAGCTGAACCCTTTTATACCAGAGCTATGCTATGTGAACAAAGGAATTTGATTGGTGGATTTCAAACGTAGATATCCATAGCAATGTAGCATAGCAATAGCTCTAGTGGAAAACCAGCCTTTTAATATTCAGATATGTGTCACAGTTATAGCCTTCTGAGGTTAAAAGTGAAAATACTAGGACATATTTACTTCAGTCGTATGTATGTATATCTTCCGAACTTGGAACACGGTTGCGTTTGTTTTATTTTCAATAAATTTCAAAACAAAACAAACTCTACTCTATTTCCTGTTACAGGAGATTAAAACTGTGGTCAACAGTTAACGGCTTATGTGCATGTAAGTTATTCTTTTATCACATGGATTTATAGTAACGGAGACACTGTTTATGCGGATTACTAGACCAATCCTAAGCTTTGTAGCCCTTAACTTTTAATATGTCCACAGAAAAGAGACGAACCTAAATCTGTTAATAACCCATTTAACTTCTATGTAGTGCTAAACTACGATAAAATACTTTCAGAATTACATAGAAGCGTTTTTAATTTTGGAGGCGCGGGACATGTTATCGTAGTTTATGTCTATACAAACTCTCAGCTCCTTTCATCTATAAATGCCTGTAAATCACACTAGAGACCGCAATCACGGTTTACTCAATTAGAGTTAACCTACTCTTAGTAATAGACTTCTTTTCTCGTATTTTCCTTTTTCCGTGGCCATTTTGCGATGGTTCGAAGCGAACCGAATGGCGCAGGATAGGTATCGGTTTTTTCGCATTTGAATTCTGTAAAGTTTCCTTAAACCTTTTTCGTCTTTGATATCTTAAAACTGGACTGTATTGACTGATATTGTTGATAGGTACGTCCGTGTGTATTCTTCTCGTGAAAATCATGACAGAAATAGGAAAGTAGAAATATTCCCAATTATTCAAAATCTGTTTCTTGCTTAAAATTAAATTTAATAATACAAGTCACCGCCAAACTTCATCAGTTTCATTCCGAGGCTATAAAAAACTTCTACATAGTAATGTATACAATTTTCATACCTAATGTCATATTGTACATAATTTTCCCCCAAAGCAAAAACACCTAAAATCTAATTCAATTACACTTTTACCTTTCCACCCCTTGGACCTCATAAATTATAAAACAAACAAAAACAAAAGCCGTTTTGAATTCGTGTTTTTTTACGCGGAAACTTTGCCAAGATTCTGCAAAAGGTGAAGTTATAATGGGAATATACGTATTATCTACATATTTGTAAATAGGTAGGTATGAGTTATCTTGAAATGAAATTGAATTAAAAATAACATCATTCAAAGAACAAAATGTCACCATATCGATCCCGCCCCGCCAAGTCAGGAAGTCGCCTTAGTTTGCAGAGGTTTGTCAACGGGGGTAAATGATTTTTTTATATCTATGAAATATGTATGAAATTACATCATTTTAATTAACCAAAACGATTACTTTAATCCAAAAAAACAACACTCAAAAGTGTGAATGATTTATAAGGTAAGGCTTATCTCTGAAATTCACCAAACGTGGTGCAAACTTTCTTCAATAATAATTAAGGACGCCTTGGGCAACAATATATTCCAGTCTGGGACAATCACAACGCTTACCGACCCCTTACCTGACAAATACCAGTTTAAGTCTCATTCCCGTTTATGCATAGTTGATACGAACCCCTGGTTCAAGATGTACTGGGGGATAAAGGCGGAGTGAGTCAGACTTGTGACTACATAGCAGGAATGTTTTCGCCGAAGGATCCTGTTTTGACGCTTCTGCGCCGATGAACTGGAAAATTAATCAAGCAAAACATAAAATGCTGGGAATGTGATATTAGATCCTCTCAAGCCTGTATTGGAATAGTAACCTGTACTATCTAAGGCGATTTCATGACTTGGAGCGGTATAAATACGAGTATGTATTTTGTTTTGTTCCGTGAGCTTAGGTACTGATTTGAAAATATTCCTCACCAAACTTGACGGGAAATTGTCACTACCTGTTAGATTTGCAATGATCTAACAGGATGATGATTAAACTTCAATTCCTCAAAAGTTAGCTCGAAGAGATACCTCATAGGGATAAGTTTGACTTTGTACTGTAATCTTCTGTGACATAAATATTGTTTTAACCTGTTTTTGTGTACAAGAAAGTGCTTACATACATACATACAGTACTTACTGTCTGTGAAGAAAATATTTGCTTCTATAAAATCACCTTTGAGGTACTATGGGGGTGCTTAGTGTTTAAACTGCCCGCGGAGTCGTGTCGGAGGATCCCCCTGGATTTTCCCCAGGCACCTCTCCAACCGCGACGCTAGGACCGTTCCGTGTCCGGGCCGGCACGTTTTTACGTTCGTACTACAAAGCGGGCCGACCCGGACACGGAACGGTCTAGCGTGAATCATCCTTTATTGGCCCCGGCCACAGTCAGGTTCAAACATAATTACAACCGTAGGTACTGTATTCTCGAAGATCTCACACTTCGAAATAATTGCCATACGATAAATAAATACTTACTAACTAGTACTATATTTAATAAACAATTACTAATTTTCATGATCATCGTCATCGTCATCATCATCATCATCATCATCATCATCATCATATCAGCCGAAAGACGTCCACTGCTGGACATAGGCCTCCCCCAAAGAGTGCCACAATGACCGGTCTTGCGCCACCCGCATCCAGCGGACTCCCGCGACCTTTACCAGGTCATCAGTCCACCTTGTGGGGGTCTAACCACGCTGCGCCTTCCGGTCCGTGGTTGCCACTCGAGAACCTTTCGGCCCCAACGGCCATCGGTTCTACGTGCAATGTGCCCGCCCACTGCCACTTAAGTTTAGCGATTCGAAATGCTATATCGGTTACTTTGGTTCTGCTACGGATGGCCTCATTTCTGATGCGATCACGCAGAGAAACTCCCAGCATAGCCCTCTCCATTGCCCTCTGAGTGACTTTGAGCCTTCTTATGAGGCCCATGGTGAGCGACCACGTTTCCGTACCATTATGTCATCACTGGCAACACACACTTTCATGATCATCACATGATTTTCATGATTTTGATCACTGGATTCAATAGTGTTTGCCATTAAATTGAAGTTAGTCTAATATCAGTAAATATGTCGCAACGTGAATTGTGAATACCTATTTTAGGGCTGCGGGCTCGGATTAAGTCTCAATAACTAAAGTGATTAATGGATCCACCACGCACCATTGTGCTGAAATATGGCCTCCATTTGTAGTTTAAGCAAGTATTTAAGTAACCCTTATCAATATCGTTATAGTACTTTTATCTCACGAGCGCGGGTTAGCCATAGTTGTAGTTGTGACACATACGAACACATAGACAATGAGAACTCATAGCTCCTAAGTCCTAAGCTGACGCACACATGGACAATGTGCATGTATAGCTCAATACACAACCATGGTTCATTCGCGTTCGTGATATAAAAGTAGGTACTATAACGATATTGATAAGGGTTACTTAAATACTTGCTTAAACTACAAATGGAGGCCATATTAGAGAGAGGTACGACATTATCAACAATGGTATGAATAAGATTGCTAAAATGAATCAAAAGTCAAATACTGGGCACATACGAGTAGGTATCGGGTAGGTAGGTAAGGTCGGGTCGGGGTTTGTTCTTGTTATTTGCCGATTATACATAAATGCATTAAGTCACAGACTATATTATACTATACATATAAATAAAAAGAAAAAGACGTATAATAACGTATAAGAGTTAAAATAATACATATTATATACAAGGCGGCTGGAAAATGTTGGTCCTTCGAAATAACCTCAAAATCACGAGTTGTTTCAGGCTTGATTATATATGAATAAACTTCAAGTCAACGTTTTCACGTCCAATCCAAGCTTTTGGGTGAAATTAACCCTCTGCTACTATTAACCCCGAAGCCTTTCGCACCCTTCGTAAAATTTACATTTATTTTGACCGCTGTGGGACTGATTTGTATATTACAAGTAAATGACTCTGAAGTTTCACGGTTTATAAAAGTTAAGGGTTAGAGGAAACAGCACTCTATTATAGTTTTATAAATACGGCTTAAAATTATAATCTTTAGCAATTTTCGAGCACGAGACGAGAGGAGAAGTGACATATAGTCCCTATTCGTCCCGGTACCGATGCATACCAGGTATTAGAGTCAGTCCGACCCAGGTCGGGCTTAACTGAGTTTCTTGCTGGACTCTTCTCAGCTAGGCCAGGTTTAGTGAACCAGGGACAAAACTATCCCAGCTGTAGCTTGATTCCACTTACACCTCAGATTAGGTTGAAGCCGCTCAAACGATCTCACTGGAGCTCAAACTCACAGAGTATTCCAGTGTTTAAAGCCGCGTGGTCGTGTCGGAGGCTTCCCCTGAATTTTCCAACCGCGCACTTCTATCGCTTTATTGGGCACGGCCTTTAAAGCCACAGTCAGGGTAAAAAAAATCCTTCTCGGCATCCCGGTTGTAGGTACAGTCACCAGCACTAATATTTGCCGAAACAAAGGCGGCATAAATATCTGACACTACACGTCCTAACGGCCCTACAAATAGAGTCGTGTCAGATATTTATGCACGCTTTATTACGGCAGATATTGGTGCTGGTGACTGTACCCTTTACTAAGGAGCTCGAGCTCTGCTTTGACACCTAATTCCGTGTTTTGCCGTGGGAACTAGTTTTACGAAATGCCTGCCATCTGATTTTCTAACCCAAAGGGAAAACTAACTTTAACTGTACCATAAAACTCTCAACCATATCCGTAAAAATCTGATGGGCCGAATTTACTAGCACTTACACGTAACTACTGCAGCCGTGCCTACAGATTTTACACCCGACAATCCGCCTGTTTAAGTACACGATACAAATCCACCACGCTCGTTAAGCGAGTAAATCTTTCCCCAGATTTTCTGGTCATAAAATCAAGATACCAATTTCTATTCCAGTGACGTACAAGTCGAATGTTTAAATTTAAATAGAACGGAATAGAAATTAAACTTGGAGAGTATACAACAATGGGATTCGAATCGGAACGTTTAACATCTGCGAACTATTTCCTTTAACATTTTCGCCCGAGAGCGAAAAGGTCGGGTTACGGACCCGGTTAATAGTGTTGGGACCGTAAGGGAAATACTGCGAGCTTTATTTGAACCTTTATTTTTTTAAGTATATAAAAAACCGGCCAAGTGCGAGTCGGACTTCGCACATTTAGGGTTCCGAATCGACCGCAAAGTTAAGTTCGTTTTTATAGGAAAAATAAGGAAATTTCAAAGAAAAAATCTAATTTATCAATATATTAGTATTTGTTGGTAAAATATACGTAATAACAAACATTATTACAAAATTTAAGTTAATAGGTTTTTGGGAAGTTAAAAAATTCTTCGGAACAAAATTTCGTAAAAAAATCTGACTTTGGTGGCCCATTCCTTTGCATTCCAATATTTTTTTAATTAAAAATATAGTAAGTATCTACTCAATGAGCTCTAAACAACGATACCCCACTCGATAGGGTAGGATTTTTTTTTTCATGGCCCCCTTAAGCTGTATGGGAACCCCCTTTTAAAACATTTAAAAACAAGTTTTGACTATTTGTATGGCTTCGGGCCAACAAGATGCTTATACTGTGTAAATTAAAATCCTGTAGCTCCAACCGTTTGGATGTAAAACCTGTGTGACAGACGACGGACGGACGGATGGACGGACGGACGGACGGATGGACGGACGGACGGACGGACGTCTGGGCGTCACCAATAGGGTTCCGTATTGACCCTTCGGGTACGGAACCCTAAAAATAAGATTGCTCTTGGCCAGCATCAGCAGCAGGGGGCAAATATGATGTCGACAGTGAAGCGAGCTCGCTCACCGAGAAGATGCCTTCACTCGTGCCTTAATGAGGTCCAGGTTATTTCCGAAATACAGATGCCGGCAGGCATTGATTTGTTGCCTGTTGGATTTATCCATGTTCTTTTTATTTCCTGCCAAAATAGGTCCAACAGAACACCTGGCGTATTGAACTTGTATTTTGACATTCGTTTTGGATAAAAGAACCTCATGCGGAACAGTATAGACTTTCCAGTGTAAGACATTCTAACAAACCATGGTATCAAAATTGCTTGTTTAGTAAAAATTACCGCCAAGACCGCGCAAATGAGACTGACCCACCGAAAAGGTCATTGTGTAGAACCCATCACATTTACCAAAACAAGTAGGATAAGATAGAACTGAAAAAATGTTTTCTATGAAATTAAAATTCTGTGAAACATAAATTCGATTAAATGTTTGTCTGCAAAACAATGGTAAACCGGATTTAAAATAAATCAGCTATTTTAACGTCAGCCATAAACTAATTTGGTACGTCCCTAGACGTTGACTCCCAACCAAATTACGAGTCTACGCTGTATTTAAAATGCAATTTGCTCGCACAATAGCTGTTGTAGTAACTGTTTGCAGAAAACATTCGCTTCAGCTCAAGTTGCATGATTTAGTTATTGCTTTAGCTCCTAGTTTGGATCCAAATTTTGAGTTTGGATTTTCTACACACTGTACCTATTACTCCCAGGTTAATGGTTCATAAAAAAGTTTGGTTGAAAGCACAGATAAATTACTCGCAATGCTTCAGACAAATTCAATGCCTTGTGTATGTGCAGTCGACACCTTCGGCGAACCATTATACGGGATTACGCATGGCTAGAGTTGTATTATGTCCCGGTCTACAGGGGCATGTCCCGGGTTTAAGCACTGTCCCCGTGTCCCGGCCATTAAGCAGCTTGTCCCGGATTGAAAAGGCTAGGTTAATTAATAGGGAGCAGAACTAAGGTAAAAATAATGCATATTCATAGTACGGACGACTAAGATAGTGCCTGTGGGGTGCGTAGCGCAAAAATATGTGCGTCAGAGTGTAGAAGATGGGGAACAGAAGGCATCGCCCCAGACACCTGCCCCGGTCCCACGTACCCCTTTGATTTTGAGGATGAATTCATTCATTCATCTCTACCTACACTTGGCTTTATAGTCCCGGTCTTTATCCCCATAATTATGGCAACCGTTATTACACGAAATCGTTTCTGACTATCCGCACACAGACGCAATTTACCACATTACTTAATCACAGTCCTCATTTCTACACAAAAGCTTTTGTTCTTAATCGCAATGGTACCTACACAGGAGCAATCCTTCACAGTATCATTTCACTACGACCGTAATTCTTCAGAGTCCTCATATTCACACTAACCTAAAACTAAATGAGTTGGTCAAGTTATGTCAAAGAAATCCGTACAATATGCGACTTAATTTTGTAAGCTAGAAAATATTTTTTATAGAGGGTTGCCAACTTTGGAGTTGCGAGCGTCTATAGGCTGCAGGTGTCCGCTTACCATCAGGTGGAGTGGACCGTAGGATTATTTGCCACCGTCATTGTATAAAAAAAATTGAAGATTAAAAATCCAATAACAGTTTAATAAAATATCGGCAGCAAAAAAATGACAACTTCTGATTTGAATTGTTTCAGGAGGGCGAGCGACAGGCGGCCGCGATGAACAGTTCGCTACTTATACAACGACTGAATGAATCTAACGGTAAGCATTCAAGTACCATTCATGCGTAAATTCACGCCTCAATTCCTCAAAGAAGTGGGCATATCACATAATATTCGCCAAGTAACACCCTCAAGTAGCAAAATGAGATAGCTGTGATCTAAAGAGCTTTGAAAAAATTTGGTTTCAAGTTTTATCTGACACCTTTTATTAGTTTAAACACATTAATGAAAAATCAATCATGGGATAGGGTACCGCAATATCATTGTTTTTTTATGAAATAAATAGTTATTAGTCGGACTTCTCAGCTGATTCACGTGAATTTAGTTTCAAGTATTTATTGCATTTTTGTGAGCAGCGGGGTAACGATATGTACTAACGTTGGTACGTATTTAATGTCAGTTTTAGTATGGGATTTGACATTTAAATCTATCGTACTAACGGTCGAAAACGTTACGTGATTACCGCGCTGATTCGATATTTACAGATACGATTTGCTTTTTTTGAAATTTTAAAGAAATTACGTAGAATATCACTCGCAGAGCTCATAAACTAGTAATGTTTTACTAAATCTGCCTGAAAACCTAACCCTTGCCAAGGGTGCCCGAGTGCTGGCACTAACCGCTCGACACTGAGAGCTAACACGTGCTCGACACAATGGCATTTCCCGCATCTTTAGCTCACGAGGTACTTGAAACAGCACATTTGCGAGCAGTTAGCTACGAATTAGTAATAATTAAAGTACTGAAATATTTTTGGCAGTCTATGGCAATCTAGACCTTACTTGATGTCCTGCTGTTGAATTAGGATGACTGCGGTCTTTTGAAAGACTACAAATACACCAGCCCATCTAATATGAAAGGTTTTATGGTCAAGTTTTATGTGACGTTTTGGGTCTTGTTCCATTTGGACCATAAAACAAGACAAACAAACACAAACAAACAAATGATTCCAGATTCCTTTTTTTAATAAAATTTTTAGAGTGTAATTTTTATCGAAATACTTATATAGCTCGCTTCAATATCGTACTCCGATATGAAACACATTAATCTCAAATTAGTTTAATTCCAAAACGTAGGTAAATTAATCTCTCCCGAACCCCTGTGTAAACTCTTTAGTGTGTCTATGATATTGTTTGTCCAATTCATCATGCGAGCAAATTCGTAATATATAAAACGTTTATTTAAGCAAACTTGTTTGTTTCCATGTTTGCGGAGAATCCGCGTCTTGATGCTGGTAGCCTCCTGCACTTTCTGGCTGCCCGACAGCGATGCGGGAAATTATCATTCGCCAAACAGAGGTTCGAAGATCGTTACGCAATCTTGACGTGAATAAGGCCAGTGGTCCTGATGCGACACGCCTTTTCCGGCTCTCTTTTAGGACTGGTTTAGTACCAGAATCGTGGAACCTTGCTAATGTGCAGCCCGTACCCAAAAAGGGTAGTCGTACTGACCCTGCAACTACAGGCCCATTTCGGTCACATCCATTCTCTGCAAGAATATGGAGCGTGTCCTGAAGAGCAGGCTCTTGGCTTACCTTTCGGCGGTGGACTCTCTTTGCAATGGGAGGCTACAAAGTCTAGAGCATCGCCGCAAAGTTGCCAGTCTTTCTGTTTTCTATCGGTTACATTTCGGGGAGTGTGCTGCGGAATTACACAACTTAATTCCTCCCGCCCCTTTCTAACATCGGACGAGCAGGGATACGGCGAGGCGACACTGTTTTACGGTGGCAGTTCCGAAAACTCGCATCAAACGTTTTGCTTCCACTTTCATTGTGAGAACAGCCAAGCTGAGGAACTCCTTGCCGGAACCCTTGTTCCCTGTGAACTACAACCTTTGGGTCTTCAAGGCAAGAGTGAATCTGTTTTTACTAGGTAAGCGCGTTCCAACCTAGACCACAATATCGCTTGCCTTCAGGTGATTTGTGGTCAAGCGCAAACCTATTTAGGATTATATATATATCACAAAAGCCTTGATACGAGTATAAGGCCATTTCCAACTTAAAATTTGCTACTACTTCTAAAACATTAGTGACATGTTCAGTGTTAAATATGAACGTTCGATATTCCGAAATAGTAATAACTTTTAACAATAAGAATGTTTAGTCCAATTTCGCAAGTTTAATTTATGCGGAAGCTGGTAAGTAATAAATTAATAGCATCACGAGCCTTTACATCTTATACGGCCAACAAACAGCCATTAAAACGTTTTGCAGACTCGTTAATTTCGGATTAGGTTCGTTAGAGCGAATCACTAAACTTTGATTTCGGATCTAATTGACATTAAGCGTCGCGTCAACCATTGATTGGTTGCCTAATTCCTAGGCTGGGCGATGGCTACCAAAACTAGGGCCTTGTTTGTTATTGACGGGTAACGCGTATGCACTGAGCGAAAAACAATACTAATTATTAGTAAGTTTTAGTGAATCCCAGAACAAGGAGATTATATACTGACGGTTACAAACCAGTTTTTGATAATAGTAGTTATTTACTAATAACAAAAAAATTGTCCTTGTAACTACTAAACTGTTTTGTAACCGTTAGTATATAATCTCCTTGTCTTGGGATTCACTAAAACTTACTAATAATTAGTATTTTTTTCGCTCCGTGTGGCGCGACACCCGGGCGCGACACTCGATTACAGAAAACACAATAGATAAATAACCTAAAACAGTAAAACAAATCCCGCAATTATGTATCTTAGAAACCATTTATGTTTTATTGAATTAAAAATCATAATATTTTTAAACAAATCCAAGTGTGGACAAAAGTTTGTTTTAATAATGACATTAGTGATCGACCGATGCGATAACGTAGAATGGTGAAAGGATCCTGGTCAGTAAAAAAATCAACAAGTCCATTCCATCCAATATTTTGTTCAGCCGGCCGGGTGCTGTCAATTTAAATATAACTGTTACCTACTCTTATCCTTGTTATCATCCATCTCCAACTTTATATTCAATGTAGGAAACGATTAGAAATGAGACACATACAGCATCAACGAGCTGCAAACATCTAATTTAATAAATCTAGTAGCATCAACTAAGTCACGTAAATAGTCGCCAGCTTCCTGACTACAAAGGAAACTTCGCTTAATATCGAGCTTAAGCTATTTTCAAAGCTGTAGGTATTTTGACATAGCGATGTACAGTCACACTTTGCGGAAAATACAAAAATAGATATTTTTTCCTTTGTCAACACAGCACACTCCCACCGCGGGTTATTTGCTCACTTTGAGTATCGTATTTATTTTTAAAACAAGATCGATGAGACAAGATTGATCGTGATGAGCGAGGAAAGGTACGAGATATACATACTTATATAAAATAGATCAATCAAATCAAACGACTTTTCTGTAAATAGGCCTCAAGAGCTCTTCTACAATAAGCACACAAATAATATGGCATTTTATCACATGACAAAAGTGGTAACGCAAAACAGACTAATACCTGTGCACATATTTTGTAACGGGAGATGTATGTGTCTCCGAATCCAATAATATCTACTCGCCTTCAATGTCAGATTAATAGACATTAAGTATAATTAAGGTGTGTCGTCTCTAGTGTCAGAAAAGTACAAAATAAGAATAGTAGTACGGGAAGGAGGCAATTGCAGTCCGTTTAATCATAATACGGAGCCTGCAATTGCCATTTCTGCCGAGGCTAACATAGTTAAAAATACGAGTTGAATTGGGTAAATATGACATGTCAACATGTGTCGTCTTTTATTTGTCTGTTTTTACTTTTTTAAAGTTTGGAACTCAACTAATAAAGGACTTTTTTTAAACATGCAATGATAATATGTCGTCATTACGTGCGTTATAACAGGCTTAAAGTATCACGTTTCAGGCGGAAGAACTCGGAACTCGGAACTCGGAACTCGGCGGAAAACTGTAAAGGAATTTCATACAAAATAAAAGGCCGCGAAGTAATTTTTTAATTTGTTTAATGTATTCATTGCGTCTGCGTGTGTCATGTTTCAATGCATATGTTTGAGAAAAGCACTATACATGCCTGGCCGTGAAACCCGGCAAGCCCTTCTTTCACGGCGTCTGCACTGCAGTAATGTACTAATTATATGTAACATTGCGCTTGTAACTATACACTTTACCTTCCAATATGTAGCGAGTATTTGAGAAAACAAGCTCACAAGCTCGTCCGTTTAAACAAATACATAATCAGTCTGCAATGGCCCTCTTCCCGGCCACGGCAATAATGTATGTAGATACTGTTACAAAATAAGCAGTATTATACGATTTATTACTTATGATTTTTAGGGTTCCGTACCCAAATGGTAAAACGGGGCCCTATTTCTAAGACGTATTTCTGTTGCCGCTATAACAACAAATATTAGAATAAAATAAATATTTAAGACGGCTCCCATACAACAGACATGATTTTATTGCCGTTTTGGTTTTGGTTGACAATGTTATGGAACGCTTAGTGCGCGAGTCCGACTCGCACTTGGCCGTATATTTGTTTACAATACGTGCGTATTTATATTATAATTAACTTGGTAAAACGGCTATTCAGCCGGATTTTGGGAACTCGATAGTTGCGGATTAATGTAATAAATTTGTGTTCTGCGCCTGGCTTCGCAATAATGTATTAGGGATCTGTGTTTATGTTCACCCTCAACATTACAGCCTGATAGCGTCTATGATGACTAGGACGCGTGACAAATAGACTTCCTAACTACGTTCCCTTGTTTGTCATGTCTGTGTGTGTACGTGACTAGCATGGCGTAAAACGCGTGTCGTGAATGTAGCGACCGCTGCACTGTGAATTTCAATTGGTGGTGAAATTACTGTTACTTCTTGCAAAGCAGTCGTTTCTTTCTTCGCATCTGGTGGTGCGGGGTCGGCGCAATTAACCTAACCTAAGCTGTCAGTACTGATCGTTGTGGTACTGATGCATTACTGCACACCAACACCTACATGAGTACTTTCTCATCATCATCATCATATTAGCCGCAAGACGTCCACTGCTGGACATAGGCCTCCCCCAAAGAGTGCCACAATGACCTGTCCTGCGCCACCCGCATCCAGCGGACTCCAGCGACCTTTACCAGGTCATCAGTCCACCTTGTGGGGGGGGGGGTCTACCCACGCTGCGCCTTCTGGTCCGTGGTCGCCACTCGAGAACCTTTCGGCCCCAACGGCCATCGGTTCTACACGCAATGTGCCCCGCCCACCGATTCGAAAGGCTATATCGGTTACTTTGGTTCTGCTACGGATGGCCTTATTTCTGGGAGTGCTTTCTGCATACTGTAAATAAATATGTACCTACAAGGAAATTGAGTAGGGAAATTAATAACTTTCTAATTAAGGCTTTAAATTTAGTCCCTCGTATTCTTAAATCACCTTAAATGTACGATGTCAACAGATTATGTTTGTTGAATAATTTGGTCAAACGTGGTACTAACTTCGCTTGAACGAGGTGGTTTCGTGCTCTTGAAATACAGCAAGCTTTACAAATTGGTCTTTTTAAATGTAAGGAAATCGAAAATCATGAATCGTTTCGCTGTTATTTTGTACTACCATGATTATACTCATACAATTTACTAGAATTACTGTGCTAGAAATTGGACACCACAATTTGCTAACCTCTAGAAAAGGTTTTTTTCCTACATTTTTAAATATTCTCTGGTTACTTATTTAGCCTTGTTGACCACGCTTACTTAATAAGGTTATTAAATACTTTCACCTTTAGCATATAACATATAATTATGATAGACAGGGTCTGATTTTACAAATAACCTAATACAATACAACGCAATTTTTGTTGCAAACCTCCATTTAAGGACACGTACAGCAAAAAATCACAAATCTTTGCCCCCCGGCTAGATGCTGGCCAAGACCAATCCCATTATTAATAAATAGAAAAAAAGCAAGAGGCAAACAACAATTGGTCTTATCGCTAAAAAGCGCTCTTTACCAGACTACCTTACGGTGGTGGAAACCAAATCATTACGATAATCCATAATCCATTTATTCATAAAAACATTTACACGTCGTATTCAACTATATTAAAGTGCCATAAAACATATTATAAGTTAAAATGTCAATATCAATTAAAAACAAAAATAAGTACAATTTCATTAAGAGGAGTAATAATCAATGATAAATAATAAAATAAAATTACGAAATTAAAGTATATAGGTGGTGCAGACATAATATATGTTTATGATATCTACAAATTGTTCTCAACTTATTAGCCACAGAGTCACGGCAATTACCAAACAATACCTATTGCCTAATTATAAAAGTTTTCGTATTTTTATGTTTTTTTTTTTATTGAGTTATTCAAATTATATTGGTAAAATTGTTCTTACTTAACTATATCATGCAACTAATTCTCCGCGTTGGAGAAGTTTAGTTCCCAGAGAGAACGTAACTTAAATTACCGGGGTCCGGTTTAAATTATAGAGCAAGGTCCGAAGGTAGTTAATAAGTTAATTTTCAGCTCAGTAAACACAGTACATCAATTGACAGATAGATAAACAATAAACTTTGATTGAGATATATTTTCAAATATGATACTGCGGTAGTATTTTTTGCAATGCCCCCGCATTGAAAGAAGGTATTTGGATAAAAAACAATTAAAATTGCAGGTAATTTCAATAGTTTTGGGTTAGGATGAAAAGGTACACAAAGGAATTTTTTTCACAACATTCTTTTACCAAAAGTCTTTTTGTTTGGGCTTTCAAAAATGTACGAGAAAAATATTATTTTTGAATTTGTAATTACTGTTTTCGCAACCAAGTCCCAAAAACTCTAATGGGAAATGCCCGTGAGAAGGATCATTCTTTTAGACAATCCGTGATTTTCTAGCTGTAGTTCCGTTGGCTTTGGCTTTACACGCCGTTAAGAATGCACGAAGCAATCCATCGCTACAAACAGCATGTACACTGGCTTATTAAAATAGAGGATTCCCGCTTCGCTGCGAGATTCTTTGCGCTTAAGGCCCGGGGTACTGTGAATGACCTTGACCACTTAACGACTGCCGATAGCCGACCCAAGCGACATCTGTTCAACAATGATCGCGTTAGCTCGATTCGCTTGTAAACGGGCTGCCTTGATAATCGACCTGTTCCGCTGTTGCGTCAGTAGATGGCGCTCGGATTGCCTGGTGAACTACGCAGAGTAGTGTTTGTATCAGATGAAACAATATGAAGACTGAAGAAACATTCATATTTGGCTCGTTGTTTTTTTGTTGTATAGTTGACGAAATATAAGCTGCCCCGATTCCTCGAACAACTTGTATGGCGAATCGGTGCAGCTTATATTTCGTCAACCATACCTACTACGTACTACGTAGTAGCAGTGGCGTGCACAGAGTTTTTAGACAGGGTAGGCAGATTTAAAAAAAGCCACGAATATTTATTATTCGCAGGTAGTACCACCTATTAGTTAGTGTCAAATTTACGATTCATATTCCTTCACTAATGCACTAATTCCAAATCAACGGTAGTGAGATCAAATTGAGAAAGGGTAGTGTACCTACTATCCGTTCTCAATGGAGAATGTCAATAGGTCTGCAAAATCACTAGTACGTACGGAAGCGCGCGAACGGAGTGAGCGCGTGTATAGCGAGTGTTGCACTATGACGTCACGAAGGCGGGTCGTCGCGCGTCACTTTAAAATTCAATATCTTGGAAACTAAAGGACGTATCGAAATAATTCCTTCACATATATTTTTTATTTTCAACAAAGAATACAGAAAAATGGAATTCTAAATAAGTTAGGTACCATTAGGTACTGTACGAATATCGTTAGTTATTGAATAAAGTTTTCCTGTGATGATGATTATAAAAAAAAGGTACTTACTGGCTTTACTTCGCCAAATAAAGTTTCCAGAAGAACACACGTATTAGGTACGGTGAAGCAATTTGATTTCTAGGCCACTTGGTACCTTGTCACAGTGATATTAATATGATAGCTCTAGCAGCTATAATATTGATTCTAACTGCGACAAGGTACGAAGTGCCCCAGAAATCAAATTGGTTGACTGTATATCCCTATTTATGATCTAAACAGAATTTGATATTTATTATTGCGATAATAAAAAAGCCAATAAATGCTTTATTGGAATATAACTTTTCTTTAGTTTTTGGAATATAACTTTTACAATAATTAAGGGATATGCAAAACCGTACAATTATTAAGAGTGTACAATCGAGGTCATAAATATGTTTTCACACCACCTGGTGGACAATGCCCAGTTATATATCAATGCAAACCTTACCGAAAGCAAATCATGCTTACCGAAAGCAAACCATGATAACCCTAGTTTGCTGGGTTGTAATATTACTTATATAACTGAATCTCATTACAACCCTCGGTCAATAATGTGATATCACTTTTCATAGTTGCTATTGTTATTCCCTTCAAGTCTAATTTCGTGAAGTCCGCACGGCGGCGAGCAGACGGCATACCGGCGCCGTGTTTTGTTTTGTTTGGAACGCCGCGTTCGAAATAAAACACGGTACCGGTGCGCTGATAAGTTGTTTTTTTTTTAAATGAGTTTATAACTAGTATTTACAAAAACGAACTGTTTTAAATACACTATTATTCTGTTTTTACTTACTTACGGTTCAGGTTCAATGGATAAATTGTCATTTGGTGGACCATCATCAGATTCAGATTCATTTATTTCATTAATGTAATTTACAATATAAGTTTGCATCGATGTCAAAAATATAAGAATTCACATAATGTTCGTCAAGTTAGATATAAATAAATAAAGAGAATAATGAGATAATGAAATGAAAATATTCACCTAATAAGGATCTTCTTAACATAATTGAATACGCGCGCGACGACTGCTTTAGCTTAGTTGGTAGTGACCCTGCCTACGAAGCCGGTAGCCCTAGTATAAGTTTTTTCGAAACATTAACTAATTCGAACGCGTTTGCGTTTTGTCTCAAAATGTATGAAAACGCTCTCACCGAGTTTGAAATACGCGCGTTCATCGGTTAGCAACAAATGTTAAAATACTCGCTGTTTTAGTTTCCACTAGTGACCAACTGACCACCAGAGGCGCTGTTCACGTTTTCATACCACTTTCATACATTTTGAGACAAAATGCAAACGCGTTCGAATTAGTACCTAAGTTCATTTATTACCAAATTATGAGATAGACTGTGAATAAATCACCAAAATAACGTCATCATACAATCCGAAAGATACCCTACCTGATATAATTATAAAATAACAAATTAAAATAAAACTAAAACAAACCTAAAAATAACCTAAATATACCTAATAAAAACCGTAATCTAAAAAACCGCCAGTGGGTAACGTTCCCAAAGTGCTGGGCGAATTAGTTAATGTTTCGAAAAAACTTATACTAGAGCTACAGGGCATTTATTTTTGTGATGAGCACGAATATTTGTTCTTGGGTCTTGGATGTTTTCTATGTATTTAAGTATCTATTTATCTATATAAGTATGTATATCGTCGCTTAGTACCCATAGTACAAGCTTTGCTTAGTTTGGGACTAGGTTGATTTGTGTAAGATTGTCCACAAATATTGATATCGATATTGAATACAAAAATTATAGTATAGGTACAAATTGAATTAAGGACAACGATGGCAATACAAATAAATAGCGAAGTCAAATCAAATATCATTTTACAAACGTAAACAAATGTCAGGATCCTCATGATCATTTGCAAAATGAATCGGAGTAGTATTGAAACAACAAGTGTTATACGGCCTCTTAAAACTCCAACTATAATAGATAAGTATAAATAAAACTGTCTTACAGGTTGTATGTCTCTATGTGTCCGCACTACTCTGTGCAACGGGAATCGGCTCAAGCTCGGTGCAAACTTCCAAACTAGATAAGTAAACAAATATCTGACAACAGCGCTGTGCCTCGAGCGAAGCGAAGTCGCAACGTCGCATTCACTTTCATATTTGTGGGTAGAAAAATTTGACGAGTGTTCACGGCTCACATATGTAGGTAATATGTGAGATTTGAAAAGTAACTTTTTGCTTTTAAAAAAAATACTACACATTTTTATATACATTTTACTTGCTTTTTCATAAAAATATTCACTGTCATGATCAAGACTGGCAGTAATTTACTTCAGCGCTAGAATAAGCGCCTACCATTTTATACGAAGCAAAGTTTTCAAGTTTGAAATTCATATTACAATACTAAGACGATTATTAACTACAACAGAAAATAGGTTAAATCCTCAAAAATAACTGAGCTTAATTTGGAAACTTAGAATTCTGTCGTAACCGAATAATGCTTGCACACATTTTGTTTTTAATGTTTCTTAAGCGTGGTTTTTTGTCGTAATTACAATGTATGTGAACAAACTAACTACAACAGCAAATACTCAAGGGTATGCGTGTCCTAAATATGTACTTTGCAGGTCATTACGTTCAATATATTCTTCAAATATTCTGCACAAAAACACCTCGATTTCAATACGTTGCCCACCTCTTCACCTTAAGATCTAATTTCCCGGCGGGCTTGGTCTGTTCTCAAAGAAAAAATGTCCTACAAATCTTCACGTACCATACACACTTAGTCCGTTTTTCCTTTGAAAGTGCATCGTAACTAATAAAAGAAAACGCATTGCAAAGATCGCTGAAAACTATTACGCTATAAATTACTTTGTGATAGATATTTACTGTAAGCATAGGTATGTAAATATATACCTACTAGCTTTTGCCCGCGACTTCGTCTGCGTAGAACTCGGTCCATATCAACTTCTATACCGTATTTCGCCGTCACCAGGTACTGCGGGCCGGGCAATCTCACTAAACATTGCGCACGCCGGCTCAACGCGCCCGCATGAAACACATGACAGAGGATTTAGTATATGGATGTAGATCAAGTAACGTAGATGAAAATTAATATGATGCAGGTGCGGAAAAAACTTCATACGCATCAAGTATGGAAACGAAAACGCGAGTGTAGCGAGCGCGAAATGTTTCGAAAATTATGATGCACGTGCGGAAGAGACTTCATACGCCTCAAGTGTAATAGGTAGATGAAAACGCGAGCGTAGCGAGCACGAAATATTTCGAATATTACTATGAAGGTGTGGAAAATACTTGATACGTATTAAGTAGCGTAGATGAAATAATTTCGAACGTTATGACGCAAGTGCTGAAAAGACTTCATACGCATTAAGTAAAAGATGAAAAAAAGACGAAAACGCGAGCATAGCGAGCGTGAAATGTTTCGAACATTATGATGCAGGTGCTGAAAATTCCATCAAGTAATGTAGCAGGAATGTAAATAATTTTTAATCATTTGCAAGCCTGCTTACAGGTTAGATAGACTGTAGTACCATATATCTGGTATTTTTAAGTAACAACTTTGAAAGCTATCTTAGCAAATAAATATTTCTAAGTGCCAAAGTATTTCAATTTTATTTTATTTTATACGCAATTCGAACTAAATCTGTCATAATAAAGGTTGACACACACATAGTTAAAGCTCGGCACCAGACCGGCGCGGCCTCACCTCACGTAAATCCAACGCAAGCACGGAACCGCATCGTGCCTCAGCAGCGCCGAGGTGGCCGCGTGGCGGTGCCGCGCTTGCCGCGAGGTGTCCACTGGTTGAGGGCTTTTTACGTTTGAAGTAGGCCGTTTCGCCTGCGTCTGTTCTCCATGGCTGGTGGTCCTGTCCCGAGCAGGGGCGATGCCGTTACGTAGTGGATGATTGGCTAGAGCACACCGCTGCATCCGCACTCATCTGGTTTGCCAAAACCTTAACTGTGCGTTGCAGTATGAAGTTTCTAACAAAGAATTGGGGCGGCGCCGGTCTGGTGCCGAGCCTTTATGTGTGCGACAACCTTAATTATTATATTTTATTGAGCCTAAAATGTCCCACTGCTGGGAAAAGGCCTCCCCCCTCTTTTTCCATTCCTCGCGGTCTTGTTTATCTGCCCAGTCTCCTTTTTAAAGAGTCCAAATTATCACGCCACCGCCGGCGTGGTCTACCGCGTCTCCGTTTTGAGTCGTGGGGCATCTACTCTGTGGTCTTTTTAGCCCACAGCTCATTCGGCATCCGGTAGACGTGTCCAGCCCAGTCCCACTTTAATTGGGTTGTTTTTCGAGCTACGTCAACTATTTGAGTTTTGGAGCGCAGTGTGGTGTTCCGGATTCGATCCACCAACTTTACACCTAATATGCTGCGCTCCATGGCTCGCTGGCAAACCCCGAGTATGGATTTCTGGGCTTCTGTCAAAGACCAAGTTTGTGCACCGTAGGTGAGAACTGGAAGAATGCTCATGTCCATGAGCCTACGTTTAAGTGAAAGAGGTAGGTCGCCTTTCATTGGGTGATTCATAGACCAATAGCTCTTCCCGACGTTTACTGTCCTCCTATCGACCTCTTTTTCTTTTCTTTGTCGACAATCTTAATAGCTCATCATAATCAAGTGGTGGCGAAATTACTCAGTTTATAACTACGGTGGAAAGAATAAATAAATCATATCTAAATCATGCAAATACCTATTTTATCTTGCCACTTTAAGACTCAAATTAGTAAATTGTGCAAGTGTAGTTCTACATTAGCTTCCTTCAACTTTAACGAATGACATCTGTATACTGACCAAGGGGCTGACACGCTTTGCTAGAGAAAGAGAGTCTTATTGCGATTCCTATAAGAGAAAATAGAAAAGAGTGGCATGTTTTGTCCCTATCACCGACCGAACATTTTTTCATGGTCGGGTTATAGGCAAAACGCAAACTTCCCTAAGCAAATACATTGGACATGCAAACCGGCCAAATTGCGTAGTACAAATTATGTATGAAAATTAGCAAGCATGAGAAAGACATAGCACCGGTCGCTCGTTGGCGCATCTATAACTAAAGAGTTTATAATTATTATATCTATGATCTGTATATTGACACTTGACACACGTCTCTGACATGTCAAACGTCAAATAATATCGTAACATTTACAAATGTCTAGACTCACCTCACCCATACGTCCCAATTGTATCTTGAACCTGAGATTCGTGAAAACTTTGAGCATGTTCGGAGGTCAGGCTTTCACTGGTTCTGCAGAGACGAATTTTCGTGGGCATTGTAAATACCTAACATGGATCCGGTTCATAGATTGGAAGTTGAATCTAATTTATCAGTTTAAGGGATTATTTCCAGGATAAAAAGTATCCTATGTCCTTCCCCGGGTCTCAAACTATCTCCATACCAAATTTCATCTAAATCTGTTCAGCGGTTTAAGCGTGAAGAGGTAACAGACAGACAGACAGACAGACAGACAGACAGACAGACAGACAGACAGACACACTTTCGCATTTATAATATTAGTATGGATAGGAACGATCACTGACTTTAAAAATTGAGCAACTTCTTGTTTCTTGTTGACACTGCATAGTTTAACTAAAAAGGATATATTTATTAAGGAATCTGGGGTTATCTTGAGATCACAAGCATCTTTTGTGGCATTTTTTGCTCAGAATTGCTAATAAATATCTAAGCTACTATGTTTTACGAAAAATAAATGAAATGAAATCAAGCCTTTGCCCGGATAAAATTGATGCTGAAGAATGTTAAGAAATAACAAGAGGCTTTACGTAACTTGGGCGCAGTTATCTTGACTAACATTTTAGGGTTCCGTACCCGAAGGGTCCAAATGGAACCCTATTGCTGACACTCACGCGTCCGTCCGTCCGTCGTCACCCAAACGGTTAGAGCTACAGACTTAAAATTTTCACAGTATAAGCATCTTGGTAGCCCAAAGCCATACAAAACTTATTTTAAAAGGGGGGCTCCTATACAGATACAGCTTATTGTATGACCTCACGAGTACCCGTATTTAGCCAAAGCAAACGTAAAAAATTACTTAAAATATTTTATGTCACACCTAGCCATAAAGTGGCCATTAGCGCACGCTCCGCGCGTGAAAAAACCCACTTCCTGGCCAGGGGGTGACATAAAATATTGTACTTACCACGGGCGATAATAAAGAAAGCCTCAGATCGCATATTTATCGCCCTTGCCTTCGGCTCGGGCGTAAAATACCTGCGATCTGAGACATTCTTTGTTTTATCGCCCTTGGTAAGTAATGTACTATTAAAAGGGGGGCTCCTATACAAATACAGCTTATTGTATGACCTCACGAGTACCCGTATTTAGCCATAGCAAATGTAAAAAAATACTTAAAATATTTTTTATTTAACTTTAGAATAGATGTATGCTTACTATCGCAAGTGTTAAATAAGATACTTATTATCGCAAGTCAAGTGTCAAATAATAACGCGGGATGAATCACGCGATCTCGCCAACTATTATTTAAACCGTTATAAGGTTTTAAATAGTGGCTATGTACGCATTAACTTATATACCAACTGTTTGATTTACATGAATTAAAAAAAAAAGCTATAGTAGGCGCGAAAACAAACCAACACAATTTTGCGGTTGGTTCGGAACCCTAACTGTGCGAAGTCTGACTCTCACTTGGCCGTTTTTTAGGGTTCCGTACCCGAAGGGTCAAACCCGACGGACCCCTATTGCTGTTACTCACGCGTCCGTCCGTCGTCTGTCACAAAATTTTGTTCAAGATTTTTTTAACTTCCCGTTGACTTATATGAACTTGAAATTTCGTGACAATATTTGAATAATATGGAATCCGTTTTCTATTTAAAGTCTTTTTTATGAGTATTATCCTTTTTCCATTTTAATCTCGTCATAGTATGAGTATTATACTTCTTTTTATTACTGAGCAAGTACATCGGAATGTCTGTCAAATTGATTAGACCAGCTTGACAGGACTGGTTTCCCACGAGGCGGCTTGACCCAGTCTCATAAATGTAATGCATCTTTTCACAGATGACGCGACATACGCAACGACGGAATGGTTCGAGGCGAACTGTTCGTGGGCGGACGCGGCGTGGGGCTGCACCACCAATACCACCACCAACGCCACCAGCACCGACGTCACCTCGCTCGTGTTCATGGCGGTCACCTCTGTGGTGCTCGCGCTCATAATCCTCGCTACTATAGTCGGTGAGTCATTTTCACTACTATGTGAGTTATAATCGCTTACATCCTCGGCGCTTGCCACATATACTCGTAGCTATGCAATAGTGGTGTGGTTCGAGGTTAACTGTTCGTGGGCGGACGCGACGTGGGACTCCACCAACGCCACCAGCACCGACGTCACCTCGCTCGTGTTCATGGCGGTCAACTCTGTGGTGCTCGCGCTCATAATCCTCGCTACTATAGTCGGTGAGTCATTTTCACTACTATGTGAGTTATAATCGCTTACATCCTCGGTGCTTGCCACATATACTCGTAGGTATGCAATAGTGGTGTGGTTCGAGGTTAACTGTTCGTGGGCGGACGCGACGTGGGACTCCACCAACGCCACCAGCACCGACGTCACCTCGCTCGTGTTCATGGCGGTCAACTCTGTGGTGCTCGCGCTCATAATCCTCGCTACTATAGTCGGTGAGTCATTTTCACTACTATGTGAGTTATAATCGCTTACATCCTCGGTGCTTGCCACATATACCCGTATGCAATAGTGGTGTGGTTTGAGGTTTACTGTTCGTGGGCGGACGCGACATGGGACTCCACCAACGCCACCAGCACCGACGTCACCTCGCTCGTGTTCATGGCGGTCACCTCTGTGGTGCTCGCGCTCATAATCCTCGCTACTATAGTCGGTGAGTCATTTTCACTACTATGTGAGTTATAATCGCTTACATCCTCGGTGCTTGCCACATATACTCGTAGTAGCTATGCAATAGTGGTGTGGTTCGAGGTTAACTGTTCGTGGGCGGACGCGACGTGGGACTCCACCAACGCCACCAGCACCGACGTCACCTCGCTCGTGTTCATGGCGGTCACCTCTGTGGTGCTCGCGCTCATAATCCTCGCTACTATAGTCGGTGAGTCATTTTCACTACTATGTGAGTTATAATCGCTTACATCCTCGGTGCTTGCCACATATACTCGTAGTAGCTATGCAATAGTGGTGTGGTTCGAGGTTAACTGTTCGTAGGCGGACGCAACGTGGGAACTCCACCAACGCCACCAGCACCGACGTCACCTCGCTCGTGTTCATGGCGGTCACCTCTGTGGTGCTCGCGCTCATAATCCTCGCTACTATAGTCGGTGAGTCATTTTCACTACTATTATCAGTGAGTTATACTCGCTTAGGGCTTATCCAGAAATCACGTGAGGTTCCAAAGGGGGGGAAGGGGGTTACGAAAACCTCACTACTGATCACGTTTGGGATTACAAGGAAACCTCACGTGTATTTTTTTTACTGCACCTACAATACCGAGAAATGATATCTACTCATGTAGCATTTTCTTGAAAAATAGAAGAAATTACACAATCACGTTTTCATAACGCATATACTTACCAAAATAAGCACAAGATCAACTAATATACTTCATTTTCTTTAAAAAATTCATAAGTGGTGATAAATTCAAAAAACACACGTGAGGGTTCGTGGGGGGTGGGGGGTCGTCCAAAACCTCACAAAAGATCACCAAGGGGGAGGGTGGTCTAAAAGTGGCCCAAAAAACCTCGCGTGATTTCTGGATAAGCCCTTACGTCCTTGCTACTCGCCCCTTACCCAACAGTAGTGGGGTGGTTTGAGGTAATTAACTGTTCTTGGGTGGACGCGAAGTGCATCACCATCATCATCATCGCTACTCGGTGAGTCACCTTCACTGCTAGCTTAATCAGTGAGCCATACTCGCTACCTACAATAAAATAAATGTAAGTCATACTCAGTATTACGAATATGACTTATACTTACGATCACTTACCTACTACGAGGTTTAATTGCGATCACTTAGGTATAGTGATGGAATAGGGTACAAATCGTTCACTGGATACAAAAGTGTAAATGTATCTATAGCATCGACCCTACTGGATCACACAGACAAACTGTTCCGCAAGTTTTGTGACATCATGTTATTTTTATGTTTTTATACCGTGATTATTAAATCATTAAATTAAATTAAATCATCACTGCTACCTATGTTAGTTTGTCATACAAAGCCTAGCCTTGAGCGGTACCTATAACATTTCAAGAGTTCCACCTCCCCGCGGATCGAATTCGTGCTATCGAACAAACGGAATATCAAAATCCACCAGCGTGACATTTTTGACGATATACCCTATATTTGAGACCTAGATCGTTTCAAGCAAAACCAATTATAATTTGATACTAATTTAGTTTAGGTCCTGCGAGAATATAACAATAATTTTATCCGAGAAACCATTTCCTTGGGGTATGAAATGGAGGTAGAACTTGGAAGTTTATTACAACAAACACATAGTATATTCACATAGTATATTATAAATAATAAATAAATATTTGTGGACAATCTTACACAAATCAACCTAGTCCCAAACTAAGCAAAGCTTGTACTATGGGTACTAAGCGACGATATACATACATACTTATATAGATAAATAAATACTTAAATACATAGAAAACATCCAAGACCCAAGAACAAATATTCCTGCTCATCACACAAACGGATTCGAACCCGGGACCTCCAGCTTCGTAGGCAGGGTCACTACCAACTAAGCTAAAGCGGTCGTCAAATCGTATGTGGCAAACAAATAAACGTTTTATGGAGACGAAGTCGCGAGCTCCGCTAGTTTCCCACATTGCAACACAAATTCCAATAACTTGTTTTTGTCTTTTTAGCACACAATCTAAATATGTAGGCCGCACTGATTAAATAGCAAAACGTGTTGTTTGTAAACATTGCGAGCCTGGAAAGCATTATTGTGTAGTTGACTTGTTTTATTTCTAATCAAGTATATATGAATGTTGGCACTGATGGTTGGCTGAGCGCCAGGAAGGTACTAACTGGCCGATATATTGCGTATAGTCAAAAAAATACGAGCTAGCGATATTTACGAAAGATAATAGTAGGGCATCTATTTGGTTCATCTTTCACATCGCATTTCGTGCGCGTCCCGGCACATTAAAATCCTAATACGCAAATACGAGTCTTGCATTCGATTATAACTATGTATGCTGGAAATTCTTTTTGCTGAACGTTTTTGTATTAAAATGTTATTGGGTTTTGAGTCTTATTGTTTGAACGGTAAAGTAGCTTTTTGAAGGAATTACTTTGGAGCAATTAGTCCAACTGAAATGATTTTATGTATACATTGCGCTGTTTTATACAGCTATTCAATTATGCAATTATTAGCAATTCGTTATGCCTCCGTGACCTGCAGTGTAATGAAAAACACATGCGAGTGTCGTACGTGTGTAAATAAGGCTTTAATAGCCACACTGTAGCAAAGCCGTAAGGCACGAGACCGTGAAATTGAAATGAGAATGTCTTAGGCGGCTTCCTGACTTGGCGGGGCGGGATTGATATGTGACATTTTCTTCTTTGACGTGAACTTACTGACGTCGCAAAGATTCTCACTTGACATAATACTGTTGCGCAGTAGTAATATTATGCGCAGAAGCGGCGCAGTACCGCCTTCGCATCGTCCCGCTACCGCGCATCCCGCGCCAGTCAGGAAGCACTCATTTAAATGTAGGGGCGCAGTAAAAACTTCTAAAATTGAGATCTTAGGTAACAAACACAGGCGACAACTAAATCTGATTACCGATACCGCTACCATTTTTCAAACTTATTCTTTTAAAGACACTTTGTAGCGCAAAATTGCGAACTGTGCTCGGAAAACGGCATCGTTCGATCTTTTCTACGGAATAAATTATTATTCCGTAGAAAAGATCGAACGATGCCGTTCCGACTATTAAGTCGTAGTGTCCCCACATCGATAAATCAAGAAACATCAGTTACCGAGAAGTATGCCAGTCGCTTTATTCGTTTTTATTGGTTAAGGGCATAATTTAATAATCCCAAGCGGATTACATTGTCCTGAATTTAGCATCCTAAATAGAGGACCTCTCCTCTATTTAGGATGCTAAATCTCGTTGTGATGCATCTCGCTCTAATGTACAGTCAGCATCAAAAGCAGCTCGGCATATAAAAACGTTAAAAGTCTTATTATTTAAAAGCCTTTGTTACAAGGGAATAGAAACTTTACCGCTCTAAATGTTCAGAACCCACTTAACCGCAGTGCATTGTGCATCTCGACCGTGCATTGAACAGATATAACGCTTGCCGTGCCGCAATTTGCACGTTCGGGCTACACCAAAATTAATTACCTACATTCTCTTCTATTTATGGAATCAATCGAGCAAAGGTACGCGTATGAATTCCCAATAAATTGTCTATTCAGCCATTGAAATTATCTATATTTCCCAGTTATCCATTGTTAACCGTACCCGCGCGAGCGATTTAGAATGCGTATCTCATTTGCCATCATTCGCCAATTAGTACGCTACACTTCACTTGAGCGTTTGATATGAATTCAGCATCCAATACACGGATGAGCAATCAAAATGGTACAATACAGAGAATCTGTAGCTAGAAGAGGCCTTGATGTAAACGTCATGTGATAAACATGAATATTTGTTTCTTAGTCTTGGCTGTGTCTTATGTATTTAAGTATTTATATCTTTAAAATATATCGTCGTCTATAGTCATATGGGTTATGATAATTTTTTAGCCAAAGCGCTGCACTTTTTGATGAAAGCAAACCGCTTTGCACAGTGATAGTAGGAACCAAATTAAGTTATTTTTTTCGAGGCAACTAAAGATTCACCCCTTAGGAAGCGAGGTGGCGACACCTAAAATATAAAAAGTTTAAAAAACTCTGTAAGCTCAACGGGTTCACCTATTTGGATGAATGATATGTCAAACGAAAGATTTGTTTATGGTTTATTACACAAAAAAATTGGAATACTACATCCATCGGCACGGTATAACACACCTTGGATTCGCGGAGTGGAAGGGGGATTAGAGGGTAGAGGATCGGAATGTGGAATGGAGGATAGGAAGTGGGGAAAGAAAGGATTAAGGCCGTGTATTACCACTTTTGAGTTTTTAAAAACCATCTGAGACATATAATATAGTGTTTTAAAATCTAAAAAAAATATATGTGTTACATAAGGATCTTGTCTAGTCAAAATCGCAGTCAGTTACATGACCTGATGAATTTCACTCGATAGAAAAAAATCGCGAAGTTACCTCTTTTTGGAATGTTTTTTCAATACTACGGCTACATTACTGATATTTAACATTTAATTTTTGTACTCAATTAAAGATCGTAAATAGTTATAGACAAATTCGCAGGATTTGCTTTGATAAAATGATTGGCTTAATCACTATAGCTAAATATTTACAAAACTGCGCGCAGAGCTTGCGTAGAGAGCGGGATGGTTAATTGTAAACTCACGCGTGTTAGAGCGGGACATTTGCGTTGGGGATACCTCCCCTTAAAGATTTTTTTTAATTCAAAATAGGTTTGCGCTTGACCACAAATCACCTGATTGATGGTAAGCGATATTGCGGTCTAGGATGGAACGCGCTTACCTAGTAAATACCGATTCACTCTCGCCTTGAAGACGAGAAGAAGGCTTTATTGCCCGAAGAATAATGGTGACAATCCTCGGGACTTTAACTTTACTTGAGAATTAGTTATTATGATCCTTGCCAAGCGGATAAAACTATTACTAACTCTAGGGTATGAAGTGTGTAACAACTTAGTGAATTCATGAGCAGTTATGAGGACTTCACTTCACGGTTCATAAGATCTAATTAATTCAATTCGCGATTCCCAGTCCGTTTTCGGACTTGAGTTACTAAACTAGTTACAAGTCGTAGTTGAGATCACTAGAAATAAGACTTCGTCTTGCAAGATCAGGATCGATAGAAACTTTATAGAACTGTAAACTCTTTAGCGACTAGACTTAGGAGGACGCGATTGATATTTGGCATGATACAACTATATAGTGCGCCAGGTATTGCATTCCGGTATATCGGTTAATAGTGGTGGTGACACTGGGTGACACAAGCTGCTATCGAGCCAATCGATGGTATGCAATTGTAGTAGATGTGTGTAGCGTCGACAGTGCCGTAACTTGTGTCACAATCTGGAGTGGCAGACCTTCTTTCTGAGACCATGGATATTTGGTACTTACTAATGTCACAGAGATTTCCTCACTTCGGGATTCTGTCAAAATACATTTGCGCAGTAATAATGCCGCAACAATGGCACTTTTACAAGTCAAAAACTACTAGCGTTTCGCAAAAGCCACTGCCGAGAAGAAACGCCGAAAGAAAGACGCCTGTAGTTGGTCATAGTTGGAAACTTGGAAGGTAAACGAGCCCCTGGTAGATCTCCGACGCGATGGACCGACCAAATTAAGGTAAGACCAGCTCTACTAGTTCTATGATGTGGTGCGAATGGCCACCAATAGAATCCGATGGAAGCAAGTCGTACTGTCCAAAAAGACACCAGATGATCACGATCTTGAGTCATGAAGTAACGACTACAGAGAGAGTAATATTGATAATATTCATAAGTGACTATGACTACGCCTATAACCAGAACGCAATACCTACCCTAACCAAACTATCAATTCACAACCATCGGCAACATCAAAGCTTCTCGCCGTACCTATCCCATCCATTTGCGAGCGTAAACCGCTCTAGCTAGAGTAGGTCAAGTTGCAGCTCTACATGCTCTACGTTCTACGTCTAACGGGATTGCACTCGATTCCGCCTAATATGTCAAACGTTAGCTAACTTTGACACTTTATGACGGAATTTATCTATTCAAATCGTGTAGTAAATAATGTTTTTCCATCGCAATTCGCAAACGATTAGCCACGGCGTGTCAATCAATTAGTGTATTAAATTTAAAATAATACTTTATTAGTCAATGTCAGTATGAATACTAATAAGAAAAGAAAAGAAAGAAAAGAAAACATTTATTCACTGCACGAAACGAAAGACACACATACAAAAAAAAACAATAATAATAAACACACCACATTGAACAAATAAATGATGTGTGTCTTCGCGGCAGTGAATCGGTTGCTGTCTCAGCATTATGCTCAGGTGTTGTTAGACACGTGGAGCGCTGGTTTTCAGACAGCACCGTACGTGACCCACGGAACGCAACACAACATACTTTATACAATATATACAGGATGGATTAGGGATCCGCAAAATTTCTAGTGTCGCGTTGCCAGCTTTTTTGTCGTCCGTCCATAGCTCGTCTAGTCTCGTAGGTAAAATCCTTCCCACACACTATGAGACTTCGGGCTTGGAGGACGGGAAAAATGCTTGGTTAATTGCTTGCCCTGGTCAAAATTCTCCAGAACATCCAAAATCTCAGAGATGCTGGGACGACATATCTTGTAAATTGACCGTCAATTCTTTACTCGGCCAGTCTAGTACCGTGGAAAGAGCCAGACTGCTAGCAGCTGGTACAAGGGAAGCTGGTTACTGGCTCCATGCTCACCCATCGTCTAGTACTGGAACATTTTTAGATCCCAACACACTCCGCTTTGCAGTTTGCCTTCGCCTCGGGGTCCCGGTCTGCGCCCCACACCGATGCCCCTGCGGAAGCGACGTGGACCAGCTAGGACATCACGGACTTTCCTGCCAGAGAAGCGCCGGCCGCTTCTCCAGACATGCTGCCCTCAATGATATCATCCGCCGGTCTCTTGCATCGGCGAACGTGCCTGCCATTTTAGAACCTGCGGGCATGTCGAGAAACGATGGCAAGAGACCGGACGGGATGTCCTTGATTCCGTGGAGTATGGGACGGGTGCTGGTGTGGGATGCTACATGTGTAGATACACTAGCCCCGTCGCATCTCCACCGAACTTCCACGAGGGCGGCGGCCGCAGCAGAGGCGGCCGAACAAGCTAAAATCGGCAAGTACAGCGGTCTCGGCGCCGAATACTTGTTCACCCCTTTCGGCGTCGAGACACTCGGTCCGTGGGGTCCTGGCGCTCTAAGCCTCTTCAAGGGCCTATCGAAGAGGCTTATCGATGCCACAGGTGACCGAAGAGCTGGCAGCTACCTCGGCCAACGAATAAGTTTGGCCATTCAAAGAGGTAATGCTGCCAGTATCTTCGGCACAATGCCGCGGGGGCCTTTTTTAGATTTAATTTAGATTTATATTTAGATTTTAATTTAGCTGTATTTAGTTTTATTTTTGTTAGGTAATATGTTTTTCTATAGTTTTCATTATTAAATACCTTTTCAGAGGCAAAAAAAAAAAAAAAAAAAAAAAAATATACATACATACATAACATAATACAAGTATAATAAATATTGACTTTATATAACAATTTAAAACAATAACAATTTCATTATAGGATGACGGTGGCAAACTAGGGTAACGGTCCACCTGATGGTAAGCGGACACCGTAGCTTATAGACGCTCGCAACTCCAAAGGAGTCACGTGCGCGTTGCCGACACTTTATAACATTTGAGGATTTAAAATTAACCACTGAAGAAGAACAGAATCGAAATTGCAACAAAAACACAAGAAAGCTATACAGTTGGGATATTTTAAGTGCTGGATGGGTTAGGGATGGGATCTTTGGAGCGTCAACAAATAGTCTTTAAGCTTGCGCTTAAAGGTATATTTGCTACTACTGCTACTAATAGTATTTTATATCTGACATTTATTGATGAAGTTTTACATTAATGGACATAAACGATTCAATGACTGAATATAAATACAAATACAAATACAAATGCGTTTATTTTTCCTTTAAATTACAATGGTGTATCGGTTAGTAATATCTTATATCTAATTGACATGGAAAAATCGGTGTGAGCACAGCGATAAGCTGGTTTTAAGCCCACCCGTAGTCAATAAGTTGGTTTCACATTAAGTAAATAGACAGGTTAGTAAATTAAATTAAGTAGGTAGTTACAATTGCAATAATACAATATTGAATTGACTATGTATAATGGTATTGAAGTGACTATGGTAATGAAATCACGTAACAGTTTTATTTTTAAAATTATAATTATGTCTACTCTTTGTGGGGCATCGCACATCTTGTAATTCTTTTTGTATCGAAAGGTAGAACTTTTTTAAGTTAATTTTAAAACGTAAATAAGTTTTGGAAAATACTACATGGTTGTCACTTTAGATATACTCGTATCCCGACTCTTCCCAATGGAAAAACATTATTCACTATCTTACCCACCGAGTTTTTTTTTGTTTTGTTGCAATGCACTCGACTCCAGTTAGTTTATGACTATAAGAACTGTGTGAACGTGTTATCACAGCAACTTGTGTGTTATGCGTGGTAAACACACAAACATTTATCAACCCCAATATCCGCATAATATCTTAGAATTTTACCAAGTCCTCAACTCGCCCCTGAAGCCCATTTGACCCGTGTTTACATAAATAAATATTAACAAAGTTGGAGGGACACTTTGGTCTGAAAATCTTAGTGTTTATTTTGCGAAATATCTTGTTTGTAGCTGGATTAGAAAAAAACGCTGCTTTGAAAAAAGATACCGGAAATTCTACTTCAAAGTATTGGCTTAACGAAGTTGCATTCGCTGTTTCGAACCCTGATTCAGATTTGTCAGTTTAGGTGAACTGTTTTACTTTGCGACGCGACGGTTTGAAGCGGAGTGATACAAACTAAAGCGGGTATTACACTGTCCTGAATCAGGCGTCCTAAATAGTGGAGGGGAGTTGAAGCATCTCGCTCTAACGTATAGGTCGGAACCCTTCTAAGTGTCCTGAGTTCAGGACAGTGTAATACCCGCTTAAGCGCTGCGGTTAAGTATGTGTGCGTGCGCTGTCGGTACACGCGTCAATTTGTGTGCCGGGTGCGTAGGGTTTTGTTTATTATTCTTTTCCTATCAGGTCGCAAGCGGCCAGTACAGAAAAGGTTACGTACTTACACCCTTATCTAGGCATGAGCCAACTGACAAGTAACCCGATCGTAACCAGGCGGGCGTCACAGGGACGAGGTAACTGACCTCGGTGCGGGGGGTTCGTGGCCGCTCTGTATGTAACACTATTATACTATTCTGTGGTGATACGAAGGAAGTAGGTACCTGCCACGCTTTCGCCCATGATGTTACTACAGCACTAATATAATACTGACAGTATTCCGTCAAGTGAGGAAATCTTTGTGAGATCAGTAAGCTCACGTCAAAGATGAAAATTTCACATATCCATCCCGCCCCGCCAAGTCAGGAAGCCGCCTAAAGGTTGTAATGTCCTCAAAAGCGAAGAAAACGAGTACACTTTAAATCGGAGTCCTATGCAAATGGTACCCGCTTCCTTCTTGTATATTAAATAGATTGCTAAAGATTAACATTTAAATGTAAAGCTTGTTAATCCATGATCAGGGTTAGGTCATAGTCATGGTTAGGTTGATTTGTGTAAGATTGTCCACAAATATGTATCTATTTATTTATCAAGGCAGTGATGGCACTAATTAACCAATTCTTATTTCTAAAGATATAGACCCTGTGTTGTGCAAAATTAAGTGGATTGCTTTGTAATTAATTAATGGTAAAGCTTTTTGCATATTTTAATTACATGTTTACATTCCAATTTTCACGGTAATCCACTCATTACATGCCAGTGTCACTGACAACCCTATTCGTCATTATAACATGTATTTTAATGTAACGGTGTGAGAAAGACTAATTAGCCTAATGATTACAAGCACTTGATTATAAAGTTTTTCGTCTGAAAATCTAGCACTAAATGCTTATAGTTGAGTAGTTTTTTTTCTAGTTTCATGAATTAAGATTGAAAGTAAAGTATGAAAATTGTTTTAATTTATTATTAACAGGCCGTAATCTAATTTGCCATCGTCGTTTTATTAAAAAACACAAAATAGTACATTGTTAAGCCCGCCCGTGTTAAGTACAAAATTTTATGTCACCCCCTGGCCAGGAAGTGGGATTTCCCGCGCGCGGAGCGTGCCGTAATTGCCGCTTTATGGCCAGGTGTGACATAAAGGTGTTTATTGTTATGCTAAAATACACGTACAAAAATATATTTATTAAAATGTTATACACGAAATAGCATAATAAGTATTTTTCCTTTCGTTCCTTTATCGCTTTTAATGTTAAACTAAGTACATAAACATATCGTCGCCCCCATGCTAAACTAACATAAGTGCATTTTTGTCAAAATTGAGTTATTGATGTAATTATGTACCAAATATGGTAATCTACAATGTCACAAATTTCTAGACTTCTATCTTTTAAGATTTCAAAGTTACGGTTGTGCTAATCTGACATTTTATCTGTTTTATCCCATGGTAGACTTGCGAAGTGTAGATAAGGCATTTTTCCTTGGCCGATAAAGTTAGGACGCCTGTGAATAATTAACGAATCTGCCATTTTCGTTAACTTTCTATGGTGGAAATTATTAATGACCGGTACGATTAGCCCATAGCAAATTTGCGATTCTGACAGATACGATAGTTTACTATGGTGGCATTTATTCCTCATCCATATTATTAACTATAGCATATTTGCGAATCTGCAGATTGGTTAATTTAATATAGTGGCAATTATTACTCAACCAAAAAAGTAGACTACAGCAAATTGGCGAATCGGGCACATACGTCAGTTTATTATGGTGGTATTTAATTCTTATACATTCATAACCTTTAGCAAATTTGCGAATCTGGCATATTAGTTATTTTGCATGGTTGCTATTATTACCACATCACATAAATTTGACTATCAAACTTTGCGAATTTCACATTTCCGCGAGTTTGTAATAATAGATAAATCATTCGTATGTACCTTAAAAAAAACTTAAAATAATGCATGTTTGTTAATTGCAGTTTTTGTTATCGTTGATAATCATAAAATTAAATGGTGCGAGTTGTAATTTTTTATGCATAAACTAATTATTTAAATGTACCTACTTTTCAAAAGTGTATTTTTTGGCTGAAATATTAAATGCCTTTGCCTACTATGTTTTATAAACTTTCATCCTGACAGTACATGCAAATTATTAAAATTAATATTATAGAATCTCGTATTGCCTACATGGTGACGTACTACAAAAGTTGGTCTGTAAGTCTGTATCGACTAACGAAGCGATGCTGTCGATAAACAGATATCGATAATTGAAATAAAAGTTATAAAACGTGTCTTATATTCCAATTATATTGTAATGGGATTACGGGACTGTATATAAATAAACCAGCGTTGTATTACAATTTAATGGGCTTAAAAATATGTAAGACATTGTTAGAAGTGTGTATACTAAAATTAATAAGCATGTCGACCAACATAGCTGCATAAAAAAATAGAAGCATGTTCATAACTATCAGGTATCTCACTGTCAGTGTCATAGAACTCATCTGTGCCCGTGGCTTCTATAAAACATTAAAGACAGGAGACACCATTATATTCGAACTTAACCCTCTGCCCAAGGTACAGGAGGAAAATCTGCCACGTTAATAAAAAACTACTTATTTAATCGATTAAATATGTCAGTCTCAAAATCGTTTCCGGCGTCAGAAGAGCTTCGTCAAAATACCTTTATTTGCTGTTTTTGGGTGAAAAAACCTTTTAGTTTATCAAATCTACAAAAATATTATAATTATCGCCACATACACATTTATTTTTGCTTCAGTTAAAAATTTCTGCAACATTAATGATTTAATTCAAATCATATATCGAGCATCCATACCCAAATCGATTAAAAAATATTCGTACTTGGCCGCTATTTTGACGTCTCACGTCACCGTATTTTAGGACCGTAAGGACTACTAGCTATGAGAATTTCTTTGAAATGTGATCCTTAGTGGGATTGGTAAATTTTGCTATTCGATAGTGGACGTAGAATTCCGAGAAACTTTATTAAATCGGGGGAAATAATTTGTGTATATTTGAAAATTGGTACAGTTATCTTTTATAGCATGTTCATCTGAATACCGCAATGTAAAACTATACCAATTTTAAAATCGACACGAATTATATCCCCTTATTAATTTAGTATTTGGCGTAATTTTCCCAGACATGGTATCGAATTCAGCATTTTGAATCATCTATATTTGAATCACTTCCGTTGGGTTTTATTTTATTTTATTAAACATAGGATTGCTCTTGTGAAGCGAGCTCACCCAGAAGATGCCTATTTACTCATGAAAAGAGCTTGGTTCGAGCAAGAGCAATTTCAACCAGATAAGGATGGTACCTAACCATTTGTTCGTCTGGACGCCCGATGGAAGAAGGGGGAAGGCGGTATGAGTACAATTTGTAGAAGACGCACAGACACGCTACTTTGCGTATATGCTAGGCTCTGCAGCTTAGTTGCTACTACCGTACTGTCCCCGTATGAGCCCCCCCCCTGCTCTGCGATCCACCGAGTCGATTGCGGCAAGTTGGTACTTAGCCAAACAATCCCAAAGGACTACAATATTCCATGCTGTATAGGACTTGGGCTGATTACGAATATTAGTAATCCATTTATATATCTTATAGCCGGAAGGATTGGAAGTGATTAAAATGTGGACGATTGAAACTGGATCGATTTAATCGATTTCGATCGATTTAATCGATTTAAACTGGAGTTTGGCCCAAGAAATGACGGCCTCACCCTTATTTATAAATTCCTGTAATGGTTATAAGTATTTTGAAATGAATTGAAATGATATTATACAATATATTTCTGTTGGAATTACAAATAAATACAGATTCGCAAATCAATATCTCAATACAAATGCATAGGAAGGTATTCAAATACACCATAGTTAACACACGAAACTGTCATTTTCGTCACTTTACCTGGGTTCAAATATATTAAAAGGAGTTTTAATTTGCGAAAGTGGTAGTTTCGTGAGTTTATTATGGTGAAAAAACTTACCTTTGTTGCACTTTCTATGGAGATGCAAAATTGCGAATGTGCTGTAATTTCTAAATCCAATAAAATAATGCTTATCTGAGAAATTGATCATGTTATACATCCATTTTGAAGACACTACATGTATACTATATCAATACAACTTCAACTAATACATCAAAAAAAATCAATATAAAATTTTTAGCACCTTTAAATCGCTCTCCTCAACATTTTGTTTTTTGCAGTTATGTTAGTTTAGCATGGGGGCGACGATATAAGTAGATTTTATTCGTTACTATGAATGAAAACACGCTTGGTTAGCGCGTCACAGTAGTGTATGGAAATCGTTGAGTACGGTTTCATACCCGCCACACGCACCGTTAGACGCAGCTCTGCATATTTACGATTATTGTAAAAACATGCGAACCCTTGTAAAAAATATGCTTAATGCTGAATATAAATCACACTTAAGAATGATTCACGCTAGACCGTTGTGTCCGGGCCGGCCCGTTTTCTAGTACAAGAAATCGACGGCCATCGCGTGTCCTTCGATTTCGTGTACTACAAAACGGGCCGGCCCGGACACGGAACGGTCTAGCGTGAATCATCTTTTATAGTAGCATAAAAATGTAGGAATTGTGGGACCGATCTGAAATACCTATTTACCTTATGAAAATTTGTGTATAGACCGGGAATTTGGTATTATCGTTTTTTAGCGAAAACAAAGATTTCGTCACTCCTCAATATTGTCACAGAAATTATGCCTCTTGACTTTGCCTGACGTTCTGTATCCGCGCACCATTTAGGAAGCACTCATTTATATAATGTCACTCCACTACACTTTTTTTAAATGGCTTTCCAAAAAAATTTATGATGATTTCGCCAACCACGTGTAGGTACATTAGACGTTGTTCGGTAACGACACCATGACAGTAGGCAACAAAGGGTAAAAACGGGACCCTATTACAAAGACTCCGCTGTCCGTCTGTCTGTCCGTCCATCCGTCTGTCGCCAGGCTGTATCTCATGAACCGTGATAGTTAGACAGTTGACATTTTTACAGATGATGTATTTTTGTTGCCGCTTTAACAACAAATACTAAAAAACAGAATAAAACAAATATTTATGGGGGCTGTGCACGATTTTTCGTGCGCGAGTCCAACTCGCACTTGGCCGGTTTTTATTATCATTATTTTTTGAATATTTACGGTTCATAATAGTTGACAGAATATCCTTCACGAACTTTTGTTTTGTGAAACGGAAACGGGACGGAACATGCCCTCTCTTAACGCATTCACTGCCACCGCCGCATATATGCGTCACCGTGACTTTCACGCAGTGCCTTCGACGCACAGACGCGTTCATAATATTTGACACTTGTACCCTGTGCCTTAGTGCCTTAGACTTAAAATAGTCGGTTGAACTCACATGTGCGTTTGGGGCACACAGCAAAGTGCGGCACCTGCCGAATGTCCAGGAAAAGAGGGTGGCAGTGAATGCGTTAAAACTTTGCAACTTCTCTCGAAAATTTTAACTTTGTTAATATTTAAAAATTTGAACGTTTTTGCAGAAAGGAACTTTTTACTCTCATTTAAATCCTTTCCAAAGGTTGGTATATACAAAACAAACCCTTTCTCAAGTAAATACAAATACACCTAAAGGCACATTGCAATACATGTTTCGTAATTCAAAGTGTGAAGATTTTGACCAGTCAATTACTGTAGCTCTAGTATTAGCGTATTTCAAACTCGGTGAGAGCGTTTTCATACATTTTGAGACAAAACGCAAACGCGTTCGAATTAGTTAATTTTTCGAAAAAACTTATACTAGAGCTACTGATAATATAGAAGTCCTCAAAACAAAAGTAATATAAAACCATTAATTCTGATATCTACGCCTACGGAAATTTGGTGCCTCTGCGCCACTTGCCAAATAAAATAATTGAATTAATAATTAATATAATTATGTTACTCATTTAGCAAACGTACAAAACGTTGTTAGGTACAGAAAAGTATAATAGTACATAATGTTGTTCCCGGAATATTGTCAACACAACATTTTGAATACTTAAATACTTTGTCTACACCCATATAGTAAATCCTCTTTAACATTTGAATTTAAACTTTCGTGAGACATGTTATAACTTTATTTTACTAAACGGTTAAAACTCACGTATTAATTGTCACTTCGGGCGACATGTTTCGAACTCTTCGGGAGTTCTTCATCAGCCCGAAGTGACAATTAATACGTGAGTTTTAACCGTTTAGTAAAATAAAGCCTCTTTAACATGTTCAAAAACCGTAGGTAAGGACCAATTTTTCAATACACCGTGCCCGCTGCCGCTGCCCCCGGTGGCTGCAGCGGCGGGCGCCGAGCGGAGATCGCCATAACCTCATCATAATTGAACGGTTGTGAGATTTAACTGCACAGCACGTGAACTTAACAAACATGGCGCACACCGGCTCAACCAAACCACATGAAACACATAAAGGAGGATTTAATATATGGATGTAGATAAAGTAGTGTGCATAATTACCAATTAAAACAATGCCTCTCATTATGTAACAGTTGCATAAACTAATACACCTTATTTGTTGCAGGTAATGTGTTCGTGATCGCTGCAATAATAATCGAGAGAAATCTCCAGAATGTAGCCAACTACTTAGTGGCTTCTCTCGCCGTCGCCGACTTGATGGTGGCGTGTCTGGTCATGCCACTGGGTGCCGTATACGAGGTAACTAATCCAAAGGTTAACCGATCTAACACAATAAAGGAAACACACCTTTTCAGGGCTCCGTACCCGAAGGGTCCAAACAGAACCCTATTGCTGTCACTCACACTTCCATCCGCCCGTCCGTCGTCTGTCACACAGGTTTTACAGCCACACGGTTAGAGCTACAGTCTAATTTTCACAGTATAAGCATTTTGGTGGCTCAAAGCCATACAAATAGTCAAAACTTGTTTTTAAATGTTTTAAGGGCCCATACAGCTAAAGGGGGACGCGATAACAAACCAAATTAATTTTGCGGTTGATTCGGAACCCTAAATGTGACAAAAAATGTGTAAAGTCTGACTCGCGCTTGGCCGGTTTTTATATTTTTACCTACAAATTAAAATATGATTTTTGTGCTTTAATGCTTTAAGTTATTGTCAAGTGGACACGGAAGCTGACAGAGAACGTAATATTGCCAATCCGTGTATTTTGATTTTTATCTAGAGAATTTTCCATTAACCATTGATGATTTTCACTTTCTGACTTAACATGTACAAAATGATAATATTTTTATCTACAACCTGAAAGTGTGGTACTAAATTAACATAGTTCTTAGTTACAGATGAAGTTATTAAAATGGTTTGAAAAAGGATTGCTAAGTGCAAGTCTCCGTATCAGAATAACGTAACAACATCTCAATCATAATGGTAATTTAATAGGCCAACCCAAAACGTCCCTGACCGTTACTTCTCTAGACACATGTCACTGTTAACTCGACCATAAAGCGATCTTAGTTAAATGACCGAACAAAACGCCTCTGGCTCCCAATATCGACCAGAGGTCAACGTCATAGTTACATTTCGCTTTCCAATATTATATTAATATCTCCTGATGATGCCTCAGAGATACGCGAAACACGTTTCGAGGTTTTTTAATTATTGGTGGTGGTTTGTTGTGTTTACTTGCATGTTTGTGGAGATTACGGAGGGAGGATGTGAATTACTCTTGAATTACTCTTCTCGAATTACATTACGGCTGCTTTCCACAACCAAGCAATATTATTGCGACCGTTACATTGGCTTACACAACCATGAAAACCTTGTAAGCAAGCAAGCATACGCAATTTATTAATATGAAATTCGAATGCAAAGTGTAGGCGTCCAATTGATCTCCTGCTCCGGGATTTCCAACTGACTTACTGATTGGCATGCTAGCGTGTGAATTGCAATGCAATATCAGTTGGATGCATACAATACTGTTATCGGTATTGCATACATTGCATTCCATTGTGCATTGTATATTTATTTGCTAAAACATTTTGTTATGCTACGTTTTCATCTCCAATAAAACTTATAGGAATTCCGAATCACCCAATTTGGTTCATCGTTTTTACATTCTAATTGAGTCATACATGAACCAAACGACATAAGTCTTCTTTCCTGTAGTCAATATAGGTTTACGTGCACATATAAAATTTTTCATCGCACATAATTGACCAACTATTTCCTTCTAATAGGTGAGCCAAGGCTGGATCCTGGGCCCCGAGCTATGTGATATGTGGACCTCTAGCGACGTGCTTTGCAGTTCTGCTTCCATTCTTCATCTCGTCGCCATCGCTACAGACAGGTAAAATTTCGTATTGAATATTCTGATTATTCTGACCTTTGATTCGTATTTAGAAGCCACTCGGTTCCTTATTATATTGATTGGATAGTCATAGGACAGAACAATCAACAGAGAAGTTCAAATTGCCACACTTTTTCCAGTTCTGATTTCAGAAATTGTATTTTGGTCTCAGCTGTTCGTTTGTCTTTGCACATTAACCCCCTTATTCATAAAACTTATCAAACCTCTGCTAACTAAAATGTTGTTCGTCCTTTTGTCACAAACGTAAATGTGAGAGTGACAGATAAGGACAAACGAAATTTAGCGGCTTGATAACTAATAGAGGTTTGATGGACGTTTATGAATAAGGGGGTAAATGTTTAAAGTACCATACAAAAATTTAAAAGTGCCTAAAAAGTTCTAAATCTAAAACTCCCCATAAAACCAACACACCAAACTAAGATTAAAACATAGATTACGTAGTCTATTTGGTAATATCGTGTAAATTCAAGTCGGCAGCAGAAGACTATTCAGACCACTTTCGCTTCGAAGCCAATTAAGAAATGAGGAAATGCTAGTAGACTGTCATATAATTTCAAATCAATTAAATTTGGGTTTTTCACCAGGTACTGGGCTGTGACAGATGTGGACTACATCCACATCCGCAACGAGCGGCGTATCTTCACGATGATCGTGCTTGTGTGGGGTGCCGCGCTCGTCGTCTCCCTCGCTCCACAGCTGGGCTGGAAGGACCCAGACTACCTCGCCCGTATTACCCAACAGCAGAAGTGCCTCGTCAGCCAAGACCTCGCCTACCAGATCTTCGCCACATGCTCCACCTTCTACGTCCCACTTGCCGTCATCCTCATTCTATATTGGAAAATCTTCCAGACGGCCAGAAGACGAATAAGGAGGAGGAGGGATCCCCCGCCACCGCGCCCGACGTCAGCTGACGGCAGCACCACACCCTCCGGCAGGCCTGTCCAATCAGCCAGAGACCGCCGGTTTGTAAAGAAGAGGTTCCTTAACCTGAAGAAGTGCAATCAACGCACTCGAGCTGAGACGCTGGCCGCTTCTCTCCTCCTCACCGAAGGTCAAAGCACTTCCACTGTAGACACGCTTGACGAGGAACCACGCACAACCGCCTTCACGATCAACGAAAAAGCGCCTTCTGTTTCCCCCGAAAAGTCTTCCTCGACCGTCACCAATGGGTCGAAAGCGGAGCGGGCTATCGTTCCCGCTCCCACACACAGGGAAAAGAAGGAGTCGCTTGAGGCGAAAAGAGAGAGAAAGGCAGCTAAGACGCTTGCAATCATTACAGGAGCGTTCGTGTTCTGCTGGCTGCCATTCTTCATAATGGCGTTGGTGATGCCGATTTGTTCTTCTTGCGTGATCAGTGATTACTTGGCCAGTTTCTTCCTATGGCTCGGCTACTTCAACTCGACTCTGAACCCCGTTATCTACACGATCTTTAGCCCCGATTTTCGCCAGGCCTTCGCCCGAATCCTCTTTGGCACCCACCGGCGGGGCCGCAATAAAAAATTCTAACGAAAATGCCCCTACTATGTATATAACTAAGCCGATGCGACGGCTTTTAGAAAATGGACTGTAATATTCCAAGTGTATGATGATATTTAAAATATATTAAACGTTGTTAGCTAGTGTAAATAAGTATAGGAGTTTGTAAATATATCAAAACGTGCATACGATAGAGGATGTTGAATATATTGTTTTTTTAACCAGTTATCATAGTCTATAATAATGTAAGCCGCGACGGCGTTGCTCGCGAGTCCAGGGCATCGCCGCCGCCCGCTCCTGAGTTGTTTAAAGTGACATTACTGAATAAATATAATACATATATCACATTTACGACTTTCATTTCCGTGAAGCATGATGTTCAGACAAGCAATTTGGTGCTCGAGTACAAAGTCCTGGTAATTATTCCTACATTAAAAGTTCGGCGAGGGAAGTTCGTATACAAAAGTTAGACGGCCTTCAACATGCCAGTTTGCTACAATTACCTCGATCGAGTTGAAATTAAACATGAATATGGAATTAGTTCCCGTATAAGCTTGACGAGTTTAAAATTTCACTCAATCCTCTGTCAGGCTTTGACAGAGGATTGAGTGAAAATGGTGTCTCGTTTACATAGGTTTAAAGGGCAAATAAAGGCACACCTAACGAACCAAGGTCAGGTTTCCTGACCGATGTATGTAGGTGGCAAATAGACCGGTGAAAATATTGGGACTTCAGTTCGTGCACCTTTAACTCTAAATTGTTTGTTCAAAATTACACTGCAGTAGTCCAAAACTTTATGACGGATGAAGTAAATATACTTTACACCACACCTTGCCAAAAAACGCGTTTTTCTGCACGCTGCGCGATCAGAAAAACCCACTTTTTGGCCAAGTGGTGACGTAAAATTGTGTACAAAACACGGGTCGTAAAACAGAAAGCCCTCTCTCGCATATTTGAGACCCTCGCCTGCGGCTCGGGCCCCAAACATCTATCGGCCTTTCTTTGTTTTACAACCCTTGTATCGTAAATAACTATTTTATACTCGTCGACTACAATATTACAATTACAACTTTATAGACCATTGCACAATATTCTACATTTTAAGCTGAACTAAAAGTCTATGCTCTATGGAGAAATATAATATTTCATTGTACAACTGCGCGGAGAATCGAAACATCATTCAAAAATAGAACGCCGTAATTTGAAGAAAAAAATTAAGTTTAAGGAGACTCATTTTATGAATATTTCAACATTGATTGTGCTTCCCGCGCTTTTGAACGTAAAAACGTCAATGCACTTGTCAAATGTCTACCTACTTAAACAGTCGTCTGGATACTGGCCATAATATTTAGAAGAAAAACTTAAATTCTCTTGCGTCGTGATTGGTCGAAATTTGACATGATGCCAAAGGCGGGCATGGACTGATAATTTTTTTTTCGTCATAACAGGACACCGGCCCTGTGGGAATTGTTATTACAAATTTACAATACTTGTGATATTATCGTAAATTTCATAATTATTTAGACTTGTTTTCAATATTCATCAATACCCACGTGATACGTATTCTGCCGTGTCAGACGGATGTCTGCTATCTCAAAAAACACCATTTTGAGTAAATCGACTTTAAAGTTTTTGGTAAACGTGAAGACAAGACATCGCGTTTCTCGAGTGAGTTTAGTGTATTAAGTAGTACTTAAACGCTGTTTTGTATTTTAATAGACATGAAGAATAATATCTCTTTAATTTTTTCTTGTAAACATACATAGTTTTAAAAATAAATGCATAAAAATAGTTTGGCGTGACCACTGTTTCATACATTTGGTGGTAGCGCGCAACTATGTTATTTTCAAGTTGACAGGATTCGTTGTATGGGCGCTCATAGTAAACCGTGTTACCAAGACCAGCGGGCTTGGGGGTCATTTGCGGAGTCTCGCGTTTATCTCAAGTTAGAAGAATATTGTATGAGTGTGTCTGTAACCAGAGCTGGGGCTTACTGAAGGAGTCATGCGTAACACGTACATATTAAGTTGGAATATTTTATTGTATGAGCGTTCCTAATAAAACGCATTACCAAACCAACGCAGGTTGTTCAAGTGTTCAATGTATTAACTTTATCAATATGCTCAACCGACTGCCGAAAGTGTGCTTGTGTTTTACGAGCGTGTGTTTGCATTATATATGTTTGTACAGTAGATTTCATAAATATATGAACATTTCCAAGGCTTCAAAAAGATGTGTACATCCTAAGGTACAAATACATCTGAGCAAATTAATCATTCAAAAATATATACACATATTACTCGTCATCATATTAATCTGAGCAAGCCAAATATTTTTTAAGCAACTTGGAAAGCCTTGGAAATGTTCATTTATTTATGAACTCGACTGAATAGCCAAAAGCCAGGCTTGACATTTTCGAAAACAGTGTGAATCCTTTTTCTACCGCAGCGCAGTATAGGGTTTTTTTAAGCCATGAATAAAAAAATAACAAATTATAAGTACTTATGTATATCGTCGCTTAGTACCCATAGTACGAGCTTTGCTTAGTTTGTGGACTAGGTTGATTTGTGTAAGATTGTCCAGAAATATTTTTTTTATTTTTATAGTTATTTTTTTATTAGCACTTGTTTTTTATTACACATTTGTATGTATCGTAATTATAAAGCAATACTACAAATGTACCTGCTAAATTTAATGGGTGTCCTAAGTCATGACCTTAATCTATATTGTTAAATTAAATATCTTTTAAAAAAAACTTAATTTAGTGATTGAATATTGATAACAGCACAAATTTATTCCACCAACTTTGTAAGAATAAAATCAATAATAAGAAATAAAGAAAAATGGTAGTCTCCTTACTTATATGTAAAAGAAAACTAAAAACATAATAATCTTTTTTTTCATATGATTAGGCTTATAGATATTAGAACAATATTTTAAACGATTATTGCGTTATTGCGTTATTAGCTGCGTGTGGTCACGCGGAACTATGACAAGTTGAGACAGTAGCTATTCGGTCGCTGTAAAAAAATTGCGGACAGTCACGCGAAATTATTTTAACTCGAAAGAAATGAGATGCGCGTAAATCAAACACCAAAAAATCAAAAACGTTTATCTTGAAAAATGGAATATCTCAGTAACTAAAGACATTTTTTGAAATTTTGTTTTAGTATTATGTTAAGCATAGTGTGTAGATTACATTTGCACTGGTTAAGCGTAACTTTATTATTTCAAGATAACATACATCCGTCTGACACGGCAGAATTGTGATATGTGCAGATCACGTGCTTTTAACCACCGTGTAACCTACATGCACTAATGAGATCGTTTCGGCGGCAACTTTCTGTTATTTTGTTATTTTCGTGGACTCGTAGAAAAAGTATTGTATACAATAGTTATATAATTAGCTTTTTGAGTCTCGAACCTTACTTACCTTACTCGGCAAGCCTCGTGGTCTAAACGCGGTTCTCGACTAATAAAGCATTCATTATATAACGATTGTATAAAATACTATTTTCTACTCCTGTAGTTTTTTTCGCCATTTACACATTCACGAGCTCTAATATATATACATTTTTTGTCTTTAAAAAGTCTATCTAATCTATTGACCAAAAACACATTCCTGGCTCAACATTAATGAAAAATTTAAGTCGTGTTAGGTGCCACAGTCTAGTACAAAATATCATGTTAAACCTTTGACCGCCAAAGCGATGGTGTTTCGTCGTGCCCACTACGCCAAGCACCGTTAAATTAGTGTAATGTCTTAACCAATAAAAACAAATTAAAACAGTTCATAAATGATTTTATTCATGATCAAACCTTACACCTTCACTCCGACCTTTTAAGTGGTTGTTGGCGTGGTGGGCACGACGACACACAACCACTTTATAGGTTTAGTAATTATTCGGTACGTTCACGATAAACTTTTAAAATTAAAATCAGTACTGCCAACTTAACGCAACTTAGCCATATTTTTTATCTAATAATTAATATACTATTATATGTGACATTGCAGGCGGCCTGCAATGTTTTTTACTTTTTTATTTTGATCTGACCTTAAACAATACACTTTATCTTCCAATATGTAGCGAGTAACCTCCAGCTTGCGGGCCATTTTCGAGAAAATGACAAGAAGCAAGTCATGTAACAGTTGGGGTGACAACGTTATCAGAGGGCGGGTCTAAGCCAGCAGAATACGGTTCTGCCTGTCTCCATCCCCAAATTTAGATAGATAGATAGATAAAAATTTATTGAAACCAAAATAACAACACATTACAATTTAAAACTTAGATCCTAAGAGTTACAATATTAAATATTACCTACTTAAAACTATAACATTTTTCAAATAAAAGCAGTGGTGCTGCTATAATGGCCGCAATTGGACACCACTCAGCATAATGCTCTGGCATTATACAATGCCACAGCGCTGGTCTTCCGTGGAGCCCAGGGCTGTAAGATAGTTCAGAACAGCAAAAAGTGATGAACGTGGAACCACATAGTTATAATTTAATAACATACTTGATGAAAGTAGAATAAATATTGTTAATAATAGTAGACATATTTTAGGGCAGGTTAAATTGGGGTACAAGGAATATAATACATGCTCATATTCTAACATAGTTTGGTAGTGATTAAAAGGGTCTAAGACGCTACAAAGGTATACAATAAAACCTTCCAGACATGGGGCGATTATAATAACAAGCTATGACATTTGTAGTGATAATAAATACCGTTTGAAATGTAGTTTAAAATTTGTAACAGTTTTAGAATTTCTAATAGGGGGAGGGATATCGTTCCAGCATTTCGTGGCTAAGTATCGAAAACTGCCACGAAATGCAGCCGATTTCCCGTGTTTTGGGCAGACAAGTCGGATTGCGTCTCTTGTTGGACGGGTAGAGAATGCTATCTTTTCGTATAGGTATTCAGGTTTACGATCATGTACTACACCGAAGAGCAGAGTGGCAAAGTGTAAAGAACGACGGGCATCCATCTTCAACATTCCGCCTCGGTTAAGATACGGAGTGACGTGAGTACGTGGTGGGATGGGGAAGCAAAAACGAGCACAGGCATTCTGGATTCGTTGTATAAGAGTCTTTGAGCGAGCCAGTAAGCATCCGTTAATTACGGTGTCGACGTAGTTTAGCTTGGATAGGAATTTGAGCCGGAAGTATGTTATATCGGTTAATGTGCAGCCCATACAAATTTTTTCGTTGTACATTTGGTAAATCGTGGTTCCGGTACCCTAACTATGGTCCGATTGTTATAGGTTTTTGATATGCCGTAAAGGGCCGTAAAATTTTCGACCCTCCAGCTCCATATCTTTCTCCGCCATCTTGGAAAATCTGTCACTGTTTTTCAGTTTTTTCCTTGTACTGTCGCTAAAGTTCATTTTAGTGCTAAACATGGTTCGGCAATATTGTAGAAGATACAATTTGCTAAAACTTATGGCTGCAAAGATTATTTGTATGACCCCTAAGGACGAAGGTATGACAGGAGATATATTTAAGACTGCAATTTTTTTTTAGTATTCCTCCCATATTTGCTTTGTAAGTGCATTTTAGCGCTAAGTATAGTTCTGCAATATTGTAGATCACAAAATGTGCTACAACTCTTCTATTGAAATTTTTTTTCCACGATCATCAGGAAAGAAGATACGAAGTCATCTGTGGAGTACTACCGTCGATATTTGCTTCTTTTTCCAGTTTTCTTCCCATATTTGCGTTTTAGTGTATTTTAGCTCAAGTTCTAGGTCTGTAATATTACAGAAGACAAAATTATATGCAAATTAAAAGTACCTACGATCTTACTAGGTATCGTGGAAACAGACGATTATGTCTTTTGAGGGATTGAAGTGGTATATATCGGAAAGTGACAGATGCTTTATCTTGTCGTCTATCCCGCTATCACTCGACCATCATAGATCCCCTACAGATTGCGATTCAAACCTAAATATGAGAAGAAAACTGCAAAAGTAGCAAATTTTGACGGTGGTACTCCATAGATGACTTCAAATCTTCTTTCCTAATGGTCGTGGAAAAAATATTTCAATGCAAAAGTTGTAGCAAATTTCGTGATCTACAATATTGCCGAACTATAGTTAGCGCTAAAACGCACTTAAAATGTAAACATGAGCGGAAAACTAGAAAAAAGTGGCAATTTTTAATGATATATCCTGTCATATCTTCGTACCTAGGGGTCATGGAAAAAATCTTTGTACCCAAAAGTTTTAGCAAATTTTATATTCTACAATATTGCAGAACTATGTTTAGCACTGGAATGAACTTTGACGACAGTAAAAGCAAAGAACTGAAAAAAGTGACACCATTTCCAAGATGGCGGCCAAAGTTATGGAGCTGGAGGGCCGAAATTTTAAGGTTACCATGGCTAATATTGTCCTTCACAACATACCAAAAAACCATATCAATCGGACCTCTTTTAGATTACCAGAGCAACAATTTACTAAATGTACTACGAAATTTTTTGTATGGGCTGCACCTTTTCCGGTATACCGTACTTCCGGCTCAAATTTCGAGATGGCGACAGGCAGATCCGTATTCTGCAGGGTCCAAACCCTCTGATAACGTTGTCACCCCAACTGTTACGTGATTTGCCGCTTGCATTGTTTAGAGACGCCTTTTCCAATTCTGTTCCTGCTCTATACGTGTTGAGTTTCTTTTTATGAAATAGTACTAAATTATTGTATTCTCATTATCTATATTTTACATACTTGCAATTTTCAAATCTAAACGACAAATCCTACCAGCTACATCTTTTGCTTATCATAGAGATTTATGAAACCAACCCCAAATTACGTTGAAAATTTCATGAGCTAGAAAATATGTCATACGGAATTATGTAGGGAGAAATTTTCATTTCAGAAATTTTACGACAGTTCCCCGAAATGCTATTACGTAAATAACATAAATTTAATCCACATCCCACATTGACTAGGGGGAAGCGGTTATAAATCTAAATTAGCCGCCCAAATGATGACGAATCGAGGGTACAACTTCTTCTCAAGGGTTCCGCTTTAGAAATGTATCGTCATGTTTGATGAGTGGCCACTGGCCGTTTCCATATCTTTATCTTTAATTCGAGTGGTAATATGGCGTTTAGACCAGGGGGCCGATTTTTGAGTTTCGAGCGCTCGAATTCAAAAGCGAGTGGTAGAAAATAGTCACACGCGGCAAATTGTCACGATTATTGTCGCGTGAACCTAATAAGAGCTATTTTTGAGAGTCACCACTCGAAATCGATATTTTGCATATTGTTAGTTACAAAAAAGGACAGTAATAATTGTAATATTTAATTGCACTAAAATACGTGACGAAATGACTAGTCTCGTCATTCCGCTTCTTTACAACTGACACGGTTGGTGGCCGAACTAAACAAACAATGCGTGTTCGAGTTCTTATTATACAATAAGTACCTACACTACTGCAGAGGCCGTGAAGTATTGCTGACTAGACAGTTTTTTTTTTTTTTTTTAAACCGTCATTATACTCGATTTAGACTAATTCAGGGATAACGTTTTCAAATTTTATATTTATTTTGAATTACAATGACGATTTTACGCAAAAAACTTTTTTTTACTTATAATTCAAAATAAATATAAAATTTGAAATCCTTATCCCTCAATTAGTCGAAATCGAGTATAATGACGATATTTCGCAAAAAAAAAATTATTGGCCGCTTTTTTTTAAACATGCCATTTGAACAAGCCATGTAGGTATAGCCGCACATAAATATACCTACTAGACAGACATGGTAGTTTTTTTTTAAATGTGCAAGTATGGTTAAAGTGTCTAGTGGTGGTTGGCATTGGCAGTATGTAATTTTTCCTTTGTCAGTTTAATAATGTAAGCAAAATTAAAAAGTTAGAGTAGCGGCCAATAATCTTTTTTCTTACACACACATACATGTCCGAGCATGTTTGAGAAAATTTATATTATTAGCGTAATAATAAATTCAAGTAGAAAGTAAATATATTCGGGATGAATTACTTAGTGGGTACTAAATTCTACTGATAGAATTGAATACGAGTGGTCAGTACCACTCGACTTCGAATTTTCTATCGCTCGAATGTCAAAAATAGCATGTCATCGTTTTTTGTCAGATCTCGAGTGAAAAGTCGACCGTTCGAAACTCAAAAATCGGTCCCCAGGGGCCCGATTTTTGAGTGTCGAACGCTCGACTTTTCACTCGAGATCTGTCAAAAAACTATGAAGTTTTGACAGATGTCGAATGAAAATTCGAGCGGTCGACACTCAAAAATCGGTCCCCAGAATTATCGATTGCGAAAAAATAAATAAACAAAGATTATCCACCCGCAGTAGGTACAATGAGAATATGGCGGCATATTTTTTTAGGGTTCCGTACCCAAAGGGTAAAACGGGACCCTATTACTAAGACTCCGCTGTCCGTCCGTCCATCCGTCCGTCCGTCTGTCACCAGGCTGTATCTCATGAACATGACATGATGATGAGTGGTGAGTGGTAATGAGTTAGACAGTTGAAATTTTCACAGATGATGTATTTCTGTTGCCGCAATAACAACAAATACTAAAAAACAGAACAAAATAAATATTTAAGGGGGCTCCCATACTACAAACGTATTTTTTTGCCTTTTTTACAGATAATAATAGGAACCCTTCGTGCGCGAGTCCGACACGCACTTGGCCGGTTTTTTTAAACTGCTTTGTTACAGATAGATAAGATGGTACAAAGGGATAAAAAAAGACCTAATATTTTTAAAAGTAAAATTGTTTGAACAAGAACAGTTTACGTGCCAAAAAAGAATCCAACGCTCCGATTGTTTTGTGATTGGTGGATTTATGTAGTTGATAGGCACCTCATCATGCAATATCCTCCTCGCATTTTCCCGGTTTACCGACTGCCATCTGACCTTACTTATATCTGAGCAGTTTGTGTGACAAATGTAAAGGGTTAATAGTCCCTATTTTACTTATGTGACACATGTGGCGAGCCCATAAAACTATCGCATTTAAAACCATTTGTGGACTCTAGCGGCCCATCAACAGTCTTTGTTTCGCCTGATCACAACATCAAATATACTCACTGCATATTAGACTTTATGTTACACTGGTTAATGTTGCTTTTATAATGCCATGGCGGATTGATATACGAGGTTGATGAAGTCTGCCCCATTTGGAATGCAAATTATGGGCACTCTGGCTTAGTAATGTAAAAACTTGTAATGATGATCATCATGAACCTATCTAACCTCTGTAATTAATGCGTTTAACTCTTCGGGGTAGATAGCGGCAGGGAAAATATGGGTTGAGCGTCTAATTCGGTCATTCAATGAAATTAAGAGAGTTGCTCGCTTTTTTTACTAAGCAGCTTTCCACACAAAAAAAAAACGAGCCTGACTTGGTCGTTCTTAGCATTGTTGTACCCATATGCCAAACAATCATTTTTATAGTGAGGAGCAACTAAAACGTGTCAGTTGGTATAAAAGTTCGGTTCAAAGTATCATTTTGCTCCTGTCATATTTAACACTTCGTGAGCAAAATTAAATAATAAATGAATATTAAGAAGTTAACAGATTGAATACAAAACTAAGTCTAACTTCAATTAAAATTAACAGATAGAATATAAAACTAAAAATTCGGCCGCAAGGGTCGCCCGTTGCCTCTCTCAGCCATTTCCCAAACGCCTTATGGAGCCATATTTATGGATTTAATTATAATTGGTTAAATTAAAATGTAAATCGTAAATATGTAGGTTACATATTTTTCCTCGAGGCTAAAGGCCAATGTAATACTACTTTAGCCCCTCGTGAATTGTGATACACTTTTCGAGCATCAGGGGGCCGATTTTTGAGTGCCGAACGCTCGACTTTTCGCTCGACAACTGTCAAAACATCATAGTTTTTTGACAGATCTCGAATGAAAAGTCGAGCGTTCGACACTCAAAAATCGGTCCCCAGAAGTGAAAAAATATGTCATTTAGTACTGTTCGTTTTCAAATCCGTTCAGTAGCAGTTCTTTAGATAAAGAGAAAATAATTTCGGCGCAAACTTTCACGTATACACATATAACAAGAACAGCTCGCAAAGAATCCCAACGTGTTATTATTTCAAATGAAATTCTCAATAAAAACACATCCCCTATCTAATCAAAGTATGAAGGCTGTCTCTGAACTTCGTCTGTCAAAACATGTACTCGTATTGGACATGCAATTCCGGTTGAATTCCGGCAAAAGTTTATTCATTGACAACCGTCTTGGCAGCCCCTGTCAGTTTATAATTAACTCTAAATTGACTGACGTTTCAATAAAGTAACTGTCAAACTGGCTTACGGGATTTAAGGTTGACGGCGACGATGAATATAGGACTGAGGCGCGTTGCAATAAAGTTTATATTGGTTTGAAATTATTGTCAGCTGATACAACAATGAGTCTGTTATCTGATAATATTGATTTTGTGTATGACCGAGGTGTCAGGGGACCATAGGGCTGGCTCGTTCCTTGGCCAGCGGCTCGGCATAGCCATCCAAAGGGGGAACGCAGCCAGCCTTATGGGAACCCTTCCACAGGGCTCCGATCTCGGGGACCTTTTTTAATTTAGTTATAATATTATTTTAGTTCCTATGTTGATATATTTTGTGTTGTGCTGAATAAAAATATAAATAGAAAACATTAGACACCATAGATATAGATATTACAGTAGTTATAGATGCGCCACCGAGCGACCGGGGGTAAGAGAAAGAATAGTCATATAAAATTTAGTTTGACCGGTTTGCATGTCCAATGTCTTGCTTATGGAAGTGTGCCTGTGCCTTTTTTTTAACGTTGGGGAAATGCATTTACGCATCCCGTCCTGTCGGGGAGGCAGGACGGGTATGACGGACTAACCGCGGCTAGAAAGCCTTGGACTACCGTCTAAAACCACCAACGAAGACCGGCTCCGCCTTGAATTGGGGCGTCGCAGGATCACTCATCGCATTCGACCGCGTACGTCCCGGCGGGCGGCCTACCGGCTAGTAGGCCGCAGACATAATGAGGCAGCAGCTAGGTGAGTGCCTCCAGTCCAGTGGAAACTTTTCTTACAGGGCTTGTCCCCGACTCCCTGCAAGGTTCCACTACGGCGAAGGCATCAGATATCAGATGCGCATAGCGTCTAGCTCTGCCTCCATTCAAGTGTGCCTGTGCCTATAATCCGACCATGAAAAAGTCTGTTGGATCGGTGATAGAGATAAAACATGGCACTCTTTTTTTCTACTTCCTAAGCTCTTATAGGAATCGCAATAAGGCTATCTTTCTCTATAAAGGCGTGTTAGGCCCTTGTTAGACACCGAAGAAAATAAAAATGTTTTTTGAAGTGAAAACTTCTTTAGCGCGGCGCTGAGCACTTTTTGTGATGGGGAAAAATGTTTAAACTCGCGACAGAATCGTAAGGAGGTCTCAATATAGTGGACGGAAGTACGCCTAGGACGCTCTACGACCAGCTAAGTTGACCCCTCTTAATATCGTAAGCGTAAGACGGACACGTAATGAGGTCTCAATATAGTGGACGAAAGTACGCCTAGGACGCTCTACGACCAGCTAAGTTGACCCCTCCTAATATTGTAAGCGCAAGACGGACACGTGACCTGTTTTAATACAAAATAAGTACTAACAAATGATTTTATCCTCCTAAATACCGAGCGGCGAAAATGTATGCCTGGACCTGCTGTTTCGTTTAGGCGGCGCAGGGCGCTTGCGCGAATGTGCGTGTGTGTTTGGTTTTCACTTCTCCCGGAGTGCAACCCGTTGTTTTTTTTATGAACGAGTTTATAGACAAAGTTTTCGTTTGCGTGTTTCTATGTACTTACCTATTGCGCCTGCGACTACAAGCTTACTTCTGATGAGTGGAAACTCACTGGAAGGGTTCTCAGTTAACGATGGGTTTTAATTTATGCAAATATAGAATACTAACAGGAATGAATTACAAATGCAAAGATTAGAAAATTAAGTCGTGTTTTTATTAAAGATGGTATTGCTCTTGGCCAGCATCTAGAAAGGGTGCAAAGATGAGGCCGACGATGAAGCGTATTCACTCAGAAAATGCCTATTCACCCGTACCTTAAAGATGTCCATCCAGGTTATATGAACTCGGAAATACATATGCCGGCAGGGAATTCCAAACCTTAGCTTAGCGTAATATTACTTACATTAGCCATTGATCAATAGAGGACTGATAATATATCTACTTCTATGTAATTTTTGGTGAAATAAAATAATATTTGTATTGTATTGTATTGTATATCTCAAGAGAGGACTTTAGTTTTTTTTAAACACTGCATGACCCAAGAAGGTTAACGAATAAACTAAAATGAGTGTTTAGGTAGGTAGGTACTTATTACAATAGCACACGAATTAAATGTTGTGCCTATTAGTAGGTAGTACGTATCACACGTAGTAGCTAGGTTAGGTTAGGGTCTTTCATTTGTGCGTGCTTGAATTCCTTTATTGCATTCCTCAAGGTGCGTATCAGATCAGCCAAGAACTGGGGGCGACCCTTAAGGGATTAAGGCTGTACGACGAGTACGATTAAACGGACACGACGCTCCATAACTAAAAGATATTATGTAACTTTACATAAATGTATTACTTACGTCTTTTCGAGTTTCGAGAAGTAGGAATGCCAAACACATTTAGGAGAAGGTGCGGCAAGTGTGAAATTTGCCCTTTGTAAGGTGATGCTGATGTCCAACGGTACGGTTACTTTAGTAAGGGCGTAATACGAAATGTATAGGTAAAAAAACTTAAGTAAGGCCCTCTTTAGTAGGAATGACTCCATAAGTGGGAGTTACAAGTCGTGATAAAGTTTGTCCTCACGATGGAAACTGTTCCTTCTAGGCTACTTGTAACTTATACTGAGCGAGGCCAAACTATCCACGAAAAAAATTCAAAATGGCGGCTATTATCTAGATTTCGTAGATGAGGCTTGTTCGAACAGATTAACGCATAATTTTTAAGGCACCCGTATTTTTTATATTTAGTTACGAAAAATCTTTTATTTTAGTGGAAACATCCATACTGCAATAAACGTCAAAGTACCATCCAAATGACGTCACTTGTTGTGTTTCATACACTTAAAAACGTTGAAATCAATAAACAAATTAAAAATTACAAAATGTACAAAAACATAGTATGCTTGAACAGTTTGACAGTTACAGTAGTTATCATCGAGCAAGAAGTTTAGATATAAACGAATGTTCGGCATGCAACCTCTAGTATGTATCTAAACTTCTTGTCAATTTCAATTCAATTCTTAAAAAATGGCTTCCATCAAATTTATGATGATTTCGCCAATGTCACGTGTTCAATGACGTTGTTCGGTAACGACGCCATGACAGTAGATAAGGTTTTGTACGGTAAATGGATTCTGCCCGTCGTCGCCCCGGGCACGTGTGCTGCTCACCAACGCGGCGACGATCAAAACCCAAACTTCTTGTCATCGAGGCTTGAATGCGATGAATGAACTGTCAAGTGTCAACCTGTCATTGATAGTTATATAAAATGTCAGACGTAAAACCGTAAAATAACGTGTTTTATTATGGCAGTATTGGAACATACAATACAATACAAATATTCTTTATTGTTCACCAAATAAAGTACACTAAAACAAATAACAGAAACAAATTGCACAATGGTAGACAACAGGCGGTCTTATCGCTAATAAACGATCTCTTCCAGACAACCTTTGGGTAGTGGAAACGATGGAAGAAAAGTTAAAACTTGAGTAGGTGAAACAGGAAAATAGAGTATGAACAACCTAAAATAATACTAATATGACTATGTGAAGCATAAACTTACATAAATACATAGAACATCTATGTGACGTATTTTCCTGTTAAGGCGCAGGGTAGGGCAAGGCCTTCCCCATACAAACTTTGTGCACGTTTTATTCGTCGGTTTTGGCACTAACAAATATAATATTGTTTTGGTTGTAAATATTAGATATGCGAAGATCGTGATGTGAAAATTTTCAAATATTTCAAAAAAAATAAAAATTAAAAATATATATATATATATATATATAAAAATACATCACGAAATAGCTATCAGAAAAATAAGCATACTGACCAAAAATCATAACTTTAATGCAAACACAAACGAAGTAAATCCTGCACAAAGTTTGTATGGAGAGAGCTTGCCCTACCCCTCCTCTTAAACATATTTTTCTATTTTATCCAAAAAATACTGTCTAATAAATAAATATATATATTTTTTAAATGTCTGACAAGAGCGCACTCTATGTACACTGTACACCCTTTTGGAATGACTTACTTTTCAACATGCTTTTCTTTTATGAATAAAATTATTGTTATGTTGATTAATAAAAATACGGGTTTCTTATAATTTCGCCTATTTTCTTACTAGTTCGTAAAGTAAAGTTGTTGATAATATGAAATGTTGCCAATTTTAAATGTTGTACAAGCAAGAGGAACTTTACTTGTTTTTCAACTAAACATTTAATATTTGAAAGAGAAGGAGATATCGTTAATCTTTTCTGATAGAAATTCTGAAGTCCTTGCTGTTTCTTCGCGTATTTTAAGTTACTTCGTAAATGAATTATCTTATTCCCGCTGTTTTTGTTTTTTTTTTCAGAGTTTATTTTCAGACATCAGAATTTACTTTGTTTATTAAGTATAAACCCCTGGCGGTTAAAATTTGTTATAGTCGACTACAAACAGGAATTTTAGTAATGTATTTAAAATAAGGTCCAGAAATCTAAAAGTTCCCTTTTATATTTATTGAGCTTGAAATATTTTATTACAGATAAGAGATTACACGAACTCTGTACTTACAAATACTGTACAATTCTCTAGAAACAAAGCGGGAATAAAATAAACTTTCAAGGAATATAAAACTTTGAGCTGCATTTTACACCTAATTTCATAGAAACTACAGTCAGCTGCGATTGTTTTCAGCTTAAGCCGTTTACGAGCAAGCGTCGTGAGGAAACGAGCGCGCTGAGGATATTTCCAAAGTCGTAAACTGTACACAAACATTTTGTAGCGTATAAAATGTTGCCGACTGTACTTTATACGGTGCTAAGATTTCAGTTCGACTGTTAAAATAACATAACCCTCTTTTGTTGGGTAGTTGAGTGGCTGTTAAATTTTAGTTTTTTGATGTGTAACTTAACTTTAAAATTAGGTGGTTTTAATACTTGAGCGTAACAGTGAATACTGGTGACGTCGTGAAGAAGTGAGAGACTTCGTGTTGGTAATTCAGTGAATGTGAAATGTGTCACATATGGACTGATTTTATTGTAATAATGTATGTCCCGACTGAAAGACATTGGGAGGGCTAGAGTAGTGTTTAATATTAAATTTTATGACTTGAGTAAGGTATAACGGCACTTTTATCTCAGGAGCAAGGCTTGACCATTTTTGTAGTTGTGAGACACAAACACATAGTTAACGTGAACTCATATATCCTACGCTGACGCACATTATAGACAATGTGCATGTACTCGTACAGCTGAACACAACCATGGCTCACCCGCGCCCGTCCCCGTGAAAGGCGGCTTTTTCACTCCGTCAGTTCGCCGCGCCGCTGCAAGTACATCCTCGGGCCGCTACAACTACATTCAGTGGCGAATTGCTACCGGACGGTCGCGTCTTCTCGTCATTCGCTTGGTGTGGTCAATATTTGTTATTTACTTATTATAATTTGGGTTTGTGAGTTGGCGATTCCCGTGAGATAAAAGTTTTCTAATTGATTTACACCAGTTAGTGCATCATCAAGTGCATAAAACAATCAGAAAATTAATGAGTATTTTTAATTGAAAGTCGAGTCAAATTATTACTATTGTTGAAAAAAAAATTCTTCCCTCGGCCTTGATTTTGTAGATAGGTATGTAATGTACTCTTTAGTATAAAACTGTTTTTTTTTTATCAAATTGAGTCTTTTTTGGTTTTGTTTAATTTTAATATTTTCTAAAATATTGCAGTAATTTGATGGATTAGGTACTATCCTTATAGTGCATATATATTTATTCCTAATTGTCGACGCACCAATCCACGTCGAATTGTCATTGTCAGGCGACAATTCGATTTGCGATAATAATGGAGAAAAATGGGTCTAAAGTTTGTTGTCTTTAACAATTCTATAAATTACAAGTTACAAATACTTATATAAATTTGCTTGTTCTGAATCTCGTCAGTTTTATGTTTTTCTGGTTATAGTTGTTTCATATACACATTAGTTTTCATAGACATTAAACTCTTAGTCATTAAACCTCTATTAAAACTGGTTCGGATGGCATCTTGAAAAAAAAATGCATATTCTCTATTATTCGTTTACTTATTACTTTCGACTCAAATTTGTAACCAATATGCGACTTGCTCGAAGTGGCATGGCTTTTATTTCCCTATGGAATCCGAACAACTTAATCTTTCACAGAACACTTCATAAAATATTTGGGAATACATTACGATACGGTGCGCAAAAATCACTTCAGCCGAATTTGTTTTTTATTTGGAACATTTAGAGTTGAATTTGCGTTGCTTTCACGATTGTTCAATTGGGATTATTTTTTGTTTGGATTTATTAACCAAATGGAGGAAAAGAAACTCTTTCGTACTAATGTTTATTACGTAAACATTTGACGTGCGTATTGTTATTTTATTAGACATCCGGCGGATTGTACATGTTTACCTACCTGCGATCTCGTCTTACTCTAGATTGTGTGTGAGAGTAAAAGCAAGCTAAGGCGACTTCCTGATTTGTCGGTGCGGAGGCGGTACGATATGAGAAAACTCTCAAATGTCAGTGTCAACTGTCAGTCAACTCAGTACTACTTTTTACTGCGCCCCTACATTTAAATGAGTGCTTCCTGACTGACGCGGGATGCGCGGTAGCGGGACGATGCGAAGGCGGTACTGCTCCGCTTCTGCACATGATATTACTACTTACTGCGCAAATGTAGAATACTGACAGTATTCCGCCAAGTGAGAATCTTTGCGACACCAAGTCAGGAAGTTGCCTAAGTGTCTGTCAAATTAGACCACTAGGCGGCTTGACCCAAGAACCGGACCCCTTGAGTGAGTATCTGAATATTTCCATATCTTTCTAAAATAACCTTTAGGCAAGTGTGGACTCGACTTTACAGGTCCCATTACGAATGAATTGTTTTCCTGTGCAAACACGTGAACGCCTGAGCACATACACATTGAAGCATGGGTGTAGGAATTACGTAAGCGCCATACACTTTTTAATGTTATAAGCCTTTTATTACGAACAAGTTCATACGTGCCGCCTTCTTATTGCTATTTACCCAGTGCCCAATCCAAGAAAGACAGATCGCTCTAATAAGAACGTGTAACTTAGGTTTTTTCTAAATCAGGAAAACTCGTACGTAAATCCGTACAATAATAGACCTTATGCTTCGACGTAAGCTGTGTGTTATTGTAAATATTTGAACGTGTAAGCTGAGATTACTTTGGTATTGTTTGCGTATAGTTGAACTTGAATGGACATCAAAAATGCATGCAGGCAGCAATTCACAGGCTCTATTTGATAAGGCTGATATCGATATTATTGCCATCGCTGCCCTTTATTGTAGTCTAATTGTAGTAGGTCCCACATAATAGACATTATAATCGTTTCGAACAACTGGGGACTCCATAAAAAAAATTGTCACGTAGCCAATTCAACTGCAATTGAGATAGGGTAAATCGCCAGTAACTTAAGAAAATGTCATTCAGTTACTAGCCACGGAATTTGTGCAGTGAAGACCGCCTTCAACAAAATAAAATACATGAAGTCAGCTCTAAACCCAGTTCAATTTTATTTATTTAATTGCAGAAATACCAACAATAAGTTGCTTGGTGTATATTTTTGCGAAGTGGCCATTTATTGGGGGTGGCCAGTTACTGGCGATTTACCCTATTCAGAAAGAGTTAAATTCAATGAGGCCCCACAACTACAACAAAAAGAAGTAAGTTCTAATTTTATTTATTTATTCGTATATAATACAGAAACATAGAAATTAAGAACAAAATAGATACCACAGGTAAAAAACAAAATAAATAATACCTTAAAATGAAGATGATTACTCATAATAACACTGTAAATCTAAATGTTCCCCTTTCCAAAGCCTTTCACGCTGGCATGGCTCAAATGAAATACGCTTAATTAGAGATATTAACGACGCTATGAAAATGATACTAGTAACATTAAATCATTCGTGTCGATGACATTAATAATGAATCCGAGAATAAAGCGTTTTCACTTTGTGCCTTCAAGATTTTCTTAGGTATTTTAAATATTCTCGATCACAAACTGTTCGTTCTGCTATCTATATAAAAATCCTCCATTTGATCGATATTATTTATTTATTTAAACTTTATTGCACAAAATACATAGAATTGTACAAATGGCGGACTTAATGCCAAATGGCATTCTCTACCAGCCAACCATTGAGCTAAACAGAGATTTTATAAAAGATTTTATATTATTACTGTTATTTGGTATCTCTTAGTCTCTTGTCAGTCAGTCAAAGACCCAAAGTATCCTCAAAGTGAATTAGATTCACGCTCAACTTTGTGCCGTAGCTTAAGAAGAAGGACAAAAGCCTGTTTGTATCCAATTCGACCGTTCTAACCGGATCAGCCAGCCAAATAATGCCACACGTCACACCGTGCTGTCGTCGAGCGGATTAGTTCTGTAAATGAAGGAAAACTTGGCGGAAATAATTCGCATATAAGCGGATTTTGGCATAGTTGTAGGTAAAGATGTCCTTAGTAACATACTAAAAGTCCTGATGGATGGGGGTGGAGCTAAGGAGTAGGGGGGTTGAAAGGTCAATTTTTTAGCCGCTTAACAAAACGCACACGCGATTGCTGCCCAAAGATTATACGATTAGTCCGCCGATAAGCAACGTCAAGCCTAACAAATTGTGTGTAACTGTTTTAAAAAAGAAAACATAATTATGATACACTAACTACTTCTTCAAATTTGGTTTATGACTTAGAAAATATTTTACTTACTCAAAACAAGTTGATATCAGTAAGAAAGATATAATCGACATCACGTTTACACTATATTCGTATCAAATTCGTATATCAAATTTGATTAGGTTAATGGCGAATATTTTGCCGCAGATAAACCATATCGTGTGTAAGTAACATTCCTCGCTACCCGCGTGGACCATGGGAGTGTCACGAACGAATTTGCCAAGATACACTACCCGGCCATAACACTTTTCTGTCACGGTACGGTGTAATATGAGGGATCCTCGTTGGAAATCTAATTTAGAATTCGAATTATCAATGTTAATTTTTAGTTTACAAAGCCAGCGGGACTTTAGTCCGGATCAGTCGTTCAGCCATATTTAAGCGAAGATTAAAACTTAAACGACAATAAAGCAAATTCAGACACAGACTGACGAATCTGCTGTATAAATAATTATGGTATATTTTAACGGACTTAATTAGGGTTCCGCTAGAGTATCCCTTATTTTACGTTTTTCACCAACGCATACAACCTAAATCGGTTTATTTTATCCCATCATAAACATTACATGTAAAAAGATGCAAGTCTCGCAACACAGTTCTTCTACAACAAAAATGGTGTAATGTTAAACCAAGTCGGTTATATTTTAGTCAGCAGTACCGGGGGTTGTCCACAGAACTAGACTTCCACCGACTTGCATAGGCATTACTTTATTTTTTTAATATATATGTGGGATGACTTGGCCATCGCAGACAATACTTTACTCATACATGTAAACTCGCTCAAGCTGCATGTCATTAGGGCTAGCGCTATAGGCTTGTTCGGACTAGGCTAGTATTTTAGTCTAGTAGCGAGTAATTTAGTAGCTTAACGTGTCTGAACACAAAAAAATAGCCGAGTAGATTAGTAAGTAAATTAGTCGAATCAATCCATTTTATTCAATTTTTTTTTAGTAGTTTAGTAGCGAGTATCACCCCCCACCACGCGTCCGTGCTCACTCGGCCGCCGGCTAAACAAGTCCGAACCTGTCGATTTAGTAGAGTCCATTAGTTGGCGTGAAAATGTCGTTTCGCTGTAGGCTGTTCATCTTGCAGAATACTGCTGACTTGTGAACTTTACTCGACTGTAATGCGAACGATTTTTAGGCACTAGCGAATAGTTTAGCTACTAAAATACTCGCTACTAGACTAAAACACTAGCATAGTCCGAACAAGCCTTATGTTTAATTAGGATTATTTTAAACAGTTGACGATTATTATTGTCATTACGTGCTTATAACTGAGCTCACGAGTTCTCTCCACAAATATAAACCGGTCAAGTGTAATCGCATGATTTTGTAGCTAATATTTTTTTGTTTTGGGCTTCACTTTAATTGGGCAATTTGGGCATGGCTGTATTTCAAATTGCAACATGGTGCGTGTCATCCACGATGATGCGCCCCTCCACAGCGAATCTTATACTGATCTATGCGCAATGGTATGGAATGGCCTGTGGAGGAGTGCGCCTTCTTCGATGACACGCACTATAACCTCCACGCGTTCTTGGCTGGCAATAAATTCTCTTGACATTTTCTTTTATTCCTTTTGAGGGACAGAGCCCTAAAAAAGTAATTCAGCTGTACATTGTTTGCAATGTATCATTTGGTGGTACGGAAACCTAAAAAAGTAAATTAGCTGTTAATTACTACACTTTATTCTTTTGGAGTCCAACAACGTTAAAAACTGAATTAGCTATTAATAACTACAAAGTAGCTTTGTCGACGTGGGAGTCTAATAACTGCCAAGTGGCGGAAATAATTCGTGTATTAAGCGAATTTTGGCATAGCTGTAGTGTAGGTAAAGATGTCCTTAACAACATACTAAAATAAAAGTACTGTTGGATGGTCCCTTTATTTTGGTATTTTGCAAAAAGCTCGTAAACAGCGGGCCGTAGCAAAAAAATGTTCTAACATAAAAGTAATCTACATAAAATCTTCATATAAAATAAGTTTGATACTCTTTTTCGCTCGGATGAATATTTAATGATATATTAAAAGGGGGAAAATTCATTAATAACAAATTATCAGTGGTTTTCTCGTTCCTTTGTTTTTCAATATTTATGAAAACAAAAAATACAGTATTAATTTACTCACCGAGCTTTAATCTACCTACACTCAAAGGTCAAAACTTCTTTTTTCTTCCCCCTTTAGGCGTATGCGAGCTTCCTTAAAGACATTAAAATATATGTTTTGATAATTTGTTTGGCTTTTAGTATGTTGTTAAGTGCATCTAGTAATTGACATGTTTACAGGACAATTTTATTCAGGTAACTTATTAAAACTAATAACATATTTAAGAGAAAAATATTTTAAAATAGAAAATACTAACTACCTATATCTATATATAAAAAACCCCACCCAGTTCACCTGCTTGAGGCATGGTCCCGAGCACGCTGGCGGCATTGCCTCTTTGCCAGACTTAGCCGCTGGGCAAAGAATGAGCCAGCCCTATGGTCGCCTGAGACGCCTATTAATCGTGTCGACACCTCTCTTACAAACTTTTTGGTGTCGGACGACCAAGGACCCAAAGTCTCTACCGCAAGTGCGACGAATTCATATTCATTCGTGAGGAATGCGTACTTGCGGCGTTTGGACATTTGGGCTTGGTCAGCGGCTGTCCCAGGCTTCCGAGCCGACCCTTCAACGTGGGATGGGGCTAGCGTGTCGACGCAGGTTGCATCTTCACCTACAACAATGCCAAAATTCGCTTAAACACGAATTATTTCCGCCAATTTTCGTTCGTTGAGCGAACTAATAGATATACCCACAGTATGCCTTAATTAACTCTGCTATTGTATTAATAAACAACATCACACCCGAGGCCACGGGCCGAAAGACAAAATTAAGGCCTTTAAAATCCGAACACACACGTTTTACTTCCATTTCAATAACGCGGTGTCCCAGATATCCCTGAATAATCCAGATATATTCCGGAACACGCGAATATCCCCGTTGAAAGGGAAACTTCCAATAATGGTATTTCAATTTCCACGTCCTGATATATAAAATGATTTCGCTCGGTGGCATCGGACAATCTGAATTTCGGTTGAGGAATGTGGAGTGGCGGTTTTGCGATAATAACTTTTTGTTTTTGGCATTTTTCTGATCAAATTTTGATCCAATTTGTCTCCTGAATTGGTAATTAGGTCATCGCCTCTTATATGATACTGTTAAGAGGACTTGATCGGATCCATTAGCGCCACTCTCGTTAATAATTGTAATTATTTAAATTTAACGATAGCTATTTAAAATAAAAAATCGGCTAAGTGCGAGTCGGACTCGCGCACGACGGGTTCCGTACCATTATTTATAAATAATAACGTTAAATAATATCAAATAGAATTTTGGTCAAGTCCGAGTCGGATTTTAGTTTTCCCATACATTTTGAGACCCCGCGCCTGATGAAGGCAACGAGCAAAGTTTTTTAAAACTCTTTTGCTTTGGACCCCCCTTAAATATTTATTTTATTTCGTTTTTAGTATTTGTTGTTAGTTCTGTTGCGTAACCGCCAGAAGCGCTGTACTTTTGTCCATACTAAATCGTTTACGCAGTCGCTAGCGATTACGGTAATGCAAACATTGCAAACTCATGGTAAGGGTACAGTGGCTTATTCCTTTATTAATTGGCAATTAGAAGTATTTACACAGCTTACAACAGCGTGATCGATTGAGTTGACTATGGTACGACCTAGAAGCGACAACCGGTGCTGAAATACAATTTCCAAGCATCTCTCCGCGGACTTCGGTCACAAAGAGCTATTGTCATTTCCCTACTTAAAAATACTAAAACAATGATTATCACCGATTTAGTAATTACGTAGATCATCCAACCCAAAATATAAATAGTTAATAAAGGCAATTATTTAAAGGAACATCAAAAAAGAGATCTAGGTAATAAACCTCGTGTGATTTCTGGATAAAACCCTACAGACAATCGGGAAGTTTCGAAATGCCTTCTCTGTTCATATACGCTGTGTTCCAGCGCGCCAACTTTGACAGTTACTTTAACAATATAATTGCGAACTCCGTCTTTCCTTCCCAAGAATTCCATCGCTCTGCAAGTTGAGATCTATTATTACGGAGTGCTCTCTGTTACATTCTTAAGCTGTTCATCAATTGTGAATTGATTTTTTAGGGTTCTGTACCCGGAGAGTCCAAACGGAACCCTATTGTTGTCACTCACGCGTCCGTCCGTCAGTCGTCTGTCACAAAATAATTCCGAAGAATTTTTCAACTTTTCATTCACCTATGAACTTGAAATTTGGTGCTAATGTTTATTATTACGTATATTTTACCAACAAATACTAATATATTGATAAATTAGATTTTTTGAGGTTGGTTTGGAACCCTAAACCTCCGACACGACCACGCGGACGTTTTAAACACTGGAATACTCTAAGAGCTTGCGCTCCAATGAGGTTTGTTGAGCGGTTTCAATGGAACTGAAGTGTGTCAGTGGAATCGAGCTACTGGGGGTTTTGTCGCTGGTTCACTAAACCTAGCCTAGCTGAGAAGAGTCCAGCAAGAAACTCAGCTAGGCCCGACCTGAGTCGGACTGTCTCTACCCGGTATGCGGCGGTACCGGGACGAATAGGGATAATAGTTGCTTAGAGGGAAACTAACACTTCCTACGCCTTGGGATTATGTGCCCCAAGCTCCATAGGCCACAACCGGGAAAACGAGGATAATAAGATGTTCAAAACTACCAAAACCTATTATAACTACCAAATAGAATCTGAAGGCTCGAACGCCTTAAGAAATAATAAACACAATTTCACAAACAAAAAGTTACGAAGTACGTAGACCTCGGGTCTACGAAGTTTCGTAGCAGCGTGGCGTAGCGGGGCTACGGTTCGTAACTGAATTATAAGTAATGGGAGTTTTTGATGTCTTCAGCAACATACAGGTGAATTTCTTACAAATTTTAGGAATGAAAAAGTAACTCTGTGTGTCTGTTACTTTTTCACGCATTGGATAGTTTTTGTACCGGAATTTATTACTTAGGCGACTTCCTGATATGTCGGTGCGGAGGCGGTACGATATGAGAAAACTGTCAAATGTCAGTGTCAACTGTCAGTCAACTCAGTACCGTTTTTTACTACGCCCCTACATTTAAATGTGTGCTTCCTGACTGGCGCGGGATGCGCGGTAGCGGGACGATACGAAGGCAGTACTGGTCCATTTCTGCGCATGATAGTACTACTGCGCAAATGTAATACTGACAGTATTCCGTCAAGTTGGAATCTTTGCGACGTCAGTAAGTTTACGTCAAAGAAAAAAAATGTCACATATCGATCTCGCCCCGCCAAGTCAGGAAGTCGCCTTAATAGTTTCACTGCCAAGATTACGCAATTTGTTCTAAATACGGGGAAACGCATCAGATATCAGCTACGCGTCTACGTAAGCACTCGCTAGGCGGGTTTCTGGCAGTGAATATATTAAGGGGCGATAAGGAAGTTTGTATGGGTGAGCGAAAATATTTAATACCAATTATTTCTCTGGCTCTGGCGAGAACGAGTGGTGGTCAAAAGAAAGTTTTTTTTTCGGGAAACAAAAAATCACTACAAATGCAATATGTATACGAATGCAATCTTTTTGTTATAATGTTTAGTATAACACTTTAATCTCTCGCGCTTTGTAAACATACTTAAAAGGTTTGTTTTAACGGGTCTAACCCCCGTGGGTGGGGGTGGGTTTCGGGGTGTCGAAACGTCGGTAAAAAAGGTAAATACATAAATATCGCGTTAGACCCGTTAAAACAAACCTTTTAAGTATAATGTTTAGTATTTTATAAAACTACGAAGCCACTGTGAAATGTGATTATAATAATGGCACATAAGGCCTGCATTCAATGACAGCTAACTAAAATGAATTCAATTTAATTCACTCTGTTTTAACTATTAAAATACCTGCTGATCGTAGTACAATACCTATATGACACGTGCATTTGTTTCTTGCATAAATAAAACTTGTATAGCGTAGTACTTAAAAAGCAGAGCATAGTAGTAAATCGCCTAAAGCCGGGTACTCATTAGCGAACTGTAACCGTAACCGACCGGGTGAGTTCATGTGTGTACGTATACTTAAAATTATTAAAACTGATCGAGTGGTACCAAATTAGTCCATACAAAAAGCGACTTTACTCTCTAAGCATAAAGATTCAAAGTCCAATGACAGTTATATAAAATGTCGGATATTTTAAATAATTTCCACTATAACTGAGAGTGCCATTCATCGGGTCGTTGGTCGTTCGCGAACGGTTCTTGCCCCACGTATTTATTTATTTACCGGTTTATTTTATACAGAGCATAAGTCTTTTAACTAATACACTGTTAACTATCATATTAACGCATTGCCTTTCCATTAGAGCTATGCTATGCAACGTTGTTATGGATGCGTTGGTATCCACCAATCATATCCACTGGTGCACATAGCATAGCACTAGTGGAAACGGAACGCTATCACATCTGTGCACGTAGTTACATACCTACTAATAAGCCAAAACCCTATGTAGTTACTAAGTACCAGAATCGTTTCCATACAAACAAAATCAGACACATACCTGCTTTGGCGCGCCGTTCTGCGAAGACCGCGTTTGATGATCTCCAGGATCCCAGGATTGTATTTTCAATGGTTTTCTTAACACTACGTGTCACAGTTAGGTATCTTTAGCTATGCACTGGCACAGCAAGGCTATGCATTAAATCATGATTCACCAATATTTCCGACCGTAAAAGCGCAGCGCAATAATTTATTTTTCGCCATATTTTTTAGACTGACTGTTTCTTCTTTTTGACGCCATCGCCAGGAGCGCTGCTGTCGCGTGTCGCTAGGAACGCGCTAATTCGATTTGTATGAAAAACGATTCAAGTTTTTTTTGCTTAAAACAACATCCTCGCAACATAAATGCATAGCATAGCTCTGGTGGAAACGAAGTCTTAACACTGGAATGCCTTTTGTCTATCGCCTCGCAAAATCTAAAGGATTCCAGACACAGCCGCCCATCGCCACGCCAGCAAGACATTATCCGGTGCTGATGCCATACGTATACACTTGTAACTGTAACCGTTACAAGTGTAACTGTAGCCGTGGCCTAGTTACAGCTCGCTAGTGAGTACCCGGCTCTAGCATACATCTTCGTATAACTCTGGTAGATGTTCAACCCTAGTGTCATATAGTTTTGACAGTGCCAGAGTATGAGAGCCGTAAAACGGCAGTCCCACAATGTCGGCCGCTAGCTTATTGCGACATAAAGTGCCATACTACGTTACTGGTTACGTTTCGTGTGTATTTTTTATTTATTTAAACTTTATTGCACATTAAAAAATGTACAAATGGCGGAATTAATAAGGCATTCTCTGCCAGTCAACCACTGAGCTAAAAAGAAACATTTGTACGATGGAGGATAAGAACGTAAAGACAAATAGATATAACATTTATAACTAGTTAAATAAAAAAAAATGATTTGTTTGTCTCTGATTCAACTGTTCACGGGTGTTTTGTAACCGTTAGTATTATAATCTCCTTGTCTTGGGATTCACTAAAACTTACTGATAATTAGTATTTTTTTCGCTCAGTGCGGCAGAGACGGGTTCAAGCATGATGTTTTCCAATTATTTTCATAACTTTTGGTTGCTGGTTATACTTAATGTTATTGTCACTACTTATGCTCGAAAAGTGTGTCATACATAATCAAGGTTATCAAGCGGGGCTAAAGTAGTACATTAAACCCCTAGGGAGCATATGAATATATATTTACGATTTTCAAAACATTTTAATTAGACCAATCACAATACTTCACCATATTCAACACAGACAGAATCGCACCATAAGGGTTCCTTGGTAAACATTAATAGCCAATATTTGGAACGTACGATTTACGTAGTGCGGGCGTCGTTAAAAATCGCAGTTCATTACAGAATTACAGCGCGGACACTTGTTAATTTCGCGTACAGTGTGGCATCTGATACCGGTGGCGACCTCATTTTGACAGGACAGTATTACAAGAGTAATGGTTTATTATTTTTAACCGACTTCAAACAAAGGAGGAGGTTCTCAATTCGCCTGTATGTTTTTGTTGTGTGTTTGTTACGCGATTACTCCGCCATTTATGAACAGTGTTTGGAAGCATATGCTTCCAGGTTGGTGGTCCCGTTGGTATCAAGGTTCACTTCTGATGATGGAATCCATGAGGAATTGAGGTTAATCCTCAAAAATTCAAGGGAAACATATAGCGATTTTAGTATTTTCGGTAACAAACTAAGAATTTGCATTCAGAAAGTATTAGCATTTGGTGAACTGGAACTGATGAAGAAGACCACGGATGGTCATCAAAAACTCTGTTTCATGGATGGCGCTTGTTTCGATCAAGATAAATAAAAAAAATAAAAAAAAAATAATAAATTTATTTACGAAACAACCCTTGGTTAACAATTTTTCTCTTCTGCCAAACTGCAGGACAGTTTGTTGGCAGAGGGGCTCCCTTACATTGAATGATGGGTAGGTTTGCACAATGCGCATTACCAAAGTTACTATAGCTAGGTACATATACGAGTTGACTTATATGATAACTTGTAATATATATTTTACATCCATGCGGTTTAGACTTTAGGTATAGATTTAGATTTAGAACGATACACTTGATCTTTTTAAATACTCAAATTACATTGCCACTTTTGCTTTTATTTTGTTTAAAAGAAATTGTTTCGTTTTATTTTTAAACGTTCTAAATGTTTTACATTCTTTTACAGCATACGGTATCTCATTATAAATTTTGGGGACTAAATACTTCCTGCTTCGTCGTCCATAATAATTATTACCACAAACTGGCACCTCTAACATTTTTTTACTCATTTTTCTTGTTACTCTAGGTTGATTTATATATACTTTAAATTCATCTTTATTGAACTGCTCTAAAGCTAACAATAGCATAACCCGCTCATGAACCGGCAACATACGGCATTCCAAGAATAAATCCTCATAGTCACTACTTTTACAACGAGATTTAGTTTTTTTGTCCACTAATAGTTTCATAAAGCGTATTTGTAATGATTTTATCTTGTCTAAATAAGTTTTAAATGTCCTGCCATAGCATGCCAGTCCATAGGAAAGCAGAGAGTCTACCAGCGCATAGTATACAGTAAACATTGTGGCCCTATCTAGTACATATTTTAATTGGTGAAGTTTTATCAGTACAATTCTTAATTTGTCGCATAATTTACTGATATGACTTTTCCACGAAAAACTATAATCTATTAACATGCCCAAATACTTATACTCTGACACTACCTCGATACTTTCACACTTACAATTTTGCAGCGCGCTGTGCAAACACTCATACGTGTGGCCAGTTATGTTTGGCGGCCGGCTAACCTGTCTACTGTACGGAGATCGCACGTGCATACATTTGGTTTTACTTATGTTGATAACAATTCCGTTATCGTGCGCCCATTTTATGATATTAGTGAAATCCTCCTGCATTTTGTTTTCTATTACATTTAGGTCCTTATCCGCATACAATAGACATGTGTCGTCCGCGTACATATACATGTTACAGTTTTGAACCACATTGCACATACTATTAACATGCATAATGTAGCCGATTGGGCCGAAAACGGAGCCGGTCGGCACGCCGCACGCGACGTGCGCGGGCGCTCCGCTGACGCCGCCAACGACTGTCTGGAGGGTTCTGTCCGTGAGGTATGCGCGCAGCCACCTGTTCAACGGACCCGCGATACCACACTCCTCCATAGCCTGAAGCAGCTGGTGGTGTTCCAGGGTATCAAAAGCTTTTTTGAAGTCTATGTAGACCACCACCACCTGCTTCCGCTGCCCCAGACACTCGTTGACGATAGATAAGCTATTATGTCGAAGCCTTTTTATAAATGGTCTTAATGTAATGTTTTTGTAAGTTTTGCTTTCTTGTGAATCTTTATAAATCACATTTATTTTATACACGGAAAATTTTACAGGCGTAAAGAATGAAACGTTAACGTGATAAATGATATTTAGAAACTCTATTCATGATCCCCTAGCCGTTTTCGGCCACAGTGACTGTTGTCTACTGTTGAGAACGTCGCTAGTGTGCTCTCTGGTGACTGACGTAGCCGATTTTGGCAGTGAACGTGCGTCCACACTCGTTGCACGTCCGCACCCCTCCGACATAGTTATATTGAATGGCCGCAGGTAGTCTGGCCTTCAGCTCGTCGCGTTTAGCATCCAGTTCTATTCGCCGCGTCGCTTCAAATTCACTACAAGTATTGTCAAATCAAACTCTATTACAAATATTGTCAATGTGAAACTCAAAGTGATCGGACTGTAAGCACTCTTGAACGGGAGGCAGTGATAAGTGCAAACAGTAAAACAAATGGAAGCGCCACTAATAAACGTAGTCATAAAACCAGCCCAGACGCATAACCGTTTATGGAATAGGCACACTATTCGTAATGGTTCCTTTCAGGAGTAAATACTCGTATGTTTTACAGAGAGATTTTCAAGCTTCCTAAGTAGGTTCTTCGAGTTATGAGCACCCAGACGATGACTAATGAGGCTATCGTCTGGGTGCCTATTGGTAGAGATGGTGAGCGGACACCGCAACCTATAGACGCTCGCAACTCCAAAGGAGTAACGTGCGGGTTTTCGTTCTTTTAATTTTTTTAATTAACTCACTTCACTTCACTTTTTTAAAAAATGGTTTTCCATCAAATTTATGATGATTTCGCCAACCACGTCTACATTAGATGTTGTTCGGTAACGACGCCATGACAGTAGGCAATTGGTTTTGTACGGTAGTGGATTCAACCCGTCGTCGTGAAGAGCACGTGTGTTCACCAACGCGGCGACGGGCGAAATTCTTTAATTAACTCAACTCTTAAAAATATTGTACTCGTAATTATTATTGTGTACTATGTATCTGTGTCACAGCAGTTAAAAAACCTGCCGCCATATTCTCATTGTGGGTAGATAGATAATCTTTGTTTATTTATTTTCTCACAAACGACTCTCTCTATTTCTCGTGAAAATTAGAATGTATACGAGTAACTTTGGTCTAAACACCATATTATCAGTCGAGCTATTTTCTAAACAACCATCTCGTGGTAATATGGCTTATTTTAGACACTTGTCATACAATTTGAGATTTTTTTTTGAGAATTGCTAAGTTACTGGTAAATTAGGTTACTACTGCCATAATACTCTTATTCTATTGGATATTCTTCAACACAAATTTAATACAGTTTCTACTGTCTAAATATCGTATGTTTGTAATATATACTTTATCATATTGATGTTAAGACAGAATATCAATTGTATTAACATCACCTGTCAGTGGGAAAGTTTCAGAACATGTAATCGTACTATGCCATATCTTGTTCAATAATAGGGTGCCATGGTCATCGAAGGGACCGGGTAATCATTTACATGTAACTTTCTATAGTACAAGATCCGGCCTAGGAATTGTATTGAGCTGTAAAATTTAGCTAGGTATTTAACTAACACCTTTAGCCCGGTTATAGAATACGGCTATGGTATACTATACCTGTCGTAAAAGGTGACTAAAAGGGGGTCCTCGGGTCTCAGATGGGTGCTGCAATCATCCATAGAAACCTGGCAGGGCCCACATAGGTGGACTCTAGGGCGGCACTGGTGCGTTCCGTAGGAGAGCTCAGAGCCGTCCGAAATGGGTTGAAAAGGACCATAAGGGGGTGTTTAGTCGGAAAAAAGGGAAAAAAGACGGCGAGATATCCTCCGAGCGGCCCCCGTGGTGCGGAGGTATCAATGACGGCTTTTCGCCCGTAAAAAAAGGTATTTAACCACCAATCAGCGTGTGTTAAATTATAGGGTGATCGTGGCTTAAATATTTAGCGACGACCGAATCACGACGCTGGAGGTCCCGGGTTCTTATCCCGGCCGGGGCATTTATTTGTGTGGAATACCACGAATATTTCTTCTTGGGTCTTGGATGTTTTCTATGTATTTAAGTATAGATTTATCTATATTTATTTATATCGTCACTTAGTACCCATAGTACAAGCTTTGCCTAGTTTGGGACTAGGTTGATTTGTGTAAGATTGTCCACAAATATTTATTTATTTATATTCGGTTATTCGTCACTCATCTAGGAGCGCTCGTGGCCCAGCGGCGCTTGCGTGCCGCAAGCGTTATTCAAAGTTAAGCAACGTGGGCCGCGGTCAGGTCTTGGATGGGTGACCGCTTTGAGTGGTTACTAACTGAGCGCTCCCGTGCTTTGGAAGGCACGTTAAGCCGTTGATCCCGGTTGCTGTCTATGGCAGCAGTCGTTAAGCCAAGTTGGAGGCCTTCGGGCGGCTTGAGAACTTCTAACAGTCAAGTTGCCCACTCACTTGACAAAGCCTAATCCCAATAAGGTCTAGTTTCCCCTCGGGGTTGGAAGGTCAGATGGCAGTCGCTTTCGTAAAAACTAGTGCCTACGCCAAATCTTGGGATTAGGTAGCGGACCCCAGGCATCCTTCAGGATGCAACTGTACTGGGATAACGCTAGGAGGATGGAGGATGGATGGTTATTCGTCACTCAGTTTGAATAAATTCATCAATTACTGCAATATAAAAACGAAAACTTGCCTGATTCGATGTAACAACTATTGCATTGAAATGGCGGTCAACTGTGTATTCGGGATTAGTAACTCGTAATTACGTCTCCGTTGGGGCCGAAAGGTTCTCGAGTGGTGACCACGGACCGGAAGGCGCAGCGTGGGTAGACCCCCCACAAGGTGGACTGATGACCTGGTAAAGGTCGCGGGAGTCCGCTGGATGCGGGTGGCGCAAGACCGGTCATTGTGGCACTCTTTGGGGGAGGCCTATGTCCAGCAGTGGACGTCTTTCGGCTGATATGATGATGATGATGATGAATTACGTCTCTGATTTTACTCTATATAGACTGGATTGAACCCGTAATTAGGAAAAAAGGTATTTCATTACACGACAAGATCCTTGGTTCGGATCTTACACTAGAAAGGGATAATTCTATTGAAAACTATTAATATATTCCGTTTTGGTACGAAACAAGTTACGCGGCTACGTACGGTGCTGTCCTATCTCGAAACTGTTTCTAAAGGATGCCTTTACAATATATTATCTGCTTAAGATGGGTAACATTAATCTATTTACTTACATCAACCGTACCTAAATTTACTCGTGTAGATTATCCTCCGGCCCAACGTCTAGTCAACTACAAAGAGATGTATCCAATTTTAACCTTATGCCATTGTAGTAAGGTAAAAATCAAATACATCTCATTGTAGTTCACTATGCAAACAGAATTATAAATATGTATACATTCTAGGACTTTATACTGCTATGCAAAGATAAATTATCATCCTCCTATCTTGTTGGGATTAGAACGGTTTCTTCATGATGTTTTCCTTCACAGAAAAGCCATAGTTAAATATGAAATGGTATTTCTTACTTCTTGCTTTGAAAGGCACATTAATCCGTTGATCCCAGCTGCTGTCTATGACAGCAGTCGTTAAACCACGTTACAGGCCTTCGGGCAACTTGAGAACTTCTAACAGTCAAGTTGCCCACTCACGTGACAAGCTTAACCAAGGCACAAAGACAGGTAGGGCACAGCAATGAGAGGTATAGAGCACATCAATAAGAGGTAGGGCACAACTAAGAGAGGTAGAGCACATCAATGAGAGGTAGGGCACAGCAATGAGAGGTAGGGCACATCAATAAGAGGTAGGGCACAACTAAGAGAGGTAGGGCACAGCAATGAGAGGTATAGGGCACATCAATAAGAGGTAGGGCACAACTAAGAGAGGTAGGGCACAACAAAGAGAGGTAGCGCACATCGATGAGAGGTAGGGCACATCAATAAGAGGTAGGGCTCAACAAAGAGAGGTAGGGCACATCAATGAGAGGTAGGGTACATCAATAAGAGGTAGGGCACAAATAAGAGAGGTAGGGCACATCAGTGAGAGGTAGGGCACAGTGATGAGAGGTAGGGCACAACTAATAGAGGTAGGGCACAACAAAGAGAGGTAGGGCACAGCGATGAAAGGTAGGGCACATCAATAAGAGGTAAGGCACAACTAAGAGAGGTAGGGCACAACAAAGAGAGGTAGGGCAAATCAATGAGAGGTTGGGCACAGCAATATGAGAGGTAGGGCACAACAAAGAGAGGTAGAGCACAGCAATGAGAGGTAGGGCTAAGAAGAGATGTGTAACTCGTGAATGAGTGATTCAAATGAACTTCATCTTAACGTATATGTCACTCGCTCACTCACTCACTAAAGAATCAAACAACTCACTATATCAGTAACAGTTCCCAACTCACTGAGCCGAACTGACTGGTGAAAGCTGGTTGCGCTTTTCGCACTCATGAATTGAACGTATACACCCGACTCACGCATTCTGCTTCACTCGGAGCTGTAAGTCGCTCATCATTCAATCAGTAAAAGTTTTAATAGTACTTATACTTTAAATTTAAAAACGGTATATACTGTTCGAATCTTTTCATTGTATGTCGCAATTTAAAAAGTTGTTAGATGCTACAGATTGACTGAGCGAAAGGAGCGAAATGAGCGAAAAACATGATCTACTGATGACGATATGAATCGCTCCTTTCACTTCAGTGACACGTTTTGCGCATCTCTAGTGCATTATGAGAGGTAGGGCACAACAAAGAGAGGTAGGGCATAGCAAAATGTCATCTTGCTCGAATTTGGAGCAGCCCAACTGGGGAAGTACCTCCGCCTTGCAGAAGCCCACAGCCATATTTAGTGTTGTGTTCGTGGAGGTGAGCAAGGTTGCCAGAGCTCCCTAGGATGCACTCAGTGCATTGCACTGTGTTGAGTACGAGGGACCAAAATTTATCCCTTCTGCTGTCAACAAATTGACTCCTCAAATTTTATAATGTCTATAGGCTGCGGTGTCCACTTACCACCAGGACCGTACGCTTGATTGCCACCATCGTTGTATTAAAAAAAATCGCGTGGCTCTCGTACATAGAAATTGCCATGATATCTATTATTCACTATTATTACTAGAATATTCCACGTTATTATGCATAGACTGTATTAACATAGCGCGGTAGCTGCAATGAATTGCAAATGGGTGTTACTGACTTGAAATGAATTGCTGTGGTGGACAGAGACGAGCTCTCGCTTAAATAATTAAATCTTTACTAATTGTCGTGCCAAGGCAATAGACGTTTTTCTAATTGCTATTACTACGTTTAAGCTAGTCGGATTAGAAGGTTTAAGACTGCACCGAGCAAATTTCTGAATAATTGCGATGGTTGGATCACTTGCTGTATTATTATTACTAAAGCTTGAATTCTGTAATTCCTATATATGATATTTAAGGATACACTCTACACGTCATGTGTTTAAGAAACACAATTACTTATAGTTTTCTTCATAAAAATTCAATCCAAAGTTAGCTCTACTAAAGGAAATAAACGCAAACTACAACGTTAATACTTTATGAAAGGTCTTCAATTTTTGAATAGTAACAAAACTACATGTTATCAAGGTCGCATGTGTTTAACATTTGCAAAATGTGGAGATTTTTTTAACAATGCAAAGGAAATTCCGAAAATTTGACCGGCCGCCGTAGTTTTCTTGCCGGCAGATGGGCTCCGGCCCTCAATGGGAGCAGACGTATGCTGCTTTTCTCAGTTTGACATCTCATAAAAACACGCTTTTTGACAGCTTGCTCGTATACAAATACAAAATGTATACCACACACAAAGATTGCATTAATTGAAGTAGGGTAAATAAATGTTGACGTGTGGCTATTGAAGATTCTTTTAACATGGAATTTTTAGTATTAGCCATTCGTTATAACATAAAAATGCAATCTTTGGTCCCCAATGTTTAATAATGTAACTAAATTATAATGATTTCCTTTACGAAAAGGCATTTTAAACGTAAAAAGGTTACCGATGTATTTCAGTTCAAAGTAATTTACTTTTTATAAATTGGCCACCCAGAACGGAACGTTATGACATTTATGTCACTCATCATATTTCAAATTAAAATTTGTAAACAAATTGTATTTTTATATTTCAATAATTTAAAGAATCTTATGTTATATTTTATGTGTATATGTACGGCGCTTTCACGTCAAACAATGATTACCTAAATATATCGCAGAATCTGCATAAACAAAACATATCCCAGAATCTGTAAAAACAGGCACAATTATTATGGTGCTTTGAACAGAAGTTTATAAAATATCAGCGTTATACCAAGAAACAGATCTAGAGTGCTCTCTTGCAGCGGAAGCAGAAGAAAGAATAATATCGGAGTTTCTTCGCCAGTTTGAGTGATGTGGATTTAAATTGTGTAGTGTCTAAGCCGCCTGGTCATAATATGTATAATAATACCTAGAATGAAAATAATAAACCTATGTTTCATTTATAAATAATAAACCAAGTAAGTAGTTGTTGGGGATGTGGTGACAATGACGATGTCTAACAAACAAATATGCAGTAATTACTTATAATATTAAACTGCGCTAGTTTCTATCTAAAGCTTTCATGCGTTGGAAATCCCGTTGCGTTGCTTTGATTTTGTACAAGTAAGTACTTATGTCGCATCGCAATAATTGTCTCGGCGTTATAGTAAACGAATAGCAAATAATAATAATTGCTATTTATTATTGATGAAAATAGACGCAATGTTAACCATTATTGAACCTTATGTCGTTGCAATAAGGTTCACGGATGTTCAGTTAAGTGTCATCGACGGCACGATTGCTCACACTAGAAGAATATGTAAACGCATCCTGCTAATTATTCCTTTCAATTATGGACCTTATAAGAAGTGTATAAAAGTTAATTTGTCAGAGCTGATACAGTAGTGGTCCGGCCAAGTTCCACAATTGCAGACTGTTACAATGACTTTCTTGATGATATTTGTTATATCATTAGGTTTTATAGTGCTTGTCATTCACGATAACGACGATGCGCAGGGAATGTCATACTATTCTATGCGCAATTCTGCGGATTGGGTTACGACGGGAGGTCGTGAATAACAAGAACTACCTACTCGTATAAGGTTAGGTACTGGTTCCTCAAATACAAAGTTGATTCACAATATTGCTGCAGTTATCCCGTGCCGTATAAATAGTTTCAGTAGTAATTATATATATTGTAATAAAACTACCGCTTCTTCTCTTAAAACTTGCATTAAATCAGTGTCCATTTTAGAGTTAACCAACTGATAAACAGAAAATAATCAATTTATGAAAATAACCTATTTAAAGTACAACATATACTCGTATCATGAAAATCACCAAGTAAACTCTCAAAATAAGTACCTAAGTCATAAAGATAAAACAGTCATAACATGCACGAACCGATTAGGAAAATTCTTTCTCTGTTTTAAGTTGTATAAAAATGAGTCTGTGAGGAAAGGGCAAAACAAAATACATTTTACAAAACAGGGGTTTGACAAGTTTTATTTTATAAACAAGGAACTGAGTATTTTACTACCACAAATTCCAAATTCAAGACATTTTCAGATACAACTAATACTTGAGTTTTGGTTACAGATCAGAACTTGACGATTTTTGTTACACTTCTCTTATGCACCAAGAAACCTTTAAATATTCAAAATCTATATTGTCATAAGTTGACATAAACATGGGTCAATGACCCGACCCAGCAAAATGAGGTAGTGTGCGTGAATAATGCATGTGTGGGTTAATTGGGTAAATTATTAAAAAAATTGAAATTTGACAGGCGCTGAGAATTTACCCCGCACGATAGGACACGATTAAGAAAAAATTTTTTTTTTTACCTGTTTCTTTATTTTGTGGTTTTGTGGCTAACAAGCTATGGATCAACTGATCTGAAAATAAACATTTTTTATTTATTTATTTTATTTTATTTATTTATAGGCCGGGCCCAAAAGCGATAGGAGTGTGTGGTTGGAGCGTGGCCTGGGTAAAATTAAGAGGAAACCTCCGACACGACCACGCGGGCAGATTAAATACTATAAGAGTTTGCGCTTCAGTGAGATTGGTTGAGCGGCTTCAACCGAATTTGAGGTGTGAGTGGATTCGAGCTACTGGGAGTTTTGTCGCTGGTTCACTAAACCTAGCCTGGCTGAGAAGAGGGAGAAAAACTCAGCTAGACCCGACCTGTGTCGGACTGACTCTACCCGGTATGCGGTAGTACCAGGACGAATAGGAACTCTAAGTGTCTGTGTTGTCGCGATCGCCCGGTGGGCATCGCCGCCGGTGGGTAAGGCCTTGGTCTCCTATAAACGCCATCGGCCGCTTACAGCGTCACGCCGTACGCTGCGTCACAATGCTTACTATAGAGATATACTGTTAGGCCCCGACAGACCTGTGAGAACATAGAGGAGACGGGCCTAAGAAAATCATTGGGAGGATTTATAAAGTTCGCTACGCTACGCGCTCTCCGCTCTCTACCTCATAAACGTTTAAGCACATGAAAAATGTTCTAGGACCAAATCTGTCTCAAATTTTCAGCTCTACATTTTTATAATAGATAGGTATTTAAGGAGGCTATAGGAATTTAAGCGTGAAGAGATAGACATATACAATTTCGCATTCTATTATATCAGTATGGATCGTGCCCGTATACCTATTTGTTTGCTTACCCTACATTTAAAATCATTTTACATTTGCAGGTAAACGCCTAGCCAACTCATTTACCCTAGCCTGCGTACGAGCGGTGCACAATTACCTCTATACCAGCCTTTATTATTGTCTGCAGGCGACATTAAACTAGCGATTTAACGGGGATATATTATTAGACCAGGGACCTATTGACGGGGACCTATAATAAAGCGTTATAAATAAACGATATCATAACGGTATATTTTTAAATTTGATTAACCCGTGGGGCAATATACTTTTAATATAGGCGTGAAATACAAATTTCGTAACACAATCAAAATCACTCCAGGGTTTATATCGACAAAGTGACGACCACGAAGGGTTCCGTACCATTATCTATAAAAACGGCAAAAAATCATGTCTGTTGTATGGGAGCCCCCTTAAATATTTATTTTATTCTGTTTTTTAGTATTTGTTGTTATAGCGGCTGTTGGAGAGTTCAACTACAGCTAAATTATGACATTTCATTATGTTGGCACTATGCGTATTACTTTAGATAAGTAGCCTAAACTAGAAGGTAAGTTGTTTACTCTTTTATAATTTATTATCTGTGGGCTACTCGCCATGACTTGCTCTCCCTTCGTGTGCAACTGTAGCTGGTGATAATACATTGTTCTCAAGTATACCATCTTTTTACTGCTGCCTCTCTTCCTACGAGAATCACCGCTTCCAGAAACACGGTCTACGCTACAGCGGCAACAGAAATACATCATCTGTGAAAATTTCAACTGTCTAACTATCACGGTTCATGAGATACAATACAGCCTGATGACAGACGGGCAGACGCACGGACAGCGGAGTATTAGTAATCATACAGTCACAACTCATCCACATCACAAGTCATCCTAGCTACGCTGTTGCCATGAAAATGTAGCTTGTCAAAGTTGTTGTCAATCATGAACTGGACTGAAAGAATAACGTTACTGTATGTCTTAAATCAATATTACTATAAACTAGTACCAATTGCTGTTGGTTTTATAACGATATAATGGATACCGCTATAAAGTACAAGTACAAAGGCGAACTTAACCCTATGAGGGATCTCTTCCAGCTAACCTTTGAGGAATTTAGTAGAAAGTGGGAGAATGAGATAGACAAACTTACAGCGTTTACAACAATGTTGCAATACCTCTAAGGTTGAGTGATGAATATAAATTATATTTTCTAAATAAATTATACATGTCTTTCAGTTATATAAAATATGCGTTAATTTCCCTTCGGCCGCCTACGAAACCAACGCTACGTAACCAGTTTTGTGACAAGAATTACCCTTATTTACTTAATCTATATAATATATTTTATAAGATATCGTTCGTAAAGGACAAACTCGTCGTGCGTCGGAGCTGACACACATACATTTTTTTATTGTAAATGATTTCATCTACCTATAAGAAGAAAACTTGACGAAAATAGACATTTAATAAAAGTGCAAAAGGCCTTTCCAAAAGTGTGTTCCATCTCGTTTTATCTTGCGCGGACGACATAAACGTTCACTTATACGAGCGAGGGCGTGGTTTACATGAATCTACGTTGCCCTTTAAGACATTCAATGCTGGCAACGCATATTTGTGCATTCAAGTCCATACAATTTTGTTCTTAGGGGGTGTATCCTGGCAGCGAAAGTGTCAAGTGCTCACTGACACTCTCCCTCCGTCTTTGTCGCACTTGCAAATTCGAGCGACAGAGAGGGAGTTTGATTTCGAGTTAAGGTATACTTAAAATCATTACAGTTGAATGAATTGCTCCAAAGCAATTCCTTCAAAAAGCTACTTTACTGTTCAAACAATAAGGTTCAACATCGAATAACGTTTTGATACAAAGACGTTCAACAAAAAGAATTTCAACCATAACCATTGTACATAATAACCTCATACTTCGTGGCCGCAACATTCATTTTGCATTTCAACGCTTCTTGGTCAAAGAAATATATAAATTTACGAATACCACAATGAAACCCCTTTCAACCCTTTTATGTAACGGCGATCGAGTCTTTATTGTCATTCAAGATTAATAACGGTTGCCTAAGTGTGTTAGAGGGCCTTTATACAGCTTTAATTTACTTAGGACGGATTTCACTAATAGAATTATAGGTACCTGAGATTCGAATAGATTCAAGTAGAAGAAGATTTAATTGCAGCTGATCTTTGGATAAGTGTCTTTTGAAACTGAATATAGACACGAGTACAGTGGAAAATAGTGGAAATCGACAATAAAATCGCTAAGCATGATCTAGTTCTCGTTTTCAAGTATATTAATTTTGTAAGCCAGTACACTGCTATCGCAAACTACAAATTTACAAATAAAGAAAAATTTGAGAATTAAGAGCCTATCGTGCGGGGTAAATTCTCAGCGCCTGTCAAATTTCGATTCAATTCTCCGAGCAGGATAACCTGTGACCTTCTGGCATTCGCGCCCAGTCACTCTAGCCACTGAGCTAAATTAACAATATTATTTTTTATATATTTTTTTGCAAAATTTTTCAATGTTTCCTTTATTTAGGAATTTTAAGTATGTTGTATGGATTTCACATCGAGAAACTTGAGCTCGCTACACACCACACAAAAAAGTGCGAGCTCCAAGTTTAGCAATTTTCAATGTCAATTTCTACTGGAATAACCCAGTGGAACTGGCTGTAGCTGTAAAATAATATTATTTTGGAATCGAGTCACACCGAATATTTATCGCTCTGTAGCGATAATACCGCCCGTTGTTTGCCTCTAATTATTGTGATGTGTGATTGACTGTACTGTGCAGCTCCTCCACCACGCTGAGGTGCCGACTCCACCTCCCTCCTTTCGGCACTAGACGCCGCTCGAAATCGTCCATACTGACAGGTTGCTCTGTGAAGCCCGGATCTCCTCACGAAAATCACACTGCTCTGCCATATACGGACAGCCAATTTGATTTCCATTTCGTACCTTTTCACATTAACATTAATACGGAACCACTAGCGACTTTTATATTGATTTTCACTGTGACAAGGCTCGAAGTGGCCCAGCAAATTGGTTGACTGTATTTCCAGAAGGACCCAACGCAGCGCCGTCACCAGGCGGCTTTCACTCCGTCAGTTTGCCGCGCCGCTGCAAGTACATCCCCGGGCCGCTGCAAGTACATTCAGTGGCGAATTGCTACCGGACGGTCGCGACGTCTCGTCATTCGCTCGGTGTGGTCAATATTTGTTACTTACCTATTATAATTTGTGTTTGTAAATTGGCGATTTGTTAACAGTGCAACTTCTGTACGTAGTACTATTACTTATTATGTGCCGTGACCTCGCTCTCATTGTTCGACTGGAGTGCGAGGCCCGCGGGCGGCCCCGGGGTTTGGGGACGACGCCTCGCTGGAGCCTCTAATGGGTGTCCCACTGCCGGCGATGTTCGACTGCTTGGCTTCGCAGTCAGGGAAAATCCAGCCTCTCCTAGGGATATTCATCCCACCCGCCAGTTCCACGCAGCCCCTGTGGTAAACACCCCTGCAGGCAGCGCGTGTGGCGGCACCTTTCGGCGACAGAAACTTCTTAACGTTATGCGTTCATGTTAGGCGAAGTTTCTATCGGGAGGCTGTAAAAGTTAACATACTAACCGGTAGATGGCTCTGGTATTATGGCCTTAGAGCTTGGAATAATGTTTGGTATGTATGTACAATTTTTTTATTTAATTTACTGCTAGCCTAAAGATTAGATTAGATTAGATTCATTTATTTCATGATAAGAATTACATTATAAAAATATTGTTATTTTGTAAATCCGTCCGATATTGTGTCAAAGTTGTTGCAAATAAGGCGACTTCCTGATTTGTCGGTGCGGAGGCAGTACGATATGAGAAAAGTGTCAAATGTCAGTGTCAGATGTCAGACGACTCGGTACCATTTTTTACATTCAATGACCGCCTATGTTTGTTTTAGTGTCAGATCGTTTGACCTACCCAAATACACAAATGTCAATCCAATTGAGCACAATTAAAACATTACTATAATAGCGCCCAATCGCGCGCAAATAGCCGTAGGTAGTCTGTGAACACTCGCACATGGTACAAGTACCCGGCGATATATATTGCACATTGACCTTGAGATTCGGCTAATTTCGGCTTCGTAGAGCGTTGTCTCACTCTACCTATGTGACGTTTGGCAGTCTTCAGCCGTGTTCCGAATCACGCTTAAAACGTATAAACGCGTTTACGATCGGACCGAATCACGCTCATAGCGTTTACATGAGATGTCGTGACGTCATTGATGACGTCATGGACGGCGCCATATTGGCGTTTACAGTGCTCACACTCCGAGGCGTCAGCACCGTAAACCAAACGTCAAGTTGACGTTTGATATATGAACATGACAGTAAACACAACATGCCCGGTCCGAATCAAAACACCACTCACGCGGCCTTGAGCGCGCTTACTGATTCGGACCGGCCGTCAGCACTGTAAACGCTGTGGTCGTTGTTGGCGTGATTCGGAACACGGCTTTCGTCAAAATATACATATAAATTATATCCTATCTATTAGCATTTAACGCGTATTACAATATTTTGTGAGTTATATTAATTTCTGCATTGCAGTTTATCCAGCACCTACTATGATTATTCTCTGTTTGGCCTGAAGGTTGACTGGTAGAGAATGCCTTATGGCATTAAGTTCGCCTTTTGTACCAGATTGTTACTGTGCAATAAAGTTTAAAATAAATAAATAAATATAGAGTTGCTGAAACCCCTCATCTCCAAATTGTTCGATGTACAAAATAATACAATGATTGTTTGACAATTCTTTTTCTAGTAGTTGTAACAGCTCTCTATAGATATCCAAAGTTTGCATATCACCGAACTAATAAAGCCCATAAAGTTTAGTATTTTTTGACATGGAATGTCCAAGAAACGTCAACTAATAAATAAGATAATTGATGGATGTTTGCCAGCGTTCGGAAATCGTCGTAAACAGCTAATTGTCTGTTTCCAAAGCCCGACGTGCAATATATGTATATTGCCGGGTACGTAGTTAGAACCAAGCGCACACTCTGATGAGACCAATACTAGAAAGCGGATCAATTTAAAAGTTTATATATTAGAGTGAGCGCGAGTGCAGTGTATACGTGTTACCATTCGTGACGTCACACTCAAATTTCAAATAACATTATTTTATAGCAACAGCACAAGTTAATAATTAATATCAAAATCACTTTATTTTCGTCCAATATTCCGCAGTGTCTCAAGACAAGAGTCTTTGACCAGTGTGTTGCCAGTGATGACATATGGTACGGAAACGTGGTCGCTCACCATGGGCCTCATAAGAAGGCTCAAAGTCACTCAGAGGGCAATGGAGAGGGCTATGCTGGGAGTTTCTCTGCGTGATCGCATCAGAAATGAGGCCATCCGTAGCAGAACCAAAGTAACCGATATAGCCTTTCGAATCGCTAAACTTAAGTGGCAGTGGGCGGGGCACATTGCACTTAGAACCGATGGCCGTTGGGGCCGAAAGGTTCTCGAGTGGCGACCACGGACCGGAAGGCGCAGCGTGGGTAGACCCCCCACAAGGTGGACTGATGACCTGGTAAAGGTCGCGGTAGTCCGCTGGATGCGGGTGGCGCAAGACCGGTCATTGTGGCACTCTTTGGGGGAGGCCTATGTCCAGCAGTGGACGTCTTTCGGCTGATATGATGGTGATGATGATGATGAACATTAATTTATAGCAACAGAGTTGATACCTATCTTAAAGCAATGTATGAAACACGTAATTGAAGACTACAATATGTACTTGGTAATTATTGTTTAAAAGATACGAACAAAAAGAACACATCGCAAATTAAGGTTATCAACTATACTTACATAAACAAGACTGTGAAAAGACAAGCAAGGACGATTGATAGCTTATCGCATTATATACCAATATATAATTAATAAGTGTTACTTCTTTCATATTTTAAGCACACTATCATCTCATATATCCCTCACACGTTAAGACGACTTAGAAATAAGCTGTTGCTTTAAAATAATTTCATTTTGAAAATTATCGCGATACATAAAATACCACTGAAATTGGAGAATGTTAAAATAAACAAAGAATACAAACATTAACAATAGCAGGTATGTACTTTTTGGCTATAAATTGATAAAAAAGCGTTCAAGTTTAGGTGTAACATGTTGTGATACTATAGTGATAGAGATAGGGTACACTGCAATGTCATGTCGTGCATTCCTCCATCTTGAAGAAAACCGCAACCATAACAACACCACACCACTTGCTTTAATGAGGGAGGGACCTGCATTTGTCCCGAAAATAACGAATCCTCTAATCAATAATGAGTCTGTAACGAGCTGGTGATCTAATCTAATGCTACTTGTATTATAAATGCGAAAGTTTAGACTTGATATATAGAGCAACACAACACAGTTGTAGCGGACGGACCCGTTTTGGCTAAAATGAGCCTAACTTTAAGGTCAACAAAGACCCTTATAAACGCCAATAAATATAAATAATAAGCTAGGTAGATTTAATTCAAGGTGAAATATTTGTGACTGTGTCTAGTAAAAGGTACCACTTTGAGGATTTTAGTTTCCGAGTTATACGCATTTTTTAAAAGTAGTCTAAAATTAAGTAGAATGGGGTTTTGTTACTAATCGGTTATTAATACCTTAAATATCACTTTGACAAAAATAATACCTGTATCATTATAATATTTCAGTATCCTAATAGGTCAACGATCGAAGTTTAGTACCAAGGGTACCACTTTAAGGTAACATTTTGCCAACTACATGATTAAATTATTTTTTTTGATTTGATTCCTCGGCACCGGTACCAAATAGAAAGGAAAAATACCGGGAATTCCCAGTACCATGCCACATGTTCACAAACACTCCTTGTGTTTTGAATGAAAGAATAATTATCGCTTAGGTAATTACTATAACTTCATCGTATTAAGGACCTCAATCCCCTGCGGAAGTTTTATGTATAAATCGATCATCTCCTTTCTACATATTTAATGAAATTCAATTTGTTTTACAGCCTTAGTTATGGCTGTACCCAAGACAGAAGACATTACCGAATACCAAGATGTAACAAAAGAAGAATCTGGCACGATTTATAAAAGGAACTCGGAAGACAAAGAAGCAGAGAATCCATTCGAGAAAGACTACAAACCATGTGCTAGGGATGAAGAGAACTATAGAGTTAACGCTCCGATAGCTGAAGTACCGTTAAACAGTTATAACTTCCCAACTATATATGATGTAACTCTTGTGCCGGAGTCTGGAAGAGGCGCACGGTTTTCTCCTTTTTTGAAACAGGTAATACCCAATCTCGTCCGACGCCGATTGCGACAACGGCGACAGTGTTATTGGGTGATGAGAGCTTTACATTTTACACTAACGTGAGACATGATTTTAGGCCAGACATTTTAAGGATGATTCACGCTCAATCATCCTTTAGAGGTATAGAGGGAAATGCTTGGAACACAATTTTTGACCTGGTAACTTTGTTTAGACTAGTTAGGAGGTAAACATATCAAAAGTGGGCCCGTACCCCCGCCGCTCGGGGTTAGGTAAAGGTCCCATTTTTCGAGTTAGGAGGTAAACAATTAAACATATCAAAAGTACCGCCGTACCCCCGCCGCTGGAGGGGGGGTTAAAGGTCCCATTTTTGACTTAGGAGGTAAACATATCAAAACTCCCCGGGGGGTACCGGGGACTTGATATATTTACCTCCTTTATGGGGAGTTAAAAGTCCCACTTTTCGGTATTTCATAAAAAAAACTCGTAAACGGTGGATAAGTAATCTACATAAAATTATTAGATTAATATTTAATGAGATTTTAAAGCGGGAAAATAAAATTTTATGACGATTTAAGTGGCTTCTCATTCCTTTATTTTTCAATATTTTGCATTTTTTTAATTTAGGGCATACTAAAAGTTCCTGGAACTGGCCAATAACAAAGAAAATATTAAAAAAAACAATTTTCAAGTTTGAAAAAGGAACTCTCTGGGAGTACGTTACTTTTTAATTTGGGACACTGTCGTTTGTTTTCTTTATTGTGGTTTTTTGGTGTGGTGTGATAATGTCCACGACGATATCCGTGAAGGCCAGCCGGCGACTACGGTTACCGAATAAAATATTGATATCATACGACAACTGATTGAGTCTGACAAAAAATACGTGTCCGCGGATTCGTACTGTATGAGGCATTCGAATGAGTCAGGTGCAAAAGACTTAACACTCGATGGATACCGCAACCGCATGATTTAACGAATGAACAGAGACGACTTCGTGTAGTGATGCCAAAAAATGACAAAAAAAACCGGCCAAGTGCGTGTCGGACCACGCGCAATGTAGGGTTCCGTATAGTAGTTGTCCACCCGTTGCGGCCTAAAAAGCTTGCAAATTTATATTTGTTACTATGTTTTTGACAGAATTAACAACATTATCTAACTAATGTATTAATGGAAATTGTGGGATGTATGTAGGTACTTATATTTTAACTATAATGTGCAGGTGATAACAGTATCGCCCTCCATTCTTCTCGCATTCGTATCCGGTCTGACCTTTGGTTACTCCAATATCTTATACAAGGATAAACCATCTTGGATGGATCATTACACATTACCCTGGACAGGTCAGTATACTAATATCACTATGGGGCTTATCCAGAAATCACGCGAGGCACCAAAGGGCGGGAGGTGGTCTACAAAAAAAACTAATCATGTTGGGCAAAGGGCTGTACCTAGTACAAGGGCTACAAGGTAACCTCACGTGTATTTTTTTACTGTACCTACAAAACCGAGAAATAATCTCGTGTAGGATTTTTAGACATAGTAGAACTTACACAATTGAGCGGTCGTGGCCCAGCGGCGCCGGGTACCGCAACGTGGGCAGCGGTCAGGACTTGGATGGGTGACCGCTTTGAGTGGTTACTAAATGAGCGCTCCCGTGCTTTGGAAGGCACGTTGATCCCGGTTGCTGTCTATGGCAGCAGTCGTTAAGCCAAGTTGGAGGCCTTCGGGCGGTTTGAGAACTTCTAACAGTCAAGTTGCCCACTCACTTGACAAAGCCTAATCCCAATAAGGTCTAGTTTCCCCTCGGGGTAGGAAGGTCAGATGGCAGTCGCTTCCGCAAAAACTAGTGCCTACGCCAAATCTTGGGATTAGGTAGCGGACCCCAGGCATCCTTCAAGGAGGATGATGAGTAGAACTTACACAATCACATATACCACAATTTTGCATGACGCATATACCACAATAAGCATAAGATCAACTAATACAATATCATTTTCTTATCACCAAGGGGGGAAGGGGGTCTAACAGGCCCTGATTTCTGGATAAACCCTATAAAGTAGAAAGTTGATACCAGTCCTCGCCCTGGCCAGGACATTGGATTATTTAGATTTAAGTCTAAATAGTATAATTTATTTTTGCTTTAAAATGTTTGTTTTACTCTTATCTACATCCATATCATAAAGCCTGTCACACACTGCAGCGGCCTGCGGTGGCGGTGGCGGTCAGTTGTAGTCTATGACAATCCCAACATTCATTCAGACACTAGCCGCCTGGATTTTCATACTGTCAGCTGACCGCCACCGCAACCGCAGGCCGCTGCAGTGGGCTTTAATAGCAATGCCATCTTACATATTATGTGTGTAGATAAAGTAATGTATGCAACTGTACATAATTAGGCCTTAAACATGCCTCTCATTATGTACCGGTTGCATAAACTACTATATAATACCCATTCATTGTATCGCGTGTGATGATTAAAACAAAACACACTTTTCAGTAACGCTGGTCTACCTCCCCTTGGGCCCCGGCTGCCTCATCTCCGGCGTGATGATGGAGTTGCTCGGTCGCCGCACTTCGCAGGGCATCATCTGCGTGCCTCTCCTCCTTGGCTGGATCCTCACCGCGTCAGGCATCAACGTCCCCATCCTGCTGATCGGCCGCTTCATCACCGGCCTCTGCATTGGCCTCAGCAGTCCCCTCAGCTCCGTCTACATAGCAGAAACCACGGAACCCAGATTTAGAGGCTTCTTCATATCTGGACTTTTAGCAGCTGAAGCTCTAGGCATACTCGCAATATCTATTTTGACCATGTCCCCGTTCCTGACTTGGCAATGGGCAGCTTGTATATGTTGTCTATTTCCTATTATGGCTTTAGGAATTGTATTTTTTATTCCCGAGAGCCCTACGTGGCTTATTTCTAGAAGGAGGGTAGAAGAAGGAGTGAAAGCTTATGGCTGGTTGAGGGGCCACGGCGACAAGGCCAACGCTGAGCTGAGAGGAGTCTTAGAGAAGCAAAAAGAAGTAGATTCAGAGCCACCTATGGGTTGGCTGGAGAAACTAAGGATGCTGATAGGCCGAAAACTGTTAAAGCCGTTGATCATAATGACGTTTTTTTTCATAGTTTCCGATTTATCAGGACGTACGGCTGTCTGGGTTTCCGGTTTTCTGTTTGTTATTCGAGAGCTTAGTCCTAGTGTCGACTATGACTCTGCCGGAATTTTGTATATACTCGTAAGTATCGTTATCATATCTGCATTAGCGTCCGTGGTTTCTCAACTCTGCGGCAGGCGCCTTGTTACCCTTTTCAGCGGTGTATTCACTGCCTTGTCATTGATAGGGTTATCGGTGTTGTTTTGGCTGCGGGAAGGTATGTACATAGAAATGTCGTGGCTATTTTTATTGTGTATGATGGTACATACCTGTGCTAACCACATTGGTCTTATGCCACTTCCATGGGTCATGTGTGGGGAAATATTCCCAATGAGAGTTCGAGGTCTGGGCTCTAGTATTAGCACAGCAGCGTTTTTCATTGTATCGTTAATATTAAATATCATGTCTGTGTTTATAAAAGAACGTATTGGACCATATATTTTCCTAATGTATGGCGTTTTAACGCTAGCCGGAACTGTAGTGCTCTATTTTATACTCCCAGAAACCAGAGGAAAGAGTTTGCAAGAGATAGAAGAAGAATTCTAGAATAAATAGGTATGTTTAATAACAAAGGCTGCTTACATGGACTGATCTCTGAATCCATAATTACCTACTGTTTTTGAACATTAAAACCCTTACTTGTTTCCACTTCATATAGACATGACTTGTTTATTTACTTAGGCTACTTCCTGATTTGTCGGTGCAGAGGCGGTACGATATGAGAAAACTGTCAAATGTCAGTGTCAACTGTCAGTCAACGCAGTACTACTTTTTACATTTAAATGAGTGCTTCCTGACTGGCGCGGGATGCGCGGAAGCCGGAAGTCTCGTCTCTACTCACGCGCGAGATAGGCTACCTGTCACTGTCTGATTAATGCTGTCAAAAAGTGACAGGTAGCTTATCTCGCGCGCGAGTAGATACGGAATGCATGTTGTGCTAGAGGGGCTGGTCCGCTTCTGCGCATAATATTATGATACTACTGCGCAAATGTAATACTGACAGTATTCTGTGTGACAGTCTCAAGTGGGAATCTTTGCGACGTCAGTAAATTTACATCAATGAAGAAAATTACACATATCAATCCCGCCCCGCCAAGTCAGTAAGTCGCCTTATTATGCGATATGATATAGATTATCAAAATGCAAATGAATAAAATATTGTTTATTGTTTTATTTAAATTATTTCATAAACATTAAGGATAATAAAATAAGGTAGGTAAATGTCCCAATTTGGACCCTTCTTGAGTTCAAAACTTTTAAGGCCTTATATGTTTAGACATTGCGAGTTGCAAGAGTTCATACATTTGCTACTTGCCACTTGACAGCAAATATAGGTACGAATTTTGTACTTCTACTTAGCAATTTGTAAACGGTCATAGGTACTTAGGTAATTCACAATTTGAAACCTAAGACCTCAAAACCTTGGCAGCACACCGGGCCTAACCGCAACTCACGAAGTAAACTTTATGGAGATCCAGTCTCAAAAAGAACAATTTTCTGTGGTAGTATTTTTGTTTTTGTGGTCTGTGGTGATCGGGGAAGTGTAAGCCAACTTTATACTTTCTGTAATAGGATTACCTGCACCGGAACGCTTTGCGAGTTTTCATTGATTGCGAATGGGAAAAAACCAATGAGATCACAGTAATAGGCTCTCGACTAGGGTATCGTTAAGCCTTTTTAAATCTACGCTCCATTAAAAAATAGTCGAATAGTTGTTATCAAATCTTGAGGTAAATTTGGTTTATCACTTTTGTCAGAACGAGCCGTTATGAAAATCTCCGTGTGTCGATAGCTAATCGGTACTAGAGGACAGTCTGATTCATAACATAAACCAGCTCGCGAGCTCATTGTACTAGGGTAATGCAATGCAGGCGGCTTTCACTCCGTCAGTTCGCCGCGCCGCTGCAAGTACATCCTCGGGCCGCTGCAAGTACATTCAATGGCGAATTGCTACCGGACGGTCGCGTTGTCTCGTCATTCGCTTGGGGTGGTCAATATTTGTTATTTACCTATTATAATTTGGGTTTGTAAGTTGGCGATTTGTTAACAGTGCAAATACTTACGTAGTACTATTACTTATTCTGTGGCTAATGTATGATATCTTTAAAAAGGACCCTGATTTCACTCCACACTGTATAAGTACGAGTAAATGGAATTAATCAATTCAGCAGATTGGAATCGAAGGCTGATCCCGCGGTAATGCAGATTTAACTGTTTCATTATGGCCGGTGGATTCAGATCCAATTTCATATGGAGTTTGTATAAGGGTCTGAATGGATTGTGAACGAATATATAAATAAAAAAAAGTTACTCATCACTTGGAAAACGTTATTTATAATGAAAATTCCACACCGGCCATCGCTAATAATATTCTTTATGTCACACCTGGCCCCTATACCACAAAACTTTACAAGTCTACAATTTGACAAAATTGTACAATTTTCCATAGAAAAAGTTCACAAATTTGTCGAATTGTACGCTTGTAAAGTTTGGTGGTACAGGCCCCAGGCCACTAAGTGACAATTACCGCACGCTCCGCGCGCGGAAAAACCCGCTTCCTGGCCAGAGGGTGACATTAAATTTTGTATACTTACCACCGGTGGTAATAAAGAAAGCATCGCGTATACCTGCGATCTGAGATATTCTTTATTTTACCGCCCTTGGTAAGTAATGTGCTATTATATTATACGGTAAACGCTAAACGCCCTAGGTATATTATAAGGAAAAGGGGCTCTACACTGACCCTAAGCTTGGCACTTTCCGTCTTACAGTACCCGGCGTTGTAGGAACAACAAAAAAAGACATATAATGAGGCAAACAAGAAATTAGTTGAATATTAAAGGTGACTTAGTTTAGAGTCGTTCCACTGATTAAGCCCACAGAAAACACAAAAAAAAACACGATATTAGAAGCACTTTTACATCCAACGGCTTAATTTAATAGTTTAATTTACGCCAGTACTTAGGTACTTATCTAGTGATTGTCGTCTATGTAAGACGAGAATAGCAGGCAATAACACTAAATGGCGTATGCGTGCAATATAGCCCAAACAACGTACTATTCGCACATAAAAGTTAAACTTACCACTACACAAACTGAAAAGGGTAATATGCGACGGCCGATATCGAGTATTATATACCATTCTATATGCTGCCGAAGACCTGAACATTCCCGACTTAATACGGAGGCAACGGCGTAAAAAATAACTGCCACTGTACGTAACTTACTGCATCAAGATAGGTTACTGTTTTAACCTCCCGTTCAAAGTACTACTACAAGTATAATAGAACAAATTCACTTCAATGGAATTTATATCTTTCGAACTTGAATTAGAGTTGCATTTGTTTTTAAATCATATTTTGAAACTGGCTTTGTAAATTACGAGTCTGACGGATAACCTCTGTATGTCGATTTGTCATTATGAATAAACTATTTGTATTTGTATGACAAAAGTTAAAAGTGAAAGTGACGAGCACTGGTACACTGCTCAAGTGCAAAAGTATGGGTGCATACAACTTGCTGAAAAATATGTTCCAGGATAGCTCTTATGTCGGTGAATTAAGATTTTGGGACATATTTATAACATGATTCATTCGATACATACATAATTTGTTAGATAGTAAGTACCTACTGTTAATCCTAAAAACGTATCTCGCATTACAAGTTTCCATGAATAAATATCTTATTGTAAAGCGTACTGCTAGGTCCCGAGATACAGGCTCAGCCTAGTTTTCGGGATCTGCCGGATATCCATATTTTAATTAAGGCGTCTTCCTGACTTGGCGGGGCGGGATCAATATGTGACATTTTCTTCTTTGACGTAAACTTACTGACGTCGCAAAGATTCTTACTTGACATAATACTGTCAGTATTACGTTTGCGCAGTAGTAATATAATGCGCAGAAGCGGAGCAGTACCGCCTTCGCATCGTCCCGCTACCGCGCATCCCGCGCCAGTCAGGAAGCACTCATTTAAATGTAGGGGCGTAGTAAAAAATGGTATCGCGTCGACTGACAGCTGACACTGACATTTGACACTTTTCTCATATCGAACTGCCTCCGCACCGACAAATCAGGAAGTCGCATAAGGCTTGTGGCATTTCAAATAAATTTATCTATATTAAATAGAAAACTTCCGTGAGTCTCAGACATATTGAAATCTAAAAAACGGGTCACTCACGCGAGGCCGCCGCGACCACTCGTATGATTAAGGACCATGGCCCGAAACATGTCGAGCGATATTCGACGATACAGACGTGAGTAACCCGTTTATCGTGGAAGAAAAATATGAGGTAACCAATCCCGTTTTATTTAGAAACTCTAGTAATGTTTTACTAAAATATTGGCGCTACTGTCTATGCACAAGTGTCCCATTAGTATGAGAATATTTAGTTCCAGTAATTGCCACAGTGCTGTTATTAAATGAGCTATTCCACCTTCCCTGCACGCGACCGGTCTTCGGCGTCATACAAGAAATCAAAGCTACCGCTAAGAGCTTTCAAATGATATATGTCTCAACTGTATACACCAATGGTACACCGCCCATACTAATTTGCCCATTCTCCTTTATCTTTATAAATATTAGCGCACTTGACTGTACGTAATAAACCTTTTAATTTTTAATTTTCCCAACTAAAAGGAAAACTTCGTGCTGCTTCGTTCTATTTCTAAGCTACACAATAGTGGGCAGACTATGCAGATAAGAGTCCAATAATGTCGTCGGGATTAGATACGGGGGATTTATTAAAAAGGGAAACAGAAATAGTCTGCAAGTGAAAGCGAGGCCACAGGCACAGGGAAGGGTAAAAACGTGGACCTTGTCACGATTTCTCTACATGGGGGGCTAGCACATCTGCAGCTGCGACGCGGCGCGAGTAGAGAAAAATCTATCCTCCTCTTTCTAATTCGTACGAGTTCGAGCGAGATAGGAATCGCTATGTCGCCTTGGCTGCAAATTGTGCTAGCCTACCTGATGCAATGACCTTTTGTAAGTTCCACGCCTTAGTGCTTATTCCCACCATCCGATACAATATCGGTGTAAGATCCGACACCGACAAAAATGCATAGAAAACTGCTTAGTATTGACACTATGCGATCCGATATCCGTCACACGATCCGACACCGATAAATATCGGATAGTGAGAACACAGCCTTACACGCGATGCTAAAGTGAGCCAATGCGCTGTATAGACGCCAATTAGCGCCTACCATATCAGTCATCGTGTGTGATGCCGCGATTTTAGAAGTATTTCTTGCTGTTGCTATATCTTTGAGTAAAACCTATCTATTCATAACTACTTAGAAAATATAATTGCATTGCATAGATGAAATATAAGTTTAGGTAAACGCCCAAGAGCCTAGTCGGAAATCCGGCGGTGAACGTAAAGTCATTTTGTATGTACAGAAAGCCACACAAATACGTCCATTGATCCGCACCTCCGTACGGGCGGATTAGTAAAATCTGTTGCGTGCGATGCGGAACTGTGGACGCCTAAAATAATCGGTGTGGTACTGTGGTATGACGCAATGGTTCACCTAGTGTGAGGTGAAGCGTACAGAGTACTAGAATAACACTGCAGTTGAGTTTTAAATTCAAAATTGTTTACATTATGTCGTACATCGCTGACACGTGGTAAAGGCCTGTTCCTGTCACCACTTTTCAAGTGCAATTTATTTGAATTTCGAACGCGGTCTGTGGCAGATCGAGGAATTTTGTTTGAGAGTAAGGCCTTGAAGAACTTTAACGACCACTTTAGCCTATTAGGTAGCGGCTCGGCTCTGCCTACGAAGCTGGAGGTCCGGGGTTCAAATTCCGGTCAGGGCCTTTATTTGTGTGATGAGCAGGAGTATTTGTTCCTTTTGACTTGGATGTTTTCTATGTATTTAAGTATATATTTATCTATACTATAAGTCAGACCCGACCGAGACGAGTGGCGAAAAAGAGGGGAGGCCTTTGCCCAGCAGTGGGACACTAAATAGGCTACTAAAAAAAAAAATACTATAAGTACGTACTATGAATATCGTCGCCTAGTACCCAAAGTACTACCTTAGTTTAGTTCTGGACAAGGTCGGTTTATGTATGTAAGATTGATTACAAATAATTTATTTTATAATTGGGAACTGGGGCGATGAAAACCAGGCTTTCAATGACAATAGGTACCAAGTGTCATCAAAGTCCCGAGGTTTGGCAATATCGGCTGGACTAAACCCAGTTTACATTAACTGTAGATGCATAGAGCCCTGTAATGCAGCAAGCTTAAGGCCGTGTATTACCACTTTTGAGTTTTTAAAAACCATCTGAGACATAGAATATAGTGTCTTAAAATCTAAAAAAAAAATATGTGTTACATAAGGATCTTGCCTAGTCAAAATCGCAGTCAGTTACATGACCTGATGAATTTCACTCGATAGAAAAAAATCGCGAAGTTACCCCTTTTTGGAATGTATTTTCAATACTACGGCTATATTACTGATTTAATTTTTGTACTCAATTAAAGATCGTAAATATTTATAGACAAATTCGCAGGGTTTGCTTTGATAAAATGATTGGCTTAATGACTATAGCTAAATATTTACAAAACTGCGCGCATAGCTTGCGTAGTAGAGAGCGGGATGGTTAATTGTAAACTCACGCGTGTTAGAGCGGGACATTTGCGTTGGGGATACCTACCCTTAATATAACGGTTTATACACTAATCCCTATTTATTTGCCCAGTACCCACAGTAATATAGTGAAAACCGCAACCAACTCTGGACTGAACTAGTTCGCACCGCGATACTAATGATATTCTAGAAACTAACTGGAAGCTCGGCTCGCCGTATTAAACAGATTTGTTTCAATTAGGCTGCGTGCTGAGTGAGTGAGTTAACGTGCAGATAGAAACTTAAGTAAGGCCTCTCTTGTGTTCGATAAATATCTCATTTAAACCTACATTTTGAAGTTACTAAGTCTGTTTTTTAATGCAACGCTTCGAAAGTGTCTCACAAACTCGGTGTCAACTCATATATCGCATAGCTACCGGAAAAAAATAGTACGTGTGTGCTTCCAATGAGACTCAGCGCCCGATTGAGGGGTAAGTAGCGGGAGCGGGCGCGGAGGTGACAGACATAACAACCAATCCGAAACGAATGCGCGGAACGAACGTAATTTTGTGTTTAGGTGTTTTAATTAAATTATATATGTTATAAATAATAAGAAAACACAAAAGAAAAAACGAAATATTGGATGGAAATGAAATGGTACAAGTTTAAAAAACATGTCTAAATAACGCAAAAAACACGACTGCAAGATAAAAACAAGTTTCCTAATAAATAACTCAAGAAAATATATTTTGTTTGCAGTCGTGGGACCTAATATTTTGGTTTTACTTGTATGTAGTAGGTCCCCCGACTGCAAACAAAATATATTTCCTTGACTTCTTTATTAGGAAACTTGTTTTTATTTTTTTAATGCAGTCGTGTTTTTAATTCTTATAATTATTATTTTATCGAACTTTTTTTGCTTGAAACACATACATTATATTTATTTTTGGAACCGTCTCTTAAAATGCTTCATTTTGATACCTCACTTGCTAGGATAGAAAAAAAAATATTTTTATGGAACACACAAAATGGAGTCTACAGTCCGCCATATTGCTTTTATTGCAACGTCACATATCCTATATGTCACCCGAGATGACGTAAGGATTCCAACTATACCTCACACATCTAAATCGGTTAAGGGGTTGAGAAGTTCTGGGGGAACAAAAAAGTTCACATACATACATGAAAACCTGAAAACATTACACTCCTTTTTTTGGGCAGTCTTGTAATTACAGGTTACCTTGCGATTTTTTTATATCGAGGAAATTCAATACGACCTTCAAGAAATTCAATCGTGTTACGACCCCACAAGGACTTCATCATCATTATTTAAGAGTTTCACTCTTGTCGGTGCAGTTCTCTCCAGTCCGTTCTACTCACACAAGGACTTATAGAAAACTAATTTTTTCTGTAAATTTCGAATAATAATGTAGAAAATTACGAACAATTTACCTTCGCGCGGTGGATTTTTGAACGGATTTGGCCGTAAGTTTTTCCCTATATAGTTTTATTAATCTAACACACCTCGATGAAGGGCAACGTCAAATGATTTTTTTAAAACCCTGTGGTTACGGGTCGGGGCGCAAACCTTCAGATTGGAATTCGCTTAAGGCGCCTGTAGAGGCAAAGCACTTTCCATACAAACTTTGTGCGAGTTTTTCTTTGCTTGTACCTATTTGCATTACACTTATGATTTTTGGTCAGTATTATGCTTATTTTTCTGTTAGCCAGAACCTTGTGGTTGATTTGTGTAAGATTGTCCCCATATACATATTTATACATACATATTTATTTATACATACCTCAAGTTTTTTTTTTTTTTTTTTTTGTATTTTTTTTTTTTTCATTTCTTTTTGATTTTTTTTTCTTGATATTCTTCGTATAACAATAATTCGTGTAATAATAACAAGCAAAAAAAATTATATACGGGAGTGCCACAACCGACGAATAAAACTTGCACAGAGTTTGTATGGAGAAGGCCTTGCCTCTACAGGCGCCTTAATATGCTTTAGCGATCGGCAACAGCGCCTTCCAAAGGGCCACTAAGGTATAAAAAAGATTCGCTGAGTGTATTACTCAGTCCGTGGTCCCACTTTTATCCCAGTAATGAGCCGCGCGACAATGCGCTTTGTTCCCGAGCACATACGGCCATCTGCCTTTTAATTATGTACGGTTTCTTAACTAACCCTGGGACCATTTTGTAGCAGTTTTCTACGCCTATTTCATTTTCATTTTTATTAAAGTTGAGAGAAAAATTCTACCTTCGTTTAAATAGTATGCTAAAATTGTATGCTATACGCTACGATTTACAATTTAATTTGGGAATCCGTGTAATTTGGGACGAATGGCATCACGCGCCGCCTTTGTGCGTTAGAACGAAACACGTATAGGTATCGCCGCGCCGTCCGCTCGTGCGGCATCTGTTTGGTATAGGTACTTATTCTGGGCTAGGGGCTCAGTCAGCCGGCCGGGGGCAATGAAAAAAACCGGCCAAGTGCGTGTCGGGCCACACGCAAGGTAGGGTTCCGTAGTCGTCCACCCGTTACATTATGTGGACTAAAAAATTCCCAAACTTATATTTACTATGTTTTTGACAGAATTAACAACATTATCTAAGGTATCAATGGAAATTGTACGAAAGTTTGCTTTTTCAAAGTACATCAATCAATCAATCATTTTATTCAGAACAACAAATATTGTGTTGAACATTAAATTGAGGGGTAGAAAGTAAAAACATAACAATTATTAAAAACAATAAATCTCAAAAACTCATCTAACACTTAAAGTCCATAATTATCAAATCAATAATTCCAAAAATTAAATTAAATTTAAAATTCCATAAAACAATAAAATATAAATATGTCATTCTAAAAAAATAGGTATCAAATTAAAATTTACCATTATCAAATCTTAACAGTCCACAAAATAAATAAAAAAGGCAATAAAAAACAAGCAGAAGAAAAGTCAGTTAAACAATCCAATAATAATAAAATCCAAATTAATATAAAATTCAAAAATTCAAAATATTATAAAATATAAACGTCATTAAAAATGTATATAGTTAAGTAAAATTTTCCAGTTTCAATTGTCGACAAAAATAAAAATAAATAAATAAAATAAATATTTTTTTTTAAATAAATCATTTTAAAATAAATAAACATTTCTGAAGTTTGACTATTACTCGTTAACTAGTAATGTCTACTTAGCTATGATAGTTTTCCTTTTCAATTCATCGTATATACTACTACCATATTTTTTTTCACAGGCCTAGTAGCCACCGTGTGACTGGCAGAGGGGGGGGGGGGGGACCATAACAAAAAATATCACTTCAAAGCTTAATATCACGCTAACCAATTCTTTAATCAAAACATGCTTTTAAAAACCTTATAATATTTTTAAAAGAGCTATCCAACGATACCCCACACGACGGGTTTTGGCAAAAAATAAATTGCACCACCACTTTACATGTAGGGGAGGTATTCTAAAAAACATTTTTTTTTAAGATTTTATTCCACCGTTTTGTCGGCGTCATTGATATGTATTATACTCATGCCAAATTACAGCTTTCTAGTACTAACGGTTACTGAGAAAAACGGGGGTCGGACGGACGGACGGACATGGCGAAACTATAAGGGTGCCTTATTTTACTACGGAACCCTAAAAACGGAATGGTTTCGAGATGCAAGTACCCAAATACCAAGTACCTAGGGGCCTAAAGCCGGGCCGGATTACCTGGTGTTGTTATAAGTTCCAGCATCCAGATATACTAGGCAACGCGGGTGAACATTGTAAATACCATAGCTGGGCTGTTATTCACAAACCGACTCATCCTCCCTGTCACTTCACCCGTTTTTATATAGAAACTGTCAAAAACTGACAAATGACATTTGATAGTTTCCATATTAAAAAGGGGGAGGGGTGAGGTGACAGGTGAGGATAAGTCTGTGAATCGTATTGCTGTAGTACACCTGAAATATCAGTAAGCAAAACTGCTGGCTCCGCAAAATATTTTCCAACGAATAACGTATTTTCCAGTAAAAAAGTGCACGGATAATTGAATTCATGGGCCAATCACTTAGTTAGATTGGATCTGAGGCTTGACTGATTGCGCGGCAATTTTGTGTGTATGTTAACAATTTGATGGGTGATGGGGATTTAATTTGGTTTGTTGAATTGGGTTGGGTAGTTACAGTTTGTGTATTTGTCACACACTCTTTTTTAGGGTTCCGTACCTCGATAGGAAAAAATGGAATCGTTATAGGATCACTTTGTTGTCCGTTCGGCCGTCTGTCTGTCTGTCTGTCAAGACCCTTTTTCTCAGGAACGCGTGAAGGTATCAAGCTGGAATTTATATCAAATACTCAAGTTTACTGTCCCTTGGAGCTGTGAAAGAATCAAACTTCTAAGCCAACGCAATCAAAAGATACAGCCGTTTATGCCGCAAATTTTCGCAAATTTTCGACACGCAAGGAAATCAAAACCTACAGGGTACTTCCCTTGAACTCAGAATCTTGAAATGTGGTACGAAGCAAAATTACGAAAGCCATAAATTTTTAGTTACATCATGTTAATACATTTTTTTTTTATAATTTTAATTTTTTTACTTGGACCATAACTATGACTCGATTATCGTGATGGGTGAATTTATAATAACTTATATACCTACAGGTTTGTACGGAGCCCTCGGTGCGCGACTCCAACTCGCACTTGGCCGGTTTTTTTGACAACAAATCATGTATTTATCAACAAGAATAAGATCAACCCGTGCGTATCCGAGATATAGTACTTTCTACTCGAGGGGCCGGACAGTTGGCGGCAGTTTGGACATAGAGAGTACTGCCTACTTTTTATGATTAAGGCTGAGTTGTAACAAACCGCCTGTAATCGTACAAATGTTCGTCAAATCTGATTGTATGGAAAGATTGACAAGTTTCTATGGGGTGACAGTTGCCGGCGCCATATTTGTCGATGACCGGTCTGTGTTCGTACTTTGGTGCAACTGGTACTAAGTCTATAGTATAGCTCTCTGTACGGTCCACATACCGCACATTGCCATCTCAGTGAAATTACCTTCGATAGCGTAAACTATTAAAGTAGGTACGCGTCAGTACATGTCATATCCTCATTCACACTATCATTCATAATATCGCGCTCTTATAGTAGTTATCAATTAAATGTTTACTTTTGACAATATTGAGTTATTAAAAGTAAAAGTAAAAAGTATTTATTATCTCCACCACAAAGTATACAGTTTATAGAATCCCTAAAGTAATGAACTTATGAGTAGTTACAAAAACTTGTGCGGTGGAGGCTGGTGCCCGAACTAGGGGGAACCTGTATGTCAGGTCACCAGGTCTCCAACCGTCAGATATCTGTAACCTCAAATTTCGCGAGTAAAAAAGTTATTATTACATTATCAAGCAAATAACATTTTATACTTGGTATGTGTGGCACTAGCAGCCCGTACATCAGTTTGTGGCGCCCAACGTGGGGCCACAAACTATAGTCCAATTGCCATCAACTGACTAGCCTTTATATCCTTAGATTTCGCGGTCAATCATGACTAAATACTAACTATTATGCTGTCCTGGTACGTACCTATGATAAAATGATGATAATTCATAAGCAAATCTATTTTTTTCTAGGCGACGATGATAGATTAATGAAATATTTCTCAGGATTGTTAAATAGATTGATTTTTTCAAGATTCAAATCAGATTTTGGGTTGAGGCGATTATTTGGCGAAGTCTGTTCTGATTGCGACTTGACATAACCCAATTATTAGTGTAAAGAGGGCAACGTTCGATTTAATTTTCAAGTAGGTACTTACAGTCAGCAGCAATACCTATGCGAGTATGCTCACCAAAATTATCTACACGAGCTCTGATTGCCTTGAGTACGTCGGTATTCACACGTCAGTGTGTAGATAATTTTGACTGTTTGCAGCGTCCCAAGAAGTCTCTAAAGATACCATCAGCAACAAAAGTATCTGCTAACCTAAATTCAGAGATATATTTAAATAATTTTTCACTTCTCATGCTCGAAAAGTGTGTCGTATTAGACTTGTGAAGCGGGGCTAAAGTAGTATATTTAAGCCCCTAGGGAAAATATGAATACATATTTCTGATTTACAAAACATCTCCATTTTGGCCAATCAAAATACTTCACCAAATTACATCCGCCAATCACAAAACAATCGACAGGCAATCGGAATGTTTGGATTCTTTTTTGGTAAGTTCATAGTTTTTCATGTTGCTATAACATAAATCATAATTGTACATATTTACCAATAATAATTGATTGGGAGCGCTCGTGGCCCAGCGCCGCCGGGTACCGCTTGCGGTATCTAAGGTTAAGCAACGTGGGCAACGGTCAGGACTTGGATGGGTGATCGCTTTGAGTGGTTACTAACTGAGCGCTCCCGTGCTTTGGAAGGCACGCTAAGCCGTTGATCCCGGTCGCTGTCTCTGGTAGCAGTCGTTAAGCCAAGTTGGAGGCCTTCGGGTGGATTGAGAACTTCTAACAGTCAAGTTGCCCACTCACTTGACAAAGCCTAATCCCAATTAGGTCTAGTTTCCCCTCGGGGTTGGAAGGTCAGATGGCAGTCGCTTCCGTAAAAACTAGTGCCTACGCCAAATCTTGGGATTAGGTAGCGGACCCCAGGCATCCTTCGGGATGCAACTGTACTGGGATAACGCTAGGAGGATGATGATGACCAATAATAATTGATTAGATTAGTTTTTCAAACATTTATTTTCAAGAAAAAATATATAGGTACAAGAATACAACACTAACTTAAATAATCAGATAAAAATCATGTAACTGTAAATAAAGTGGCACATTTCAAAATAATTATGTGTTATTAATATTAAGCGCACTCAAAAGGTCCCGCTTTGTAAATATAACCTACGACGATTTCTAATAATGTCAGTAAGGAAATTGAGCCTTATTGTTTTCGACAACTGGTAGCTATTTGTTTGAAAATGCCAAGTTTACTAAACTTTCTTCCTGCTATTTATTGTTTATCAGAATAATTTGTTTTGTTGCCTTCATAAGTCCTCTCTCAGTAATTGGATACTTCCATCCACGAAAAACAAAACGATACTGAACGAATGAAATAAACATCCCGCGAATTGCGGCCGCTGTCATCCCTATGTGACAACCAGTAATGAATGGCTGATGTAACAAATTTATCTTTGCCGTCTGCGTTAAACTACATCCTTCAAAATCAGACTTTATGTATACAGAAATAAGACACGAGCCCTATTATATCGAGTTCTTTTAACTTAGTGAAATTATGAACAAGTTGTCAAGTTTCGTGTAATCGCATTTGAAATGAGACGAAACAGTTGAATTTGAGCGAAATTCGCGGAGATAGAATGGTTTTGTAAAGTTTAGTTGAATCTCAAACGGCCATTGCTCGTTAGCGATTTTCCTAATGAAGAATACCATTTTCAACAGTAGACACATATAGCTACTTTTTTGAGTTTTTAGAGCGTATTAAATGTATTTATGGGATTGTTAGATTTAGTTGTAATAAGCATATTTTTGTGAGAAAATGGCTGACTGTCGAGTTTCTTTCGGCGTTTCTTCTCGGCAGTGGCCTCTGTGAAACGCTAGTAGGGTTTGACTTGTAAAAGTGCCATTGCGGCCTACTTACAGAGTAAAGTTCATTTTATTCATTTTTATTTTACAGCAAAATAAGGGGCAAACTCGACTTAGATGCAGAAACAATCCATTGATAGTCTCTACAATTATAACGTCACAAATAAAAGAATCATCAAAATCGGTCAACATTTGACGAAGTGAGGCTGGAACAAACATATATACACGGATCGAATTGAGTACCTCCTTCCTTATGGAAGTCGGTAAAAATATTCGAAGCACAGTTTGTATTGGAAAATATGTGAACAAACGTTCATAACAAAACGAAAGTATTTTACGATCGTTTTTGAATGCATTTGCAGTGTCATACTAATTATTCATTTATTTATTTATTTAATCGTCATTGCAGAAAAGAAATCTTAACGTACAAAAGGCGGACTTAATGCCATAGTGGCCATAGTGCTAGTCAGCCTTCAGGCAAAACAGAAGGATTGTCGGCGGTGCGACCAAAACCAGAAAAACGACTTTACTAAATTAACTTTACCTACTTACAAAAATAAATACATAACTATTATATATACATACACACATATATACATATATATCATCATCATCATCATCATCATATCAGCCGAAAGACGTCCACTGCTGGACATAGGCCTCCCCCAAAGAGTGCCACAATGACCGGTCTTGCGCCACCCGCATCCAGCGGACTCCCGCGACCTTACATATATATAGTAAAACTTAACATCAATTATTTTGAAGATTCTATTGGTAAATTTACATTTAACATTAAAATACCAGAGTGTTGCTTTGTAGGAGACCACTATACCATTATTGTACCGATTTCAACACAATACGTCAAGTCGAATACAACTCTCTTTTCAGAAATCTGACCTAAATCGCGATTAAATTATCTTGATACAATAGCGTGGGAAGGAAGTAATTTACATCTGATTTTCAATCGCTAGTCGATTCAAATGAATCAATTAAAATCGTATAAGCACTCTCCTTGATCCCCGATCCGTCGGGAATCAATTAATCGATAGACCAGGGGCCTGTACCACTAAAACTTTACAAGTCTACAATTCGACATAATTGTATAATTTTTCCATATAAAAAGTAGACAAAGTCGAAATGTAGGCTTGTAATGTTTTATGGTACAGTAGCCAGGGAGTCAATACTAAGGGTAGTGGGGGAAAGAGCCTATATAGTGTCCCACTGCTGGGCAAAGGCCTCCCCTCTTAGTACCAGTTGCACCAACGTAGGAACACAGACCGGTCATCGTCAAATATGGCGCTGGCAGCTGTCATCCCATAGAAACTTGTCAAACTTTCCATACAATCAGATTTGACGAACACCGCTTACGATTACAGACGGTTTGGTGCAACCCAGCCTTAATCTCCACTCGTCACGATCTTGAGTAATCTCTGGCGAATCGTTGTGAAATTCGTATAATACTATTAAATTCGTATAATAATTATTATTACATAATATAAGGGTATATTTCCATGACATACAGATATGTAATACAATATTATTACAAGCCTAGTTACGTAGGCAAAAGTAAATGGAGAGAATTGATTGGAGCCCTACACCCCAGCAGAGGGCAAGGTTGCGTTTCTCTGGTGGAAACGCAGCCTAACGGGATAAAGAAGAAGTTACGTAGGTGCACCGTCAATAACATATTAAAAATGCCTTCCATTAAAAACACTACGTAAACAACGATACCTCACTGTCTTACAACCAATAGGCAACCAATAGCCCGTACACCATACATCAGACCAGCTCTGTCTGTTCCCATTAGCTGGGGACCTATCAATTTACTACAGCACATCCGTATCTCAATCACTTGTCACTGCTAAACCGACTGAGTGCTCTAGAGAATAAACTTCAAATTTCAGCAAGCGTACACTAGATAAATGAGGTTGGGAAAGTAACTCTTCGATATTTCACATTAATTACATCATGTCTAACTTATTGCTTGTTCAACGTTCATTGCATGTCGACGGTAGATGCGATGCTAAAGCATCGTGTTTAAGACAGCATTGGACATAAAAACTTTGAAGAATTCCGCGCAAGCCTAGTTCCAGTGCTGTGATTGATCATCCATCTTGTCTCGTAGTAAATGCCTACGACTGAACGTAGTTCTGCAAATGGTTAGATTAAGCAAATGGATATGCGACTTTGTCGTTGGATAAAAGGTTTTAAAGTACGTGTCCTTAGATATTGCGTTTCTATGTATAGTTTTACGCACGTTTTTCATCGGTTTTCGTTTTTTTTGTTTACGTATTAGATTTCCTTAATAGTACATTACTTAACAAGGGCGGTAAAACAAAGAATGTCTCAGATCGCAGGTATTTGACGCCCGAGCCGAAGGCAAGGGCGATAAATATGCGATCTGAGGCTTTCTTTATTACCGCCCGTGTTAAGTACAAAATTTTATGTCACCCCCTGGCCAGGAAGTGGGATTTCCCGCGCGCGGAGCGTGCGGTAATTGCCGCTTTATGGCCAGGTGTGGCATAAAGGTATTTTACGACTTGCCACTTGCTTTCGAGGAAATTTTTAAGGTGATGTTCGCGTCGCACTTGTTTCGTATTTTAATTCGTATTTTATTCGAGCTAAGGCTACATCCGCATTTGTCAGTACGGAGGTGGTACGGTATAAGTACCTAAGCTGTAGGTGTCAACTCGGTATATTGCGCGCCTATTTTTAAGGCGACTTCTTGACTTATCGGTGCAAAAATACGATATCAGAAAGCTAATTAAACCTTGTGTACGCTCACAAGCTAGCAAACAAATATTCTTTTCATTTCTCATACTCTGAAAGTTTGTCCCCTTGGTATACAATCTAATATTATTGCTCGCCAACAATAGTACAGTGAAGAAAACAAAATTAAATGGTCATGTACATTGTACAGTGTACTCGTAGACAACAGGCGGTATTATCGTTAAAAAGGTTGTAGGTTGTTTCGCAGATTGAAGTTTCATACATGTATTGTTTTGCAGAAATTGCAATTCACAAATATATTTTTTTTTTTCAAAAGTGTCGCATGTCTAACCTAACCTACTTTTCTGTTGGGTCCTATACAATCGCATTTTAATTGTAACCAAGAAGTTTACATACATGCTGGAGGTTGCGTGCCGAACATTCGTTTGAAGCTAGAAAATATGCCCTTGAATGACGTCACTGTTATATTGCATCTCTTTCATCAGATCCATCTCATATTAGAATGAAAGAGATGCAATATAACGTGACGTCATTCAAGGCCATATTTTCTAGCTTCAAACGAATGTTCGGCACCGAACCTCCAGGATGTATCTAAACTTCTTGATTGTAACTAAAAAGTTAACAGTTTCAGAAAAAAAATCTAATATAAGTATGAAATGAAAATTCAGCGAAACATTAGGTACATTCTATAAAAAAAAATGTAAACCAAGGGGACATCTCGCTAAAACACATAAATTTTAACGCGTGACGTACCTACATCTAAAATAGACTCGCTGATATTTAATGTGTGTATACATGGCAACGTATGTTACCAATTACGTTCCTCAACTACCGGTGTTTCTATCCAAACCATTAGCTACACAAAATCCCACACAACATTCAGTCGTTAGTCAATCCGATGTAACTAGTGACACAACAGTGTAATTAATACACGTGTGTCACTGGTAAACTTGGAATTATTGTTTTGTACAATCGGCCAAGAAGATGTTCTACTTTTGGACCTTGAGTTACTTACTATTACTTATTATGTGCCATATCCTTTTAATATTATAAATGCGAAAGTTCGTAGGTTCGAATCATGTTTGGAGCCCGAATTATTCATTTTTTCCTTCAATTTGAAACTAGTGTTTTATTTTTACTTAGTAACTTCATAAAGTAGCCAGTATCAAGATATTTATACTAGACCAACTTATAATGAAATGTGATGTCTGTTAAAAATACTGAGTTCAACTTACAGTAGCCAGACTCTACTTAAAGCTTTATGGTTAAAGCTTTCAACTTCTAACTAGACGCTTAAAGCTTTATCTGATTACTGCACTCCGACACTTGTCCGTTAATTATTTAAACATTAAACCGACTTTTTTATTTTTTATTTATGCCGGCAGTCCTCGAGCCCAACGGCCTGACAAGGGACGACGGCAAGAGGCCTGACGGAATGACGTTGGTGCCTTGGAGTATGGGACGGCCTCTCGTCTGGGACGCTACTTGTGTAGATACCCTGGCACCGTCCCATATTCCAGGCTCCAAAACTGATGCTGGCGCAGCTGCCTCCTCGGCAGAAAACCTCAAGCGTCGCAAATATGCTACTCTCGGCAGTAGCTACTTGTTTGCGGCGTTTGGGGTTGAGACCCTGGGGCCATGGGGTCCAAGTGCTCGGCGCCTCTATAAGGACATCTCGACGCGCCTTATAGAAGCGTCTGGTGACCAGAGGGCTGGCCACTATTTCGCACAACGGATTAGCATTGCTATGCAGCGTGGCAATGCGGCCAGCCTTCTGGGAACCCTACCGTGCACCGAGGACCTGGGGCAAATTTTTTATTTAGTATAAGTTTTTATTTAGTATAAGTTTTCGTTTATATTATTTTCTTCCCTTTTATATACTTTGTGTAAGTTTATCCACAAATATCAAATGTTTAGTATAGTTTATTTTAGTTTAGTTTTAATTTTTAGTTTTATAATTAGATTTTAGTTTGTAGTTTACCTTTAATTATATATATTTTAAAACAAGCATTTGTTACAAACTTATTGCGTACAAATGAGCCACTATTTAAAACCTTTAACGGTTTAAATAATAGTTTAAATAGTAGACTAAAACAGTCAAACAGTGAAATCAACATAATCAAGTACCTATTTGTCATTTTCGCAGAATCATTTGTACTTTGGGGACCACAAGTTTTCAAATGGTTCTGAACTCAAATTAGTACAAATATAATTCATAATTCCAATAAATTGATTGAAGGGCGACGCTTTTACTAAAGATAGTAATGCGGAGCCATTTAGCTTTTATTGTATGTATGTATGTAGTTGAAAAGATATAAGGTAAGCGAGTAAAACTGTTTTTAGTTTTAGCTTAAATTTCGATTTGGAGTGATGTTTGAAACGATATTTCTGAATTTAAGACATCAAAAAAACACATGATCATCATCATCATTCTAACGCTATCCCAGTACAGAAGCATTCTAAATTATATGTAGGTAATATAAGATAGTCACAGAATATTTTTTTAACTTTCCATTGACCTATGAACTAGAAAATTGGTGACAATGTATGTATATACGTACGTAATAATATATTTTAACAACAAATGCTAATTTATATTGATAAATCAGATTTTTTCTTTGAAATTTACTTATTTTTCCTATTAATACAAACTTAATTTTGCGGTTGAGCCGAAACCATAAATGTGCGAAGTCCGGCATTTTGTTTCTGTTCCGCCACTTAGGCTCGAGAAAACACTACTGTATTTAATTCAGATTTTTTATTCAAGATTTAGGTATTAAAATGGGTAAATGTGGTGTTATTTTGACTGCGGACTTTTGTAAGGTTGAGGTACTTCTCCAGTTGGGCTGCTCCAAATATATGAGCGCCTCTCTCTACCATCCTCTTAAATGTCCGAATTATTGTTCCGTTAATGTAACGTCCCCAACTAATGTTACTGTCCAAAACAAATCATGCCAAACACGTTATAAATAGGCTCAAGAAATGAACGGACGGACACGGACAGTCCGCCTCATTTAGCTGAATAATATCTGTATTGTATCATTCCTGATTCGTCCATAGCGCCAAGTTTAGATGAAAACAAAATATAGATACGGTATCTTTTAGGCACGATGAATAGGCATTTTCTGAGTGAGCTCGTTTCACGTCCTGACAAGCTGGACAGATTCTCAAGTGGACAGATTAGCAACTGGACAGATTCTCAAGTGGACAGATTAGCAGCTGGACAGATTATTTAACCTGTCCACATGAGAATCTGTCCAGTTGCTAATCTGTCCACTTGAGAATCTGTCCATTTGCGAATCTGTCCACTTGAGAATCTGAGAGCTGCGTTGGAGGGGTTTCACCATCCACCTCCCTGGATAGATGCTAGCCAAGAGAAATCCCGTTTCTAATTTAAAAGAAACTGTGGGCAGTCCAAACTAAATCATCTGAGTCTTTTCAGAACAAATCTTGCTCTTGCAAATGCTGCAGGTCCGATAGCTAATCCAAAGATTTGGCGTAGGCACTAGTTTTCACGGAAGCGACTGCCATCTGACCTTTAAACCTCCTTGAAAACTAGACCTTATTAGGATTAGGCTTGTCAAGGAGTGAACATGACTGTTGGAAGTTCTCGAGCCCCCCGACAGCCTCCTCTAACTTGGCTTTACGACATAGACAGCAGGCGGGATCTACGGACCATTCGCGGCCAACGATCGCTACGTGTGCTACGCCGTAGGGCGTAGCAGCATTTTCTCGCCTTGTAGCGGAAATCTCACGTAGAAGCATGACGCATATGTGTTGTCATTGGCGTTGAATGGTTTAAAGTGCCTACCAAAGCACGGGAGCGCTCAATGAATAACTCAAAGCTATCAAATCAAAGAGTTGACCTCGGCCGTCGTTGCTTAATCTCGCTTACCGCACGCGATACGCGCCGCTGAGCCACGAACGCTAGCATTAAGGCGTTCTTTGAAACGCTGTTCTGCCCAGACGAAGAAACAATAGAGATTGATTTTCAGATATGATTCTTGACAAGATATATTATGATTTTGTGTTTATGACAATAGCCGAAACATGATTGTTTAAATTTTTCTCTATAGAAAAAAAAACCAAAGTTGAGTCTTTATTTTCCTTTTTACTCGGCCTACTAAAACAACGCACGATTAAGTTAATATTATGGTATGGTATTTTACCTCGTCTAAACTCTGTCAAGAAGAAATTTAATAAAACTTCACACAGACAGATATTAATCAAGATTTGTCTAAAAAAGCCATTCCCGACGAGTGTTGCATCCCTTTTTGTCGTGAGCGAAAAACATAAGCGCGTCACTTTCACTGGGGGCGTAGTTGAGCGTCGTTGCCTACTGTCTTAAAGGGGAAAGAATCCCCTTTAAGCAGTAGTCCCACTCGTTTTCGACGACTGACTTTCGAGTAGAATTATTCGTTTTCTCGCTCAAGTGAGTAGAATTACCGTGAAAAAAAAGACCGCATTACGCATCCTCCTTTTTCACTTTCCGTCTAAAGTATCGTATCATTTCTCGTTCGAACAGTGATGGAGCGGCAAATATCGTACGCGCCATTGGGTCCTGATGACGCACGACGTCATAATTGTGTGTCACACGCTGTGAGGCAAAGCTTTGATTGCCCGCAGGATAAAATGAGACCATGAGACGCACTGATTAATTTTTTTTAGGAAGAATATCGGAGCAACTGGTAATATCTATTAAAATCACTCACGCTCACGCTCACGGGTTAGCCGGAGTACCTACTGTTTTGAATACTACGTCAGTGACGAGTGTAGACGAGACTTCTAGGCTGGTTTTCCACTAGAGCTATGCTATCATATTCCTTTATTCACATAGCATAGCTCTGGTGGAAAAGGGTTCAACTAAGCTATGTTTTTTATATGGAAAGATGCGAGCTATGGATGCGTGCTGTGGATGCCTGCTACGGATGCGCGCTACGGAAGCGCGCTACGGATGCGTGAGCGCTTCCCCCCTCATCGCGCTGCGCGCCCGCTGTCGCTAGAGGTACATCGCATAGCTCGAGCTCCGCATCTTCCTCGCACAGCTACCTCGCGGCTGCGCATCTTCATAGCGCATCTACCTCGCACAGCTACATAGCGTAGCTTTAGTGGAAACGGTCGCATAGCTCGTAGCGCATCCTCGCAGCATAGCCGCATAGCATAGCTCTAGTGGAAAGCCAGCCTAAGCATGTGACATTGTGAAGGTTGTGTATAACCCGACAAACAATAGTAAAAAAATGAGGGTAGATTCTGGCGTCCCTCACCACCGCCGCCGCCAACATCGAGCAGCTGAGAGTGCAGGGCGCGAGCGCGCAATGCTAGACGCGCGGCCGTCGCGGCTGCTTCTCATGATTAAGGCCCACGTATTGGTACGAAACACATCGAGCGATATTCGACCTTAAAGACGTTGACCCGTTTATATTTCAATATGTCTGAGCCTCGCGGGGGCCCCAAGCCTATTAGAACGATTGTCAGATAAATGACTGCGTTTAACATCCTCGTTCACATTCTTTTGTGAGTGCTATTAGGGAGTGATGTCGTTCGACTAGTCGGTTGTCAGTAGGGATCGACCCTGGGATCATTTCCAGTCATTACACTTTTATCTAGGCCTGGGATATCGCCTTTCGCGAGGTGCGTGTGGCGTACCTAACGTGACATCACGGCGTGTTTTATTTTAAATATCGAATCGCACTCTTATCTTATTGCACGACGCCAGGGTTCAGAATCATAATATAATGTAGGTAGGTACTTTTTGGTTCCGCTGCGCATCATTACTCGTTAATTGGTCGATTTTACCGCTAGATTGCGCTGTAAAGCCCACGTCGATTTCTGCCTCGCACACGTTCGCAAGTGGTACCTAGTGTACCTACAACTTAACACCTACTGCTAAGCAGTAAAGTTCAAACTTGATTGGCAGCTACAGCGTTACCGCCGGCAATCGTGTTAAGATTTTTTTTGACGGGAATGAGATTTAGGGTCGGTTGCACCAACATACGAACACAGGCCGGTCATCGTCAAATATGGCGCCGGCAGCTGTCATCCCATAGAAACTTGTCAAACTTTTCATACAATCAGATTTGACGAACACCGCTTACGATTACAGACGGTTTGGTGCAACCCAGCCTTAGTATTTTTCGTATTTGTACAAGTTTCATACTGGAATGTCTTATACCTATGCTAAGAATTAATAGTACGTACACAGAGCACACAGAGCTTACAAGAAACTAACATATATTATGTAAAGTGTGTCTCTTCTTAACATAATTATTTTTTATGGGCGCTGCGAATGGGTCTTAGTCTGTACCTAGTACTTAGAGAAATTCGTGTCAGCCAAAGGTAGGTACATATTGTTGAAATCCCAACGACTTAACATTTTGACTAACACTGTTAAAGGTTTTTCACTCGCAATTCGCAAGCCACTCCAATCTGACGTGAACCAATTTAGAAAAAGTTATTGGGGCCGGGATTTGAACGCGGGCAACCAGATTACCAGCCGCCGTCGCCTCCAAATGAGCCATCACTCTTCTGCCAACCGACGAAAAAGTTCCTAATATATCCGGACATTACCTCGCTGTACACGTAATTTATACAATCTTGTAATTCTAATTACGACCTTATTTCAAACTCTATACGTTTCAATTTAAGATGGACGCGCTGACGCGATGCGACATTGCGAATGCAACCGCTCGATATTTAGGTGTTGATTTGCAAAGTGGCTAGTTACCGTTCTTTGCCAACTTAAATGTACCGCTGTTTTAATCATGCTGTAAAAAAGGAAACTTTAACTTTATATAAATAAAGTCTACCGTAGAAAGGTATATATAATTAACGATAAGTATATTTATAAGTGTGCCTCAATCAATTCCAACTACCATAAAGATATTGTGGCAGGTTTTAATATAAAGGATAATTTGTTTCAGTAGGCTTTGTTACAACGAGTAGTTTTTCATGAGAACGTGCGAAGATTGGTAAATTAGGCATGATGAAACAGAGTTTAGGTTAGGTTAGCAGTTTGGCACGTGATTAAAATGGATACTTATATCGGATTCATATAGCTACGATTAGGACAAGTCAGTAATCATTAAGGAGGGCATTGCACCAGTACCCTTCCCATAAGTTTGCAATGTTTGCATTACCGTACTCGCTAGCGACTGCGTAAACGATTTAGTATGGACAAAAGTACAGCGCCTCTGGCGGTTACGCAATAGAACTAAGAATCGCCATACTTAATCGTTTACGCAGTCGCTAGCGAACACGGTAAGAGTTTTCGATACAAACTCATGGTAAGGCTAGTCTACAGTACCTACACAACATAACTACCTACACGCCGCGTAAGTATTCTAATGTCATATCACCAATGACAAATCTTATTGGCTTGTTTCGACTAAACTCGACTCTCTTACATCTTCGAGGTGTCAATACGTGGTCTAAGAAAAGAAAACAAGGTCTGACAATCCGGATCACGACACAATAATTGACGTCACTGTCGACGACACACTCACTCACACTTACTTTCGCTAACCATCGATAGGCTAATTGCCGTAGCTTGTGTCACCCACATCGGATGTACCCGATTGCCATACCTGGCAAAGTATATTATTGTCCCTATCATGGTGTCGAATTGTCGATCTATGCCGTATTAAGCTTAGCGCACGTTTTGATACGTTACGATAAATGTTAAAAAATTTAATGTATTTTTTTAATTCATGTGTGCATGTGACTCCACTGAATTTACAAAGCTGTAGCCGATCTAGACTATTCCTAAGTTAGTATTAAGGTCATCTAGTCTTAAGCGGGATTACACTAGCTTAGGGTTGCCATACGTCCCGGTACGCCGGGATATGTCCCGGTTTGAAAAGCAAAGTTAAGGCGAGGTTCTTCCATTGCAAATGTCCCGCTCTAACACGCGTGAGTTTGCAATTGACCATCCCACTCTCTACGGAACTGTCCGCGTAATTTTCGTAAATTTTTAGTACATTTTTGGGTGAGAAAAATACATGGCTTACTATATTAACAATATTAATCCCGACATCCCTTATACCATCAAATACGTTTATTTTAGTATTATTTTCTACTCATCATGTTACCTAAGATTGAAATAAAATGAGTTTTAAGATAGAAAATAGAGGTATGTTTGGAATTTTTTTCTATCGAACAAAGTTTTGCAAATTGTGTAACGGACATCCGACGGCACTAGATAAAGGTCTCAAATATAACATCGTATTTTTTTACATTTTTAATATGTAGTATTTCGAAATAAAACCGTTTACCAAATCAGATTTTTACTATAACCCGGCCTTAACTAGTAGGAACCACCTAGGTAAATAAGTATGCATGTAGGTATAAGTAGTACGGAAGACTAGAAGCGTAGGTACCATAATGCAGCCAAAACGCATAATTTCCTAGATCCGAAAAAAAAAGTAAGCAGTCAGTAAACAGCCGAAAGTGAAAATGGCCATTTATGGCAACCCTACACTAGCTTCACCTTTCTACATGCACCCCGTGTAAGTTTCCACTTAATCTGTGTACGAACTAAGCGCCTTAACTCGCATTATCCTGTCAAGCGAATTTGAGTTCTATCTCTTTTGATGAAAATGTGTCGTGACAAAGGGTTAGTCTAGAAAGCGACAAAGCCATTTGAATTTAGCGAGTGTGAAACGGGAGGAACACATACGACTGGACATGGAATTATGTTCTAGTCGTTTTCACTTTATTTTGTAAAAGAGAAATAACTTGCCAGAGAAATAACATAGGTAGTGCATAGGCAGAACCTAATACGTGTTAAGTTGTCAGGACACACTCGCTCATTTAGCGATAAGACCACTTTTTGTCACACATCTTATCTTATCTATCACATTATGTCCCAAAGTGACACATACAATGTAAGCAAGAAAAGAGCAAGGATTTTTTTTATACAACAGGGTGATTCCTATTGCAAAATTTAACATTTTCTTAATTTGTCCACACCGGGCCCAAATTGTTAACGACTCTTGGGTGATTATTTTTGACTTTAACTATTTTAACAGTTAGGGACCCACGTATAGAGTAAACTGAAGTCAACAATAAGTTTAAATTGCACTCTGATTTCCTTAACTTTCACTTAACGTTCGGGCCGGAGCTCGGAGTGGACATCAATTAACTTTAACGATAAGAATCATCCAACAACGGTGGCAAACAAAAGTTCCTACGGTCATCATATTGCTTATGCCATCAGTAGCATAAATCTCAGTATTCTTCTATCGTTGATGGATTAAAAACAGCTATTACACTAAAATATTACAGTTTTCAAAGTTATGCTTCACAGGTAATGTTGCAGGTTGTAGAATTTTACCATACCTTCACTGAGTCACTGTCCAACGTAACATAATGGCGTATAAATAAAAGGGCGAAGCGGACACAGTAAAAACATGGGCGACAAGCTTTACGACCACCACTAACATCGGTTGTCCTGAAATTATGTACATTTAAATTTCATCCGAAATGTTAGGGAAAATTGGGGAAAAACAGGGTCGTTACGTGATCTCAAATTGGCTGAGGGAAGAATAGAATTGGATATTTGGCGGCGTAAGCATGTCGAGCAATCTTTTAGCAGAAAAAGGTCACAAAGCGGCCAACAACAAACAACACAACAAATCAGATATATTAAATCTATCTAAAAACTTCCTCTTTAAGAAAGGAAAAACGTTTATTTGGTGTAAATAACGAAAATGAAATAAAATGGTACACAAAAAGTTGTCACGCAGCATATGCCACGACTGATGATATTAGTGATGATGATGATAATGATGGTGATGATGATGATAATAGTCTAGACCGATTTCGGCCACAGCAATTGACCGATGTGCTGCCTCCTCGCCACCGTGCGGACTTCACGAAATTAGACTTCAAGGACATAACAATAAGAACTATGGAAAGTGAAATCGCATTATTACCCGGCGGGTTATAATAAGATTCAGTACAATATTATAACAACCCGGCTTAAGCCAAGTTTTTTAATGATTTGTTTTCGGTAAGGTTTGCATGATATTATAATTGGGCATTGTCGAGCAGGTGGTGTGAAAATATCATTTCTTTCCCATTATCATCATCATATTAGCCGAATTACGTCCATTGCTGGACATAGTCCTCTCCCGAAGAGTGCCACAATGACGGGTCCTGCGCCACCCGCATCCCGCATTCAGCGGGAGACCGCGACCTTTCCTTTCCCAAACCCTGCTAATTCAGTCCGTCTCCAGTATTTTAATGGGGCAGTAAGATAATTTCCCTGTTATGCGTGTTATAGCCACTAACCTACTTGTCGAACACGTGTTTTACAACTCACAATCGAACCGAGACAAAAGGTCTTATGTGCCTATGATACTCCTACATTGATACGACTCCTTGTCTTCAGCAAAACAAAGGGGCGTAGTTATAGTAACTTTGTAAAAGGTACAAAGTTTATTTTGTTAGTATGACGTTTAAGACCTTTTTTCCTGCTCAGTCTCGGTAACGACATTGTTAAAAGTTACAACGACTTGGAATGCAACTCGGTTGACGATCGTCGTAAATGTGGACTTTGTGGACGCTATGAAAATAAAAATAGGTAAGTTTGGGTGTTTCTTGTCTGTCTGTTTCATGGTTTAATCCTTGGAAATGTTGTTTCGGTGACCGCTGAGTCTGACTTACGGAGGACGGAATAGGTTTTTCACTTCACCTCACTAGGTAGGAAAAATCTTAATGTTAATATTAAGAATTCATGAAATGCTTTAACCCTTTGACCGCCAAAGCGATAGTTTGTCGTCGTGCCCACTACGCCAAACCGCGCCGCGCGCGTGGTGTAATGTCTAAACCAATAACAATAAAAACAAATTAAAACAGTTCACAAATGATTTTATTCATGATCAAAGTACACCTTCACTCCGACTTTTTAAGTGGTTGTTGGGCGTGGTGGGCACGACGACACACAACCACTCCTAATATAACCTAGTAGCTACAAATGCCTTGACATACGCACAAAAACAAAAATGGAGGTGGGCAGGCCACGTAGCGAGACTAACCGACCAAAGATGGACTGTAAAAGCAACACTGTGGGCAGGGCCACAAGGAAAAAGAAACAGGGGCAGGCCACTTACACGCTGGGACGACGAGATTAAAAAAAACCGCTGACTCCAACTGGATCCAAGTAGCTAAGGATAGAGACACATGGTCAGCTTTGGAGGAGGCCTTCACCCAACCAGGGGTCCTTGCAGAAGGAAACTACTAAAACTAGTAAAAAAAAAAACAACAAACTAATAATATTAAAAATTTAAACTCATTATTATTTATTAACTTACTACTAACATACTAAAACATACATATTACAAATAAGATGCCACTGTACACTTACTGCGAGGAATAAAAGGCTTTTTTATTTTTATTTTTATTTTATTTTTATTTTATTAATGTCGCGCGATCGCGCGATCATCGCGTATGTCGCGCGCCAATTAGGACGATCCCTTGGTAGTTTCTTGGCGGTCAAAGGGTTAACCCTTTAACAAATAAAACCCCCCATTACGGATCAATACGGAACCATTACGGATTACGAAATATTTAAATATGTAAGTATTGATTATTCCGTTCCTTTGTGTCACTAGAGACCAAACGCGTGGACCGATTGATGAAATGTTACTAAATACAACAGAATAATCAAATGAACAGTCAAGATGGCGACAATGAGGCGCCGTATTATGAAAAAGGAAAATCATAGATACAATTGCCGGCAAACATCTTTAGCTCTACATAGTATAAGTTTAAACATTAACTAATTCGAACGCGTTTGCGTTTTGTCACAAAATGTATGAAAGTGGTATAAAAACGTGAACAGCGCCACTGGTGGTCACTAGTGGAAACTAAAACAGCGAGTATAACATTTGTTGCTAACCGATGACCGCGCTTATATAAACTCGGTGAGAGCGTTTTCATAAATTTTGAGACAAAACGCAAACGCGTTCGAATTAGTTAATGTTTCGAAAAAACTTATACTAGAGCTACTTGACATGACCTAGATTTAGTTAGTTATGGTTGCTTTAAATAGTTTTAGTTCCTTAATAGTCGTTCATAATTCAACTTGATAAAACCCTAATTGATTTTCAAATCCCAATTCAATTCAGTGATACCGGACTCGTCATAGTAGGTATAGTTTGGACACAACTCTAAGGCTAAATTCTGTCAAACGAACGGAAGCAAAACTAGACTCAGAGCTCTGACTGTAAGGTACATTTTTGCTAGCGTTAATTTGTCAGCACTTGGCCTTACAGTTTTGTACGAACTATACTACGTTGTTTTTTTTCTCTTTTTCACAATATGGCGTCTCATTGTCGCCATAATTGAGTTATTTGAGTTTTTTCAAGCCACCCCTCTGGCCTCCGTTCCTTCTTTCTATATATATTTCTAATAAATGCGTCATACTGGTATTTCAATCCCTTTCCTCGCGTCAATGCCTACTTACAAGTAAAACAGAAAGCGGCTACCATCTAGTGACCTAGCACATGATGGCTGCGAGAGTATGTCAGCTTATCTCGAGCTATCCGTCGCTTTCTAACAGCACCAATCAAAAAAAGACGCGTAGCTCGAGGTAAGCCGACATACTCTCGTGGCCATCATGTGCTAGGCCTACTGAACTACGAGCCCTGAGGGTAAGCTAGACATCATTGAGATTAGACCAGTCTCCTCACAATGAAATAACTAAATAATAAATAAAATAAATTTAAAAAAACGTTAAAACGACGCGGTACAAAGGTGTACCTAAAGCCCCTTGTAAGGCTAACCGTACCTACCGTTTTTCGATATTATCTTTACTGTAATGTTTCAAACAAACGCTTGACGTATGCTACTCTTTGCAGAAAAACTGCCGTGGGCGTCTACTTCGCCTCTGGAATTAAATTTTGATGCACACCCTTATAAAACATTCACACTGGTTCGCTAAGTCATAAGAGGCGAGCGAATAAATCGTGTTCGTGTTCTGAGGACCTTTTTAGGCTGGAATAAATAATAATAATAATAAAAAAACCACTTCAACCAAGTACATGTACTTTAAACAAAAAGTAAAGTAGCAAACAGCTTACAGGACAATAAATGAATGTAATTATTTATTTACTTATTTAAATTCATATTCACAATATATAATTAGTTGTTTTCGGAGTCGGTGCCAGCCCAGGCGGATAGTTTCCTGCTTTGCCACAAACTTTCGACAGTCTCGGAGCGACGGCGGCGCGCGCAGCGCGGCTCTCATGTCATGAAAAATAGTAAGTAACTATGTAGGTAATACATTCGAAGTGAGCATAAATGCAAAAGTATATCTTTCTGTCTGTAACCACTTCAAGCTTAAACCGCTGAACCGATTTAGATGAAATTTGGTATGGATATAGTTTGAGTCCCAGGAAAGGACACAGGATAGTTTTTATCCCAGAAATCATCCCTTAAGGAAGTTGAAGGTTGTATGGAAAAGAGAGAGAGAGAGAGAGAGAAGGTAAGCACCTGAAATAAAAGAATAGCAATAACATTCTAACGCGATGACCGAGCTCTACGCAGACGAAGTTGCGGGCAAACAATATTCTACTTTATGAGAGGAACTTTCATCATAAAACTGGTTTCATATACCGCTACCGGCTCAAACTTAAGCGGTACACTCCACACGACGATAAGCGAAAGGCTCGCGTATTAAACCTCCAGGTTTCTTATTACAGAGGCCGCAAGGTCCAATATCGCATGTCGGAATTATGCAAACGAGTATTTGATCTTAGATTACGTGTGGATTTGGTTACGGGCCCGATATAGAAAATGGCTCGGAATATGTTAGTTTAGGTACATGGAAGGGATAGGTGTATCTAAGAGGCGTATTATTTCATAGTTCTATTGGCTGTAAGTAGTTAAGTACTTACTTATATTGTTACATAGAAGGGTAACTATGTTGTTACATAGGTGGTTACCTATGTTGTTACCTACATAGGTGATTTAGCGTAAGCTCGGTTTGTATCGTACAATGTGGGAGACCGAGCCTTTGTATTATTATTATTAAAGCTTATTTATTCAGTGTTTTATGTAATTTTACATTGCAAATGTGTTGTTAGTTTGTTAGTGATTACTTATTTATGTATAATGTATATATATACGTATTAGTTAGTTAGGTATTTTTATTTTTATTACACTGATCCCGTTAGGGTAAAAGCCTCCTCGATTCCCTTCCACTTCTCTCTATCTTTAGCTTTTTCCATCCAGTTCTTTCCCGCTATTTCGGTGACATCATCAGCCCACCTTTTATAAGGTCTTCCCCTTGTCCTTTTCCCTTCTGGTCCCTTCCATTTTGTTGTTTGTATGTTTGTATGGTCCATCTTTTGTCATCATATCTAGATATGTGGCCAGACCACTGCCATTTTAGGCGCATGGCTTGTTGGAGGGCGTCGACAATCATGGTTTTTTTCCTAATTTCCTCATTTCTTACTTTCTGGATCCTTCTTAGCTTCAGCATGCTCCGTTCCTTCGTATACAAATACAAAATTCTTTATTTTCATTAATTAAGTAGTACATTTATGATATAAGGGGATGGAGCCACCCGGTAAGCAAACAATGCCTGTATTGGGAAGCCCCGCTCTTCCATAGTTTACAATAAGTAGGTATGTACTAACAGTTAACAGTTAAATTAAACATTATCAATATTTTAACTATTACTTTACAAAATACAACAACAGTATTAGTGCATAAATAATAACAGTTTAGAACTAATATTCTAATTAATATAAGGATCGAAGGTTTTTTAGCCAAGTCCTTTATTAAATTAAATTAAAAATGACAAACTTGCTCCCAATAACACTAATTATAATTGCATCGAGAACAAAATTCGGCAGAGATTTACGAAATTACGACTGCCGTAACAAGACCGCTAAAGCTTTTTTTTAAACCTGAATGTGGCTTTATAGGCCAGGCCCATTAAAGCGATAGGATTGCGCGGTTGCAGGGTGGCCTGGGGAAAATCCAGGGGAACCTCCGATCCGACCACGCGGGCGGTTTAAACACTGGAATACTCTAAAAATACCCCAGTGCAATTAGACCAATTTTCGTCCAAACCCGGACATTGATAATTACTAATTGAAACCTTTTGGGATATGTTCGGACACCTTTCAGGATGACGCTCACAAAAGTCCCAAGACCTCCCAAGTGGGATAGCAGAGATTATGACGTCATCTTATTGTTGTATAGGGAAAAAAATGTCCTGAAACCTATCGTATGCGGTATCAAATGAAAGGGCTTTATTTAAGCCGGTTCTAAAATTATATCACATTATTACATTTCAGTCGCTTAATTCTAAATTAAAATTAAAATAATTTTCAAAATATACCAAGTTTGGGCTCCTCCAGATACGATACCGTCGAATCATTTTTATGAAATATACCTCAAAATGATACCTAAAATGTCGTGGAAAAGCGCTGATGCGGACGATTCAGTTCTCTGTGCTCTGGATACGTACGCTCAAAAATATCTTGACACCGACACAATTCTCTTATAGTAGCATTATGTCACGATCGCGGGTTGGCCATTATTTTAGTTGTGACACAGTATAGGAACACAAATAGACAACGTGAACTCATAGCTCCTACCCTGACGCACACATAGACAATGTGCATGTATAGCTCAACTAGGGTTGCCAACCGTCCCGCCTCAGGTGGGACGTCCCGTTTCCAGCACCCTAGACGATGCGTCCCGCAAAGGATGCGTGCGGGACGCCAATTATCCCGCTTTCAGACCTCGGCAGAATTATAAGAACTGGATCGAACATTTTGTTTCATTTCAGGAAAGAATGCACAACTTCGATAAATGAAAATAAGTAATTTGTATCCCGCTCCCGGAGGACCGGACTCGTAATAGGATAATTTAGCTCGGAAATCATCCACTAAGGACGTATATCTCGCGGGAATAAATAATGTATCCTACATCACAATTATACGTTAACAACATTGATACGAGTGCGCGAGTCCCGCATTTTTTAGCCAAGTCCCGCAATTCTACAACAAATGTCCCGCAAATCGGAGCACATAAGTTGGCAACCTTAAGCTCAACATACAACTATCACTCACCCGCGCTCGTGATATAAAAGTACTCTACTTATAGACATTACGGAATAATGAATACGTTACATGTTTTTTGCGATTTTACGTATTCTGAACGTAAATATTATTTTCCCTATTTATAATCAAATATATAAATAAAACACACATATGTATCAAAATATTTATTTAACGATATTTATAAAAATCTTTATTCCAACTTCATAAAACTGTGATGCTTAAAAACTACAAAATATCACACAAAATGAAAGAGACAAATAAAAAAATGCATTAAGATTTATAAATTATTTTAGAGATTCATTTCTAAAATTTACTAAGTACCTACTTATTTTGCATTATGCCATTCATTTTGAAACACGCTCAAAAGTAAACAAAACTGACACAATATCGTTGCCCTAAAGTTTGAATTGGATTGATGTTTTTTTTTGTTATTAAGGTTCGTTTAATTTTAAGCGACAATATCACAGAGTAGTATAGACGTGTGAAAGCGCGACTAGGTGAAAGCGGAGAAGCAACTGAAAAACAACCTTAAAATGCGTGACTTACGTACTAAATTCGAATTGTAATATAAAAAAATAAACAATAATATAATTGACTACAAGCTGATAACTTTACATTTTAAAAAGTCGTTTTATTTCCAAGGAATAAAGTTTAAAATCATACATAATTTACGAAGGCCTCTTTATCGTAGATGTGTTTTATTTTGACCCTTTTAAGTTTCATATCCAAGGCTAGGCAATGTTTTTTTATAAAGATGATTTCATAAAGATGTCTCCTGGGTCACATTGAAAAAAAAACGAAATATTAGTTAATCGAAGAAGTAATTTTTATGAACTGCCTCTTGATCAGTGTTTTGTATTTTATTAAATAAACTGTATCAACGTTGTCTCCGGAGTCACGTAACAGAATTGCAGCAACAAAAAATTAAAAGACGAGACGAAAGTGTTATTTTATTATGTTGAAATCAAAATGGGAAAGAAGTAAATGGGAAATAATGGCAGGCGATTTTTTTATATCCCATGAAAACTCAATTATTATTATTTATATTATATTTGCCATATGTCTGCTACATAGACCTATGATGTACTTATTTCAAATATTGATAGTTTTTCGTTTGTAGTTTATTTTTGCCTTCCTGAACACTCAAACATTTGTCTTCTAGATTAGTCCATCGCTTCCGTATCTTATTCTCGCGATCGCTTCCACGCGTTTTGACCTAACGTGTTAAAACGAGCACGCGAATAAACTTAAATATGACACAATAGTAACAAACCTAATCGAGGCCCTGTATAATGTGATCTATGGAATAGTTTTTCTTTCTCCTTCTAGTATATATTATTGTCAATCTTCGCTCTCTCTCGCCGCGCCTAAGCGCGCACCTCACATGTCAGCTCTATAGTGGACTTGAGTTCTAAAATGAAGGGACCCTCCTGCGCTGGGTAGTATGTTGATGCCATGATGGTGTACCGCCCGGCTGGTAATACTGGCAGCTCTAGAACTACGAAGCCGGATCTGTGTGAAAAAGTAACATTTTATACTTAGTAATGTTGTTTTTCTTTGTTTTTTGTTGTTTACATACTCAGATTTAAATTTAAATGATTCACCGTCACAAGGGATTATCATGTTGGCTCAGTTGGTTAGAGGATGGATTCCAGAGGTCGTTGGTTCAAATTCCGCCTGGGCGTTGAATTTTTCAATTTAATTGGAAAGTTCATTTATTTTATTGTCAAAATATAATGTTTAATTTTCGGGAAAAGAACAGTACGACTATCCTAAGACCTAGATATTGCAGTGACAAGTTAGACCTATCAAACTTGTCACTGCAATATCACATTTTCCATCTTTAACCCTACAATTGCTAAAATTGGCGTTAAAAATTTAAATAGGGATGTTGACTCAAAATGTATTATTACTTCATACGAAATAATACATAAAACTATGCCAAATAGTGAAAATCCTATTCAAATATCTCAAAAAATAACGAAACTACAACCGTTAGAATGTTTTTAGTTTGAGCGAAAAAGCGCTACAGATCAGTGACGTCACTGACCTGGAGCGCCATAATAAATGACGATCGTTCAATACACAGGTGCGTTTTGCGGAAAAGGGACAGAAAATGCCCCCTCCTAAAACTTTCACTTATAATTATGTAATTATTTATTCTTTCGAATTACTTTTTTTGCTAATTGATTGAGAATTTGATCCTTTTTCGAGAAAATTCGGATTCATTGATTTTCTTATTTGGTGTCAACATCCCTATTTCATGCAGTATGCCTACCCCTAGGGAATTAAGACGTGTGTATGTAAGCAGTTCATACCTGTAAGCTCCTGAAGACTCCTTGACAAAGGGCGCAGTCACGTTAGGATCATTTATGGACTCGACCCTGGCGTCCAAACCCATCTGGTATTGCTTGGGTCCTTTAAGTTGCGCGACCACGCGGCAAGGCACTCTGCTTTCAGGCACGGTGATGTAGAACCTAGGAATAGATAAAGATGAAAGTTAGAGGAATTATGACAGTAATTATTTGGGTCAATCCAATTAACTTTTCCTTATTGTAATTCTATCCCGTCAGCCAGGAGACAACAGTAACCGAGTCTCTTAGATTTTTTTTTAAATTGTACTGTTAGCATGCTTGACAGTTTGCCAGAATGGGTTTATAATTATCGCTAAAAAGTGCCAATTTTTTTTAGCAGGATTAAGTCTGTAAAATCACAGTTTTAAAGAGTGACCCAGGAGACGTAACCATGGTAACGAGCTACAAGAAATAGTTGATTGCCCCATTTAATATAACGCCTTCTAGCTTTTAAACCACTTAGCCCCATAGAGACAATTGCACCTTTTTAAAACTGGGTCACATGACAAAGTAAAAACAAGAAAAAGAAGAATTTAGCGTATTCACTTGCGACAAAATGTATTCAGACACGGAAATAGAGACTATAACCTTTTTGATAGAAACAAACTAACTTGGGATTATTCCTGTACGTGTCGCGATGGTTCTCGCAGCCGCCGGCCGTCCGGCCAGCCCATTCACCGGAGATCTGAAATTTTAAAATCAACTTTATAATCGAATGATTAAAGTCGACTACGACTAAAGTTGACACGTCATTTTAATTAAATAAAAACATCTTAAATAGGCCCCAACATTTCGTACCATTGCACTTACGATTACAGATCTATTGACGTTAAATATGGCGCGAACAGATATCGTCTCATAGAAATTTGACAAACTTTCCATACACTCAGATTTCGACGAACACCGCTTACGATTACATACGGTTTAGTGCAACCAACCCTAAGTATACAATTACTGACCGTTTTAGTATGCGGATAGCTCTCCAGCTTCCCCAAAGATATCGGACAGGTTGCATACGCGCGGAGCGTGTAAAATATCGTGCGCGACTTCTCGTACTGCGACACGACAAGCGTGTATCGGTCGCAACTGCTCTCGCCGACGATTATCTTGCACAGGTAGTGGGGACTGTTTATGCGGACACCGTCTATGTGTGGAGGGGGGTCGTCTGTAATTAAAATATGTACGTTATGTTATTAAATTTCTTTTTTCCGGAAATAAATGCACCGGCCCTAAATAAATACAATAAGGGCAATAAATACTACTAGCTAAACGGCATTTCCTTGAGTGTAATTTATATACGGACATGTTGTAATGTCTTAAAACTAATTAAAACCCGTTTAATTAAAGTAAGCCATGAAAAACGCAAAAATATTAACTCTTTGTTATTGTTACCGTATCTCGTGACCCAGGAGACAACATTTTACTACTAGTATACCCTTCCGATGTGGTTTACACTTTTACTCCTTTTAAAACCATACTTTCAAGAGTGACCCAGGAGACATCGAAAGCAACATAAATAGTAACAAACTAACAAAAAGGGAAGCAGAACATATCTGAATTGAACTAATCTAAAATTAGCAATTTAATTACATAACTTACACAATGACTTTAATAGTCACTAGACAAGATTAGGAAAAGTCATACTCACAAGGATAATAAACACGCTTCCCATTATTCTTATACACGAGCAACGTGATGTACTCCTTATTGTCCCTGAAGTCGTCTATCTGCGTGATGTGCCGGGTCAACAACAACCACACGGCCCCCTTGCCCTGAACGTGGAGGGAGAACTGGGGGTTCTCGCCGATGTTGTAAGCGTCTTTGACGGGACCATTGCCAGCGTCCCATTTTCTAAAAATAATATTTTTTCAAACTATACAATACAATAGAAATACTCTTTATTACACACATCAATAAAAATACATAACAGTTCAGAACCATAACAAAAACAGAACCATTGACTGTACCATCTCATCTCCTTACCTACCTAGGCGTTTTTAGAATGTGTGTGTATTTCAAGCCCTTCCATATAATACCCCACTCGGCCTAGTGACTAGTGACAAGAATTTGAAATTTTCCTTTACTTTTATATATTAGTAGAGAGAACCTCAAGAAAAATCATTCATCATCAAAACCTGCCGGCATCTGTATTTCCGAGTTCATATAACCTGTACCTCTTTAAGGCACGTGTAATTTTCTGGGTGAGCTCTGCCTCATTTTTGCCCCCCGGCTACATGATGGCCACTAGCAATCCCATTTTAATTTTTATGCGGGAAACGGGCTAAGATTTTCTATGCTGGCCTAACTTAAGAGTAATAAACTTACTGATGTATGCAATACGTGTACTCAAATATGTCCGGATTCCAATTGAGATAGAACACATCGAAAAAGTTCAATATGCTCGCGTAGTCTATCCAAAACACTCCATTGTCGTATTGTGCGGCACTATCTGGATCGTAGTTTAGTTGAGCTCGCAAGTCTCGTGTCCAATGTTGCGTGTCCAGTTCCGAGTAGTTACCTCGCCAGCGGAGGTGGGACCAGGGGTTCTTGAGCTTCAACAGTTTTACGCCCTGCAAAGTCACATCTTTACTTTATTTTGGAACATTTTATTTATTTAAGCGTATGGCATATAAGGTGATAAAACATTAACAGAATACATTATACGCTAATCTTGAGACTGGTCAGCCACTTGATGGCCTCGTCGCATTTTGGAATATTTTGTGAATTAACTCCAATCACAAAGTGACCGAGGGGACACTTCCGTACAAATATAACAAAAATAATTGTTTTTGTAACAACTGGCCATACGTCGTGTATAATTTATTAAATATGTATAATTTAATTCTGAGATCATTTTTTAAACGTGACTCAGTAGACATCACAATGTGGCAAAACTATAGAAAAATAATTACATGCTTAAAAATAAAGTACTTAGCAGAGACGGAGCCTGCTGATGTAATTAATATTATAAGCCTTTTGTGAAACCCTAAACGTCCATGCCCACGTGTTTTAACGGACGGTTAAAACAATTTTTTTAAGTACGTTTACAAAGCGCGAGCGTTTAAAAATCCTAAACGCCCTATATGCCAAAAGCGTAGCAAGTAGAATTCCGTGATTTCTGCCTACCTCTTCAGAAATCAGGCAGGATTATATGTATTGGAAGTAAGACTGTACTCACGTTAGCGAGCCTGACATCTAGTACGGCATACGCATGCGCCGGTACGAGTCCCGTCCGTTCCGCGTCCGCGTCACTCAGAGTACCTGTCGCGGCCGTCACAAGAACCTAAAAAGAACTCTCAAAATGATGTACGCTGAGATGTACTGTCCGTATATAGTTGGATTAGTTGGTAATATAAAGTAACCAGATATAGCCTAACGCATCATTACTCCCATAGTAATTATAGGTAGTAGTTTATGCAACTGATACATAATGAGAGGCATTAAAACACGAGTGTCGTTTTATGAAACGAGCCAACGGGGAAGGGGAGGAGAAGAGGTAATTTTCCTTCGGCTTCTGAACCTATCTTAGAGTGTTTATAATATGGGTGTAGATAAAGTTTGTTACGATATATTTGGCTATCTCGGTTGTGGCACTAACTAGATGTTGACTGTACAAGTTACATACAAAATACAGGTCCCGGAATATCACAAACGAATATCAAAATAAAATCAATTGGGTCTGGGCCGCTCTCTCAAAGTGCACTCTGAACTCAAATTACCAAGGATAACGGCCTGTGTTAGATAGGAACTACGATGTAAGTAAATAACGATGTAATTTATTGTAAGTTCAAAACGATTTGCAAGTATCAATGTAATAACTGTTGGTAAACCTTCAATAAAATAAATAAATAAGTCTTGCATGCCATATTGTGGCGAAACATACGTGCATGTAATTTTATTATACTGACATGTCAATTGTAGCAACTTTGTGTATGTTTTAGCAAATAAAAATGATTTGATTTTGATGTTTGATTTGAGTACCTCGCCTCGCTGCAATCGAGTCCGTATAGTCTCGTAGAGGGCGTCACTGTTGAAGTCCGGTTCGCTTCGGATAGCGCTGCGCTCAGGGATCCAGCCGGTCAATGCGTGCAGGTCTATGTTCTATAATCATAATACAAATACCTTTATTATTTTGTAATGTTGGTAAACAAGTGTAGGCCGTATGCTGGATGTCTGAAGGGAAGAATAAATTAAATCCCATGAAATAACAGAACGCTAGAAGGCTTCCATAAATAACGAAATTCATCGAACTTATTTTAAATAGCTAGAATGCCGTAAGTTTTTTTAAACAGAAAGGGATTCATGAATAAGGCCATTTTTGAGTGTTACCAGACTGTCTCGTAAGTCGTGACTCATGAGACAACAATTATAAGTTGCAGTTGAATGGTCATTTATGTTGAAGAAATAGTTCATTAACATTTGCTTATACTAAACATTGCAATTTACTGGTAGAATTATAATATTTTTCCTAAGGAGACACAAGAACCAAAAACTATTTTTAATTATGTAGTTTTAACTTTTATATTCGATTAAGGCTACAAACTTACACTATTTGAACCAGGGAAGTCATAGCCTCCCATGACCTTCATGTAAGCCTTTTCTAGTAGCGACACCCAGAATTCGTTCTTGTTACTCGAGTACGAACACAGCAGCCGTCCATATCGACTGTAGGGGAGCCGGTCGTCTATTATAATCTGCAAATAAATCAGTTAATCAGCTTTTTCGTGTAATTAGAAAATAATAACACGTGAGCCAGGAGACAGTTAACTAGTGGAGAAAAAGAAGGAAATTATTTATCCCGCAGTGTGATAAAATGTAGGCTATTTAAAAAAAACATGTGTAATAAATCAGTCAATCAGCTTTTTCGTGTAATAAGAAAATAATAACACGTGAGCCAGGAGACAATAAGTAACTAGTGGAGAAACAGAAGGAAATTCTTTATCCCGCAGTGAGATAAAATTGCTATTTAAAAAAAACATGCTTTGAAAAAGTGACCGAGGAGACGTCACTAAAGCAAGATGCAACAAGCAACGCATGATTGAACCTTATGTTTTAATAACTTGTCAATCTACCACGCGAGAAAAAGGTAACTAGTTAACGGGTCCAGGAGTGACCATCTGGCCATTCCGTGGACCGTGGTAGATATTTAACCATATACAAAATCAACAATCGACCTTATGTCTTAAGCGTTAAGCCCCAAGTTTGAATGTGAGTCTACTGCTAAACCTTCCTATTGTTTACATGCACAGATGGCCAGTTTGTTGTGTTTTTGTTTAAAGAATAATAATGCAAGTACGAACCCGAGACAAATGATCAGTTACATATTGACTTTCTAAGTGTTAGCTGTTTCGTACAAAACATGGCTTTAAGGCGCTCTTTTACTAATAAAGAAAAGGTGGATATAATTTCGAGACTGAAAAATGGGGAAACCAATGCCACCCTGTGCAAGGAATTCAAGGTTCCCCATTCAACCATATCGACTATGTGGAAGAATCGTGATGTAATATTAGAATGTTTTGCTACTAAATCTTCAAAAATTAAGAAAAATCGCAATCCAACTCACCAAGATGTTGAGAAAGCGCTTTTAAAATGGTTCAAAGATCAGAAAAGTCAAAAAACAATGATAAGTGGACGTGTTTTACAAGAAAAAGCTAATTATTTTGCTAAAATGCTCGGGAAAGTGGATTTTGAGTGTTCAGAAGGTTGGATATATCGATTTCGTCAACGTCATGATATTTCAGTGGGTAAAGTTTGTGGGGATAACCGGGTATCACGAAATGACTGTGACAGTCGGTTGAAATCTGTGAGTACCTCTACTTATTTAAAATTATATCTATTATGTCCACCTCAATTGAATAAGTTGTAAGAGTATTTTAAAATAAGGGATATGTATGCATGATTGTATAAATAATCGTACTAATATTATAAATGCGAAAGTTAGTGTGTTTGGATGTTTGTGACTCAATCACGCAAAAACGGCTGAACAGATTATGATGAAACTTGGTATACAACGAGATTATAGCCTGGATTAACATATATGATAATTTTTATCCCGAAAATCATCCCTTTTACGCGGACTAAGTCGCTGGCAAAAGCTAGTTAAATATATTTAACAAATTTAATATGTATATGAAAAAATATATGTATAAGTGATAAATTAAATAATTGATTGAATCAGGCAGGTAGGTAGTAACGTACACGTACTTTCAGCGGAATAGCAAAGGAATATTGTTGAATTTTTTAAGTGATAAATTGGTAATACGGTATTGATAACATGATATTTATTTTAAAAAGCCCGTGTCTATTTTCTGCAATTTCCCTTGCCTTCAAAGGAAGAAAATAGACCTTATAAGCCGAGCAAACCGTCATGCAACGCCGTCTTAAATGTCACATATTCTTTTCCAGGAGAAATTGGAAGATTCCTTTAATAGCATGAAAACGGCGAGACTAGAAAAGATGTCAGTGTCCGAACTCAGAACCAATTCTGGTAAGTCCATTATTTACATCATTTTCAAGGATTTGTGAATGTAGCAATATTTTAAAACCGAAGGCGGTCTAGTCCCTCATAATAGTAGGAAAGTGCTGAGCCTGTACTCCGAAATTCGAAACCGAACTTCGTATAGTGCCGTCCCTTTCACTCATATAGTTTATAACAGGAGAGTGAAAGGGACGGCACGATACGAAGTTCGGATTACGTATGTACAGGTAAATTACTTTCGAGACGTTTTTGCATTTGTAGTTGTGTACGGACAAAATTTAAATGTGTGCAAATTATTTTTTATGTGTGTGTAAATTTAAATATAGAAACCCTGTAAATATACAAATACTACTACAAACGCAAAAACGTCTCGAAAGTAATTTACCTGTATTGCTCTCTCGTTTTAACTGTAGGTACACGACTACCGGTTTTTCATATTTGATTGCTAAAGACAATAAAATAACTTTCCAGATTGTGAGCAGCTGATTAATCAAGCCCACACAGATAACATGAATCAAGAAGCAATAAATATCAAAACTGTGCCCTACTGCTGTTTCTGTGGAGAAGTCAAAAACAACTTTCTTAATGTCATTGACAAACCTTACGTTGAATCCAAAAAGACAACGTTAACGTTGAATGAACTGAGCCTAAAACTAGACTTTAACATAGACTCAACAAATAAAACTGTATGCCAAAATTGTGACACAAAATTACTAGAGATTCATGGTTTTCTTAAACTTGTTAAAAATGCTCAAGACAAGTTAAAACTTGTTACTCTTGATATCCAGAATGAAGGTGTATTAAATAATAAGAGTGAATTTAATAATGCTAATATCGATGATAACAATACGGCACACGAAGAGCTTGAGGACAGAACAAAGGGCTACATATCTGACACAGAAATTGTAAAAGAAGACACAGATATAACAAATAAAAGAAAAACCAATGAAGAAACATCTTCGAATCTAATGAAGAAACGCAGATTTTCCTTCGACTTGGATTCCTACAGTTTACTATCGTTACATGATGACAATAATGGAAGTGAAATGAATATCAGTGAGATTAAATACGAAGTCGATAAAAACAATGAGAGGGACCCACTTGTAGGAACTGATAAAGAATCTGTGAAGGCTTTATCTTCTGATAGAATTCATGTTTCCAGAGAATGTACTAAAAATGTCGTACACAAAGACAATGGAACAATTGCGATTAAAGAAGAAATAGTTGAAATTAATGATGAATCTGATAAAGAAGTTCAAAAAGAAGATGAGGAAACTAAAGTAATACCATTTGGAATACAAGATACAAGAGATTTAGCCAGTAATGTGCTCACAGAGGCAGTAAAGTTAGATACAAGTGAAATAAGTGGTCGTTGTGGTGTATTGAATGAATTAACAAGTGAATATGAAACAGTGGGAGGAATGCCTAAAAGTGAACTTGTACTACTAGTTCAATCAATAGTGAGTCAGATGTTGAACAAGTGCTAAAGATATTGAATCTTGACATTTTGATGTGTAGATTGTGTAGTCTGAATTGATGATGCAAAATAGTACATAATCTAATTCTAGCATATATTTTATTAGTGATGTCAGTTGTGAGACCTGCGCGCACCGACGGCGGCGGCGCGGTGCGGTGCGGAGGCGTGCTCAGAGTGGTGACAGGAGTTGTATTTTTTTACAACTTTAGTTTAAGTTTTATACGTTTCTGCAATGCGTCGCAATGAAAAATATACTAAACTTGTTAAACCGCACCCGGGCCTCTATAATACGTAGGAAAAAGATTACTGTAATGCAATTAAAAAGGAATTTATTAAGGGAGAAAATTGGCAATATAACGCCGCCTCCGCGCCGCAATCCCGCGCGGATACCGGGCGTTTCTTTGGTGCGACGTCCTCCGGACCACTTTCGCTTTACCGCAGTACCGCCTCCGCCCCGGAGCGCGCCGCGCCGCGCCCTGTGCGTTTCGAGCTTAAGTACTGACGGCCGTGAAAGGCCTATAAATCAATATGCTATTCGCACTCACCTTCCTCCTCACTCCGTTGAGATGCAGCTTCACCATATATTTACCAAACGGGTTGTAAACAGGGTCCTTATTCTTATTCTTCGGATATATGATGGATGTAATGATTTTCTTGTTGAATCGTTGTTCGTACAGTGCGCCTACGGCCAGCGAGGCGACGAACGAACAGTCTGACACTATCTGGAATTCATAATCATTTAAGTCAAGGAAATCGCTACACGTGCCTTTTTGGCTCTTATCACAATGACAATAAGGGATAAAAAGGTGCGCGCTTACGCTTCGATTACTGTATGTACATAAAAAAATTGCTACTAACTTTTCCAACAATTAATATCTAGAGGACCAATGTGTAGTAGGTAATAGACTATAGCCTGTTTTTTTTCTATAAAGTACTGCCATAGTAAAATGTACGGTGCGTTCATTTGTTTCTGGTCAATTCTTGCATAGAACTTGTATAGGATAGTACTTTATAGTTAAAAACAGAGTATAATACCATTTTTAACCCAGTTTGGTTCTGTAACTTTTTATCGATTTCATTTATCTTAGCTTTGTGAATATTGCTAATTAATAACTACCGATTGACATGTAAAAGTGCCCCTGTGGCCTATTTGCAGAATAAATGTTAGAATTTTGAATTTTATTGATTTTTGCCAATGATTCTTTTTGGGTTTCGGTTATAGATATAGCAACAGGTAATTACCGCCCCTGAAGCAGGTCTTTTTCAAACAACAAATACATGAACCCTGAAAATATTACACTCCTTTTTTGAGCAGTTTTGTAGAAAGTGCCAAACTCACAGTCTGTTTTATACTGAAGCAGTCCACGTGGTCCCCGACTATCATCTTGGGGTCCGTACTAATCTCGTGCGGCCGGACCCAGCGATCGAACTCGCTCGCTTGTTTGGATGACAACTTCAGTTCGCTCGCTCGGTCTTCGAACGGTATAGCGTATTGGAATCTGTAGACGAACAATTAAAAAACATATTATTATTATCAGTGTGCGGAGCGCTCGTGGCCCAGCGGCGCCTGCGTGCCGCTTGCAACGTGGGCAGCGGTCAGGACTTGGATGGGTGACCGCTTTGAGTGGTTACTAACTGAACGCTCCCGTGCTTTGGAAGGCACGTTAGGCCGTTGATCCCGGTTGCTGTCTATGGCAGCAGTCGTTAAGCCAAGTTGGAGGCCTTCGGGCGGCTTGAGAACTTCTAACAGTCAAGTTGCCCACTCACTTGACAAAGCCTAATCCCAATAAGGTCTAGTTTCCCCTCGGGGTTGGAAGGTCAGATGGCAGTCGCTTCCGTAAAAACTAGTACCTACGCCAAATCTTGGGATTAGGTAGCGGACCCCAGGCATCCTTCAGGATGCAACTGTACTGGGATAACGCTAGGAGGATGATGGATGATTATATCGGACCTTTGGGGGGTGTGCGCGCAGCCGAAGTACCAACGAGTACCACATAGCCAACACGTAGAGGCCTTTTTGACACAAAAGGTATCGGTCCGCAGCCGACAGCATACGACAACTGTACGTACCGCCGCACTTCAAATTGAACCGTAAGTGTATGCGTAAAAAACTGAATTTGAAATGAGCGGACAAGTGTCGCAACGACACATGCCGCTCACTCTAAATTGGGACTTTTAGTCTTATGATTACGGTTCAAATTGGAGTACGGCGGAACGTGCTGTTGCTGTATGCAGTCTGCAACGGAATCGTAGCTTTAAGCTAACTTTATTTTACTAAACGGTTAAAACTCACGTATTAATTGTCACTTCGGGCGACATGTTTAATACGTGCGTTTTAACCGTTTAGTAAAATAAAGTTATAACATGTCTCACGAAAGTTTAAATTCAAGTTTAAGCTAACTGTATTTTATGTTGTGGTAGACCACTTCCTTGGCCGACTGTACCTTTCCGAGAGATCAATATCCATGAACGGTAGGAAACAGTTGTTGTTTATGTTGGAGGTCTGCCGTAGAACCTCCTTCTCTTCGTTTGTGTACACCTGCTTCCCGCTCACTTTAAGGTGGACACTCTGCTCTCGCTGCAACTGAGCCCTGTTTGGCGCTGAAAATAAACCAATTTCTCTCAAAATATTATTAACGCATTCACTGCCACCGCATATATGCGTTTCCGTTACTTTCACCCAGTGACTAGGGGGCAGTGGCGGCGCGTCCATACAACTCGATTCCCACCGGCTTGCCTAATTTTCAGCAAGTCCAGTTCTTTAACTACGGCTCATGAAGAATAGGAAAAGCCAAGTATTTCCGGCTTCCTTAAGAATATTTTTGACGCGCCGCCACTGCTAGGGGGCTATTCATAAATTACGTCATTTCAAATTTGGGGGGGGGGGGGGGGGGGTCATAACATTGGATGATGGTAGCATGACGTAGGAGGGGAGGGGGGTCAATCCCAAGATGACATCATCTCTCGCATCTTTAAAAAGTGTTTTAATGAGTAAAAAAGGATTGAAATTCGTGTTTCTATAAACTGTTAATGCTATAAAAAATTACCTACTAAACTTGAATCAACAATAAATTGTTATAATAAATAAATAGCTAATGAAATTGGCTGGAGGCTCTGATCAAGAACCACATGATTCCAGGCCCGATTTGATTCAGAACTTGGAGGAGTGGGTGAAGTCCCCATGGGAAAACACTAAATGAATAAAAATTGTTATTTGATATTTAGAGTTGATTCTTAATTTGTTGTTTTGTTGATTGTTTTAACTTTAAAGAAATAATAATAAGTAAATCATTTTAAATAGTTTTTTATTGAAAAATTAAGCTAAGAACGCATTTTTTTTAAATGACGTCATTTTATTTGATAGGGGGGGTTCATTCGAATTATGATGGTTGGGTATGATAGATGACGTAATTTATGAATAGCCCCTAGAACGCACAGACGCGTTCCTAATATTTAGTGACTTTCACCCTGTGCCTTAGTGCCTTAGACTTAGAATGGTCGGTTGAACTCACATGTGCGTTTGGGGCACACAGCAAAGTGCGGCACCTGCCGAATGTCCAGCAAAAGGGGGTGGCAGTGAATGCGTTAAATTAGAGCCGACTTTTTCAATCCCCAGATAAAAGTATCTATCCGATAAATGTTAGCTCTGTTCTTCTCTTTCATATGATATTAGAAAGTGTCAGCGATAATTTTAACTGACGGATAATTTTATCTGGTGATTGAAAAATCGATTCGTAGTGATTATTGTATTCTTTGCATACTTATCTCTAACAAGCATCTGGGCCGGGCGTTTTAATGGTCTATATTAGTTTTTTTTTTTTTATTAAAAATGGGATTACTCTCGGCCAGTATGTAGCCAAACGGTGAAGCAAGCTCACCCAGAAAATACCTAAAGTGCTATTAAGGCAATTTTGAATGAGTTTGACACGAATCTTGAAATTTTCTTCGTTAATATCTAGTAAGGACTTGGCTGCCTAAGATCAGTTCATTTTACATGTATTTTTCGATGGTATAGTAGGAAACTTACGCGGCCGCTTTCCGTCCGATATCGACATGGCCCCCACTTTATTGATGCCTTTCAGTTCCTCTGCTCTGTCCAGAGCTTGTCGTGCCAAGTTCTTTACTTTAGTCTGCATTTCTGGGTCACTTGATTTCTGAAAGGACAGGTAAAGTACGGGTAAACTATGATTAGTTAAGTAGAAGCTACGCGCAAACTCTTAAACCGCCCGCGTGGTCGCGTCGGAGGTTTCCCTTGAATTTTCCCCCAGGCGACTCTCCAACCGCGCACTCCTATCACTTTATTAGGCCCGGCCTATAAAGCCACAGTAAAGTTAAAAAAAAAAGACACTTCCAACTCCAAGGCAGTTACATGTGCGTTACAATCTGTCTAATATTTTAACACATGCATAGTCGAGGAATGAAAACTTTGTCAATTTTCGACTTTATTTCTACACTGGGAAGTCCAAAATTGAAATGAAATGAAATAATTTTTCGTGACATACACATAAATAAAACACAAAACTAACTAACGGATAAAGTAATAAAAATTGCCACGAAACGGGCCCGCCTCAGCATAATGCTGACTCATATTATAACTAACTTTCATTCTTACTTTAATGATTATGGAATAATCACGTTGGATGTGCGCCCGTAAACGTCAGTTTTTGGACTCGAATTAAAAATATCACTGTAGTTATAAGGTCCGTAACTGTACTCACAATAGTCACAGCTAGCTCTACGGCTTGTGTGTACAACTGCAGAGCCAGGTCCTCGAGCCCAGCCTCATCGGCATCCAGGGCTTGCTGCAGGAGGAAGTAGCACTGCTGCAGCCCCCGCTCGCTCTCAGCTTGCCGTGCATTGTCTGAAAAAACAGGAAGAAACATTACAAAGAGAAGCCTGTTTCTTGCAGTGCGGCTACACTTGGATTCAAGGTCCTCCAAGGTATGATTTATCCAAATGCAATCAACAATTATGGGGTAGATTGGTATGGTATGCCATGGTTTGACTTTTGTAACAATCAAACATTCGGGTTTGTTAGACAGAGGACCATAAGTAGGTATGATTAGATAATTACTATTACTTATGCGGCCTTTACACCTTACGATATTTAGCTAGCTAACTGGTGGAGGGGAGTTAATCTATCTCACTCTAATGAGTGAGATGCTTTAACTCTCCTCTACCAGTTAACTAGCGGAGTTGAATTTGAAATGTAGGTGTAGTGTAGGTACATATATGTAGAGACTTATGATATGACGTTGTATACACACAGTGAAGAATTATTGATTATACGACATTGCAGATTATACATTTTTCAACACTTTATACAATGCCATTTTTATTCATTTACGAATCTTAACAAAGTGAATCAACAATCTTTAAAAGAAAAGTGTCTTAGTCAATTATATCCGGAACTCTTTTAGAAGGAATCTTAGCACACAATAGTTCATAGACCCCTGTAAGTCAATAAGAAATCGTTTACATAGTCATAGTCGCATGAGTCATCAATGGATGCTCGGTCCAATGATGTTAGCAAAAGGCACACCACAATACTCCGTAAATCCGTAAAATATGCATAATTGTATGAATTACCTTTTTGCTCATGTAAAAGGGTAGCCCTCTCGAGATATTCTCGTACTTTATCCCGCAGCTCTATTTGTTTTTCTGGTGGAACTTTGTCACGAATCCTGTCCAGTAGTCGCGCTGCAGTTCTATAGCATTCTACCGCTTTATCAACCTGTCCAGCTTGGTCGAATCTCACGGCCAGCGACGCTGCCTCTGTAGCATTCGCAAAATCACTCATTTTACCAATATATTCATTTAAATACGTGATTTAAATATTTGAAATTGAAATGTATTCTCCACTCGACCCACGAAAACAATTATTTGACACTGACAGTTATGAGACGTTTTTTGTTGCGAGTGATAGCTGTAATAGCTGTAACAGACGATCGAACCTGGTGCGCTCCGCACCGCGACCTTGGTCCGCTCCGTACCATATTCGATAGTGTGTACAGCGGTCCGCCGGACAATATTATTATTTTGTCCGGCGGACCGCTGTACACACTATCGAATATGGTACGGAGCGGACCAAGGTCGCGGTGCGGAGCGCACCAGGTTCGATCGTCTGTTACAGCTATGAGATGAAAAGTTTTCTCGTCTGGTCTGACGACTTTGACGGTCCGCATACCTTTGTCTGGTCGAGTGTGTAAATAGGACAAGCAATGTTGTAAGTTTCATTAATCTGTGATCGCTACTTAAGCCGTGTTCCGAATCACGCCAACAACGATCACAGCGTTCACAGTGCTGACGGCCGGTCCGAATCAGTAAGCGCGCTCAAGGCCGCGTGAGTGGTGTTTTGATTCGGACCGGGCATGTTGTGTTTACTGTCATGTTCATATATCAAACGTCAACTTGACGTTTGGTTTACGGTGCTGACGCCTCGGAGTGTGAGCACTGTAAACGCCAATATGGCGCCGTCCATGACGTCATCAATGACGTCACGACATCTCATGTAACGCTATGAGCGTGATTCGGTCCGATCGTAAACGCGTTTATACGTTTTAAGCGTGATTCGGAACACGGCTTTAATTTACGCTTTTCCCTTTCCGAGTTCTGTCGTTCTGTCATAGTTGTAATGCAATGCAATACAATATTTATCCTCTAAGAATACAATACAATCGATACGTGGTTACTAGCATTTATTTCATTTTTACTCCACAAACAATGGTTTTATTGTTGAAGCATCTGGAGTAATGATTGATTTCGATAATGTAGACACTATGGAGGTGTTACAAGCTTGTCGGTGCTGTTTGCTACGTCCACCTGACAAGGGTCTGAAGACACTGTATACACATCTCGGCAGAACTGAAATATATTCGGACATGATCACAGAATGCTTCAATATTGATGTAAAAACGATACCTTATACTTAAGCTCCCTTTTTCAAACTCACTCCGATGAAGTGGAATCTTTAAGGCAAAAAACATAAATAGGTCATGTGGACTAAATTGTTAAAGTGTAACAATCATAACTTATAAGTTACTTGAATCGGGACTCGGGTCTTGAGATAAATAAAATTAAAATTTATCCAATAAAGAAACACTCTTTTGTGAATAATACTTGCTAAGTTTTTACCTGTTTATTACATCACTTTCATTTCAAACATCTTAAGAATATGCACCACAATTGAAAAAAAACCTTTCAGAAATAAACTGGTTCAAAGTTACAAGAAGCTTGAACCATGAACCTTTCAGTCTTTTCACAGAACCAATTACAATTTGTGGGATCTCTTGACTATCCACACCATGTCCAGGAGTATACTGCTTTCCGTGTCTATTAATTTAATTTGTTATAATAATTCATCTGCAGCTAACATTGGGCTATGACAATTGTGGTATTTGTGAGGTGTGTGTGTGCCGCCTGCGGAATGTGACTGACTTCAAGCTTCAGGTACAGCAGAGTCAAACTGAGCTGAGAGCTTGTTTGGAGAAAGCTATGCAAGAGAAAAGTAAGCACTAACTACTACTTACAATAGCTCTTATCACTCAAACTAAGACAAGAGCTGCAGCAATTTCATGAATATTTTTTTTATAAACGTATAACAGCCAGCGCTGATCTTCTGACAGGACTAACAGAAAAATACATGAAATGAAATGAAATCTGACCCATCTTTGTATTTTTGAATAAATGTTATTCAAATTGTGTTAACTCAACCACAATTTTGTAAGTGCATTGCTTCAAAACTGGCAATATTTTATTTACATAATTATTTTGTTGTAAAATAAAATAAAAACACCTATTTATTTTATTATCTTTATTAAACCAAAAAAGTCTCGTGTAGTGTCGTGTGACATTTGATATATTTTTTTATATAATTAGTATTTTTATCTTGAAACCAAAAAACTTAAGTTGTTGCCTTTTTGCTTCAGAAGAGAAACCTACTGTTAAGTCAGAGAAGTCTAACGCAGATACCACTGACGTAACCATACGTGTAGATATACGTAAGTAGCGTATATTATTTAATAGTTTTAGTATAGAGTTACGTCTAACAACAGCATGTTTTTTTTTTAAATAGACTGACTAAGAAGTCAATTTGAACATCATAAACTTAGCAAATTAAACAACAAAAAAAACGCAATTAAAAATGTGTGCATATCGATATTCAGTGCCAAGTAGGTTTAGGCATAGGGTTAATAAAGTTGTTTTTTTTTAATACAGAGGAACCCCCGGTCAAGTTGGAGATGTCAGATGAACGGGACGACAGATCTACAAGTGACGGGGTTCTGGCGTCACGTAAGTACTTACCATTTGATTTAAAACCCGATTAGGTAATTGTCCACATGTCTCCTTCCGCATTTTACAAAAGAACACTATCCCGACACTGGGCCAGCGTGGGGTGGGGACAACTGCCTATTCCCTCTCAAGTCCCATCTATTAGAGGCCTGTGCCCAGCAGTGGGACTAGATTCGACATCAAATAATAATACCACTACCGAGCGAGATGGCCGTATATAAATTTATATTGGAGTGACAGAGAGACATAAGTAATTGATTCTTCTTGTCATACTTCACTTTTTAGGGTCTGGTACCCAGTGGCGTAGCTAGATGACTAAGGGCCCTGGGCCAAAAAAAAACTGGGCCCCCTAAACTGTTTTATCAATATATATACTTATTTCTCGCTAGTTCAAGAGGTTTGCTAATCAGGTTTTGGGGGCCCCCTGAGCTTGGGGGCCCCGGGGCACTGCCCCGCCTAGCCCTTCGGTAGCTACGCCACTGCTCGTACCCAAAGGGGAAATCGGGACCCTATTACTAAGACTGTGCTGTCCGTCCGTCCGTCTGTCACCAGGCTGTATCTCATAAACCGTGATGGTTAGACAGTTGAAATTTTCACAGCTGATGTATTTCTGTTGCCGCTATAACAAAAAATACTAAAAAACAGAATAAAATATATATTTAAGAGGAGGGGTAGGGCAAGCTCTCTTCATACAAACTTTGTGCAGGATTTACTTCGTTTGTGTTTGCATTAAAGTAATGATTTTTGGTCAGTATGCTTATTTTTCTGATAGCTATTTCGTGATGTAATTTTTTTTTATAATTTTTTAATTTTGAATTTTTTTGCAATATTTGAAAATTTTCACATCACGATCTTCGCATATCTAATATTTAAAACCAAAAAAATATATATATTTGTTAGTGCCAAAACCGACGAATAAAACGTGCACAAAGTTTGTATGGGGAAGGCCTTGCCCTACCCTGCGCCTTAAGGGGTCTCCCATACAGCAGACAGACATGATTTTTTTGCCGTTTTTATAGATAATGGTACGGTACGCTTCAGTGCGCGAGTCCGACTCGCACTTGACCGGTTTTTATTTACTACCAAACTATTTAATATGCGACTTTGTGGCAGGCAAACGAGAAACCGCCCAAGTTAAGGAGGTTATTCATGGTTAGCCGGCAGCCATTTTTAACAAGTTTTCAATTTAGATGCATAAGAGCTTTCTAGGGGCTCTTTGATAATTCATCCTACAAGTAGGCTGATGATGATGTACTAGTTTGTAAATACGATTTTCTCTGTTATTCATATTGTAATTTTGTTTTCAGTGCTATTACACCACAAAACAGACAAGGAGCTGGCTCCTCCTGAATCCTTCAGAAAATCATACGCGTGTAACATCTGTCAACAAACATTTGACCTTGAATCTAACCTCACGAACCATATGAGCATCCACGAACACGAAACAGAGGCCAGGAAAGAAATAGAAGACAATACACATGAACACACGATAGAGAAACCATACTCATGTGATGTATGCAATAAAGAGTTCAAGAGAAAAGGATACTTAAACTCTCATATGAAATCTCACACAGCCGACTATCGATATTCTTGCGAAGTATGCGACCGAAAATTTACACTCAAATCTCGCTTAGACATCCATAAGGTCACACATACTGGTGACAAACCCTATTCTTGCGATATATGTAACAAGCGGTATACACAAAAATGTACATTAAACGCACATTTAAAATATCACACTGGCGATTACAGGTTCTCTTGCGATGTGTGCAATAAACGGTTTACGCAAAAAGCTTACTTGATAAAACACATTCGAGTTCACACTGGAGAAAAACCCTTTTCCTGTATTGTATGTAATAAACAATTTTCTCAAGAGGGTAACTTAAAGACTCATGCACTAATACATTCGGAAAATGATATAACCTATTCATGCGACATATGTAATAAGGAATTCAAGTTAAATTCGACTTTGAAAAAGCATTTACTTACACATTCAGGCGATAAGTTATTTAGTTGCGAAGTCTGCGGAAAGCAATTTCTTCGTAAAAGTGAATTATCTAGGCATATGAATGGGCACATGGGAGTCAGGCCACATTTTTGCGAAATATGTAACAAAGGTTTTACACTCAAAAGCAATTTAAAAGCTCATATATTAACACATACAGATGAGAAATCCTTCACATGTGAAGTGTGCCACAAGCCATTCCGAACGAGAACACATCTAAAGAGCCATATGCTTGTGCACACAGGACTAAAATTCTATTCCTGCGAAGTATGCAATAAACAATTCTCACATAAATCTGCTTTGAACCTCCATAGTAGACTCCACACGGGAGTGAAACCATATTCGTGCGATATATGTAAAAAGAACTTTCGAATATTGTCTGGTTTAAAATTACATTCACGTGTTCATACTGGAGAGAGACCGTTTAAGTGCCAAATTTGCAACAAAACATTTGCCCATCCATCAAGTTTCAGAAAACATAATCGTATACACAAAGAAAAACCTTATCCTTGGTGAGATTGGTCATATTATCCGAGCAATGATTCGAAAGACAGTTTAATTAGCTGAATTATCACAGTTGAAACACAATAAAATCGCCAGATAATGGATAAAATAATACATAGTTCCACCTGTGAACTTATTTATTTAATGTATTTAAGGGATGTCTTGCAAAATTTGAGGCGTGAATTGTTTTGTCGAAACGGGACAGCGTTTATCTAAAAAGTGCTGAAATTACGGGTTGGTAATCATTTCTATGTACTATTGATGATTTTACCAATTATTTTTTTTTTAAAGGTACAATCACGATTTATGGATGAAATTATGTCCGGAATAAGTGCAAGATTTTGAAGGATACATATGTAAACAAAACCTATAATAAACTTGGTACTTGCGATATATTTGATGAATTTCGTTTCATAGTGAAACGTCTAGTGCATAGCAAACAAGTGATAATTACAATCATACATGCTAATTCGGGCAAATGTCTGTAAATATATCTTAATATATACATGCACAAATAAAGTTTTCTGAATTTTTATATCATTGAGTATAAATTTCACCTGACCAATGAATAGTCTTTTCTCACTTACTAGTAAATGTATTTGATTAACATATTTTCTTAATTATGAACTTACTAAAAATGTTTTAGTTGAAAATAAAGTACCTTGATATAGGGATGTTGACTCAAAAAAATTTAATACTCCATACGAAAGAATACATATAACTATGCCAAAAAGTGAAAATCCTATTCAAATATCTCAAAAAATAATGAAACTACAACCGTTAGAATGTTTTTAGTTAGAGAGAGAAAACGCTACAGGTCAGTGACGTCACTGACCTCGAGCGCCATAGTAAATGACGATCGTTCAATACAACGGGGCGTTTTGCGGAAAAGGGACAGAAAATGCCCCCTCCTAAAACTTTGAAGCCTTATAATTATGTAATTATTTATTCTTTTGGATTACTTTTTTCACTATTTGATAGAGAATTTGATCCTTTTTCGAGAAAATTCGGATTCATTGATTTTCTTATTTGGTGTCAACATCCCTATTGTCATCGAACATGCATCGAACTAATTAATAAATTTTTTTAATTTATTTCTTGACCATGGATACAAGTCCTTCAGTCGGATGTCATCGAACTATTCGTGTTGTGTTGCCATGTAAGCGACAGTGGCGCCCCTATTATTTTCTATTGATTTTCTACTCTTTTTTGTCAGACTATATTATACTCTTTGGGCTCGATTTTCCAACATTAAGGTAAGACCGCACTAGGCGACGCGACGCTACGCGACACGGCTCTAATATTCTTTGTATGTAAATGTATGAGGTAAACCGCACTACGCGACGCGACGCGACGCGTAGTGCGGTTTACCTCATACATACAAAGAATATTAGAGTCGTGTCGCGTGGCGTCGCGTCGCCTAGTGCGGTCTTACCTTTATTCGTTCTCGACGTCATAAAATACCGCCTACACTTCGCAACGCGATGGCGTGCAGTCACCGAGTCATCGGGCGGGGTGTATCGTGGCCGTACATTAGTGGCGTCCGTTGTGCGTCCGTTGGTTTGGTGTAGCATACTCTGTGCTCAATCCGCCATTCATCATTCCAGTTTTCCATTCAGTCAGTGTCATTGTCAAGTCTTGTTATAATTTATCGTTTAATATTTTCTACGATTGTGACTATTATGTTTATTTTACATTAATATAATTGTATACCTTAGAAGGATTTTTTTGTGTAAAAATAAGTGCACACTGAGCAGTCGAACAAGAAATTGACGTTTAAATTAAAGGTGAATTAAAGTGAATATGTCGGCAGGCGATATAATGAATACGGCTACAGAAGTTCGGGAGAATTTGGTAATTACTTGAACTTTTCTTGTTTATACCTTTAATATTAAATACAATAACATCATAGTATGATTGACGCGAAAGATTGTACACATCATTGCATAAATTACTTTCTCTGTTCGTACAATTAATTCGACCTTCGCTCTTGACTTTTTTATCTTTCACGTTCGGATATTATTACCGCGATGTAAGTTCATGCTCAATTAGAATACAATACTACACATCTATAATTATAGTCTATGTGTTATTTATATGCATTTTTCTAGTAAAGCAGGAATAATTAACATAATTATAATTGTCTTTCTATGTAACATCAAATTAGGAATGTATTCCTACCTCAAAATAGTGTGGTGTAATATAAGTGAAAGTTGTTTGTGTGTAACAGATGCATATGCAATAATCTAAAATGGATTAGCTAACACTTAAAATATTTGTTACTGTTTATAAATATAATAAATAATAATTTATACTAGTGAAATATGCAGATAACCATGTCAATGGTATACTGATACAATAAGCATAAATTTCATGTTTTTAAAAATACACCTTTTGTATTTTATCTGCTTATTTCTTTGTTACTAACTTGCATATTTTTTTAGCATTTAATCCAAGTCAAGCTTATTGATAAACAGAACTAATCATGCTTCAATCAATACTGCTACACTGTAATAGAGAAAACACAGAAACTTGAAACAGTATCTATAGCAATTAGCCTGAATGCTTAATTATCATGATCAATGACCTAAGATACACTAACGTAAATAAAGTGTGACACTAATATGTAATGTGTTTGGCTTGTTTATGTAAATTTATGTTGGATGTAAAGCATTTGTTGCTCTCATATTTTGTAGCTAATTCATTAATAGGTACTTTAAATTTTGTGTGTAAATCATTTGACAATTTTATACTTACTTTCTAATTAATTAAATACTTTTTCCTACCATTATGCCTGTTGTCTACCATTGTGCAATATGTTTCTGTTATTTTTTAGTGTACTTTATTTGGTGGACAATAAAGAATATTTGTATTGTATACTTTGTCACACCCGGCCCTGTATTACGGTCGCGCGATAACATGATACACGCATCTATCACTTTCTCATGAGTCAAATCAGAAAGTGACAGACCCTCTGGCCATAAAGTGGCAATTGCAACGAAACTCCCACTTCCTTCCTTCAGTCAGAGGGAGTCATAATTTTTTTTAACTTACCATGGGCGGTAATAAAGAAAGCCTCAGATCGCATTTGTTTATAACCCTTGCCTTTGGCTGGGGCGTCAAAGTCGTCAAATCCGAGTCCTTTCTATTACCTCCCTTGGTAAGTAAATGTCATCATGCTAGCTAAGTTAACATTTAATTTATACCCATTGTGTTACAGGTAACAACCGCAATAAACTTCCTTAAAAACCCAAACGTCAACCGATGCACCATGGAGAGCAAGGAACGTTTTCTCCGGGCCAAAGGCCTCACGGACCTGGAGATATCGAAGGCTGTGGAGAAATGTGGAGAGCTATTAGAACCCTCAGTAACCTCCGAATTATTGTTTTTCCAACACTCGAGTAGGTCTTGGTTCAGAGACCATGTTGTACCCTTGTTGGTTTACGGAGGGTTTGCTTATGGTTGCTACTGGATATATAAGGTGTGAGATATGTAATCCTTCTCTATTAAGATTTTGATTTGAGTACAGTCAGCCTCATAATTAGTTGGACACTTTGGGGCTATCACTTTCACATGTCTGAAATTTGTTCAAATTATATTTTGTTTTGCGATCATGCTTGAAAAGTAGATTTGGCCACTACTTCGCGAGCAAAGAGGCAATATTTATCATCACTACCATCAGCCTCAATAACGTCCCAGAGCCGGGCAAAGTGCCTCTTGTTATCAATGGGACGAAACCGCCAGTAGTCCCCACTCTGATATTTCATACAGCCAATTCCTCACCACTGTCATTTTATTTTCTAGAACTGCATTCGTCACATCCTATTCGTCGAGGAGCCTAAACGCAAATCGACAGTCGAATGCCTTGATGAAGTCAGGAAATCCTTAGACATGTTGAACACCAGTATGACGTCACTGCGTGGTGAAATGCAAGCGTCGGCTCAAAGCTCCCTAAGGACACAGTTAGATGGGTTGAAAGCTGATATTGCATCGGTTAAAGGAATACTTTTGAATAGGTAAGTATTTTTTTAACTGCGATGGTGACAAATATACATACCAAGATCTTATGTTTAGCTGAAACCTTAATCTATGGATGCTTGCAACTACAGTTAACGGTGCCGTTCCATCGGAGCTGTGCTATGCTACATTCCCTATGGATGCGTTGATATCAACGAAATATATGCATTGGTTCACATAGCATAGCACTGGTGGAAACGGAAAGCTATCACATCCTCGCTGCATAGCATAGCACTGGTGGAAAGGCAGCCTAAGTCACCTGCGCGTTGTCGACTCTTTGTGTTGTCATGAAAAATACCTGGGTTCAACTGCCTTGCAAAAGCGCACTTTGTAACAACTTAAATTAGCAAATCTGTAAAATTCAAATTTATTATGTATATTTTCCTCACGGTCACTACTTCAGAATAACATAAACTTAGCCAAATATTTTAACAACAATTATTCGCCCAATGTCAAATATTCTACCTACTTATTAGCATTATGTAGTTACGTAGCAATATCAAATATAGAGATGATATAATGGATTTGGCGTCCGTGACTTTACCCCGATATTAAAAATCACCAATTGCACTCCCATACAAACATGCATTCTTTTTCATCCCCATGGAGGATAGATTCTGGGATGGAAATACTAACACTACAGCGAGGTTTGTCTTAAATAAATTTTAAAAAAAGGTTGGTAAAAGATTTTTACCAATTTTTGTACTGTTGCCATGGTGATGATGTCTCCTAAGTCACTTTTTCAAAACCATGATTTTATCCTAATATAATATTATAAACGTGAAAGTTTGTGCGGATGTATGGATGTACGTTCCGTTTAATCTCAAAAACGACTGAACGAATCTCTATGAAACTTTCCAGTGTTGTAGCTTAGACATCAGAATAGGATATAGGCTATAATTTATTTCAAAATTCATCCCCTGAGGGGGTAAAAAGGGGGTGGCCATTTTGTATGAAAAATAAAATTTTCTTTAAGATAGAGACTTCAAACCTCCTTAATAGACTAACCATTAAAACTAAACAAATTAAAACTAAAGAAAACAGTTTTCAGCGTTTTTCGAAATTCGCCCTCTAAAGGGGTGAAACGGGGGTTGAAAGTTTGTATAGGAGCGCGGAGCTTGAAACTTCGTTTGTAGACGTAGCATTAAAGACTAAGACAACTAATTTCAGCGTATTTTGAAATTCACCCTCTAAATGGATGAAAAGGGGGTTAAAACATTGTTTGGGCAACCTGAATTTTTAAAGTGAGTGAGTTCATAGGCACTTGCGAAGACTCTCAGTTAAAATATAAGAAAAGTGATTTAAGCGTTTTTGAAAATTCATCCCTCAAGGGTGTAAAAAGGGGGTTGAATGTTTGTATGGAAAACGAGTAATATTCGAAGCGAAGGACAAGAGAAATGTCGTCTGTAGTAATATAGTAGGTAAGTAGATCAAAACATTAGGTAGCAAAACTAGACTATCCGTGCGAAGCCGGGGCGGGCCGCTAGTAAGGTATAAATTAATTATTGATTATAAGTAAACATTATACATTGTGGTAATGTCTAATGGTATAAAGTATTATTATGATATTTTTACAACAGAAAAAAAACAGCTTTCTTAGATCAAAAATACACTTTTGTCAAGGTTTGTCTCCTGACTCACGGTAATCATCATCATCATCATCGATGATAGCAACAACAACAAAAAATATCGAACCATATTATGTTGTGGTTGTAATACAAGAAGTCAGCAGCACAAGTAGCTACGCATTCGAAGAGGTTATAATAATCTACACACGTCTTTAATATAAGGGAATAAGAGCGTGTGTAGATCATTTTGAATGCCCCGCTAGCGTGGCTAATTTTACTGCTGGCTGTACAATTGATATTATTAATTATATTCCACGTATTTAGTTGAACTTATATATTAAGATATGAATTCTGCGGAATTGAGGCTATCCACTAAACATTCAAGTTGATAAGTATGTAAACTAATATGGATCTTATTCACCATATGTTAAAGCTGAAAATAATATTTTGGCGTTGGACTACTAAGAAGGAAATATACCTATAAATAAGTGATAAGATGTCGCTGACTTTTCACCTACTTTAGAAATTGAGCCACGTCTGATTTCCCATTAGACATGATTCGCGTTTTAAGGTCATTATGACCCATACCATATAGAATACTTGATCACTTTCACGCTATAGTGTCTCAACAAACATAGGCCTTCGCATTATATGAGTATGAGTAAGAAATAGATTTATTAAAAAAAAAATTTTGCACAATAAAATAATGTTTTCTTTATAATACTACTCAAATTAACATGTAGAAATTAGAAACACGAATTTCATCTCCGAAAAGACCCGCCCCCTTCCCGTGCCTGCGTAATTTGAAATGACGTAATTTATTAATACCGCCTAAGCTAAAATTTTGAGTAGGTAGATGCTTTACCTCTATCTTGTCGTCTATCACGGGAGCATCATAAACTCCCAGATTATTCGAAGATTATTCCCAGATATTCAGAGATTAAGATTAGTTCGTAATTTTGACGCATAATCAGATAAAGACGAAACGCGATAACAATCATACTATTATAACCGTCAAGTGCAAATTGCCGTAGTATAATCAATCTTAAAATGAACGGCCTTCTCTTCGTAAACATTGTTATGATGTGAGTTTCTGTGTATTGGAAAATTTGGAAACACGCTCGAGGATTTTAAGATTGGTTTTACTATACCTACATATGTTACTACGCTAACTAGTATGTATGTAGTGTTATGGTCACATTAAAAAAACGCTCGTGTTAGGCGGTTGTCACACTGATGCGGTTTCAGGACGGTTTCCTCAGCGAGAGCGAGACACCGCTATTGAATTGCATAGCGCCGTCTCGCTAGCACACCGCACGTTCGTGCGGAAACTGCATCAGTGTGTTACTAGCGAACCTGTGACATCGCTATTTCAGAAACCAATTCCCCTCAATAAAGACCCGCTCCGAGCCGCCCTCCATACCCGCTTGGCAGCGCCAATCAGAAGAGGCGACATCCACCGAGCTAGTAGAAGACAAGAAGCCCCACAGAACCCGCAGCCAACGCTCGGAGTCAGGCGGGTCTAACTCTAGCGAGGGAGAACATGCTACTAAAAACAGCGACAGCAGTCTTGAGATCATGTGAGGTTTTTTTTTTCATTTATTTTTTATAATTGGTTTACTACTGGCCAGGATCTAGCTCAAGCTTCCTCACTCTTTCGCTAATCGCTCTCCTTTAGAGCGCTGCCTCGATTCTCATAAACCCAAGAAGTTTAGATACATCCTGGAGGTTGCGTGCCGAACATTCATTTGAAGCTTGAATGACGTCACCGTTAACTTCCATTTCTTTCATTAGATCCATCTTATATTAGAATGAAAGAGACGCAAGTTAACAGTGACGTCATTCAAGCTCATATTTTCTAGCTTCAAACGAATGTTCGGCACGCAACCTCCAGTATGTATCACTTCTTGCATAAATAAACCCCAAGACACGTTTATGCCTTCCCCACATGAGAGAAAAATATAACAAACTGTTCTGTGAATTTATTTTTGGGCAAAGAGAAATAAGGATTCAATTCTTTTTTTTTTCTATCGCTAATATTTAAAAACTGTTAATGTGTCATAGATATGATTTTTGACGGAATCTTTTTATTCAATTATTCACGGCCAACCAGATTATTTACTCTGGCAGCCTTACTCATCCTTGACCTATTCTTTTTTCAGCACATAAACCCCATCGCCGTCTAACCAAGCGATCGATCTAGTCCTACAAAATGACAACCACGGTCGCCATTCGTGATCTGCCTCTGTACTCCGAAATTCGAAATACGAACTTCGTATCGTGCCGTCCCCTTTCACTCTCATGGATTACACTGTATGAGTGAAAAGGACGGCACTATACGAAGTTCGAATTTCGGAGTAGCAACTTCGACAATAGAAAAGGTTCTTTTCGGCGTACTATTTAACTGATGCGGTTCTTTCAGTAGCTGAGCGGTGTGGGTTGGTGTATGTGAACTTACCTCTATCTGAGGCATGATTGATACCTACATACAGCTACCTCAAGAACCGTCTTCAGTTAAAAGTATCTACCATACACCAATTATAGCTGGCTAAAAATCGAAGCAGGATTTAATGTGAGACATGTTAATAATGTCATGCAAAAAAGTAAGCGCCTTGCAGCAAAGCGCTCACTTTTTAAAATACTTTTGTTTACCATAGAAGATTGTCGGTTGATACAATATTTACTTAAAAAGAACCTCTTCATTGTCGAGTCACTAAGACATAAATAATGTATAAATTAATATATTTCATAGTATTTTTTATTCGTGTTGTGATTGGGCTATTACGGTTTTATTAGTACGTACATAATGTATTAATTGTAGAGGAGTATAGCCAAAATAAATTGCTGGTACGAAATTTATATCTACGAAAATTTAAGGGATGCCGCGATTCTGTAATAAAAGGAAAATACAAACTTATGTATCACCCTCGGCTCGGCCCTAGTTAGTGCTCAAATGCTTACCTATTTTATAGAAAAATCGTATACCTGAAAATGGATTCTTATTGTTAACTTATTTAGTCAGAATGGCGTTTTATTGAACGCTACATTTCTCATTCTAGCTAGTCCTCAGCCTTGAGGAACCGACGGAGAAGATATTTTTCATTGAACAGCCTTAAATTCGCAGGGGTTCGGTGAGTTCGTAGTTTTCCTAAACATCTAAACTCATTTTCGTCTTGTTTATGGAATTCGTACTAGTAATTTATGTAGGCGAGTAACTTAGAATTAATGCTTGTTATTTTTTTTAACGAATTTGTTTTATTGACTGGACTGGAGAAAATATGTTACCTAATCAAAAATTAATACCGATTCTAAATTAAAATATCATGTAATTCACGCCATCAAATATACCTGGACTCTACATGATGCTCAAAAATATCTGAACATGCGAGCATCTTGTTCCCTTCAATATATCGGATGGCGACTATGTACCTACTACTACCTTTATGACATGAGCATTGTAATTTGTAGCCCATTAAAATACATAAGTTATAAATTTTAACTTTCTGGTAATTCTTGAATTTAAACTTTTGTGAGACATGTTATAACTTTATTTTACTAAACGGTTAAAACTCACGTATTAATTGTCACTTCGGGCGACATGTTTCGAACTCGTCGGGAGTTCTTCCTCAGGATGAGTGCGTCTGCGACCCGCGCCGATTGCACACTGTCGAACTACCCTCTTCTTCTGGTAATTCGATCAAACATCCTACAACTGCTACAACATTATTACTTAAATCTTGTCTCTGAAGACATTACAGGAGTCAATCTGCTTTTTCTTGTCATTCGGGACCGAATGTATAATATGTATTTTTTCTAATAAATTCTGTCTGTTCTGTAAAAAATATTATAAAACTCCTAGCAAAAATGGGTTTATAATTGCCAGGACTGTTTAAATTCTTTATGTCACACCTGGCCATAAAGTGGCCATTATCGCACGCTCCGCGCGCGAAAAAACCCACTTCCTGGCCAGGGGGTGACTTAAAATTTTGTACTTACCACGGGCGATAATAAAGAAAGCCTCAGATCGCATATTTATCGCCCTTGCCTTCGGCTCGGGCGTAAAATACCTGCGATCTGAGACATTCTTTGTTTTATCGCCCTTGGTAAGTAATGTACTATTATAATCAGTTTCGAGTTACCTAGAGTGGCAACGAACAACAAGAAAAAGGGATTGTATCATAAGGAAACATACTTAGCAGCGCGCTTAATGTACCTATTTACGTGCACTATTAGATTTTTAATAGCATGGGCCCTTTCAGGATTAAAACAACTCGATGGCTGTGTGACTCACTCAATCTCGCATATAAAATCTATGTTTAAAATTTTGTGGGTCTGCTTCTGCTAGAATTATGTTGATCAGCCAGTCAGTGACAAAACTAAGGACCTTTGACGGGCAATATAGTTCATAAACTACAAGTTCGAATTGAATGTTATTGAGAATACATCTAAGTCATATTATGCCCTTTATGTTACTGAAAACTCAGGGTTCTAGCTTTAGCCAGCACAAAATTACAGGATTTTGAAAATGGCCTGAATGGCTTCGAGAAAAGGATGGTACGGCCGTGCCTCTTTTTACTCGACTTTGCGGGGGCTCTGCCGGGCCCCCAGATATAATGGCCTTTTTTTACAGATTAGAGACAATTTAAAGTAATAGTCGAATACTGCTCCTGAAACTGGCACTCAATAGCTATTAATACTCTAGTAGTACTGTACAGTTAAATTATTATTGTAAATAAATTTATTTTTAGTGTTTGACTCCATAAAAACACAACAATTAATATTATTAAGTACCTACCTAATTATTTGCCATTTTGGTATAATTTAAAGTCATTGTAATCTGGATATACAAACTGGTAAACTACTCTTAGCCACTCAGTTAAGTAGGTCCAGCTTTGAGAAAGAGGTTAATCGTCGAATCCGACTCGGCTGGGCAGCGTTCTACGGCGTATCTTTTCGTCCAATATTCCGCAGTGTCTCGAGACGAGAGTCTTTGACCAGTGTGTGTTGCCAGTGATGATATATGGTAAATAATATTCCAGAGCAAGCTATATTTGGATTAAGATTAGAAATTCGTTAGTAACGTACCTACATATTTATAGTAATTGTGATTAATGGTGTTTTGACTTGTGGATGGATAAATTGACATAATATGTAGTTATTTCCTAATTCCGTTGGAATGAAATGTTATTGTTTAAGTCAAATTATGTTATTGGTTCGCATTTGAAATGCTTTTATAATTTTGCTTCCGGAATTTGCTCAGTATTGCGTGTACCATAATTATTAGAAGTTTTACAAATGGGTCAATCAACCTTTAGTTGTTATGCTCAACAGTGACCTAGGAGACAGCATGTGTTTTGTTTTTTGCAATTACATGCTTAGCAGCTGGATTGAACTCTTGAACAATACTTGTTAAGAGTGACGGAAATATTACCATAGCAACGAGATGCAGAAAAAGTTGACTGATCCAAATAGTCTTCGAGCAACGCAGGCTTCCGAACTTCCCTTGTTGCTCGAAGCAGATAATAGACGAAATGTCCCATTCCAAAAATTAGGGTGACTAATATTTTAGTGATAAATAAACCAATGATAAAATATACGCCTGTTTTTTATTCTCGCTCGCATTTTAATCGTATTCCTGTTTTATGGGGCATGCGGCTGCAAACATGGCCACTAGGTGGCGCCACTAGAGTATGCCACATCTCGATTGATGCACATTTAACTTTAAAAAATATTGTACGTTTAAAATGCCGTTATAAATAATAATTATTATTAAACTTTGTATCTTAGGCTGAGACACTGTCGGTTAATATTTCAAAGCCATTTAAATACAAAAGGTTTTGTTTAGACAGAAGGGTGTCAGTTATATTTTCGTAAACATATACTCGGCCGTTTAGCGCGATAAAATGGATCCAAATGAAAAATACGGACGTCTGACTCTGACACAGCTAAAAGCACTTTTACGGCAACGCGAGCAATCAGTAAACGGACCGCAAAATTAAGGTGGATGTAATGGGAAAAATGAGGAAATTTCTGAAAAAAAAAACTAATTATTAATATATTAGTATGTGTTTCGTAAAATATACGTAATAATAAACATTATCAGCAAATATCAAGTTCATAGGTCTCATCCCAAAGAGAATAATAATCACGAACGAATGTCTTGGCACAAACTCAGTGGCGCCACCTAGTGGCAAAGTTTGGCAGCCGCCAACCCCATTATATTCTCTTTGGGCTGAGACCTATGAACTTGATATTTGGTGATAATGTTTATTATTACGTATATTTTACGGAACACATACTAATACATTAATAATTAGATTTTTTTTCAGAAATTTCCTCATTTTCCCCATTACATCCACCTTAATTTTGCGGTCCGTTTATTGATTGCTCGCGTTGCCGTAAAAGTGCTTTTAGCTGTGTCAGAGTCAGACGTCCGTATTTTTCATTTGGATCCATTTTATCGCGCTAAACGGCCGAGTATATGTTTACGAAAATATAACTGACACCCTTCTGTCTAAACAAAACCTTTTGTATTTAAATGGCTTTGAAATATTAACCGACAGTGTCTCAGCCTAAGATACAAAGTTTAATAATTATTATTATTTATAACGGCATTTTAAACGTACAATATTTTTTAAAGTTAAATGTGCATCAATCGAGATGTGGCATACTCTAGTGGCGCCATCTATGCAGAGCTTTGCGCCGCCTGCCCCATTGATTTTATGTCAAGAATCGACTATTATTTTATTTATTTATTTATTTATTTTGAACCGTGAAATCTTCGAGAAGACAGTACGGTTGCCAGTTTTAGACTATAGGGAAATGAAACACAAATGTATAATAATACGATTCTATATTATAAAAATACATCACAAAGGTATATATTGAGCTTAATTGAAAGTCTTGTATAGAGATATAGAACACGGTACCCCAACAGTTTTGGAGTTGAGATCAACAAGTCAAGATACAATTTTAAGAGACACATACCGCTTTACACAGATAAATAAAAAGTAATGACGTAAATCATAAACATAATTGATTAGTTGTTATACGTTATCTTCATCATATTAATACATCAATATCTGGGCGACCGAGCTTCGCTCGGCGTTTTCTCGGGCATGAGACCTAGCTAGATCGATTGCTCTTCCCCGAATACCCCCACATACCAAATTTCATCAAAATCGTTAGAGCCGTTTCCGAGATCCTCGAAATAAATATATAAATAAATAAATATACAAGAATTGCTCGTTTAAAGATATACATCATACATCATATAAACCACTAGCATTTTTAACCCTTTTCCAGGCCGCACCAACCTACGTAGTTTTATTAAAAACAAAATATATAATTAAAATAGTTATGTATTGGAAATTAATTTAAACGCAAGTAACTTTTCGCCGAAAATCAATTCGATTTAAACCTTAACTTTGGGTATAAAGGTTGAAATTTTAACTACATACATGTGGTCACTACAGGTACTGGAAAAGGGTTAATGTCTGGATACAACGAAAAATGCTTATACAGCGAGTGCGGTTGTAGCCTAACTTAAGACTAGTGTCCTTTGTCCGTAACAACACTTACTTTATATTAATTGTTCATAGATATGTATAAAAATATGTTCGTCCCAGCTAGCACAATGGGTTTTTTGGTCAGATTGTACAAACGTCACTTAAATCATGAACATAAAACTTATCGTGCTAGCTGGGCAGCTATTTATGACTTAATCAACTTTTTCTTGTTGTTATTCTGTTCGTGAGCGAGGAGACAACAGTGACAGTTTCTTAGAAAATATATCAACATGAACTCCTTACGTATTTATAACAAAACCCTTGGAAAGGGTTTACAGTTGTCAGAAAAATTATGCTTGGATCATTGGAATACCACCATATTTCCTGTATAAAATACAATTTTATAGTGACCACAAAGACAAACATTATTTAGAATAAATAACAACAAGCAACATGAAAAAGTTTATTGGCCCTAAGTTAACTTAAGTTTTTATTTAATTACCAATTAGTAACAGTTACTTAAGAAAAGAGCGGTATGTCAGAAAACTGGGATGTGAAGATACACAACAATTTTAAATAACAATCACAAAATATTCTTTGTAACATACATTTTTCTCTCTTTTTTGGTATTGGAGCGAAAGTGACATCAATACTATTTCTAAAAGCATGAAAACATTAATCGACAACTGATGTGAAACTTTTTTATTCAGTTTTGCGTCTAACTGTAAACTGATAAATAACAACAATGATATGTGTTACGCCCAGTAGAAGAGCTCCAATACCATATAGATAATGTTCTTACACATCAATATAATTAGACACAAAAAGACAGTTAATATCAACTTTTCCTTGAAACATTCGATAACTTTGCATTCCGCCTTAATACAAACATGTTGAATGTTCAAAGTTATTGTGCTAGCAACGACCCATTATAATTAAGATGCTATTTTTTACTGTGACCCTTTTTAAGTTTTTTTTCGAAAAATATACCTGACCCACCATTAGCAGGGCTTAGTACAATCATTTTTTGAGGAACATACTTTAAAATAATAATTATGTAAAGTTACTCAGGAGACATTTTAATCTCACCCCGGTGATACCAAGTGTTGCCAGCACAATTAACTAAGTTTATAACAGTATTGAACCAAACTCTTCCAGGCCTGCCTGGACATCAAAGAACTTTTTATGACTCACTGTATATGTTCTAGTAATTTCACAGTACATCTAAAGAGCATTATACCTTTGTTACTAAAGCTCTAGAAAAGAAATGTAAATATATTTATTGACACATTTACATTTCCATCCTATAGCCTAGATAAACACTATACTTCCGTAACCCAATTTGAATAGTTAAAACCAGGGACCACTCTTTTAAACCAGTATAACCACAGGTAATTTTTATTTTCTTCTAAGTTACAGGATATGACTTTTTCGTACCAATTGTCTGCCCCTAGTTGAATCATAACTACCCGATGATGGTGCTTTAACGTAACATTGCACATACCTGTATAATAGTACCTCATATTGCTATCCCATTTCTCTTCCAGTTTCTTCCTGAACCAATTCTAAACATTAAAATTACTGCTATTCAGCAGTTTCTTAGCCTTGGTCAGATCCTCTAGCAAACATCTACCCTTCTCTGTACGCACCAGCTGCTTCTTCGGAAGCAAATTCTTCGACAAATAAGAAATGAGACTATTATATTCCTTCAGTAAATAGAACACTTTCCCATGCTTAGTTTCCATCGGTATCAGTCCGTTAGAGTGCTCAAAGATCACATTAATGACTGCTTTCTGGTTCTTCGATCCTCTGTTCGCTTTGAGCAGGGAGAGTTGAAGATTGTCCAAGTTCCTATGGGCGCTTAGAATCGGTTTTTCGTAGATGTTGTTGTATTGGTTGTTCATGTCTGCGGGGCCAACTATGTACATGACATGGGTGGCAATTTTGAAGGCCTCGGCAGCCCATATGTATGGATCCTGGTCAGAGGTGGATGATATGTCACCATCGTACATTATCTCGAAGCCGAATTCCGCTCGTAGGTAGTTCACGAAGGACGCTACACATTCGGCGTGTAAGCGATTAGCTGGCGAGTATATGACTAAAACTTTAGTCGGAACTGGTATTTCTTGACCTGTAAATTGAACGAAATTGAGTATTTGAACATGCTAGTTGAGTTATGTAATTGGTCTAATACTTTTGTGTTACTCAGGAGACAATCACAAAATTATTTAAAAAAAATACTGCATCCAATATGAATTGGAAAATAATCTATTACAATTATTATTTTGCTGTACCAATTTTCTGTTGTGATCTAAGAGACAGCCCCTGGTAACGAGGCTTTTTTAACATTGGGAACCTAGTAGTCTATGCAAAATACCGCACACTCCAAACTCCTGTCTAGTTTTTTTTGAGCACCAAATTCTGTCAATTATGATTTACAAGTGACTACAGAATAAAAGTTACCCATAGCAAGGCGGTAGTCTCTGCACCAATACCGGCGAAGCACCCGCAGTACTATGTAATAGGCGAACAGTGTGGCCACAATCAAGGCGGAAATACTGGCTATGCAAATGTTCAAGCTGTGGACGTTGTTACCTGCAATATCAAGAAACATATCATCATCAAAATTTAAGAGCTCGGCTCTTGTCGGTGGAGTTGGCGCCAGTTCTCACGGTCCTCGGCCAAGTTCTTTAGGTCCCCGTAAGACTCGACATTTACTTTTTCCTTCAATTGCTGTACAAAGCTTCTCCTCGGTCGACCTCTACCCCTTGATCGTTCAATCCTCAAGAAACATAAACGCCATTATTTAATTAAGTCTTTATTACAACTTGATACAAAGAGACAAGAAATTGTCTTAGGCTCTTTTAGAATGAACATTGAATTTCACTGAAATGTTTCATTCTTTGTGAAACTGAAAATATGTTGTTTGTTCCTGTCTCAGAAGAAATATATGTACTTACTAATTTTGAACCTCGGACTCTCAACCACTTGGCATTTCACCTCCCCAGTCTTACACCCTTCGTGTTGCGGCATCACGACGAAATAATAAGATCCTGGAGTCCCCAACAAACTGTAGTCATATGTCACTTCGTCGGTATAATTCTGCAGTTGTAACACTTGACTCTTGACAATGTCATGGTCCTTCCCGTTGCATTCATTAACAACTTGGATGCGATAGGAGGATACTTTCACTTGTTCCGGTGGCGCCATTATGTGGAGCCGGATTTTGCCAGATAGTATCTCAAGGTAGACAAACGGTTTCCACTCTGATGCGTTGACGGTGCTACCTGAAAGTGTATTAAATATAGGACCGAACAACTATTTCTTTGTGTCTTGTGAATGAGGAGAAAAACAGAATTCGAAATAGTTATAAAAGGGTCAATCAACTTTTCCTTGTTGTTATTCTGTCTCGTCAGCCAGGATACAACAGTAACCGAGTTTCTTAGAAAAAATGCTATAATATGGACTTGCTAGATGCTCAAGAGTTGGCCTATGTCATAATGGATTTATAAGTATCACTAAAAATCATGTTTAGTAGGATTAAAGTCTGTAAAATCACAGTTTTTAAGAGTGACCCAGGAGACTTAACCATGGTAACGAGCGACAAGAAATAGTTGATTGACCCAATAATGTCTAGCCGTTGTCCCCTCACTCACGCAATGGAATAACAACGAAAAAAATACCGACAATATTTTTTTTAAATTTTAATCTTATTAGCGCATCATATTTACTCATACAGAAAAGTCCTGTTCAGCTACATTCTAGCTTAACGTGAGTGACCTATTTCATTATATTTTCATATTTGTTTAGAATGGTGGCATACTTACTCAGCATTTTTTCAGACGGAACATTAAAGTAATACTGCCCTCGGTTAACAACATTGTCATCGGAAGCCTCAAAGTCAAGTATGTGCGATTGACCCACACTATTGAAGCTGTTGGGCCAGTAACAATCATAGTAGAGCACAGACTGGTCATCAATATGAGCTTCGTTTGACAGCACAATGTTCCTGCAGTGGCTTTGTTTGCTTAGTTTCTTGCTTTGCTCTTCGAATCGGAATTTGATTGCTGGAAACGATATTCAATTACTGATATAGTCAAAATAGTCCTTTTAAAGCATTGTTGACACTGTCACTGCCAGATTTAAATCTTGAATACTCCAGCATCTGAGAATAGTTACGTAGCGCCCGCCCGCTAGGCGGGTTCCGTAGTTTCCATACAGTGAAAGTGTTAAATGATATTGCATAAATATATGTAATCATAAAGAAACAATATTGATTAATTTAGTTATTAATAACTGTAGCATTGCTAATAATTATTTGCTACTAAGAGTCAATATAATCCATATAAAAGCAACTTATTTTTGCCTGCTGGAATGATCTCAGCTATAATTCACGTTAAGGCGCAGGGGTGGGCAAGGCATTCTCCATACAAACTCTGTGCACATTTTATTCATAGGTTTTGGCACTAACAAATGTAATATTTTTTTGGATGTAAATATTAGATGCGAAGAAAGTGAAGTGGCAATTTTAAAAAAATGAAAAATGTATAAATAATATCAATGAAAAAAAATTACATCACAAAATAGCTAACAGAAAAATAAGCATACTGACCAAAAACCATAACTTTAATGCAAACACAAACGAAGAATCAAAATCAAAAAAGAAAACGAATCCTGCACAAAGTTTGTATGGCGAGAGCTTGCCCTACCCCTCCTCATAATGTGCCATAGTGAGTGACCTAATGTCTAAAATTGATCCACATTCAAATGAAAAAATCTACAAAAACAACATACTCTTCCACTTGATATTGCTGAATGTGATATTAAGTACAGTGTAGCTTTGGTTGTAGTTTAGCAAGTCCCTTTTGATCTCTCTTGTCAATATGTGTGGTTTCAGCTTCACTCCTCCAATGTGCGCGTTGGAGGTAATCGGGCCAAAGTTCATGCTGTTGCAGCCCTCTCGGTTAAAGTACTCTACGGTGCAGGAGGCATAGTCGTTATTTGACTGACTGAGTACCTGGAAAGAAGAGGTTTAATAAATCAAATTGCGCTAGTCTTGTAGCATTGCGCATTCCTTTTCCTACCTAATATGATTATTATAAATGAAGAATGTCGCAAAGTTTAAAAAAAGCACTTTGAATTCGGTAAATCTGTTACAAATCAGGCCTTATGTATCATAAGTATTTTTCTTTGGATATTATTAGAGTTGTTTTTACTTTGTGTTTTCAGTCCATTTACATATTATTATATTTAGACTATAGAAAATAACTGCTAACAAAATGTTTTGTTAAGAGATCACAGTTTTCTCTAGCTATATTATGCATAAACGTTTCATACTTTCAAATATGTATAATCTTAGTCCAGTTATCTCAATATGACTCATTGCCTGTCTAAGTCAATCATAAAAAATGTCATGATGCAATAGTAAACTTATTATAAAACATACATAATACTTACATACACACTATGTTTTATCAATACACTCGCTTCATAAGTATTTGGATAGTAACTTCAAAGAGGAAAATTAAAGAAGCTTTCGAAGCGTGTATGCCAATTATTAAAATATAAGTTGAACGTCGAAGGTATTTTACTCAATAGAGTATATCAGGAAAATCAATAACGGCAATACTGGACAGGACATATTCTGTAATTTATATTACAAGCAAAAGTAATTCATACTCTTACCTGAGTTGTACATTTCTGAGTTTGATTAACACACAGCGGTCCAGACCCAGAAACATATTGAAAAGAACAAACAGCTAAAAACAAAAACACAAATCGTAAAGCCCGCATATTAACAGTCCGGTTGATAGAGTTTACGGTTATGGCACTTCTTGTCTTTTCATGTTTACGACTCAATTCATTAAATTGATTGTAACCATCGGAATGAACTGAAAATAACTAAAACGTAGTAAAAATTGTTTACACTCCAATACGGAGGCCGAATCGCTACAAAAACAATATGGCGACTGACGAATGACTGATTGACTGAGACTGTTTTTTTTTTAATTTTATCGATCCAAGCCACAGATACACTTAGTTACCGTAAACCGAGGTCAATAGAAATCATGGGGTGAAAAGAGAAATTTTCGGGATTTTTTCACGTTGTCAAAATGCATAGAAAACCACTGTGTTCACACTATCCGACCCGATATCGGTCACATTCCTATACAGTGATTTATCGGTATCAGATCCGATATCAGATAATGTAGACACAGCTTTACTGTACTATGCAATCGATTTGAAGTTAGCCAATTCAAAAAACACCTCTGTATGACATTTGTTTGTTTGACATGCTTGACATCTTTTCATCGTTCGTGTTTTATCTATTTTAATCGTCTTCGATTTTTATTATTTTGTAAGAATAAGTCATAACCCTAAGTTGTACTCATTAAAGCAATACGTATTATAATGAATTACATAGTGGTAAACAATTATCAGCGAAAGTAATAGTGAAGACGCAACGATGACCGTAAGTTGTAGTAGTGTAGTAATTCCGCATATCTTGTTGGTTTCCCTTTAATATATGTTTGTGTATGACAATATTTTTAAATATTTGTGTATACGCTTAGTTGATAATCGTGACTGCTTGTAATTTCACTCATTTGTGAGAGAAGTTATAATAAATTACTTATTGCATATTTATCATATAATAGATTAGGTAGGTATATCGGTACCTCCTCCTTATCTCTGTGAAATCTCGCACATCCTGTTTTGTTTGCGTGAAACACGAAATTCTGAATGTTATATATATCTTTGTATAATTCCAGCACTCCAGGTATGTGTTAAAAATATTATCACACTGGCATTGTTTTCTAATGGTAATGACTATTTTTGATGTAAAGTAAGCCCACTTTACATCAATGAATGGTCATACCACTCCGGGGCATGGTGCTCTTGGCCCTAGGGTAAATACGCCCCTGAAAATTCTAAACTTATGAGTGTTAAGTTTATTTTTTAAATATAAAACTGGGTTAGAGGGATGCTCTTTGGCTGTCTCAATGGCAGTCCATTGAGACACAAGTAAAACACACAGGAAAGTGTTTCAATATCAGTATATTGAAACACTTTCCTCCTTGTTTTGCAATAATGTAAACTGATGTTTGAAACATTAAAGAACAACATCTTCAATATGTTACAAGTCTGTAGTAACTTTTAGTCTGTGTATAGCTTTTGGTATGTGTATAACTTTTGGTCTGTGTTAACTTTTGGGTTTTGTTAGCTATCTATACCTTTGGAAACAAAGTTTAATGGGCTAACAGATTGTAATCTTAATATAATTTTCAATAATCTAATTAACAAAAATCTTTTCTACTTCATCTTCCTTCGTGGGGTTCAAAGTGTGTAGATCTTTAACAGAGTTGCATTTGTTTTGTTTCAATCAATTCCAAAGCAAATCAAACTTACTCTAATTCCTTTCACGGGAGATTAAAATTTCGTTGACATTTTTTTCTTGTATGATGGGCGGCTAGAGGATTTCTGTCTGATGTCTGTCGGGAAAATATACTCAACTATATAGTTGATATTAGATAGAATGGGTTATTTTGGTGTAAATATTCATCTCAAATCATTTCAAAGTCAGTCGGGTCAAGTGCACCAGCAGGGTAAAATGTACTAAACATGCAATGCCTCAAAATCTATATCTTATATTCAATTCTGGCAACAAACTAAAAGAAGGTTAGTTGGTTGCAAGGATGCCATATGTTTTAATGTAATATGTATACATTACGATAGGCACACTTACCCCAATGATGCACTTGCCACAACTGACCCTATACTTTGGCTGAACAACTTGATTGTGATACATTACATTTGAGATCTTGGCAGTAATTTACTTGTACATTTTAACTATTAGTAATATTACTATAGGCAAATATATTTATTTAGTTACTGATAGTTACCACAACCTCACCAATTTAGAAGTTATATTTAACTTGGTGTCGCCGATGTACGGGAACATAACAAAAGATTGTTATGTTTTGTTTTTTCGCTCAACCCAAGGCTAATAGAACAAAAATTATGTTAAATGATGATTAAAAAAGAAAAGAATGGAATAAAATTGATTATTCAATTTAAAAAAAAACTGTGGAATCCTAAGGTTCTCGTTTCTATGACTACCAACCGCACGCGACTGGTAACCGACGCGTGTCCGCGGCCGACAACGTTCCCGAACATAACATCAGGACGTTGTCGGTTGTCGGCCGCACACGTGCGTTGGTTATAGTTGAAATTATTTAAAATGTCTGTTATTTTATAAAACTGACATTGGAATTTGAACATTCTTGCTTAAATAGTAAAATCGCTTTTTGAACGGACTTATTTGATAAAACTCGGCCTGTTCAAATAATTGGTATTTGCAAGTAAGTATACCAGTCGCGTGCGGCGGGTAGTCAATAGTTACAGAAACCAGGGCCCAGCCTCGACTGAGCGGCGGCGGCAGCGGCAGCGTTTTCTCTAATTACTAATACATTGCGTGTGATCCTAACTAACCACAGTGCGTTGTGCGCTTCGACTGTGCAATGAACAACACACTTGCCGCGCCGCAATTCGCGTAGAGTACTTAACTGCAACAATAAATCTTACCAAATTACAACATTCTTAATTGGATACATCAATATAATCATAAATCGAATCTATAGATTAAAAAAAAACAGTTGTCTGAAGATTTGTAGAATGAAAAAATAAACAATTCATTACAACTTTATTTTACAGTTACACACACGTATTAATTGTCACTTCGGGCGACATGTTTCGAACTCTTCGGGAGTTCTTCCTCAGGTGTGCAATCGGCGCGGGTCGCAGACGCACTCATCCTGAGGAAGAACTCCCGAAGAGTTCGAAACATGTCGCCCGAAGTGACAATTAATACGTGAGTTTTAACCGTTTAGTAAAATAAAGTTATAACATGTCTCACGAAAGTTTAAATTCAAAAATTCATTACAATACTAATATTCTTTATTGTTTACCAAAAAGAAAGAAACACAATTAAAAAACATTGTAGACTAAAATAAAATTAATCATAAATATCACTATATAAATTGGGTTGTTTTTTAAATTCTAAGTATAGTACTAAATAATAAGTATTATAACAACGGATCTAATCGCAACAAGTTTTCCCTCTGAGTTGGAAGGTCAGATGGCAGTCGCTTCGTAAAACTAGTTCCTACGCCAACTCTTCTCAACAACCCGGAAAACGCTAGGAGGATGATCAGTACCAATTCATATTATTTTATATAAATAGTGACTGCATAATCCATTTGGTATCTTGTCACTACGATCTTAAAAATTAAATATTGATTTTTTTTATTCAAATAAATTCATAAAGAAGACATCTCTCAAGCTAAACGAAAAATGGTCTAAACTAAACCATATAAATAATAGGGTGGGTCAAAGTCAAAATACAAATCAAATTAGAGTGGCGTCTATTAAGAATTGACAACATTTCATATTTTTAACTACTTTATTTTATGAACTAGTTAGAAAATAGGTAAAAATTTAAGCCACCCGTATTTTTTCTTTTTCAATTTAACTCATTATTTCATACAAAAAAAACACGTTGAAAAGTAGGTCATTCCAAAAGGGCGTAAGTAAAATATGACGTCACATTCCCAACAAGAATCCAGAGCAGCGATTGTCTGTACTCTGTACTAAGGTCTCCCTGAATACAGCGAGGAAGATGACGTCAACTTTCGATTTACAGTAATTTGCGTTTTTTTCCAAAATTAACGGAGAAAAAAATCTAGAAAAATGTTTTTTGTGTACTTCACACGTTTTTACCGAAATGGTTTTCGAATTAAGACTTTTGGAAATTATGAAATATTGTTAATTAGAGGAACAAGAAGACGAATATACAGATATTATATGGGTGTGAAGATGGCTATGGCCCACACAGCCTGTGGGATACCTAACCCTGGATCACTAATCATAGTCACAGTTCTATATATTGTATATTTGTACTTTATATATAAAATACATCAAAATCTAGATTTTATACCATGTTATTAGTGCGCGCCATCCACGAAGGCGCGCCCCTCCACAGCCCAAGCCGTACAACTGCGCATAGATTAGTATGAGATTCGCTGTGGAGGGGCGCGTCGTCGTGGACGGCGCGCACTATATACCAGTAATTTATTATTTTATTAAGGTCTCTATGTTTAATAAAACTGTTACTACTTTTAAAAAAAAGTCCTGGCCATTGGGCACTTGATTTAATATAACTAGCTATTTCCTTTAATAAATCAAATATTGAAGTAGTACAGAACTGAAATGCGAATGTAATTCTTTGACTCCATCTATTAGCCTTTCTTCATTAATAAAAACCCATCAAATATTTCCTATCGATTATTGAAGAACATAAAATGTTCCCTATTACGGGAGGCCATTAAAATATTTTTAATTGTATAAAGTCAGTATTTCTACAGCATTGTGTAGAGTCGTTATTTTTATCAGTGCCAATTTTTGTGATAAAAATGGAGTTACATATTGTAAGACAGTGTTTATATATATACATCGGACAGTATCACGTTTAAAGCAATAATGTATATCTATACTCAATATTATTTGGACAGTAGTCCCACGGTTCCCACCTCTGGCGAGTAGCGAGTACTGTCATATTAATTTTACTATCTTGAGCGAGAAAATAAGAGGTCTAAGAGGACTCGCTGCTCGCCGGCGGTGGGACTAGTGCCTTGAGCTGGCGTAGTTATGTCAAACTAATCTATACATAAAGCAACTTTGCAAGCTTTAAGATCCAAAATTCATTAAGTTTTATAAAAAATTTGGCTAGCACAAAATATCTCGATAAGTATCTAAATATCTCTGTCGCACTTGGGGAACTATCGCAGCCCGCAGCCCTATATGTATAGTGCGAGCGAGATTTTTTATCACTTTATTAGTATAAAGCGGGTATTACACTGTCCTGAATTCAGGACACTTAGAAGGGTTCACTAGTTAGGACGCCTGATTCAAGACAGTGTAATACCCGCTTAAGAGTATTCTTTTATCTGAGGTATAAGATTGGTTTTACACTAACATGATCGCGATTACGTTCGACATAAAGCATTCGTCCCTCTCGCACCTTATAAACTTGCTAGCGCAGGACAAATGCTACACGTACGTCATAAAAGCGATCGTCCAGCTAGAGCTAGGCTGTGTACTGTCCTAGTTAGTCCAGTCTCTGTCATCTAGGTATGCGGTTCGGTTCTCATAAGGAATTATAATGTATTATTTTCTAAATTATTTGTAAAATTAATTGGTGTGGACGTGATACATGCCATCTGACAATAACAACTCAAAGTTCAGTCAACCAATTTAATTTCTGGGTCACTTCTTACTTTGTCACAGTGATATTAGTACGAGATTTCTAGCGGCATTCATGTAGATAGATTTTCACTGTGACAAGGTACGAAGTGGCCCAGAAATCACATTGGTTTCACTACTGGTAGTATAGGTAAATGCGGTAAAACCATATAAATATTACGAATCTTAATGACGAAATTGACAATTATTCACTACTGGTAGCATTTAACCAACTGAGCAAATATAACGAAGGTAATACTAATTTATTTGCTACCTTGAGTGATACGGTTAAATAATATGATAGTATGACGTTAGAAATTGTTAAAATATACTAAATATACGGAATATAATTGATTATTGGAAGTCCCAAGTTATAATTATTGTTCGACTTCACACTCCAATTTATAATAATTGTTAAATAGGAAATAGGTACCTATTTCTTGCGGTCTTCATATTATTTAGAAAATAGAGTCGAATTTATTTTGGTCTAAATTTGAATGAAATAGGAGAAATACTACTTTAAATAAATATCTTACCTATGAATGGTCTAAATTCCATCAAAATAGTATATGCATTCTGTTACAATACTGGGCGGCACGCTGAGTGTGGAGTCGATATTTGTGCTTGTTTTGTGAGCCAAAAATGTTTGTTTACCATTTTTAAATAAATAAAATAAATAATTGTGGACAATCTTACACAAATCAACCTAGTCCCACACTAAGCAAAGCTTGTACTATGGGTACTAAGCGACGATATACATACTTATATAGATAAATAAATACTTAAATACATAGAAAACATCCAAGACCCAAGAACAAATATTCGTGCTCATCACACAAATAAATGCCCCGGCCGGGATTCGAACCCGGGACCTCCAGCTTCGTAGGCAGGGTCACTACCAACTAAGCTAAAGCGGTCGTCGGTTTTATCAATGATAATTAAATATAATGCATTTAAACTGTTTTTAGTGCCGTATATTATGTATTAAACGCATTGCGAAATCTCGACGTTTCTGTGGAGTCTATATCTACCCGCTTGACCACGAGTGCTGATTTGAAAAGGACTCAAAACGTCGGGATGTATTCTATACATAATATACACACAATTAAATCCATTTGAATCGTTTCAGAAAACAAAGACCTACTATAGATAACCTACCAATAACAGTAATTAATTTCATATAAAATTACAAATAATTTGGTAACAAAAGTATGACTTAAGGGCAGGTATCCCCAACGCAAATGTCCCGCTCTAACACGCCTGAGTTTACAATTAACCATCCCGCTCTCTACGCAAGCTCTGCGCGCAGTTTCGTAAATATTTAGCTATAGTCATTAAGCCAATCATTTTATCAAAGCAAACCCTGCGAATTTGTCTATAACTATTTAGGATCTTTAATTGAGTACAAAAACTAAATGTTAAATATCAGTAATATAGCCGTAGTATTGAAAATACATTCCAAAAAGGGTAACTTCGCGATTTTTTTCTATCGAGTGAAATTCATCAGGTCATCTAACTGACAGCGAATTTGACTAGACAATGTCCTTATGTAACACATATATTTTTTTTAGATTTTAAGACACTATATTCTATATCTCAGATGGTTTTTAAAAACCCAAAAGTGGTAATACCCAGCCTTAAGTAATTGGGTCATAAACAGATTTAGGTTCGCGTCTTTCCTGTGGACGTATCAAAAGTTAAGGGGCACAAAGCTTAATTTTGGATTGGTCTAGTAACCCGCATAAACGGCGTCTCCGGTTCTATAAATCCATTTAATAAAATCATAACTCACATGCTCATAAGCCGTTAACTATTGACCACAGGAGAGACGACTTTTGTTTTTGCGAGTGTTTATGACCCAATTAAAGTACTTGATTGTTAAACGCGTAATCCAATACGCGTAAGATACCTACTCCAAATGATGAAATTGTGACCGAACTTGTTTATAAACAAAATTCTTCTCAAGTTTTCACAACGAGACAGCATCCCGATTAGGGTTGTCGATTCACAACGAATTGTTTTGAAATATTACAAAAATGCACGGTGCTTATTTTGGAATGTAATTTTTATACTACTTTCATCTCACGAGCGCGGTTTGGCCATTGTTGTAGTTGTGACAATACGAACACATAGACAACCTGAACTTATAGCTCCTACGCTGACGTCGCTGCAGATTCACACATAGACTGCATGTATAGCTCAACACACAACCATGGCTCACCCGCGCTCGTGATATAAAAGTACTATACAAGATCTGGTTCAAGCGGGTATTACACTGTCCTGTATTCAGGACACTTAGAAGGGTTCGGACCTATACGTTAGAGCGAGATGCTTCAACTCCCCTCCACTAGTCACCTGCAAATTTAGGTGACAAGACGCCTCACTCAAAGATATCTCTTTCCTGCTCTTACAAATATGTAGATGAACTAGAGTCAGATATTTTGAAGCGACTTGTCCTGTGAACCACTTTTAACTGTACAACCAGGCACATTAAGTATTAACGTAGGGAAAGAATAAAAAATAACTCATTAATTTTTAGCACGTACTTTTTACAACACTAATATGCATACTCTAATTTTCCAAAAAACTAGCACACTTACAGCAATTTACTTCTATTTGTGACTTTTATAATAGTTTAAGTGACACAAAACTAACGTAATATACACTTATTACATATATGATATATTATATATATGAAGATCGGTGGCATACAGATTATGTAGTCCATTGAGGTGGTTGTTACACTTACTTATATATATCACGACCGAACTAAATTATGTGTTTACTTTTATACAATAGTTTAATTCAAATTTATCAATATATTAGTATTTGTTGGTAAAATATACGTAATAACAATAGCGTAACTTTAATAAGGAGGTTTAATTCAATAAGTACAACATTTTTTTTCTGAGATAAATCAGATCATTTTATTTTTTTTATTTTCTGACATGATCCATTTTAGAATCATAATTATATCACACGTTTGTCGGTATGCTTATATGTTTTCAACATTTAAGGAGATTCATATCGGCTGAACACGTGTGATAATTAATTAGTTATACGAGTATTTAGGTAATTCAATAGGTACAGCCTTTTTTTCAAGATAATTTTCTTTATTTAATTTCTGACATAATTCATCCATTTTAGAATCATAATTTTAATTTAACATAAGTAACACGTTTGAATTGTCGCTATAGGTAATATGTTTTGAACATTTAAGGAGATTCAAGTCGCATGTCGCAACCTAAATTGATAATTAATTAAGTACTTTTAGTTAATTATTATAGTTTATTTAAAAAAATCGGGTTTATTAAAAAAATATATTAATATCTAACTATCGAATGACGAATGAGCTATGATTATCAATATGCCATTTAATTTCTATGTACTTACCTACAACAGATAACCGGACCGCACCTCTTATCGTAAAAAAACGATTATCTCTTAACCTGTAAAGTAAGGATTGTCACACTGTTTTTCATTTTCCTGACCTAAAGGCCAAAGTGATATAATATTTAAGTCGGGGCATGAAAACGTTTGTCAAATTTTGACTTTATTCAAATCTCAGATTGCGATTGCTTCATGAAATTTACTTTAGCTTTTCCATTCTTAATTTTATTATTAAATATATAAAAAATTTCAAGAACTACATTTAAGGTTATAATTATACAATTTTCTACACTAAAATGTAATTTATACAGGCGTCTCAAAAATAGTGGTGAGTTAGCTAAAAAAAAGATACCCATCTTATAACATCATTTATACTTTGCAGCAAACTTTCCACTTTTTTGACAAACCTATATCTCAACTGTATGTTTTCTTTGTGCATAGAACATTCACTTCCAATTCCACACCAAAAATAACCCGTAATCTGTAAAGTTGTCAACCCTATAACCCGTGATTTAGCTGTGTAGATAACTTTATATGTTGATAACATTTCAGTTTTGGTGGCGGCTCCCTTGGCCGATGACTTGTCTGTGGTCCACTTAACGCCATCGCAAGTGTGTTCATGTCAATGTGTTTTGTTTATATATTGTAATGTGACTCAAAATAATATTGAAAAAAAAACTAAAAAACATTGTGAATGATTAACGAAAAATAAATCGCAGCATATGTAGATAGGTTAGTACAGGGGTCGGCAATTATAGTTTTAAGTGGGGTCCGGATATGCTAGAAAAAAAATTTCAAGGCCCAGAAAAAAAAACTTTTAATGAAATCAGTATGCATGCAGCAAATTTAAAATTATTGGGGGTCCGCGTTTCGACCCCGGTCCGCCTTTTGTTAGTACCTATTTAATAAAGCTTAACTAAAACATGGAGCATTTCATTTCTAGACAAATCAGTACTAAGGAAGAAAAAAAACATCTAGATGAGTTACTTTTTCAAAGGAAAATTGAAGACTGTGTCGTAAATTTTTCGTCACCTGTACGTATTTTATGCTGTAGAGTTTTTGGCGTTTAAAAAAGTACTGATATCCCTAACAGCGATAAGATAAGGGTGCCCTTTAGGTACGGGGCCGTAGTTTCGCCTGGCGACAATCCCTTTTTTTTGTGCAAAAATTTAGAAAAGGAATTCAATCGGCATTTTCTCGGTGAAATTAAAAAGTGATTTGATGATAGGCTTAACGTATAGTTGATCCTGCCATATTCGTGGGTAAACAAGTATGAGAAAATTTTTGTTCCTAGCATCCTCCCGTTACACACGTTACACACGTTGATATTTTTTTGACCCTTGATTGATTTTGACCCTTACAATAAATTAATTAGGCTTTTAATCAAAGGTTAAACAGCAATTTTCAGTTCCATCGCGCTCGCGCATCTCACTGTCTCAAATATCAGATTGCTGCATGGTAGATTTATGGAGATATTAGATAATATATAGATAATATATATATATATATATTTGATATGATGTGATACAAATAATTAATGTTAGATAAGTACCAATAATTATTCATGCATACCGAACGTTCTACGAGCTATCTTTATTGGTTGAATCGTTGTTACACTGACACATTTCCTATTCCGTATTATCTGCAACAGTGTTGTAATGAGTTATGTTATAGAAGTGATCTTGTATTATCTATTCATTATATTACCTACTTGCATGTAATTGGAAACGGGATAAAATGCAAGTGGAAACTGTCTAAATGCCTGTAACTGTATAGTTGTTAAATAATTTTGACCATCTTCTGATTATGAATTAATAATGGACTTGGCAAATTTTGACTAAGACCCCCATACAAAACTTTACAACGCAAAAAAATAATGCATATTTCTCATTTGTAAGTTGTATGTACTTAGTAAATACACATATCTGGCATTTAATACATTAACAGTACATTTCGTTTCGATTGCAATCTAGACTAGACACTTGAAAGTGGATTATATTGTATTGAACACTATTTATCGTGTGATGAACTTAAATAGTACTCAATTCGTATCTTATTTATGGACTTATAGATTTATTTGCGATAATGATATGTATATAAACGATAAACTGCAATTGTTTGTTCTGATTTTCCTTTAATTAGGAAATTATAGGCACAGAAACAACATGCCTTTGCCTAGGAATACATTCAGTTTCACGAGTTTTCCAGTACACTAGCCCTATTGTTTTTGAGTTTAGACACCTCCAAGAAGTCAACCCTTATTAATTATTATTATTTGACTTTTAAATTCGTAGGCGCTACATGGTTGTATTGGTCAACGTATTCGGTATAGCTGAAATATTGCATTGACGTGGCAAAACAATGAGATAGCTGACATTACGCGAATCAGTAAGAATGTATAACAATAAGATGCATATTTCATCCAGTTTACTCAATTACCATTTACCTTTTCTTATGCTCATATTACATAAAAATAAAATATGCCAAATTACAATTAAAATTCCGGAAAATACATTTTTCCTTCCCATCGGTACTGTCAAATTATACGTTAATGAAACTTGGGTAATTAATTAATATCCTTACTATAGGCACTCCGTAGCAAAACGCGTTTAATTTGTTATTTGTTTGTTAAAAACTCACAATCATTTAGCGATACGAGTGGCTGAAAATAAGTGTAAAATCCTGAAATCGATTAATTAATTGTGGTTTTTAAAATGTTCGCAGTTTGATGTATTTACACACAGCTGTTCAGACATCGCCTGAATTTATTGGACTGAAAGTTACAATCGCGACAACGCTCATTGCGTGAACACACTCGCGTCAGCCTCCGTTCGAAAATAAAAAAAATAAAAACAGCCAGTACTCAAATTTATTAAAAATAAAAATGTTCGTCTGGTTATTTAACATTACTGGCCAGTTGTTTCGGCTGTAAATGTTAGCTTTAGTTTTTAATGACCGTCTGCTAAATTGGGCATTTAATTAAATACTGGCCAGTAATTTTCGAATGGAAGCACAATGTACACACCTCTAATACCTGTGCAGGCTGAAGGCAGGGTGATGGGTCGTCGTTTTGTGCTAACACTGGTGATTGGGATCTCAGCAGGATTTAGTTTCGCGTACATACTGTTAACATCGTCAGGAACGACGCCTTACAGGTAACAAAACTATTTTCTTAGCATGTTGCCTGTTGCATGTTTTTTTAACCTTTTGACCAGTTTAACTTTTTTTCTGTACTATGATTACACATTTCACTGATCATCCGTGAGCCTTATTGCCACACGATCAATGCCACGGCAAAATTGTTGGGCTGTTTTAACCATTTAATTACCTGTACTTAAATGGTTAAACGATTCTCAACAGTTCTCAAATTAATTTATTAAGGTTTAAAGGTTAAAAATTATTTTTCTTGTCTTTGCTACCTAATGGTATAATAGCGAAACAGTTTAACTGCATAGCTGTGAATGTTTAGCTTATATCACGCTACCATAGTAAATAAATAGAAGAACATAGTTAAATCAGCTATAACACTTATTAGTATGATAAATGAAATCAACACTATCAACGGACACAAATTTGGAGGTGGCCATTTATAAACTTTATTGCATTCAGTTACGGTCTAAAAACGATTGCCAGTAGTGTCATCAATTGTACTGTATTAAATTATGACAAGGTCGCATAAATATAGGAAGATTCTCCCAGTTTGTCCTCCTGATAAGCTCCTGTTTATAACAAAGAAAGTTATGTACTTATTTTTCACATTGAACGTTTCTCATTAAGCTTAACCTTTTCGACGCCAACGACATATATATGCGCACTATCATATAGCATAACGCATATATCCGTCAAGGCGTGTAATGCAATATCAACCTACATGCATTTCTATAGGGTTCAACATCTTTTGACATTCCCATGGCGTCTGAGTGACAGCGTTTCTGTTTGACAGAGCGCTGAAAAGGTTAATACTATTTAATAATCATAATTATTTGTATGTACAAGACCAACCAAAAATAAGTTCGGGTAAACTCCCTCTCACATACGTGATACATCTGAACGAAAAAGGTACTCTGAAACATCTGGCCCCGCATTATAAAGCATCTGTCACTTTCTACCAAGTGGTATCAGAAAGTGACAGATGTTTTATCTTGTCGTCTATCACGCGATAAACGTGACCACGACTGAACCCTTTCCGGCAATAAAGTGTGTGTTCAGATATTTTTGTACACCCCGAAGTATACATATAATCTGATGGCACCTGTGCTCCATTCAAAATGTATTTATTTTTGAATTTAGGCATATTACATGCTCCTATGAATGGCAAAAAACTACCACCCTCCGCAAATTATAACTTATTTTAACATTAGACTAGTAAAAGCGAAACGGGTCGGTAACACAATCCTAATCTAATGGTAATTTTAGAAATGAGATCAAAAAGTACACCTCAGTTTTTTTTTCAATGCACAATTTCATACGTGAGTAAAAAACAGGCGGGGACACCCACCGCGTGATTGCTATGAATGCAAGTCTATAGTGGTATAGTTCGTACACAACTCTAATACCAAATTCTGTCAAACGAACGCAAGCAAAACTCGACTTAGAGCTCTGACTGTAACTTAGATTTTTGCTTGCGTTTATTTGACAGCACTTGGCCTTACAGTTTTGTACGAACTACATCCCCGCTCGCACTGCGGAAACCGTCCGGAAACCGCATCAGTGTGGCAAACGCCTAAGTATTCGTGCGTCGCATTTTGCGTTAAAGTTATTTCTTTTATTAGGTGCTAAAACATACTGCGAATTGCGATCAAAAACTATCATGTAAATGTAAATTATTATAAAATATACTAGGGCAAATTTTATGGGTAACATAATAAGCAGTAAATATTCATTTTAATCTTCGCACGTGGTTAAAATATGCCTTATTTTGTTAAAGCATGCAGTAATTTAAACTGCGTTACACCGACCCAGAGAACTGCCAGAGATAAGTCGTAATATATGTATGTTTGTATTACTTTATTGTACACAAAAATTACAAAAAATACAAACAAATTAGGACATTTTGGTACAAAGGCATATAAGTAGTAAATGTAAGGTATTTGGGTGGATTCCGGTCTACGGTCTATAAAAGGTTACAGGCTACAGAACAAAGAATAGTACCTACGTACGAGTATGTACCTACAGAAGGACAGAAGGTCCTCTGTGTAACATAACTAACATTTGACGGGGAGATAAATCATGAATGACATTCTTTTCTACCGAATAGCACGCTCTCTTTCGTCTAGTTATATCGTCAGGTTTGCGTGTCATCGTGCTGGTGGTTCAGTCAGCTGCAAAAAGATATAGGTACACGATGTCTGTCCAAAGATAACTTCACTATTTAGACTGTATTAACCGTTAATAAGTTTCCTAAAACGAATACGATAAAAAACATCATTTAATTCAAAAAAATACGACGACCGCTTTAGCTTAGTTGGTAGTGACCCTGCCTACGAAGCTAGAGGTCCCGGGTTCGAATCCCGGCCGGGGCATTTATTTGTGTGATGAGCACGAATATTTGTTCTTGGGTCTTGGATGTTTTCTATGTATTTAAGTATATATTTATCTATATATAAGTATGTATATCGTCGCCTAGTACCCATAGTACAAGCTTTGCTTAGTTTGGGACTAGGTTGATTTGTGTAAGATTGTCCAAAAATATTTTTTTTTTATATATAATAATATAAATGATAGACGACAAGATAAAGGATCTGTCACTTTCTGATACCACTCGATAGCGAGTGACAAGGTGCTTTGTCTTCTCGTTTATAGCGCTATCACGCGAGACGCACACCATCATGATGAGACGGGGGTCTACAGGGATGTAGTGGAGAAAAGCCGGGATGTATACGAATACGAAACCATTTTTGTAAATATGAAATATGAAAACAGCTCTAGTGGGGCAAAAGGCTCAAGTGGGACTGGGCCGGCCACGTCTGTCGCATGCACCCGGATAGGTGGCCTAATGCATCTGCCAAGTGGGTGCCAAATGACGGACGCCGCAGACGGGGCAGACGGAGATGGCGGGGTGATCTGGACGTATTTGTCTCCAACTGGGAGGAAGAGGCTCTGGATAGGTACGTCTGGACAACATGGGGAGAGGCCTTTGCCCAGCAGTGGGACACATAATAGGCTATTTAAATAGTACATTACTTACCAAGGGCGATAAAACAAAGAATGTCTCAGATCGCAGGTATTTTACGCCCGAGCCGAAGGCAACGGCGATAAATATTCGATCTGAGGCTTTCTTTATTATCGCCCGTGGTAAGTACAAAATTTTATGTCACCCCCTGGCCAGGAAGTGGGGTTTTTCGCGCGCGGAGCGTGCGATAATGGCCACTTTATGGCCAGGTGAGACATAAAAAAATTAAAACGCAGCTTCGCACATCGCGTTGGATAAGGTTGACCTTAAAGCCGTCGTACGCCTTTTAACTTACTTATACCTACTACTACTATTGTCAAAAGTATGTTGGAGAGATAAGGCATGCACTACTTACTATGTCATACGTCCGAATCACTTGTTTATAATGTATTTGCAGCGTGCAATAAAAATAAGTACGCCATTTGCGTGTTATATTTTATTCCAATGATAGGTATGTAGCGTTTAGATCTTTCATTGTATCTATTGTTGTTTAATACATCATTATTACAAAGATCCTACTATAGAAACGCGGATATATGGCTGATAAGCAAATACGTTCACACATTGCATTGGGATTAATAATTCCCACCAACACTTCCCAACAATACTTAATTTTAGGTTTTGGTTTGGCATCGGATGCTACTCAATTCAACAGATATACTCTTTCGCAATCGTAAGAATTTTTTGACTTTTATATCTGACCAAGCTGGCATTAAGATATTCCATTATAACCATTAATTTACTGACGTACATGAAATTTCATACATCTGGATGTTATCCATAAATCTGAAAAACGAGATTTCTTACGTAAATGGGAAGATAAGTGGAATCAACCGCAAAAAAATGTCATTTTCCCATATGCAACGTAAAGTTCAAGCATGTTTGAAAATCAGTCGAGCACAATGTTTAAACTAAGCATCAACCTAGTTAGTTAAAATTCAATTCTATAAGAAAGCATTTTCACAAAGAATTTCGAAATTTAATAAATCTCAGTCTCTCAGTCTTGACGAGTTAATAATTAATGTGATTGTTGCTATTATACAGAACTATAACAAGAATTTATCAGTTCTTTAAACACTCAACAGATAAGCTATGTCTTAGTATTTAAAGAATTGATAGATTACTTAGTATATGACTATAGCAAGAATCTATCAATTCTTTATAAATATACTCGAAAGAATTACAAACAATCACAATACGGTATTTTACTCATAGTCAAATCAGCAACTTTTTATTAAATGTCAACGCTCTGTTATAGATTGAAGTTTGTAAGGACATACTGTCTTAGTGACGTCACTAAGACAGTATGAATTGGTTTGTTCAAATCAGCGTCCTTTTTAATTCTTTATGCTTATAAAATCTTTCAATTAGCTAAAATAAATTAATAATTGATGTTTTCCGAGTATTTTCGTTAGATCTTTTATTAGTCAAGTAAACAATAATTTATTTTTACCTTTATTTAATACCCTATTCACATGTATCATCAACCCGTCAAGTTAAGAGGCCTTACAAGTTTTTATATTTTGACTTTTAATTTTGACACTTCCTTTTGTCATATTCTTTCATCTGATACTCGTGTTTTTCAAATAATATATGAGGGTGGTTGACCCAAATATTTTTTTTTGTGGACAATATTACACAAATCAACCTAGTCCCAAACTAAGCAAAGCTTGTACTATGGGTACTAAGCGACGATATACATACTTATATAGATAAATATGAGATACTTAAATACATAGAAAACATCCAAGACCCAAGAACAAATATTCGTGCTCATCACATAAATAAATGCCCCGGCCGGGATTCGAACCCGGGACCTCCAGCTTCGTAGGCAGGGTCACTACCAACTAAGCTAAAGCGGTCGTCCAAAAAAGTTAATATTTAAAGGGCCAGTCCAGGTTTCAGATTGCCAACCCCGTTGTGACTTATCAATCTACATATATATTATCTAACATGCGATGTATGTCATTATCGAATAACAGATGGGTCCGGATAGTCCGGCTCTCCGCCTATAACAGATCTTTATAAAATCCATCCTGAGATTCCTATCTATTTTTAAATTTAGAAATTCCTTGTGAAAAGTGTTCTTTAATTTTCATGAAAGCTTATACCTCCTACGTAACCTACCTAGGTATATGTAAAATATGCCGCTCACCTAGGTCAAAGAATTAAGTGTTACTAATCTTTAATGTGATTTGAACAAACGGTTTTTAATAATCAGAAATCGTAAATCGTTTTCTTTGAAGCATACTGTAGTTAATTGAATTGGCATTAGAGTTAATAACATTGATATTACAATTGGTTTTATGATTTATGATTGATTTTGACGAATTTACCATATCGATTTGAATTTTCTATATCGATCCAGTTAAGTCAGCTATGTTTTAATCGATACAAAACAAATTTACGATGCAAATTACAGATCTACATGCTTAAAATAAAAATATAACTGATAAAAATTGGAAATATACATGCGGCATTCTGCTGCCTTACTAATTTCTACTAGTTCTACTCTCATCTAATCTACTCAAGGGGCCAGATCCCTCAAGGAGATAATTACGCATTTGTACTTTCAACTTTTCGCTTTTGTTCATAGTTTCTTTTTTCTACAGTCAAGAGTTATACTACTGATCGTGAGACCAGTGTGGCGTGTGTTGAGCGTCCAGTGTCTCACCAGCGCCCACGCATCGACAACGCGATGTCTGTAACGTCTTTCGAACGTAGGCGTATTTCCTATCTCGAGGGTGGTGCGACGTGTTATCGGATAGCGGGGCGAGGGGTTTGTGTTGTGCACTTTTCGTCACAGTCGCAGTGACGCTGCGTAAGCGCTGGTGAGACGCTGACGCTCGATAAACGCCGCTGGCGTTGCGACGGCGCTGGCAGGATGCTGACGCTCAAAAACGATAGTGTAGGGGTATCTCTTAACGAAAACCGTGCGATTACAGACGGTTTGTTGCAATGTCCTTATTGAGTTTTGGTTATCAACCGACAATATCTTCATATCTCGAAGCTGGACGTGCAAAGCACAAGGCCAGTTGTTACAGAGAAATGTATCTGTTGGTTTATTGTTACTTTGTATTCATGTCACTAAATGATATCCATATCATCGTATGTATTGTATTGTAATCTCTGACACGTAAAAGAGCGCTTGAGGCAAACTTGCAGAATAAATGTTTGATTTTTTTGTAGACTAGCAAGAACTTGAGTGCAATTTTTAGTGAAATTTCATTGCATTGCTGGGTTTGATCGTATACATCTTACCTTGGTAGCCAGCAGCCCCCAATGTAATGGAACTTGCAAGTTCATGAAAATGTTAATCAGCCTTAACATCCGACCTTATTAACACATAATTTTTCGCATTTATCAGTTTATTACTCATAAAACTACCTATCTTTTTGTGACCTGTTTATCCCTATGTCCAACGATTCGTGTCGAAATAATAGAAACGTTTATTTAGCCTGGTATGCAGTTGCATACGCATTGAAAGTCACCAGAGTTATTACAGCTGTACAAAGTTACGCTGTATTTTCTACGTCTGAAAACTATATGATGGGGCCTAATTAGGTTGAAAAATACGCATTATTATGACATGGTAATGAGGGTGAAATAGAGGTGTCATGCTAGCTTTTTATGTCTGGCATAGAGCATTCGTTATGTATGTACGTTATAGTACATTACTTAACAAGGGCGGTAAAACAAAGAATGTCTCAGATCGCAGGTATTTGACAATACATACACATAAATATGCGATCTGAGGCTTTCTTTATTATCGCCCGTGTTAAGTACAAAATTTTATGTCACCCCCTGGCCAGGAAGTGGGATTTCCCGCGCACGGAGCGTGCGGTAATTGCCGCTTTATGGCCAGGTGTGACATAAAGTATTTTACGATTTTTGCTGTAGTTTATATCGATTCAAAGTTGTAAACCTCTTATTTGCCTATCCCGTAGAAGAAGCTTTTTTATGTTTTTTATTGTTTATTACAATGCATACCTAAGGGTACAACGTTTTGTAAAAAGAATGTATTTTATGCCACACCTGGCCATAAAGTGGCAATTACCGCACGCTCCGCACGCGGTAAATCCCACTTCCTGGCCAGGGGGTGACATAAAATTTTGTACTTAACACGGGCGGTAAAAAAGAAAGCCTCAGATCGCATATTTATCGCCCTTGCCTTCGGCTCGGGCGTCAAATACCTGCGATCTGAGACATTCTTCGTTTTACCGCCCTTGTTAAGTAATGTACTATTTCGCGTTATCGAATCGCTTAATGTATGTCAGAAGTCAGATGTTTATTGTTTGCGCTAAGAATGTCACAGCTACCTATGTGTTTGTGTTGCAAGTATTCGAAATGCTTTCTTTTTCAGCGTTTTAGAGGTATTCTTGTTATTTAAAAAACAAAGGAACTTAAACCTTTGTTTTTTAAATTATTGATTTTTTGCTGAAAAGTTTGACTTATTATGCCTAATCTCATTTGACATTTGTGTTTGTTCGATTGGTTTAAACCCGCTTTAGTTTTGAATAGAAATACCTATGATTGTGGGTCTGTCTTGTTCGTCTATTATTAAGTCGGTGAGAGTATTCAATGAAAATAATACACTCAAGCAAGACACGGCCGACTTAGTATATAATATATGTCTAGACGAAGATGTATTATTTTATATGCATGTGACCTTATAAATGTACAATATTAAAAAAAATAGAGTGCGCCAGGATTGGTAAATTCGTTCAATTCATTTTCGTCCAGTTGTTATGAAACTTTGTGGCCACGGACATTTAGTTTTCATTATATGTTATCAGGTTATAAGTTATCGAACTGGGTTTTTACTAATAACCAATTAGGCTTGAGTGCCCATTAAATAATCATGCTTCTTATAAATTTATTAGATTTGCACGCTGTTTCTCTGGTAGATTTGTGGATTTTTATGAATGTTTAATTTGTTGAGTCTCAGACATATTGAAATATATAAATCAACGGGTCATTCATGTCTGTAAGAGAACTAGCCGCGACGGCCTCCACTGCCGTGGCGGCTAGTCCTCATGATTAAGGACCATGTATTAGTCCGAAACATGTCGAGCGATATTCAACGTTAAAACGTGCGTGATCCATTTCTTATATTTGAATTTAATGTGATTGTATTCGGTTTTAAGTTTGACTTTTTTTATATTTTTAAGTACCATGTAAGTGATTGGTGATTGGACCTACACATAAAAAATATTACGGTACCTAGAATAAAATCCAATTTGAAAATGTACGCCCTCCTAGACGTTGTTTCTGAGTATAGGGCATGTCCGTTGTCCGACCTAGGTCGGGCCTATCTGAGTTTCTTGCTTGACTCATCTGAGCCGGGCTAGGTTTAGTGGATCTTTATACCTCAAACCACTTCAAAGGGCAGAATTGTTTCAAATTTGTCCATTCAAAAGCGAATATATCACCCCAGCAAGAACACTCAAAATCGAATGACAGCTACATAATATCGTACATTACAGGGACTTCGACAAGCACCCAATTATGGACGTCCAAGATCACCGGCCGGACGAACCGGCCCACCGGGACGAGGACCGGACGGAGGCGGATGAGATGGCCCGGAAGGTCCGGGTGTTGTGCTGGATCATGACCCAGCCGAGCAGCCATGAAACGAAGGCGCGCCATGTCAAGGCGACCTGGGGAAAGAGATGCAACAAGCTCATATTTATGAGCTCTGGGGCTGGTGAGTTTAAATTGGGTCTTACCACTGTTAAAAGCACTGTTTTTATGCGAGTTAAATTTATATTACAATAAAATGCAGACTTTGCTTGTGTATCGTTACTGTATTATAGAAGAAGTAATCTGACAAAATATCATAGACAGAAACCTAAAAAGGTTGATGTTGCATGGAGATCGCAACATATTCCACCAACAGGAAACAAATAAACTTAACATAAATAGTTTATAAACCATATTAAATCAACATGGGTCCAAGCTTACTTTACATCACATAGTTTTAATATCTAAAGCGGACTGTAATCTTTTAAGGTTTATTTTTGTTAATAATTAATTAAATTCTTATTAAAAACTTAATAAGCCACTATATGACTAAGATCACTAGGACAGTATGTTTTAACAACAATTAGTTATACTAGTAATTATATGAACATAAGCTATGTAAACATTTCACATAAACATAAGTATTATAAAATTATAAACATGCATGAAATTCGCATACATTTAAGAGGCATGTTTAAATACCAAGATTATTTCACATGGTACCATAACTAAACACGTGAAAAATAAAATTAATTAAACTTCCTTTAGGTATAAATTGTTAATCTAAAGGTAAAACACAAACTTTAGTAATGGAAGTTGTATGAACTTTGCCATTAGCTTTTTTAACTTCTAGCGCTCTGACCTTACCATCATGTCCTGGAAAGGTTTTAGTTACTCTAGCCATCGGCCAAGTCATGGGCGGAGTGTCCAGCTCACGTAAAATAACAAGTGAACCCTCCTTTATATTCGGTACAGAAGTCTTCCATTTAGGACGATTTTGTAGTACATTCAAGTATTGTTTCGACCAATATCGCCAAAAGTGTTGCTGCAATGCAGTGCATCTTCGCCAAAACTTTAATCTGTTTTCAGGTAAGTTAGTAATATCCTGTTCAGGATAGCAAGTTAGGGACGCACCAGTAAGAAAATGTGCTGGACTTAAGAATGACATATCTTCAATATCTGACGACATTGGCGTTATTGGTCTGGAATTCAAGATACCTTCTATCTGAACTAACACAGTGTATAGTTCTTCATATGTTAAAACATGAGAACACAATACTCTTTTTAAGTGGTATTTAACACTTTTTACAGCGGCCTCCCATAGAGCACCAAATACCGGCGAATAACTCGGTATGAAATGAAATGTTGTTCCTAACTTCGCAGTTACATTCTGAACTTGCATTTGATGACATTTATTATTGTTTAATTTATAGAGTTCAGATAACTGTGTGCTTGCTGACTTGAATGTGGCTGCATTGTCACAAAATACCTCAGTTGGAACATTGCGTCTTGAGATGAATCGCTTGAAACTAGCCAAGAAAGTATCTGTTGTCAAGTCTGAAACCAACTCTAAGTGTATGGCCTTTGTGACAAAGCATACGTACACAGCAATATAACCTTTCGTGGTAACAACACCTCGGACTCTTGATTGCTTTATCATTATTGGTCCCGCGAAATCTATTCCGACCTTAGCAAACACACGGTCAATATTGACTCTACCAGCGGGCAGTGAACCCATCAGCTGTTTAGCTGTGACACCTTTTAATCTAAAACAAGTTAGGCACTTATTGACAAACTTTTTTACTAATCTTAAACCATTAACTATCCAATAGCGCTGGCTTAAGCTGCTGAGTACTTCTTTTTGACTGGCATGCAATAATTTTAAGTGCTCATTTTCAATAATGAGACAAGTTACCCTAGACTCTTTCGGTAAGATAATCTGGTGTCTTTGACTGTAAGGTAAGGACGAGTGCTGCAATCGGCCACCTACTCTGAACATGCCGTGAGCATCAATGAAGGGGTTGACAGATTGTAGGTATGACGCTACTTGCCTACCTGCTCTCAAAGACGCTAACTCTTTCTCGAAGTACTTTGCCTGTTCTTCCTTTATAAAGAAATGCAACGCTTGGCTTGCCTCGCTAAATGAAACGAAGTTAAGTTTTGTTTTTTGAGAACCTGGCCTAGCATTTCTACAAAATCTTTGTATATAAGCGAGTACGTTGACCGCTTTGTTAATATTAGAATATCTATCTAGCAAATCATTCGCAAGTGATACCGCTCCTTGTGACGCCACACACACCAACCTGGCACTGTCTGCACGTTTGACTTCTGGTAAGTCCTTAGGTACATTATAATTACAATCAAGAAATTTGTAATCTGGATTCGACATACATGCCGGTCCATACCACCACAATTGATTGTTTTGCAGTTCACTTGGGCTTACGCCCCTGCTCAAACAATCAGCAGGGTTGAGGTCGGTTTTTATATACAACCATTGAAAACCTTTTGTGTATTGATTTAGTAATTTGACTCTATTCGCAACATAAGCGTTTAGTTTAGTTGGATCCGTTTTTTGCCATGCCAATACCACTTGAGAATCACTGAAAAGATGCACACTTTCAATAGGAATCTTTTTAGATAATGTATTGTATGCTCTTAGGCATAATTTTGCCATCAAAAGTGATGCGTTCAATTCTAATCGAGGCACAGACAACTTTTTATCCTTGGGCGCTATCCGTGACTTTGAGCACAGCAGCGACATTGTAACCTTGCCTTGCTTGTCAGTGATTCTTAAGTATATTGCTGTTCCAAAAGCACAAATAGAAGCATCTGAAAATGCTACAATCTGAGCAGATTGAAAATCGTCTACCGTAACTTCTCGTTTGATTTTAATTTCTTTCATAGCTATTAAATCATTATAAAATTGAAGCCACTCCTTTTGCAACACTGGTGGGGGCATAGAGTCCCAAGCCGTAGCCGATTCCCAAAATTTCTGCATAATGATTTTGGCTTGAACAAAAACGGGTCCAGCGACACCTAGTGGATCATAAAATTGGCTTATAAAACTCAATATTTATTTCTTTTGTTTTAATCGGGTGAGTACGGCCTTCCTTGCACCTCGGCACGCGACGAGATGTCTGCGCTCTTCATCAGGTGTCCTTGGAGGCGACATTGCTGATATTGATAGCTATATAACTGCTACTTAAACAAACACCATATAAAATCAATATTTTTTACAAAATATGTAAAATTTGTAAAATGTCACTTCAAAACTCGTGTCGATTTCAAGTTGACTTTTCCTTCTTGAACTCACATTATATTAGCCGGCGAAGGACCATGTTAAAAGCACTGTTTTTATGCGAGTTAAATTTATATTACAATAAAATGCAGACTTTGCTTGTGTATCGTTACTGTATTATAGAAGAAGTAATCTGACAAAATATCATAGACAGAAACCTAAAAAGGTTGATGTTGCATGGAGATCGCAACAACCACTACATTTGCGACATTTTTTTTTTTGTGATACAATGATATATATATCCTGAACCTGAAAACTGTTGCAAGACCTCGGGGGTCTACGATGGTCACGGTTACTGACGACAAAAGACAAGATAAAGCATCTGTCATTTTCTGATGCCATTCCATAGAAAGTGTCAGATTGTCGTTTATTGTCGAGCAAGAAGTTTAGATACATACTGGAGGTTGCGTGCCGAATATATTCGTTTGAAGCTAGAAAATATGACACATGACGTCATGTATTAGAATGAAAGAGATACAAGATAACGGTGACGTCATATGTGTCATATTTTCTAGCTTCAAACGAATGTTCGGCATGCAACCTCCAGTATGTATCCAAACTTCTTATTGTCGATAAACGTGACCGACCAAAACATCATAGTTTTTTGACAGCTCTCGAGTGAAAAGTCGAGCGTTCGACACTCAAAAATCGGCCCCCTGGACTGTAAATGGAGCCTTACCATGGAGAATTAAAATGTCCCAACCCCTTTACCTCCTATGGTGATTTTGTTTATAAATATTTTACAAAAACTACCCAATTCATTTCAGACGAAAATCTCCCGGCGGTTGAGCTTCCGGTCTCTGAAGGGCGCGACTATCTCTGGGCCAAAACTAAGGAGGCATTTAGATACGTGTACGAACATCACAGGAGGGACGCTGACTGGTTCATGAAGGCAGATGATGACACGTAAGTGAAGCACTAAATAAGTTTTTAGGGTTCCGTACCCAAAGGGTAAAACGGGACTCTATTACTAAGACTCCGCTGTCCGTCTCTCACCAGGTTGTATCTCAAGAACCGTGATAGTTAGACAGTTGAAATTTTCACAGATATTGACATTGATGTATGATGACACATATTTCTATTGCCACTATGACAACAAATACTAAAAAAACAGAATAGAATAAATATTTAAGGAGGCTCCCATACAACAGACATGATTTTTTGCCGTTCTTATAGATAATGGTACGGAACCCTTTGTGTGCAAGTCCGACTCGCACTTGGTTGTTTTTTTTTAATCTAGATAGGTTTGCGCTTGACCGCAAATCACCTGGGCCTGTACTCCGAAATTCCAAATCCGTACTTCGTACAGTGCCGTTCCTTTCACTCATATAATGTATACCACAAGAGTGAACGGCACGATAAGACAGTCGGATTTCGAATTTTAGAGTAGACCCTGGTAAGCTATTCAAGCGATATTATGGTCTTGGATGGAACGCGCTAAGTAATGGTTTTTGCGCATAGAAGGTCCACTTTCTAACAAAGCCGACAAATAATCCGAATCACGCCTTCGTTTTTAGTCGCATAACACGCGTCTTCCGAATCGCTAGGGCTATCAAATTTGTAAGTTAAATATGCCACCCAGCTAATAGCTCATTTGCTAGGGTCTAATGGTAGTAGTATAATAGATCTTTCCGTTATGTGCGATTGAGTTACAAACATCCAACGTCACATTTAGAATACCTAATTATTTTTGTATATTTTCAGGTACGTGGTAGTAGAGAATTTGCGGTACATGTTGTCGGAATACAACAGTAATGACCCAGTTTACTTCGGCTGCCGATTCAAGCCTTTTGCCAAACAGGTTAGTAGTTATTAAGGGGCCTTAAGGGATGATTTCCGGGATAAAAAGTATTCTATGCCTTTCCCCGGAACTCAAACTATCTCCATACGAAATTTTATCCAAATCGGTTCAGCGGTTTAAGCGTGAATAGGTAACAGACACACTTTCGCATTTATAATATTACTAGTTTTTTCCCGCGACTTCGTCCGCGTGGAACTCGTTTATCGCGATAGAATTTAATTGCTATTTTTTATATCACGCGCTTACCTAGTTACTGCTCTGAAATTTAATGTAAATCGGTTCAGCCGTTTAAGCGTGAAGAGGTAACAGAGAGACAGACACATTTTCGCATTTATAATATTAAGTATATATAGATTAGTATGGATTATTTGGTTGCTGTCTATGGCAGCAGTCGTTAAGCCGAGTTGGAGGCCTTCGGGCGGTTTGAGAACTTCTAACAGTCAAGTTGCCCACTCACTTGGCAAAGCCTAATCCCAATAAGGTCTAGTTTCCCCTCGGGGTTGGAAGGTCAGATGGCAGTCGCTTTCGTAAAAACTAGTGCCTACGCCAAATCTTGGGATTAGGTAACGGACCCCAGGCATCCTTCAGGATGCAACTGTACTGGGATAACGCTAGGAGGATGATGATGAGATTAGTATGGATTATGAATTGAACCTTTCTTTTACTTGTATTTATTTTCTTGTAAACCTGTACATATATTGTTTTAACCTGTTATTCATAATCCTCCTAGTGTTATCCCAGTACAGTTGCATAGACACTAGTTTTTACGGAAGCGACTGCCATCTGACCTTCCAACCCGAGGGGAAACTAGACAGTATTGGAATTAGACTTTTCAAGTGAGTGGGCAACTTTTTTATCTCACGAGCGTGGGTGAGCCATGTTTGTATGTTGAGCTATACCGTACATGCACATTGCCTATGTGTGCGTCAGCGTAGGATCTATCAGTTCACGTTGTCAATGTGCTCTATACGAGCACATGTCACAACTACAACAATGGCCGACCTGCGTTCGTGAGATGAATAGTACAGTACTGCAGAGACCAGTAAGTAAGCTATCCTGGACGGGTATGAGTTAGCCGGCCGAGCCGAAGGCGAGGTCCGGCTATAATACGAGGCCAGGATGGCACTTACGGTCGAGGCATGTATAGTGCTTTTCTCAAAAATGAAACAAATTGTATGAAAGGAGCGCTCGTGGCCCAGCGGCGCCTGCGTACCGCTTGCGGTATCTAAGGTTAAGCAACGTGGGCAGCGGTCAGGACTTGGATGGGTGACCGCTTTGAGTGGTTACTAACTGAGCGCTCCCGTGCTTTGGTAGGCAGTTAAGCCGTTGATCCCGGTTGCTGTCTATGGCAGCAGTCGTTAAACCAAGTTGGAGGCCTTCGGGCGGTTTGAGAACTTCTAACAGTCAAGTTGCCCACTCACTTGACAAAGCCTAATCCCAATAAGGTCTAGTTTCCCCTCGGGGTTGGAAGGTCAGATGGCAGTCGCTTCCGTAAAAACTAGTGCCTACGCTAAATCTTGGGATTAGGTAGCGGACCCCAGGCATCCTTCAGGATGCAACTGTACTGGGATAACGCTAGGAGGATGATGATGAGACAAATTGTATGAATAACAATAATAAATAATTTTCGCCTCGATCGTTCTAAAATCATAGTTAAAGAACCAGCTGTGGGCTGGCGCGCCGCCAGCTTCAAACTTATGATATGTAATGGGATTTACATACTTACTTCCTGAACAGTAGGTGTTACTTCCTGGACACTTCTTGCAACTGTCCAGGATGACCCACTTTCGGATACTATCTTCACAGATGCTATGACAACATTACATACTATTTTTGAGAAAAAGTACTATAGTTGTTTTAACCCGCTATTGTGTACAACTTTGAACCTTACCGCGATACAAATAAGCTCCATTCTCCAGGGCTACATGAGCGGCGGCGCGGGCTACGTGCTGAGCCGCGAGGCGCTCGACCGGTTCATCAACAAGGGGCTGCCGTCGCCGCATCTGTGCAAAGCGAACGAACACGGCGCCGAGGACGCTGAGATGGGTATGACATACATTACATTATCAACACAGACACATATAGTCCCTATTCGTCCCGGTACCGTCGCATATCAAAATTCAAATTCAAAATTCAAACATTTATTCTGCAAATGGACGACCGCTTTAGCTTAGTTGATAGTGACCCTGCCTACGAAGCTGGAGGTCCTGGGTTCGAACTCCGGCCGGGGCATTTATTTGTGTGATGAGCACGAATATTCGTTCTTGGGGTCTTTGGATGTTTTCTATGTATTTAAGTATCTATTTATATCTATATAAGTATGTACCTATATCGTCGCTTAGTACCCATAGTACAAGCTTTGCTTAGTTTGGGACTAGGTTGATTTGTGTTAGATTGTCCACAAATATTTATTTATTTAAATAAGCTACAATCGAGAGGGCTATGCTGGGAGTTTCTCTGCGTGATCGCATCGAAATGAGGCCATCCGTAGCAGAACCAAAGTAGCCGATATAGCCTTTCGAATCGCTAAACTTAAGTGGCAATGGGCGGGGCACATGCGCGTAGAACCGATGGCCGTTGGGGCCGAAAGGTTCTCGAGTGGCGACCACGGACCGGAAGGCGCAGTGTGGGTAGACCCCCCACAAGGTGGACTGATGACCTGGTAAAGGTCGCGGGAGTCCGCTGGATGCGGGTGGCGCGGGACCGGTCATTGTGGCACTCTTTGGGGGAGGCCTATATCCAGCAGTGGACGTCTTCACCGCCTTCACCGGCCCGTGGTCGCCACTTGAGAACGTTCCGGCCCCAACGGCAAAAATTCACGAAAATCCGTTGTGAAATACGTCATGTAAAGGAGAATAGAACAATCTGAATCGGAGACGCTGCCCTCGATCCATAAGATATTATAATAAACTTCACATTTTTTTTATCTAATTAAAGATATCTTACATACTAAGTTAAGGCCCCTTTCTGTGTATGGGCCTCCTCCAGTTGTCTCCATTGCTTCCTGTCTTCTGCTTTCCTTTTCCAGCTGTTTCCATCGACGTTTTTTATATCATCGACCCACCGCTCTCTGGAGCGCCCTCTACTTCTATGGCTGCTGGGTCCTGGCCATGTGGTGACTCTTTTCATCCATCTCTCGTCTGGTGCCCGTGCTACATGGCCGGTCCACTTCCACTTTAGGTGTTGGGAGTGATGTAGAGCGTCTATAACCTACACCAATAAGATATTACATGTATACATTATTTACAGGTATATGTTTAGAAAACATCGGCGTGAAGGCGCTCGATACCCGGGACAGCCTCGGCCGCGGTCGGTTCTTCCCGTTCATGCCGCGGGACCATCTGTTCCCCAGTAAGGACAAAAGCTTCTGGTACTGGAAGTACATCTACTATCCTTCAGACGAGGTTGGTACCAATACCAATGCATGGTCCGAATCACGCTTACAGCTCTCAAAGCGCGCTTACGATCGGACCGATTCGCGCTTATTACATGAGATATCGTGACGTCATTGATGACGTCATGGACGGCGCCATGTTGGCGTTTACAATGCTCACACTCCCAGGCGTAAGCACCTTGAGCCACGTTTGATATATGAAAATGACGGTTAACACGGGCTATGAGCGTGAATCGGTCCGATCGTGAGCGTGCTCAAGCGAATAGCAGTCCGAAACAAAACGCTGCTCACGCGGCCTTGAGCGCGCTATTTGATTTGGACCGGCCGTCGGCACTGTAAGCGCTGCGGGCAATTTTAGCGTGATTCGGAACACTGCATCAATATCACCACACCACCTTTAACTTCATAAGGGATCGTTCAACAATTACGTGATCATTTTTGGCCGTTTTTTTAACCCCCCCTCTATGTGATCACAGCGTAATCTTTTGTTTTTAACCCCCCTCCCCTCGACTTGCTTACGTAATCTTCGTCCGTGCTTAAAATTTTTGCTGTTTATTAGCACTGACACGTATGTCATGTCCAAAATCTGGACACACTGTTCCACAGTTTGTCTATAGCAGGGGAAATCCCGTTTCATCTATCTAATAGTTAGTGTTACCAGTAATAAACTTCAAAATTGGACGTAAATATTTAAATATAACTTATTTTCGGAAACGAAGCGCAGATGACGTAATCATGGATTCTTCCCCCCTCCCTCCCAAATAATCCGACGTATATACAAGCACCCGACCCCCCCCTTCTGATGATCACGTAATTGTTGAATGATCCCTAAAGATGTATCTATTAGGCTTTTAAAACGTTATGAAATATAGCGATATAATGGCAATTCAATTAATTTTAATGAAGCAAAAACCGTGAGTTGGACAGTTGAAATTTTCACAGATGATGTATTTCTGTTGCCGCTATAACAACAAACACTAAACAACAGAATAAAATAAATATTTAAGGGGGCTCCAATACAACAAACATGTTTTTTTTTTTGCCATTTTTATAGATATTACGGAACCCTTAGTGCGCGAGTCCGACTCGCACTTGGCCGGTTTTTTGCTATTTTTTATCACAGTATAATTGAAGATTCTGTTTTTTTTTCAGGGTCTTGATTGCTGTTCAGACCACGCTATCTCCTTCCATTACGTGGGCCCACAAGATATGTATATATTAGACTACTTAATCTACCACCTACGGCCGTACGGTATCAAATACGGTTACAGCGAAACCAAAAATAATGCACTAGTAGTAGGCAGTAATGAAACTAAGCAAGCACAGTCAAGCACTCCTTAGTTTTAACCTTTTAACCTAATTGTGTCATAAGTTCTAAAGTTCACGTGAATTAGCATTCCATTGGACAGTCTACTTTAACTCTAATATAATAGTTTCTATTATAGTTCGGACACAACAAGGCTAAATACGGTATTTCACTCATAGTCAAATCAGCAACTTTTTCACAGACAGTCACTAAGACAGTATGAATAAATCAGCGTCCTTTTTTAAATCTTTATGCTTATAAAATCTTTCAATTAGCTAAAATAAATTAATAATTGATGTTTTCCGAGTATTTTCGTTAGATCTTTTATTAGTCAAGTAAAAAATAATTTATTTTTACCTTTGTTTAATGCCCTATTCTGTCAAACGAACGCAAGCAAAACTAGACTTAGAGCTCTGACTGTAAGGAAGATTTTTGCTTGCGTTAATTTTTCAGCACTTGGCCTTACAGTTTTGTACGAAGTATACAAACATGATTATTAAACAGTGTTTTTGTAATAAACACTCTATTACATAAGGATTAAAGTAGACTTTGCCATGGAAAAAGAGCATAAGTCAGTGTCAAACTCAAGGTAAATCGTACTGCAAGGTGTTTTGCATTCAGATCATTTATAATTTATATCACTAAAATAAATGAATGTTTATGATTTTGATTTGTAGTAATGGTAGAAAGAGAAAATGAAAGAAGCCTATATGTTACGATAGGACTGCTGACTCGGGCGCCGCCTGCGCGTCGCGAGGTGCAAAATGGGAGACGCCAAAGCGGACGCGGGACGAAAGGAGACGAAGAGACCAGTACCTTTAGTATATTTTTTTCGAAACTTAAAACAAATGAGACTAAACACAAACCAACGCGTTTGCGTTTAGTCTCAATTAATACGGCAACAAATAGTTACTATTACTACCTAAGGCCACCAATGTTTGCTGCTCGCGTTGCCAATACAAAATGAGACTAAACGCAAACGCATTCGATTGTGTTTTGTTTCGAAAAAACTTATGCTAGAGCTACTGACCCTTACCCTATACGCCGCGCACCGCGCAGGCGATGTCTAGAGTTAAATCGTAGGCCCGGGGAGTTAAATCGTAAACCATAAAACTTTACAAGTGTACAATTCGACAAATTCATCAATTGCCTATTTAAGGAAATAGTGAATAGGCATTTTCAGGGTGAGCTCGCTTCATCGTCGGCCTCATATTTGCCCCCTGGCTAGATGCTGGCAAAGAGCAATCCCATTATTAATTAAAAAAAAACAATCAAAAATTGTACTATTTTGACAATGTGTAGACTTGTACATTTTTGTGGTACCGGGGCCTGTATGCGATGTTTAAGGACGTTAGTAAAAATATGATTTACAATGTAATTTTGCTTATTGTGTTCAGTACCACATTTTTTGCTGGTTTTTGCCATATGGATCGACCTCGCATTCTAGTAAGCGTTAGCTGATCTCATACGTATATTTCGTTACTTCTACTTATAAGTGAAATACGTTTAGTCTTACACAGGGGACTGTCGCGATGTGATGTGATATTTCGATAACTAATACTTCTCTTTCTACTAAAAGCGTGAACTATTTTAACCTACTTACCGTCGATGGTCAAAAAATCTCGATTAATTTTGGTGAATTTGTGCTATGACTGTCTCATTTATCAGATAATGTCGGTTAAATGGTTAAGAATATTGCTCTTTTTATTATACCATGATGATTAATTTTTTAAAAATATATACCAAAGGCATGTAGGTCAGTTTAGTCAGTTAATAATAACAACATTAATATATTTCTATATTGTATATAATATAATGTACGACTTTGTCTTGTATATTTGAATTTAGACATAGTATTTTTATTATTATTGCAGTGCTTGAATATGTATATTTGTTTTATATCACTTACGAATTATTTATATTTATATAAGCAAAACCGTGTTCTACTTATATATATTAGACATAGATACTCGTAAGCTATTGTAAATAGGCGCATAATACATTAACTAGTAAAGAAATTAGTTTAAATTTGTGATGTCTGTTTTTGTAGTATCTGATACGCATTGCCAATCAGTCATATCGAATAGTAATTCAAATGTAACTATTCCTTTAAGTGAATTCAAGATTAGAACAAAGAATTTTATTATTTGTGGTTAAACAGACCACGAATTTAAACTGTTTGGAAAAATACCCAAATCTAGCCTAATATAATTATTAGTATAAATTAGTGACATCGTTTCTCGCGCCAGGGTCATTTGGAGCATTTAAATTGTTAATATCCATGCATTTAACAATTAAGTTTAATCTAAAATCCTAAATATTTTGATGTGGTTTTTTTTAGTATACCTACCTTGTAGTTGTATTTTCATTTTTAACCTTTTCACCGCCCAGTGCACTTGTGTCATTTAAGTTTTAGAACAAAAGATTCATTAACTACTGAAAGTAGTTGCATGTTATTAAACCTGAATATTAATCAAATCATTTTAAAAATCAATCGGTCACCACTGTAACTGTGTGCCGAAAATTTGCAAAAATGCAAGATTTTCGTGTGAAGTCTTCAACAGTGCATGCACGGGGCGGTCTAAGGCTGCTTTTCCACCAAAGCTATGCTATGTGAACCAATGAATATGATTGGTGGATATGAACGCGTCCGTAGCATAACACAGCTCAGATGGAAAGGCGCGCCCTACGAGAAAAAAAAAACAAATATGTAGCCATAAATCGTACGTTTTTAGATCACGTTCACGTATCGTAATAGAATTGCCATTATATAGTAATATTAAGTTAAGGTTTTCTACTAGTCTTATTGAGTTATAATGTTTGAGATTACCAAAGAGAAATTAAATAAGTCATGATTTAGAGGTTCCTTTTTATATAATGAATAAAATAATGTGGTTCATAATAATTTACTTCTTTTTTAAATTTAACTTTATGACCAATTTATTTAGAAGTGACTTGGGGTAAATCGCAAATAACTGGCTTGAAATTAAATATTTGATACTTCATACCCAATATTATATAAAATGTATCAGGGCATTTTCCTATTATAAATTTTGCCAGTTATGTTTTTGTATAGTTAACCCTTTTCCAGGCCGCACCTACGTGGTTTTGCGGAAAACAAAATATATATTAAATATAACATTTTGGGTTGACATTTTAACTACACGCATGTGGTCGATAAATCGTACTTTGCCTGGAAAAGGGTTAACTGAGCAACATGTTAATTATGCCCAGTTATAAGTCGAATTACACGTGTACTTGCCCTGAGAACATTTTATTAAATTTTACATTTGTTATTTTTGAATATTTAATCAAAACCACTTTTAATTTGTATGATAATTTATTATTAGAATCCATTTTAATAATCGTGTGTCCTTTTTTGTGTAGCATACTTACTTGGTGTTGATAAAATTAACCTATAGCCAGCCACCATAAAATAAATAGCATAGACGATGAAATTGGATCAAATTCAATATAACTATTGTTTTATTATAAAATCAAACGAAACTAAACTACCTACAACCCAATTTAGAATGACATAAATTACTTTGCAGAGGCGGCTAGGGGTTAAGAACCTCCAGTGAGTGTTAACTTTCATTTGTATTGTGTTTTATTTAGTGACGTGTTGTTACCCGGAATATTCCCTATTTGTACAGTCACCAGGATTAATGTATGTCAAAACAAAGGCGACAAAAATATCTGACACGTCCAACGGCTAGAGCATAGTCATAATCCTCCTAGCCTTATCCCAGTACAGTTGCATCCTCACGGATGCCTGTGGTCCGCTACCTAAATATCTACAGATAGAGTGTTCTCAGATAGTTATGCGCGCTTTGTTATGGCAGATATTGGTGCTGGCGACTGTACTGGATAATTGGAATTATTCTCTTAGTAAGTGTAAGGCCTGAGTGGACGGTCGAAGTGGAAGCGGAGCGTTCGGCGGGGCGGGCGAGCGTGTATGTATGTATTTTGCAGCGGCGACTCAGGGCACCAGTATGAGTTTCAATTGTTTAACATGCACGCCCGACTCGAGCGTCCACTCAGGCCTTACACTAATGCCGTGTTCCGAATCACGCCAACAACGATCACAGCGTTTACAGTGCTGACGGCCGGTCCGAATCAGTAAGCGCGCTCAAGGCCGCGTGAGTGGTGTTTTGATTCGGACCGGGCATGTTGTGTTTACTGTCATGTTCATATATCAAACGTCAACTTGACGTTTGGTTTAAGGTGCTGACGCCTGGGAGTGTGAGCATTGTAAACGCCAATATGGCGCCGTCAATGACGTCATCAATGACGTCACGACATCTCATGTAAACGCTATGAGCGTGATTCGGTCCGATCGTAAACGCGTTTATAGCGTTGTAAGCGTGATTCGGAACACGGCTTAAATCGGCTGTGTCCGGTAATGGACACATTAATCTTGTATTTTGTTCCAAAACCAGCTCAATTTGTTATAACCTAATAAATATACAATATTGGAATTTGTTTCCTTTGTGATGATATTAGATCCAAAATTGTTTTATTTTTTACAAGTTTTTATTTAATTTTATCCGTTGCTTGTTCGGCCCACTACCCAGTATCCGACTGAGCTGAAATTCGGCATAGGTACATACATATAAGTATAACCGTATACTGATGATAAGAGTCCTCAGTGCACTTGCCACAACTGTGGACGTAAATATGGATCCCGGATTGGGTTTTGTCACGAGTAGAGTTGATCCACGCGTACTATGTTTAAATAATCTATCAAGATGTACGCGGCCTGATGATGATATGTAAGTTCGGTGAAAATGCAATATTATGGCACAGCTAATCTGATGAAGAACACAGAAGGTGGCCATAGCAACTACTAAACTACACATAAACTCGTGGTTGTCTCATTGGAACTTTAGTATATACATTGTAGTCTTTGATTGGAACCCCCTCGGCAAGGTGGATGATCATCCATTCCACCACATTCAAATTAGTCGTCATGAAAATATCCTGCACATTTTTGTGACAGAAACTTGCCTGAACCATAATCAAATAAACACAAATAAAATAAATAAATAAATTTATGCTTGCACCTATGTATAAAATTTTACTCCCTGCCGAGGCCCTAAAGACACCCCATCAGGTCTCTGACCATCATCCCTTATCATGCCAGTCGGCTCAAGGAGAGCAGGCACATTGACGGTGACAAAGAGACCTGCGGATTTTGGGTACTAACCCAATGGATACTAATCATCTCGTCTAAAACGCAACTGGTAGAAATATCAACTCGTCTAAAACGCAGCTGGTCACTGCATCAAGACGCAGCTAAAAAGTAAATACAAGTCGCCTGATAAGCAAATGATCTAAAATACATGTCGGTGTAAAATAAATGTATTTTAGACCATTTGCTTTTCAGGCGACTTGTATTTAGCTGCGTTTTGTTGCAGTGACCAGCTGCGTTTTAGACGAGTTGCTATTTCTACCAGTTGCGTTTTAGACGAAGTGATACTAACCCCGGATTTTATCATTTAAGGAGGTATTACACTGTCCTGAATTCAGGACCTTTCCGACCTATACGTTAGAGCGAGATGCTTCAACTCCCCTCCACTAGTTAGGACGCCAGATTCAGGACAGTGTAATATCCGCTTTAGCGTCGCATGTCTTGAAAAATGGAATAACATTTGAATCGATAAAACTTTATTCAGGTTATAGTACTTTTATCTCACGAGCGCGGGCGTCGGCGTAGGTGCTATGAGTTCACGTTGTCTATGTGTTCGTGTGTCATAACATAACTACAACAAATACAACAATGGCCAACCCGCGCTCGTGAGATAATAAAAATTAGGGCAATACCAGGGGCGACTCACTCGCGTGACGTCATCGCGCCGCTCAAAGGTCCCACGTCGGGTGACTTTCAATGCGAGAGAAAGTGATGTAGCGAGTGATGCGCGTGCGATAGAAGGAGACGGCCACGCGTAGGCACGTTTGGCTTGCCTCGCGCGGATTTGTTAACAGTGAGGCTTCTGTACGTAGTACTATTACTTATTCTGTGGTAATAACGTGCGATACAGTCACTAGGAATAAAATAAAATACTAAGTACTTGCACACGATTTTATTAATTGTAAGTCAAGGGGTATGATACAAAAGTTTATATATTAATAATCTATGAAAAAAGAAATTAGATAAATTGGAAAAAATGTCAACTTGAATTTGTTCTCGATGAGTATCAAATTTAATGGCCAAATCCATATTATTTTGAAAATGTAAGACAATCTCAATATTAAATTCTTTTTGATCATATTGGGAACTTATCGAGAAAATTAATAAACATGTCAAAGTTATTAATTGGCAAAATAATTAGAAAAAACCTTAACAATTAAAATGCAGTGTACAAAATTCAATACAATTTTTCATGTGTATTATACATGTATGAAGAGTTGAAGACTACTATAGTTTCGTCCGATTCTGACAAACTTATCTATCCGTTTTGTATGATAAACAGAATACTGTCAGGACATTACTACAAATTATTGCTAGGTGCATATAAATACTAAATAAATGAGTTTCACTCCCTCCTTTGTGATGTAAGTATAGTAAGTACTCAATTAAATACATATTGCTTTAGGCCGGATTCGACCAAACAGGAATACCTAAAGGAACTGGTAATAACGGAATAAACCCTATTCCAGTTTGGTAGACACTTAGAAAGATAATGAAGATTTATCAATAAATCTTACTAAACTAATATCATTTCAAAAACAAAATACAACTGCCGACAGAGAATATAAGATGGAATCATGGAATCTCGCTTCGCCCGCTGAAAACAGTTTTTCATCCTACCTGTGAGGTTGTACACAATAGGTCAATACCTGATATATACATAAGCGTAATTAGGCGGCCACTTGACGTACCGGATTGACCATAAAAGATATACATATGTATATGGCTATTAACTAAATTATGGAATAAACTACCAAATTATTTTACAATGAAGTTACTTAATAAAATAGAACAATATGTCAACATTTATCATGTGTACAAGAAAATGGAATCGGAAGTTAATATACCTGTTAAGGCGCAGGGTAGGGCAAGGCCTTCCCCATACAAACTTTGTGCACGTTTTATTCGTCGATTTTGGCACTAACAATTATAATTTTTTTTTGGTTGTAAATATTAGATATGCGAAGATGTGAAAATTTTCAAATATTTCAAAAAAATTCAAAATTAAAAAATTAAAAAAAAATAATAATAATAAAAATTTACATCACGAAATAGCTATCAGAAAAATAAGCATACTGACCAAAAATCATAACTTTAATGCAAACACAAACGAAGTAAATCCTGCACAAAGTTTGTATGGAGAGAGCTTGCCCTACCCCTCCTCTTAATAGAAAATAATGAAATTATGAGTTTACCAAATGATACATACTTACATAGCTAACGCCAGAGCGCCATCTAGAGCGTTAAAGACCAAATGTATCCTGTATTTATTGTAAGTGTATGAAAAACTATAAGATGGTTTTATACGTCTGACGAATTAATAGTACATTATTTAACAAGGGCGGTAAAACAAAGAATGTCTCAGATCGCAGGTATTTGACGCCCGAGCCGAAGGCAAGGGCGATAAATATGCGATCTGAGGCTTTCTTTATTACCGCCCGTGTTAAGTACAAAATTTTATGTCACCCCCTGGCCAGGAAGTGGGATTTCCCGCGCGCGGAGCGTGCGGTAATTGCTGCTTTATGGCCAGGTGTGACATAAATAAATAAATATAATAGCATGCTGTTTCTGCACTGGACGTTATATCAGTAATACTTATTAAATGCCGAACTAATTAATATTTGTAACAGAATAAGTAAATAACAAACACCTAATCAATCATAGTAAAAACTCAATTTGATTTTACACTAAAAACTATGCTACAAATTTATGTACTTAGAAAATGGGAAATATACAATAACTGGTTAACATAAATGTTCACTTACTCGAACAAACTAAAATAAACCTTACTGTGCATGAGTTAAGGACTAAATTATTGCTACTGATTACTGCTTCGTCACTGGAAATAGTTACGCTTCTTTCTTTGAACTCTGAAAGGACAAAAGTTTAATATTAGAAAAACAATTAAAAAAAATGCCACTATAAAATAATCAAAAGCGCGTTGCCGATCCCTTAATTGATTTGAGGAATCGTTGCATTGACAGTTAGAGATGAATTCAGGTTCCTCGCTCTCTACACAGCGCACCCTCGACCTTTTTCACCGCCAGGAGCAGATCATGACAAACCTGCATAGCAAGTTACTAACGTATCTCACGAGTGCGGGTTGGGCATGGTTGTAGTTGTTGTGACACATACGAACACATAGACAACGTGAACTCATAGCCTTGTGCATGTATAGCTTAACACAACCATGGCGCACCCACACTCGTCAGATAAAAGAACTATAGAGGTCTTCGCACACCAGTGGCGGCGCGTCAAAAATATTCTTAGGCAAGCCGGAAATAATTGGCCTTTCTTATTCTTCATGAGTTGTAGTAAAAGAACTGGACTGGCTGAAAATAAGACAAGCCGGTGGGAATCGAGTTTTATGGACGCTCCGCCACTGTCGCACACTATATCAACTCCACGCCACTGCGGCAGCACCTCTACTCACACTCTCGATGAGTAGTCAACTAGTTGATCCACCCAATGGTCACTAATGGACAACGCGGTGTCAACGAGTGGACAACGCGGTGTCAACGAGTGGACAATGCGGTGTCAACGAGTGGGCAACGTGGTGTCAAGTGTGGGGAAGGCACGGGGCGGACGGGTGGGCTGGCAAATGGATGCCCGTCACGCGTCAGTCGCAAACGCATAGACGTTGCGGGGACGACGTGTGGTCAATGCGTGGCAAACGTGTCGGAGTTGACCTTAGTGTACGACGCGTAGACCACACGTCGTACACTACTTCAATATATATTTTTTGAAATTAAACCTAGAAAATAGGACATAGGGCAATATTTGGCATAGAATCGAGTCGCCGTGGAGTTGATATAGTGTGCGAAGACCTTAGTGGTGTTATAGCTGATTATTGGTCACAAGTATTTAGTTTTTTTCTCTGGTTATGCTTACCGTCTAGGCACTGGTCCCACCAAGGGCAAAGCAACGAACAAAAGATGTAGATCCCGTGACGGTAAATGTGAAAGATATATTTATAGTTGATCGCTGGCTGTTCACACTGCCGGCGAGGACTGTCCTCAATAGTTGATCGCAGCGAGAAAAGCGAGCATCGCTCGGCGGTACTCGCTCAGCGATGCTCGCTCGGCGATCAGAGACTACAGCGGTCATTTTTCGAGTAATTGCCCGTCGTATTCAAACACTCGCTTATAGCCGAGCGACAAAACTATCGGACCACTCGCTTCTCGCTCATCGCCGGCGGTGGGACCAGTGCCTATTGGTCACAAGCATTCGGTTTTTTTCTCTGACTCATCAGTCAAAGAGACACCACTCATGACTCATCATTCATCACTCAGTTACTAGGCCGAGGGGCGGGGACGCTGAGTCGCGAGTTATGCTCCCAGTAGTCCCAGGGTTGATACAGAAGCAGCTGCCTTACCTTAGCCGTGTTCCGAATCACGCTAAAAATGCTCGCAGCGCTTACAGTGCTGACGGCCGGTCCAAACCAAATAGCGCGCTCAAGGCCGCGTGAGTAGTGTTTTGTTTCGGACCGCTATTCGCTTGAGCGCGCTTACGATCGGACCGATTCACGCTCATAGCCCGTGTTTACTGTCATGTTCATATATCAAACGTCAACTTGACGTTTGGCTCAAGGTGCTTACGCCTGGGAGTGTGAGCACCGTGAGCGCCGTCCATGACATCATCAGTGACGTCACGACATCTCATGTAAGCGCTATAAGCGCGAATCGGTCCGATCGTAAGCGCGCTTTGAGCGCTGCAAGCGTGATTCGGAACATGCCTCTTATAAATGTTCCTTACCCAGTATCAACAGGAGAGAAGAAGAAGCCCCTAGGCCGAGGGGCGGCGAGCGGGGACGCTGAGTCGTGGGGGAACGCCCACTGCGCCCAGTAGTCCGAGGGCAGACGCAAAAGCAGCTGCATCACCTGACACGGAAAATAAAGCCGTAGTTATAGTGCGTGTAATCCACGACGACGCGCCCCTCCACAGCGAATCTCATATTAATCTATGCGCAATAGGGATGATGACACTATAAAAGAAAATCAATTAATCCAAATTTTCTACATAATGACTCAAATTCTCAATCAAATGGCAAAAAAAGTAATTCAAAAAAATAAATAACTACGTAATTATAAGTCTTCAAAGTTTTAAAAGTGGGTATTTTCTGTCGCTTTTCCGCAAAACGCACCTTTGTATTGAACGATTGTCATTTACTATGGCGCTACTCAAAGGTGACGTCACGGTCGAGTAGCACTTTCTCTCTCTAACTACGAACATTCTAACCGTTGTAGCTTCGTTATTTTTTGAGATATTTGAATAGGATTTTCACTATTTGGCATAGTTTTATGTCTTCTTTCTATTGAAGTAATAATTTTTTTTGAGTCATCATGCCTATTGTACGGATTGCGCTATGGAGGGGCGCACATTCGTGGATAACACGTATAATAATAAGAGGAAAGAAGACATTTATCGGGTGACTAGGGCACCAGACATAGACAATGGTCATTAAATTTTTATAAAACAATCAATTTAAAACCGTATGACCTTTTGAATATTTTACAGGCATAAACGTGTATGATAATTGATAATGTATCAGTCTTGTTGACGAATCAAACAACACGTATAAAGACTTTGATGCACTGTATTTTTGTACGGTACAGTCAGCGTCATATAGTATGTAGCACCCAGTGTCCAAGTGTGTATTTGGCCACTTTGGCTGCTACATACTACATTCATTACGCTGACTGTGACTGTACAGGAGAAAGGAAATAAAATGCGTCAACCCACTTATTTTAAGTCTGACTATCGATTCCTAATGATAATAGGTAAATTAAGTATAGTCCCAATAGTCCCTACTAAAGAGGTAAAGAGTATAGCCCAAATAGTAGATTGTTTGACAAGGGTCTAAAGTAAGCCATATTACCACGAGATGGTTATTTTCCCGAACGTAGAGAGGGAAAATTGTTCGAGTGGTAATATGGCTTTTAGGCCCGAGTTATACACTCTACTTTTCACTTCGATTGCGAGAAAACACATAAACACAAATTATCCATCTTAAATGAATAATTTAACTCTTGGCGGGTGTATGTCTAATTTGACAGCATGTTTTTTTTTCTAAGGCCAGCACCATATGCCTCGCTATGCGTGTTTGCTTGGCGTATTCGCCTCCCTTTCTTTTGCTATATCAAAGAAAGAGATGCATCATGCGCTTTTTTTTTTCTTTTAAGAGGAGTAATTGCTTTGACCATAGACACCGCTTAATCTTTAAAGAACTGAAAAACGTCTTTCCTGATTGGTCGATTTTAGTACAGCTGTGTTCTGGTTGGTTGATATTTTTACCAAATATGTTTTAATCTGTCAAATTACTTTTCTGTGATTGGTGGATTTAATCGGTGAAGTATTTTGATAGGTCAAATTAAAATGTTTTGTAAATCATAAATATGTATACATATTTTCGCTAGGGCTTAAATGTACTACTTTAGCCCCGCTTCACAAGTCTAATATGACACACTTTTCGAGCATGAGAAGTGAAAAATAATTCACAAAACTTTTTCTATATAAATTTTACTTACATTGACCATCTGCGCAGTGGCACTGTACATCTCTGCATCCTGGGTCATGCCATAGCCAACGACGGTGGGCCCGAAGATCTTGGCCAGGTTGTCTATGCCCATCTCACACTCTGTACTCTCAGCCACTCTGAAACAAATAAACAACTTGTTAAAAACAATTTTCTTTTACCACGCCGTATGATGATGAAAATCATCATCATCATCATCATATCAGCCGAAAGACGTCCACTGCTGGACATAGGCCTCCCCCAAAGAGTGCCACAATGACCGGTCCTGCGCCACCCGCATCCAGCGGACTCCCGCGACCTTTACCAGGTCATGATGAAAATGTATTTATATAAATAAAAAAATCATTTGAATACATATCACATTGATATTATTATAGCGCTCCAGTGCGATTGGTTTGGCGGTTTCAACCTAATCTGAGGTGTCAGTGGAATCGAGCTACTGGAGTTTTGTCGCTGGTTCACTAAACCTAACCTAGCTGAGAAGAGTCTAGCAAGAAACTCGGCTAGGCAAAGTCTGGGTCGAACTGACTACCCGAGGCATGTTCTGAATCACGCTCACAGCGCTCAAAGCGTGCTTACAATCGGACCGATTCACGCTCATAGCGCTTACGTGAGATGTTGTGACGTCACTGATGATGTGATGGACGGCGCTCACGGTGCTCACACTCCCAGGCGTAAACACCTTGAGCCAAACGTCAAGTTGAAGTTTGATATATGAACATGACAGTAAACACGCGCTATGAGCGTGAATCGGTCCGATCGTGAGCGCGCTCAAGCGAACACCGGTCCGAAACAAAACACTACTCACGCGGCCTTGAGCGCGCTATTTGATTTGGACCGGCCGTCAACACTGTAAGCGCTGCGAGCATTTTTAGCGTGATTCGGAACAGGAACACGGCTCCGGTATGCGGCTGTACCGGGATGAATAGGGACTATATGTGTCTGTGTTGTCGCGATCACGCGGTGGTTATTGGTAAGTTACTGACCTGTGTAGATGCAACACTAGGAAGGCGAGCGTGTCCCTGTTGGGCGGCGGCAGCTGGCTGACGGCCTGCACGACGGCGGCGGCCGCGTCGCTGGGCTCGGGCAGGCGCGCGGCCGCCATGAAGTCAGCCACAGGACACTAGTGTACCCACCTGTGTAGATGCAACACTAGGAAGGCGAGCGTGTCCCTGTTGGGCGGCGGCAGCTGGCTGACGGCCTGCACGACGGCGGCGGCCGCGTCGCTGGGCTCGGGCAGGCGCGCGGCCGCCATGAAGTCAGCCACAGGACACTAGTGTACCCACCTGTGTAGATGCAACACTAGGAAGGCGAGCGTGTCCCTGTTGGGCGGCGGCAGCTGGCTGACGGCCTGCACGACGGCGGCGGCCGCGTCGCTGGGCTCGGGCAGGCGCGCGGCCGCCATGAAGTCAGCCACAGGACACTAGTGTACCCACCTGTGTAGATGCAACACTAGGAAGGCGAGCGTGTCCCTGTTGGGCGGCGGCAGCTGGCTGACGGCCTGCACGACGGCGGCGGCCGCGTCGCTGGGCTCGGGCAGGCGCGCGGCCGCCATGAAGTCAGCCACAGGACACTAGTGTACCCACCTGTGTAGATGCAACACTAGGAAGGCGAGCGTGTCCCTGTTGGGCGGCGGCAGCTGGCTGACGGCCTGCACGACGGCGGCGGCCGCGTCGCTGGGCTCGGGCAGACGCGCGGCCGCCATGAAGTCAGCCACAGGACACTAGTGTACCCACCTGTGTAGATGCAACACTAGGAAGGCGAGCGTGTCCCTGTTGGGCGGCGGCAGCTGGCTGACGGCCTGCACGACGGCGGCGGCCGCGTCGCTGGGCTCGGGCAGGCGCGCGGCCGCCATGAAGTCAGCCACAGGACACTAGTGTACCCACCTGTGTAGATGCAACACTAGGAAGGCGAGCGTGTCCCTGTTGGGCGGCGGCAGCTGGCTGACGGCCTGCACGACGGCGGCGGCCGCGTCGCTGGGCTCGGGCAGGCGCGCGGCCGCCATGAAGTCAGCCACAGGACACTAGTGTACCCACCTGTGTAGATGCAACACTAGGAAGGCGAGCGTGTCCCTGTTGGGCGGCGGCAGCTGGCTGACGGCCTGCACGACGGCGGCGGCCGCGTCGCTGGGCTCGGGCAGGCGCGCGGCCGCCATGAAGTCAGCCACAGGACACTAGTGTACCCACCTGTGTAGATGCAACACTAGGAAGGCGAGCGTGTCCCTGTTGGGCGGCGGCAGCTGGCTGACGGCCTGCACGACGGCGGCGGCCGCGTCGCTGGGCTCGGGCAGGCGCGCGGCCGCCATGAAGTCAGCCACAGGACACTAGTGTACCCACCTGTGTAGATGCAACACTAGGAAGGCGAGCGTGTCCCTGTTGGGCGGCGGCAGCTGGCTGACGGCCTGCACGACGGCGGCGGCCGCGTCGCTGGGCTCGGGCAGACGCGCGGCCGCCATGAAGTCAGCCACAGGACACTAGTGTACCCACCTGTGTAGATGCAACACTAGGAAGGCGAGCGTGTCCCTGTTGGGCGGCGGCAGCTGGCTGACGGCCTGCACGACGGCGGCGGCCGCGTCGCTGGGCTCGGGCAGGCGCGCGGCCGCCATGAAGTCAGCCACAGGACACTAGTGTACCCACCTGTGTAGATGCAACACTAGGAAGGCGAGCGTGTCCCTGTTGGGCGGCGGCAGCTGGCTGACGGCCTGCACGACGGCGGCGGCCGCGTCGCTGGGCTCGGGCAGGCGCGCGGCCGCCATGAAGTCAGCCACAGGACACTAGTGTACCCACCTGTGTAGATGCAACACTAGGAAGGCGAGCGTGTCCCTGTTGGGCGGCGGCAGCTGGCTGACGGCCTGCACGACGGCGGCGGCCGCGTCGCTGGGCTCGGGCAGGCGCGCGGCCGCCATGAAGTCAGCCACAGGACACTAGTGTACCCACCTGTGTAGATGCAACACTAGGAAGGCGAGCGTGTCCCTGTTGGGCGGCGGCAGCTGGCTGACGGCCTGCACGACGGCGGCGGCCGCGTCGCTGGGCTCGGGCAGGCGCGCGGCCGCCATGAAGTCAGCCACAGGACACTAGTGTACCCACCTGTGTAGATGCAACACTAGGAAGGCGAGCGTGTCCCTGTTGGGCGGCGGCAGCTGGCTGACGGCCTGCACGACGGCGGCGGCCGCGTCGCTGGGCTCGGGCAGGCGCGCGGCCGCCATGAAGTCAGCCACAGGACACTAGTGTACCCACCTGTGTAGATGCAACACTAGGAAGGCGAGCGTGTCCCTGTTGGGCGGCGGCAGCTGGCTGACGGCCTGCACGACGGCGGCGGCCGCGTCGCTGGGCTCGGGCAGACGCGCGGCCGCCATGAAGTCAGCCACAGGACACTAGTGTACCCACCTGTGTAGATGCAACACTAGGAAGGCGAGCGTGTCCCTGTTGGGCGGCGGCAGCTGGCTGACGGCCTGCACGACGGCGGCGGCCGCGTCGCTGGGCTCGGGCAGGCGCGCGGCCGCCATGAAGTCAGCCACAGGACACTAGTGTACCCACCTGTGTAGATGCAACACTAGGAAGGCGAGCGTGTCCCTGTTGGGCGGCGGCAGCTGGCTGACGGCCTGCACGACGGCGGCGGCCGCGTCGCTGGGCTCGGGCAGGCGCGCGGCCGCCATGAAGTCAGCCACAGGACACTAGTGTACCCACCTGTGTAGATGCAACACTAGGAAGGCGAGCGTGTCCCTGTTGGGCGGCGGCAGCTGGCTGACGGCCTGCACGACGGCGGCGGCCGCGTCGCTGGGCTCGGGCAGGCGCGCGGCCGCCATGAAGTCAGGCCACAGCGCGTTGGACACTAGCGGCTCGCGCAGGGAGCGAAGGAAGTCCTTGATACAGCCGCACAGCACGTGGATGTCCTCGTTGGACAGTTGGGGCGAGCCGCAGCCGCGGAGGAAGCGCTCCTGGGGACAAACCAGACAAAGTAAGCGCCTCGCGTCGTTATTTAGTTTTAGGAAATATAATGATATGTATTTTAGTTGCGACGTAGAGATGTACGTCACCGCGGGACGCGCGGGGAGAGCAGCGCCGACGCCCGGAGCCGCACACCACGCCGTGTTTCTGTTTTGAACGGAAGAAGGGCAGGTGAACTGATGAAAACAGCGGACGCTATCAAGTGAAAATTTAGAAACAAAAGTGGACCTGTAAACATCGACAGTTTCGGAGCTCAGGGCAAATCAAGCAGCAGGTTCGACGAGCGAGTCGTAACTGCAGCGGGTCACGGGGAGACCCGCTGGTTGCTCTGCGGCACGAGCTTTCATCAACTTCGACAAGAAGGAAGGGCAGGTCCATGGGAGGTATTTGGTACGTACGGGTGGATAGCCCGACGCACTGCAGCCGCCTGATGCGATCCATGTCGAACTAACACTACAAATAGCCTTAAAATGGCGAAATACAATATTAAACAAGTAATTTCACTCGATATTAACTGCGATTGTTCATTTTATCGAAAATAAACTACGTGTTTAAATTTTATGAATTTTAAAAGAACAAAAATTACTGAATTCCGGTATTTCGGTATTAGTCCTTGGAATACCGGTATTGAAATACCGAGAAAATCATGTCGGTATTACCGGGATTTCGGGATCCCGGGATCCCGGTTGCATGCCCTAGGCAGGAGGATATGTATGTGTGGCGGAAGCCACTCATCACATAGTCTTTAAAGTATTTGTCGAAAATCTTCTACTGGGCAGGTTTTACGCAAAACATATAGACGTACCTTCAATCTCTTGACGTCTTTCTCAACAGCGCTGATCCTGTAGAGTCCTCTCTCTGACAGCCCTCGCTTCTCCACCTCGTTGATGCAATGCACGAGCAGCGCTGGTACCATGGGCGGTGTGCTTGGCGCGAAGTCGGAGATGCAACCCTCCTAGGTAACAAGGATATAAATGTAATTATTAATTAATTTCCTAGTAGAATGGAACCTTTCCTACCTAATGGACGCAAACATAAGACTAGAACGGAATGAGAACTCGAGAAGAGCTCTTTAATATGGATTAAAGTATGTATAACTCACGTTTGAATCTCTCGCTATGCTCAGAATTCTGCGAAAGTCCTATCCACGAATATTTTAAGTTTCATATAAAAGGGCGTATGCAACAAACGTCTATGAGCTTAAACACGACAAAATTAAAAGCGGAGTTGCAAATGCGCTCAAACAGTTTTACAGTGAATGTCAAAGTCAGTCAAAGATATTAAATGGGTAACACGATCAAACCATTTTTTTATAGGAGCAGTATTGGATCAGCTGTGTGATGTCAGTTTTCGTTTTATCAGTTTCGGTCAATGTTGGCAAAAATATTGCAATAAAATCCTAATAAATGTTACCAAGTTATGAGGCGTCAAAAAACGAAGCACTTCGTGGAAAGGTAGGATTTGTCGTCTACAGGCGTTTTTCTCGAAATGGTTTTCGATTTAGGGAAATGGAATAAATAAATGTGATTAGAGAGAAGTGTTGAGCTATACCACAGAATAGTATTCATCCGTGCCACGTACCCGCGCAAACAATTGACGCGTGTACCGACAGCGCACGCACACATACTTACCTACAGCGCTTACGTTCCTTCGCGTGTCACAGGTGTGACTATACATGCACATTGTCTATGTGTGCGTATATGTCAAAACTATAACAATGGCCAACCCGCACTCGTGAGATAATAGTACATTACTTACCAAGGGCGATAAAACAAAGAATGTCTCAGATCGCAGGTACTTTACGCCCGAGCCGAAGGCAAGGGCGATAAAAATGCGATCTGAGGCTTTCTTTATTATCGCCCGTGGTAAGTACAAAATTTTATGTCACCCCCTGGCCAGGAAGTGGTTTTTTTCGCGCGCGGAGCGTGCGATAATGGCCACTTTATGGCCAGGTGTGACATAAAAATACTATAGGTAAAAATGTGAGTACCAAGAAGTTTAGATACATCCTGGAGGTTGCGTGCCGAACAGTCGTTTTAAGCTAGAAAATATGACCTTGAACGACGTCACCGTTAATTTATTTATTTCATTAGATCCATCTTATTTTTTTTATTTTTTTTTTATTAATTTATTTCATTATATTAGAATGAAAGAGATGCAATATATATTAGAATGAAAGAGATACAATATAACGGTAACGTCATTCAAGGCCATATTTTCTAGCTTCAAACGAATGTTCGGCACGCAACCTCCAGTATGTATCTAAACATCTTGGTGAGTATAGTAGAAATTATTTAAAATGTCCGAAATTTTATAAAACTCCTCATTGGACTTTGAATCTTCACGCTTGGACAGTAAAGTCGCTTTTTGAACGGCCTAATTTGATACAACTCGGACAGTTTAAATAATTAGAAGTATACCATGGCATTGTTCCGTCGGGCGGCGGCGCCGGGCGGCACGCAGGGCAGCGGCAGCAGCGCGCGGCACTCGGGGTGCGCCTGCGCGCGACACGTCTCGCACTTGATGCCCACCTTCGCGAACTTGATGCTGGAACACACCACACCGAACCTTATTATACTGTACTGTACCTTATCTACTAGCGCTAGCGACCCGCCCCGGCTTCGCACGGGTACCTCTACAATACGGTATTAAACTCATAGTCAAATCAGCAACTTTTTATTAAATGTCAAAAACGATTTGTTAATATGAAGTTTGTAGGGAAATACTGTCTTAGTGACTTCACTAGGACAGTGTGAATTGGTTTGTTCAAATCAGCGTCTTTTTTAAATCTTTATATGCTTATAAAATTTTCCAATTAGCTAAAATAAATTAATAATTGATGTTTTTCGAGTATTTTCGTTAGATCTTTTATTAGTCAAGAAAAAATATTTATTTTTACCTTTTTTTAATACCCTATTAACAGTATTCCTCTCCTATATTATCCATGTATTATACATATAAACCTTCCTCTTGAATCACTTTACGTATTAAAAAGACCGGCCAACCTCTCCCTCACAACTACATTGTAAAAAAAAAACCATCCCCCAGTTGCATGTATGGGTCCCCCCCCCCCCCCCCCCTAAAATATTTTTTTCCTGATTTCTCATCACTTTTATGTAGCGGTTCATAGAATACATCTTCCTACCAAATTTCATAATTGTAGCACTTATAGTCTCCGAGTAAATCGGCTGTGACATACGGACAGACAGACATGACAAAACTATAAGGGTTCCGTTTTAGCCATTCTGGCTACGGAACCCTAAAAAAAGCGCATCAAAATCCGTTGCGTAGTTTTAAAGATCTAAGCATAGAACGGGACAAACAGACAAGAAGCGACTTTGTTTTATACTATGTAAAGCAAGGAATGTCTGGAGGAGAGCTGCTGGGAGCTGGAGGTCCCGGGTTTGGATCCCGGTCAGGACATATTTGTTCCTGAGTCTTGGATGTTTTACTTGCGCTACTGTTTTGCTTGCGTACACAGACACGCACGACGGCGTGCGCTACACCACGTTTTCCCGCAGGGCCCGCAAATCTCCCGCTTGTACCCCCGCTTGTCTGACGCCGTGTCCGTGCGGACCGGAGTGTCTCACGCCGTGTCCGTGCGGACCGGAGTGTCTCACGCCGTGTCCGTGCGGACCGGAGTGTCTCACGCCGTGTCCGTGCGGACCGGAGTGTCTGACGCCGTGTCCGTGCGGACCCGAGTGTCTGACACTATATGTACACCGAAGCATTTGTCGATGCCCTGCCGCCTTCTATCTACTCACGTCTTCCCGCAGGGCGCGTAAGTCTCCCGCTTATACCCCCGCTTGTCTGACGCCGTGTCCATGCGGACCGGAATGTCTGACGCCGTGTCCGTGCGGAACCGAGCGTCTGACACTATATGTACACCGAAGCATATGTCGATGCCCTGCCGCCTTGTATCTACTCACGTCTTCCCGCAGGGCCCGCAAGTCTCCCGCTTGTACCCCCGCTTGTCTGACGCCGTGTCCGTGCGGACCGGAGTGTCTGACGCCGTGTCCGTGTGGACCGGAGAGTCTGACACTCCATATGCACACCGAAGCATATGTCGCTGCCCTGCCGCCTTCTATCTACTCACGTCTTCCCGCAGGGCCCGCAAGTCTCCCGCTTGTACCCCCGCTTGTCTGACGCCGTGTCCGTGCGGACCGGAATGTCTGACGCCGTGTCCGTGCGGAACCGAGCGTCTGACACTATATGTACACCGAAGCATATGTCGATGCCCTGCCGCCTTGTATCTACTCACGTCTTCCCGCAGGGCCCGCAAGTCTCCCGCTTGTAGAAGTTTTTGGCCACGAAGTTGTGTTGGCGCGGCCGGGTGCGCGGCGAGCCTCCGTACGCGGCCGACACACATGACGGCGTGCGCTGCACCGTGCGGACCGGCGTGTCTGACGCCGTGTCCGTGTCTGTGCCAGAAAAATAAATCATCATCATTCTTTAAGGTCAAGCCACACAGAGAGCGGGCGGGCGGTGGCGGCGCGGGCGCGGGCGGCGGCGGCGCGGGCGGCAGCGGCCTTTGTCGGCAGCCGCCACCGCCAAAAGCAGCTCCCGCGCCGCCGCCGCCCGCGCCCGCGCGGCCACCGCCCGCCCGCTCTCTGTGTGGCTTAAGCTTTAATCCGAATGTCAAAGGCTGGAAACAGTGCTCGACCGACACTCAGCGCGTACCGTCTGTCGGGCACTGTTTCCAGCTAGAAAAGTATCCGGCAATTTTCAACTCTGTCTCAACTTAACAAGATGTCATTTACATAATCACTTTGTCGTATCAATTCGTCATTTGTAAAACTCAGACATGTAAAAGAGCCCTTGACGCCTACTTACAGAATAAATATTTGATTTTAATTTATATATCAAACGATGGCGGTTAAAGGGTTAAGCGTTTTCTCGGTTGTGTCCTACGAGCCCTTTCTTTGGTTCCAAATGCACCTGCCATCTGACCTTCCCAACTAAAAACTAAACCTTGTTTAGAATAGACCGCTTTTCCCACGATGGGTTTCTTTACGGAATATTTACTGTTAACACACGGTGCAGTGCAAAGCCACGTTTGGCGAATGGACGTTAGGAAACTTCGAAAGACAGCGCCGGCGCCTAATCCTTACTCTCCGGTGTTTGTTTGAATTCGATGTTACAATATGAAAGTTGCCGCCATTTTTAACTTTTTTGTTTATCTTTTTGATTGAATTCTTCCGAAAGACGTCTGAATACAAATCCGAGCTCCGAATCGAAAAAAAATACCTCCCTTTTTGAGTTAATCCGATTTTGCTACAATTATCGTAAGGTGCTAGAGAGTTCTAAATGTTCACCAGAGGTCAGGTACGTCAGATTAAAAAAAAATCTGAACATGCACGGTTTTTGCTCCATACTCCTAGTATATATTTTTTTCCAAACATAAACAAACAAATGCGTTTGCGTTTAGTCATAATGTACGCTTTTATACGTTATCTTATTGTTTATAGCCACGGCACGATATAACTCCATGATTTCTTTCATAAATAGACCCATAAACTAATAATGTACCTTAAATATAGAGATTATCGTGTCATAAATGTCCACGGTAAAGTATAAAAGTGGCCATTTTGTATGGCAACGCGAACAGCGCCTATGTTGGCCTTAGGTGGTGACTATTAGTTGCCATGCAAAATGAAACTAAACGCAAGTGTTCGTTTACGTTTCAAACAAAAATAATAGTGTTACCGATGTGTGACGAGTGCACTAGACAGGGAAATTTACCGGTGGTCCTGAGCGGCGCGGAGGGCGTGACCGGGGGCACATGCTCCTCTTTCAGCCGCTTGGCCGACAGCCGAGCCGACGTCTTGCTGGCCGATGCAGGGGGCGCTTCGTCGCTGCTCTCCGATATTGGTTGCTAAACGAAACCACAGAATAGTATAATAGTATTACATACAGAACGGACACGAACCCCCCCGCACCGAGGTCAGTTACCTCGTCCCTGAGGCGCCCGCCTGGTAACACTTGACCACAACAAAAATTATCACTTCAAAAGCCTTTAGAAACCTTATAATATTTTTGAAAGAGCTATCCAACGACACCCCACACGATGGGGTTTGTCGGAGTCATTGATATGTATACGCATGCCAAATTACAGCTTTCTAGTACTAACGGTTACTGAGAAAAACGGGGGACAGACGGACGGACGGACGGACATGGCGAAACTATAAGGGTTCCTTGTTTACTACGGAACCCTAAAAATGGGATTGCTCTTGTCCAGCATCTAGCCAGGAGGCACGGATGAAGCCGATGGTGAAGCGAGCTCACCCAGAAGATGTCTAGCTTCATATTGCCCAATCCGTACAATACGGTATTAAAACCCTAGTCAAATCAGCAACTTTTTATTAAACGTCAAAAACGATTTGTTAATATGTAGTTTGTAGGGAAATACTGTCTTAGTGACGTCACTAAGACAGTGTGAGTAGGTTTGTTCAAATCAGCGTCCTTTTTAAATCTTTATGCTTATAAAATCTTTCAATTAGCTAAAATAAATTAATAATTGATGTTTTTCGAGTATTTTCGTTAGATCTTTTATTAGTCAAGTAAAAAATAATTTATTTTTACCTTAGTTTAATACCCTATTGCGCATAGATTCGTGTGAGATTCGCTGTGGAGGGGCGCATCGTCATGGTTAACACCGTGACACGCACTATAAATCTGTAGGTATAAAGCAAATGTGAACTTACGAAGTTCTTGGGCGGCTTGATATCATGGTTGGTAGCCTGTCGTTCGAGCGTCAATGTGGTGGTGGCGGTGGCCAGCACCTTGCCGCCCTGCAGCTCCACCGTCTGAGGAAAATCGGGAACATAGGGTAAGCTCAAGTAATGTTGCCTGTGTAGTAATAATATTTATAAGTGAGGGTAGACAATTTGATTAAATGTGTACCTACATATGAAAATATAATCAGTTGCATTTTGGATATCATGTTTCTCTTACTTGCTCCCCATTCTAAAATACTTCATGGTGTCAGGTGTGGCTTATCAAGGATTGCAGTGTTTTTATGGTGAAAAGTGATAAGCTGCGGTGATGGGGAACGATAAAGAAACGACGGAAACGGAGTCTGTCATAAACAGCGCGATGATTTCGCTACAACAGCCGGCGCCATTGTCGAGTGAGGGCAATATGGCCACGAATTGGAACGAATGGAAAACGGCATTTGACTGCTATTTGATGGCATCAGGACGTGATCAAGCGTCGAGCAGAGATAAATGCGCGTTATTACTGCATGTAATCGGGAAGTATGGCCGCGAATTATATGAAGAATTCGATTTTACACTGGATGAAAAGTGTGATTACTCGGATTTAATTGCAAAGTTTGCGAATAGGTGCGACCCGGAAAAAAATGTTAACTATGAACGGCATTGCTTCTTTGAAATGACACAGGGCGGTGAAAGTTTTGATAAATACATGTCTAGACTAAGGTTGAAAAGTAAAACCTGTGATTTTAAAGACTTACGAGAAAGTCTTATTTTAACGCAGTTAATAAGAGGAATCGGTGATGTTCAATTACGTGAGCGCCTTTTACGGCAAAGGGATTTAAAACTAAACGAAGCTGTGTCATGGTGCCGTGCGGCCGAAGCCGCGAGCGCTCAGGCCAGCGCGGTGCGTGGCGCGCCAGCGCAGAGTGCGAGCGTGGCTGGAGGTGCGCTCGAATCGGTGCGCGCGCGACCTGGGCCGCCTCGTACGCGCCGCCCGCCGCCTTCGGGTCCTACGTACCCTAGAGATAGACAACAGGAGCCGCTGCGGTCGAAATGTGCGCGATGTGACTTAATGCATGCAAAAAACAATTGCCCGGCATTCGAATCAAAGTGTTATCGTTGTGGTAGGCGCGGTCATTTTTCGAGGTGTTGTTCAAAATTTAATAAAACCGTGCGTGAAGTGGAGTGTTCGTCGGATGAGAGCATGTATGATGCGGGCGAGCCTGGTTGCGAGGAGTTGATAGTGGACGCTGTCGGGGACGACGGCGATGACTCGGCAGGGTGGTACGATCAGATCGACGTCAATGGTATGTCAATCAAATTTAAATTAGACTGTGGTGCAGACACTAGTGTAATTTCACACAAAACTTTTGTCTCAGCGGGTTTCAATGAATCATGTTTAAAAAAAGGTTCATTTGTGTTGCGCGAAGTTAGCAAGAGACGGCTGCCAGTACTTGGCTACTTTGTTGCCGCATTGTGTAAAGGAAAATATAGTGTTTCAGAAAGAATTTTTGTGCTAGATGTTGATTGCAATAGCTTGTTAGGTAGAAATGCATGTAAACAATTAAATCTTATAAAGCGGATATCTCTTGAAAATATTGATTACTTGTCAAACACTTTTATAGAGGGTTTTAAATGTGTTTTCGAAGGTATAGGGTGTTTACCTACCGAGTACAATATACCTATTGACGAGTCGTTTCAACCCGTGGTTAATGCGACGCGGAAAATTCCTATAAAGTTGAGACCAAAGTTACAGGCTGAATTGGATCACATGGAGCAGCTGGGGGTGATAGTGCGCGAGGAAGGGCCCACGGACTGGGTGTCCAGCATCGTGCTGGTGGAGCGGCCCGACGGGCGCTTGCGCGTGTGCCTCGACCCGCGCAACCTCAACCGCGCCGTGCGCCGCAGCCACTTTCAGTTACCTACCTTTGACGAGATCAGCGCGGGCCTTGCAGGGGCCAAGTTCTTTACCAAGCTCGACGCAAATAAAGGTTTTTGGATGTTGCCGCTGAACGAGGCCAGCTCAAAGCTATGCACGTTTTCCACCCCATTTGGGAGATACAGATTTTTAAGATTACCCTTTGGTATTAGTTGTGCGAGTGAGATGTTTCACAATGAAATGCTAAAAATATTTCGAATGGAAGGGGTAGAGATTTTTATAGACGATATTCTAATCTGGGGCAAGGATAAAAAAGAACACGATGACCGGCTTAAAAATGTGCTAATGAAAGCGAAGAAATTCGGTGTTAAGTTTAATAAGGCTAAGTGTGAGTTTTACAAAACTAGCGTCTCATACCTTGGCCATACTTTTGACGAAAATGGCGTGAGTCCGGACGGGTCTAAAATAAAGTCCATTAAAAGCATGGAGAATCCCAAGTCAAGAAAAGACTTAGAGAGATTTTTAGGAATGGTCAATTACTTGGCTCGTTATATTCCAAGGTACGCTGAGATTTCAAATCCTCTGAGAGAGCTCATGAAGAAAGATCGTGAGTGGGAGTGGCATGAATGCCATCAGAGAGCTGTAGACGAGTTAAAGCGATGTGTGATATCGGCGCCAGTGTTGCGATACTACGACCCGGCGCTACCGGTGACGCTGTCGGTGGACGCGAGTGCGCGCGGGCTGGGCGCCTGTCTGCTGCAGCAGGGCCACCCCGTCGCATATGCCGCGCGCACACTCGCCCCCGCCGAAACGAGGTGGGCACAAATTGAAAAAGAGATGCTTGCGATTGTTTTTGCATGCTCGAAATTTCACCAGTATGTATATGGACACGAAATTATACACGTCGAAAGTGATCATAAGCCTCTGGAAGCCATTTTCAAAAAGAGTCTTAACGAAACTCCCCCAAGGTTGCAGCGGATGTTATTGTATTTGCAAAAGTACACGTTAGATGTTAAATATGTTCCCAGAAAATATATGTACATTGCAGATACCCTGTCGCGCTCAGCTACCGAGCCTTATACTAATACAGACATGTTCGATAAAAGTGAAATTCACGTAAATTTAGTATACGACAACACTAACTTCTCAAAAGACAAGTTAACCCTGATTAGCGAGGAAACGAAAAAAGACGAATGCCTGAAAAGTGTTGCAAATTACTGCAGGATCGGATGGCCCCACACGAAAAGTATAGTTTCAAGCATAGCGAAACCGTACTGGTCAGTGAGAGATGAATTACACCTAGTGAACGGTATTATCTTCAGAAACGATCGAGTCGTAATCCCCAACTCTTTAAAAAAAGATATGCTACATCGCATACACGAAGGTCACTTGGGGATCGAAAAGTGCCAGCGACGCGCTCGCGAGGTATTATATTGGGCAGGCATGACGTGTGACATTGCGCAGACTGTGGAGCGGTGCGAGGTGTGCCAGCGCCGCCGCGACGCCAACCGCCGCGAGCCGCTCGCGCCGCACCCGCTACCGGAGCGCCCGTGGCAAGTGCTCGCTACCGACATATTTCAGGTTCACGACAAAAACTACCTGCTAGTAGTAGATTATTATTCCAAGTATGTGGAAATTGCACATTTAAATAATCTACAAAGTTCAACAGTGATATCGCACCTTAAAAGCATGTTTGCACGATTTGGTATTCCTGAAAAGTTAGTATCAGATAATGCAGGGACATATGCTTCGAATGAGTTTCAAAAATTTGCGAAATCGTGGGAGTTTGATCATGTGACAAGCTCGCCCCACTACCCCAGATCGAACGGCCTTGCTGAAAGAAATGTGAGAACGGTAAAAAATATTCTTCTAAAAGCTCATGACTCCGGACAGGACCCATATATAGGATTGCTTAATCTCAGGAACTCTCGCATCACGGGCGAACAGCAGTCTCCCGCAGAATTGCTAATGGGTAGAAGATTGGCCGACAAATTGCCAAACATTAAGCAGGACGTACGTCGCGACACGCGCTCCAACTCTAAGCTTAAAAAAGATCGGGAGCAGCGGACTCGGCTAATGAAAAAATATCACGACCGTGGCACTCGTCCACTCCCGGCGCTGCAGGAAGGAGAAAGCGTGCGTATGCGAGACGGCGCGGGAGGTTGTTGGAGACGCGCGCGAGTGGAGAATGCCGCGCCCGCGCCTGCCGGTGCTCCGCAGCGCTCGTACTGGGTGCGCGACGAGGCCGGCGCCCGCTACCGCCGCAACCGGCAGCACCTGATCCGCGCCAGCGAGCCCGCGCCCGCGCAGATAGAGCGCCCGGCACCCGCCCGCAATTACGATGATCTTATGCCCGAGTCTCCCCCCGCTGTTACTTGTGTACCGACTCCGTGTAATGTAGCCGCGGACGGGAATGAAGCGGCTCGTCCCCAATATAGAGCTACTAGAAGTGGCCGGAGGGTAAGAACCCCTGATTTGTATAACATTGATACCTACTATGTATAATTGGTAAAGAGGCATATAACATTTATAAGTGTTCATGCGGTAATCTACTTTCAAAGGAATGTAAATATAATTAAGATACTATGTAATTCTAAAACCAAGATATAAATTAAATCTAAAATATAAAACTAGACTATGTTATGTAGTGTTTCTTTATACATTTAATATACTTAAAAACCTATTCGATGAATACCATTATATGCATGTATAAAATAAATAAATCAAGGTATTCTAAATATTGTCCTTTCTAGTTAAAGTGTCTTCTACACAGCAATGAGCTATAGCTCACTTTTATGATTAAATTATTCATTTCTTTGTTTTGTTACTAAACGACAGATAATGAAGTAATAATGCAATGTATTAATATTTAGCGATTAATAATGTTTCATGTTAATGAAAGGTTTGTAAATGTTAAAGATGTGTAATTTACGTTAAAGCCATTTTATTAGAACAAAAGAGATGTAGTAATAATATTTATAAGTGAGGGTAGACAATTTGATTAAATGTGTACCTACATATGAAAATATAATCAGTTGCATTTTGGATATCATGTTTCTCTTACTTGCTCCCCATTCTAAAATACTTCAGCCTGCTCCGAGTGGGAGTACATCTCGGAGAGAAGGGTACCACCACCACAATACCCGGGCGTGTATATGCAAGTCTCCCACTGTTAACACCGTTACTACGCACTCGCCTGAGCCGTGTTCCGAATCACGCTAAAAATGCTCGCAGCGCTTACAGTGCTGACGGCCGGTCCAAATCAAATAGCGCGCTCAAGGTCGCGTGAGTAGTGTTTTGTTTCGGACTGCTATTCGCTTGAGCGCGCGTTCACGATCGGACCGATTCACGCTCATACATATATACGCTTCATATATCAAACGTCAACTTGACGTTTGGCTCAAAGTGCTTACGCCTGGGAGTGTGAGCACCGTGAGTGCCGTCCATGACATCATCAGTGACGTCACGACATGTAAGTGCTATGAGCGTGAATCGGTCCGATCGTAAGCGCGCTCTGAGCGCTGCGAGCGTGATTCGGAACATGCCTCTGGTTACCAATTAAATATGAAGACAAGACGGCTCTGTCTTAAGGAATTTGAATAAAACAACCGTTGGCTAGTTTCAGTTAGGTACAGCGCCATCAAGTGGTCGACAAATACGAAATCGTCCTAAACACCCACTGACCTTGGCAGCGGAGCTGGTGGAGGAGCGACGCTTCTTGCCGGATGGATAGGTTCAGGTCCTCCTCCGAGCGGGAGTACATCTCGGAGAAGAGGATACCTTGAGCATCACAGTATCGGGGCGTGTATACATATACAAGTTTTCCACTGACCTTGGTAGCGGAGCTGGTGGAGGAGCGCCGCTTCTTGCCGGCGGGGGGCTGCCAGCCGCCGCGCTGCACCCACGAGCGCCGCGTGCTCGTGATGGAAAGGTCCAAGTCCTCTTCAGAGCGGGAGTACGACATCTCGGAGAGGAGAGTACCTGGAGCAATCATTTCAAATTAAAGAAAGAAAGAAAATATTTATTCACTGCACAAAAGACGCACAGATTAGACGTACTGTACTTGGAATAAATAACGCAAACGTACACAAAATAACGTGTCTTCGCGGCAGCGAATTGGTTGCTGTGTCAGCATTATGCCGAGGCGTGAGACAGCTGCAGCGCTGGTTTTCAGACAGCACCGTACGTGACCCACGGAACGGCTTGGTCATGGCAAGACAAGACGCAAGCGGGACGCCGCGCAACGCTCATGTTGCGCGCCGGAATGTATATGACAACGTGCCGCTCGCGTCACGCAGCCCGTGTGGCGTTAACCAACAACGTTCCGGTACGCAGCCGTCACGCACGCTATGTGACCAAGCTTTAAGGATAAGCCCGTCTGAACTTAACATATTGTACCATCATTTCTGCTCACTCGTCACTTTACCGCCGACTGACGTTGCATTAGTCAGTTTGCGATATTATGTACTTGACTGACTACTGCAAAGTCATGTGTGCGATGGCACTTATCGGCGAATTAAGGCTTCATTGCATATTTAGGAGAGGATTAAAATGATACGTATTTTATTCGAATCAAAATTCCTGCCCGAAAGTCGAGCGATTTACATAGGAACCTTTCAACTAACGTTCCTATGTAAATCGCTCGACTTTCGGGCTTAGGAATCAAGTTGACTTTGGCAGACGCCATAACATAAACATTATTGCACCGTGGCGTGGGCCGTGGGCACGACAATACTAAACGCCTTTAGGCGTTCTTAGCGTCCAAGGGGTTAACAGGGCGTGAGCGTATTCAAAGCGGAACATGTGCGACGGGATATTGTCTATTATTGTGCCCGCATACGCGACATAGCCCGCTGGTGGGCTCGTGCTGGCAAGACTTAACAAACACCATGCTATTAGCAATCTTGTATCACACATCATGTATTATGTGATTTTCAATGGAATATTTTCAGTGATAACGCAAACAAACCAGAATAAGGACTTTAAAACCAAATTTTTAAGTCTAATCTGAGCTGGAATAGTGTGGAGGCAGATCTTCATTATCTTTAAGGAGACTATAATAGGGATGTCGACTCGAAAATTTTTATTACTTCAATAGAAAGAAGACATAAAACTATGCCAAATCGTGAAAATCCTATTCAAATATCTCAAAAAATAACGAAGTTACAACGGTTAGAATGTTCGTAGTTAGAGAGAGAAAGTGCTACCTAGCCGTGACGTCACGTTTAAGTAGCGCCATAATAAATGACGATCGTTCAATACAAAGGTGCGTTTTGCGGAAAAGGGACATTACGTAATTATTTATTTGTTTGAATTACTTTTTTCGCCATTTGATTGAGAATTTGAGCCTTTATGTAGAAAATTTGGATTTATTGATTTTCTTTTATAGTGTTGTCATCCCTATTATCAGGAAGTGGCGCAGAATCAAGATACATTGCACACTCTTGTCTTGTAGGCTAAGAATCTTTTCGGATCTCAGAGCTAAAATAGTAAACATAATTTTATGGTCCAATCTAGGATTACTTAGTTGGTCTAATTTACACTCACCAGTAGAATTAAGCTCTGGGACTCCAGTAAGTCTCGCATTATGCTCCTGATGGGCCGTACCGTTGAGGAATGCTAGTTTCTGCAGTGTTTCATCATTTAATTTTGCTCGGTTGTCATTGAAAAGGAGGTCCCGAGCCATGTCCAGGAGCTTACTCTGCAATTAAGTCATATAAGTAGAAAACTCGACATTAAAACTATATTATCAAGGAAGTAAGACTGGTTTTACACCAAAGATATGTCACTATACTACACACACTTGTACTACTTGTTTGGAAATGCAGCTGAACTCTAGTGGAAAAGTCAAAATGTGCTCAAATATTTTGTCATTTTTAAATATCAGTGTAGAGTCAACCAATTTCTGGGCCACTTTGTACCTTGACATAGTGATAATATATATATAAAAGCCACTAGAGATCTCTTATTAATGGCACTGTGGCTGTACTAAGTGGCTCAGAAATCAAATTGGTTAACCATATAAGTGTTAATGAATAAAGCAAAATTCCAGCTGTATCTGTCTTCTGTTTAGTTAAATTAGGAAGGGATTGTCCATGGTAATTAATGTTACATTTTAACATGTGTTAATATCTTAACACTAGAAAACGATTAAATTGTTAAATTAGCCCTGATTGAACAGATGTCAAAAATAATTTTGGCTATTTACTGTGTTATATTGTAGGTTTAGTTGTGATTTAATATTAGATAAATAGTTGGTGATCTATATCACAATCTGCAACATATTATGAACCTCCAGGCAGGGACCCGCCCGGTATCCCCTTCGAGGGTTTTTGAACGGGTTTTTAGTAAGGCTTTGCTTACCCAATCCGTTGCCCTTCAAACCCATTCATTTGGCTTTTAAAGCGCTTTTAATACGGTATCCCCTTCAAGGGGTTTTTGAAAGGGTTTTTAGTAAGACTTCGCTTACCGAAGTCGTTGCTCTAAAAAAACCCATTCATTCGGCTTTTAAAGCGCTTTAAATATGGGTAAGCCGTTCAGTTAACGAATATCAGATATTTTTACTAAGCGCTTAAAAAGCCTTTCGAAAAGGCAACAGTTTGAAGGGGTTTCCCTTTCCACGCTTATGCAATTTTCATCCTTTTACTGATGACAATAAGAGCAGTATTGCAAATTTACGTTTGTCGACTGGATGACTGTCGGCACAGGTGCCATAAAATGCCGGCGCCTTGGAAATACCGCTAAGTTGCGATTTGAAAATACCTTATCACATTGCAATACGGTTTCCTTTGGCATGGCGAAGGGCCGGAACAAGTTGAAGCGTGCAATTTATCGAACGGGCCGACTTTTCTGCAGTTGTAACATATTTAAAAAGTAGTGTTCAATAAACAAATGCTGATTCTGTTAATGCAAATACTTTTTAGGGTTCCGAAACCGAAGGCTCTAATCGGAGCCCTATTGCTGTCACTCACGCATCCGTCCGTCCGTCGTTTGTCACAAAATTTTGTTCCTAACAATTTTTTAACTTCCCGTTGACCTATGAACTTGAAATTTGGTGATAATGTTTATTATTTTACCAACAAATACTAATATATATATTGATAAATGAGGTTTTTCCTTTGAAATTTTGCGGATGGTTCGGAACCCTAAATGTGCGAGTGCAACAAGCACTTAGCTGGGTTTATTATGTTAATTAATTATTAAGGTACCTAAAAAATATAGATATACTCACGGATTAATGCTTGGATTTAGCAAAAAAAAATTCGGATGTGTTAATCTCGGTACCGATACCGATGTTCCCCTGAGTGACGAAATTGAAATTAATAAAATGGTTGTTTAAAATACGATAATGGATATATTTTTCCCTAAATTATGAATATAGACTACAACAATATTCAAAATACAAAAAAACATTGCATATATAGCAAAACCTTTTAAAATAAAGAAATTTTAATTTCCACTGAGTTACATTTTGTACAAGGTGTACGTATACGTACACTATTATTTAAGTAACATAATTTACCTAAAAAACGAGAAAAAGGTACATATTTTTTTTAGTAAAGTGCCATGTAATAGACCGGTTCTATTTGCATGCATTATAAACGAAGAAAAACATTATATTCCACAAAAATATATTTTTTGTGAGTTGTTAGTAATACCAAAGAGTAATACCAATATGACGTATAATGCACAGTGTTGCCAAATCTTATGTCTTTAAACGAGCAATTCTTGTATATATATTTATTTATTTTGGGGATCTCGGAAACGGCTCTAACGATTTTGATGAAATGTGGTATGTGGGAGTTTTCGAGGACGAGCAATCGATCTAGCTAGGTCTCATGCCCAGGAAAACGCCGAGCAAAGCTCGGCCGCCCAGATATTTTATATCTTTATACGAGAAATTCTTGTATATATCTTTATTTCGGGGATCTCGGAAACGGCTCTATCGATTTTGATGAAATTTGGGTTTTCGGGGACGAGCAATCGATCTAGCTAGGTCTAGTAGGTCTCATCCCCGGGAAAATGCCGAGCAAAGCTCGGTCACCCAGATATTTATATTTGTTTGACAGCTCATTTTCATGGAAGAGTTAACGTAGTAAAATTGAAGTTTGAGCTTCCAGTGTGAAGAAATAATGTAGAATTACACTACACAAAAACTATTTAGACTGAAAAAGAACACAGTTAGTAAAATAACCGAAGAAAACATTCAAAAATGCCTTAGCTAACTCTGTCATAAAATAAATAAAAATTAATAAAATGAAATTTATTCTGTAAGTAGGCCGCAATGGCACTTTTACAAGTCAAACCCTACTAGTATCATAAATCCTAATATCATCGTAAAAATCAACTTTAGTGCTTATTATTTCGTAATTTTCAACGTCAGTTATAATTATGTTCTTTTTTTTACGAAACCGGTAAAGTGCGTGTCGGGCCACGCACAATGTAGGGTTCCGTAGTTGGTCACCCGTTACATTATGTGGACTAAAAAGTTTGCAAACTTATATTTACCTACTATGTTTTTGAAATACTTAATTAAAAACATTATCTGAGGTACCTACCTCAATGGAAATTGTATGAAAGTTCGGCTTTTAGTCGTTAACTAGTAATGTCTACTCAGCTGTGATCATTTTACTTATAATTTCATTATATAGGGTGTAACATTTAAATCGGTCAGTATGGGAAGTCTGAAACTATAAGACATACGAAGATCTGTTCTTAGGAACGATGTCATAGATTTCAGTAACAAGAAAAACGCAATAGTAAAATCATCACCTAAACGAGTTTAATATTGCATTGAAAACCATAGTTGCCATTTCAAACATCAACTTAATGAATTTATGATGCATTTTATTCATTTTAGATAGCATCATAGTAACTTTTACTTATGAAAAAAGTAATCAGTCAGTAACAGGAAATTTCAATAACCAACACTTGGTAGCTTAATATCACGCCAACAGATTCTTGAATCCAAAAACGGTTTGAGTAACCTCACAATATTTAGACAGCACCAACATGATGCGGTTTGAATGAAACAAAAATAAATTCACCAACACTTGATGTCTAGGGAAGGTACCCTAAAAAAAACATGTTTTTCAAGATGTTGTTCTATATTCGTCCGTTTATATTTAGTACCCGTGCCAAATTACAGCTTTATAGTACTAACAGTTTTTGACCTAAGCTGGAACCGGACGGACGGTTCGACGGGCATGGCGAAACTATAAGGGTTCCTTGTTTATTACGAAAACATGACAAGCGAGGATAGCTTTTTTATTGTTCTAACACAATTGGTAACCGGATAGATTGTTGATAAGTGATCCAGTATTCCAAAAAACGATCAAAATAAATATTTACGAAAACTACGCGCAGAGTTCCTTAAAGAGCGGGATGGTTAATAGCAAACTCACGTCACGCGTGTTAGAGCGTGACATCTGTAATGGCACTGCAATAAACTAGTACAGAATTCATATTTTAATTATTATCCTTCTTTATGCACTTATAACGCGGCTTTACCGTTACACTGAGTAACTTTTCGATCCAATGAGAAACAATATTTCTCAGTGGAACTTCACGCTTGTACCTTGAGATACAAAATTTAAGTTATTTTATTATGAAAAGTAACGGTAATTTCTATATCAATTAATGATGTTATTAATAACACCACATATAAGAAATACGATAAAATACGATAATTACCTTCTAAAACTCCGTCACTAAATGGAACTAAAAATAGTCAACCAAAAACTCTGCAATGTAAACTCCTTTTGCAACGAAAGCTTTTAGTATACTGAATAACCAACAAAACCAACACGGCAAGGATAAAAAAATGTAGCCTTACCAAAATAAAATTGTCTTTTTGGAAGAATTAATCAAAATATCATCGAATAACATTCGTTATTCAATAGGAATCTCTACAGCGCTACTTTTTTGAGCAATATTATACACTAAACATTTAAATTAAAACCATTACAATGATGTAAATATCGATGTATCTATAAACTTTATTGCTAGTCAAATCATATACTCTTACCATACAAAAATCTGCATCTGCAATAAAATGCTGGGACATGGAAAAAATGGCAGTGTTGCTACCTTGTAGATATATTATTTAAAAAAAAGTTCCTACGCATTATTGATGCAAAATTATCTATTAACGTATTTAATAGCACAAAGATACGCAACTACTTCAAAAACATGTCTAAAGTGATAAAAATAATGGTAGGACATACCAAAAATGCCGCTATACAACGGTAGAAAAATCGCCCGAACACGAAACAAAACAAAACTTCGGCGTCGGCTACCCAAATATTAAAAACTAAAGTGAAACTATTAATTCACGCCGCTCTACGCGAGTTGCAAGTACGTACGCAGCACAGAAAACTGAAGATCTTCCAAAGGGTAAGCGCTAAACTCGTTATGGTTAGCCTTTCCCGAAACTATTCATTGAATGGGCAACCAGCGCTTAAAATTGTCGGAAAGGGATACCCTTATAAAAGCGGTGGTAGCCTCTTTCCTAGTTCTAAGCAAAATGAAGGGGTTACCCCTTCGATTGGGTTAGCAAGACGTTAGGGCTATTCATTGAACGACTAAGCCGTTCAAAGGCTTTTTTCTGGGAAGGGGTGGTCGGGTCCCTGCCTCCAGGTCTTTGTGTTAATGTTACTTGGTACACTACATGTACAACATTTGTAATTTGAATATGAGACTGTGTGTTCTAAATAAATTAAAATATAATAATGACCCAGAAGCTTGTAAAAACCAGCATAAAAAAAATATCCTCACCAATTCACTGTACTTCTTCATAACAATGTTCCTCTCTCTTTTCTCCCCATCCAGAAGCTTACGGACATGTGCGAACTTGGCCTCCCACTTGGATAGTGTCTGATGAGCCTCCATCAGTTCTGTCTGGAGTCTTGCGGCCTCCGCCTCCGCTGTAGCCCATTGGGTGCGCACCCATTCCATCTGCTTCACAAATTGTAGGAAACCTGGGTGGAAAATGTATGAATATAAGCAGATGGATTGTTTAGGTAAGATGAGCCTAATAATAAATGACTTGGTTGCATTCAGCAGTCACAAAACAACCATACCGCAGAATTACTTAGCACAGACCCTACTCTCACTATTCTTCTACTACTCGACTCGACCTCGACTACTCAAAATTGAACAACAGGCACCTAGTGGACCAGTGCAAAACTAATGAAATGATCATGACACAAAAACTGGAATATGCTTAAATAATAGACACATGACTGCAAAAAATCCCATGAAAGCAAAATTTACTGATACAATATTGATGATGAAAGTAGTACCCAGTTTATTGCAACTTAGTTAAGACCGGCCTTATGACTTTCTAAATCATATGGATGAGTATATAGTAATTTTTTACACGACTTTGGAATTGGAAGGTAGTTTTTAAGCACATTCCAAAGACTGACATAATAACATTGTCGACAAATGATGAATAAGAATTGCCGACAAGTTCGATTAATAAGTTATTTATTGAATTTTACTCACATTGTTCGGAGTATTCGTCGTTGAGAACGTTGTTCAGTCGATTTATATCATCAAACTGTGCGACCATGGACAGGGCTAGTCTTTGCTCCACATCGGAATTTGCTGAACTCATTTTGCTTTATAATACACTACACTGGACATTAAACAACACAAATCCTAAAGGAAAAATTACATTTCAAGAGAAAGCTAAATATGATTTCAATTTCAAAAACAACTCCAGCTCCACTCCCAATCCAAATTCTCAAACAACCGAACGAAACCTTGAAAATTAACGGCTTTGAGCATTCATTCATGCGTGGAGTGGGGAGCTGGCTATGCGTTCAAAACCAAACATATATTAAGGAACAGCTATAAGTTTGAGAAGTTTAGGATGACCTATATACTATATAGTACGTAAGTTTTACCGTATAAAATTACTATTACATTAATTTTATAAAATAAAAAGAATTTATGACGAAAAAAATAATATTTGAAGGAATAGTACTTAATTGTACAAATTACCGAGAACTAAAACTTAACTGAGTCAGATATTCTGAACGAGTAATGTTACCATGAAAAATACGTGTGCTACTATTACGGGGTAAACATATAAAGTACGTAGTTGGTCAAAGTAAACACTTGTTTAGATTCAATTCACTTATAGGAAAAGAAAAAAATTAAATAACTTTTTCTATTGACATGACATAAAATTATGTTTATGCGGTATGGTGCAATTATTTTGCTATGGCCTGAACACAACAGAGTTTAATTCGAAGTTTTAAATGCGACTTTTTGAATTAAAACATACTCTATATGACACCTCCCGGTGCCGTATGCACGGACACATATATTGTAGGATTTGTACGTATTGTCTAAAGGCAAGAATCGGTTGTTTTCGTTTGTCATATCTAGACAAGTTGTGTCTAAAAGTAATGAATGTGGTTATTGGCAAATATACTTTAACATGGACGTCCACAGCACGGTAAAACTTAATGGTTTCATTCATAATGAAAAAAAAATTTATGTAATTTTGACTCCACTGGTATTTTGACATTAATTTTGTCATTTATTTTATTCATAATTAGTTTGAAGTCTGTAGCTCATGGTCTTTTCTCTAGAGTTTCTTTGTGAGCTTCTTTAAGTATACAACAGCATTTTAAGTGGCGATTAATGTGTAATCTTAGAGAAAAAGGTGTTAATAATTAATGTATTCAAAAAGAGTTTTTTAAATTATATGACACGCAATGATGAATAGACTAGCAATAACATTGCCAGACACAATACAAGATTAAATCAGATCAAATATGATATGGACTCAAATATTATCATACTGAGTATGGAAATATCAATTAGCTACTGTGATGCGACTTGCCATGCCCTTTCATCAGATCAGACCAATGAAGAATCAAGCAAAATTAATCTCGACTAACGCGGTTGTCACATTGATGCGGTTTCCGAACAGCGGTGCGGTGTGCAGGCGGGATAACGCTATAGACATGCATTGCGCTGTCTCGCTTGCACATCACACTGTCGACGATATTTAAGTAACGCATGACCTACCACAAATCAAATACAAAATAATATCTACCTATCTAAGCTCGCTGTCGCACTTACATATATTCGAGCGACAGTCCGGGAGAAACTTCGTTTATGGATCGCGTAAAAAAGTTTTTTATTAAAAACAACGTTGAACTTTCAGGGTACAAGAAATTATAAGCTGGCAACATTGTATTCATTTGACACTGACAGATCAGATGTGACAATCATGGGTTAGGTTTTGACACAAAACGCAATGACGTTCGGCTGAGAGCGGCGGTGGTTCGGTCGTGTGGTCGTGTAGTCTAGCGATTTCAGTGAAACAATAGTTTCCGAATCCACCGGCGTCCAGCTCGCCACCGCGCGTCGCCATGGCGGACGAGGAGAACAACTGTGATGATGGTGGTGGTGATCTGAAGTTGGGGCAGGCGTTCAAGCTGCGAGGCCGAAAGGGTGCCCTGAAAAAAAAGAATGTTTATTTTGTGAAGGATCACAAGTTCATGCCGAGGTTCTTCAAGCAGCCTACGTTTTGTTCCCACTGCAAGGATTTTATATGGTAAGTGTGCTGGCTGTTTGATTGGTTTCTATTGTCAGAGTTTAATTTGCACGGAAATTAAAAATACACATTGTTTGTTTACAAAGCGGAGGCGCTTGCCAATCGTTTGGGGTTTCCGTTGTAACGGATGGTGTGACCATTTAGAAATATTTTTGCTGACATTAATATGGATAATCGATTTGTCCTGGTCATAACATAACATGTAGCAAAACCAATTAGATTCTAAATGGTCCTCATAATATGTATTGTATTTTCCTGTTACTACCTATACTTTGTGCAGGCAGGCAGTTGTTGATATCAACAGTCATGGTTAGAAAATTCTTGAATAAGCAAATTTGAACTTTATTAGGAAATTTAATAGCAAATCTTTAACTTCTCATTTTATTCCTCTGTGAGTATATTATATATTAACTTGTAATGAATTTATAAAGATGTTTTTGTTCCCAATAAGTTTTTATAGAAATAATTAATTACGGTAAAAACCTCATATCCTATTTAGTTGGACTACAGGTTTTTTGCTGTCATGATTGACCTTTACACAGTTGTTTAATACAAAGTAAATTTTCCTCAATCTAAATATATAATATAGCTATTTTAAAGTGGCCAATATCGGGTTTAACTGTTTTTTTCCATATAGGTAGTTGACTAAGTTCAGACAATTTATTATGATATAATTGTCAAATATACATTTTAAATTACAAAGTATATAATTATTATACAATTAAAATAACTACCTAAAGCTAAAAAGGCCGTGGTCTTGGGTTCAAATCCCGCCAATTTTTTTAATGAGCGAATTGGGGGGATTCCTCGCTTCTGTTACCACCTGGCGCAAAGGTTCCTAGTACACTGGCGGAGTTGCCTCGTTGTATGGAGAGGGATATTCTTTGCACCAGGTACTCACCAGAGCGGGGATCGCCTCCACGGTCTCTTAGGCGTCGAGCTAGAGCGGCAACGAATGCTTTGGCCTCGGCGCACCAGGGCCCACCAGTCTCCACGGCATTTATTATTATATTTGAATATGGATAGGATATTTTGAATTTCGAAATGTTTGGAAATCAGATAGGCAGTGTTCATTTGCCATCACAGAACTGGCCAGGGAAGTTTTTTCTGATTGCTCGATGTTGTAGCCTCGTCCCACAACATCCCAGTACTAATTCAAGACCAACTATGCAACAAGAAAGGTCCCAAATTTAAAATCACAAATATCAATCTGTTACATAAGAGGATTTAAAACTTCTTGAATCCATGGTGTTGATCTATGCTTAAAAAATATAGTCTCAATGCCAATTGTCCCTGCAAATAGAAAAACACATCTTGTCTATTGTCACTATTACCTAACTTAACAAAATAACAAATAATTTCAATGTCGCCAACAGACAAACACATTCATTGACATCACATTCCCGATTCAAGCCCATCAAGTTTTCAACAGCATAGACCAAAATATATTCTTTTTAAAAATTAAGACTACTGGTGATATCCAAGTAATAATATCTGACATCACCTAGTTTTAACTGTCATAACATTCTTTACTGCCTATGAGTGAACATGTTACTATTTTTATAGATAGAATAGAATGAATAAGAATACTATATTTTGTGTCTCATACAAATAAAATTTGCCTTTTATTTTTTTCATTCAACAATGGTATGCTTTGTTATTTAAACTGTTTCCCAAGGTTACTGAATTGTATTGTTAAGTAATTGATTCGATACACTTGGGAAATTGCATGCAAGTCAAAATACTTTTGAATAGTTAGATTTTATAGTTAAACTAATACTAGTACAGATTTCCTGTTTAGCCTGTATTGTATACTAGCTGAAAATATTTCATATGAACATTTGTAATATGACTAATACGAGTATAATAATAATTCTGAGAAATATTGACCTCAATGTCTAAGGAAGATTACAAATGTAATGGCATTAAATATTAGCAAGTTTACGTTAATCATAATCAATACTAAAAGGTTATAAAAGAAATTGTATGGAGTAAATCTAATCTTAATTAAAATGCCTCTCTCCTAGAAGTCATTGTAAAATAGGTCATATTAGTTTGTGTATTGCGCCTATATGATTACGTTACGTCCGATGTGATAGTGATACACTGCGGAGGGGCGTTCAGTTTAAGATTTTTCATGTTTATTGATTGATTATAATAATCTGCTATGAAGATATTATCTATATCATTCTTAGAGAATTACTATGTTTTCAGGATAATAAATATCATAGTAAAGGGTTAAAACTATTATAATATAACGTCATTTTTATCAGTGTGACCAACAAGTTACAACAACAACAAACAACAACAAATACTACTAAAGTAAGTTACTTTTAAATTACGAAATTAATTCAGTAATATGTTGAAATATTATTTAAATTATCATCTTACTGTCGAAACAATATGATTGCAATTGTAATGACAGCAAGTTGTCACCATTTCAACCTACCTAGGATACAATGCAATGCAATGTATACAAATACACTAACACATTACAGGCTTACATAATAGAACGGCATGTACATACGAGTAAATATTATGTAGACACAGGTAGGCAGAGGTAAAACAGCAGGCGGTCTTATCTCTAAAGAGCTACCTTTTCCAGACAACCATTGGTCCCTTTTAAACTTAAAGCCCATCACACACTGCAACGGCCTGCGGTGGCGGTGGCGTTGGCGGCCAGCTGACATAATGAAAATCCAGGCCGCTAGAGTTTGAATGAATGTTAGGATTTTCATAGTCTCTAACTGACCGCCACCGCCACCGCAGGCCGCTGCAGTGTGTGACAGGCTTAAATTTAGTCTAATGCCCGGTTCACATTATTCCAGTCCAGTAATCCAGCAGGCCAATCCAGTCCAGTGCTGGACTAGATCATATCGTTCACATTATTCCAGTCATTTAAAAGTTGTTGAAGTTGTAACACTACAGTGACAATGATGTCAATGATTTCTAGAAAGAAACTCTGAAATTGTTTAAAAAGTGTTCATTTACACCCTCGTGAAGACAACCACCCCATTTCGAGTGCCCGCAAAAGGCATATCGGAATCGTTTGTTCATCGTTAGTTCACGTTTGTTCAGTAGGTAAAATCGTTAGGCCCCATTTCTAACATCGGTTTTTTTTAAAAACAAAATGGGTTGGTCAACTTCACGCTAACCGCCCCAAACCAAAATTGTTGTTTTGTTTTTAGTTCCTATAGCAAGATAATCGTTAGTTCACGTTTTTTCAGTAGGTAAAATCGTTGAAGTAAATGAATTAGTAGAAGAACTAAAACGAGACAATCGGGTATGGATGAGAAATTGGATAAGCGAAAGAATCATAATAGGCTCAACAATGCTTTTGCGACAGCTTCATTAATTAATTAAATGGAGCTTTTCCCCAAAAACAACGATGTCGTATTCACTGCTTAACGTTCAATCCAGCACTGGGTTGGCGGTTCACGCTATTCCAGTCCCGCTGGATTGGGTGAGCTGGAATGAAAAAGCAGACGGTCTTTCCAGCCACTGGACTAGATTGCTCACTGGAATGGGTACATCCCAGTGTCAGTTCACATTATTCCACTAGCATTCCAGCACTGGATTGGGTCGCTGGACTGGAATGCTACTGGAATAATGTGAACCGGGCATTAAGTCTGTAGTTTATGGTCTATTTTTGAATGAAACCATGGAATTTACCGTACCGTGGCCGTCGACGATAAAGTATGAAAGCGTCCATTGGGTGTCGGTATTTACATTGTTTGAACAACATGTTTAAAATTAGTCATTCACTGTTTATATTAGGTAACTAAACATTTACAAACCTACGGTTTTTTATCTCATTGAATTAAAATGTATGATGCTTCAGTTATTTTTAACGTACAAAAAAACCGTTGAAAAATTACATCCAGTGACACGTTCTTGGCTCCCAAACAGAATTTATCGATTTAAACTGAAATGTCAGAAAAAGAGCGCGAATATTCTATTTCTATATTTTATGATGGGACAAGATGCCGCGGCTACAACCGTGTTGACGCGTTTGACGTATGTTGCACTGCCATCTCCTGCCACAAACTTCCACCTCCTATTTTTTATTTTAAGCGGAGCGTGCTGCACATACCGACACTAGGTATTCACCTAGGTCTCGCTGGAAGATCAGCGTCTGCTCCCTGAGTCGGCATTATTTTTTATTTTATTTTATTAAAAAAAAAACTCCTGTAGACTTACAGTTGGCCCCAAAGATCAAGATGACATTTTTAGGAATTATTTTATTAACATTCGTTGTTTTGAAGTTAGGACAACTCCGAGCCTTTAGGAATTACATACATACAAACGTTCGGATTGAGTTCCTATATGACGATGAGTTAGTAGGTAATACGCGAGAAGAATCGTAGGTAGGTAATCTATTATAGGAATGTATTTATAGCTCAGTTATATTGGTATCACAGACATATGCGTAACGATTTCATCGGATAGATAAAGGTGGGTCTATGATTCGAATATATGTATGTCGCGGAATGAAAAGGTTCATCACCTTTGGACCTTCACAGTGTAGAAATAAAGTCGATAATTGAAAGAACCTTTTCATTTCCCGAATATATATCTTGGTCAAATATAAAAGGTTGCAATAGACAGGAAAATCATATATCTACGGTAAAGTGTGGAGTGTGGGTTATAGAAGATTAGAATAGCAGGATTGGTGGTCCTTTACAATTCGAGAACCTAAATTGACCATTCCTGATCCTTATTACAACGTGATAAGATCTACCAATGGTCAGTTCATCATCATCATCATCATATCAGCCGCAGGACGTCCACTGCTGGATATAGGCCTCCCCCAAAGAGTGCCACAATGACCTGTCCTGCGCCACCCCACCCGCATCCAGCGGACTCCCGCGACCTTCACCAGGTCATCAGTCCACCTTGTGGGAAGTCTACCCACGCTGCGCCTTCCGGTCCGTGGTCGCCACTCGAGAACCTTTCGGCCCCAATGGCCATCGGTCCTACTCGCAACGTGCCCCGCCCACTGCCACTTAAGTTTAGCGATTCGAAAGGCTATATCGGTTACTTTGGTTCTGCTACGGATGGCCTCATTTCTGATGGTCAGTTAGAGTAGGTACTTTTATATCACGACCGCGGGCGAGCCATGGTTGTGTGTTGAGTTATACATGCTCATTGTCTATGCGTACGTCAGCGTAGGAACTATGAGTTCACGCCGTTGTCGTCTATGTGTTCATATGTGTCACAACTACAACAATGGTAGACCTGCGCTCGTCAGATAAAAGTACTGTTGAGTGTTTCTCATCTATCCCAGTGTTTTTCATTCTGTGGTTACTGTGGGTAGCAAGAAGTGACCCGCAGGAGATAAAGTAAAGCACGGAATAGACTGCTTAAAACCACTGTGTCTGCTGCCAAGGTGACCATGGTAGAAAACATGCCAAATTTGGTTGGAAACCATTGGCTACACTGTTTTAAACCCTCGTTGTCTACCGAGATCACCTTGGCGGGAACAGTGGTTTTAAACAGTGGTATGTGTAAATTACTGTTGTTCATATGTAACTTAGGTACTTTTGTTTCCAGATACCCTCAATCCTGGAATTCCTGAAGATGCACCCGTATCCTGAGTCCATCCCATCCTAATCATTGACTTTATCTTTATTTAATCTTTCAATTTCTCTAATCGTAATAAGATTTTTTAAAGTGTCTATTTGGCTTTCAAAAAAATTGCTAATATACCTAAATTTGAACACGTTCATGTCTTTAAATCCTAATTTAAAAAAAGGTATGTTATTTTGGACTAGTTAGTGTTTCATAAGGGCCATCGCACACAACGCTTTAAGATATGATTCCGCTGCCGACTGCATACAGCAACTGCACGTTCCGCCGCACTCCAAATTGAACCGTAATGGTATTCATAAAAAGCTCAATTTGAAAGCAGAGAAGTGTCGCAACAACACACGCCGCTTACTCTAAATTGGGACTTTTAGTCTTATGATTACGGTTCAATTTGGAGTGCGGCGGAACGTGCAGTTGCTGTCTGCTGTCGGCTGTGGAATTAAACCTTTACTCAGACTCCGACTTCGAACACTGCCACAAACACCGTTGTACAAATCCACTATACACTAAAGTTAATAGGTACGTAAACATTGGGTATTAGAAAAAAAAAGATAGTGAATTTGGTAGAAGCTTAACTCAAGATGAAAGCATCGAAGGTAAGTATATAATAGTATTTTATGCAACTGGTACATAATGAGGGGCATTAAAACACGAGCGTGTAATAAGGTCACACGAGTGTTTTAATGCCTAATTATGTACAGTTGCATACATTACTTTATCTACACACATATTATAACTGGGTCATTGTCAATCGGAAAAACAAAAGTTGTCCATTCGGTGGTCAATAGTTAACGGCTTGTGTGTATGTAATTTACGTTTTTATTACATGGATTTATAGACACGGAATTACAGATTATGTGGGTTAACAGATCAATCGAAAATTAAGCTTTGTAGCCCTTAACTTTTGGCATGTCCACCGAAAAGACGCGCACCTAAATCTGACAATAACCCAACTACTCTAAGATGGGTTCAGAAACCGTAGTAAATAAATACAATAATTGTGTTAATACAACCTTTTTTGCACGGTTGCGGAAATATCGAAATCAGAACTGGCAACGGATACCTGAATGTTATTTTAAAAAGTAAAGAGTCCCTATTCTGATGTGATCATGTCGTTCTAGCTAAAATTTCGTGCGATATATACAAAAAAAAACATCGAGCTGACATTTCGCATCGACTGAATTTGAATTTTCAGTGATACTAGAATAGGGACATGTCAACTTTGACATTTAAATTTTGACAGTTTTGTTTGACGTTTAATATTTTAACATCATATATAAGATTAAAATGAAAATTATATTACTGCTGTAGCCTTAGCCACAGATAAGAAAATTGCCATAAATTCATTGAATGTTGAAATGAGAGTCATTTTCTACGGTTTCTGAACGCATATTAGAGGATTTATGATATGTGTGTAGATAAAGAAACGTGTACAATAGATACGTCTTAGATCTTGATAGAATAGAGATTGAATTTTCTTGTGCACGGTTTTAGTGCCACTTCAAACTTAATCCCCGTGGATTTCATATTTTGAGTAATATGTAAACAGAAATGTAGCTGAAAATTTCATTTTCTCTGTCACCTGAAATCGACTATTCGGAATATTACATTTTAACCGCTGATTGAAGCCATTGTACTTGGTGGTAGAGAAAAATACAGTCTGAATTTATAGCTTGACTGAAGATGACAATGTTTCTCGAAAACTATCAGAATTTCAAAATGAGGTTTTAAAGCGTAAAAAATATCAGTCGCAAGGTATGACAGCTCTCTGATGACCCATTACATTTCCTGGCAGAGATAAGAATTTAATGCTGACTTCCCATACATTTTATAACCTAAAAAAGTCACTTTTAGTTTTAGGTTAGGTATAACATGTATGGAAAAGTCACTTGGGTTAAAAAATGTATGGAAATGACAGGTGTCAAGATTGACTTCTTATCTGTCGGGGAGCTGTACCACTAGTAACAATGGATTAAATCTGGTTCGATCGATTTGTTTATTTACGGCTAGTTTGGTTCAAATATAAGTCAAGTGCATTTAAATATTTCTAGTGTTACTATTTTTAACAGGCGTGTCCGATGTTAATCGAATTAAAACTTTTAAAGAAACCGTGTCTGATCAAGATCATTTAGTGCTAAGTATATTAGCTATATGTCTAGACAACAGTTTTTTTGGCTACTTTGCTATTTAGTATTCATGGTACAATTATGTACGGCGCCTTATGGAGGTAGGATCGTAGATCATAGATATAGTAAGTATGTACGTACAAGTAGTTAGGGGGTATAGATGCGCCACCGAGCGACCCGGGTATGAGAATGAATGTTCTTATAAAATTTGATCGGTTTGCATGTCCAATGTCTTGCTTATGGAAGTTATGGACTTGCGGGGACGTCCACCGCGCGATCGCGTATTGAAAATGACACTTAATTTAAATGAAAAACTTTTTCAAACGGATGTCTCCGATTTATTAGGATAAAATATTATCAATATCGAATTTCTCATTTATTTACTTCTCCCCTCAAAAGATGTCATTTGCAAACGGCGGGAGATTGATTAGAACAGCCGTGACGTGACCTAAGGCTCTAGATAAACCGAAAAAATAGAGATTACGCGTCACGGACAGGCAGGGTGCAAACAGATAAGTAGTACGATTAAGTACTCGTAGTTTGAGTTTGTCACTGAGTAGGTACCTACACAGACATACTCGTATATGTTGTTACGCAGGTAAATTGTATGACAATTTTTCGTGTCACAACGGAAAGTTAAAATGTAGGTATGATAAATGCCTTAACGGCTTGCCAAAATTTGGTCCTCACCCATATGCTCTTATTCTATGGTACATTTAACAGTAGTTAACGTAATAGAGTAACCATTACATAAACACTGTTTAAAAATCGTATGTTTGTACGTAATAGAAACTAGCTGATATCCCATGGAAATAAGAGGATATATCAGTGTCTAACTCAAACGCACGGTATATTGAAAAGCTGGTCCTTATTAGGTACCTACGGTTTTTGAACACATTAAAGTGGATTTATTAAATGGGTGGGTGTAGATAAAGTTTTATTAAGGCGAGGGGTAGGGCAAGCTCTCTCATACAAACTTTGTGCAAGTTTTTTCTTCGTTTGTGTTTGCACTACAACTGTAGTAGTAGATTTTTGGTCAGATGCTTATTTTTCTGTAGCGATAACCTGTAGGTTTATTTTTTATTTTTCAGTTTTTTGATATTTTTGAAAATTTCTTCTTCAGGTTGCTTCAGTTTCGGATTGCAAAATGGTGTTCGAGCCTAGAAATTAAGCACCCAGTTTATGTTTCTTTTTTTTGTATGTTTTGCGTTGCTGCCATTTTAGGAATCCCGCCTCCTGTTTCTTAAATTTTTCATTGGTTCGTCTCGCACTTAAGCAAAGCAGAGCTAATTAAATCTTGATTCAATGAACGTTTTATCTAAACAAGGACTCAATCGCTTCGTACGGCTCAACTTTCTGACGTTATTTGGCAATTAATGAGCGAATGAAAATGGGAAGCGTAATAATCCGGAACAACGGTTTAGAAGTAAGGAGGCCGGCTTTGAATCATAGGGTCGTGGTCGTGTGGCTTTCCAATACTTCGAATCTCGCTCTGAGCAATGTTTCTTAGAATTTATTAGAAATAGAAATATTTTTATTTGCTATAAATGTTGTACATAAAGGTGTTACAATTTTATTATCTTGTGACCATACATTTAGGCTTTGAAAAGCCATGCAAAGTAAGTGAACTTAATCTAGGTATGTATAAAACGTAAAGAATAAATAAATAAAAGATAAAAGAGCCGCCCTGTTCCCTTATCGCTCCAAATATTCTTTTAAAGAGTAAAATAAAAACATTTCTGAGTAAGGAGTAAGGAAAGTATACAATTTGTTTTTAAAGCTATTGAAGGGTAGTTCTTTTATTTCAGTGGGCAGCTTGTTAAATATCCTGATACACATGACGTAACTGCAACGGCTTCTTATTGTAGTGTGAATTTTGGGCTGCACTAGTTTATTTGGATATCTAGTGTTGAAGTGTGTTGTTTCACATTTCTTTTTAAACATCTCAGGATGTGATTTTATGAATACACACAGACTTCGTAAATATACAGAGAGTGAACCGTTAACCAGTGGCGGAGCGTCCATACAACTCGATTCCCACCGGCTTGCCTAATCTAAGGCCTTGGTCGTTCTGACGCCGTCGCCGGCTGCGTGCAGCGGCCCGTCGCACGCGACGTCTGAATGGTATATTCGACAATGGTAGGACGCGGTCGTTCTCGCCCGTCGCGAGCGACGTCCAAACGCGAACATTTTTCAGACGTCGCGTGCGACGGGCCGCTGCACGCAGCCGGCGACGGCGTCAGAACGACCAAGGCCTTAAACCAGTCCAGTTCTTTTACTATGGATCACGAAGAATAAGAAAGGTAAATAATTTCCGGTTTCCCTAAGAATATTTTTGACGCGCCGCCACTGCCGTTAACAATTTCTTTTTTATAAATGACTCCTTACATGATGTCCGCTGCGGGATATTGGATATCGCCCGGATACATTGTTTTTGAGCTACGAATTAGGCCTTGTTTATAGATGGCGTCGGTTGCGTTGCCGTAACGCGAGGAGGGGGCCTAAATAAATAAATATTGTGTTCTAAGGTCCAGGTCAATAAACATAAGAAATGATGTAAACAGATCAATTTACCTTCATTACTTCGTAATCACGCACTTTTAAAGAACGAACACAGTCTTACCAACAATTTATAGACATAATCCTTGTATTTGCATTCATTTTAAGCTATAATATCTTTTAATTATTCATATTTCAATAAAAACAATTTTCGTTTACAATGATTAGGTATGTGACAATAGCTTGTCAATTTTTTTACTCATAAATATGCTAGGAATCTATATTGTCATTGAAAAAAAAGTTCGTTTAAGTGATGGGAATATCAGTATATCGAAAAAGTTTAATGTCATCATAGATTAAATTACAAATAAACTCACTTCTCATCATTTTCCATTTACTTTGCTATGAATTTTCTTTGCCCATTTATTTTTATTTGCTGCCATGAAGTTAAGAGCCACAAATACTCGCAATGAATATTTAATTAAATTATTTCTCGACTGTCAAGTGGATTGATTAATTATTGTTATAGACTTTTGTCATCACTATTTTACAACAAATCCATAGACGACAAACGAATTGTCAGTCAGCCATATTTGTTTACATAATTTCCAATTTCTATTGACGCACGGTATAGACTAGACGACGTATGTTAATCATGACACAAGAATTTTACTTATTCACCATAACCCTATAAAAACGACGCGACGACCTTATCTTACGGTTTGTAGGAATGTTGCTTTTGTTTGGAATTCAGAGTTAATCTATTGAATACTGTTATGATGGAATTTGTTTTGATCCTTTGTTAAGACTGAGATGATTATATAACAGTTATGTTATGTCGCTTCTAGAATTGTTTTAGCTTTCTTATAGCAAAGATTATGAAGTCTTCATAATCTTTGCTTATAGCAATACAACTTAAACCACTAGTGAATATGTGCCCCATGGCACGGTCATTTACAAAAATTAACACAAACTGACTACTAAATAGGTACATAAATACCATGTAATTCTAGAACCTTCTCACAAAATTTCACAAGAATCGATTGAGATATGCAACTTGCGCAGAACAGTCGGGCATACCATACGAAAGCATCTTTTCTAAATACTTTACTTATATGAAAAACAGTATTTTTTATAGAATAATAAATTAATAAAATTAACTAAGGCGTTGACGAGTTCTATGCGTAGTCGCGGGCAAAAGCTAGTACTACTAATATTATAAATGCGAAAGTTTAGATGTTTGAATGTTTTACTCAATCGCGCAAAAACGGCTGAACGAATTGTAGTGAAACTTTGTATACAGCGAGTCTCTAGGGTCCTTTCTGAAAACCAGCGTCAGGCCCTTTGCTTGGCACAAGCTGAGACTGAAACCCTTTGCCCAACCAATGTTTTGTTTTAATTTTTAACTTTAGATAATTAGGACTTATGTTTAGTCTGTAAGGAGTGTGTAAATATGTTGTAAGCGTTCTATCTTATAAGCGTTCTGTTAACAATAAGTGTTCTGTTTTATGTTATAAGCGTTCTAGCATAAAAAAATAGCATTGAAATATAATATAAATGGGAGTTACACTTTGTCTTAGGCTAAGTACCTGTAAAAATAGTGGTAAGTGTTGATAAAACCACTCATTTATGGTGCAATAAAGAATATTTATTATTATTATAAAATAAACGAAATAAATATTTATTTATATTAATTTGAGGCAATAAATATGTTTCTGATTCTGAGTTTATGCTTTGGATCAACAAATAGAATACTTTTTACTTTTTGTCCCAAGAATCATGCTTCAAGGGGATAAAATAGGGAATGGAAGTTTACGCGGAGGAAGGAAGTCGCGGTCAAAGGATAGTCAAAAAACAAAAAAAAATCGCGCTTCCTACATCACGGCAAGTGTCCTATTCAGTATCATAAGTATATGGCTCCACGGCCATAAAGCATTTCCTAACATAACGCAAGTGCACTCGCGAATATGTCGTGTGTTTACAGCTTTTTTATGTCTAACAGATGAACATATTGCGGGCATGTGGCTTTGTCAACAACTGATTCTTCGAAAATAACTAGGATTTGAGGGTTTCCGAGTATTAGTGTGACGTAAGGCCGTTTTAACATGGCGCAAGAACTAGGATGCAATTTTGATTACATTGCGGGCTGCGGGCTACCGAGCCAAGACAAGTACGGTTCAATCCCGCGATGTACCTAATGAAAATGGACCTGTCGCGTGTCAAACCGTTTCAGAACTGGATAATGGGGAACTTTCGTTAAGATTACATCGAGAAATTATGTTAGTGATACAATAATGATAGCCATTAGCCATTCGTATTACTGGAAGATTTATTCTCAATTATTATTATTTTTTAACATTTTAATGAAAATTTACGCAAATTGTAACTTACGCGGAGTGACGTCACTCCTTCAGTGACTTCATTAACTCCGGTTAATTACATTGAAAAATATCTATAGAATGGAAAATGATTTATTAGACTCACGCATACATAGACAATGTGCATGTATAGCTCAACACACAACCATGGCTAACCCGCGTTCGTGAGAAAATACTGTACCCAAAACGAGCTTACTTTTCAGTCCTTATTTTGCAAAATACCCGATTGTCTATCTGTATCGTCAGTCGTCACTAAAGCCCATTAAAGATAATTGAACACTGAAAATATCTAACGATCAAGCGATATCAGCGCAAGCAATTGTTCAAGCACTAAGAAGCATCACGAATGGCAATTAATAAATTAACTTTCAATTGTTAAATTGGTGTTTGTGATGATGTGAGCGAATTAATCAAGCTAATTGAAATCACGTGTGATATACAGTAAAATCAAGCTTAAACTGAACCAATGCCTCTCCAATGTTTGCGCTCAATACCTCTAGTATGTACCTATATATTTTAAGTTTCATTTCATTTCATTTATTTAATTCTGAACAATATACATTGTGTTGAATATACATATAATAATTTAAATCAGTTATATACGAGGGGCGTTCAATAAATTCTCGGTATGAGAATGAAAACAAAAGAATACGATAGGTTTTTTATTTTATTTTTCAATATACTCCCCCCCCTATGTTTATGCACTTATAAGATCGGTCAATTAGTTTTTCTAACCCCTCATAAAAATATTTTTTATCTTTAGTGTCAAAATGCTCCTCCACTGCTGTCTTCAAAGCTTCATCGTCAGAAAATCGATTTCCTCGTAGGTCCTTTTTGAGGTTGGGAAACAAAAAGAAGTCACTCGGGGCTAAGTCTGGACTATACGGTGGGTGTGTAATAGTTTCGAACCCAGATTCCCGAACAGCAGCCTTGGCGATATGAGCAGTATGCACAGGGGCGTTGTCGTGCAGAAGCAGAACTCCCTTGGTTAATTTTCCCCTTCTCTTCTCTTTGATTGCTTCTCTTAATTGGCGTAGAATATTAGCGTAGTACCCTCCTGTGATATTTACACCCTTTTCTTTATAATCGATCAGCAATATTCCATCACAATCCCAGAATATTGTGGCCATGACCTTTCCAGCTGAAGGCATGACCTTGAACTTCTTAGGGTGAGGACTTCCTTTAATGTGCCACTGCATGGACTCTTGTTTGCTCTCAGGGTCATAATGATGAACCCAGGTTTCATCTTCGGTAACAAACTTTTGCAGTATCTCATCAGGATTTTCACCACACAGCTTAATAAATTCGGAACAACAAGCAACGCGCGTATTTTTCTGAAGCGGCGTCAGCATTCGCGGTACCCATCTCGCACTGACTTTTGACATATTAAGATTGTCATGGATTATATTGTGTATAGTACCAATAGAAAGCTTGGTTATTTGAGCTATTGCTGTCACCTTCACTCGAGCATCTTTCAATATAATTTTCTCCACTTTTTTATATTTTCTTGTGAAGAAGCTTCGACGTGCCGACCAGGTCTGGGGTCGTCTTCGATACTCTCTCTCCCACACTTAAATTCACTTGACCACTTTTGAATTGTTGATAAAGAAGGAGCACACTCTCGGTAAACATAATCCATTTCTTCTTTTATAGCTTTTTGATTTTTTCCTTGTTTGGTCAAGAATTTTATTACCGCTCGGTGCTCTAATTTAATTAACATTGAAAAATCGCTCATTGTGATCACGTTTGTTCGGCAGTTGCAGAAAAACAAAAGAACATCGCCGTTTGAATTTTACCTTTTTTTATGTTAATGAATGACACTTACCGGCCAGTATTAAAAAGTTTACTAAAAAGGTTTAAAAGATATCAATACCGAGAATTTATTGAACGCCCCTCGTAGTAACAATAATTCATTAGATATTAAAAAAAAACTGTATATAATTTAAAAAAATGTCAACATTATCATACTAGCATAATCACAGCACAAGCACATACAGGAAATACATTAAATGTTTAAACTATTCAAAATAATAATATGTCATTAGAAAAAAACAGTCAATATAAATAAAATTACAATATGTCAAAAAAAAAAGTGTAAATAATAATAAACAAAAAGTCAACATAAATATTCTAGCATAATCACAGCCCTACATACAAGAAATACATTAAAATGTGTATACCTTCTATTCTAAAATAAATTACATAATCGTTATTACTAAGAATATTACAGTGTGTCATTAATAAATTCATCAACAGAATAATTACATTTATCCACTAAAAGAGCCTCTAATTTACGCTTGAAAACTTTAATGTTGGAGATCTGTTTAAGCTCTATCGGCAATTTATTAAAAAGAAAGACAGCCAGACAGAAGTAATATATATTTATCTTAAGTAGGTTAAGTATTATCATTGTAGGTAATAAGCATATTTTTGGGAAAAACTGACTGACTGTCAAGTTTCTTTCGGCGTTTCTTATCGGCAGTGGTCTTTGAAAAGCGCTAGAGTAGTTTTTGACTTGTAAAAGTGCCATTGTGGCGTACTTACAGAATAAAGTTCATTTTCGCACCCATCTTTACTCATACATGTCACGTATTGCTCAAACTTGCTCAAGCTGCATGTCATTACATAAGGGCTAGCCCTATGTATAATTAGGAATATTTTAATCAGCTGACGATTATTCTTTTGCCATTATGTAGCCGTGCGATGGCCAAGCCATTTTATATATTTAAAAACAACAAACAAAGTAATGCCGATGCAAGTCGGTGGAAATCTTGTTCTGTGGACCCTCCGGTACTATCGATATTGACTAAAATATAACCGATACATTACTTTTTTGTTGTAGAAGAACTGTGTGTTTGATGGGATTAATTTATCACTATTAGACCTACTCGTTATTTCAGCCGAATGCGAAGGTATTGGTTATAGAGATTTAGAAAGAAAGTATTTATAACAATATTAAAAATATAAAAAACATATATCGTCACGTAAATGGAGCGCTCGTGGCCCAGCGGCGCCTGCGTGCCGCAAGCGTTATTCAAAGTTAAGCAACGTGGGCAGCGGTCAGGACTTGGATGGGTGACCGCTTTGAGTGGTTACTAACTGAGCGCTCCCGTGCTTTGGAAGGCACGTTAAGCCTTTGATCCCGGTTGCTGTCTATGGCAGCAGTCGTTAAGCCAAGTTGGAGGCCTTCGGGCGGCTTGAGAACTTCTAACAGTCAAGTTGCCCACTCACTTGACAAAGCCTAATCCCAATAAGGTCTAGTTTCCCCTCGGGGTTGGAAGGTCAGATGGCAGTCGCTTTCGTAAAAACTAGTGCCTACGCCAAATCTTGGGATTAGGTAGCGGACCCCAGGCAGCCCTTCAGGATGCAACTGTACTGGGATAACGTTAGGAGGATGATGATATATCGTCACGTAAATTTCTCGCTTCAGCATAAAATTTTACTTTACTAAGTGGCAGTTGCACCAACGTACGAACACAGACCGGTCATCGTCAAATATGGCGCCGGCAGCTGTCATCCCATAGAAACTTGACAAACTTTCCATACAATCAGATTTGACGAACACCGCTTACGATTACAGACGGTTTACGACGGACAATTAGTATAGGTACAGTCGAGGGCATAAATATGTATACATTTTTGGACCTTATTTCAATGGAATAAGGTGAAAAAGTGTATACATATTGGTGCCCTTGACGTTCTTTGATACAAAAATCAAAACAAATCACAATCCGGAATGAGAAAATGGTGTGAGAAAATGCTCGAGTAATTGAAGGGCCTGATAACCGTGAGTCGACATAATTTGCGGCATAGCTGTAAGCTGAGTCAGGGATTTAAGCCTGATGGATTAGCACCTACGCCTTGCCTATTTCCCTTGTCACTTCGGCTGAAATATAGAGATGGGCCGACTAGCCGACTAATCGATGCTGAGGTGGCCGTTTAGTCGCCGACTAATTGCCGACTATAAATGTGGGCGGAGTAAATAATTAAGTGCCGAATAGTTGGTCGCTTTTGCAGTCTAGTCGCCGACTAATGGCCGACTAAGACTAAATGTGGCCGGATAGTCGGCATTCCCGAATAGTCTGTACATCTCTACTAAAATGGGCTCTTGTCGATACAGACCAGGGGTCAGCAACCTTGGAGGAGGCTCACGGGCTGCAAGTAAGGGGCTCAGGTCGCATGTTGCCGACCGTTGGTATAGAACTATAGATGATCGCGCTAGGTAAGGTAAGAAAGAGCGCGGAGCACACTTGACCATAACAGAAAATATGAGCTTAATATCACGCTAACGGATTTCTTAAGGCGCCTGTAGAGGCAAGCACTCTCCATACAAACTTTGTGCAAGTTTTTCTTTGCTTGTGATTGCATTACACTTATGATTTTTGGTCAGTATGCTTATTTTTCTGTTAGCCAGAACCTCAAGTTTTTTATTTTTTATTTTTTGTATTTTTTATTTTAATTTTTTTGAATTTTTGAATTTTTTTTCTTGACATGCTTCGTATATCCAATACTAACAAGCAAAAAAAAATTATATGAGGGAGTGCCAAAACCGTCGAATAAAACTTGCACAGAGTTTGTATGGAGAAGGCCTTGCTTCTACATGCGCCATAAAGCAAAATGGTTTCAGAAACCCGAGGGGGTGCAATGATTTTTTTTTTGTGTAGGAGAGAAACCCGAAAAAAAATTACCGCTTCGTCGCCCTAATTTATGTTTACTCATGCCAAATTACAGCTTTCTAAAACTAAAGATTACTGAACTAATCCTCGGACTGGCGGATGGACGGACATGGCGAAAACCTATAACGGAACCATGTTTACTATGGGCGCCTAAAAATGGATTAGCACCAGCGGATTTACTTTTAGTTGTGATGGAACTGTGCTACTCGATCAAAGTTTACTGAGATAAGTGTACGCTGATGTCACTAAGCTGATTGAAAAAAACAGAGAAAATAGGGCAAATAAAAGTGGAGCGGTCGTGCATTATGGTCTTATCAGAGTGCCGAGTAGATATGGGGAAAAACGTTGCTTTCCGTGCTCCGTTACTGTCATTCCCGTTACACAAAAAATCACAAGTGAGAAGTCACCGTGACTTTGTCTATTGTCACTCCGGTTACTTCGTAACACGACATACGTTTGAACTTTGCACGTTCCGTAGCTCTAGTATAAGTTTTTTCGAAACATTAACTAATTCGAACGCGTTTGCGTTTTGTCTCAAAATGTATGAAAGTGGTATGAAAACGTGAACAGCGCCTCTGGTGGTCACTAGTGGAAACTAAAACAGCTAGTATAACATTTGTTGCTAACCGATGTACGCGCGTATTTCAAACTCGGTGAGAGCGTTTCATACATTTTGAGACCAAACGCAAACGCGTTCGAATTAGTTAATGTTTCGAAAAAACTTATACTAGAGCTACCGGGCGCTATACTAATCCATACTATTACTAATATTATAAACGCGAAAGTGTGTCTGTCTGTCTGACACGCCTCTACCTCTATACGCTTAAACCGCTGAACTGATCTCGATGAAATTTGGAATGGAGATGTTTGGCTCCCGAGGAAGGATATATTGGTACTTTGTATCCCGGAAATCATCCCTTAAGGGGGTGGAAGTTTGTATGGAAAATTGATAACAGGTAAGCGCCTGAATAGCAATTAAAAACGAGTTCTACGCGGACAAAGTCGCGGGCAAAAGCTAGTAACTGATACTTCTCTTATTATTATTCTTCTCTTATTATCTATTCTGTGACTGCTACCTGTTTCTGTTTCTAACGTCGCGATATACTTTCTGGGCGCTACAATACAGTCTTCAATTCGTGTTCATAAAAGGCGCATTTATTACGGTTCCGGTTCCAGAGATGAATCTAAGATTTTGTCGCGTTGTTATTTCGTGACAAGTCACAGTGACGCTTTTTAACTGCGGGTCACTGTGATTTTGTTCATCATTAACACCCGTCTCTAGTACCGATTATTTTCTGAAATCCAATATCCAATCTAAGACGACTGTCATTTTTATTTTTCTCGATTTTTATTTGATGGATTTGATTCAACCGGAGTTCTCTCTTTAAAAAAGGCTTTCCATCAAATTTATGATGATTTCGCCGATCAATACTTGTTCAAAGACGTTGTTCGGTAACGACGCCATGACAGTAGGCAACTGGTTTTGTTCGGTAGTGGATTCAGCTCGTCGTCACGCCGAGACGTGTGTTCACACTGTTCACCAACGCGGCGACGAGCAAAATCCCAGAAAAAGGTTATTGTGCGGGTGCCAAACGTCAAACATGTCATAATTTGTACTGGTATGACAGATATCAAGTGGCGCCGTACTCTAGTCATATTGAAAGCACAATAGTAATACGTTACAAATGTATCCGAACCCCTGTCTCGACGGTTTACTGGCTAAAAGCTATTCTGGCTGGATTGTCCCCTCGTCTGCAACAAGAACATTCGCTCGCACTCGATTTTATTAAAGTAGAAGACGTGTTTATGGACGTTTATTTCAGTGTCCAGACTGCAGTCGAGGCGCAAATAAACTTTGGTTCACAACGTCTCACATAGTAATAGTGCACAGAGTAAAGATTCTATAAGGGGTAAGTATATCATCGCTGACTTTGCAGCACCAGAACTGGACAGTGCAACTGTCGGAATACTCCCTCCAGCAGGAGTCATCTCAATGTCCACCCAATTAGACCTGCTGGGTGGAGACAGGTCAGTGATGAGCTGGCTGACCCCCTCAGTAAAGATTCTATAGAGATCCTTTAAGCGTGCCACCATGAGGGACGGAAAAGCTTTTATGCGGATAAATTGAGAACTTGTTTACCATAAATAACCTCTTAACTTGGGCAGTAATCATTTGTCTGAAAAAAAAAGTTGAATAGTTGCCCGCGTGGTCGTGTCGGAGGTTTCCCCTGGACTTTCTCCAAGCCAACTCCAACCGCGCACTCTTATCGCTTTAATTTAATGGGCCCGACCTATAAAGCCACAGTCAGGTTAATAAAAAAAGTTAGTGGTAGATAAAAAAGTTAATCTGTGACAAGGACAACAAATGATGTCGCTCTTATACAAAGTAAGTATATACGACCATCTCTCTGAAATTTGAATTTTTCGAAGTATTTTTGTATATAACGTAAAAACATTTTTTTTTGACAGACAACCTCAAAACGTATTTTCTTTCATTTTAAAACGAAATTCAAAACGCTAACATCCATTACGACTGCTACGTTTAAACTACATTAGAGATATTTCGCGTACATGTATGTTAAATTTATCATAACAATGGATGCTATGTGCGGAGCACCTGCAAAAACAAGCTGTGTTGTAATAATATCTCCAACTACAAAGATCTACAATACATATGTTATTTAAGTTACACTCCGCTCATCTAACAAAGCCCGGGAATGTCCGACAACATATCATACAATAATACTAAGGTCAAGTCCATAATTCGGCGGAGTAAACTGGCAGATGAGATGTTGCCAGTAGTAGAAAAAAAAATTGTGACGGTATATATCGATAAAAATATGTCGATAAGTATAAAGTAACTAACTTCACGGACAAAAAGGTGCCACCATTTTTTGAATATTAAAATCGATATACTATTCGATAGGAAGTTTTTTCGATCAAGATTTAAGTCCTACTACTTTACTACCTAATTTAATAAATGTAACAGTTTCTACTTTTCGGCAACTAAAGGCTCATTAAGCGGACAAAAGTAAAATAAATATGAAGAAATATGAAAAAATCATAAAATTTACAAATCATTTTCATTTGTCAAATTGAGAGCATTTTAGATTGAGAGAAACACTACTAATTTCAATTTTCGATGATCTCGGCAAGCACCAAGGGGTACCCGATAAATAGGTCCGTAAGATCCGTACTTCTAGTGAGGCCTTAAATAATATCGATATGAACAGCACTGGCCGTACTGTGGGTGTGGCAACATTTGTGCATTTTGGCTTGTCAAACAACTCCGCCGAATGGTGGACCAGAGTTTTAGTGGCTCTGTGAGCTGTAGACCTCGTGTTTTTTTTTAAATTTCAAAATACTATATTAAATATAGAACCAGGCGGCTTTCACTCCGTCAGTAACTGCAAGTACATCCCCGGGCCGCTGCAAGTGGCGAGTTGCTACCGGACGGTCGCGTCGTCTCGTCATTCGCTTGGTGTGGTCAATATTTGTTAACAGTGCAACTTCTGTACGTAGTACTATTACTTATTCTGTGATAGAACCTGCTCACAAAATTTCACGACAATCGGTTGAGAAATGCGATTTATATAAAAAGGGAAAAACAATTGAAAAAAAATTTCTTTCAAAAATTACTCGACAAAAAAATTCTATGTAATCATAGAATCTTCTAACAGAACTTCACGAAAGTCTGTTGTGAAGTCTACGTTTAACAAATGGAGAAAATGTAAGAGCACCGGAAATCGTCCCTTGTCCTTTATTTATTTCTCGTTACGAGTACGTTTGTTTGGTCGAGCGCTCAAGTGAATTATATTGGATTGGAACGAATTCAAATTAGGAACGTGGATGTTTTGAACAAACGCAACTTAATGATGCGTCCGTGACTGCGATTGGGTATTGTTTGGATTATCTGGAATGTTCTTGAATAAGAAATGGGCTGCCGTTTCTTTTAATTTAAAATTATTATCTTTTGTATTTATGACGGACCACGTCGGTGCGACAGCGTCTCCTCTCTCGCTCGTATTTTGCAAACTAGGTAAAGAAGGCTAGATTTTTGCTTCGCGTCGCGGCATCAGTTGTGCTAGCCACGCTGTTTTGACTAACTCTGCATAAGAATAGTAGAGTCTAGTCAGCAGCTAGTCTCTAGAAATCAGCAATATAAAATAATATAATCTGAGAACAGTGTACATAATGATACAGACACTCATTCCTATATTAATTGTTTAATATTAATTGTTTTTTTTAAATTGTTTTGTGTACAATAAAGAGTTTTACTACTAACTACTACTTTATTTATTCGTATGGCATTAAATTAACAGTCGTTTACTAAAGTAAGATTTTCAAGTTCTGGATCCACTGGATAGCGTCGTTTTCAAGGGTGAACAAGTCTGCTGGGTCACCTTCGTATCTGCTGAGCGGGCAGTTCTTGGTAATGTGCTCGATGACTTGCACCGCAGCTCCGCAATCGCACTCCGGAGATTCTACCCAACCACATTTGTGTAGGAAAGCACGTGAGCGTCCGCAACCAGTTCTCACCCTATTCAGCTGACACCATTCTTTTCTAGGCAATGAGAAGCCAGGTGGTTTCGCCGTACTAACTACTACTAATATTATAATTTTACAAAAAACTAGCAATATTACGTTTTTAAAGAAACGAATAAGTTAAACACATTCAAATTCAATTTTATTGCAATCCTAAATTTCACTATCTATTGTGCTCAGTCAAGTATATTCTCTATAACACTACACCTGCATTATTCTAATGTGGAACTGGAAACTGTGCGTGAAATTCGTATTCAGAGGACGCAAACACGGGAACGGACCAAATTGAATCACTGAAGTCCCCTAGCTACACGAATAAGTTTATTTTTAGTAAGCTAGATTTTAGAATGCTCTTAAATCTCGTAAATATGGCGCCCAACGTGGAGGCTTGACTTTTAAACGTGTTTTAGGTACAGCTGAACCAGTTGTGCGCACCTTGTTGTAGTTTTGTTTTATAATTAAGCTTTTCTGTTATTTGTTTTCAAAAATTACATGTTTTACTCAATGGAGTTTCGAAGAAGAAGTTCTTTGGAGGAAGAGCGTTGGACCCAGCATTCTGTTGAGATGGAACCTTTTTGCATAATGTGAACTGCATCTTTTATGAGTTATATTCATGTATTAATAAGTATTATTGGTCAATCTGTTTTAATTTTTACAGTCAGCATCATCATCATCATCATCGTCATCATGAATGTGATATGATATAGTTCGTACACAACTAAGGCCAAGTGCTGTCAAATTAACACAAGCAAAAATCTACCTAACAGTCAGAGCTCTAAGTCGGGTTTTGCTTGCGTTCTTTTGACAGTATACATTACACTATACATTACAGTCCTTTTATCTCACGAGCTAGGGTTAGCCATAGTTGACCGAGCGAATCGAAGGCCTCAGGTTCAACAAAAATGCTTTCGTATGTAGGTACTTCCGTTTGTTCTCGTGTACAGGTCGCATTTCTCAACCGATTCTCGTGAAATTTTGTGAGCAGGCTTGAAAATTAAAAGAAATTATTGTCGAGTCAGTTTTTGGAAATTTAAAAAAACGAATTTCTTATTAAAGATTTCTTATGTTTCTGCGTCCGAATTTCGGTTTGTTCCCCTCTATAGGTCGCATTTCTCAACCGAAACTCGTGAAATTTTGTGAGCAGGTTCTTTTCATTCAACATTCTTCTAGACTGTAAGGTATACAGGAACCAGCCCCTCTAGCACAACATGCATTCCGTATCTACTCGCGCGCGAGATAAGCTACCTGTCACTTTTTGACAGCATTAGTCAGACAGTGACAGGTAGCCTATCTCGCGCGCGAGTAGAGACGAGATGCATGTTATGCTACAGGGCTCGGAACCGGTTTTAACTATTTTTGAAATATCTCCTAAAGTACTCCTCATATCTCCATTTTTGTGTGATCCTTTTGTAAAACGTGATGCCAACTGTTATAAACACATACATTACCGAAAACCGAATACATGTGTATGCAAAGTTCACCGAAACGTTTACGTTTAAGACATCTTTTACAACAGACGGTGAATTTGCCTAATCGCAATCATTAAGAAGAAACGGTTTACTCCAGTAATAGCGCAGTAGCCCTGTAAAACGCACCCTTTGTGATGTTCCCAAACAGCGAACCAAAGGGAACGTAATTTACATTTTTATGAGAGAACCAGGTGATTTTAAAAGCATTTACCGAGCTGCGGTAGTCAGGATTCGGAAAATTAATAAAAAATTTCGTTGTTTACTGTTACTTCAAATTTTTAGCAAGAGAATGATGCCAAGTAAAAATGAAGCCGCGTTTTGGCCCCTGGCGTATTATAAAATTTAAAGATGTTTTCCTTTGAGCAATGTCCCTCATCAAAGAAACAAGGGAAAGAAAATGCGAAAACAATTTCTACTAGGGGAATAGTTTAACATACGCATGAGACCCTTCGACATATGTCGGCAATATAGCTCCATCTTATATGTGGGTCATTGTCAGTCGGAAAAACAAAAGTTGTCCATTCGGTGGACAATAGTTAACGGCTTGTGTGCATGTAATTTACGTTTTTATTACATGGATTTATAGACACAGAATTACAGATTATGCGGGTTATCAGATCAATCGAAAATTAAGCTTTGTAGCCCTTAACTTTTGGCATGTCCACCGAAAAGACGCGCACCTAAATCTGACAATGACCCATGTCCAAATGGCGGCATACAAAATGGCGGTAGAGTGGATCGGATCTTAGAGTAGAGAGTAGACATCAAATAATAATACCACTACCGAGTGAGATGGTCATATAGTAATTTGAATAAGAGCGACAGATATCGACATATCATTTGTTTTCTTTGTCATAGTTCAACTTGTTTTTGATTGCCTCAAACTATTTGATATGACTTTGTGGGGGGAACAAAAGATTACCTGCCCAAGTTAAAAAGATTGTAAGGCCTCGGCCGTTTTAAGACGAGTTCTCAATTTAGCATAAGGGCTTTGTCGTCCCTCTTGGTTGCACGACTTTGCACGTGTATGGGGACGCTATATAACTCGTCATTTAAGGCATGATCTCTTTTGGAATGCCTGAACTAGTATACCTACCATATGTAAAGCCTCCATCCAATTATAGTCAATTCAATTCAATTCTTTAAAAAATGGCTTCCATCAAATTTATGATTATTTCGCCAATGTCACGTGTTCAATGACTTTGTTCGGTAACGACGCCATGAGAGTAGATAAGGTTTTGTACGGTAAATGGATTCCGCTCGTCGTCGCCCCGGGCACGTGTGCTCACCAACGCGGCGACGATCAAAATCCCCAATTATAGTCAAAGTCAGATTCTGCTTAATATTATTTTATACAATCATTACATAATGAGAGCTATTGAAATCGAGTACCGCGGGGCCACAAGGCTTGGCGCGTGTTATTAGTTATATACGAGGTTAGACGTGCTGTCATTGTGATGAACATGACTTCTCTAAGTATTTATGTACCTACCCTAAGACTTATTTCTCTTTTTTATTTTTATTTTACTGACAATTTACCATTTACCCCAAAACCAACATTAAAAGAAACTGACGCTGAAAGTAATTCAATTTAGGAATTCCGTTACACAAAAACAGCAGCAGACCCTTGGCATTTGGCCGATTCAATATTTAATGAGAGTTAGAGTATCTACCTTTGCCTCTCATTTTATGTATTTTGGTCTTGTATTAGGCTAATGGGATTTTAAGTGGCGAGAATGGCCCTGCGTGGTGACCTTGCATTTGGCATAACGTCTGTTGATTAACCCCCTTATTCATAAACGTCCAATAAACCTATATTAGTTAACAAGCCGCTAAAGTTCGTTTGTCCTTATCTGTCACTTTGACATTTACGTTTGAGAGAAAGGGACAAACAACATATTAGTTAGCAGAGGTTTGTTAAGTTTTATGAATGAGGGGGTAAGCCTTTATGTTATTGCAGTACATCAAGGGATTATGTTATTTAGGGGATGCTTCGATTCGTGTAAACTAGATATGAGCGCCGATGGGCAATTGGCCGGCGGCGGCGCGCCGATTAAAATTGATCGGCGGCGGCGGCGTCGGCGGCGTGACCTTGAAAAAACCTTAGGTTCAAAACAAAAATCCTACATATAGGCGTTAAATACGATTTTTTCACGTATTTGATGCCGGACACGCCATTCAACGTCATTTTTACTGTCAGGATGACAAACACGCCTATTTATTTGATTTATATCGATGCTCTACATTTTATCCCGTCCTTGTCGATTACGCTCTGCTGGCTGTATATGTAACATCTAAGTGCCAATGAAAACAGCAAGTCTGTTGCTACCTGCGGGAAACTTCGTGTCAAGGTGGTCCAGTCACATGACAAAGCTCTAAACTATGATATCAGTATGTAAACATGACATTTCTGCCTCTTGGATAAACTCTTGGATGCCTACGGAACATGGTGTTTCTAACGCAAACACACTCGCATATTATATACTTCTAGGATTTATCACAAATACTAGGCGCTGCATTATTCCCATCTTTTGGTGAACCTCGAACACATCGTACCGTGTAAGAAACAAGCAAGTTCTTCACTAAGCCAAGCAAATTTTTAACGGCATTGAAGATTATTTAATACGCAGTAGTCGCGTACTAACTATATACAGGCCCATTTCGGTCACATCCGTTCACTGCATGATTATGAAGAGTGTCCTGAACAGCAGGCTCTTTGGCATACCTAGAATCAATGACCTCCTCAGTGACCGACATTACGGCTTTCGTCAAAATTGGTCCACTGGGGATCTTCTAGCATAGCAGGTTAGCATCGCAGTCTGCTGAGGAATCACATAATACCTCCCGCCCCTTCAAAGCGACACCGTTTCACGGTGGCAGTTCCGAAAACTCGCGCAGGAAACGCTTTGCTTTCATTTTTATTGTGAAAACGGCCAAGCTATGGAACTCCTTACCGAAATTCTCCTTGAACCTATATTATTATGGTCCTCAAGGCGAGAGTGAATTGTTTTTTTCTAGGTAAGCGCATTCCATCCTAGACCACAATATCACTTACCATCAGGTAATTTGTGGTCAAGTGCAAAGCAATCGTATTTAAAATAAAATAAAGAATAATTTCGATAGTATATGACATTTTACTTTGATAATTATAACACAAATACTACACATAACCTATTTTACAAGTAGGTATTCCAAATTTCAAATCGATAACATAAATAGTTTCTGAAATTTAATATTTAGCAATCTGACGAACAGACGGCTAGGATCGTACTGAACCCTAAAATAAATAACCCTATATAACCGTAAGCTATCAAATTCCAAACTAGTTTGCCGATCGATGATAAAAGTGTGTAAAAGATAGGCTACACGGTATCTGAAACGCGCGCAAGACATAGATCGGCGCGCCGATCGCCCTGTATCGGCGGCGGCGGCATGGGATTTTCGCCGGCGGCGGCGGCGCGGCGGCGCGGCGCTCATATCTAGTGTAAACTACGTGTCCGTGAATGAGTGAGACACGATTATGCACAGATTTACCAGATACGACACGCAAATAATAATACAATTGACAATATGCATCATTTTTTTCATGACTCCATTCGAACCAGTTTTTGGAGAGGAACAAATGTTTCTAATGAACAACTACACTTAGAACAACACAAAACGCAAAACTGGGTTTCAAAGTAGAGCGCAACGGACGAGCCCCAAAAACGCTCCATACTAATTGGGCGTGTTTTGTGTCGTCAAATAGTATGCGCCTCGTACTACGGCTGTATGGAAAAACGAGTAATTTGTTCTTTTGGTCGAGAAATATTGCGTTTAGGTACATAGTTGTCGTACAATTTTTTATTTACTTTCTCATAAGAATCCTGATGGTGGTTTTTAATTTACATTTATTCAATAAAAAAATTACATAATTTTACGAAACTTTCAAGTATCATAACATTCATAACTTTTTAATATATTTATCAAATTTATTAATTTACATTTTTTTGTGATAATTTGATGATTTTCTGTCTATATAGTGACATCTTATTACTATTCACTCCGCATTAGACGTGTGCGCCGCGCCGGCGCGCCGCCGCCGCCGGCCTTTTTGCCACGCCGCCGCCGCCGACAAAATGATCGGCGTGAAATCGGCGTAACCTTGACTGAATGCCAAAGAGTCTTTTTATTAGATAAAAGAGTATAACTAACATTTTTGTTTAACTTTTTTATTGCTTTGTTATTGTTTTAATGTATGTACAGTGGTACACTTCTTATATTAAATTTGTTGTGTGACAATAAATATTTTTCTTAGTTTATATATACTATCAGAGCAGTCTGAACTGAACTACATTGAGCGCCTGAGTATGGAAATCCGGCTGAGAAAATCGTATAAGTAGGCATTTATAGCCAAATAATAATAGCAAAAACAAACTCTTATAGCTTCGTCATATCCGTCTGTCTGTACGTATGTCCTGTAATGTCACAATCCTTTTACTCAAAAACGATTAAGAATTTTTCAGGCATTTTTTTTACTTTGGGAATAATCGATTCATAAATCTAATATAATGTCCCCCTCCCCCTCCTCTAGTAGTTGTCTCATTCGGAAACTGACGCGATATGGCGTGCCTGAAGGAGGCCCGGCAAGCTTGGCGTTTCGTGCTGGGACAACAGAACTAGTGGGTATGGCATAAGAGGATGGTAACCATCCTGATGGAGTCACGTTGGAGCCGTGAAAACTAGGGAGGGCTCTGGTGTGAAACACCGCATGTGCGCAATCCCACTTCCACACAACTCGCTCCCAGGCCAGTGCTGGAGCTGACGAAGCTCTCAAGCACCGCAAATACTCGTCTTTATTGTGTAACTACGAGTTTGCAATGCTTGCAGTGGACTCTGGACCCTGGCCGGCTGACATGAAGACATTCATGAGAGCTTTGTTGTGGCGACTGGTCGGTACCTCGGGGACCTGACACTTTCCTTCCACAGAGAATTTCTCTGGCAATACAGAGGGGTAACGCGGCTAGCGTTATGGGGACTATGCCCCAGGCGGAGATTTTAGACTGGATATTTTTGTTAGCTATATCTGTCTCTCTTGAGTCGGTCCCTCATTCCTGAGGATCGTGATCACTTCTGGATTTCGCCGCCCTGAAAACTTGTCTCCAATGTCGCCATCGGTCTCGATCCAACGTAGCCCTCATCGCTTGGTGAAATTTGTTTGAAGATGTGGCTTACTTAACCTGATCTGTCCATGTAGTTGATGAGCGTCCCCTAGCCCTCTTGCCTTCCATTCCACCAACCACGACCAGTTTCTCCAGACTATCAGCACCACTGCGCATTACTTGTCCAAAGTATGAAAGCAGCCAATGCCGACAAACAGTGGATAACCGTGTCTTGATACCGAGCTGGGTCATTGGTCCGTTTGGCTGTCCAGGGTATCCTCAGATTTCGCCTCCAGTACCGCATATCGAATTCTTTGTCGCTCCCTAACCAGTATTGTCCATGTTTCTACCGCATTTTTGTTATATGGGGATGTGGTTTACTTGTATGAATACAGATTTATTGCATTGATGTCGATTTAAAAAAAAAACGAATTATTTCGCATTTTTATTTACGTGACCTTCACGCCGATTTCACGCCGAAAGTACGCCGCCGCCGCCGATTTTTTGGCAAACGCCGCCGCCGATCATTTTTAAATCGGCGCACACGTCTACTCCGCATGCATATTTCCTATTGCATAAGAGCGACAGACAGTTACATATCATTTCTTGTCCGCCATATGATTATATGATATGATTTATTTATTTCACAATATACAATGTCACTTAAAATTACCCGTAGTCAATTTTTAGGAATTGAAATTGTGATCGTCAGTTTTTTAATATTATCAAATTACATTAAACTTAGCAATAATTTAGAAGTATATAATGTCAAACAGTTTCATAGTTTCACTTTTTTTGTATGCCACAACCTATTTGATTTGACAGCTGTGGCAGACAAACCAAAACCCGCCCAATTTAAGGAGGTTATTAATGGTAAGCCGTCGGCCATTTTGAACAAGTTCCCAATTTATCTGCATATGGTTGAAATTCTTTTTGTTGAACGGATTTGTATTAAAATGTTATTGGATTTTGAACCCTATTGTTTGAAGAGTAAAGTAGCTTTTTGAAGGAATTGCTTTGGAGCAATTCGTTCAACTGTAGGTAATGATTTTAAGGCCGTGTATTACCACTTTTGAGTTTTTAAAAACCATCTGAGACATAGTATACAGTGTCTTAAAATCTAAAAAATATATATGTGTTACATAAGGATATTGTCTAGTCAAAATCGCAGTCAGTTACATGACCTGATGAATTTCACTCGATAGAAAAAAATCGCGAAGTTACCCCTTTTTGGAATGTTTTTTCAATACTACGGCTATATTACTGATATATAACATTTAATTTTTGTACTCAATTAAAGATCGTAAATAGTTATAGACATTTTCGCAGGGTTTGCTTTGATAAAATGACTGGCTTGATGACTATAGCTAAATATTTACAAAACTGCGCGCAGAGCTTGCGTAGAGAGCGGGATGGTTAATTGTAAACTCACGCATGTTAGAGCGGGACAGTTGCGTTGGGGATACCTCCCCTTAAGTATAACAGCTTTTCCTTTCCTCTTGGTGGCACGCGTATAGGATCTCTATAGAAATATATTCTCTAAGCGTTTATGTAACCGGTGCGTGCTCGCTCGCTTTCTAACTTTGTGAAGTTTTATTATTTCTTCCTATTACATTTTAGACGAGGTATGGCGTATTTTGCATTGCACAGAGTACTTAGGCTGCTATAGGCGTTTCTTTAAAATTACTTCTTAAATATGTAAATTCAGCTGTAAATTTAAACAGAAATAATTTACTTAAATAGAATGTAATCCTGCCCTAAAATATGTAGATTGGGTAGAATTCCAAACAAAATAAATATATGAGTTTTTATTTAGAATTGACTAATTTCATAAATAATTATTTTTTATTTTTTGCAGGTAAGATGAATAATCGAGGACTTCAACCAAATACCTACTTAACCGTAAGAAATCGGGATTGATTATATTTTTGATGCTTATTATATTTTTTTAAGTACAACGACTTGAGGTATTCAATTTTCGACTTTCAGAAAAAGTGGGATTACCCTTTTGTATTCGACTGTACCTACTCTATTATGTCGTCACATACTATCAATAAGTTAAGTGATGGTTGGCTAAAGTGGCTTTTGGGTAAATTGCTGGAACCCCCGCATTTACATGAATTAAAGCTTAAGCCACACAGAGAGCGGGCGAGCGGTTGCGGCGCGGGCGCGGGCGGCGGCGGCGCGGGCGCGGGCGGCGGCGGCGCGGGCGCGGGCGGCGGCGGCGCGGGCGCGGGCGGCGGCGGCGCGGGCGCGGGCGGCGGCGGCGCGGGCGCGGGCGGCAGCGGCGCGGGCGCGGGCGGCAGCGGCCTTTGTCGGCAGCCGCCACCGACAAAGGCCGCTGCCGCCCGCGCCCGCGCCGCTGCCGCCCGCGCCCGCGCCGCCGCCGCCCGCGCCCGCGCCGCCGCCGCCCGCGCCCGCGCCGCCGCCGCCCGCGCCCGCGCCGCAACCGCTCGCCCGCTCTCTGTGTGGCTTAAGCTTAAGAGCGTGCAAACTGGTCCACTAGCGCCACTCGTGATCGTGAATAATTGTGATTATTTAATTTTAACGATGGATGTTTAAGAAAACCGGCCAAGTGCGAGTCGGACTCGCGCACGAAGGGTTCCGTACCATTATCTATAAAAACGGCAAAATAATCATGTTTGTTGTATGGGAGCCCCCTTAAATATTTATTCTATTCTGTTTTTTAGTATTTGTTGTTATAGCGGCAACAGAAATACATCATCTGTGAAAATGTCAACTGTCTGTCACGGTTCTCGAGATATAGCCTGGTGACAGACGGACAGACAGACAGACGGACAGCGGAGCCTTAGTAATAGGGTACGTTGCTCTATTCTTCGTAGATTCGCGTAGAGTTTAAAATGGCCGTTTTATTTGAGCTCATAGATCGACGAATCTAGCAAGTAGCAACGTAAAACCTAGTTTGATATATTGAAAAGGTACTTAAATACAAAATACAGTAGATAATATTGCCCGTTTTTAAATATCTATCGTTAAATTAAAGTTTTGACAATTTCATTGTCAATTTGACACAGTGAAATTCATCAGGAGCAATTTGAACATGAGGAAAGTACCCAATTGAATAGTAAAACATCGTCATTCGTCAAATAACTACTACCCGAGATTACCCCGCTATTGGCTCCATGCAAATTGCTCAAATTCGCTCATTTACATAGGCTGAAGTAGTTTTGCCTAATAACAGTTCCAAGTTATGCCCCCCTAGTACCTGCGTCTATCGCGACGTCCCTTTCACACTTACAGAAATGATAGAAAGAGACTAACCAACGGCACACCGTGCTAGGGAGTTTGACTATTAACCATTTAGACCAGTCAAATTAGCTTAACCTGGACATAATTCATAAACTCGTTATTTTTGTTATGTAATCGTTTATTGATATTGAGTATCAAATATTAATTCGATATATTAATAAAAAAATCCGGGGTCTTACCCGTATTTGATAAAAATCTTGAGATATTGTACACTACCTAACTTTTTGCTACAACCAAAAACGATAACTAAATACCATGTTAGTATAATTTTGAGGTGCATTCCAATGCGATCTCTTAATAACAAACTTAAACGGAAACCAAATTTGCATGTACGTTTTTTTTCACAGTTTTTATCTGATCTCAATATCTAGACAAGCCAAAATGGTAACTATGATGTGTTTATCTGTTTAAGCTATATTGTGTCTTCTTAGACACTTAGGACCAAACTTAATCATTAATTGTTAACGTTTTAATAATAATCTATTTCTCATTCATTAAAAACCATAACTGTGATTTTATTGTTTAAGGATAGCTTTTTTCTTTGCTATAATCATGTTTTTATCAAAATTAAACAAGTAAATGTCACGCTTAAAAAATTGAAAATCCAATTCAAAATACGTGCGAAGCGTGATGTGTGCGGTGGGGTGCGGGGTGGAGAGAGCGGGGCGTCAGTGGCGAGCAAGCGGCGAGAGGCGCGGTGGACCTGTCATAACGAGTTTATTACTATGCACATGGTTTTACCGTCGCGCGTGCAAATTATGCGGATATCAATATTATCAATATGGAATTTCCTAATTGTATGATATGTATGTGTGCAATGAACTTTGATGTGGTGTCTGTAGGTCGAAAAGGACAGAATACTTTAATTGCAGCAAGTAAAAGGCGAGATGATAAAAAGTTTGTGACAATTTCAAAGGAAAATATGAGACCGTCCATAACAAAAGGGCCCTTATGGCACTTTCTAGTTTCGTAGATATCAGCGTTTTAGTAAAATACGGTAAAAAAACATATTTTTTGTTTTTTGCATATTGATAAAGTATAAGACTAGATGTGTATTTCTAGCTTGGTTTCACACGTATAAGTTAAGTATTACAATTAGTTGTAAAGTTTAGCAAAAAAGGGCCCTTATGGCAGAGCGCAGATAATAATGATATAAAATAGGTTAATAACTTATTCTAATTACTTCTAACCATTTTCTGTACCTATTATTTATTTGCCTTTTCTGTTTACTGGATTAGGTGGTACACGTTACAAATACCTATTTCTAGTCTCAAGTCAACGAAGTCCTAGTCGTGCATGACCGTTGCAAAAATTTTTGTTTCTTATTACATTTCCTATTGAATTGTATTTTTAGAGTTCCGTAGCCAAAATGGTGAAAACGGAACCCTTATAGTTTCATCATGTCTGCCCGTCCGTCCGTCCGTACGTCCGTCCGTCCGTCCGTGTGTCAGTCCGCCCGTCCGTCCGTGCGTCAGTCCGTCCGTGCGTCCGTCCGTCCGTCCGTCCGTGCTTCCGTCCGTCCGTATGTCACAACATATAGTAGGAAAGTAGTATTCTATGAATTGCTACACAATATAATAGTAACGTAAACTTAAAAAAATATAGGTAGTGCCCCCCTTCCACCCTCTAATTTCCATATGTATGAAATTTCTGAAAAATAAATGAGGTGGTGTACAGTCACCAGCATTAATATCTGCCAAAACAATGGTGGCATTTAAATATCCGACACAGCTCCATTTGTAGGGCCGTAAGGACGGGTCAGATATTTATGCCGCCTTTGTTATAGCAGATATTGATGCTGGTCACTGTACATTAATAAATACTTACGAGGATTTTTGGTTTGATAAAAATACGGCTACTGGTTTTTGAGTAATTGCTGAAAAACTGTTTTGCCCAAACAAAAGGGCGTAATTGCAGTGAGTTTACTATGAAGATACGACCTTTTTGGATTCGACGTATCAGATAGTGGGTTTAAATATGGACTAGTAGGTGTCGGTACTGTACGGAACTCTTTATTGTGCGTGGTCCGACACGTACTTGGTCGGTTTTTTTGTTAATAGAGTTAAAAAATAATTATTACTATGCGGAATTGCTTTTTCGTATAATTTAAAAACTACGCAAAATTCAAAAAACTTTTAATGAAAAGATTTATTCAGAATTACGTTCTAATACAAAATTGCTACTTAGATGATGTAAATATTGTTATTTACTTACATTTTTGGTTACATTCGTCCATAAGGGCCCTTTTCTCAAATGTATGGAAGTAAACCTTGATTTTCATATAACTTTAATCGGTCATAAAACTGAAACTAATTGACATAAAAAAAGTATTTACATATATCAATATACTCGTAGTCCGTTTTCTAATGAGTATGAGTATGACATTTTGGGGTACAGTAATGAAATTTGGCAGGGATGTTATATACGTCTACCTAAGCCCAAAACACCCGGTAGCCAGACTGAACTCCGCGACAGGTGGGGGGGCGGGGGGTTCAAAGTTCAGATTGAAAAATAAACAAAATAAAAATAAAAGCCTGCCAAGTGCGTGTCGGATCACGTACAACGAAGGGTTCCGTACCGACAACTAGCTTTCCGCATTTTAAAACATTATTTAATAATACCTTGAATCGAAAAAAGTCGTATCCTCATATGTGGTCACGTCACGAATTTTAATTTTAATAGTTTAGAAATTAGAGGGGGGGGGGGGGGACACATTTTGTACGACTTTGGCCGCTAATATCTCACAAACGATTGACTTAAATGGAAAACTCTCGACTACTTTCTTTGAAAAAAATTTTTCATGCCCCGGTTACATGTATGGGGTAATTTTTCCTGATTTCATATCACATTTATGTAGCGGTTTATAGAATACATCTTCCTACCAAATTTCATAATTGTAGTACTTATAGTCTCCGAGTAAATCGGCTGTGACATACGGACAGACAGACAGACAGACATGACGAATCTATAAGGGTTCCGTTTTTTTATTTTATTTGGCCTGTAAAAAGGTATTCGAAAATTCGATGTGACCCCGTGGTAAAGTATACTGCCTTTAAGGGTAACCGTCAGTGTACGATTTTCATATCAATTTTCGGTCGACTATTCGTAATATTAATAATATTCGTAGTGCGGGAGAAGAGGGTCGTATATTTTCTAAATATCACAATTTTTAATGAAAATACTTGATTAGTTGATGAAAATACTATAATCACTATGTGTGTGGCTTTCACATTTGAGGAGTTCTCTCGATGGGTGGATCCCGTCATCAGAACTTGAGCATGACAAAAATTTCTCGTGAAAAATAGAACTTGCTTAACAAACAAAGCTAGGAGGGCAAATCGCTAAACGTGAACTTTTCGTCGTTGAAGAGTTCTGTTCTGATCATCATCAGCAGTTCCACTTCTTCATCAAATGTCACATTTTTATATGAAAATGCTTAATTAATTGATGATAAAACTAAAATCACTATATGTGACCGTCCATCACACAGAGGCCCTTATGTTGACTTAGTTGTATTGTCAGCAAGAAGTAAATACATGAGAAACGCACATAGTTGTAAGATTTCATAGTTTAATCGGTTGTCGTACGTGACACCGGAATTGCCTTGTACACACGTAGATTTATTGTATATATAGTAAGTTATAATGGATTAAAGTCAGTTATCATACCAGTCAAGTAGTTGTTTCAGTCAGAATCCCTGCTTGACTATATCATTATATCACCTGTAAGGGAACGCCCTTACATTTTGGTCCTTCGAACCGGATAAGCGCGCATTCGGTTATATCAATATCAGTCGACATATATCAGTATCATATCAGTGTTAATATCAGTGTATCAGTATCAATATCAATCAGCGTAATCTCAATATCATTTAATATCATATCAAGCCTCAATTCGCGTTCGCATTCATCAGTATCACAATAATAGTATCAATATCTAGCGAACGGTGTAATATCAGTGTGCAGCTGCAGCAACAGTATCATCAGTATCATCGAGCGTCGGGACCAAGGCGCAGAATCAAGTATCAGGCAGAATCAAGTAAGATCTGACCATATATCACGTACGTGTATTCAAATATCATAATTATCATGGAGGCTTTACTTACGCAACAAAAGGATATCATCCAGAGAATACAGCAAGTTAGGGTGAACTTTGGGAAGGATTCGGCGGGTAGGAAGACCCCCGAGTATATCAGGGCTAGATTGGAGGCCATAAGGCAGCTATGGAGCGAGTTCGTGAGCAACGATGCTCGTCTCGCGGAGTACAAGGATGAAGATCAGCCATACTTCACTGAGAACGTTTTTGAACAGGCGAAGACAAGTTGTGAAGAGATACATAAGATGTTGTCTACGTTTGAACAGCCGGGTCAGGCTGCGCAGTCACTAGGGGAGTCGAGGCCAGAAGGGTCTGCTGAGGTGGGGGAGTTATTGAGGCAACAAAGGACGAACTTTCGTGCTTTTTCAAGATTAATTAAGGGCATTAGGGTTGACGCAATAGTGGAAAAATGGGAATTTGATGATGGGTTGCAGAACGTCCAGTCGCGGTGGGCTATCATCGATAAGTTACATCTCCAGATAGATAACATTTTGCAGGGCTCTGACAAGGTCTATGACGAAGAATTTGGGGGATACGAAACAGCCTATAAGGAGGTCAAGAGGAAGATTCATGCCAGTTTAGGGTCCGTGGTGCACAAGCAGCAGGCAACGCCGCAGTTGGAGATCCCTGTGTTTACGGGGAAATATACTCAATGGCCTACGTTTTATGACTTGTTCAGGGAAGCCGTGCACGATAATAAGTCTATTCAGAAGGCTCAAAAGATGCAGCATCTGAAGGGTAAGCTCAGAGGAGAGGCGGAGCGTCTTATTCAGCATTTGAACGTGTCATCCGAGAATTATGACGTTGCATGGGAGTTGCTAACGCGCAGATATAATAATCCTCAGGTTTTGTTTGCTAATCACATGGAAATTTTCTTAAATCAACCTACAATTCATAAACAATCTTCGGTTGAGTTGAAAAGGTTGCACGATACGTCGATGGAGTGTATCAACGCCGTACATAATTTAGGCATGGATACCAGCGCGTGGGGTCCCATTCTAGTTCATCTGTTGTCAAAGAAAATTGATCAAGAGACATGTAGTGATTTTAAGGAATCCAGGAAGTCACCGCGGGATATTCCTACGTTTGAAGAGTTCATGGGGTTTTTGGAGAATAAATTTACCGCTCTCGAGCCGATTGCTCAAAGGCGGGAGAAGGAGTGGATAGCGCCGGCGGGGCCAAAGAGGAGTTTGCCGTATCAAGCCGGTGTCGTTTTTAACGCATCAGCGAAATCGTCGTCGGGTCATAGTCTCAATGATCTTATGGAGTGTGGACCTAACCTTCAGCAAGATTTGCAGACGCTTATATTGAATTGGAGGCAGTATAAGTATGTTATCACGGCAGATATGGAGAAAATGTTTCGTACAATTTATATTAGAGAGGCGGATCAGCAGTTACAAAAGATTATTTGGCGGGATTCTGGGCAGGATCCTCTACAGGAGAATAGTTTGACCACTGTGACATACGAGGTCAGGAAGCACAACGTGCACGCTGCCGTGTGTCACGAGACACATTTTATCACGTGTTTACTAGACAGGCACGGGTCGGTTACACGAGTAGTACGCACGCTAGCATGGATATCACGTTTCATAGCGCAGACGCGTGGTAAGCAAAATAAAGAACGTTCGAGTTATTTGACGTCAGCTGAATTGAAAAGTGCTTGGAATGTTGTTGTTAAGCACGTGCAGAGAGATTGTTTTAGCGAAGAATTGTCAGATATCAAACGGAAAGGTCACGTGAGCAAGTCCAGCCGGGTTATTGGTCTTAATCCTTTCCTGGATAAGGAAGGGCTGTTAAGAGTCGGAGGTCGGCTAGCGAATGCAAGTATATCAGAGGCAGCTAAGCATACCATCATTTTGCCGAGCCAGGGGCGGTTAACGCAGCTTGTCATAGGAGCAAAGGCTAGTCTTTGTAAAACGACAGTGTCAGCTTGCGCCGACAAGTGGGTCAAGTTGCGGCGTCGTAATGTCTGGTTGTATTCGTGTTGCGAAGAATGCAAGATTCGCATATTTTGCGCGACAGGTGCCGAGTTCAAGGTGCTCAAGGGCAATGGCATTGTTGAGCTGAGTCAGGGTTGCATTATAAAGAGCGAGACCTTCACGATTCACGGTCACGACAACTTTGTTGACAAATTGGGAATAGAGCCTTCCGTTGAGATGCCGACGTATACGTCGATGTTGAATGATTTGATAAACAGCACGAGACCTCGGGCGAGGCTCACGGAAGCAGAGGCAGGCACTCAATCACCATTTGGAGAAATGAAACTGCAGATAGAGCAGTTGAAGGAGCAAGCGGAGGTTCAGAGGACGGTGCACAACGTACACCATTACACGGCGTTGTACGTCGTCATGGTCATAGCGGTAGCCGCAGCTTGTGCTGCCGCGTACTGGCGGCACGGCAGTGGGCAGCGGCCAGGAGGAGTGGAGGCGGCGGCGGAGCGGCCTCGGGCAGAGTCGTCGATCAGCGCGAGTGTTTGTGCAGTGGAAGTGAGAAAGGACAATATAGTGACAAGTGACGGAAGAGGGACCGTTCCCTCGACAGTTTCGCGGGTCGTTAAGTTCGACGGGCAGTAGTTAGTTTAAGCACGTAGATTCTAGCTTGTACGCATGGTTTATGTAGGTAATAGTTAGCAGTTAAACATAAGTGTGTACTCAATAAGTATCACCATATATCTTGTATTCTTGTTGTATACCTTGTATCATTGATTAGCTAGTAGCCGCACTTCATGCACTTATATCAGTATGTTTGTCTGTTTTGTTTCCTTTCTGGAGTGCCAGGATGTACGGGCAAGCGTACATGACTTAGTTGTATTGTCAGCAAGAAGTAAATACATGAGAAACGCACATAGTTGTAAGATTTCATAGTTTAATCGGTTGTCGTACGTGACACCGGAATTGCCTTGTACACACGTAGATTTATTGTATATATAGTAAGTTATAATGGATTAAAGTCAGTTATCATACCAGTCAAGTAGTTGTTTCAGTCAGAATCCCTGCTTGACTATATCATTATATCACCTGTAAGGGAACGCCCTTACAGTCGGTATTGATTGAGTTACGCACGGATCTATAATCTACAATACATAAGCTACCAAAAACAATAAAAACCATGACCCTAGGTGTACTTTTTTTTTAAATCATCAAAGTTACGCAACCCAAAAATGCACTTTAGAGAAATAACTAAGAGATGTTTAAAACTCATTTAAAGTATGTTCCCGTGGGAAGTTACATAGATGATGGTAGATTCTGAATCCTGAGGTTCTCTTCTGTAGGAAACAATCAAAGATTTTTCAATTCCACTACCTCGTTGAGAAAAAATGGCCTTTGATCAGTGCAAGGCGCCGATCGTAAAAAAATAAGGAAATTTGTAATATGTGAATTATTATTTCGTATTTTGTGATCTTTGTCATAGTGTATGCTAGAAAATAGTTTTCTTTACACCTCGACTGGAAAATAAAAACGAAAAACTAACGTGATATATATTTTTTAATAAATATAGAAAATTATATTTTTTCTATCTCGTCACGAATAAATTTAACAATTTCCGTGTAGTACACCATACTTACCTGTAATAAGTCTAGACAAGCATTACACAGGTTTTAATTTTTTTTATGTCAATTAGTTTCAGTTTTATGACCGATTAAAGTTACATGAAAATCAAGGTTTACTTCCATACATTTGAGAAAAGGACCTTTATGGACGAATGTAACCAAAAATGTAAGTAAATAATAATATTTACATTATCTAAGTAGCAATCTTGTATTCGAACGTAATTCTGAATAAATCTTTTCATTACAAGTTTTTTGAATTTTGCGTAATTTTTAAATTATACGAAAAAGCAATTTCGCATAGTAACAATTATTTTTTAACTCTATTAACAAAAAAACCGACCAAGTACGTGTCGGACCACGCACAATAAAGAGTTCCGTACAGTACCGACACCTACTAGTCCATATTTAAACCCACTATCTGATACGTCGAATCCAAAAAGGTCGTATCTTCATAGTAAACTCACTGCACTTACGCCCTTTTGTTTGGGCAAAACAGTTTTTCAGCAATTACTCAAAAACCAGTAGCCGTATTTTTATCAAACCAAAAATCGTCGTAAGTATTTATTAATGTACAGTGACCAGCATCAATATCTGCTATAACAAAGGCGGCATAAATATCTGACCCGTCCTTACGGCCCTACAAATGGAGCTGTGTCGGATATTTAAATGCCACCATTGTTTTGGCAGATATTAATGCTGGTGACTGTACACCACCTCATTTATTTTTCAGAATTTTCATACATATGGAAATTAGAGGGTGGGAGGGGGGGGCACTACCTTTTATTTTAAGTTAACGTTACTATTATATTATGTAGCAATTCATAGAATAATACTTTCCTACCATATGTTGTGACATACGGACGGACGGACGGACGGACGCACGGACGGACTGACGCACGGACGGACGGGCGGACTGACGCACGGACGGACGGACGCACGGACGGACGGACGCACGGACGGACGGACGGGCAGACATGATGAAACTATGAGGGTTCCGTTTTCACCATTTTGGTTACGGAACTCTAAAAATACAATTCAATAGGAAATGTAATAAAAAACAATTTTTTTTGCAACGGTCATGCACGGCACGACTAGAGCTTCCTTGACTTGAGACTAGAAATAGGTATTTGTAACGTGTACCACCTAATCCAGTAAACAGAAAAGGCACATAAATAATACAGAAAATGGTTAGAAGTAATTAGAATAAGTTATTAACCTATTTTATATCATTATTATCTGCGCTCTGCCATAAGGGTCCTTTTTTACTAAACTTTACAACTAATTTTAAGGTAGAAATACTTAACTTATACGTGTGAAACCAAGCTAGAAATACACATCTAGTCTTATACTTTATCAATATGCAAAAAACAAAAAATATGTGATTTTACCGTATTTTACTAAAACGCTGATATCTACGAAACTAGAAAGTGCCATAAGGGCCCTTTTGTTATGGACGGTCTCACATGTTTGCCTATAAGATTTGAGGAGTTCCCTCGATTCCTCATGGATGGCATCATCAGAACAGCGCTTTGACAAAAACGGGACCAAATTGGTCATATATACTTCCAATCTAAAAAAAATTTCAAAATCGGATTAGAAATGACGGAGTTATGGAGTAACAAACATTAAAAAAAAAAGAACACAACCGAATTGAGAACCTCCTCTTTTGAAATCTTCAAGTCGGTTAATAATTTTTAGGAAAAAAACCGACTTCAGTGTTGGAGGCCGGTGAAAGAATATTATACTTAGTCTTAGATTCCATACAATCAAATAAAAATGGCTAAGAGTATGTTTATAATGGTGAAAGAGTAATTACCTTCAATTCCTCATGGAATCCACCATCAGAACATTCAGAACTCAAGCTTTACAAAAATATCCCTTGAAAACCTAATTTGCTTGACAAACATAACGAAGAGAACAAATCGGCAAACATGTACTATGCGTCGTTGAAGAGTTCCGTTCTGATCATCATCAGCAGTTCCACTTCATCAAATGTCACTCTTTTAATGAAAATGCTTGATTAGTTGATGAAAATACTAAAATCACTATTTGTGTGCCTTTCACATTTGAGGAGTTCCCTCGATTCCTCATGGATGCCATCATCAGAACTGCGCTTTGACAACAACGGGACCAACTTGGATATATATACTTACAATCTAAAAAAAATATTACAAAATCGGTTCAGAAATGTCGGAGTTAGTTATGGAGTAACAAACATTAAAAAATTGAGAACCTCCTCTTTTGAAATCTTGAAGTCGGTTAAAAAGTCAGCCGACGGCGCCGGCGGCCCTTTGAGCAGCGCTACTCGCGACAGCATGGCCGGGAGTTGAGGCACAAAGAAAAGACGGCCTTATATGGCAAGAAATAACGTTCATATTAAAACGCAAGTAATATTAAACATCAAATAATTTATAAGCGTGCATATTTTGTGATTAATTTGTTACTTATAGTCATAACAATACGACGACGGCATAAATTAACCACTTTTGAAGTAGTTCTGTATTTTGGGTATCCCAAAATTACCAATATTTGTGACTTTAGAAATCCTCAAAGAGTATCTGTTTAAGTTTAGATAATTTATCAACACACCTAATATACTATTCATTATAAATTGTCAAATTTCAGTTATCTATAATATCAGGTAAGATAAGCCAGAATATGTGTAACTTACCGAACTTTCTTTATTAATGATAGTCCCGATTGATTTATTCGTGTAATTTTGATTTCTTTAACTGGAGTGCAAGCGTCCTATCATAAAATAGGTACTTTAACAAAGTTATTTATTATGTTGTACTTATGAAATCAAAATGTGCTTAAAATTCTGTTTTTTGGTTTTTTTATACTGACGCGGGGTCTTAAAATGTTTAATTCTTTTTATTTTAACTATAACTAACAATAGTTTCTATCATACAAAAAGAAAATCACAGTTATCGGATTATTTCAAGTTTAAGCTAATTTTACTGGTCTAATTCAAGTTATGATTAATTCACGATGACCATACAAATTTTAATACAAATAATAAGCTACGGTAGCCCAGTGGTTCAAGCATGCGGCTGTCAAGCGGCGGTCGTGGGTTCGAATCCCAGCTCGTACCAATGAGTTTTTCGGAACTTATGTACGGAATACCATTTGATATTTACCGTTAGCTTTTCGGTGAAGGAAAACATCGTGAGGAAACCTGCATACATCCGCGAAGAAATTCAAAGTTGTATGTGAAGTCCCCAACCCGCTCTGGGCCAGCGTGGGGACTACTGCCCAATCCCTCTCATCTATGAGAGGAGGCCTGTGCCCAGCAGTGGGACGACGTATATAGGCTGATGATGATGATGATGATGATATACGGGCCATATGATTTAATGAACCTATTAACATGGCGATTATTGAAAATCGGATTACGCTGTCATATTTTTCAATTTGAAGCATTTTTAATTCGTTATTTATTACACTTGAGTATTTCTGTGTCATTTTTGAAAGAATAGTAAAGACAGTGGCCTGTAGCTTTTGTAAACTCAAACCTAGAAGCAGAACAGACAGACGGAGCATTACGGTACTGAGAAATAATTTATTATAGTTAGTTTTAGTTTTATATTCAATTTGTTACTTTGATAATATTAGTGTCTAGTTTTGTTAACTATAATCTTTGATCCCTACTTTACGTGAAATCACCTAAATGAACAGAACAACACCAACAACTGAACAGAACAAACACAGAACAACAACACAACAACAACAGTTGAACAGTTTTCTCAGAGGAACAACCCATTGAAGCAATCACACGCTTATGTAGATTTATAAAAACTAAACACTGCCCAGAGCTCGCCACAACGTCATTGGTGTGCCTTATAGAGGAGGAACAGAATTGGAAAAGGCGTCTCTAAACAATGCAAGCGGCAAGTCATGTAACAGTTGGGGTGACAACGTTATCAGAGGGTTTGGACCCTGCAGAATACGGATCTGCCTGTCGCCATCTCGAAATTTGAGCCGGAAGTACGGTATACCGAAAAAGGTGCAGCCCATACAAAAAATTTCGTAGTACATTTAGTAAATTGTTGCTCTGGTACTCTAAAAGAGGTCCGATTGATATGGTTTTTTGGTATGTTGTGAAGGACAATATTAGCCATGGTAACCTAAAAATTTCGGCCCTCCAGCTCCATAACTTTGGCCGCCATCTTGGAAATAGTGTCATTTTTTTCAGTTCTTTGCTTTTACTGTCGTCAAAGTTCATTCCAGTGCTAAACATAGTTCTACAATATTGTAGAATACAAAATTTGCTAAAACTTTTGGGTACAAAGATTTTTTCCATGACCCCTAGGGACGAAGATATGACAGGATATATCATTAAAAATTGCCACTTTTTTCTAGTTTTCCGTTCATGTTTACATTTTAAGTGCATTTTAGCACTAACTATAGTTCGGCAATATTGTAGATCACGAAATTTGCTACAACTTTAATGTTGAAATATTTTTTCCACGACCATTAGGAAAGAATATATGAAGTCATCTATGGAGTAGCACCGTTGAAATTTGCTACTTTTGCAGTTTTCTTCTCATATTTAGGTTTGAGTGCATTTAATCGCAATCTGTATGGGATCTATGATGGTCGAGTGATAGCGGGATAGACGACAAGATAAAGCATCTGTCACTTTCCGATCTGTACCACTTCAATCCCTCAGAAGACAAAATCGTCTGTTTCCACGATACCTAGAAGATCGTAGGTACTTTGAATTTGCATATAATTTTGTCTTCTATAATATTGCTGACCGAGAAATGCACTAAAACGAAAATATGTGAAGAAAACTGGAAAAGTAGTAAATATCGACGGTAGTACCCCATAGGTGACATCGTATCTTCTTTCCTGATGATCGTGGAAAAAATATTTCAATACAAAAGTTGTAGCCAATTTTGTAATCTACAATATTGCTGAACTATAGTTAACGCTAAAATGCACTTTAAACGTAAACATGAGAGGAAAACTAGAAAAAAGTGGTAATTTATAATGATATCTCCTGTCATATCTTCGTCCCTAGGGGTCATGGAAAAAATCTTTGTACCCAAAAGTTTCAGCAAATTTTGTGTTTTACAATATTGCCAAACCATGTTTAGCACTAAAATGAACTATAACGACAGTACAAGCAAAAAACTGAACAAAGTGACAGATTTTCCAAGATGGCCGAGAAAGACGTGGAGCTGGAGTGTCAAAAATTTCGGGATACGATGACAAATATTGTTATTTACGACATATCAAAAATCCATAACAATTGGACCATAGTTAGGGTACCGGAACAACGATTTACCAAATGTACAACGAAAAAATTTGTATGGGCTGCACCTTTTCCGATATAACATTCTTCCGGCTCAAATTTGGGGATGGAGACAGGCAGATCCGTATTCTGCAGGGTCTAAACCCTCTGATTACGTTGTCACCCCAACTGTTACACGATTTGCTTCTTGTATTCTACTTCTTGAAAAATGGGCCTACTCTATTATTTCGTCTGATTGAGACTGTAAAAAAATCATCTTAATTTGAATTTCATATTTCAAAAATAACGTTCCATTTCACACAGGGCCGTATTCAGATGACATAATTAGCAAGTCACCACGGCCTCGATGTGGAGTGGACTCCAGATCACGGCCGAGGCCTTGGCCCGGCTTTAATCTTCCATTAGTTATCAAATCCGGACGGGCTTGCGGGCGACATGTTTCCTATAGCGAAATTTACTCGACAAAGGCTTCAAAGTGAATTAACTCCCAGCCCAACTCATTGGAGTATACCTAATTTGAAATATTGCTTAGAAATTGGAGAATAATAGTAGTGTTTTGTTTATGGCACAATTTAAGTATGTAATGTTGTTCTGTAGGTAAATTGTTACCTGTAGTGTTCACTTCTACTCTTATAGTGAGACGTATTTTGTAACTTATAACATTGACTACTTAATGTGGCATATTTTTTTCTAGAATACCATAATTCTGGCAATCATGTGCAATATTTTTTATGTTTCCATATAATATCACTTTTTAAATCCGATTCCACCAGCGATAACAAGACGCAAAAATACCTTTTACAAAAATTGTAGCAGCAGGAAAAAAGCCAGGTAATCAACTCACATCAATTCGACTGTTTTTATACGAAAAATTACAATCTCATCGAATATTCAACGAAACCCTTCCAAAACCGGAACAATCAGAAAGACCAAAACCAATTCTATTCCAATTTCAGGCAACAGGTCATCAAGCGACCTTGACTTCAATCCGGCCCTGCCTCCCTTTTGAACTCCTAATTGAAAACGCCCCAAACAAATAAACACCCTAACACGAAGGTGATTCGGTTGGTTGTGGCTTGTTGGTGTTTTTGGCAAACTCCCAATATGTAAAGGTGTTCTCGAAAACGTAAAACGCGGGAATGTTAGGGATGATAATGTAAATGGCGCCCGAACAAATCTGTTCTGTGTGCAAACTTAATTTTGCGGGTGGTTAAGTTACGAACTAATGTCGCCTGTACTAATCCATTCCTAAAGTCTGTGATCGCAGCGACGATGTCAGGTGTCGCGGTAAGTTTGTACAGACGTGCTGTAATATTATGGTTACGATCATTTTGCAGTGTCCCTACGCTCAGTGAATTGCAGAGTTAATGGTTAAGGAAAACATAATATTTAGCTAAATATTTTAATATCTTTGCTATTTGGATTATATTTCGATGATGTTGACGTGATAATGCAGCAAAATATCCATAATTATTTTCGCTAGTGATAGTGATATAGTTATAGTAGGTAGATAGATAAAGAGAAGACCCTTGACACGGGTCAGAAAATATAAAACGAAGTGATTTGTATGGTGAAAAAGAGTACTCCAAATATACGTTTAAAATTGTATACTTATCTTCTACTTTTAATGCCCATCAAACTAGTCTGTAAGTTTAAACAAACGATCTAATTAAACTTCGATCATTAATGCCAAGAAAAATATTCAAACGGTTTCTTCATTGTCGAATTTTATGATCCGTATTCAAGGTTTTTCGTCGCAAAAATATATTTCGCGATACCACGACTGAGTGTGCGACCGCTGCGCGCCGCAACGTACGGCTACAGGTTAGCGACGCCATCAGAGATGGGCACAGCGCCGGCCCTAGCCCTAGATCCGGGTGGGGCGAGATGGTCTTTGGGCGCCCTTTGGTTTGAAATTTTTCGACGTTGCCAGTTTGGCGCCCCTTGACATCCCATGCCCCCTTCCGCCGCACCCTTGGGCCGGCCCCTGATGGGCATTATTCAAATAATTTTTCATCCGAATAATCATTCGAATACAAAATAATTCACGATTTTATTATTCGCAAATAATTTATTCGCGAATAAATCATAAACCACTTTTAAAATACACGAATGATCTATTCGTTTTTTGATGCGGATAAATCCACGAATAAGATTTAAGGGTATGCTTCAGATATAATTCGTGCTAATCCATTCCACGAATAAATTTTTCGCGAATAAATCATTCGCGAATAAGAATAATCATTCGAGAAATTTATTTGTCATTCACGAATAATTCGGTTATTCTTATTCGTTATTCGTCATTCGAATAAATTTTGCACACAGGCTGCGCGACGCTATTGGGCCGTCTGACTATTAGGCGTGATAAAAATACATAGATTAGATTTCAGATTTTTTAGATTTATTTATTTCATAATATAAATTACATTATAGATTAACTAAAAGCTAATTTACAAGAATTTACATTATGATCGTCAAATAGTGAATATATAATAATTATGTCAGGTATATCATTATTCATTATAAAAAATATGTTATAACAATACCAATCTAAACAAGGAATTCAATGTCAATATCTCATAATGATCGTCAAAGTAAAATATTACAAGAATTAAATTAATCAATAATATTAAATTAAACAATGTCAACTAAATTTCATTTCCATGTAGTCACCAATAGAATATAAAGGATTTTCTAATAAAAAGATTCTTAGTTGACGTTTAAACGTATCGTCAGATGGTTCAGTTCGCAATTTGGCGGGTAGACGCTCGTAAAAGGTTGGTCCAATTACCCGTGGATTTTTTTCTGAGAGTGCCATGCGACGTGGTACTGTCACGAGTCTCCCAGTGGATCGGATCTGCTTTCCCGTGACTTCAACTCGTTTAAAAGTTTGCATAACAAACATGAGCACCTCAAACAGGTACAGGGAGTAGTGTGTCATGATGCAGTGGGTTTTAAATAATTGTTTACATAGCTACGCCACGCCTACGTGATATATAGTTTATTATAATATAGATAAACAATTTTACTTTACGTAAACCCAAAGCAGGTCATTTTTTTTCACTCTAGTCCAGATTTATACGAATAATTAAGTAACATGGCTCTACCTCTTCACTGTTTTCGTTTGTCCAACCATGTGCAAAACACCCCGTTTAATACTCGTATGCAGATTGCTTAGTCAGACGGTTCCTTAGTTGAATATCCCACTTTCTAACTTTGCAAGTGACACACAATGCAACATCCCCAAGGTTCATCTATGCAAGCACACATACAAACTTTCCTCCATTATGCAACAAACTGCATCAAGAAACAGACTACATTAAACGTATTCAAACACCTTTCATCTAAAGTTTCGTGTCATTTAACTCGGCATTGTATTAAGTTTGTTAGCAACTTGACTCGCTCGCTGTACGACGAGTCGATTATTATTAGCTAACTCGATCCGAATTCAATCCGAGTTAGGTGTTTTACAAACCACACGACAGTTAGTGAAAATTTTAATTAATGAGTCTGTTCGAATTAACGTATCGAATTGAAATCAGTTTGGTGGCGTTAATCTAAGGCGGCCCGGCAACGATCAATGTCCGCTGTCAATACTAGGTGCTTGTCAATGAATATTGAACGTTGCCGTCGTGATTGAAGCCATTGTCAATTTCATTTATAGTTCGTACAAAACTTACGTATCAAAAAAGTAAACTGCCATGTTTAACCGGTTTAAGCCGTTCGCTACTAGCATTTACCGGTATATTCCGGTATTCGAGAGCACAATTTCACCGTTTGCCGACTCGATTGAACCATTCATTCATTCACTGAATGATTGTATCCGATTAAGAGATCGGCGTGGAAATCGGATAACGATGCGCTGTATTTTACGAGCGTTGGATCTGAAAGTTAGTGGAGGAATATGCTATTTTTATGGGGACAGTCCAAAATGGGAGTATTTTCTATGATGATGCTTCGTGGTTATGGAATAAAACCATTTTGGCGCAGATACAATAACGGTAAACAAAAAACGGTCTATATTGTTCTCCAATGTTTATGATACGCCACGTGTCATTCGGAAAACGACCTAATATACTTACAGTAATTTCAGCGATATCGTACCTAATCTGCCTTTGTTATTAAAAACCAACCGTATTTTGGACCAGTAAGGTTTAAATTAAAAACAACGCATAAAGAGATGCGAGCGTGAAAGGAGTATCCCGTTTTGTGAAAGAATGGGCCCTAACGAACGTTACGCGTCATTCTAAATTTAATCCTACTGTTTGGATAATAAAGCTCGCAATTTACATAATCATTCTGTTTTAGATCATTTTACGTGTTGATTTAACGACGGTCTTACTCACGCCTGTACAAAATGAGAGAGGTAATGTTGACCGTTACACCTTTCCGGCCTATCACGTGTGCGTTCTTAATGTTCTTATCATCTTAACACGTTTTATGTTTTTAATCTGAAATGTAATTGGCTTTGATATTTCTATAGGGTACCACAGACCTTTTTGTTAATTAATATTCACTTATTATTTATGTGGTTTGTGGTTTCCTTAAAAGAGATACATACACAACTTTCTTCAAAACTCTGGGTAACAGATTCATAGCCGGTGGTGACTATAACGCAAAGCACACTGACTGGGGCTCGAGAATCACAACCCCCAAGGGGCGAGAACTGAGTAAAACAGTGCAAGAACTGAGCCTCAAAGTTACTTCCACGGGAGAGCCAACATACTGGCCCAGTGATGTCAAAAAGAAACCGGACTTAGTGGACTTCTTTGTTTCAAAGGGTTTGCCTACATCATGCTTGGCCTGCAAATCTTCCTACGACTTATCATCCGATCATACCGCAATATTAGCTGACCTCAACAATGAAGCTTGTAAAATCACTAGGCCTTGCAAATTGCATAACAAGAAAACTGACTGGGTCTTGTTTCAGAGGCTTGTGATTAGCACGCTAGATACGCATATGCCTCTCAAATCCGATCAAAACATAACTGAGGCTGTTGAAGTTTTTAACAAATGCATACAATCAGCAGCCTGGGATGCGACGCCAAATGTAGATACTAATCTGGATAAAATTGTTATTCTTCCAACATATCCAAATGCTGTCACTCACCTCGTGCAAGAAAAAAGGCAAGCGAGAAAGAAGTGGCAAGAAACAAAATACCCCAAAGACAAACAAATACTAAACAAAATAACAAAGAAGCTTAAAAATGTAATCTTGAAAATCAAAAACTTAAACGTGGAGAATCGTCTCTTACGTCTGGACGCGACCTCTGCAACGGACTACTCGTTATGGAAAGTCACAAAAGGAATCAAGAGACCTATTCCATTTCAATCACCTTTGCGTCGTAATGACGGAACCTGGGCCAAAAGTGACTCAGATAAGGCCAAGTTATTCGCGGAACACTTGTCCGAAACTTTTACTCCTAATCCAGATACAGGTTCCACAAAAATTCAAGAAATAATGGATGGAATGTCACTTGCTCCACAATCGACAAACTTGCCACAGAAATTCACGCAAAATGAAGTACGCTCAGCGATTAAAAAGTTATCACTGAATAAAGCTCCAGGCTATGATTTAATCACAGCCAAAATCATGAAAGAACTACCAGATACAGCCATAAAATTTCTAACACAATTATATAATGCTATTTTAAGAAATGAATTTGTCCCGGCGCAATTCAAAATTGCTGAAATACTCTTGATACTAAAACCGGGCAAAGAGCCGGACAAAGTAACCTCTTACCGACCCATAAGCCTGTTGCCTATAGCATCGAAGGTTTTAGAAATACTTTTCATCGAAAGACTCTCACCCGAAATCGCTAAATCGCAACTCATACCTACCCATCAGTTTGGATTTCGGGAGTCCCACGGGACCATCGAACAAGTACATCGATTGGTAAATAGTATCAATACGGCCTTTGAACAGAAAGCATACTGCTCAGCTACTTTCTTGGATATATCCCAAGCGTTCGATCGCGTATGGCACGAGGGATTGCTTTTTAAAATCTTGAAAAGCCTACCAAGCTTCTACATGTTGCTAAAATCATATTTAAACCAGCGCCACTTTTACGTCAAGCACGGCGAGGAAAGAACAGGACTTCATGTCATAAAAGCAGGTGTACCGCAGGGAAGCGTACTTGGCCCAGTCTTATACCTTTTATATACCTCTGACTTACCTACATCGGAGAACGTCGTCATGGGTACCTTCGCCGACGATACCGCCCTTTTGGCCACTCATAAAGATCCAGCAATGGCATCCGCTATGCTACAAAAGAGCCTCGACCAAGTCTCTGCCTGGTTGAAAGACTGGCGTATCAAAGCAAACGAGACAAAATCTGTGCACGTATCATTCACACTCTGCCGTGGCACTTGCCCACCAGTTAAACTGAATGAAGTTGAAATACCACAATGCGAAGATGTACGGTACCTGGGTATCTATTTAGACAGACGTCTCACATGGCGGAAGCATATTTTTACCAAGAGAAAAGCACTCAGTCAGCAACTACGTAAACTATACTGGCTAATGGCGAGGAAGTCTAAATTATCATTGGAAAACAAACTTCTCCTATACAAATGTATACTCAAACCCATTTGGTCTTACGGAGTGGAGCTGTGGGGCGCTGCAGCGAACTCAAACATAGAGATCCTCCAGCGATTTCAATCCAAAATGCTGCGTATGATAACAGATGCACCATGGTATATCACTAACAACCAACTACACCAAGACCTGAACATACCAACCGTTAAACAAGAGATATCCACCAAACTCAAATCTTACGCAAAAAGAATAGAAAAGCACCCAAACCAGCTGGCCTGTAATTTAATGGACAAAAGTGCATGCCCCTTTAAGAGACTAAGGAGGAGAGTCCCACAAGACCTAATATAGTCGCAACAGACAATATTTCACTTATGGATTTGTCAATGGGCAAATACCATTCATGCCAATAACTAAGCACTTAACTCTAGCTAAATGCCTGCATGACACAGGCAGATTGCAAGATTAAAAGGATATTAAAAAAAAAAAAAAAAAAAATTTATGTGGTAGGCAGGAAACCTCTGGGTACTCAAAATAGAAGTGATTGGGAGATATAAAGGAGGTCCTCATCCAGAAATGGAAGGTCCCTAATAATAGTAGTATTAATCTTCTGAATTGTTATTTCATTCATTTATTTTTTCTATGTAAGTATATCATCGTATCTTTTTTTTGTACCTAGTTTGTAAGGTTATGTGGAAATACACTTATTATTATTAGTAGGACCTATGTGGTAATTTTATACTGTAGTACTGCGTAACGCACATGTGTTAGCGTTAACAAAAGAATAATGACGAATTCACGATGGCTAGCGTAAATGTAATTAATATAATAGTAGTCTAATTGGTAGTATAATCTAATTTAGTTAATGTGTTTCGCCTAGTTGATAAAACGTGTCCGGGTGGCATTATTTTCTAACCAAGTACGAGTATAATATAAAAAGTGATCCGCCACCTCTCGCCTGGTAGTTTATTTAGACTTGTAAAATTATAATTGGTGCTTTCGGGCCCCAAATATAACATAGACATATATTTTTCATAAATAATTGTTTATAATTTAAAATATCACACACAACTAAATTTTCACATTTAAAGCTAAAAGTGGGGACTTCCCTTCATTATTAACACCCAATAAAGGACAAAAATTACTGGTTCACTAGGTATATAAAACTTAAATGAAATCATCCCCATCAAATGAGTATCCGCCAATCAGTTTATTGGATTAATTTGTAAGGCCTTTTAATTACACTAAACCATTAGCCATTCCAAATCCTGGTCATTTAGTAAATAAAGCAATTAGTTAACTTCCCCATTTCGAGGGTCGATAAATCTTCTCGAGCTGTCATTCTGGAAACTTCCACCGCTCAAGACTTCGTTCAAAAAGGGTTGGCATTCACGACGCTTATCGATTCGGCCTAGGCGAACCTGCATAACCACATAACATACTCGTACTAGTACTTTGTAGAGTCACAGATTATATAATAGTTATTCGAGTAGAGTACTTTTATCTCACGAGCTCGGGTGAACCATGGTTGTGTGTTGAGCTATACATGGACATTGTCTATGTGCGCGTCAGCGTAGGAGCTATGAGTTCACGTGTATTGTGTTCGTTTGTGTCACAACCTGAGATGACCAAAATTAATTCGAATGACGAATAACGAATAAGAATAACCAAGTTATTCGCGAATGACGAATAAATTTCTCGAATGATTATTCTTATTCGCGAATAATTTATTCGTGGAATGGATTAGCACGAATAATTATTTTTATTTGAATATCTCAAGCATACCATGAAATATCTCAAGCGTAAATCAAAAAACGAATAGATCATTCGTCATTTTAAAAGTGGTTTTTTTTATTAGCTGATAAATTATTCGCGAATAATATAATCGTGAATTATTTTTTATTCGAATAATTATTCGAATAAAAAAATAATCGAATAATGCCCATCTCTGGTCACAGCTACAACAGTGGTCAACCCGCGCTTGTGAGATAAAAGTACAGAAGGTCCCAGTGGCGGCGCGTCAAAAATATTCTTGGGGAAGCCGGAAGAAATTTACCTTTCTTATTCTTCGGGAGTCGTAGTAAAAGAACTGAAATGGCTGAAAATTAGGCAAGCCGGTGGGAATCGAGTTGTATGGACGCTCCGCCACTGGAAGGTCCTCTATCTAACAAACCGATGTTTGAATACTTATTTATCTACTACTACTCCGAGAAGAAGTACGGTTGCCAGTTTTGATGCACTTTTAGCACCACCTAGGGGTCACGTGTAGGATAGCGGTGGGTATGTATGTATACCACACACATGCAATTTAGTTATACAACTTCGACCCCCCTTTGTCAAGTGAGTGGACAACTTGACTGTGAGTGTAAGGCCTGAGTGGACGCTCGGAGCGGAGCGTTCGGCGTTGCTTCCAGCGGGGCGGGCGAGCGTCCATACTATTTGTGCGGCGGCGACTTAAGACACCAGTATGAGTTTCAATTGGTTGACATGCACGCCCCGCTGGACGCCCGACTCGAGCGTCCACTCAGGTTCTACACTTAGAAGTTCTCAAGTCGCCACAAGGCTTGGTTAACGAATGTTGCCATAGACAGCAGCCGGGATCAACGGCTTATAGCGTGCCTTTGAAAGCACGGGAACGGTTAATAGTCCTAATAGGAACGATTGAACCCAGACGGTGAATCGCACTTAAGATCTCACTTACAGATAGTTGAAGACAATGACGCTATTGTGATGGTAATGAGTTCATGACAATGATTTGGGCTTTTGTTATTTTGGGAAAAGTTTTCCTCGATTTCACAAACTTTTTTTTATGCCAAGCGACCCCCAATAAAGTTTCCTCGATTTGTGGCTTATCTAGCCGGAATTTCTTTTTGGTCTCATACAAGATTTTGATCCTGGATATGAATGGGGGATTCTTAATTGGGGGTCGCTTGGCATAAAAAAAAGTTTGTCAAATCGAGGAAAACTTTTCCCAAAAAAACAAAAGCCCAAATCATTGTCATGAACTCATTACCATCACAATAGCGTCATTGTTTATATGTATGTTTTTTCCAAAATCTGTACACGCCAATCTTCATTAATTCTCTCAAGATCTCACTTAGTTGAAGACAATGACGCTATTGTGATGGTAATAAGTCCATGACAATGATTTCGGCGTTTGTTCTCGGAAAACTTCTTTTCTTCTCGGAAAACTTCTATTGTTCTCGGAAAACTTCTATTGCTTTAGTAATTAAATTAGTTCGTAAGCTGTAGGCAATAATTTTAGATTGCCTAAAATGTTTGATAAGATGATAGTAATTGAAAATGGATGTTTTTTTTGTAGATCGTGACATTATTCAGTTTTTTTAATAAATATTTTTTTAAGGTTTTTTTTTTTATTAAATATCTTAGTCAAACCTAGGTAAGTTTTGCGATAACGGTAACCGACCTAGTACGATGAACTAACGCTTGCAATTCCAGAATGATCACTAACGCGTTGCCGACCCTATTTGACTTGAGGATTCGTTGTATTGACAGCTGAGAGCAACTTATACAGGTCCCTATTCCCCAGCTATAACTTGTACAAAAAAAACCGGCTAAGGGCGTGTCTGACTTCGCACATTTAGGACTATTATACTATTCTGTGATTTAGGGTTCCGAACCAACCGCAAAAATAAGTTGGTTTTAATAGAAAAATAAGAAAAATTCAAAGGGAAAAAATGATTTATCAATATTTTAGTATTTGCTGGTAAAACATACGTTACAATAAACATATATACATATATAGGTCAATGGGTAGTTAATAGATTCTTCGGTACAAAATTTTGTGACGGTGGACGGACGGACGAACGTACGCGTGAGAGACAGCAGTAGGGTTCCGTTTGGACCCTTTGGGTACGGAACCTTAAAACATCCTACCTACCTTTCCTCTGAATGACCTTTAGAAAGGGCGAATTTAACACCTTTAATTAATAATCAGCATTGTTGGAATAAGCGGATAATCCTCAAAGCCCAGGTTTAGTGGTCACTGAACCCCTCATATATCTCATTTTCAAAACGGTGTAACCACCATATTATTTTGGGTACAATAAGCCCTTTTGTTTTGAGGAAATTGCAACCCTTTTAATGTTAAATGTGCCTGTTATTTTTCGTGTTCAGCTCGTAATTTGTTTTTAATCCAGTGCTTTATGAATTGCACCTTTATATAAATAAAAAAAAAAACCGGCCAACTTTGCACATTTAGGGTTCTGAACCGACCGTAAAGGTAAGTTGGTTTTTATAGGAAATTGGTTTTTATTGGTAAAATATACGTAATAACAAACATTATTACCAAATTTTAAGTTTATAGGTATTTGAGAAGTTAAAAAATTCTTCGGAACAAAATTTCGTAAAAAAAGCTGACTTTGGTGGCTTCTCATTCCTTTGTTTTCCAATATTTTTTTAATTAAACATATAGTAAGTATCTACTCAATGAGCTTTAAACAACGATACCCCACTCGATAGGGGTAGGTTAAAAATTTTTTTTCGCGCCCCCCTTTAGCTGTATGGGAGCCCCCCTTAAAAACATTTAAAAATAAGTTTTGACTGTTTGTATGGCTTTGGGCCAACAAGATGTTTAAAATACTGTGTAAATTTGAAGCCTGTAGCTCCAACCGTTTGGCTGTAAAACCTGCGTGACAGACGACGGACGGACGGACGGACGGACGCCTGGGCGTCACCAGTAGGGTTTTGACCCTTAGGGTACGGACCCTAAAAAGGTACGGTGGGTTGAAAAGCTGCGAGTCACCCGGATCAATTAATAATATGGCACACTTGAAACGCAATAAACAATTTGAACTTGAACTAGACGCATTTCGTGTTTCTATGAATTCAAACGGTTTACCGTACCTTAGGGCCGATTTACATTAGCTATAACTTGCATACAAGTTTCTATACATTGCGGGCCTGCGGGCTGCCGATGTACGATGAACACAATCAAACCCTGCAATGTAATGTAATGAAACCTTGCTGCGCTCTCTGCTACGCTGTAGAATATGAAAGTGAGATAAAAGATAAAAGTACGAGTATTGAAGATTCGATACTTTTAACAGTCAGCTGCTGAGAAGCGTGACCCCTCCAGCATAGAAGTTTGTATACAGGACGTACAATAGTGGATTGTGTCTCTAGGGAGCAAAATGATATATTTACGGCGAGGGCGGTGTTGTATTGAATCCTGAGTGAAGCGGAAGACAATAGAATCTTGAGCGTTGCGTGGGATTGTAAAGTAGAATCTTAAGCGTAGCGAGGTATTCAAGTGTTTACACCCAATACAAAAATAATTTTGCGACCGTTTGACACATACCGCTTTTCAAACCGCCTATGAAAGCTAAAAACACGAAATGTGTTACAAATCATTTTGCTACCGAGTGGCACATACTCGTACCTACTGCTTTTCACACTTATGAGGAAAACAGTAATTGTTGCCCTCAAATGAGGAAAAACGGTTTTTGATCTCTCATTCGAGGGCAGTAATGATTATTTCCTGATTAGCAGCTGAAAACTTCTATTATGCTGGAGTCACGTTTCTTTGCAGCCGACTGTACATGACATAGCGTGTAAACACACTCGTAACAGTACGGTCGCGCACAAAAAGCACAAAACTGTGTCAGAGACATGTTTATCGTACCCGACAATGGAGCTCGAGAATCTGGAGATGGAACTGACGTCACAACAGGCAGTGAACTATACTGCAAAATTGTAGGAACATGTTTCAACCTTATAACTATGGTAATAAGGTCGGTATCTGACCGTGCAATTTTGTAACAGTTAGGTATATTACTTTCTTTAAGTATGACACTGAGACAATGTTCTTATTTTATTGGATATTTTACTTTAACAATAATATAATAAGGTTTCTGATATATATGTATAGGTTAGGTTTATAGGTTTCTTTATAGGCTATGCCTAGTGTGGGGGTCAGATAAAAATGTAACTATGTTTTGTGTTTTTGGAAATAAACGATTTGTATTCGTATATACACACTGTCTAAAAAATCGTATGTTTGTTTTTTCAATAATTTATTCTACCCTTTTGTCGGCGTCATTGATATGTATACTCATGCCAAATTACAGATTTCTAGTACTAACAATTACTGAGCAAAGCTGGGGACAGACGGACGGACGGACGGATGGACATGGCCAAACTATGGGTTCCTTGTTTACTACGGAACCATGAAAAAAATCCTCAAAAGTCTTGAAACTTCTAACTGTTCCACTGTACGTACACGTACATAAGTTTTATGAAAAACCCCCGGGATTCGAACCCGGGACCACTAGGTTGAAAGTCGCGTGTCTTACCCTCGGCTGCATTAATTCTAAAAATCATCTCCCTAGACTTTACATATAGCCCCCGAAATTTGTTTATTCACTGAAAAAACGGTCGCACATGTTACGAATACTGACAATTCTTTTACAAACATACTTACATTCCAATTTAAACTCTCACAGCCTGTGTTACGGCTGAATTTCGAGTAGCGAGGTTTTATTTGGTTGAAACAAAGGAACATCAAACGGAAATCACTTGTTATTTGGAGTGGATTTACTTCGCAGTACGAGTATACGCCTGCTTTGTAAAGATATTATTTTTATTGGATAAAGTATGATTATATGTCATTTATTTGACGCGTGAATATAAAAATCATGTCTATTAGGGGGGCGTTCATTTTAACACTTGCTGCCAAAAAAATGTAACATATAATTTAGATTACTTATGTTTCACATATTCACTGCTGACGAGTGCTACGCTCTACACTCCTAGCTTTACACTCGATAACATGATTTTTCTGCTTTGTAGCGAAAGATATCTACGAACAGAGATCCCGACTATCGGGTCTTCGGCGCTGACTATTTTAAGAAAAGTGAAATAATACTTGAGAAGCCCCTATATTAAATCATCATCATCATCATCATTTTCAGCCTGTAATCGCCCACTGCTGAGCATAGGCCTCTCTTCGAGTACGCCACTCGTCCCGGTCTTGAGCCAGTCTTATCCAAGAGTGACCCGCGATCTTAAATGCGTGATTTTATTTAGAATTTCGTTGAATTTACGTTCTATGGGTGTTGTGATGTTGAAATGTTGGACGTAAGAAATTACAGAGAAAAATTAAAACGGAATTTTCTCTAATATTGTCTTTGCCTTTGTTATTGGCTCAGTGCTACGATTAAGCGAGCTGCTACGCTCGCTACGCCGTAGCAAGCCAAACGTGTCGCCGCGTAGCACCCGTAGAAGTTGTAAAAGTCACGATTACGCGGTCACAATATCTGAGGGCACCTTATCCCATTTGCAAATTGAAAACGAATTATCTCCCTAGGGAAATTTTTAATTCTTTATTCGTTAAACTGAAACATGCACTATTATAGTACTTTTATCTCACGAGCGCGGGTTGGCCATATTTGTATAGTTCGGACACAACTATAAGGCTAAATTCTATCACACGAACGCAAGCAAAACTAGACTTACAGCTCTGACTGTAAGGTAGATTTTTGCTTGCGTTAATTTGACAGCACTTGGCCTTACAGTTTTGTACGAACTATACTTGTGCCACAACACATAGACAACGTGAACTCATAGCTCCTACGCTGACGCACACATAAACAATGTGCATGTATATCCCAACACACAACCGGCTCTAGGCTCTATTATATTTTCAGCCTTTTCGTGTAGACCACAAGGTAGATTTTCAAACATATCATGGCGAATAGTTTCTCATATTATACAATACAATTAATTATAATGAACCTGTTGAACCAGGCACACTATTATTACTAATTAATTGAGAGTGAGACATTTATTTGGTCGACCGAATCACGAAACCTTTGAATAACAATATACGAATAGGTTATTAGTTAATTCAAGCGATTATTTGAACTTGCCGAGTTGGATCAAACAACACACTCACTCAACACTTACAGTGTTTTAAGGGGGGATCCCATACAGCTAAAGGGAGTGTGAAAACAAACCAATTTAATTTTGCGGTTGGTTCGGAGCCCAAAATGTGCGACTCTCACTTGGCTGGTTTTTTATACCATCGATGTACCATCGTCATTTGTCGCGCTTTGTAAACATACTTAAAATATTTGTTTATACGGGTCTAACGCGATATTTATGTGTTTGCCTTTTTACCGACTTCCATAAGGAAGGAGGTACTCAATTCGATCCGTGTGTATATGTTTGTTCCACTGTAACTTTGTCAAATGTCGACCGATTTCGATGATTCTTTTATTGGTGGTTGGAGCATATGTCAGGGGTGGTCCCATGTAAATTTGGTCAAGATCTGATCGTGGAAACCTTGAGAAATCAGCGAAATTCATCAAATATACGCACACAAAGACACTTGCACCCACCCACACACACACACACACACACGTATAGCGATATCACTAAATGATCAAAATGAATGTAAAATTGAGGCCGAGTGAATGAATTCGAGGCGAGCGAATGAGTGGCTGATGGAAAGAGAGAGAGAGAATGATTAGTAAGTAGTACGTGACGTGCGAGTAGGAAAGAGACAGGAATAAAATAAGAATGAAGAATGAGTACGTAACAGCTACGATTGAATCCTAGATTGAATTGAACACAATAGGTACGAGGTGTTGGTGTAATTTATTTACCGTCGTTTCGACACGGGTGTTGCACCGGTTATGTAATCATGTTACACGGTTATGTATTCGGAAAAATCTTTAGAATCAAAGTGCGGAACCCTCAGTGCGCGAGTCAGGCTAGCACTTTACCGGTTTTTGTACTGTTGAATTCTACCTACTCAATTTAAACTTTCATTGAATGGGAAATTAATTGGTTCTGTATGTTCAGAACAACATTTAATCACAAACACATTAAACTTCATGTGTTCGCAACAAAACGAAAGATAATATTAATTTCGTGTTCGCAAATTTGTAATTTCTCGTGTACCTACATCTCGGCTTACAGTAAGTCGTCGTGAGTGAGTATTAAACTTGAGTCTGTTATACTTAAAATTATTTGAACTGTCAGAGTTGTATCAAATTAGGCCGTTCAAAAAGCGACTTTACTGTCCAAGTGTGAAGATTCAAAGTCCAATGGCAAGTTTTATAAAATGTCGGACATTTTAAATAATTTCTACTATACCTACGTCTTTTTCTAGTTTTAAGCACTTGTTAATGTAACTCAAGCACGCCGCGAGCAGTGGATTGAATATTTTTTTAATGGGGGTTGAAAAAGTAAAACATATTAATTTTACGTTACGTAATATCTATTCGTCTATTTTATCGAGAGGTAAACAGCTGACAAAGCTGCTATAATCTGTTTTTTAATCTATGAAGTACCTATAAGAGTTACTATCAAGTACCTATAAGACCACTATAAAAGTTCTACGTAAGAAACAAGTGAAAGCGCCATACATTTTACTAAAAGCAGGACTTTATATTAAGGAGGAAGTCGCCTTGGCGGGGCGGGATCGATATGTGACATTTTTACCGACTTCCAACAGGAAGGAGGTACTCAATTCGATCCGTGTATATATGTTTGTTCCAGCAGAACTTCGTCAAATGTTGACCGATTTTGATAATTATTTTCTTCTTTGACGTAAACTTACTGACGTCGCAAAGATTCTCACTTGACATAATACTGTCAGTATTACGTTTGCGTAGTAGTAATATCATGCGCAGAAGCGGAGCAGTACCGCCTTCGCATCGTCCCGCAACCGCGCGTCCCGCGCCAGTCAGGAAGCACTCATTTAAATATAGGGGCGCCACAGTGGTGCCCGTAGTAGGTCATAGGGCTCCGAACATGATATTTGAATTACGCCATGATACCGCGTTTAATTACTCATTATTAGTCATAGTATTTGAGGGTATAAATAGAATTGCAATTACTTATTTGTAATATTTACTTTTGTGCACTTAAAGTGAACGCATCGGATAAGTCCTCGTTACTAGCGCAATTAAGCATCTCATTAGCACAATACGCGACCAGGGTTTTTCCCTAAATTCGATTATTGGAGACGTGTTGTATACAATGGATATTCAAATTGAAGGTATGTATTTTGTATTTCATAAGGTTTTTCTTTAACTTTCATTCAGTAAATTTGTTTCTATGAGTTGCTACGCTGACACGATAAAACTATATATATTTTTAGTTTCGTTGATGTTTGTCGAAACTTTTACATGAGTTCCCCGCCGAAGACCGTGCTAATTTATACATGTGCATATTCGTTGATATGTCTGTATTAAAATACATAACAAATTGGCTGCCACCATCTGCCTCCGTGTGAAACAATGAAGGTCTACGCCATATGCCCAGGTGCGTAGAACGTGCTACGAAATATCAGTATTTTTTGATTTGCATTTAATAAAGTATTTTTTTGTTTTAGATACAACTTTAAAATGTTCTTTTGCACGAATTCTTGTATTTGATACTTGGCTATCAATAAACGACAGTGAATCAAGTGCTGATAGAGGTCGTCGAGTCTATCAAACTCTGTCGCAGTTACTACCAGACAGCAACAGCAGCCTGCGGCAGTTAGTTCTACGAGCGGCAAGCAGCACATAAAGAACCTTATGGACTGCAGCAAGAGATCAAAATGGCGCAGATTGGCGGAGTTGGCTAATGTGGATAGATCCACCATAAACTCTTTACTCATTCTATAAAATCTAACATTTCTTCTGTGCAATTCAATACTGACGAAGTTGAACTGAGGCCAAGTTGACAAAGCATCAGTATAACTTATTAAAAGTCGTTATAAATTCGAAGTATCCAAATATTTTGCCATCGCATAAAAAAGTCTTGGAGGCCAAGAAGAGGTATCCACTAATCAAGATTGTCTCGGAATCATCTGCCGAAGTAGAATAACAGTCTTTGTTGGACCATCCCACATCTCGAATTCTAGAATCTCGAAATAATGCTCTCGAAAATATAGACCTAAACAAATAATTCGTTTTAATTGGTAAATGGGGTAGGGGTGGGGGTTTGACGGCAATACGGGGCATAATAAATACAAACAGAAGTTTTCAGATTCAAATTTTCAGGTATTGAGGATGGAAGTTTACTTGTTACGTCATATTGAAGAATCCAGTTAATTTGTAAACTAAAATGTAATTATTTAATGAGTTTTGGGGTCTGTAACTAGTAAATAATAAGATAATTAGTTAATTTTAATATTTTTAAATATAAATGTATAAACTAATTCTGTATATTTTTGTATAATCTTATTGCGTTAATTGTAGAATTTCATATGGTTACTTATTGTACCATTAGCCTGATTTATTAACTGAATAAATACTATTATTATACTATAATCTATTTATTATAGTATTATTTAACTCAATTTACTATAATATAATATAATTAGATGCACTAAGTTACATTAAATTAGCATTTAGGTGCGCGAAACCCCTATGACCGCTCTTCTTAGAGCGCGGCACCACTGGCGCAGTAAAAAATAGTACCGAGTCGACTGACAGCTGACACTGACATTTGACACTTTTCTCATATCGTATGGCCTCCGCACCGACAAATCAGGAAGTCGCCTTAAAAAAACAACGGGTTGCACTCCGGGAGTGCCGGCAGAAGTGAAAACTCAATAAAGAAAGTAAATATCAAAGATATTCATATCCGTATTGGTATCGGTATCCGTGTCCGTATTCATATTCATACTCATGTTCATATTCATATTCGCATAATCCATTTACATATATACATAATATCCCGACCAGCTGAGTTTAGCTGAGTTGACCCCTCCTAACATCGCAATCACGATACTAGGAGGGGTCAACTAGCCGGTCTTGAATCGATACTGTCGCGAGTTTAACAATTTTTCCCCAGTACAAAAGTGCTCAGCGCCGCTAAAGAAGTTTTCACTTCAAAAAACACAGTATAGTGACTGTCAAATGTAGCATATGTCGCCCTTGTTTCAATCCGGAGTGGTTGTAGTGTCCGAACGGGCCTTACACGGGTCCGTGCCTTTGGATACTCGCCAACAAAATACATAGTAGACATACGTACGAGTATAGACGGCTTTTGTTATGGATGACGTTTTACCGCTACATTATTGTTATTACTTATTACTAGGCATCAAGCAATATTTATTTATTTAAGAAACAAGCAGTCTTTAAGAACTTTTTTTCTGTTTTGTTCCCTCCTCACAAACAGAAGTCAAAGTTACAGATAATGAAAACTAATTTTAGCGGAAAACTAATATATAACTCTTGTTTTTTTATCTATAAAGTACCTATACAAGTTCTATGCTAGTTCTATGGCAGTACATTATGAGTAAAAAAAAACTATAGTTTTGATGACCGCTAATTTTACAAATATTGTAGAAATAGCAGCGATCGGGCTATTTTGCTGGTGTTTGTTGTTTTTAGTTGTTTGTTCGAAGCCCAATTAAAATTGCTTGCACTATAAACCGCGAATTAAGCTTTGTGGGTAGAATAAACAATGGTTAATTCTAGTGTACCTATAGTTTTGTATTCAATTAAACTATAAATAAAATAATAAATAAATTAAACTACAAGTATTAATAAATCGCATAAGAATTTCAGACTGCTGTGTTGAGTGTAGCAAATAGTTATTAAATTAATTTTTTTTTTATACTCACACAACACAACTCTTTACAAAAGGCTTTCCATCAAATTTATGATGATTTCGCCAATCAATACTTGTTCAAAGACGTTGTTCGGTAATGACGCCATGACATTAGGCAACTGGCCGGTTCGGTAGTGGATTCAGCCCGTCGTCGCGGAGAGCACGTGTGTTCACCAACGCGGCGACGGGCTAAATCCTTTATTAAACTCATAACTGTTATATACTATAACTTAGCAGAAACCTTTTCTGAGAGTGAACTGTGTTATAGATTATTTATTTGGCGAAAGCAGTGCACGGAATGCCAAGATCGGAGTTTGAATTTCTCGTGTAGTTTACGTGCAGCACACCGAATCGCAAATATGTAATACGATGCGAATGAATACATAGACCTTCTGATGTATTTTAGGGTTCGGCAATAAGGCAGGATACAATAGGTTTATTTTTTAAGATAATTTAATGAAACGTATTTGATATTTTGGGGGGCACTTAAATATAGAAAAAAAACATTTTTATACTTACAGCTTAATATCACGCCAACGGATTTCTGAATGAAAATATGGTTTATCTACACACATATCATAAATCCTCTAATATGCGTTCGGAAACCGTAGAAAATGACTCTCATTTCAACATTCAATGAATTTATGGCAATTTTCTTATCTGTGGCTAAGGCTACAGCAGTAATAAAATATTTCATTTTAATCTCATATATGATGTTAAAATATTACGTCAAACAAAACTGTCAAAATTTAAATGTCAAAGTTGACATGTCCCTATTCTAGTATCACTGAAAATTCAAATTCAGTCAATGCGAAATGTCAGCTCGATGTTTTTTTAGTATATATCGCACGAAATTTGAGCTAGAACGACATGATCACATCAGAATAGGGACTCTTTACTTTTTAAAATAACATTCAGGTATCTGTTGCCAGTTCTGATTTCGATATTTCCGCAACTGTGCAAAAAAGGTTGTATTAACACAATTATTGTATTTATTTACTACGGTTTCTGAACCCATCTTAGAGTAATTATAATATGTGTGTAGATAAAGTAATGTATGCAACTGTACATAATTAGGCATTAAAACACTCGTGTGACCTTATTATGAAACTCGCCTTCGGCTCGTTTCATAAAACACACTCGTGTTTTAATGCCCCTCATTATGTACCAGTTGCATAAACTACTATTTAAAAACTATAACGTTCTAAATTAAATAAAAGTACTATAAAGTTCTTAATGTTAGAACTTCGAACGAACTTGAAGTTACTTATCCTGTGCTTGAAGTCTATTTATCTATGACTAATCCTTGTTTTACCTCATTTAGTCTTCCGTCTGCTCATCAACATTATATTACAATGAAAATGTAACCTTATCTAGTCTAGCCCTCACGTATAAACAAACTTTTTAATTAACCTTCTTTTTGCAACGATAAGCAAGCCCCATTCGGCAGCTGTGCAATACTTATTTTAATTAAATTACCGAGCTTAACGCAGAGGCTAGTAAATTGTGTAGACTGCCAATGTCTATGCAACTCAATTCAATGGTTGGTGTTAATATGAAAAACCGTAAATATAACGATATTATATTGATTTTTTTTTTCGTATGTGATATTGATATTGATGGGATTATTGCCTGAATATTTTTTTTTTTTTTTATATAATTATTCTTCCCACTTGACAAAGGGGGGTCGAATTTGCACCACGTCCGTAGGGTGTACCCACCGCTACCCTACACGTGACCCCTGGGTGTAAAAGTGAAACAAAAGCTGACAACCGTACTGTCTTCTCGAAAATCTCACGGTTCGAATATATTGCCATACGATTTCAAAATTCTTACCTTATTCATAAAACAAACATGTGTTAACTGAAACATGTTTTGTTCCTTACTCCTGGTGGGGTCGACGCCATAGATACATTTATACTTTTGCATCTTTGTAATAAGGTGCAAAATTGTAAATGTATCTATGGCGTCGACTGTAGGTTACATAACTATGTAGCCAAAGCCTTAAATAGGTGTTCGATCTTATACTAGTTAACATACCACTTTTCGGGTCATTTAAAAATAAATTGGTATTATTGGGGAACGGGACTTAATCGCGTACAACAGCCACACACAGTCAGCACGCGACCACGGATGTTGTGATACATTCGAAACGTCGGGCAAAACCTTAAAAAAGGTAAATTAGTTATAATTGTACGCGATTAAGTCCCGTTCCCCAATAATAATGTGTGAAAATCGTGTAAGTTTAAATCAATATAAATAAATTGTTTTTACGATATGATTTCATAGTACCTTTCTGTCGCCATCATTAAAATGTATACTCATGCTAAATTACAGCTTTCTAAGTACTAACGGTTACTGACAGACGGACGGACGGACATGGCGAAACTATAAGGGTTCCTTGTTTACTATGGAACCCCAAAAATTGAGTTACAGACAAGAGACAAGTGAAACATTGCAGGAGCCTTGGACTGATTTAATTTGCCGATTCGCCGCAACCGCGCCCTTCCAGCCCGCTGGGCCGGGAAACCCTACCCTTTGAGTTGTCCATTAACGACGGGAACTACCGGGATATCATAATTTGAGTTGGCCGATTTGTGTCTAATTAAACCCTCGAAAAAGCGACTTAATGTCGCATGCTATAAGATTCAAAATCTAATAACAGGTTTATAAAATATTGGCAGCAGAAAACATCTTAACTATATACATACTGCTATTTTGTTGTATAATACCGTTCACTGTCGAATATTCTGGAAGTAGAAGCCTTTGTTCTAGTCGCAGGCAATTATTTTTCAAATAATTGATAGAAATAATTATTTACGATACAAGTTCGGAAAGCAAATAATTCTCTACGAGTGATTAGGGAGTGTTTTTGCCCGACACGAGTTGGGAATTACTCGTACGCTTCCGAACATGTATCGTACAACGTTTTATAATGCATTATGCAGGGAAACTAAAAAGAGGCTAGTAAACAAGTTCGGATAATAAAAACACGACTACTGCATTAAAAATATAAAAACAAGTTTCCTAATAAAGAACTCAAGGAAATATATTTTGTTTGCAGTCGGGGGACCTAATATTTTGGTTTCACTTGTATGTAGTAGATCCCCCGACTGCAAACAAAATATATTTCCTTGAGTACTTTATTAGGAAACTTGTTTTTATCTTTTTAATGCAGTCGTGTTTTTAATTCTTTTAATTATTTTATTTCGAACTTTTTTTTGCTTAAAACACATACATTATATATATTTTTGGAATCGTCTCTTCAAATGCTTCATTTTGATACCTCACTTGCTAGGATATTTTTTTTTTTTACCTAACACAAATGGAGTCTATAGTCCGCCATATTGTTTTTATTGCTACGTCACATATCCTATGTCACCCGGGATGACGTAAGGATTCCAACGATACCTCACACATCTAAATCGGTTAAGGGGTTGAGAAGTTCTGGGGGAACAAAGAAGTTCTGGGGGAACAAAAAAAGTTCACATACATACATACAATCATAAGATGAAACCTGAAAACATTACTCTCCTTTTTTTGGGCAGTCGTGTAAAAAGAGATTTTAGAACTTTTGTGTTAAGGTCCAGGCTTCGCATACGTAATGTAATTGGAAAGTGGAGATTATAAGTCCTACTTGTGTCGGTCAATATCAAGTGACAGACTTGAAGAAATACGATATCTGGGTGCGGGACAATGCAATGGGACGGCAGAGCATGGACAGTGGACACCCTATTAGCGGTGTATTGACTTTGTGTGTTTACACGAGCATGTAGTGGTACATACGTTTTGTGTGTCGTTGGTGTCCATTGACAACCTAGCGGCCAATAGGGTAGCTTAATTAATAGTTTTAATGTTTTTAGGGTTCCGTACCTCAAAAGGAAAAAACCGGCTAAGTGCGTGTCGCACTTCGCATATTTACGGTTCCGAACCAACTGTAAAATTAATTCGGTTTTAATTGGAAAAATAAGGAAGTTTCAAAGAAAAAAATCTGATTTATCAATAAGTAAATAGTGATTGTTGGTATAATAAACATTATTACCAAATTTCAAGTTCATAGCTCAACGGGAAGTTATAAAATTCGTTTGGGACAGACGACGGACGGACAGACGGACGCGTGAGTGACAGTGACAGCAATAATTAAGTGTGTCAAAAAAAAGGCGTCGGAAGTCGAAGCCTGCTACGACGTAGCACATCGTAGCATTCGCTGACGTAGCTCGTAGCACTGCGTCGCTACGCTTTGCATCACGCTCTTACGTATTTGAATACGCGTAAGCAGGAGCGAATCAACAGTAATAATAGCGCTTGTGGAAATACATCCAGTATATGTCAGCAGAGTAGCTAAGCGGACGGAGACTTCAAAATGATCTACAATAGTCTATGACTCTATGCGAAAATCAGCATTTTTTTGGAACAGAACATTATTTCAAAAAAAGTAAAAAAAAATACAAGTTCAAACATTTTATCGAAATAAAGGTAATATTTTTTTTTTTCGATAAAATTACAGTAGTAAAATTGTTAGAATTAGAAAAATACATGTAACTATATGCACTTGGTTTGGGAACACATTTTATCGAAATAAAGGTAATAATTTTTTTTCGATAAAATTACAGTAGTAAAATTGTTAGAATTAGAAAAATACATGTAAGTATATGCACTTGGTTTGGGAACACATTTTATCGAAATAAAGGTAATAATATATTTTTTTCGATAAAATTACAGTAGTAAAATTGTTAGAATTAGAAAAAATACATGTAAGTATATGCACTTGGTGGAGGAAAACCACGATACTTTTGATGTCCTGCATATTACGATATATTGTTTTCATGGTATTAAAATTGTAACTTTAACTAGCATAAAAATTATACATGATAAATTGGTAACAAAACTACAAAATTTTGTTAACGCATCGGTACATCTGGGACAACAAGGCATACGAAGGGTTAATCTGATAGCGTATGAGCCATTTATCAGTCGTCTAATCGTCTTTACCCATGGCGTTTGTTTTAGGGACACCGTATTCATACGATGCGAAGGAGCAAAAACAGTACCCTTACCATGAGTTTGCAATGTTTGCATTACTATACTCGCTAGCGACTGCGTAAACGATTTAGTATGGACAAAAGTACAGCGCCTCTGGCGGTTACGCAATACGAGTAGAACTAAGAATCGCCATACTAAATCGTTTACGCAGTCGCTAGCGAGTACGGTAATGCAAATATTGCAAACTCATGGTACCCTTCCGAGCGTAAAGCGAACTTTAGCGGAGGGAGATAATGCTAATCTTTTCCGTGAATCCCTACCAATGTGAAGTTTTGCCGGCCCGCATGCGACATGTTATGTGGGTTTTGAGAGATTAAAGAGATAAAGGGTGATCCAACAGAGACGTGCGAAGCTGTGTTTTCATCCCGGTTGGCACAAGACGGCGCGCAAACTATCTCGCCTCGAGATAAGCTACCCGTCTGATTCTACCTGTACTAATTAAAAAGGGACAGATAGCTCGCTTGTGCAAGCCCTACATATAGCTAGTTGCTTACTAACGTGTCATACTTACGCTAGGTAGATCTAACTGTAACTTTAACTTTGGAATAGTACATTATTGTTGGCCGGGAAAGAGGCAATTACATGCTGAGTATTAGTTTTAAACGGACGAGCCTGCGAGTCCGTTTAATTAATACGAAGCCTGCAAGTGTTTTCCGAAAAGGCTAATATAGAGTTCTTCTCAAAAAGGGGTGAAATAAGATGAAATTTTAATTGAAGTTCGATAAACTATATATCACTAAAGTAGAGAATGCACTAAAGTAAGGCATAAAATTATGTCATAATGTAACTGAAATTCGCTTCAGCACTCAGAATGGATATTAATCCCTTTAATTACGCGACTGAGCGCTCGCTATACAACTTTTGCCTCGTGAAATTATTTTAATGCACTGTCCCATTTGGGGACTAAAATCCCCGCACGCAAATACCAACCCTCCCCAATTCAGTTAAGGCCCTAATTCAATTCCAACAATCGAGCTGCAAGCAAGCTGAAACACAGTGCTCTTCCAGTTCCAAAAAGAGCTAAGTCTAGCATTGCGTTTATCGATATTGAACCGTACTATAAACGCATAGAATTAAAAGTTAGTTGTATTCGTGTTCAACATGGTGACTTCTAGGTAAATGGGGCCATTCTATGTAGATGAGATATCATTTAATAATGCGCACTGCGCCGCTGGTGTAAGGTTTGTATTCGATTGTTGGAGTGTAAAATGATGAAGCGACATTTAGGTCACTGTTACATTTCGAAGCCGTATTTGTGCTTCCTGCGAATAGTTACGTGGGATACAATACAACAGTCACATAGGTATTGATGTAATGACTATGTTGGATTGTTTGTAGGCCACTTTAAACGTTAATGTACATTATTATAGAGTCGAAAATTGGGTACCTAGATGACTCGTGTTATAATTTATAACATAGTGTGCTAATATGGATAGAAATATATGTTTGAATTTAAACTTTCGTGAGACATGTTATAACATGTCGCCCGAAGTGACAATTAATACGTGAGTTTTAACCGTTTAGTAAAATAAAGTTAGAAATATATGTGATAAATAGTGTTATTATGATAATGTTTTATTTCATTAAGTTGTTTCGTAATAGCTGACTGCGTTGACCGGCGTATTGATTCAATTACGCTAAACGCGGTGTCATGTCCGCTGCATGTGACGGCGGTGATCCGAGCTAGATAGTAGATAGTAGACACGGCAGCGATGGGCGTGGTTTTGTCTACTTGTCGACTTTAATGTTTAAATTAAGACCACATAAGCACCTGAGTCTATAGATACTCAACTGTTACAACTCAAATATGACACTTTTTTTTTAAATTAAAAATGGGATCGGTCTTGGCCAGCATCTAGCCAGGGGGCAAAGATGAGGCCGACGATGAAGCGAGCTCACCCAGAAGATGCCTATTCACTCGTGCCTTAAAAAGGTCTAGGTTATATGAGCTCGGAAACACAAACGCCGGCAGAGAATTCCAAACCTTAGAAGTGCGCATTATAAAAGATGATGCAAAGCGCTTGGTTCGAATAAGAGGAATTTCGACCAAGTAAGGATGGTATCCAGCCGTACGTCTCGATGTCCGATGGAAGAAGGGGGAAGGCGGTATGAGCTCATGAAGCTCCTGAGCACACTCTCCGAAGTACAATTACACACTTTTGAGAATTTAGCAACACGTCGCGCCTTTTCTGTATTATAATGTATTGACCAATAGGACGTCCGTATAGCGACATCCTATTGGTCAAATACATTATAGAATATGGAATACAGAACAAAATATTTTGGTTAGTTTAATTACGGCACAGGGTAGGGCAGTTCAAATTAAATTGGAATACGAAGAACCTCAAGAAAAAAAATCACCCACCCCCTCGCGCCTTAACATCGGTTGATTCGTAGAAAAAGTATTGATTATTTATACTAGCTATTGCCCGCGATTTCGTCCGCGTAGAACTCTAGTATGAAACTTTAAAAAATTAAACCAACTTAGGTATACAAAAACAGCAAACAAAAACTCCTACCTTAAACAAAATATACACCTACTTAATTATTAATATAATTATTTATTTTATTTAAAGCTTAATGGAAAGGGTCGCGTTTACGCATTTTAATCATTGGCGCGGAATATTCCCAGGTAATTATGAATTAATATACAGTCACTGTGTTTTTCCTTATAGAAAGAGGATAGGCAGTCCCTCGGGATATAGATACGAGACAAATAGAGGTGAAATGTATGAGGAAACTGCTATACACAACAATAGATCACTCAGTGGACTAAGCGGCATACAAGGCGCAAACAAATAATCAGGAAATGGTACACCACTTAGTCCACTAGTCTCCTTATAATACGAACGCGAGAAATAACTACCGGAAATAAATGTATCTCAGTTTTATTTTTATTCTTTTCTTTTTAGGGTTCCGTTCCCAAAGGGTAAAACGGGGGTCCTGTATTACTAAAAATCCGCTGTCCGTCTGTCAGCAGGCTGTATCTCATGAACCGTGATAGCTAGACAGTTGAAATTTTCACACTTTATTTCTGCTGCCGCTATAACAACAAATACTAAAAACAAAATAAAATAAATATTGTCATCCTATAACAAGACTTTAAAAAAAATTTGCTCGTTGCCTTCATCAGGCGCTGGCTTCAAAATGTATTGGAAAACTAAAATACGACTCGCACTTGACCAAAATTCTACTTGATATTATTTAACGTTATTATTTATTAATAATGGTACGGTAATTTAAAATCAAAGTCAAATTGAAAAGTTAAACGCCACAGGTGGGATTTGAACGCATGACCTCTGGAATCCGTCCATTGCTCTTAACCAGCTGAGCTACCGTGGGTATCCCTTGTGGTGGTGAATTTTTCAAACAAAAACTCATAGCGACATCAACCGCAAAGTTATGACAACTTCAGAAAAGGCACCAAAGTCTCAATTTGTAAATTCAAGTGACAGGGTACTAAAATGATCATCAACTTTGCTGTTGACTGTAGAGTCTCGCACTTATGCAAATACGCACACACTTACATCTTGTCTACATGTTTACAGTCATCGCAAGTGAACCCATGTCTACAACTCTACACTGGTCTATTTATCTCGGGATATCGGAATAACCCATCGGAGAGTGTTTGCTTTGTTAGCTGTGAAATAAGAAGTATTTTTGTCTTCATTTACGAGTATACTATATTCATTCATTCATTTGTTCATTGATAAAACATAGTTTTACGTATCATTTTTGTATATATCTAGCAGTATGTACTCGAGTATTAGCACTTGGTATTAATGTGGTAGGTTTGTACAGTGGTAATCAAGTATGAATATGCAAATAATAGTCTAAGGGCGGGTTGCTACGATTATAGATCGATGAACGTTAAATGTGGTGCCGCGCCGGCAGCTGTCAAACTTGTCAAAAGTTTCGTAACGTTTGGTGCAACGCAGCCTGAGGCTCGGTTTTTTTTTCATATAGGGCCTTATGTTGGGAAGTGCGACTACAAGTATACCTATGTATATTATTTTTACCACAGTCTTTATTTCCCATGCCATAACTTATCCCAAATATCCTTAAACAGGTATTAAACTCAGCAGAAAGGTTAAGAAGGACGGTTCAATTATTTACAAACACTTCACCAACTTTCTCGAAGTCTTGCTGCCGAAATCCATACATTTTCGGGAGTTTTCCGCGGTTTCACTTTGGAACTCATCTTTGCTTCATAAATATGTATTAGGTTAGTAATTCGTAATAAATATTAACGTTTTGATCTAAATATTGTTTGACATTGAATACGAATGTTGTCAGAATATAAATAAATATTATTAACTAGAATTTGCTCGCGACTTCAGCCGTGTAATATTCCACTCCCTATTTTATCTTTTCGAGGGATGATTTTCGAGTTAAAAATTATCCTATATGTTACCTTTTCGGTAACCGTCGCTCTCTGGGTATCCGATAGGTTTTGATACTCATTTAGGTATGTCAAAGTTCGATTAGGTATATATCAGTATGTATTAAGTGGCTCCCTCCAGGTTAATTCAGGCTATAAGCTCGTTGTATTGTATACCAAGTTTCATCCCAATCCAATCAGCCGTTTTTGTGTGACAAACATCTAAACATCCAAACATTAAAATATTGAAACATACAAAACTTTCGCATTTGTGATGATGTCCTCCCAGACGTATCCGTCGGCGGCGACATCCTGACAATTGAATTATAAGAAGGAGATGTTATTTACGTGCATGTGCGCGCGAATGACTATTAGCAAAACCAAACTTGGTTTTGAAACGCCGGCAACATGGAAGCAATACAGGGGGCCGATTTTTGAGTGTCGAACGCTCGACTTTTCACTCGAAATCTGTCAAAAAGCTATGGTGTTTTGACAGATTTCGAGTGAAGATTCGACCGTTCGACACTGAAATATCGGCCCCCAGCTCTCCACTGGAGTTGTAGGTATAATGGTAGGAGGGCTTGGGTCGAGTTTTGCGAATCTGGCGTCAAGATCGTCGAGACGGGTGTGTTCAAAATTCGCATTTATAATATTAGTCGGATTGACAATCTTCTAAAGGTCGTCAAACAAATAGGAAAGGGCGTTTTCATTGAGTGAACAGATGAACACGAACATAATGGCGTGGCTTAGAGGGGGGAGACGGTCGTATGGATGCAATTGCAAGCTTAATCCAAACGTTATCCCGGTTACGCGCATCACGCGCCAATCAGTATAACCTCATTAAAATATAGTAGTGCATTAATGATCCGTACTTATATCTCCACTGACAGTTGACACACAGATTACTGATATCGTACCTACCGCGTCACGCCGAGAAATACGGAAGTGAGCCTGGTTATAGACAGGTAAATATTTCTAAAAATCTCTCTCCTTTTCGATGTCAAATTATGAGCGAATTAGCCAAAATTCGGCTAGGCAACACTCGGAATTGGATTCAGCAGGCTTTTTTACTTCGGAAAAGTCGTGTTGCCAAAATGGCTCACAAAATGCCGTTCTTCTTGAAATAATATCACGTTAACCAGTCTGTTAGAGCCGGGACATTCAGTAGCAAGGCATATTGAACCTTGAGTGGTAAATCTCGATGAAAGTTTACCGATACCGTACCGAATGACGAAGGTGCCTAAAGCTAAATTGTGAATCCCGGTTCTTTTTTCAATACGTCCGCTCCCCTGGTCAGGATCCCAATTAACCGACTTCGCGTAATGAGGATAATGTTTTGTCCTAATTCGCTGTGGCGCTCCCTTGGCGATCACCTAATTAAGACGACGATATGAGAATATTGGTTGCAGGGATTTGCATTTTTCTCAGCAACCAAGCAACTGATAAAAGCGAAAATGACTCAAATGAACAATCATACCTTTAGCTTTAATTTGGCCGTTGTATTTACACGATTGAATAACTTTTGTAACAGACTTTTCTTCGTCAAACACACCTCTGTTTTTACAGGGGTTTGCATTTTACAGACAAACGGCACTTGTTAAAGCCTCTCAGTTTTCAATATAGATTCATCTAAACAAACACTTCAAATTGGCCGTCGCATTTTATTAAAATAGCTTATAATTATTATTTAAACAGATAAATACGATTTCGTCGTATACGACCTTATAGTTTAAGACAGCGCGCGCCGTGTTTTCTATACAAGAAGATGACAAGATGTCCCCCCTCTGTCAAGTCAATCGGCAGACGGCCGCTGTCAACAGTATGTATAATTGTAGTCTTTGCTGTCAACGTTGGATCTATGCTCGTCGCGCTCCCGCAAAATTACGCAAATATAGGTTTAAAATGTTATTTTATTCGCGTAAAAACACGAGGAAGTACTCAAGACGAAAAAGAAAAGCTTGTTTAATTGATTAATGTAAAAATATGGTTATAAAAGGTAAGTAAAAACGCAAATATGTTTATTTACCAATGTTCCTAAACGTCATTCAATGTTCTAGTTGGAAAAGAACATAATGGCATGGAGTCGTCTCCGGATTTAAACGAAAATGAAAAATGTCATGTTACATAAGTTTTGCGAATGAAATATGTTATATGTATTTGAGACATAAAACCTACTTACCTATAATATAAACTGTTTTAAGTGTATTTTTAACCAATTTCAAAAAACCGGCATAGTGCGACTCGGACGTTTTAATTACCATTATTTTTTTATATTTTGTACAACAGGCTTACAAAATGTGTTGCCAATGTTGGGTTTTATAATTAATTTAATCAGAAGTTCGGGTATTTAACTAAAGTCCCGTGGTGCTCTCAAATTTTTGTCTTGCTCACTCGCTAGTGGCAACTCGATATGCAATGGGTTCTCTGTGGATTACCAGAATTTTATACAAATATATGGGCGGCCGAGCATCATCGGAGATCGAATCTGAAGAATATTTTAATATTGAATATTTGGAATCAGATTTAGATGAATAGGTAATTAAATTATCATAGCTTAACATGTTAACTACGATTCTCTGAAGACAATGTTTTGACATTCTACATTGTTAACATGAAGCCACACTGTACCGACTCTACATGACGTACGCACATTATTGCCATAAGTATGTTAGTTGTTTGTAGCGACTCAATTTCAGGGCCAAATACAATCTTGTCATGCTTTAACTGTAAACAAGTAGGTACAATATTGGATTTCTTACCTCCTTATCTGACATCTGTAATAATGTCGGCACGAATAGTTTTACATTTATATATTTATTTACCCTATACAATTCTTTTTATCAAATACATATATATCTCATTTATTACGTACACGATCTTCCTTATCGGTATTATAGAATAAAAAAAAATATTCAAGAAATGTGAAAAGCATTTGATAACCTCGGCATCGCGCACGGAATTGCGGGCGTCCCTAGGCTGCGGTATCCGCTAACCATCGGGTGGACCATATGCTTGTTTGCCACCATCGTATTAAAAAAATATATATATACTGTATAATAAGTCTCCTTTGATGTCTATGTTCCGTGCGGCGCTCTGTATGTCAACTCTGTCATGCGCTACTCGATCCCGAGCCGTGTAAGAAATACCGGGGTGGATGAGGTGGGGGGATTTCGGCACACTATTTGAGTTTCATAGTTTATCAGAGCGTCGCCTTAACAGGATCTTCGTTAATACTTATTACAGAATGTTGACATACGTAATGACATGAATATTATTTCCAGTCTCAAAATGCCATTTTACACAGTCATTATTATCAGAATATTGGTATATTATCGCGTATTTAATAATTGTATGCATGTATGTGTTGCTTTATTGTACATAAAACACAACAAAGGGAAAAAAATACAACAGAAAGATGAAGTACAAAGGCAAGCTTAGGCCTTTAAGGGATCTCTTCCAGCTAACCTTTGAGCAAATGAGTTGAGCTGGAAATAAAATCGAAGATGACGATCAGCAAACTGTGACTGAAACAATGTATAACAAAAATAAAATTATTTTGAATACACATTACACATTATTACCAACACCAACAGATAATATATAAAAACGCAATCAAGAATACGATAAATATATACGCGAGTAAAAAAATAATCATCATCATCATCATCAACCTATATACGTCCCACTGCTGGGCACAGGCAGTCTCATAGATGAGAGGGATTGGGCCCCACGCTGGCCCAGAGCGGGTTGGGGACTTCACATACAACTTTGAATTTCTTCGCGGAGGTTTCCTTACAATGTTTTCCTTCACCGAAAAGCTAACGGTAAATATCAAATGATATTCCGTACATAAGTTCCGAAAAACTCATTGGTACGAGCTGGGATCCGAACCCACGACCGCCGCTTGACAGCCGCATGCTTGAACCACTGGGCTACCGTAGCTTCTTTAAATAATAATAATAATACTTATACAAAATAATAATAACTATAATCAGGAGTCGGACAGCCATAACCTTTTTAAACTAGCCTTAAAAGACCCACAGCCTGTGAAGAGCCTTAATTGTTAGGTTTTTGATCAATATTCATTGCTTTTAACGTGATACGTATCGTGATATGTTTCTTCTACGGTTCGCGTGAGGCGAGTTGACAGTAGCGTGAATACCACCTGTATTAAAGAGCCAGCGTGCCTAATTTATTATGTTACGCGATTGTACTCCTAATTCCCTAAGGCTTATATGCTAGAATTTCGTAAAGATTTACCTGGACATTCAAGTACAAAACTGTATTCGCAATTCGCATACACTAAAGTACGTCTAGCTGCGAAGGCGGTAATTACTATGTCAGCAAGATTATCGCGTCTATCAGCAGTGACAATTAGACTTTATTATGTAAGTAGAATGGTTGATTATGTACGTGTGATTGCCTGTTTGTGTGCCAAGCTGGGAAAGTTTTTATATGAGGAAATGAATGGCGAAGGAAATACTGGGAAGTTATTTGCCGATTCAGTGTTTTGAGTGGATCAATCAGTATGTTACTATTGAGTGCCTACCTCAAACAGAAAACTCTCTAATTCTATTGCTCGAATATACAAGTGCGAGAGAGGCAGATATTTCGGTTCGTGGTAGGCCTTTGACAGAAAAGAAAATACAGCAAGCCAGTTGATTAGCTTACGAGTACGTTGCAACCTTACATGATGTACTTAGATCCAACTGTAATTTTCCCCTAGTAAAAATGACAGATATACATTACGTAACATCGTGAGGAAAACTGCATACATCCGCGAATTCGAAATTGTATGTGATGTCCCCAACCCGCTCTGGGTCAGCGTGGGGACTACTGCCCAATCCCTCTCATCTATGAGAGGAGGCCTGTGCCCAGCAGTGGGACGTATATAGGCTGATTATGATGATACATTACGTACGTAAGAAACTTTTCTTATTTATTACGCTTTTGTTTGGACTGTATTCTATGTATCTATTCTAAAGTATGCCAATAAAGAAAATCCCTATTTATTTATAAACAGACAGTAGTAATGCGTACTCGCCTGTAACGGGACAGGGGTAAGAGGGGTGATTTCAAAGGGTAGCGGGCGGCGGGGCCCTGAGGGCCTACCGCGAACTGAAAACGAAATATCTGCCTCTCTGTCGCACTTACATATTGGAGCAACAAAGAAGGAGATACTTCGTTTTCGGTTCCCGGTAGGCCCCCTGCCTTCCGCTACACTAAAATTCAGCGCGGTCTCGGCTTGATTAAGAGCCCACATATGCACTTTTGCCAATGTTTATCGACATAGATCTCAACATCTTTAGTGATTAAATATCTGTCCTTTCAGTATATTAATCTTGAACTATTTTCCTCCAGTCTGCTAAAAGTGAAAACACGATTTGCAAACATTTTGCCGAACGCGGATAGCGAACGCGGAACGCGATAAGCGGTCGACCTATAGCTGTCGTTCTTACGAGTATTTTGAAAGATGGATTTGAAAGACATATATCCCTTTTCGTCAAATATCGCCGATGGAATACCTACTGCCCCAGATGATGTTCGGGAATTTTGATATCTCATGAAATTGTCGATTTTATAGTTTTGTAAAAAGTATAATATATCCCTATCAATGCCAATTTTTTTGAGGTTGGTCGGAGAATAGGTTAGATTAGGCCACTTATCGCAAAAACTCCTCAGAATGTACTGTCTTCAGAGTGGGGACCAGTACCCTTTCCATGAGTTTGCAATGTTTGCATTACCGTACTCGCTAGCGACCTGCGTAAACGATTTATTATGGCGATTCTTAGTTCTATTGCGTACCTAACCGCCAGAGGCGCTGTACTTTTGTCCATACTAAATTGTTTACGTAGTCGCTAGCGAGTATTACGGTAATGCAAATATTACAAACTTATGGTAAGGGTACTGCTGACAAATGTTTCTATAGCTGTTAATACAACGAATTCTCATTTAAATAAAGAGTCGGTAACGCGCTTCATTGTTCTGCATTCACAATCGTCCATATTCTACGGTGTCTGCTTATCATCAGGCAGGCCGTATGCTTGTTTGCCATTGTATTAAAAAGACCAAAATGTGACAACCACAAAATGTAAAAAAATTTGAATTGTCGTGAGCGTCAGCAAATCGAGTCAAATACGTATTCTTAATACATATATATCGTGCCGACTGAACGCAGTTCCGTTGTACGTAAATCAAAATTTGAAACTTTTATTAAGAGGCTGACTTCCTTCATAACTCCACCTGTAAATTATTTTATGCTAATTTAAAAAGTTGTTACAGCTGCAGGGCTGTCACTCAATCGCAGTAAAGGGTGAATAGGTGATGACCAAATTTTTGGCGCATTTAACATAGGTTGGGTCTGGTTTTAATGGATTTCGTTGTGACACGAAAGTTACCCATATGTATATTGTATGACAAATTTTCGTTTCACAACGGAATCAATTAAAATGTAGGTATGTTAAATGCCTTAACGATGTGGCAAAAATTTGTTCCTTACACAAATATCAGAGCGTTTCAAGCCCCTAAATTCTAAGTTTCTGGACATTTCGATGATATACGGAATGTAGCTGGACAATTTAGGTCCTTTGTCGCTTTCACCCGAAATTAAGTATGACATTTTTGACATGACACTAAAGCGACTCTGTACAAAGCTACAAAGCCCTTTCTGAGGTCGGCCGTAGTTGCAGTCGTCCAATCGTCCATACGGTAAAATCTGACCATCCGACGAGTCAGACAATAGTCAGCCACCAACTGAGTGTAAATAATGTTGTGTCGATTCCCTTATTTATTTCCAAGGCGTGTTGTGACAACCCTAACCCGAATGGTGAAATTACATCAGTAAATAAGCGTTAATCGTTTCGGTCGAAATTGGTTCCGCTCCCCCTTAACGCCATTAAGATGCTAACCGATAAATTTGTTTTATTTACGGCCAGTATTCAGCAGTAACGAGGGCTTAAACTGATTGATTTATAGTTTTAAACAACAATTACCTAGTACGATCTATTATAGGTACAGTCGAATTATAATTTACCTTGGTACAGTCCACTTAAAACTTAAAATTTTCTTCTATTCCAAACAGTTATAGTCGTCCAAATAGTCATGTTTATTTTAATCATCATCATTATAATTATCATCATTCTGGACAACATTTGACCACGGCTACTGGAGAAAATAAACTAAATTCAATTTCACTGTGAGCTTACAAACGACGCTCTCACTAGCCAGTTTCTTCTCTAGTTTTTTTAACAATTTCGCTGCCAAGCCTATCTTAGAGCGACGCAATTTTAGCTTAAGCCACACAGAGAGCGGGCGGGCGGTGGCGGCGCGGGCGCGGGTGGCGGCTGCCGACAAAGGCCGCTGCCGCCCGCGCCCGCGCCGCTGCCGCCCGCGCCCGCGCCGCTGCCGCCCGCGCCCGCGCCGCCGCCGCCCGCGCCCGCGCCGCCGCCGCCCGCGCCCGCGCCGCCACCGCCCGCCCGCTCTCTGTGTGGCTTGAGCTTTAGTCTACATACGGGGAAATGCATGGTATTCGCTGGGTGCGCGATGACAGCGCCAACTAGCGGTCACAATTACGGCGGACGGAGAAATATCCAATGGCTGGCTATCATTACGAAAAGAAGTAAACAAACAAATAATTTCAATGAAATATCGTGATTTTCATTTATTCTATTCGATCACGTAAATCACTATATATTTATTTCATATTTATTTATTTATTTCAAGATTACAATTTGCACCTTAACAGCTAAAGCCAACACGGCACAAATTATAAGGTTTGACATTTATGTATAATACACAATTAAATTAAATTAGAATACGGTAACAATTCAAATACTTATTCTATGGTGCTTTTAGGCATCTCACTTTCAATCACTTTCTTGCACTCGGCTATTAGTCTTCCTAACGTGTGCGAAAACAAGTCACATGTTGGCGCCGCCTCGAGTACGGAGTTGAGCAGTGTAAGTGCGCGCGCGACTGGCGTCTGCGCATGCGCGCACGTGCGTGCCGCGCCGACCGCGAGCAGCGGGTGCCGACGCGCGCGAGTGTACTGATTAGGCACAAACAGGCGGACAAAAGCCTGGACTAGGTCTGGGCTGTCGATGGTACTCCTAATAATACCTATGGCGAATTTTGCTAAGGAGAGTGACCTACGCAGTTGTAGCGAGTCGTACCCTAGTTGTCCCTGTAGAAATAACGTGGGATACAGATACGGGTAATAGAAATGTATCCTTTTATATAAAGCACGTAGAAACATTTTCTGGACCTGTTCCATCATGAGAGTATATTTATTCTCGTAGGGGCTCCAGAGAACTGTATTTGTTTCCAGTATACTTCGAACAAGTGCCGCGTACAGGACACGTGAAGAATGTATAGTCAATGGTGCGGAATTCCGTAGAACAAACCCTAGCCTTTTGTACGCGGCTACAGTAACGGCCTGAACGTGGTCGCGGAACGTAATTTCTTGATCAAATAGCACTCCCAGATCACGCACCTGCGACACGCGCGCCATCGAAGCACCCCCAATGGTGTAAAGGAATTCCCGGGGAGTGTGGGATATATATTTAAGACGATCATTTATGACTGTAGTGTCGTAAATAATGCAGACTTTTTGTGTATTTTCAGTTTAACATGGCTAAATTAATTATAAAAACTCCAATGAAGTGCGCACTGCAAATCCTGTCATGTGGCTTTGGGTACCATGGCGATCGTTCGGCACTGAAATAAAGCAACAAAAAAATTATAGTAACTTAACTGTTACTTCTTACAGCATACAAAATATAATATTAAAAATGTTGCTTTATAGATTAGCTTTCTTTCTTTATAGATTAGATTTTAGCTTTCTTACTTTTTCCTCGACAACGATTGTCCATTTCATTTGTTGTGCTCGTTTCCAACTTGCTTGTGGAAATTTATACAATTAGTGATCACTGTTTGTGCCATTCTTCTTGCAGTTAACTACGCAGCTGGTTTCGTAACGCATGTTTATTTATTTTTTACTTCAAATGCACGGATATGTAAATTGCGCTAGTAAAAAGTGACAGTTGGTCCGCCGAAAGTTCCTTTTTTGGCCACGGTGCGCGCCGCGATCGATTCGTGGTTCCCCCACCACCTACTTCGCACCCAGCGAGTACTACGCGTAAACTAATACTCAACCCAATCGCCGCCTTCCCGGCTTCGACAACAATAGTATACTTTTAAATAGAAAACTTCCATTAGTCTCAGACATATTGAGATATAATAAACGGGTTATTCATGTCTTTATCGTCGAATATCGCTCGACACGTTTCGGGCCAATACGTGGTCCTTAAGCTTAAGCCACACAGAGAGCGGGCGGGCGGTTGAGGCGCGGGCGCGGGCGCCGAATCTGGCGCCGCCACCGCCCGCCCGCTCTCTGTGTGGCTTGAGCTTTAATCATGAGTGTTCGCGACGGCAATTGCAGGTTGAGTATTAGTTTTAAACTAACGAGTTTGCGAGTCCGTTTAATTATACGAAGCCTGCGATTGCAATTCCGGCCGAAGCTAATACAGAGACTCTTGAAGATGAGGGAAACTAGTAACATTTATATGTAAGATTAACACAAATATGTAACATTAACGGCGCGTGGAGCGAGACTGCAGTTTTTTAAATTTTTATCTCACCTTAAATAATTCACCTTTGCCGGCTATTTATTGAGAAAAAAATGTTTTTCAAGGGCAGCTTGAAGAGTGAAAATAATTTTAATCAGCTTATAACTTACTTAAGGTATTTTATATATATCTTTCTGACTAGAATCCGACACCCCTATACGAATATGGCGAATACAAATTGAACGTGCTTTGGAGACAATGATCTGAAGTACATAAAATACCCATTGAAATAAAAACCTTTTACACTACAACATAAAGTCTTTATCTAAACAATGGAAACTGTTAGGATCATTTTCCCCCTATTCTGTAGCCAATAGCCATAAAACTATACCAAGCCGGAACGTGTCTGGGATGTAAATCCCATGCGTCTCATGCTGGCTCTTCCTGTCACTCCATGAAAATAAGGGACGGGTAAGGTTATATGGAATGTGTAAGTATTCAGCTCCATTATCCCTTAATTTGGCAATGTATGGCGGGATAAATGCCTTTTGACCGTATTTTTTTGTTATTAGGGTTCCGTACCCAAAGGGTAAAAGTGAACCCTATTACTAAGACTCCGCTATCCGTCCGTCTGTCACCAGGCCGTATCTCATGAACCGTGATAGTTAGACAGTTGAAATTTTCACAATTGATGTATTTCTGTTGCCGCTATAACAACAAAACAGATTAAAATAAACATTTAAGGGGGCTCACATACAACAAACGTAAGTTTTTGCCGTTTTTATTGATAATGGGTTCGGAACCCTTCAGTGGCACTCCGCCTAGGACAAATTCAGTAGGCCTAGCACATGATGGCCGAGAATGGCGTAGTGAGATAGACTATCCGTCACTTTCTAACAGCACCAATTTAAAAATACGCGTAGTTATACTCTCGCTGCCGTCATGTGCTAGGCCTACAGGACTTTATTGGCCAGTCGTGTTTAACAGAAAGAGACACAACATGTAATACCACCCCATTAACAAAAAGCATTTGTAGTTATTTGTTAACTTTCAACCCTTGGTTACAAGGTTTTAACCCCTCTTAACCGGATCCGGTCCGAGTTAAATTCCGGCCCGGTCCCGGATTATCAACTTGTCGCTAAGCTGTACTTAAAGGGTTTTCAGTGTACACTTTGTAATTAAGGGCTAATGCCAATAGGGGTGGCACTTGTCAAGATTACGAACATTTATTTGTGTGCACTACTACTAAAACCCGCATTAAGAGTAAGTTTTACTTTATGCAACTACGGTGGTAAACAAGCGTACTACGGCCCACGATGGTAAGTGGACACCGCAGCCTATAGATGCTCGCAACTCCAAAGGAGTCACGTGCGCGTTGAAGACTATAAAATTAAGGGAATACGAATTAAGAGGTCATTCCCTTACATTACAAGGGCTGGTACTTATGTATCAGGAATCCAGAATTCCGAACTTTTTAAACGCTATATCTGACCTCCATGGCAAAATTTGAATACCCGTACACAATACACATTTACATAGATAAACTTAAATGAGGTCCATTAACGCTTGCTAAGGAAAAACGCCGAATTTTACTGTGAAGTTCATTTTCAGGCGCTTTTTTAACAACACGGAATATTTAATGGATTACAACATTTACAACGCTGTTGGAACTGAAAGAAATCGTTTAAGATTTAGGCGTGTCTGAAGCTGATAAACAGAAAAATGGCTTTTTACCGACTTGAGAAAAAAGGCTTCCAGTTTTCTTTCAATTTCACACACACATAAGTTTCCGAACGAACGCTCGGGCATATTAAGTGTCAGCGTCAAAGAAATTACAATTAGTATGCTCTAACTCGCGTAATAGTTGCCCTATTATCCCTATAATAATTTATATCTATTGTGATCCTAATTGCCTACAATTCTCCCAACTAAAACAATAGATACCTATTGGCAGTCATCTTTACAATTGCTGAGCGTCGTTTCAACAAAGCAGACTTTCATAAGAAAACCAATAGATTTACGGCCTTCCTGATTTGCACAGTTCCAGTAGTGTATGTCCGACCGAAACCTGTTTTTTGACGAAACCGAAAGTTCGGTTTTGGCTCTATTTTCGGCCGCAACTGAATCTGGCGTTTCTATGAAAAATTAAAAAACCATTAATACCATTATTCGTATAAAATAAAACAATTTTAGTACAACAAGATATAAAACAAGTGATATCTTTGAATAAGTCGTATCGGAGACAGACCCTTCGCTAGTTTCGGCGTTGCCGAAAGGTAAAGGTTTCGGCAACGCAACGAACTCACATTATTGACCGATAAAACGAAGCGAGCGAAGTTCCTCAGTCTCCGATTCAACTTAGGTATATCAATGATCACTAAGTAATACTTGGCAGTTTTTTGACCGAAGCCGAACCTTCGGCCGAAACATTATTTTTATGCCGAAACCGAAACCAAAACCGAAACTTCGTTCGGACCCTAAGTTCCAGATGTGGCGTACAATTGGTTCATTAATTAGTTCTGATTTTTATACGAGGCACAAATTAGATTTCTGCGGGTTCAAGCTGAGGTAGCAGGATTGTTATGTTCTACACGTGTTTACTTTACGAGGGAGAAACTGCTAGTTTTAGGCGACTTCCTGACTTGGCGGGGCGGGATCGATATGTGACATTTTCTTCTTTGACGTAAACTTACTGACGTCGCAAAGATGTCCACTTAATAGAATACTGTCAGCATTACATTTGCGCAGTTGTAATATTATGCGCAGAAGCGGACCAGTACTGCCTTCGCGTCGTCCCGCTTCCGTGCATCCCGCACCAGTCAGGAAGTAGTCATTTAAATGTAAGGGCACTACTTTTTACTGCGCCCCTAAATTTAAATGAGTGCTTCCTGACTGACGCGGGATGCGCGGTAGCGGGGCGATGCGAAGGCAGTACTGGTCTGCTTCTGCGCATGATATTACTACTGCGCAAATGTAATACTGACAGTATTCCGTCAAGTGATAATTTTTGCGATGTCAGTAAGTTTACGTCAAAGAAGAAAATGTCACATATCGATCCCGCCCCGCCAAGTCAGGAAGTCGCCTTAGGCGGCGTAGTTGGAGGAGGAGTAATTGATAAAGTGGGTTTATTTCTTGTCACTGTATTGTAACAGTTAATTTATTGCTATAATACGGTGAGAAGGAAAAACTCTGTCGGAAATTTAAGAAGTACGAGAGGGTCTAATGCGGACTTAATTAAAATGGTTAGACTAAAAATTACGAAGTAAGAAGTGCAAAATTGTTTTAAGATTCAAGAAGTAAAAATATTTTACTTCTTGAATACAAAATACGACGGGATAGGGGCTGAAAACATGTTTTAGAATAAGTTAGTGCTTAGTCTTTTCTGTGGTCTGTTCAGTACTGAGACCAGTTTTGAGACTTTTGTCTACCACTTTAGCTTAGTTGGTACTTAGCGACCCTGCCTACGAAGCTGGAGGTCCTGGGTTCGAATCCCGGTCAGGGCATTTATTTGTGTGATGAACACAAATATTTTTTCCTGAATCTTATGCATGTTTTCTATGTATTAAAGTGTCTATTTTTCTGTATAAGTATGTATATCGTCATACGTACTCATACATAATACACGCTTTCCTTAGTTTGGGCCTAGGTCGATTTGAGTAAGATTGTCAACAAATGTTTAAAATTTAAATTATTTAAATTTGGGCATTGGATCCGCACAATACATATAGGATCCATACAAGACGTTAGTACATCCCGACTTTGCGACTTATAATTTGTTTGATTGAAAGGCTAATATTTTTGTATCCTACTTTTAACACAAGGATAGAAATGGCAGACATCGGAATGTATTCAATACAAAAAGGGACAATTGCACATAATTCGTGCACAAAATTTAGCCGTTTATGTCACCCTAGATCGTAATATACATAACTGTGCGATGCGACAATGAATTCACCACTCGCATCGGCATTGTGGTCGGATTATTGGGACACGGAGTGCCGGGTGGAATATTTTATGCTCACCGAACAAACGGGAATCGGAACTGATTATGTTTAACTAGAAATGGATGGTATTTTAGGAAGCGTTGGCAAATACCAGACTGCACTCTGTTTAAGAGATTGTGAGGGACCGCGTAATCTGATTTAGTGCGAGTCATCCACGAAGGCGCTGCCCTCCATAGCCGTACAATTGCGCATAGATTAGTATGAGGTTCGCTGGGGAGGGGCGCGTCGTCGTGGATGGCACGAACTACCTATACATGTAGGGCTATAGCACAACTGCTACTGCTAAGCGACGTGAGTAGAGAAAAATCTACCCTCCTCTGTCCAATTCGCACAGTTCAGAGGCAGGAATTGCTGAGTCGCGTGAGATAGGACTTGGCAGCAAGTTGTGATAGCCCATCTGACATTCAGATTATTAACTTCTTTCTCGTCGAAACCACTGTGTGAGTGACCACTATAAGTGGCTTCAGTCTGTATAGTGCTCTCCAAGCAGAGCGATTCTTCTTCTTGAGCCTTGGAGTTTCATGTGCGTAACTTTCTCGATTGTATCAAACCAACGGGCGGGCGAGCTTCTGCTTCTGTTCCTCTCAACTTAGCCGACGAACATCAGGTTTTTTAAGTTATTTTGGTCAAGGCCAAGAGCCAAGCTGAGAAACTGATGATTATCCTGTACTGAAATACATAGGTATAGCATATTGCAGGAAAGCAGCCGTGTACTACAAAATAAGAGAAATCTTTGACAATTTAAAGAGACGACAGAGAATAAACATGACTGAGACTATCTACAGTTCAAATTCAAGCATTAATTTTTAATTTCCTATACCCTTTATCCACATGATTTTTCACGTCTTTTTTAAAATATTGTGCTGAATCTGGTGCTATCGCCAGATTCCGACAAGTCTTGTATAAAACTGATATTAAATTCCTGCCCAATAAGTACTACTGCGATAATTAAACAAAATATTCTGCGAATACCTTTGCGGGCCAATTACAAGTCAGAATATTCAAATAATGAGATCATTATTCCAAGAAAAACATCAGGGGACCGATTTTTGAGTGTCGACCGCTCGAATTTTCATTCGACATCTGTCAAAACTTCATAGTTTTTTGACAGATCTCGAGTGAAAATTCGAGCGTTCGAAACTCAAAAATCGGCCCCCAGGTGTTTAATTTTAATTGTGTAAATTAGTTTCTTGTACAAAATTAATGGTACTTAATATTCAAATTTAATTAAAAATGCCCTCTTTGATCTCAAAATGTAATGTTTTTATATTTAATATTAAATCCAAAATTCTTTTTGTTTTAATGTTGTCTAAAACCGTGAATATTTCCATGCTTTGATATTCTAAACACCAAAATTGGTGCTGCGCTCAAAATACATTTCAAATGTAAATGCTTGGTCTCCAGAGCGCCTGAAAAGCCTTAATACTATGAAAATCGTATGGACTTTTGGCATTTTAGTTCCACAGGACTACAGAGATGGCGCTTTAAGCCAAAAGTTAGTATGTTGTATGAGAATCGTTTGGAATTCGGACATTTCAGTTTTACGTGACTGTAGCTGACCGTACATTAGCATCAGCCATATTGCCTTTTATGGAAACGCTGTGGTAACATTTTGATGCGAATTCGCAATGAAGGGTTATGCTAGAGTTTGCCGAATCAAAAGAGATGTTGTTTTATATTTTACCAGATAAATTGGTCTATCTTTGCGTGTGAATGACCTGGACGTCAGAAGACCGTTCGCCCTCCCACATGGAACCTAAATGGTCGTGCATTCTAAGGTTTGAAAGGAATTTCCTCCCCTGTCGCGGTTTTTAAGGCGCCTGTATACGCAAGGCCTTCTCTATACAAACTCTGTGCAAGTTTTATTCGTCAGTTTTGGCACTCCCGCATATAATTTTTTTTTGCTTGTTAATATTAGATATACGAAGAATGTCAAGCAAAAAAAATAAAATAAAAAACATTTTTTTTTCTTGAGGTTTCTTGAGGAGGACAAAAAAATAAGCGTACTGACCAAAAATCATAAGTGTAATGCAAACACAAGCGAAGAAAAACTTGCACAAAGTTTGTATGGGGAGTGCTTGCGTATACAGGCGCCTTAAAGGGTCGGCAACGTTCATTCGAGTCAATTGGAGTAGACGTCCTTAGACGTGCCATAGAAAAAAAAATTGGTAAGTAAACAGTATACAGTTCAACTCAATTCAATTCAATAATTTGAATTGAATTGAATACTGTATCCTTACCAATATATTTTTTCTATTAAAATTAAACAGGACGTATACTGTATGTTAGCATAACATTGGTTATACAGCCATTGATGGAAAGGCTGTGGTAAAATTAGCAATGGTTGACGACCACTTTAGTCTCGTTAGTAGTGAACCCTGCCTACGAAGCTGGAGCTCCCGGATTCGAACCCCGTTCAGGTTATTTATGTATGTGATGAGTACGAATATATGTTTCCACGTCTTGGATGTCTAACTTGTCTTCTATGTATGTATATTAGGGTGTCCCTTATTTTACGATTTTCAGAAATTCATATCGCATACCCCCTAAAAATAATGATACTACCCCAAAACACTCCAAAAAATTTTTTTAGGACATTCCTGTAATGGGAACCCGTGCCGACTTGCAACTGAAATTCCCATACAAATTACTATGGAGAAATTTGGTCAGACAGTAATTTGATAATTTTTCAGTGGTTTTCTGTATGCATCGAGATTTTTTGTTAAATAATATTTATATATGGCAGTGTTATACAAAGTTGATATAAAAAACAAAAAAAAAAGGAAAAAAAATTGGTCATTTTCATACATTGTATGGGGGAATCGCATGAGTGTCGGCACGGGTTACAGTTACAGGAATGACCTGATATTTATTTTCAGCTTGTTTTGGGATAAAAGAAACCGATTTAAGGGGTATGCAATATTAATTTCTGATAATCGTGAAATAAGGGACACCCTAATGTATATCGTCGACTTCGCCTAGTAATCATAGTTCAAGCTTTGCTATGTTGAGGACTAGGTCGATTTGTAAACCTAAGATTGTTAACAACACAAATATTTATTTGATACACAATACTTGACAAATATTGTTCACATTGGGACGTCATTAAATCTTCAAACCACGGGCTATCATCCAGCACCATACAAAATCATCAAAAGTGCCAATGTATGTCATCATCATATATTTAAGAGCCTAGCTCTTGTCGGTGGAGTAATCGCCATTCCGTTCTGTTCTCTGCCAATGCTTTGAGCTCCTGATACGACATTACATTGACCTTCTCTTTAGCTTGATCCATAAACGCACGTCGCGGTCTTCCCCTGCCTCGCCTCCCCTCTATCTTGCCTTCGATAATAGTTTTTATGTAATTAACATGTCGTATCAGGTGCCCCAGCATATTTCCTCTTCTAATGTATGTACTTGTATATAATTGGATTAATTGGGCCTGGGAACGACAATCGCCAGCAAACATCATAGTGGTATAATAAAAATGTCCGTTTTTGTCCCGCGGTAAGCCGTTCCGAGCCAGCGGGCCGCATCAAAGCCTCTCTTATAGCCCAGCTATTAATACAGGTGGACGTCATAACCGCCCTTCGATGTTTAAATGACGTATCAGCCGTTTTTGAAGAGAACGAGACGAGCTCAATTCTCGTTTGGGTTAGAACATCAATAAAATATTATTTGATAGAAAATACCACTTTTATTAATTAAATTCGAATTTTTTGAATATGTACGGAGTAAAACTGCAAATTCTATAAAAATAGAACGAAAAATTCTAATCAAGTTTCAAGTCACGAAAGTGACTTGCGCTTTGCGCTTTGACTGACTGATTTGATTCTGTTTCTAGTAGCCTGGTTATTTTATTGTCTCGCAAAAGGCGAGAAAACCAGAAGATACATCTCGCGCATAAAGCTGTCTTGGGCGCGCTTAAATCCCTCAATATCTGGGCGACCGATCTTCGCTCGGCGTTTTCCTAGGCATGAGACCTACCTAGATCGATTGCTCGTCTCCGAAAACCCCCACATGCCATTTCATCAAAATCGTTAGAGCCGTTTCCGAGATCCCCGAAATAAATATATATACAAGAATTGCTTGTTTAAAGATATAAGATTATTCTCAGGGCTCACTCTTAACATCTTTTGAGTCATCTTTCTCAATTTCCCGAGCCCTAAGGTCTCCGGGTACAAAACAATGCCATTGTTTAATTTTTTGGTCGGAAGAGGACATCGAGTATGAATAGGTACCTATGTTTGAGAAGATAATGAGCTAAAGAACAGAATGTATTGTCCGAATGAAGGAGTATTTTTGAATAATAATTCCGTTCTTTAGACGTTCAGTATGAAATGCTCATTGTCTTGTATGAGCAATTGAGCATTATCTTTTAAATATGTACCAATCGGATACGTGGTCGTTACATAACTGAACGTTAATGTCAAACAGATACATATGCACCGTTAACTCTTAGGAAATAAATACAATGGAACAGGATTATAATATCTCGAATATCGTTTAAAAATGTAAGAGCTTTATCCGGAACGGCGGGAGCAATTACCTACTACCATCAGTAAATTAACATATATGTAAATTACTCATGCATTGTAATCATGCCTTGATTACAAGTAATCACAGATCGCTATAAATGTACAATTTATTCAAATTCCCTTATGAGTGGATTAACGATGCGCGACTTTGAATGATATTAAGTCGATTATTATATTAATCATTCGAATAATTCGACTTATTTAAAAGTAATTGTCAACAGTCGCAGTATTCACAACGCTTAACGTCTCGGCCATTCCAGCGTTAACATGACCTCAGACTGCCTTGTACAATACAACAAAAATACTCTTCATTGCTTTATTGCACACACCTCAATTAAAGGACAGTACCAAATCACCAATCAATATATAATGTTGCCTTAACTCCCCAACCTAAAGGTTTTCTGAAAGAGATCGCTCGTTAACGATAAGATTGCCTGTTGTTCACCTCTACTTTAAGCCTAATTATTTATTTATCGTATGGCAATATTAACCGTGAGATCTTCGAGAAGACAGAGCGGTTGCCAGTTTTGTTGCACTTTTAGCACCACCCAGGGGTCACGGGTAGGGTAGCGGTGGGTACTTTCCCTACGAACATGGTGCAACTTCGACTCCGAGCCTAATGATCTGTACTGTATTCTTTTTGAGATGTGCAATAAAGAGAATTTGTATTGTATTGTAATCACAACAAGTAGAGTCAAAAAACAGACGGTCATACAACAGCTTACCCTTCCTTCCTTGTTATTACAAATCCCTTGGCAATATTACACTGGGTACAATTTAAGATCGGGACCTTGCGAACCGTAGTGACATAACCTCAGTGTGCAGTCGGAATTAGTCGTAGGGCTTCCCCGGAATCCACTTACGTGGGTCAGCCGTTACTTACTGCTGTTTTATGGCTTGTTGCTAGCCGAGGCCAGGACTGACTCATGTCACACGAGGTTAATAAGACCTTCAGACCTTCTTGGGTTTACCCATTTCTACCCGTGCCTTCAATTAGCAATTAACAATGCCATTTAAGAAATCAGTGTGTGTTTGAGCGATATAAGGGTATTCGCTTTCTAACCTAAGAAACAAGACAACACACGTATTATTTTATATTTTTATCTTTAATATCTTTAAACGAGCAATTCTTGTATATTTATTTATTTATTTCGGGGATCTCGGAAACGGCTCTAACGATTTTGATGAAATTTGGTGTGTGGGGGTTTTCGGGGACGAGCAATCGATGTAGCTAGGTCTCATGCACGGGAAAACGCCGAGCAAAGCTCGGCCGCCCAGATATTTTAAATATATATCAGAAACATAATAGTAAATTATATTAGCCTTAAAATACTCTCTTATCCTTTAGCGCCGCTATTATTAATGTAAGGTAGACTGTGCTTAACAAAATAACGCCATCTATGAACACAACATAAAAGCATCTTATATGGCGCCAATGTGTTCAGTAGTACATACAGAGTGCTCTTTATAGTGATACTAGATACTACTACATAAGGCTGCGTTTCCACCAGAGATGTGCGAGGATGTGTTTTCATATATTTGACACCTCGCTCGGCGCGTTGCGAGGTGTCAAATGTATGAAAACGCATCCTCGCACATCTCTGGTGGAAACGCAGCCTTAGGCTCATTGTTTAAAGGTAGGTACGCCACCATTTTCCATTGGCAGTCAATATAATTTACTAGTCTCTTTTAAGAATATCTTCTGAAATTCTTCGGCAATTGCTGTATGTATATTCCTCAACCTTAATCAGTATAATCCTACGTCTGAAACAGCATTTCCTGACCAGAGTCCATAGACTGCGGTGGGTGACAGCTTACCAGGCCGGTCATATGCTTGTTTGCTACCGACTTAGGCGACTTCCTGATTTGTCGGTGCGGAGGCAGTACGATATGAGAAAAGTGTCAAATGTCAGTGTCAGCTGTCAGTCGACGCGATACCATTTTTTACTACGGCCCTACATTTAAATGAGTGCTTCCTGACTGGCGCGGGATGCGCGGTAGCGATATTACTACTGCGCAAACGTAATACTGACAGTATTATGTCAAGTGAGAATCTTTGCGACGTCAGTAAGTTTACGTCAAAGAAGAAAATGTCACATATCGATCCCGCCCCGCCAAGTCAGGAAGTCGCCTTAGTATAAAAACATACCCCGTCAATGGTTTGGCAATCAAATTTTACTTAGAAGTAATGAAAACGGGTCAGTTTGCACAGAAATTTGATACGAACTGTGCCCACTTTCTCCTGACCATACATAAACCTTCCCAGTCCTCAGCAGACTCCATTAGTAGGGTTGTTTGTCATTTGATTTAATACCGGTCAGCTCCAGGGCGGTAAAGGTACAATAAATGACGGTAAACGTCCCAGGATTCGACTAACCCGATACTTGACTTGACACTTTCAATCTTAAAGTAAAGTAATGGAGGTGGACAAATAAGAAGGAATCAAAAAGATAGTGTCCTCTTTTTTGCAGAAAAATGCTTCATAGAATTTATTGTTTCGCAGAATTATCAATTCATTAGAAACTTTTTTTTTTCAGAAACCTTTAACTTTTTAGGTACAGATAAAGTGCCATTATGTAGAACCCAATTAGATCTACCAGAAAAGTAGGTTAGGTTAGGTTAGAATTCAGACCCTTTTGTTTCTAATTGTTTCTATGAAATGAAAATTCTGCGAAACAATTCATTCTGTAAAGCTTCTGTTTGCGAAACGAAGTATTTACAACCCAAAAAGAGAAAGGTATCTACGTTAGCTCATCTGACAGACGCTGATTCTCACGCGACGCGCTTTAGCCACAACCACAGAATAGTATAAAAGTATTACATACAGAACGCACACGAACCCCCCCGCACCGAGGTCAGTTATATATATATATATATAGTTACCTCGTCCCTGAGAGACCCGCCTGGCGTCGATCGGGTGCCGTCGTGCCTCACGATTCGTCCGCGCCGCGCGCTACGCACCCGCGCAAACAATTGACGCGTGTACCGACAGCGCACGCACACATACTTACCCACAGCACTTACGTTCCTTCGCGTGTCACAGGTGTGCCACAACTGGTGCTAGCCCCTTGGAGTGTTCCCCGTAACTGCCCCAGATATGAGCAAGCTGACTACTAACTTTCTTAATTGACGAAGATTGATATGGGTCACTAACAGATTAATCTGTTAACGGGCCGCAGCGCTGCGTATATTCGTTGGCGTCCAAAAGGTCAATCGGCATATGCGTATTGCAAATTAGATTAGATTTGTCCACTCGCTTACCATTGATTGAGTTTTTCAAAAATACTTTTCTACGAAATATCATTTCATATTTAACAGCAGTTTTTCGGAGAATGGAAACTCTACCAGCCAACCATTGGGCCAAACAGAGATTAATAAGGGGGTTAAGCTATTACCTCCGTGACCGGGCGGGATCAGTATCAGTATACGGTGTTTTGTAATACTATGACTTGAGTTTACAGATTTTATCACTTCTCACTCGGTCACGCTGTATACTGTCAGTAAGACATTTGCGCAGTAATATCAAGCGAGCAGTTATGTTCGTATCGCCCCGCTTCCGAGCATCTCGCGATAGTGAGGAAGCACTTATTTACCTGAATGTAGGCATGCAGTAATGAATCGGTACTGACTCGACTGAGAGTTTACAGTTTACTGATATGGTACCGATATCGCCTCCGCACGGACAAATACGAAGGAAGGCTTAGAGCTGCTACATACGCTATAGCGAGGCAAATTGAACGCCCAGGGTAATTAGTGAAAACCTGAAAATTTTAATCGAAACTTAAAAATGTACCTAACTTGCAGAGAACAACCTACGCTATGACATTTACACTAAAATGTCAGGGATCATTTTCAACCATATGTCCTACCTACCTATTCCAATTGAGGTTTAATGTGTTTCGCAAGTTTACAAGCGCATTGAGCTTGCTTTCCTGTTTGGTTTCACCTCCAAATTGGAATGCGAAAGAAAGAACGAACCTTTAAAACCTAGATACATATTTTTTACGTGAATGTCAGCACCGGGCCACGATTCCATTGGTAAAATATACTCACAGAATATGCCTAGTACATCGCATTCGTTAAATTTTTAGGGTTCCGTACCCAAAGGGTAAAACGGGACCCTATTACTAAGACTCCGCTATCCGTCTGTCACCAGGCTGTATCTCAAGAACCATGATAGTTAGACAGTTGAAATGTTCACAGATGATGTATTTCTGTTGCCGCTATAACAACAAATACCTACTAAAAAACAGTTTGTAGGTTAATTTTAATTGGATATATTTTGTTTTAATTGACATGCCTATGTGTTTTATATGTATCATGAATAAATATACTATAAGTCTAAAAAAAAACTATATAGAATAAATATTTAAGGGGGCTACCATGCAACAGACATGATTTTTTTGCCGTTTTTATAGATCATGGTACGGAACCCTTCGTACGCGAGTCCGACTCGCACTTGGCCGGGTTTTTTTTTCATTCAGGAGCCGGAGCTCGAAATCAAAATGTTTGCTAAAGTGTGCTAAGTCGTAGAGACATTGTGCCTCTTAATCAATAACGTCACCTCATAATTCCCTGCATCAACACCCGTATTCGGGTCCCTCATTTGTCTTCTGCGGTGAATTGAAAAGACAAGCCCCCCTGATTTTACGCGCGATTTACTGCCCATTGTGAGATTTTTAAATTCAAATACTGTATTATCAGACTGTGCTGTGTTATGCCTATAAGTTATAGTATTGGCTTTTATTGGCTTGTGGTTTTGGATCACTATGTTTATACTGCATTATTAATTTATTATGTTTCTTTGCAGGTAAGTCACCACTAATGGACCCCTGACTCAGACTAGACATCGAAAAGATAAGTGTCGGCATGTATAAGTACTCGTATACAATAAATGTAAGTTCCGCATATCACGGATTTTTTTCTGACTCTACAAATGATCGCCATGTCAATGCAACAGCTGTTAAGTACAAACGAATAGCAGTTCCGCATATCACGGATTTTTTTCTGACTCTACAAATGATCGCCTTGTCAATGCAATAGCTGTTAAGTACAACGAATAACACAAGTTTATTTCCTAAGTTTTACCGGAAAAATAATAACCGAATACTTAAATTATGGACACCCTATCACTTATGATACACGTGGTTGGTTGTAGGCAGTGAACGAATATAAACATGGAAGCAGCCTCTGAGAACTTTGGCGTTGAATTTATCGGGACACTTAGCACACAAACACAAATACACACACATTTAAATACGACGTTACGTATATACAGAGATATAATACGAAAACGATAACAAAATAATAGTTATCTCTTTTACACTAATTGTAAACACTTGCGCGTGACTGAAATGGTTGTATAGACAATAACTGCCAATCAGCAACTTAATCCGCCAATGAGCTTCTTGCTGCAGGCGCTAGCAGCAGGCCGTACGCCACGGATCTGTGCCGTCACGAATCATATTTGATAGATGTCAATGAGATTCATGGATAGGTTCATGCAACCGATTTTAGACAGTCAAATAATTAATCAATATTTTAATTCTCGGCACGTTGAAAGAAAACAAAATAAATAGGTTAACAGTATTGTAATAAAATTGCTGATTAATTTGTATTATTTATACTTTTACACTCCGTTCCAGACATCTGACTGAGTTATTCCACGGGATAAAGCTATATTATGTCCTTCCTAGGGTCTCGAATATCTCCATACCAATATTTATCACAATCGGTTCAGCTGTCTAAGCGTGAAGAGGTAGGTAATAGATAGTGAAACAGAGTAGGTACTTTCGCATTTATAATAATTAGTATGGATGTGTACAGCCGGGCAGTGCGTACCCATTTACTCATGTTCACGTACAGTCAGCAACGTTTACGTCGATGCAAATAGAGGGGCAGGGCTATATCTGAATACACCTTTACGTATGAGTGGCAGAGGAAGTAGATTGCACAGGGATATGTGCGACATTACAGGGTCGGTGAAATAAAATATTGTCTATTATTATTATTATTTTTTCAATTTAACAATTGTTTAATACAATAAATTGTCGCTTGGCCGCATTCGTTATTACCTAAACATTCCTTGCGCGTTCTTAATATTAAGTGCTATGACTCTCCCATTTCTCCTTCTACTTTGTGCTTGACTCTTATGTGCTTGTGCTAATTATAAGTGCTTGAAATACTTGAAACATTTAGTGCACAAAGGACTGGGTTGTTTACATTCTGCATCGCCGTGTAGATACCCATTCCCCCAAGTAAGTGCGTGAATTAAGACCTTACACAATCTAGCCACAAATACTTTGATGCATTCCATAAAAAATGTACTTACTTCATTTGGCATAATATCATCCCTATACAAAATATTGATCATAATATTTTTTTAAGGTTTTACTAACGTTATCGATTTACTTACACGTGGAAAGTGATTCCCTTGTCTTTGTTACGATCAATATGATTCCTGCACCACTTCACAACACATGAAGGCATCTTAAATTGTAAAAATCCTTGATTTTTTCATTGCGTTTCGACATCCGCCATTCACTGGGATGACAGTTGAACTAAATTCGTGCCGGGCCTAGTTATTAAGGACCTGCCCCACTGGGGTTAGTTTGCGTTGCGTCAAAATTTAGCAGGCAGAATGCTTCTATGTTTATATTCGTTCACTGGTTGTAGGGATGACGAAACGACGTGTAGTGTAGGGTGACAAAGTTGAATGAAATATTTTTGTCTCTGTTAATATGAAAATTGTGTGTAGAAACTTTCCTTTTCGCTATCAAAGGATCACTTTGTATACACCGTTGCTAGTACTCATTTAGTTACCAATGAAATCTGTCGACAAGACGGCTCTCTCTTAAGAAAGAATCGAACAACCGTTAGCTAGTTTCTGTTAGTTACAACGCCATCTAGTGGCCCACAATTATTAGTCGTCCTAAAAACGTAGCCTGTGCGTAGGTGGCGTAGCGGGATTTACAAATCACAAAGCAGTTCTATCATGCCTACAACTTGCTAATAGTTTAAACTGAACCGTATTTACCGTCCTCTGCAATCCTCCGAAATGTCAAACCTCTTGAAATAATGACGATATAGAACCTATCAATTACTCGTATTCATGTGTCTCAAAACATGTTAATCGGACGAAATTTGAGATTTTTGGTCCACGAATATCAATGGATATGCAATTTTAAACCCAACTTTGTTTGTGGCTTCGAAATAGCTTTTCCAAAAAGGTAGATTTTACTGATTAGGTTTACTCTTCTTCTCTTAAAATATGCCGCGCCGTAACGTGAGACGAGATTACCCTTTGTTGCTTAGAGCGAATGAGACAGGAGTAAGGCGCGACGTGACTTAGCAGCAAGTTTTGCTCAGTTTCCTTAATTAAGCTCAAGTCAAATTAATCCATGTACTTTACTAATTTAATTGACTACGTAAACTTTCCTAACTTAACGTCAATTTAAAATTGCTTATCTCCTCAATCACTGTTCCACGCATCAGCGTAAATGTCTCGCTAACCGAAAGGCATTTTATCGTCAACTTGTCAAACAATAATTACCTAGCTTTTTCTAGTCACGAGACTTATTCCCGCGGGCTAGTGTGTGACATGTGTCGTCTCGTTTTAGGGCGCAAGATACAGTAGTAAAGAAAGAGGGCGCGTCGCGGAGGCGACACTGTTGAAGCGCGGCTCTAAGTTTTTTTTATAATACAGCAAATGCGCAGTTTTTTTTTTTCAAATTACAACCGCAAGTTTCGCGAGCTCTTTCTGAATGTTATGATAATGTTATCTCGACGTGTGTGAAGGTGACCGCGTGAAGTACATTAGATTTATTGGGATTGGAAACGACGATTAAAGACCTGTTTCGGGATTTGAAACGTTTAAGATGTTGACGTACACATTGACATGATAACGAAGCTGAGAATATGCTAGGGGCGTGTGGTAAAACGGGCATGATATTTTTTTTTGCACAATCGCGTACGTTACGTATCATTTTCCGTATATTTTGCTACAAGTAGCGCTCGATGACACAACGCTCTATAGTATTTGTATGAAAATTCATACTAAGATGAAGATGCGCCACTTTTCAATAATTACAAAAAATTTTGTTCCTCTTACGATTCGTCTGGCAATTGCTACTAGTAAGGTCGCCGTCCGCGCCGCGTCTTTGTCGTACTTATATTCTGTGTGTCTCGTGCCTGCCGTCTAGCTTCGTCCCTGAGTTTAGGTGGCACTTCCAAGTAATTAAAGTCCTCGGATTTCTTTGTAAAAAGTTTTATTTCCTAAATTGTTCGCTTACCGTGTGGCCTGAGTTGGTAACTTTATCTATTGAGTGTATTTTGTCGAGATTAAGCGATTTTTAACGGGAGTTTATAATTATAGGGAATTAAAGGGAATTTCTAGCTGGTTACAAAGTTTTTATTTATTATACTTGTGTCTAACGGGTAAGGAACGCGCCTCCAATGGGCTTAAGTAACCTTAAACCAAACTCGATGTTGTTTTGATTACTAAAGATTTCTTAAGTGTAGGTATACAAATACAAAAGCGTTTATTTTTCACTTTAAATTACAATTGTGTCGGTTAGTAAGGTCTTACGTATCTAATTGACTAATTGACATGGAAAAATCGGTGTGAGCACAGCGGTAAGCTGGTTTTAAGCCCACCCTTAGTCAGTAAGTTGGTTTCACACTAAATAAACAGGTTAGTAAATTAAATTAGTTACAATTGCAATAATATAATATTGAATTTACCATATAATAATGGTATTGAAGTGACTATGGTTGTGAAATCACATAACAGTTTTATTTTTAAAATTATAATTATGTCTACTCTTTGTGGGACATCGTAAATCTAAGTGTATCATAATAGCAGTTATTTACTTATACGTATAATAACATCAATTTCTGATTGAATGAACGTAGAAACAGGCACAGAAACTAGGTACCTAGTTTTACGAATCTGTCCTTCCAATTCAACCCAGATCGAAAACTAGACCTTGTTGGGATTATATTCGTTTTTCTCACGATCTGTTCCTTCACCAAGAAGCTACTGTTAAATATCAAATTATATTTGGTACATAAGTTTTTTTTGAAAAATAATAGATAGATAGATAAAACGTTTATTTGTTTGCCACATACACACACACGTTTGCTCAGCAATGGAATCAACAAAACAAAAGAAATAAAAATTATACTACAAACACAAAAACTTACAAACACAAATCAAAATTAAAAAATAAGACACAATTATAAGACAGAAAAATAATTTGTGTGCATTGCAGCAAAACAAAAAGGTCCCAACTCAGTGTGTAGCTTTGCTCACAATTGAGCAAAACACTGGTATTCTGTCAGAATCCAACTGGTATTCTGTAATAACCAGATTGAAAGTCGCAGACAGAAAACAACTACTTCTTAACTACTACTACTACTTTTTTTATAACTACACTAACTACATAATGCGAAACTATTTATTTATCGTATGGCAATTATTTCGAACTGTGAGATCTTCGAGAAGACAGAGCGGTTGCCAGTTAGTTGCACTTTTAGCACCACCCAGGGGTCACGTGTAGGGTAGTAACTCCCGACGGGCGTGGTGCAACTTTAACCCCCCGGCCCCCCCGCGCGAAACAATTGAAACAGTTTTAAAATGCGCAGAACCTCATGCCCTTACCTAATGTTGTGCTAGGTACTTTTCCCAACAAAGGACTGTAATTTTACGTCGCACATTAAACCCAGATTTAGTGGAAAGAGTGAAGTGTGATATTACCGCACAAGCGGAGTAAGTGCGCGCGATGTGGCTTGGGAGATTTGTGGCCTATTCACTGAATAAATGATTACGACACACATACACATACAAGAGTTGTCGAGTGTGTTCAGAGTTGGGTTTCAGTTGTGTTTGTAGGTTGTGAATTATGAAAACCGTTGTCAAGTTTTTAGAAAGAGTTGAGTGGGGTGAAAATGTAGACCTATTCGCTTGTCTAATACGGGTTTTTCTCATAGATTTTTTTTGTCGAGTCACATTTTGGAAATTAAAAAAAAACATTTTTTTTCCCATGATTTTGTGATATACGGCCGAATTTCGGTTTGTTCTCCTCTAATGGGTCGCATTTTACGATTCTCGATTCTCGTGAAATTTTGAGAGTAGGTTCGATACCTAATATAGTTTTTGGAATTTTCAAAAAAAGACACGAGGTCTACAGCTCACAGAGCCACTAGTAGTAAGTACCTCTTAGGTACAGGTTTAATAAAGCTTTTTTATACGGATTCCCATTATTCGTCCACAATTCAGTCATCTTTATCATAGCATGACTATAATAGTGTGTATGTGTAAACATACACAGAATAACCTTGAATTTTGAGGAGTGCTTGCCCCGGGGTGCTCCCTAGAGCCCAATTCGGGCTGCGTGCTTCTTCCGCGTGAATTATTTAATATGTTTATGGGAATGTCTTAACTCCCACAATAAGGCTCAAAGCCCACGTCGTTACCGTCTGGTTTACTGACACTTTACTGACGGGTTCAGAGCGCTTAGTTACATGTGGCTTGTAATGTCTATTATCATAGGTACTAACTGCCCGCCCTAATGGCTTCGTACGGGTGTACTGTTGCGGAAAATAAGACCCAGAACTCCCATTTTCGGTACAACCACGTAATTCCCGTACAGTATACCTACAGTACCCGCAACGTATTTTTAACTTTTAACGTACTGTACGTTTTTTGTTGATATCTTATTTTTTTAGTGCTAGATTAAAGAAAACTGTTATTCCCGGAATTACCCCATGACACCTTAGTGTTTTATGGCTTCGATCTTCTGTAAGGTGGAGGTGATGTACCTACACATCCGCTGTTTCATATTAGTATACTAACAAGTTATAAAATCATTTGAATTCGGACTTTGGGAAACATTAAATAGTACCTAACCCTTCTAATACTTGAAATGAAACTAACCTCTCGTCAGATTCAGGGGTGCGGTGATATTAAATGATTCAGTAGGTCGTCTGGTTACGGACATAAATTAGTTTCGCACATGCGTGGGGCGCGGGTAGTGGAGACAACGGCAGATCAACCTTTTTTAACGCTGAGCATATTTCGCGGGTCTATGGGACGGTTTTCTACAAACGCCAACACAGTAAACGGACCATTCTTGGCCCTTATAACGATGCGTATAAAGTGCACGAATGGTCAATTAACTGTGTTGGCAATGGTATGTAACTAATTGGGCCATTTACCGATTTGCCTTCTTACCGATTAGGCGAGGCAAAGAAAGAGACCTTTTCTGAAAGCGAGTGTGAGTTTCGTCTCATTTTCTTTTGCGCGGAAGATAGATACATTGAAGATAAATACACTCAAGAGCAAAAATAATGGATACACTTTGTTTTGGATTTCCATAGAAAGTGTACCCATTATTTTTGCTCTTCAATGTAAAAAGAAGACTAGATAAAAGTTACAACCTGGAAGACTGAGCATACCCAGCATCGTAAACAAATATTCCTGTTAATGATACATACCTAGTGAGATCGACTTTTCGCGCTCCTATAGATATCAAAAAGTCTCTCTCTAGCAAAAATTAAAATTAAGTTTAGAAACATTTAAAAATAAGTTCTGACTATTTGTATGGCTTTGGCCCAACACGATGCATGAGCACACACATTGCATGCATGCATGCATTTTTACAGTATGAACTGTAAAAATTTGAAGACTGTAGCTGTAAATCTTTGTGACAGACGACGGATGGAGGGACGGACGGACAAACGGACGGACGCGTGAGTGACAGCAATAGGGTTCCGTTTGGAGCCGTCGGGTACGGAACCCTAAAAATCGCAACAAAATCCCTTCGAGATTCCGTTCACAAACAAATAAGAATACCTACCTATGTGTATATAAATTCGTGTTGAATTCGTGATGTTAATAAATGAATCGCCTACTGCAACCAACACCCCTGTGATAAATATATGTGTTTGGGCTAAGTTCACGCAGTGGTGAGGGCGAATAATTCACTTAGCCAACAGGTGACTCGCGGCCATTTTAGAGGGATCGACGGGCCACGTTCAATTACGGTAAGTTGATGCCCGTTATTTATGAGGGGTTACGGGTGGTTAGAGCCTGGTATTCGTCTCAATATGTTTCCTTTGCTAGTACGTTAGAAGAAATAAAATGTCTTGCCTGCAGGGTTCCTAATTGTCTAATTGGGTCATTATTCGCGCGTTTCAAACGCCTCAGTTTCGTGGACACGTTTTTGACGAATTGGCTGTAGATTTTGGTGGTATTTCTGAGTTAGGTGGTAGATGTCCCGTACTTTTATCAGATAACTGAGAACGGCTTTGAAATCTTCATCCAAATTCTACTAAACCGCGCTTTAGGTTTGTGGTGGAACATTTATAACGTTGGATATAAGCTTTGGTCAAATTGGCTAAAAAGTGTTGTAGGTATCCTATTCATAATATATGTAGGTACATAACGACATAATAACCGACTCAACCATATTAATTTTTACGGTGACATCGACCTCAACAGACTAGCGTGGCGCAAATTAGGGGACTAAAGTGTTTATAGAGCAGGAACAGAATTGGAAAAGGCGTTTCTAAACAATGCAAGCGGCAAATCATGTAACAGTTTGGGTGACAACGTTAGCCGAGGGTTTGGACTCTGCAGAATACCTACGGATCTGTCTGTCGCCATCTCGAAATTTGAGCCGGAAGTACGGTATACCGGAAAAGGTGCAGCCCATACAAAAAAAATCGTAGTACATTTAGTAAATTGTTGCTCTGGTACTCTAAAAGAGGTCCGATTGATATGGTTTTTTGGTATGTTGTGAAGGACAATATTAGCCATGGTAACCTAAAAATTTCGGCCCTCCAGCTCCATAACTTTGGCCGCCATCTTGGAAATAGTGTCACTTTTTTTCAGTTCTTTGCTTTTACTGTCGTCAAAGTTCATTCCAGTGCTAAACATAGGTCTGCAATATTGTAGAATACAAAATTTGCTAAAACTTTTGGGTACAAAGATTTTTTTCCATGACCCCTAGGGACAAAGATATGGCAGGATATATCATTAAAAAATGCCACTTTTTTCTAGTTTTCCGTTCATGTTTACATTTTAAGTGCATTTTAGCGCTAACTATAGTTCGGCAATATTGTAGGTCACGAAATTTGCTACAACTATTGTATTGAAATATTTTTTCCACGACCATTAGGAAAGAAGATATGAAGTCATCTATGGAGTAGCACCGTCGAAATTAGCTACTTTTGCAGTTTTCTTCTCATATTTAGGTTTGAGTGCAGTTAATTGCAATCCTTAGGGGATCTATGATGGTCGAGTGATAGCGGGATAGACGACAAGTTAAAGCATCTGTCACTTTCCGATCTATACCACTTCAATCCCTCAAAAGACAAAATCGTCTGTTTCCACGATACCTAGTAAGATCGTAGGTACTTTGAATTTGCATATAATTTTGTCTTCTGTAATATTACAGACCTAGAACTTGAGCTAAAATACACTAAAACGCAAATATGGGAAGAAAACTGGAAAAAGAAGCAAATATCGACGGTTGTACTCCATAGATGACTTCGTATCTTCTTTCCTGATGATCGTGGAAAAAATATTTCATTAGAAGAGTTGTAGCACATTTTGTGATCTACAATATTGCAAAACTATACTTAGCGCTAAAATGCACTTAAAACGCAAATATGGGAGGAATACTAAAAAAAAATTGCAGTTTTAAAGATATCTCCTGTCATACCTTCGTCCTTAGGGGTCATACAAAAAATCTTTGTAGCCAAAAGTTTTAGCAAATTTTGTCTTCTACAATATTGCCGAACCATGTTTAGCACTAAAATGAACTTTAGCGACAGTACAAGGAAAACACTGAAAAAGTGACAGATTTTCCAAGATGGCGGAGAAAGATATGGAGCTGGAGGGTCGAAAATTTCGGGATACAATGACAAATATTGTCCTTTACGGCATATCAAAAACCTATAACAATCGGACCATAGTTAGGGTACCGAAACCACGATTTACCAAATGTACAACGAAAAAATTTGTATGGGCTGCACATTATCCGGTATAACATACTTCCGGCTCAAATTTGGGGATGGAGACAGGCAGAACCGTATTCTGCAGGGTCTAAGCCCTCTGATAACGTTGTCACCCCAACTGTTACATGACTTGCTTCTTGTATGCTACTTCTTCAAAAATGGGCCTACTCTATTATATACACTTTAATTTTTAAATTACCAAATGTCTGAATGCTTTTTAGCCCCAGATAGGGACACATAATGTTATACGATTTTAGAAAGTTTATGTTTGAAACTTTCTTGCCGTGCCTAGAATAAAACTATCACTCGTAGGCAGTCTTCACGAAAATACGTTTTCAAAGGTTTCAAAAATATCTAACGTTCCTAAGAATGCCGAAATAGAAGAGCTGGTAGCCGAACCGCACATTATAAGTGAAACAAAAGCGCATCGTCTTCGCTGGCTTGGTCACCTTGAGAGGATGGGAGAATATCGACAGGCGAAGAGAGCATACTTCGGCCGACCGACCGAACGAGGTCCTGTGGGTTGCCCTTAGTATCGCTGGAAGGATTTGGTAGAAGAGGACCTGCGTGAGCTCGGAGCTGATGCAAGCTGGCGAGAAATTGCACAGAATCGAGCAAAGTGGCGTGCTCAAGGCCAAGACTCACTTTGGATTTTCGTGCCAGCCCAGTTAGTTGAGCAACCTTATCCCCTTAACAATAAAGTCGAGTCCACCGTCCATGCACGTATTTTCCTACTCGACTATACACTCCTCTACAAATAGGGCTGTCAGATATTTTTGAGCGCCTCCTGTCGGAGTACACGTGACACGACGAGTGACAATAAAATGTGACGACCCTATCTGAACGAAAGGGCCCGTACCTACTGTATGCGGTAGAAAGAGGTGCCATAATTCGAGTTTGTAATTTATTTACACGGATCACCTACATTTAAGTACTTTAATTTATTATGTGTTTTAGTATTAGAGGACTGAGCGTGGGTTGAGTGGGTACTGTGAATAGAATAAGTAGCAACCGTTCCATACAAAACCGATACACGGAAAAGCTCTTTACATTCCCAAATCGAAGGTATTTGCATAAAATATCTGTCTCAAAGCGAATTCGATGTAAGGCTCTTGAGGTGAGGATGATCCAAATAGATCAGTAGGATATTTGTTGAGCGTGCTGTCAATATTAGAAGTAGCTATGCATGAGAGGTCAAAAGCCCTTATTTTCTTGTCGAACCCCTTTATTCACCGAGTGAGCGAAGCGAACTATGGTCTCCTTTTCAGCTTGAGTAAAAATGCTTTTGTATCTATGTCCGGCGAGTGGATTTCACAGGATATGGCGTTTTGGTTTAGTTTGTGTAGGTATCAGTGGCGGAGCGTCCATACAACTCGATTCCCACCGGCTTGCCTAATTTTCAGCCAGTGCAGTTCTTTTACTACGGCTCATGAAGAATAAGAAAGGCAATTTTTTTCCGGCTTCCCTAAGAATAATTTTGACGCGCCGCCACTGGTAGGTATACACAAATGGACTCCCATATATATTATTGATCACAAGATCACAAAAAACTATGGAATAATATACTCGTATTATTGATCACAAGTATTTATTAATTAAAAATCCTAGATTTTACCTGCTGGTCTATTACGTAACGTTTTGTACGTTCGTTGGGTAGTAGGTATTAGGCATGCAAATAGACGTTAAGAAGAAGAAGAAGAAGAAATACATTTATTTGGTGTAAATAAAGAAATACAATAACAAAATAGTAGGTACTGCACAAAGTGGGTATACAGCAAAAAGGTACGTTAGGTACGAAAACTACGATTAGAGCTTGTAAAAATGTCGTAACAATATGATGGTAGGTAACAAGTGCTACATCTGTATGTGCAATAAAGAGAAATAAAACAGACACTAGAAAAGTCAGCGTTTCTTCGCGCTAAGGACACCAATAAATTTGGTTGAAATAAAGTTTCCCAGCCATAACAATGATGTCCTAACGTAACCGGCGGAATAAAGGCAAAATAAACAAAATAAGGGCCTAATACGAGCCTTTTGAGATTTACGACGGACGAAGGGGAACATTAGTGGAATTGAGCGTCGACGAGGGCACGTAATTGTGAGTAACGTGGGCACGATGAGGTAACGATGCTACACATGCGGTATAGCAAAAACCAGCCAAGTGCGAATCAGACATTTATCGCTCCGAACCAATCGTAAAATTAAGTTGGTTTGTTTTCGTGCCCCCCTTTAGCTGTATGGGAACCCCTCTTAAAACATTTAAAAATAAGTTTTGACTATATGTATGGCTTTGGGCCACCAAGATGCAAAAAAAAGAAAGTAGCTACAACCGTTTGGCTGTAAAACCTGTGTGACAGACGGATGCGTGAGTGACAGCAATAGGGTTCCGTTTGGACGCTTCGGGTACGGAACCCTAAAAAGAGTAGAAGACGGTGGCTATACGTTGAGCGACACAGTAATATGTAGGATTAGGGCCTCATTACTGGCTAGCATGCATCAAGCCGCGGCTTTCCCGAGGGCTTTGTTTTGTTTTATTTAAGTGTTATGTTGTGGCTATTCCCCGGCTTCTTATCCCTCGTGTCACTGCGACCATTTCTGATCTATTGTCATCCGGGCACATGATGTGCTTGCCCAGCAATGAGCTACGGCTGCGCATTAGGCTAGGGCATTCGGTTAGGATGTGTACAGGCCTCTCCTCCGCTTCAAAGCAGAGTCTGCCCCGCCTTGTGTCACTCAAACCTAACGTATGCATGTGCTTGTTTAGGCAACAATGCCCTGTAAGCACCCGTACCAGTAGGTATGCGTAGGTGGTTCCTAGGTTCTTTGCAAACAAGGCATCCGATGACGGCTTTTTGCTAAAGGCCTTGATTAGTGCCTTGGAATGGTTCAGACCTGGGATCGCTCTCCAGGCCTGAATGGTTTTATAGTAACAGTAGGTCTTTAGGCTGAGCTTGGTCAACTTCTGGGGATGGCGCAGAACGGTTCTGGTCCGCAGAGCGCCCCCTTCGGCCCCGCTCGTGCTAGCTCGTCGGCTTCTCCCGAGGGCTTACACTATGGGGGTTTTCAAGGATTGTAACGTTTTAAAGGTTCTGCAACGCACATAACAGTGCCCTGGAATTGCAGGCCTCCATAGGTTATGGTAACCGATGACTGTCAGGTGGACTGTAGACTTATTTACCACTGAAAGTGGTAAAAATAATCTATGGAAAATGGAGCCGCAAAAAGAACAAACTGTACTTACTGGCGAATCATCATAATGGTTGAAAAATTCACATTTCAAATGAGTATTTAAATAGATTGATAACGAAAATGATAGAAAATTTGTTCGAAGTGTTATTCAGTGGACAAAATTAGTCGTCTTAGACCTACCATGTATGTTGTGTTGTATCTATCTAGACAGGCGAAATAATTTGGTCACATGTTCTCTTCAGCATTGAATTTACTAGTTCCGAAATTCCGAATAAGCTTTGTTTCCTACCCGTATCATGTCGTCGCACAAACGGCAGGGAGGGCCGACATTGACAAGTGTGCAGGACCAACAAGTTTGTTGGTAGATTTACTATGAATTTATGCGGAAAATTGGCTTTCAATATCGATTCGGTTCGGCCTTGAACTTGTGAGCACCCAAAAATTGTAGGCTAGTGTACCTTACCATCATTGCCAGGAGAACCGATAGATGTGGGGCCAGCGAGATCTCAATAGGCGACCACGTTGGCAGGAGAGAAGGGAGGCTCTTAGGCTTGTCATGACGAACATCGAAATCCGAAATTCGTATCGTGCCGTCCCCTTCACTCTCGTGTATACATTGTAAGAATGAAAGGGACGGCACTATACGAAGTTCGCATTTCGATGTTCGAAGTACAGGCCCAACGCTAAATAACATTATTAAAGCCTTCGGTAACGTGTACGCGACATTAAACCGATTGCTCTGTAACATTACCGGCTTCGTAATAGGCCCCCTAGGGAACTCGCTCGAAATAATGAGAAAAGAAAATGTCGAGCTCAATATGCACTCCAACCTAACTACCTACTTAAGTGCACTAAATTATAGCAAGTTTAAGTTTATTAAGTTTTATATCGGAAATTCGTGTATTGGAGACGGATGAAAGTATTTTAAAGTTTCTTTAGTGAGAAAAACGCTCCCTTCGGTCTGTCTGCCATATTCTCTTAGTTCGCAAATCGCTTTATTCAGTGAGGCTAATTTATGAAAAAGGTTCGAATCGAATGCGGTACAATCACTAACAAAGTAGTGCGTTGTGTATATGTTGTAATGTATAGTTTGCTGCAGATAAACGTAACCACCCCTACAATCTACATTGAAGTTTGTATGCAGGGGGTCAGGCTTCTCTACCACTGTACGATTTTACGATTCTCACCAAACGGCTAGAGTCACTTAACAGTATCTATCAGTACACAGTACACACACATCTAGAAATATCAGTAAAGTGGCCAGACAGAAACTAGTACTGCAAGATCAGGAGATAGCCAGTAATTTTAATTTTTTTAAATTTAAATAAATAAATAAAAAAATAAAAAAATATTTCGCTTGTAAACATATGGCATGACATTATTTGCTTATTTTATAAAATTACCATGAATTGCCCGCCTCAAATATCACTTGGCTCACTGAATATCCCCCGAGGGACAGGCACGAATTGATGCGAAAACAAAATGTCGAGCTCACGCCACGCTACTAACCTTACCTACCTAACCCCGTTCGTGGTAACATATTCATAATTCATATTCAAACAGACTTCTTGGACTATGCAAAGCCTTAGTCCTTGTTTTTTTTCATTCGTACATTTTAGGGCGTAGGTATTTGGCCGCTCAAATAATCGGTTACTTTCGTATATACCTATATAGGTATAAACTATACTACCAATCTATTTCATATGAATCGGTAAATACTCTTTAAGAGACCTCACTGTTCCGTACGATTTGTCAACTATTTTCCCTCCTACAAAATCTTGACTGACAATTAAGAACACAATAAAAAAAAGAATTAGCCGGAATGCATACATAAACATTTGATATAATTGGGCTTGAAACATTACTTCTCTGATATAATAGACCCCGCGAACGACACGCGAATTAATGATATACAAAATGTCGTCGGCAATTTCATGCGCGCTTACCTTTTGCAAATTGATATTGTTATAAGGTGAATTTATATATGAGTATGAAAGCCCTACGTATTGTACAATTTTAGAGAAATTTATTATTTTTGACGTTCAGAGATGAACAAATACACCACGCTGTGAATTTTACAGCTGAATCAGCGATTTAAATACCGCCGTACATTTCGCGAGATAGAACAGTTTATATAATAGTAATTATGATAGGTAATTGAGTGACTTTTTATATATTAAGAGGAGGGGTAGGGCAAGCTCTCTCCATACAAACTTTGTGCAGGATTTACTTGGTTTGTGTTTGCATTAAAGTTATGATTTTTGGTCAGTGTGCTTATTTTTCTGATAGCTATTTCGTGATGTAATTTTTTTTTATTAAATATTTTTTAAAATTTTTATATTTTGATTTTTTTTGAAATATATAAAAAATTCACATCACGATCTTCGCATAGATATCTAATATTTACAAAAAAAAAATTCTATTTGTTAGTGCCAAAACCGACGAATAAAACATGCACAAAGTTTGTATGGGGAAGGCCTTGCCCTACCCTGCGCCTTAAAAATGATTGGGCAAAATCCTACTTATAATTAAGGTAAACATCCCAGTGCTAGACACCTTAATTTCCAGTAGATATTGGGACCGTGCGCGACGACAGCGCCACGGACAGGTGGCCATTATGGACACTTTGTCATAGCTGTCAAGCGAGAAATTAGTAAATATTGTGAAAAAAATTAATGAAATCTTGTGTTATTTTACTATATTAGACAATATTGGACGATGGTAGTCTGTAACATTATTGCCAATAACATTAAAATTGTTGTTTTCAGGTTAGGTGACTTACTTTTTTTTCTTACGGCAATTATCCACTTATTTCTTTGGTCTCGTTTCCACCACGGTCTTGAAAACTGGTAAAATTTACAGTCGCTATTCTGTGGTGTTTTTACAATTCACAATAACACATTTTACTAGAGCCATATTAAATTTATCTTTACTGCAATATGGATTTGACAGCTCAAGTCAATAGACCGCGGGCCAACGACAGGTCACGATTACCAATCTCCTCTCGCATGAAAACTACATAGAGTGGTTAAGAAAGATGAATAAAAATTACTGTGGACGTCTGCCACGATTCCGTTGGTGGGTTGAGAAGCAGCAGCCTCCCAAAGACGTAAAAAAAAAATATAATTCAGTCATTTCCTCTCGACTGAAACTAGGTTTAAATGATACTTAGTTAAGAAAATACCTTAACGAAAAAAAATCGTCTGCCACTTGTAGGGCGGTGGAATACCCGTCTGCCAAGCACGTGAACATGTAAAAAAATAATTAAATTCAGTCATTTCCTCTCGCATGAAATTTTGTCAGATGATAGTTTATGGCCTATTATGAAGAAATAAATTCGTCTGCCACTTGTATCGCGGTGGAAAACCCGTCTGCCAAGGGCCTAAACATTGTATGGGATGAAAAGAAAAAAACAATGTACATCGGCGTGTGGGGTATCTATGGATAGGTCTTTAAAAATGATATAGGGGTTTCTAAAAAACTTTTCCATTTAATTCAACCGTTGGTGAAATATTCGCCGTGAAAGTCGTAAAAAGTTCATCCCCCTCTTTAATTTCTAAACTGTGAGATCAAAAATTCTGAAAAAATTGGGAGGGTGTAAATAAATAAAGACTCAAAAATATTCGGTTTGAATAAACTACGTCAAACGGTTTTAGAATAAACGCTGAAAAACTGTCTTGTTCAAACAAAACGACTTAAGCGACGTGAGTTTCCCATACAGATACGACCATTTTTGCTACGATTTATTGAATAGTGGTTTAAAATGTGAACTAGTACGTGTCGGTACGGAAACCTTCATTGTGTGTAATCCCAGACGCACTCTAGGACTGCTTGAAAGTTATTCGACATGCCTCAGGTCGTGTCTTCATAGGAAACTCACGTCACTTAAGTCGTTTTGTTTGGGCAAGACAGTTTTTCAGCGTTTATTCAAAAACCGTTTGACGTAATTTATTCAAACCGAATATTTTAAACCGATATCCAATAAATTGTAGCAAAAAAGGTCGTATCTTTATGGGAAACACACGTCGCTTAACGCGTTTAGTTTGGACAAGACAGTTTTTCAGCGTTTATTCAAAAACCGTTTGACGTAATTTATTCGAACCGAATATTTTTGAAAGTCTTTATTTATTTACACCCTCCCAATTTTTTTCAGAATTTTTGACCTCGCAGTTTCAAAATTAAAGAGGGGCGATGCACTTTTTACGACTTTCACAGCGAATATCTCACCAACGGTTGATTAAAATGGAAAAGTTTTTTAAAAACCCCTATATCATTTTCAAATATCTATCCATAGATACCCCAAACGCCGATGTGCATTGTTTTTTCCTTTTCACCCCATACAATGTTTAGGCCCTTGGCAGACGGGTTTTCCACCGCGATACAAGTGGCAGACGAATTTATTTCTTCATAATAGTTCATAAACTATCATCTGACAAAATTTCATGCGAGAGGAAATGACTGAATTTTTTTTTTTACATGTTCACGTGCTTGGCAGACGGGTATTCCACCGCCCTACACGCCCTTTCTTAACTATCATTTAAACCTAGTTTCAGTCGAGAGGAAATGACTGAATTTAATTATTTTTTTTACGTCTTTGGGAGGCTGCTGCTCCTCAACCCACCAACGGAATCGTGGCAGACGTCCACAGCAATTTTTTATTCATCTTTCTTAATCACTGTACAAGTTTTCGTGCGAGAGGAAATGACTGACGATTTTAACCTTCTGGCCCGCGGTCTACAACAACGAAATGTAAATTTTAGCCGTAGTGAGCGCTGTGATCGTTTAGGCTACCCCCTCCACCCGCTTTGCACCCTGCCAATTGATCAGCTCAGTCACTATGACATAAGATTGAAAGTGCCATATATTGGCTCAGCGTAGATCACTGGGACATTATACTATTTAACTTACATATTTATTGACTTAAAACAATTGCAAAATTAATGAATTTACCGCCATAAAGTAATTTTTAAGAGAATACAAACTGAAATCCTCCTAATTAATATATACCGCTGGAAATAATCTTGTTCTGTAACTTCGTGTAATTGCTGAAGTTGAGCCCCGGGCAGTCGGGGCTTTGTTTTTGCAAACCCACTCAACGGGGGTCTATGCTGGAAACGTATTACATTTGCACTTGATTTGTATTTACACTTACCGTCGAAAAAATTGACTTTTATGAAAATATATGCAAACATTAGGGCGCGGACATATAGAACGTCCGTTTTTACAGGATCCGTTTTAACGATCCTTAGATCGTGTTGCATCAACTATGACTGTCATCCCATAGAATTTTTCCATACTATCAGATTTTAACGAACACTGTTTACGATTACAAACAGTTTGGTGCAACCCTATTATATATATATTTTTTTAAACCATAATTGCTAGAGTTTGCTCTAAGTAGTTTTTAGGGTTCCATACTCAAAGGGTAAAATGGGACCCTATTACTAAGACTCCGCCGTCCGTCCGCCCGTCCGTTTGTCACCAGGCTGTATCTCATGAATCGTGATAGTAAGACAGTTGAAATTTTCACAGATGATTTATTTCTGTTGCCGCTATAACAACAAATACTAAAAAACAGAATAAAATAAATGTTTAAGGGGGCTCCCATATACAACAGACATGATTTTTTTGCCGTTTTTATAGATAATGGTACGGAACCCTTCGTACGCCAGTGCGACTCACACTTGGCCGGTTTTTTTATTTATTCCACTGTCTAACTTTTTTCGCGATGCAATTGTTTTATTTTATTTCGAATGGTGCCATAAAAAAGTTGACGAGAGCTAAATTCAACGCATCCCAAAACTCTTAATAACCCAAAATATGTAGTAACCAACACTCGAAAACCTCATTTCGAGTCCCCCAGTTTACTATGCATATGGAGTACCGCGCTGCTACTCAAAACTTTATGCGTCCGTCCATATTGAGCTCAGGCACAGAATAAGTAATAGTACAAGTACAGAAGTTTCTCTGCTAACAAATTCCCCGTTTAGGTATGCCAAACGTGCCTAAACGTGGTCATCTCTTTCTATCGCACGCAACGCGCTCTTTCGAGGCCCCGCCCTCAGCGCTAGGGTTACCACCAGCGAGAACCTATTTTAATATATGTACTTTATTATTAGTAGTGTTGTTTACAATACAATTACGAATAGTACTTTTAAGGTTCCGTAGCCAAAATGGTGAAAACGGAACCCGTCCGTCCGTCTTTTCGTCTGTATGTGACAGCCGATGTACTCGGAGACTATAAGCACTACAAATACAATTAAAACATTTGGCAGGAAGGTGTGTTCTACTCGTATGAACCGCTACGTAAAAGTGATGTGAAATGACGAAAAAATATTAAAGTAGGGGGAGGGGGCACTCCATACATGTAACCAGGGGATACAAAGTTTTATATAATTTTTAAAGGCATCACTTTAAAAAATAAAAGAGGTTTCTTAGAACCAACGTTTTCATTTTCGTTTTCTTTTATGTCAACCGTTGGTGAATACCAAACTCAATGACCGTTCTTACGTCTACGTTCTTATTATTATTGGTGCAACCTGCTGCAATACAATAATGCTGTGGTTTTGACATTATTATTTAACACGAAACTACACGAAAATAATTATTTTTTATGATCGTACAAGCGCGTGCGCGTGCGATCCGTAACGCTGCTCCGCAGCCATTGAATAGTCCAGAATAGTCACACAATGTGTGAGCCGGCGGCCGCATGTACTTTGCGCGGCGCGATGACGTCACGGTAGTAAGCCCCTCCTGGCTCAGGTTTAGCCCGACCCAATTTAAAAGTCCTGATTTCTACCTGAGGGTCTATCTGACACATGCAAATGGCATTCCGCTGTACAAAAATTTGTGTTTTAACGATAAAGCCGCCTATTGTCTCCCTCTGTTTATGTTTCATTTGATTGGTTTTTCCTTGGTGAACAATAAAGAATATTTGTATCTTTTGTTTGCGTTTTCCACAAACGCCGAAATAACGTGTCAGACAGAACATGCAATGTCGCGTTCTAATGCAAAATGCCAGTGTTTGATAATCCCCTGAGACAGAGTGGTCCTAGTTTATGTATACGCGAATCTAGCACGTAAGCTTCTAGTAAAAAGGGATACAATTGTATAAAACGGTGTTAACGGTGTTGTCTAGCATTATGTATATAAAGGCTTTGTGTACATTTATGCTTGAGTTACCACAGCGTTTAGTTTAAAATAACCTGTTCGGAGATAGCCTACCTTTTTACGTTGAATCACGAATAATTCTAACCAGAATTTAGCTATGAAATAGTAGTAAGTATTACTATGGTGCACCATTGGAAAAAATAATATCATAATACATTATACATACATAAATATATAACAAGTTTTACTTAAAATAGTACTTATTTTAAACCGATCTGTTTTAGAGAACCTTTTTAGTTGAGTAAACTTCATAATTCATATCAATAAGAACTCTAGCTTTAAATTAATGATGGAGTAGGAGTGTGTCAACTGTGTTAGTCAAGTCAGTAAAGATGTTTACTGTGCCCCTACTGCATACGTACCTACCGCCCGTTTTGGCGTATACCGACAAGTAAGGAAATCTGAGCGAGAACAGTAAGCTCTGGTTAAACTAAGGCGCCTTCCTGATTTATCGGTGCGGAGGCGGTAAGATATGAGAAAACTGTCAAATGTCAGTGCTACTGTTAGTCGACTCTGAACCGCTACGTTGCGCCCCTACGTTTAAATGAGTGCTTTCTGACTGGCGCGGGATGCGCGGTAGCAGGGCGATGCGAAAGCAGTACTGCTCCGCTTCTTCGCATAATATAATATAACTACTGCACAAATGTAATACTGACAGTAGTCTGTCATGTAAGAATCTTTACGACGTCAGTAAGTTTACATCAAAGAAGATAATGTCACATATCGATCCCGCCCCGCCAAGAAAGGAAGTCGCCTAAGAAGTACCGAATTAAAATTTCGTCCGCCGAACGCGGAAGTGGCTTAAAATGGAACAGGTTTAAACCCGACTTAAAATATAAAACTTTAATGCAGTTTCCGAGAAAAGAGCTCAACTGGATTGGATATAAATGGCAAATACCTACGGCGTTCTGTTCACGGCAAACAGTACAAGATTGACGATTAGCGAGGGGTTAAGGCTTAATATAGACTTACGTTGCACCCAGGATGTAGAATTTTGGAGTTGTGTAGGTAGGAAAATCGATTATCTTCCAAAAACACACACAATAAATCTTCTACGCCACCTTTTGCAACATATATAGCCCTTGGCGTTGAACCTCTACTGGTTGGCGTAAAAGTACTGCCATAGTAAAATGTATGGCGCGTTCATTTGTGTCTTGCCAATTCTAGCATAGAACATGTATAGGATAGTACTTTAATAGATAAAAAAAACAGAGATAGACGGAGAGACGGATTGTTCTAAGTCTACAGATTTTACTTAACAAATTCTCAATCCTTCAGATACCCATATCTATATACTTGTAAGTACCTATTACCATTGTTTCAAATTCCCGATTTGATAGATGCACAATTGCACGTATCTAAAGAAATATTAGAAGTCTCTATAAGAACAATTTCTATAGATCTACCCAATCTTAAACTGAACTACAGTGAGTTCCGGCTCACATCTGACACATACCTATAAGCACAATACAGAGACACTTCCTCTCATCTACGAGAGACCTGTGCCCACTTGCCCAGCAGTGGGACGTATTTTTTTTATACCACGTCGGTGGCAAACAAGCGTGCAGTATATAGGCTGATGATGATGACACAGAAACTCACACATAGAAACAATGTCTTCTATCAGAGGGCATTCATTTAAAAATTTGTTTTAGGGTCAGCAGTAATGGTCGCTACGCGGGCGAGATGTTCAAAATGATCTTCACACGCTCTTATTCCCTTATAATAAAGATGTGTAAAGATCATTTTGAGCACCTCGCCCGCGTAGCAACCAGTGCTGCTGACTGTACTTTACCTTTGCATATTCCCATTTGTATAGCGATCTTCGTTTTTCATTTTGCGTTGGTCACTCTTGTAGGAATAAATAAAGTCGAGAAGAAGCTAACAGTTTCATTATTTCATCTAGTCTGTCCCCAAAATATCCTCTACGACAACTTATTCAGTTGTTTCGACGACCGCTTTAGCTTAGTTAGTAGTGACCCTGCCTGCGAAGCTGGAGGTCCCGGGTTCGATTCCCGGCCGGGGCATTTATTTGTGTGATGACGAATATTTGTTCTTGGGTCTTGGATGTCTTCTATGTATTTAAGTATTTATTTATCTATATAAGTATGTATATCGTCGCTTAGTACCCATAGTACAAGCTTTGCTTAGTTTGGGACTAGGTTGATTTGTGTAAGATTGTCCACAAATATTTATTTATTTGTTACTTCCATCTTTTCTCAGAAAATGCAAGACCAAAATTTAAATGTCATTTGGAAAATTCTGTCTTTACCGAATGATCGACTTTTATCGTAAAAACACCGTTCCCAGCAATGACACGAATACTTTCAAACTTTCCTATTGGAATATTCGGAATGCCGATTACACCGATCCAAGTTTGACAGATTCTTCAGGAAACTAATTCTGTGAATGCTTTTAATTTTTAACGACAAGGTTTGGTGGAAGTTTCAAGTTTTAAGGACATAGAGTCCAAGTTTAGGATTTTTGGTTGGAGGCAGAATAATGATTATTCAAGATGGGAAAGTGACTTTGATTAAGCGGCGGAAAACTTTTTCAGTCTAAATTCGCAGATTATATGAATTTATGATTAGATTGTATGAATTGATTATCTTTTTATTAGTCTCTCAAATTTCAATAATGTTTATTCTTGATGTTTCTATCATAGGCCGATTTAGGGTCTATGGTTTTGTTTAAATTTTCTGTTCACGGCGATATATCGATTGAAAGAGACACCCTTTGTTTTTCGCTCACGACAAAACGGGATGCAACTCTCTCCGAGAATGGCTTTTTAGACAAATCTCGTTAAATATCTGACTGTGTGCAGGTTTATTAAATTTCCTCTTGTCAGTACCTAGATGAGGTAAAATACCATCATATTAACTTAATCGTGTCTTTTAATAATGCGTTGTTTTAGTAGGCTGAGGAAAAAAAGGAAAATATAGACTCGACTTTGGATTTATTTTCTATCGAGAAAAATTTAAGCAATCATGTTTCGCTATTGTCAGTACCACAATCATATAGTCAAGAATCATATATATGAAAATCGGCCCCTACTGTTTGCTAGTGTGGGCAGGACAGCGTTTCAAATTCTCCAAATTTCTCAGTGTAGCGCCTTAAGAATAAAACAACACACGAGTTCACAATATTAGTTCCTATTGGCCGAAAATACGTCGGGAGTCGGGACCGCTGTCAATGTTGTGTGTAATTCTAACATTCTGGAAAAGGGAGACAACTTTGTTTTTATTTGTATAGGAGTAGTGTCACTATTTTATTCATATTACAAAGTCTTCTCACTGAGAAAATGGTTGTCGTTCACCAACCATAACCCCAAAAATAGCGTCTGTAACTAGAAAAATCTGTTTCACCGACACTATATCGCGATAAAAATGCAATGCCAACCCGAGAATTTACCACATTTTTCTAGAGTCAAAGGAAATTTAGTTCCTCGAGTCCACTACGCACACGCTTCGTGAACACTGAAGAACGATGTAATGAAACCAGCAAGGAATGGCTTTTCCGCCATTTCTGTAGCTGAGTCGGTTTATGACACTTTCTTTCATAACTGCCGCCTTCGTGTATTTCTAGGAACGAACATAAACGTGTACTTTTTGCGAATTTCAGCTCTTTTGTGTATGGAATACAGGTGTTAATGGTTGTACGTGTTGTTACTTGTTGCAAGAAATATCTTACAGACCATAAACTTTTGTGGAATGTGGGGTATCCGCTGACCTTTACGCGTGGCTGGGTTGTAAGTGTTTTTATAGAAAATAGAGGGAAAATAAACGCGATTATGTCATAACACATATGCTAAGACTTAGTTAAAATAAAATACTGATGCTGTAAATGTATACCTATGGATATCATAGTTTTTTCAATAGCCTCTATTTAGATTTCATATTGGCTCACATAAATTTCATTGTCCTATTTTCTGTTATTCTATCTACTTATTCGTATTAATAACATCACTCCTCATAAAATAAATAATCTCTTTTTGTTCATAAATTTCTATTACTACCAACGGAACTTATAACGGACTGTTTTCATACATTTTTGACGCGGAATAAGTCACGGCGCAAGCTAGTTATAATAAACTGTTAGTTTTAAAGTGCGTAGTTACGAGATTGAAATGTAAATTAAATGTTACGGTCCGTTTATGGCGAGCGTACTGGGTATACGTCAGGTATAAACGGAGCTTGCTAGTTTATGGCGCTGTTAACTGTACTGAGACTTCAGGTAGCACTTGTTGTGAACTAAGTGATTGAGCTGTGAACTGAATGAATCTGCGTTCTGTAGAACCCGGCGAACACTAGGCGCGAAGTGCGATAAAACATTTTTAATTTTTTTGCATACCTATATCTCTTAGACTAAGGATATTTTTGTTTTATATTGTAACCAAGTTAAAGAGCTTTAAAATCCCTAAAAGTCAGTTGCTGAACCATATTTTCAGGCCTACATTGATGGGATTCAGCCGATCAAAGTTATATATGGAGGCAAATTTACAAAAGTCGTCTCCTTCACGATTTTCGTCGAATTGGCTTATTTGAACTTAAAACTGGTATGGATATGTTCCTCTTTGTCTCCAGGATATGAATATACGGATTTTAGAAAATGGAGGGGGGCGGGGGGCAGCCATTGCTGTGACGTCATAAAGATGGCGGCGTTTTTTGTCCAAATCTCGGGTTCTATGTCATCAATCGGTACCTGTGGGGTCGTTTAAATGTTAAACGTAGGTACCTACTACAATTACTTAATGTAACCCATAATAAACTCAACTCAAACTCAAAATATTCTTTATTCAAATAGGCTTAGCAACAAGCACTTTTAAATCGTAAGTTTTATATTACATAGTTTGAATTGAATTATTCAGAGCAATTTATTGATGCAATTATAATTTAAAAAAAAAGTTGTATTGCTGTAATCTATATGTCAAACAGAATATAACAAAATTCACAAAAAGATCGTCAATAAGTAAAATAAAAACATATAAAAAATAGAATAATCTAGACAGTTTCTAGAATAAAATCTGAATACTAATTGATCTACAGGCGTACCTGTTATGTAGATAGAGATGTTCATGCGCGTCGCGCGGCGCAAAAGTTGTCAAATTACTTCATTAATTCCGATACAGCGTGAATGAAAGTTATTTTCAGCATAACAACAGTACTTAAACATCTATAATTAAAAGCTGGCCAGATGAAACAATCCGAGCGAATAACGCAAAAAGTTCAGCTCGAGCTTAAAAAGCTCTCCGTAGAGCATTTGCAGCTACTGCAGCGGAGCTTCGCAAGTTGTAAGGTTCGCTACACTTTAATTGCGTCCGTTTGTTAGGTAGCTCTTGCCCTCGACTTCGTCTGCGTAAAACTCGTTCATGGCGGTAGAATTTAATTGCATTTTTTTACACTAGGTCACGGGGGTGACACGCGAAGGAAAGCAAGCGCTGTGGGTAAGTATGTGTGCGTGCGCTGTCGATACACGCGTCAATTGTTTGCGCGAGTGTGTAGCGCGTGGCATGGGCGAATCGCGAGACGCGACGGTAACCCGATCGTAACCCGGCTTGTCATCCTGGCCTGTCAGGGACGAGGTAACTGACCTTGGTGCGGGGGGTTCGTGTCCGTTCTGTATGTAATACTATTATACTATTCTGTGACTAGGTGGAACAGAACGAGGGACTTTCCTGACATTAGGTTGTCACGTATGTTGGTGTGGAGATAAATTGAGTCCCGGGGTAGGGCATAGGATACTCTTTATCCCGTTAAACAAGCCATAAGGGGCGGAAGAGCGATGACTAGGTAAGCGCACAGAACGAGGGACTTTCTTAAAATTAGGTTGTCATGTAAATGAAGTACAATCGAATTGTAATCATTAGAAGCTTGTGTCAAAAAGGAAAAAATATCTTCTAAAACAGGGTTGAAATGAAACATGGTGTTTTTTTTTATTAATAATGGGATTGCTCTTGGCCAGCATCTAGCCAGGGGGCAAAGTGTTTTTTAATATATTATGTATTATTTAATATATAAATCTATTCGAAAAATTAGGCATTCTATTTTTTTAAACAGACTGTGGCGCAATAAAGCGATAGGAGTGCGCGGTTGCTGAGTGGCCTGGACAAAATCTAGGGGAAACCGCCGACACGACCACGCGGGTGGTTTAAACACTGGAATACTCTAACTGTTTGCGCTCCAGTGAGATTGGTTGAGCGGCTTCAACCGCAACTGAGGTGTGAGTGGAATCGAGCTACTATAAGTTTTGTCGCTGGCTCACTAGGCTGAGAAGAGTCCAGCAAGAAACTCAGCCAGGTGCGACCAGTAGCTCTAGTATAAGTTTTTTCGAAACATTAACTAATTCGAACGCGTTTGCGTTTTGTCTCAAAATGTATGAAAGTGGTATGAAAACGTGGACAGCGCCTCTGGTGGTCACTAGTGGAAACTAAAACAGCGAGTATAACATTTGTTGCTAACCGATGAACGCGCGTATTTCAAACTCGGTGAGAGCGTTTTCATACATTTTGAGACAAAACGCAAACGCGTTCGAATTAGTTAATGTTTCGAAAAAACTTATACTAGAGCTACTGAGTCGGACTGCCTCTACCGGCCGTAACTACCGGGAGGAATAGGGACTATATTAGTAGTTAACTAACCTTTGGTAGTCCTTACACACCCTAATAAACCTGTCCGTATCCCTCCTCCACACATCTTTTTCATTCGAAATCGCTAATTATATCGCTAATTGCATCTACAGAATCCTCTTCGTTTCCCGACGTGTTGCAAAGTTCGGGCCTCAATACACCGCTTTGTACCCAAAAGGGCATAACAGCCATGTTTTTTTATATTACATTACAGCTTTTCGTGCAGCGTTGTATTTCCTATTGTCAACTTGTAATCTTTCATGCTCATAATGTATTTTATACTTTGTACTCGTGTTTGGAACAGTAAGAGCTTGGGAAACAATTGTAAGTACTTAAGTACTTTTGAGTACTCCATTATCTTATGCGATGCTAAATATACTTAGTTCGTGAGCTGAACAGTTCCTCTTTGATAAGGATCAATTTGTAACATTTTATTGTTACTTGATTTTTTGTATAATATTATATTATTGAACGGTAAACTTGGTTTTTTAACGAATTGATATATATATATACATACATAAGGGCAAGTTAATAGCAAGCGAGAAAAAAATACAGACCCAAAAATTGTTTCAAACAGTCAAGGTTTGTACGTGTGCAACAAGCGGACTGTACAGTCGACGCCATGTATATAGATATTTACAATTTGCATCTTATTCTATTGTAACCGTGTCCTTGACCATGACCGTGATCCGTTTCATTATATATTAATATTATCTGAAACTCACGGAGGCCTTCGGTAGGGTTTTAATTTAAAATTCAACAGTTGATGCTTAGGTACAGCTGACAGATTTCTGATAATTCGGATACCACTTCTATACCGACAAGTCAGGAAGTCGCCTACATTCTAACTGTTGACAATACACAAAGCCGTCGGTCGAAGGGCGTCACTACTCCTTAATATTGAATTGAGTTAAAACTAACGATAACGCGGTCTTTTTCCAGCGTAGTATTAGTTCCCAAACGGGATGAAATTAAGGGGAAAGAGGATACGTGACCGCATGCGGGCAAAGTAGTGTGCCAAATCTAGTATTAAAGTGTAATCTGTGTGCTATGTAACCCATCCTTACCGCCATAACGTGGCCCAGTAATGGACGAGTCATGTTCCCGACCCGACCATTCGACATCTTGGCTGGGTAAACACTGTATTAGATTTTATTGTCGCGATAAAAGAATCAACGAAATTTCTTCTTGAGCGGAGTACGTATGCTGCTGTTTGATTTAGCCAATTGGATTTTCTTGTGTATTTGTAACGGATTTTCGATACTTTTTATCCTGGAAATCATCCCTCGAAGGGAAAGACAGTTGAAGTTTACGCGGACGAAGTCGCGGGAAAAAGCTAGGTAATTATAAATAGATAAACTAATATATTCATTTTTTTACAGGTACGTAATCGAATCTGGGACACCTAAATTAGTAAGTAGTTCATGATCGACCGAGTTTTAATGAAAATGCATAGAACCTTTTACAAATTCATCACCTTATGAGACTACCGAGCAGCATAGTAATTATGAGGTATAATGTGAAAGAAGTGGATAAATAAGTTTTTAATAACACGAGGTATGTTTGCCTACATCATCCATCTATGCTGGTCTGAAATCAACATTAATGTACGTACCTCTACCTAGATGCTACCTACATTCTATTTATTTCATATAATATATATTTTCCTCAGTCATCAGTTCATCACCCTCTTTTCCTAAAAAAACGCATTGCAATGTGTCTGCATTAAAAAACGTCCACGAGTTGTGAATACTAAACTTATCCTAGACAAGTAGGTATCTACTAGACAAAAAAAAAGAACTTCTTCTATTTCTAAAAATTCGTGAACTATGCACCAGCAATTAATAATGATTGTTACCTACCTTTTAATACACAGCTGATAAGAAGCCTCTCAAGATAATTCTCGTCTCCCGTGATCTTGTGTTTGATTTCCTAATCGAAGAGAAGCATTACAAACAAATTTGTGTTTAAGTAATATAATTTTTGTTTAAAAATAATCTCTTATTTTTACTTTTAATTATACAAACATTTAAATATACAAAATGATAGGCCTCAGTAATACGGTAGCGCTTGAGCCAAGTTCGTCAGAAAGCTTGTACCAACACAATTGCATCTTCAATTCATATGCCGTGTTGTTTTTTTAACTGAAAACGTTAGAACGATGGAAATAAAATAATCTGTCGTTATTTAACTATATTACTTAAACATTAGGTATTGTGTTTATATTGCCAGAGTCTCAAAGTTACGTGCGACTGTATAGAATTTTGAAAACGCCGTCTCAAAATCTGTGTTACAGAAAACAAAAAAATAAGGAGCTCGAGGGCCGCCAACAGGGTTTTTTTATTAATTCCTTCATTAGTTAAGTATATTCCACTAACCGTTGTAATTGAACTTTGTCGTACTGGTTCGCTCCTACGCGCACCAATCTAAAAATTCTAGCCGTCATACAAAGTTCATTTATTTAATTTCACTCGTCATTTTACACAAGTATTATTTACACTTAGAGGTCCCAAACAGGTCCAATTTATGAGCACAATGATTGTTACCAATAAACTATTTTTTATTTCATTTCAGTCATGTCACAATTTTTATCCCAAAATATCTGCCATTATCAATAAACAAGATAGAACTCTTCAGTAAGTAACAGAAATCTCAACTCCTTTGTCTTCGAAGTCGACAAATCCACTCGATTCAGCTGTAGGCTTTAGCAGTGTAATATAGTCTACAGGATCCCCTGAGACACATATAGTACTCTATTCATACATTAAGAAGCTGATGTTTGAATCTTTCTTCGAGAGCGTAAAATCCCGAGTGTTTCAGATACATATTTTTTGATTAGGATCTGGCGTGAATTGTTATTCTTTTGATGTCATGATATTTCCCCGGGGAGATATGTATTTAAAAATTTGTTCATAAATGCCCTACTTGTGTGCGAGCACGGGGTGACACGGGACATGAATTCTTCGTTGCAGCGCGCTGCGCAGCGTCTTTGGCCATAAGACAAGTGACTTTATTTACCGTAGTGTTATTATGCATTGAGAATGCCGGACAACAGGGCACCAAAATGCATGACCGAGTGGATACCACAGCAGAAGAGACCCAGAGGCAGACCGAAAAGATGGAGGGACTGCGTAGAGGAGGACTTAAGAGCGATGGGCAAGCTCACGAACTGGAAGAGAGTCGCCAAGGATCGTGACAAATGGAGAAACATTGTGGAGGAGGCCAGGACCCACAAAGGGTTGTAGCCCAAAGTTATACATTGAGCCATTGACATATCATTAATACACAGCCTTACCCAAACTCTTGTTATAATATAAAAAAAACCCGGCTAAGTGCGTGTCGGACTTCGCACATTTAGGGTCTGAACCAACCGCAAAACTAAGTTTGTTTTAATAGAAAAATAAGGAAATCTCAAAGAACTTTTAACTTGATACCTACTTCAACGCGTTCCCGAGATAAAGGGTATTGACAGACAGACAGACAGACGCTTAAGAAAGTGATCCTATAATAGATCATATTTTTTTTATTTTGAGGTACGGAAGCCTAAAAAGGAACCGTCTGAATTAAAGCGGAAGGCCTAAATTCAGAACTATTTCCTTTGAACAGATCAAAGTTTCGCATTCGTATTACATAAATATCTATTTTGTTTTACGGTTTTAGGTTCGGGTTGACCCCTGAGAATTCTCACTCCTTCGACCTGTTCTGTCATGTAAATATATTGTGGCCCACAACATATTTTAAGCTCAACTTACAACCGAATCGAGAACCTTTTACTTTTCCGAGACGTTTGAAAAACAGCACCCGACATCGGAAACGATTTGCCGTGTTTAGTAACCGTCCATATTCGCGTTTTCCGGAACGCAGCTTTTCATTTACACCAAAGGACATAACCGACGCTTTTATCCGATAAAAATATACCCTATTGTGCAACGACTGTCATGATTGCGCTATCAATCTTTACGTAACACAGAAGACAAAGTAAACTTTGCCGGCGCAATCGAAAAGCGTTTATTTAGCTCCCTTTAACATGTATTGTGCAGAATAGTAGTTTATGCAACTGGTACATAATGAGGGGCGAGTGTTTTAATGCCTAATTATGTACAGTTGCATACATTACTTTATCTACACACATATTATAACTACTCTAAGATGGGTTCAGAAACCGTAGTAAATAAATACAATAATTGTGTTAATACAACCTTTTTTGCACGGTTGCGGAAATATCGAAATCAGAACTGGCAACCAATACCTGAATGTTATTTTAAAAAGTAAAGCGTCCCTATTCTGATGTGATCATGTCGTTCTAGCTCAAATTTCGTGCGATATATACTAAAAAAACATTGAGCTGACATTTCGCATCAACTGAATTTGAATTTTCAGTGATACTAGAATAGGGACATGTCAACTTTGACATTTAAATTTTGACAGTTTTGTTTGACGTTTAATATTTTAACATCATATATGAGATTAAAATTAAAAATTATATTACTGCTGTAGCCTTAGCCACAGATAAGAAAATTGCCATAAATTCATTGAATGTTGAAATGAGAGTCATTTTCTACGGTTTGCGAACGCATATTAGAGGATTTATGATATGTGTGTAGATAAAACAAGTTAAGACTCTGGTTAATGTAGAAACTTTATTTACATATTGGTTTAATTTAAAGTACTTACCTTTTTTATAGCCATGCAGTCGAGTTGACAAATATACCTATGTATGACTTTCATTGTTGAGTCATTTAGAGAGCTAATTTTGTGTACCTAACTGTTAAAATAACACATTAAAAATCCATAATAAACAAAAGTCCGTGACCGTAGCCCGTTCCCAAAGGTTCAAAAATTTATCTAAAAAACCTGCCCTTAACAATAAAGTTTTGCATACATGTTTTTAATCACTTTGGCCTAACCCTTTTCTCAAAAACCGGCTTAAATCCATCTTACGGTCACGACGAATTCGACGATAAAGAACCATTTGCAAGCGGACCAATCGAACAAGCTCCATCTTCGATAGGGGTCTACCAACTTATCTTTACTTTCCTACAATCCTTACTCCATTCATCTACAGTTAATTTTTACTTGATTCCCTCGTAGTTGTGAGTTTGTAAAATCAGAACGGGTTTTTATTATGTCCCACGGGCTTTGTGGATGGCATTGTTTGTTCGGAGGAAATGAAAATGTGGATATATTTTCTTCTTGAGAAAAAAGCGAATATTAACTTCTTACCCTGCAAATCTGCCGATCAGATTTTTTATGTTCTTATTTTAAACCAAACCAGTAAGTATACAAAACTATTTCTTAAAAACATGTTTGTCATACATACTAACATACAGTGGCGGCGCGTCAAAAATATTCTTAGGGAAGCCAGAAATAATTAGCCTTTCTCATTCATCGTGAGCCGTAGTAAAAGAAGTGGACTGGCTGAAAATTAGGCAAGCCGGTGGGAATCGAGTTGTATGGACGCTCCGCTACTGCTAACATACCTACTACAAACATTCTTGGGATAGTTATGTACAGTCAAGGGCACCAATATGTATACACTTTTTCATCTTATTCCATTGAAATATGGTCCAAAAGTGTATACATATTTATGCCCTTGACTGTACCATGAAATACTCTTACTCTTAGACTGGTAAAAGGCGATGTCATTAAACGTTGTGAATAGAATACCACTAGACGAAAAGAGAGAGACGACTACGAGGGATATTTAGGCCTCTTTAGAAGGTGTAGATTACTGACCGTAAAAATACAGTCATCATTATAAGCTAATTCTAAAATATAATTTTGACATTTTGTTTTAAAAATCCGCGAATTAATGTACACAATTTCTGACAATACATTTTATCTTATCTTACATAGGTTGTCCTCTCGATTTGCTCGTCCGTGACCACATTGCGATTTAATCGATGGGCAATGTCAAGGTGACTCGGGAACGGGCATTCATTGAATACCTTGGCGAAATCCTTCGCGCCGCAGAATAAGAATGGCTAGGTTAGGATTGCTATAAATATGGGGTCGAAGACCGGGACAATTAATGAAAAGGTAGTGTAGGTCAAAGAGAAAAATTCAAAGGACATCAGCGCTTGCCTCATCCTCAAAGTCAAAGGGTACCAGACTGGCAGCGGGACAGGTCCCTATGCCGTTGGACGGCATCCTTCATGCGTCGCGCGCCCCGCACTGTGTTAAGCGGTAGGCTTATAGTCGTCCTTAATGCGTACGGTCAGCTATGCAGGCGGGTCCATTTTCTCTGCAGCTGACCGTACAATACTTATTTACATAGCTGGTCACTACTAATAAACTATTCTTTACAAACCGGGACAATTTGCTCAATGGCCGGGACACTGAGACACCACGCTTCAAACCGTGACATGTCCCGGCGTACCGGGACGTATGGCAACCCTAGGCAAGGTGGTTAGGGGTGAGGACGTGCGCAAAGAAATAGGAGGAAAACAATTAACTACTTTGTAGTATGATAGCGGCAGGTCAGGTGGAGAAATAACGTATTATGCCACTGAAACTTTTTTTTATTAAAGGAGAGGTAGAGCGTTGGTTCAAAGACTCTAGGGCCACTGGTTGTTATTAGATATGCCGGGTACACATTGGGCCAAGCGTGTTGAAACTACTGGTAAAAACTACCATCATACAGCGAAGTAGGTTTTAACCAATATGAAGGGAGAACGTCACCAGTACTTTATAGCTACACATAAAAATTTGACTATATATAGCAGTGGCGGCGCGTCAAAAATATAGCCGGAAATAATTTGCCTTTCTTTTTCTTCATGAGCCGTAGTAAAAAAACAGGAGTGGCTAAAAATTAGGCAAGCCGATGGGAATTGAGTGGTAATAATGGACGCTGCGCCACAGATAAACAAAATTATATTAACCGAAAAGTGATAGCAAATGTTGTTATCTACAATAGTGCCGAACTACAGTTTGAGTTAGTTGCTGATAATACAATACAATGCCTAAAACTACATGTTCACTTTTTTTAAAGATTATGATCGTTTTAATTAATTCTACGTAAGAAAAACCACAACTTTGATAAAACGCCCAAAAGCGAGTTAACCGCATTTGTAATACTTAGGTACATGTTTGACGAGTAATTTCGCTCTCCCATTACAAATTTTAATCCGACAATATTTCCTTTTGCCTACCTTTTTCAATGGACGTTATTTTTAATCCCGAAATTAATTCCCAAAGGAAATTATGGACAAAACCGCTGCCCAATAACAATAAAGAAAGCAAATGTCTACGTTAATGTACAGCCTAATTTGTACAGCAATTTTCAGTGTTTGAAATTACAATATATTTTTATTAGCCTGTTACTCATCCTGTAGTCTCCTTTTTAGGGTTCCGTATCCGAAGGGTCAAAACGGAACCCTATCGCTGTTACTCACGCGTCCGTCCGTCCGCCCGTCCGTCTGTGTGACAGATGTGTCACACAGGTTTACAGCCAAACGTTTGGAGCTACAGTCTAATTTTTTTTACAGTATAAGCATCTTGTTGACCCAAAGCCATACAAATAGTCAAAACTTGTGCCCTACATCCCTGTTAAATGCTCTATACTATATGCCCTATATGCGGTGGTAGAAAGCGGCGGCTATCATTAATCAATTGTTCGGAGCACTATTCAACGAAAAATATTTATAATATATAAGGTGTTTATTTATTAGTTGCAGATATTTTAACAGATGATACTTTACTTTAAAACTATTAACTTTAAATATAAATTAAGAAATCTTTTCATATAATTTTTTTGTTAAAAAAAAATGTAATTTCGTCTGAAAATAATCGCAATGTGCATTTAACTGACAAGACGTTTAACACTATCTGTCATGTTACTCATGTCAACAATTGTTTGTCTTAAATGTCATTATGGTTCCGTTTATTGACTTGAAGTGGCCAATTACAGTTAAGTGGTACGTAAAAGAGGTACTAGAATCTGTTCAATGAGTTCTCATTTAATAATCACATTAACAGGGTGTTTTAACGTAGCAAATTTGTTTTTCAGTTTTCTCCAAAAAAACATCGTAACAGCTATAATGTTTCATACTTAAATAAACTCCAGGGACCGATTACTATCAGCTGTAAAAATATCTGCAACTAATAAATAAACACCTTATATATATGACAATATGTATAAATCAGTACAAAAATTAAGCGTAGTCTTTAGCCCCAAGTTGCTTGGCCACCGGGGAGGAGTGGCGATACCGATAGTCTTTTGTTTCGTCGCCGCAGTATAAAAATTCCTCGCATCCTCTAGCCTTTCTTCGGTGGAAAACTTCTATATAAAGTAAAGTATCGCCTGTGATAACTTTAAGTTAGTGAGTGTGCCCTGCGTTTGCCTTATTGAAAAGGTTAAAGATAAATTGGAGGCGCGCCCGCACGTACTGGCTGAAAACAGTCACGTAGCCGGCCGCCATGAATCAGCGGGAATCGATTCCGGGACACCGACTCATCATTAATAGATTACTGGGGAAACTAAATAAAGTTTCACGGAATGACAAGCCTGGAGGGTATTCCTGTGAAATAGGCCCAGAAATTTCATCAAGCAATGTTTACGGATTAAAAAAATGACTGCTTTTTAAAACAACCTGATGAGTCGATGGACTCGGACGGTAATAATTATAATTCATTCTGTAATAACATTATACAACATATGTAGGTATACCATATACAGGGCGTCCCAAGACTATGGGACGTCAAGGGAAAGTACCTTGAATATTGTAAATGGAAGATTTTACTAAAAGAAGACATTATTTTAATTTAAAAGCAATTTAAACTGCATTCATGGATTTTTAAATAATTACATTGTTCCAACCGGGAATCGAACCCGCTACTCGAGAAAAAAAAATGTTTTGTTAAAATTCATGGTCTTCCATGTCATTTTTGACACTATGTTATTTAGCAAAAAATAATCCTTATGATGAAGCCTTTCGAATTTTCGATCGGTAGGATAAAGCTACAAGGTAATTTTTTTCTCGTGTAGCGGGTTCGATTCCCGGTTCAATCATGTACATAACTATTTAAAAATCTATGAATGCAGTTTAAATTGTTTTTTAAATTAAAATAATGTCTTCTTTCAGCAAAATATTTTATCTACAATTTTTATGGTACATTCCCTTGATGTCCCATAGTCTTGGGACACCCTGTATACGAGTATAACATAGGTAGATGAGTGTCAAAACCCAATTTTGCCGTCGCAGGTCCGAATAAAAATAGGGAGACTGGATTTGTTACTGGCTAGATTTCTTTGTTTCGTTGGATTGACGTGCCTAGATTCGTTGAGAGGTAGGGCACAGCAAAATGTCAAGTTGCTCGAATTTGAAGCAGCCCAACTGACAAAGTACCTCCGCCTTGCAGAATACCACGGCCATAATGACATTATATTTACTATACAGGTACCTATCAGTGGCGGCGCGTCAAAAATATTCTTAGGGAAGCCGGAAATACTTGGCTTTTCCTATTCTTCATGAGCCGTAGTAAAAGAACTGGACTGGCTGGAAATTAGGCAAGCCGGTGGGAATCGAGTTGCATGGACGCTCCGCCACTGGTACCTATGTAGTGTTGTGTTTCTGGAGGTGAGCAAGGTTGCCACAGCTCCCGAGGATGCACTCACTGTGTTGGGAGCGAGGGAACTAAATCTGTCCCTTCTGCTGTTAACACACAGTTTATCCTCGAATTCTATAAAGGGTCGGCAACGCGCACCTGACTGTTTTAGAGTTGTGGGCGTCTATAGGCTGCGGTGTCCACTTCAGGTGGAACGAACGCTTGTTTGCCACCATCATTGTATAAAAAATAGATGACGGTAATGAAGATTTTCCATTTTCGAAGCGAGACGGGCCTGGATATTTTGGCGACAAGCAATTTTCTGACGATTGTAGGCAATTTCAATTCCAATCCACGTCACGTCTCACTGGAGAAATAACCCTCTGATGAGTGCTTCAAGTAGGTATGCGACATAGTAACAAAAAGTCGTGGAATCGAATCCGCATACAGAAAAAATATATGAGAAATATACTCATTCACTCAAAAAATCTGATCTAATCTAATTAAAAATATATACTCATTTTATTGAGAAAACGTCACAATCTCATACTCAATTTAAAAATTGTGGGGTCCCAGTGCTCTCTTCCTTTTTAAGGAAATAAGTAAACGATTAATTGAAACAACTGGTGACCGAAGAACTGGCAGCTTTCTCGCTCAATGCATTAGTAATGCAATACAGCGAGGAAATGCTGCCAGCATCTTCGGTACCATGCCACCGGGGCCCAATTTTCTACATATATTTTAGTTAAGTTTTAATTTAGATACATAGGTATTTTATTTTAATTTCGTTTTATTTTAGGTCTAGTTTTAGTTGATTATTTTTATTGCATTTATCTATTCCTATATTCTATTCCTGTACTTTTTTCCATGAATAAATAATATTGCTTATAAATGGTCTCATTTTACGTATACCATATTCATATTTACGGTATGTCATATTTACGGGTGTAGCGTTTGGCTTTACAAACGTACGCAAGCATTCACGGCCAACGATCGCTACGTCTGCTACGCCGTAGCGCGTAGCAGCGTTTTCCCGCCTTGTAGCGGAAATCGCACGTAGAGGCATGACGCATATTTGTTGTGATTGGTGTTGAATGGGTTAATGAGCGCTGTTTAGATGCTACAAGCCTATCATGATTTGACAGACATTCAGATGTACTCTTTGAGTCATGATAACAAGGATAATACATGTCAAGATTATCCTTGTTATCATGACTAATAATAAATGATGAAGGTATTATATAAACACGGATTTCGCCTGTTGCGTCGCCGCGTTGGTGAACACACGTGCTCTTCACGACGACGGGCTGAATCCACTACCGTACAAAACCAGTTGCCTACTGTCATGGCGTCGTTACCGAACAACGTCTAATGTACACGTGGTTGGCGAAATCATCATAAATTTGATGGAAAGCCATTTAAAAAAAAAGTGAAGTGAATTACATTAACACACTAGGCTAGCGTGTAGCTAGGCTTACAGGTTATTGATGACGATATTTCTGAATTCTCATCAATTTTCTAACATATTTACGGTGTACCCTGCACCCTTAAGTTCTACAACCGCATATTCAACCATATATTAAGTGTAATACAGGCAGTGCACTTACAAATATTTATAGTCTTAAAACAGCCATCAGGGAGCGTAATAGCGCCTTAATCGTTCCTAATTTCCTTATATTGCGCCCTGCCATCTGAAGACGACGTGTCGGCACGTCTAACATAGTTTGGGCCGCCATCAGTCTTTCGTTACAGCACAGAATAAGTATTTTCGAGGAGGGAAAAGGTTGGCCAATGTTCACCTTTATTTTAATGGCATTTACGTCCAAAAAGGGACGAGCATTTCTATCCGCGACTGTACCTATTAAGGTTGCATCACACCGTCTGCAATCGTAAGCGGTGTTCCTTTTTAAGGCGAAGCCAGTTCATAAATCGACGAAAATATTAAAGTTTGAGGAAGAAATTATTTAGAATCACACTACACAAAAATTACTGTAGATTTAAACAGAAAGAAAGTAACAAAATAACCGAACAAAATATTGAAAAATGCTTTGATAACTCTGTGAATTGTGGGTATACACACTCTCTTAGTCCTTTTTCTATAAATCAGTGTAATTTCCCTAACAAAACTTAACCCCGATTTGCCCTCATTTTTTTTCAATCTCTTGCCAATTTGGCAGAGTGTTCCCGGTGGAAGGGTACACCCTTTTGGGGTAATCCGCCCTTTGCCCCGCTTAGAGAGGATTTCCACTCCGTGCCCTTATTAGCTATTCTTATGAAGCAGTAAAGTATTTGTTTGAGTTTTATCTTTGGTTATAGGTAATGATTGTGTTATTGACTTATTGTGGGTAAGAACTAAGTATTGTATATTTTTTTAATAATATTAATAATACAGTATGTAACAAAAATAGTCTTGATCCGTTTAAGGGGAGGTATCCCCAACGAAAATGTCCCGCTCTAACACGCCTGAGTTTACAATTAACCATCCCGCTCTCTACGCAAGCTCTGCGCGCAGTTTCGTAAATATTTAGCTATAGTCATTAAGCCAATCATTTTATCAAAGCAAACCCTGCGAATTTGCCTATAACTATTTAGGATCTTTAATTGAGTACAAAAATTAAATGTTAAATATCAGTAATATAGCCGTAGTATTGAAAATACATTCCAAAAAGGGGTAACTTTGCGATTTTTTTTCTATCGAGTGAAATTCATCAGGTCATGTAACTGACTGCGAATTTGACTAGACAAGATCCTTATGTAACACATATATATTTTTTAGATTTTAAGACACTATATGTCTCAGATGGTTTTTAGAAACTCAAAGTGGTAATACCCGGCCTTAAGGGCATATTCGGTATCGTGTTCTGCTTAGGAAAAAGTAGATATATATCTCTGTCCTTGTAATATTGTTCACTAATGCACTGTTTAGTCACTGTATAGTTATTTTGGCACGAATTTATATACTTAGTCACTTGGATGTGTATAAAGCTGTCAACGGCTACAATCAGTTTTGTTCACTTCGAAATATCACAAATTGTTAGTTCCGGAGCACTTCTTCTTATTGTTCGTGTGGTTTGATCGATAATGTTCGCTTTTAAGGTAAGACCGCACTAGGCGACGCGATACTACGCGACGTGACGCTACGCGACACGGCACTACGCGTCGCGTCGCGTAGTGCGGTTGACCTCATACATGTACATACAAAGAATATTAGAGCCGTGTCGCGTCGCGTAGCGTCGCGTCGCCTAGTGCGGTCTTACCTTTAAGCACAATCAAGCACAGCACTGAGATAATATACGCATCGATCATTTTATTACGAAAAAGAACTCGGGAGCCGATGTTTACCATCTACCGCCATGTTGGATGTCTTCCCTTTATTTAAATTATTTTTTTTAAATAAGCCCCTTTTTTAAATAAGAAATAATTTAAGGATTGATCTTGGTCAGCATCTAGCCAGGGGACAAAGATGAGGCCGATGGTGAAGCGAGCTCACCCAGAACGAATAGTAGGTATAATAGTACCTATCACCAGAAGATGCCTATCAATGACGACCGACCGTAGTAGTGGGTACAGTCGAAATCAAAGATAATGTTTACATTTTTCACCTTATTACAATGGAATATGGTGCAAAAGTGTAAACATATTTGTGACGTCGACTGTATCTACATGTACGGTCGGCCTCACAAGGGGATTAACACCTTTGTACCCTGTTGCTCAAACGCCATGTTTAAACCGCCATACTAAATTTCCAACGGATGAAAGCGACTAAGCGGCGACTCAGGGCACCAGCATAAGTTTCAATTGTTTAACATGCACGCCCCGCTGCAAGCCCGACACGAGCGTCCACTCAGATCTTACACTAAGTACAAAGTGTCCACCTAATTATGACGCCGACGGTACTAGCTTTACCTAGATAGACAATATCGTCAGTTATCGGCTGTCACCCATCCGTACTCTCCCGAATGTGATGCAAATGCTAATCATCTCTTTCAGGACGCCTCCATGGAAAACGTGTGCATGGGAGACGACATACGTTTAGGGTTGTCTCACTCGTAATACATTACAAAAAAGTTTTTAGTGTTTTTTTAATGCTGAATGTCACAAATGAGACGTATTCTGTTTTTAAGTATTTATATTTCACACGTTTTTGAGGGGTTGTAATTATTTTATAGTGATATTGTGGTGTCCTGGACTGGGATTACCAATAAAACTCCGAATTACAGGACACGCAAAGTGCTACGTTTAATGCTCAGACACAGACTGACTTATGTTACAACTACCCGCGGTATGCAAATACCACAATCCCTCCACCAATAGCTATAAAACTACTTAAACTAGTACACAACACTTATTTATACATTGGATTCGGATTTCGAGTGGATCGAATCTGACGACGACCCGTGCTCGTTGAAGGGTCCACGGGAACCTCAGTACCCTCCTCCTCACAATCTAAGAACACATCATCGTGAGACACAGCTCTGGCAAGAGGTGAGGTGGGGGGCACATTCGGGGTGGAATCCAGTGATCGACACGCCTCCTCGGAGTCATTTTGAGGCTCAAGTACACTTGAGGCCAAGTTCTGGGGCTCGATCACTGTTTGTTTTGCCGAATCCTGTTCTGATTTGTTTAGAGTTATCTCGAAATCGGAACTAACAGTCTCATCCTGCGAGCTTAATGAGTTACTGCTAGGGAATGCAGAACCGGTACCATTTATCAGTCCCGGGATTTTCGGTACTGGCCGGTAGAGGAACCGGGATTTCCCGGTATTTTCGGTACTTTCGGGAAATTACCTGTGGTGGTTTTGAGACGTGAGTAGTTTTAGCCTAATACCTTTTTTGGACAATATGATAATAATATCAGGGATGCAAAACGAAAATACACGTGTTTTGTTATCAAAACTCACATTAATTATATAAATCACAATGAATTTGCTTATTTTATCTTAGCGTTTTATAAAAAGGACTCAAAATTAAATCAAAGAGTTTACTAAATAAAGATATTATATCTCTCAAATGCTTACAATTTGTTCATTATTATTTTAACTTTAATTGAATCAGAGTCTGTCATAATCATTGCTGCCGTGGAGTGTCTTGTACAACGTAAGGTTGTAGTACAGAGTTTGTCCACAATATAGTAAGTGTAATTATTACACCGTTATGTTACATTGTTATGAAGACAAATCCTGTACAATATTCTTGACTAAAGGTATTTGCATCTCAAAAAGCGTATAAAATAACCGTAAAATTACCAGGATTGTTTACACTTCACAAACAAAAATTATTTCAATAATTAGTTATTGCTTATACCCTTCTGTCAAATATTCCTTTGTCATTTGGTAAGATGTTTGTTACATAATTTTATTGTAACCGTGTAGGATAATATTAATAAGAAAGAAGTAAGATTTTCACTTAAAATATTTTAATAGGTATAATAAAGTCTAAAGTGGTAAATCGTTCTCAGCCGAAGCGCATCTATAACCCATAGCGGTAACCAAAACCAACCCTCTACAACCACAGTGATACCGGTGGAAGTGTTAGCTGAGGGTGAATTAACACTCTTGCTGTACCTGTAATAGTACCTGCACAAGAGTGTTAATTCATTCTCAGCTAACACTTCATCAGTATTATTGCTGTTATCAAGTGTTGGTTACGGGTATAAAAATCACTGCTCTACAGGCTTTCTGTAATCTTTACCTGCTGTATCGCGTGGGCCTGTTTCGGGGTTATAACGATGTTATAGCATGCTCTAACATCTTTATACAGGCATGTGTTAACACTTTAATAATCATATGGAACCGATATAAGAATGATATACAGGCATTCTTAACGCTAGCGTGCTGGTAGGGTGTTAGTTGGGCGACTACCTACTAATAGTGTAGCTGTAGAACAATGAATACGCACGTTGGGGTAAGTATGCGGGTGGAGGACTGGTTAGGTGATGGCGCTGATGAATTTGTATAAGCGGGACGGAGTAACGGCCAGCCGTGGTCGTGAATTGGCTGCTTAGAGCGGAGTTTCCGTTTATAAACATAGCTTGCGTTATTTTATCGATATATCTCTTATCATTTCTAGATTAGCGTATTAAATTTAAGCTGTAAATTACATTTCCCGAAAATCCCGAAAATACCGGGAATTCGATTTCGTAGTACCGGTTCCTACCTTGGTTCAAAAAACCGGGAAATCCCGGTATTTTCGGTACCGGTATTTCCCGGGAGCAAACCCTAGTTACTGCCTTTATATAACAATAATTGATCGACATGTTTCTTAACAACTATATTTAAATCTATCACATGAACCAAGAATAATCTATTCCCAATACATTTTTTTATGTGACCTTTTTTCCATGCGTGCTTAGACCCATTGTTATAAATATGTTTAACTAGTACTTGGTCGCCTTCTTGTAAACATACTTTCCGTCGTCCTCCGAAATTCTTAGCTTGTGAGATCTGTTTAGAACAAACGTTTTGATTAGCTCGGGACGATAACAACAACTGTGGTGAAGACAAGTGTGAATCATCATTATTGTTATCGCGCGCATTGTTATCAACCGACTGCAACAGATCGAGACGACAGCGGAGCGAGCGGCCGTACATCAGCTGTGCGGCCGAAAAACCGGTTGTGCAATGAATGGAATTTCTAATATTAAATAATAACTTACATATCCGTCTGTTTATTGGTTCCGCACTATTATTTGACATTATAATTTTAATACCTTTTTTCAAAAAACCTACAGTATTTTCCGCTTGTCCATTTGATTCTGGATGATAGGGGGGGCCCGTTATATGTTTAATACCATTCATTGAACAATAGGTTTCAAAATCCTTTGAACAAAAATTAGCCGCGTTATCAGTTACTAAAACATTCATCAACCCGAATCTACTGTTTACCTCCTCTAATTTGTCAATAATCGCCTTTGTGTCCGTTGATTGCATGGGAAAACATTCGACCCACTTCGAATGTGCATCGACGATAGCTAAAAATTGTTTCTTTTCTATTGTAAACATATCCATATGTACGCGCGACCAAGGATGCTTAGGGTACGACCATACTGCGAGCGGGGAACGGGGCGGGGCGGCACGCATCGTATTACATATACTACATGAACCTATCTTCTCTTCTATATGTTTATCAATGTTTGGCCACCACATTCGCGATCTCGCTTCCGTCTTAGTTTTAACTACTCCGAAATGAGAACTATGTAACTCATCTAACATTCGTTCACGGAATTCCTGAGGAATTATTAATTTATGCCCCCTTAAAATACAACCGTCTTCGACGTGAAGCTCCAACCTACAATCATAGTACGGTTTTAATCTTTCGTCTAATAAATTTCGTGGCCACCCCCTTATCACATATTGCCTAACCTCATTAAGAACACCGTCAGCTGTTGTCGCTGTTTTGACATCGGACAATGTAACCGGTTTAAGCATGCTGTCCGTAAAATAATTAATATATAAACATGTGTCTAGCGCTGACGTATCAGTTGACTCGACCTGCGATGAATAACTGGCTATCGACCGCGATAGGAAATCTGCGATGTTTTCGTCACTACGGATGTACTCGATATTAAAATTGTAACATGACAAAAACAAAGCATACCGCTGTAAACGATTAGCAGCCATTTCCGGGACACCTCTTTTATCGCCAAATATTGTGAGCAGGGGTTTGTGGTCCGTACGGAGAACAAATGGCTCCATGCGGCCATATAAGTAGTGGTGAAACTTCTTCACTGCGAATATGATTCCCGCGGCTTCTTTCTGTATTTGAGCGTAGTTACACTCTGCCTTGGAAAGTGAACGGGAAGCATACGCCACCACGCGCTCCTCGCCCGAGGGCTGCGTCTGTGATAAGACCGCGCCCAGGCCGGCGGGCCCGGCGTCCGCCGTCACGATGGTCAGCAGCTCGGGGTTATAGTGCGCTAGTACCCTCTCGGAACCCATTTCTTGTTTAATCGTTTGGAATGCCCTATCTTGTTCTTCGTTCCATCGCCACTTCACATCCTTCTTAAGGAGCGCATTCAATGGTTTTAAAATACTGGATGTGTTAGGTACGAAACACCGGTAATAATTAACTAAGCCTAGAAAAGACTTTAGTTCCGAAGCGGTCTTTGGGGGTGCACAATTTAGAATCGCCTCCACTTTCTTTTGTGACTTATGCAAACCGTGTTTATCAATTATAAACCCAAGATATTCGACAGACGGTTTGAACAAGTCGCATTTTTCTCGCTTTAACCGTAAACCGGCGTCCTCTAGCCGACTCAATACCTGTTCTAGCCTTTTAACATGAATATCCCGATTCTCCCCGGTTACCAGGATATCGTCGATGAATATACATACTCCCTCGATGTCACCTAACACGCTTTCCAGAGTCTGCTGAAATATAAAAGGTGCGTTTTTTAACCCGAAGACTAACCTATTGTAGCGATACAAGCCTTTATGGGTATGAATACAGGTTAAATTACGGGACTCGTCCAGTTCCAGCTGATTGTACGCTCTAGAGAGATCTAGTTTTGAGAACTCCTCCCCCCCGTACAGCTTGGCGAATAGATCTTCAATACGCGGCACCGGATAGTTGTCAACATATAAAGCCTTATTTAATGTTACCGAGTAATCACCACAAATTCTAATATTACCATCGGCGCGCAATACAGGCACTATCGGCGTGGCTACGTCAGCATGATCTACTTTCTCGAGTACCCCTAATTCCACTAGACGCTGTATTTCAGCTTCTACTTTACCTTTCAGAGGCAACGGCACTGGGCGAGGCTTAAAAAATCGTAACGGAACGTCCGGTTTGACCTTCAAGGTTACCTTATATTTATTAAATCTTCCCAGTTCGTCCGTAAACAACTTAGAATACTGAGACATTATTTTAGAACTTAAGTCATCCTCAACTAAGTTATTAACGGTCGAACTACAGATTTGTAATTTAAACAAACTGAGAAAATCCCGGCCTAGTAAGGTCGGTCGCTTATTGTTTGCCTCGATAACAAAAAATACGATCTCTTTAGTTTTACCCTCATAAGTGACGGGCAAAGTGATTGTACCTTTAGGTGGTATTTTACTATCATTATAACACTTCAATACGACCATTGACGATTTTAACTCGTACTCTGAGAAATACCTATCGAAGATTTCGTGAGGCATAACTGAAACCGCGCTCCCACTATCAATCTCACACCTAATAGGCTCGTCCGCTATCGTGACCATCTGTTGCATCGGTTCACCATTAACTGTTATAATATTGTAAACACTCTCACCTTGAACAATGTCGTTATCGCCCTCCGCTATATAATTATTTAGGCGCACTTTTGACTTGCACATTCGTTTTAAATGTCCCTTTTGCTTACATTTCTGACACGTATAGTTACTAAAACGGCACTGGTCCTTTGTATGATTTTTATAGCCACAAATTTCACAACATTCTACACTAGTACGCGGGTTCCGTTGCGGACGCGATGCATGCACGGTAAACACTGGAGTTTCCGGCACCGCCAGCTGTGTTTTTTGCAATGCCAATCTCGCACATCGGACGCTTTGTGCTAATTCTAAAGCTTTGTTAAACGTCAAGGTATCAATACTCTCAGAAAACAACTTTTCCTTCTCTCTTATATTTTCTAAACCTAAGACGAATCTGTCACGTAAGGCCGTGTCGAGTTCTTTCTTAAACCCGCAGTGTTGGGCTAGGTTTCGTACTCGCGCCGCCCAATCTGTCAACTCCTCACCAGGTCGCTGCTCCGCCCTGTAGAAGGTGTAACGTTCTGCAAAAGTACTCTTCTTTGGCGTGAAGTGCGTGTCGAGACATTCCAACAAGACTTTGAATTCCGTGCTGTCCAAATCGTTAGGTGACACTAAATCCCGGAGAATGCGGTAGGTATCTTCTGATAAGGCTGTTAATAAGAATGCCCGCCGTTTCACTCCTGCCTTATCGGTGTCTTCGGTGATATCATTAACCGTAAAAAATTGTGACAGCCTGCTCTTGAAGATACTCCATTCGTGTAGTCGATGGTCAAAACTGAGACTGCCGCCGAGCATTACATTTGCACTTGTTGTGGCCATTTTCTCCAACCAATTTATTGAAAAAAATATGATTTGCACACGTAGATATCGATCTCGTCGCCAGTTGTGGTGTCCTGGACTGGGATTACCAATAAAACTCCGAATTACAGGACACGCAAAGTGCTACGTTTAATGCTCAGACACAGACTGACTTATGTTACAACTACCCGCGGTATGCAAATACCACAGATATATTCCTTGAACGATTATATAAATCAAATGTGAATTAAGACGATATATCGATTGAAAGAGACGCCCTTATGTTTTTCGCTCACGACAAAACGGGATGCAACACTCTCCGAGAATGGCTTTTTTAGACAAATCTCGTTAAATATCTGACTGTGTGCAGGTTCATTAAATTTCCTCTTGACAGAGTTTAGATGAGATAAAATACCATCATATTAACTTAATCGTGTCTTTTAATAATGCGTTGTTTTTTAGTAGGCTGAGTAAAAAAAGGAAAATATAGACTCGACTTTGGATTTTTTTTCTATCGAGAAAATTTGAAGCAATCATGTTTCGGCTATTGTCAGCACCACAATCATACAGTCAATAATCATATATCCGAAAATCAGCCCCTACTGTTAGCTAGTCTGGGCGGGACAGCGTTTCAAAGTTTCTAAATTTAACGCCTTAAACTTTTATTGAAAGAATGAATAACTAGCCAACTAATACCAGCCTTTGACTTATATTCTCATGATCATCATAATCAGCATCATCCATTCAATATATAATTACAGAAATGAAATTATTGGACAGGTTGTATTTTAATTGTATTCCAAACAACACAATTATTTTCACTCATTTGTGGAATGAATTAAAACTGTTAAATTTTTTAATGTAGGTAAATAACACTCTTAATTTATTTTATTATTTAGCTTATCGGCTGAATCTAAGCCAATAGTTGCATTGCAAAGCATACGTATTTTGATATACTACGAGGGTGGCAAACAAGCATGCGGCCTGTTATATCGTAGCCAAAGCCTATAGAAGATTACGACCACAGAACAATCATAAACGCGCTGTCGACTCGTTTTTGATTTCTTTTTACCTCTACCATATGCATTTTGGAAACAAAACGCAAATGAACGCGTTTGCGTTTGGTGTTTGGTCTCAATGTGTATGCCAAAAAAATAGTTGCCAGCAAAGGCTCCCCAGAGGCGCTGTTCGCGTTTCCAGTTGCCATACAAATTGAGACTAAACGGAAACGCACTGGTAAGCGTTTTTGTTTCGAAAAAAAAAAACAGAAGTACAGGATTTGGCAGTACGAAGATTTCAATATGTCAATAAGTTGAATACTTTGCTCTCAAACTCTGAAGTCAAACGTCTCTTTCACGGATAAAGGATCATGATTTGTCATTTGAAGGTCTTCCCGGGTAATGCGACAACCCTATTCGAATGAATTACGTACAAAGCTAATGGAGGCAGACTCGCTCGAATTTGCATGTGAATGCCGAAGAAACGCGTACATTGAATGGTGAAAGCGTTAGGGATGCCACCGCAGCAAAGATGTCAGTATAATATACCATTAAGTAAATATAATATTATTCATAATACCTATAAAACAATTTTGACCCTACTTTAAATTATAAGAGATATTAGACAGGTTGATAGCTGATAATGAATACGAATAAACTTCACACAGAAATCTAGAGTCAACCCTATAGTATCCGGATGAAGCTGTTGACAGCCCTAGCGAGAAGCGTTCAGGAATTTCACTAGAGAATAATAGATTTCTTTACAGTAAGATCCCTCAGGCAAACAAACGTCTTGAGTACAAGTTGTTTTGGGTCGTATTGTAATGTTCAACACAGATCGTGGAGGATTAATAAGGGGTGAGATTAATGGTGTATTGTTCCAAGACTTTAGGTTTCAGTGCGTTTCGCTACTCCTGAGGTCTAGTAGGTAAATATAGGAAAGCTGTAGAACCATGAGCATAAGGCGACTTCCTGACTTGGCGGGGCGGGATCGATATGTGACATTTACTTCTTTGAAGTAAACATACTGACGTCGCAAAGATTCTCACTTGACGGAATACTGTCAGTATTACATTTGCGCAGTAGTAATATCATGCGCAGAAGCGGACCAGTACTGCCTTCGCGCTTCCGCGCATCCCGCGCCAGTCAGGAAGCACTCATTTAAATGTAGGGGCGAAGTAGTATTGAGTTGACTGACAGTTGACACTGACATTTGACAGTTTTCTCATATCGTACCGCCTCCGCACCGACAAATCAGGAAGTCGCCTTACGAACAAAATATAAAGCGTGTATCGAGTGGTCGTAACTGTCGTAAGACAGAACGAACAAAAAAACCGGCCATGTGCGAGTCGGACTCGCGCACGAAGGGTTCCGTACCATTATCTATAAAAAAGGCAAAATAATCATGTCCGTTGTGTGGGAGCCCCCTTAAATATTTATTTTATTCAGTTTTTTTTTGTGTTTGTTGTTATGTACCCCACACGCCGCAACCAAAATTGACTCCGACGTTTGCCTATTACTTACAAGAAATTCTCCCAATATTTTCGTCCGTCCTAGGGAAGGAAACGTCTTCCCGAATTTCCTGAATAAAAACGCGTATTGTCGAGTTCCGTACCCTTGCCCCCTTCCCTTTATGTTTGTGCCACTTTGACTCACCTTTCGTACGTATATTTTACAATGAATGTGTATGAACGTTTTTTAGAACTTATCATAAATTTAAGAGCTGGGCTCTTGGCGGTGGAGTAATCGCCATTCGGGTAAGGCCGCGAATTTTGACCAATGTGACAGAATTAACATTAAAAAAATTCGTGACGTTACCATAAAACGTAACATAAGTTATTTTATTATTTTTACTTGACGTGGTAGGTCAAAAAAATCTCTACATGTATACCGTAGCCCTTAAAAATATTTATAAATATTTTTTGACAATTTGTATGGCATAAGGTCAACAAAATGCTTATACTGTGAAAATTTGAAGATATGCTTCCGCCGTTTGGCTGTAAAACTTATGTGAAAGACGACGGACAGATGGATGCGTGGTTGATAGCAATAGGGCCCCGTTTGCACCCTTCGGGTACGCAACCCTAAAAAGCAATTGGATTTTTTTAATGATCATGGTCGTGCTTACTAATATGTTTCATCATTATCATCATCATATCAGCCGAAATACGTCCATTGCTGGACATAGGCGTCCCCCAACGAGTGACTCAATGACCGGTCCTGGGCCACCCGCATCCAGCGGACTACCGCGACCTTTACCAGGTCCTCAGTCTACCTTGTGGGGGTCTACCCACGCTGCGCCTTCCGGTCCGTGGTCGCCACTCGAGAACCTTACGGCCCCAACGGTCATCGGTTCTACGTGCCATGTGCCCGGCCCACTGCCACTTAAGTTAAGCTACTAATATGTTTACGTTTAGGGAAAAAGAGTTTTTGACACATTCACATACGTAATTAGTACTTTTGATGCTGTACAATACTCGTATGATTGCAATTTGTCTAAACGTTCCGAAGTTAGGCAGCAAGAGAAAATCACTGCATTGTATTTTATCTTTTATTTTACCAAAACACCTTCGTCTGTTAGTGGCGCTACAAATAAATACTTTCCACTCCGCAAAGTAAAGTGGTAATATTTCTGGAAACATTTCCAATCAACTTTGTTTCGCAGTGACGTTTATTGAGAGGCCGGCACTTATCTGAGGGCGGAATACTGAAAATGGATTGTTTTGGAATATTCTATTTAGTTTGTGTCCCAACAGTTATTTATTTTATTGTCTTTTATTGTTGCAGGTGGGTTGTAATTAATTAAATTGTTTGTTTAGGATCCATCGGCCCATCGGCCTCTACTATCTGGACCGAACAGCGTTCTAAAGAACGATTGATTCAGTAAAAAAAATGCACCTTATTGACTCAGCCAATAGGAGACATTTTGATTGAAAATTACACATTTCAATAAACCAAATGGGAAAAGAATTACATTATTATAATGGAGATTAGCTTGGCACATAGAAAAAACATTTCGGCAAAAAAGGGAATTCCTAATGAGCCATTGTTTGAATCAATACGTTTGAATAAATACTTGGGAAAAGCTGAAATCAGCTTCCACAATGGCATTAATGTGTTATTAAGGTTTTATACGTCCTTTACCAATCGAAATGTGGCTATACAGGCGTATTAGGCGCCTGAGAGTTTCTTGGCCGCCAGAGTAACAAATCTAGAGATGCTCAAACGATTTCTTAATCTTCTTTAGAAAAAATAAAGGCTTAAAAAGATAAAAGCTTGGTCACACAGTATGCCCGACTCAAGCGGGACGGGACGTCCGCGCAAGGCGACTTTGCGCACTGGACTAGAATGTTTGGTAAAATGTTAGTGACACCACACAGGTTGCGCGACGCGAGTGGTACGTTATGTGTAGCGTCGCCAACCATTCGTGCGCATTTGTTAAATTTTATGCTCTGACTGAACACTTCCCAACATAATTCTGCAATTTTAAAAAAAAACAAGGATATTTAGTCAAGAACAAGCAATAATAGGAGTTTTAGGGCCCTAGAGGCCATTAGATAATAAATTACTGTAAAAAACCTGGGTTTCTCCCTACGGACTTCGTAAATTGACTGTATACCTGTAATATTTCAAGATATATTTTACCGTTATTTCCCTATTACATTTATGTAAGCTGAAATCTGTGTTGATGCCCCACAATCATTTTGAACTGGCCACAAAAACAAGTAGAATACCATCTGTAGAAAGATTTCATTATTTTGAATATATGTAGGTAACCTATTAGCGTGTCCCTCTCTCACACGTATAGGGACACACTAAAGCTTTGCAACAAACAAATGTTCATCAGCTTGTAGTAGAATACACATTAATTAGTTATACTATTAAGAGAGATGCTGCTTATTTTTAATCATTTAATTTTAATTATTCCGAGTTTAAATGATTGTTTAGAATGTCTCAAAATGTCTATACTTACAAGAACCGCTATTATAGGTTTTAGCAATGCCCGCAAGCATGTTTTTTTTTAACAAAGTTGGTAGGTCGTCTTGAGTACCTATTTAATTTCAGTAAATCTCCTTTTCCTTCCGTGTCCACTAAAAAATGTCCTGAATTAATTGCCCCGCTTCATAACATTTAAAACAAAAAATTGTCTTGAGGATTAAAAGTGCTTTATTGTGTTCCAGGTAAGGGTACAGTTGAGTTTGCCCCGCACTTGTAGACTGGTACAGTTGGCGGCAGATGGCGGCCTCAATCTGACGAAAGGTATGTCTGGTTAGTTTTTAGAGATCGCAGTTTACATTCAACAACGAACATATATATACGCATTTAGTGACATAATATGCTAACATGACTTTAATGACAAGGGTGCATATATTTTGGTCACTTTTAACGTATTTATATTTATGACTCTGACTGCACGTATAACATTAGTTCTGATAGAAGTGTCATATTGAAATATAGGTGTGTCATATGTTCAAGGATCGATTGATATTAACATATCATGGTAAACATAGATGAGCGAGAAATATCAGTACCAATCACGTTACCAGATTATAAATTAAAGAAAGTCGACGCCTTGCAGAGCAAAATTGTAAAACAATACAAAAACACAAAATGTTACATTTCATTAGGAATACTTATATGTATATAATATATTGCTCATAAGAGGGTTCGCAATGGGCCGGTCATATTTGCCGAAGAGATGACGACCGATGGAGCCAACGAGTTCTGCCCTGGAGACCTCGAGCGGCAAGCCGTAGCGTACTCGTAGGAAGGCCGCAAGCCAGATGATCGGATGACATCAGGAAGACGGCAGGGCCAACCTGGACCAGAACCGCTACGTCCAGAACGAAATGGAAAGGCATGGAAGAGGCATATGCCCAGCAGTGGACGCAAATATGCTGAAAGAGAGAGAGAGGAGAGATACAAGAGGGTAATGCCAATGTAATTCATTTCATGACAATATTGAAATTGTCCCTTTCGATGATAACTTATTTTTAAAAGCAATCCGATTGTAGTCGTAGACATTAATAGATTCGTTACTAGTCTGGAGATATCGAAAAAAACGTACGTCGACACAGTTATACAATTACGCTATAAATTAATACCTAAATAACTTTCGGCCAATCTTGGGACAGAAAACTGGGCCGCCATTTTCCTGTACTAGGATTTGGAACGGGTATTATTAGCGCGCAGTACCACTTGACTTTGTATTAGTACTACTAACTGGCACCAAAAATATATATATATATCATTTTAGTACAAACCGTGTCCGAATTGGATCCTTGAAAATAATGTCCTATCTCCCGCTCACTCTCATCCCTTAGACCTACGCAAGAAACCGTCAGCAAAAAAGGTTATAAATGAGCGAGCTACACTTTTAATTGACTAGGACGGCCCTTTTTGTAGGGAATTAGGAATTCAATTACTCAGCTACCTACCGTGTGAAATGAATATTGCTGCTGTTATTTAGGAAAATTAAGGAATCAGTTTATTCGGCTGTTTTTAATGATGATTTGGAATGGATTGGCGATTGCTTTAACGGCGTATTCCTGCATTTAATGTTGTACGATTTAATCGAGGGGCCCCAAGTTGGGCGCCAATGTTATTACGTTGGCAGAAGCGGGATTTGGAATTATTTTAGACATTTTATGACATCGCTGATTTGGCAGCAACTTCGATTTTGTGACGAATTTATGCTTCCAATAGATACACTACATGTCCGCATTATATTCTTATTTATTTTATTTCTTTACCTCAGGCAGCTGATTTTTATGCCCTAGCAGGTACATTACTGGTGATATCACCTCCTATTAACAAAGTTCAATATCGCTCGCGATATAAAATCGTTATCAGATGTTGTTACATGATGACATGACGGTAAATGTTGTTCATAATCTGTCACGCTATATAAAAGGATTATTAAGCGACTCGGCTTTCTTTGAAAATTGGTTAGACTGTACTGAACGCTATGAAAGTGATCGAACTTTTACAACTTCAGTTGCGATAATCAATCTTAAATCTGAGACAAGCTTCTAAGCTTGTAAGCTTTTACAAATCGTTCTGAAATGTTCGTGGAATATTTCATCTTTATTAATAAATATTTTATAAACTTGAAAACTCGTGCGATGCTTGCTTCATTACCAAATGAAGATATCTGCTTGAGATACTCGCTTTCGGAATATGCAGAACTTAGTTTGGGCATTTTAAAGGACTCTTATCACACCGGTAAATTTTGCCGAGCAAATTCTGTTAGAGGAATGACATGTCATGATGTCGCCCGAAATAGGGTGTCAAATCACAATTTGCAATTTGAAAAATAGTTAAAATCCGCAGCTAGAAATTTAAATCCCAATATTATCAGATTTGTCTCCGCCTCGTCTCCGTTAAGGCGACTTCCTGATTTGTCGGTGCGGAGGCAGTACGATACGAGAAAAGTGTCAAATGTCAGTGTCAGCTGTCAGTCTACGCGGTACCATTTTTTACTACGACCCTACATTTAAATGAGTGCTTCCTGACTGGCGCAGGATGCACGGTAGCGGGACGATGCGAAGGCGGTACTGCTCCGCTTCTGCGCATGATATTACTACTGCGCAATCGTAATACTGACAGTATTATGTCAAGTGAGAATCTTTGCGACGTCAGTAAGTTTACGTCAAAGAAGAAAATGTCACATATCGATCCCGCCCCGCCAAGTCAGGAAGTCGCCTTAGGTATCTAGTTTCCGATGCCAGCCTATGTCTCTGTTTTTGTGTATGTACATTTTATTTACATTCTCTTTTATCAATGGATGATCCCAGATTAAATTTGGCGTAAGTGCAGGTTCTGTAAAGGAGAAGGCGAGATGACTCCGTAATTTTTTGTAGATATGCCCTAGTTTAGTAAAAAAAGAAACGCATCTAGGAAAATGACTGAAATTTTTGCCTGGGCATTGAGACGTCCTCATCATTGACAGTTGATATACAACAAACTACCTACTCAGACATCTTATTGATGCGAGGCAGGGACCCGCCGCTCACTATGAAATAAATGAAAACTAGCGACCCGCCCCGGCTTCGCGCGGGAGCATGTATTATACATACAAACCTTCCTCTTGAGGCGCGCGGTTGTTTTATGCGTCAAACGCAGCGTTACCAATTCATGCGTTCAACGCAATGTATTTATATGGAAACGCTGCGTTTGGCGCATAAGTCAACCGAGCGCCTAAATCACTCTATCTATTTAAAAAAACCGCATTAAAATCCGTTGCGTAGTTTTAAAGATCTAAGCATACATAGGGACAGACAGACATACAGCAGGAAGCGACTTTGTTTTATACTATGTAGTGATGAAATAATTTATTCGTGTCATTACCTAACACAAAACAAACTACTAATAAAATAAACTAATAAAATTGCCACGAAATGGGGACCATAATGCTGACTCATAAGCCAGCGCTGGTCTTCCATCTACCCGTCCGCTACCCTTTCACCTCTCCGTCTTACCCCTGTCCCGTCACAGGCGAGGACACATTAAGGCGACTTCCTGACTTGGCGGGGCGGGATCGATATGTGGCATTTTTTTCTTTGACGTAAATTTACTGACGTCGCAAAGATTCCCACTTCCCACTTGAAAGAATACTGTCAGTATTACATTTGCGCAGTAGTAATATTATTCGCAGAAGCGGACCAGGGGACCGATTTTTGAGTGTCGAACATTCACTCGACATCTGTCAAAACGTCATAGTTTTTTGACGGATCTCGATTGAAAATTCGAGCGTTCGACTCTCAGGCCCCCAGTACTGCCTTCGCATCGTCCCGCTTCCGCGCATCCCGCGCCAGTCAGGAAGCACTCATTTAAATGTAGGGGCGCACAGTAAAAAGTAGTACTGAGTTGACTGACAGGACACTGACATTTGACAGTTTTCTCATATCGTCCCGCCTCCGCACCGACAAGTCAGGAAGTCGCCTTAGACGGTCGTTCTATAAAATAGAATAAATTGCAGAATTGTCGGCCAAAAAGCTATTGGAGTAAATGATTCGAATCTTACCCAAGCATAATAATTATACATTTTCCTTCCAATTTAAAATAATCGCTTCAATTTTATGACTTCGTTAGAATCCCTTTCTCTTCCAGTGAAAACTCGCATTTTCTCATTCCAAATTATTTTATAGGTATTTTACTTTCCGTGGCTTCAGCAGTATAAATAAAACTGCTAAGAGCACCCAGGGAATTATTAGAATAGCAGCTCTAGCCACATAGTTAGAAGCGTATATGAGTGACGATAATTAATTTTTGTAAATAAAAACCGTAGCGTTCGGAATAACCGCCTTCATAATTAAATATCAGATAAGTTCGGGCTGTAGTTTAGTCACAAGATGCATAAATACTATTATTTACTAATGTCTTATATACCGCGATGGGGACTAATGAGCTTACGACCCGTGACACCGTCACCTATGGATGCGTGCGGAGGCGTTAAGAGGAGTTGCATCGATAGCGAAACACATTTTTCAGATAGTTACAGTGACTAATTGACTATCAACTCTACACAGTGCCTCCTCGGGAGCTCTGGAGGCCTGACTTACGACCTAACCTCATTACCCTACGAGTAGGGTTAATACTCAACTGTACGCGACAACGCAACTGTATATTAGTACGTATTTGCAAGCAACGCTAAATTGTTTGTTGGAATAACATACCGCGTCCGCCTCCTATTGGGAACCTATCGTGCGAGCGAGAACAGGCATTCCGGAATATTCTTGCGTGCGTTAGAGACAGTCGTCGCCGTCGCCTAATTTCTCGCAGAATTAGTGTTTCAGGCGGCAACGTTTTCCACCCCTTAAACCTTTATCAAATGAGACAATATTGGCCTTGATCGATTCCTTACATTCTCATCTAGGTTTATACGTTTTGCTTTTTTCGTATTTCTTTCTAGTTTATGAAATAATAGCAAAAAAAACAGGTCGAAGTTTTGTGTCAAAAAATAGAAACTTTAAGGGTCCATGTTTTGAATTGTATGCAATATTTCCAAAAAATTAAAACGTATAAACCTAGTATTTAATGATACAATCTTTTCAAAAATCTTAAATGCTATTGAGTTGAGATGTGAAAGTAACTAGAGTCTATTCGGAATGAGAAGAGCTACCTACCTACGCTGCTTCTAATTCCGAACAGACTCGAACCAAAATATTTCTACAAACGCTTCCTTTTTTTGTCACGTTCCAATTTAGTTAATTAGTATGACCACTTCATTCCACGAGTCGTGAATATGGAAGGGCCTCCATTAATAACCAGTAAAAACGTGTCTCTCCACGGAAACTTGGTAATGGATGAGTCAGCAGCTTTGTTCATACTTTTAAGAATGACGTAAAGGCCCCGGTGTCTCTGTTATATGTACAACATTTGGTTTTAGAAGGATTTATATTCATTAATAACTGCTGGATTAATGACTAAGGGAATGAACGTAGGTACTTTAATAGATATGTAGTAAGAAAGTACTCAGAAAATTTCACTACCATCTACAATTTCAGAGGCCATACAAGTTTTAAAATGATTTGAACTCATGACAAAAGTATTGATAACTTCAATAATGTATTAAGGCGACTTCCTGATTTGTCGGTGCGGAGGCGGTACGATATGAGCAAGCTGTCAAATGTCAGTGTTTAACTGTCAGTCGAGGCAGTATCGCTTTTTACTGCGCCCTTACATTTAAATGAGTGCTTCCTGACTGGCGCGGGATGCGCGGAAGCGGGACGATGTGAAGGCAGCACTGGTCCGCTTCTGCGCATAATATTACTACTGCGCAAATGCAATACTGACAGTATTACGTCAAGTGGGAATCTTTGCGACGTCAGTAAGTTTACGTCAAAGAAGAAAATGTCACATATCGATCCCGCCCCGCCAAGTCAGGAAGTCACCTAAGGCCGTATGCCTTTATTAGAGGTAAAGTTATGATAGCAGCAAAGCAATTTATTGCTATTGTTGTCGTTTAGTAGAATTTAAGCGAAAAATAAACAGTTTTTAGCCTGAAATGGCTGCTGGCTGCTGCAATAGAGAATGTCAAGTGTCAATTCACATAAATAAACAGCACAGGTATCATGTACCTATACTTATAGTTCGTACACAACTTTAAGGCCAAGTGCTCTCTAATTAACGCAAGCAAAAATCTTTCTAACAGTCAGAGCTTTAAGTCGAGTTTTGCTTGCGTTCGTTAGACAGAATTTGGCCATAGAGTTCTGTACGAACTATACAAAGAGGCACCAGGGCAGATACTATGTAATACCTACCTGCTCAAAGTTAACGAATAAATAATTTTTCATTTTCATTAATTTTCAATTTACATAGAAAATACTAAGTACACTGAATAGATGATCTTTTCTATTGATAATGAGGATGATGAGTGAGAAAGGGTGAGCGGTCGACCGCAGTGGAGACTTCTAGATACTTTCTACTAGACTGTAAGCAGGCAGAAGTATACAGGAACAAGTACATCGGCAATCCGAACACTTCAGGAAGCAGTAAACAATATCAAGCCACTAATAAGTTTCATACAGGAACTAGGCTGGTTAGAATAGCGCTATACCTCGTTTTCACGCAAAATAGGCTCGTTGGATGTCGACTTGCGGATAGTTTCCAGTAAAACTAACTATAAGTCGACCACGACTACTCAACAGAGGGGACTCCGGAGGGTAACTTTTCCCTTTAACGTCTCCTCTGTTACACCGCGCGCCACGCGGGAACCGTCTCACTTAAGCGATAGATCTGCAGTTATTATTAACTAGTTCCTAATTGAAACTACAGGATTAATTACACACATCATGTTATAAAAACTAACAAGTTGATTTATGTCATCAGCCGACATTTTATTCCATATCGGCGTCTAAGATTAGCCGACCGTTTAAGGACAACATACATTTAACGCCGTGAGAAACTGTCTTTTTTACAGTTGCTTCGGCTTATTTGTGTTATCTTAGACTAGCTTTTGCCCGCGACTTCGTCTGCGTAGAACTCGGTCATCGTATTAGAATGTTTTTGCTATTCTTTTATTTTAGGCGCTAAGCTAGTTATTTCTCTTCCACCCCCTTGCGGTGTCCCATGTCCTTCCCTATGTTTCGAACATTATGATGCAGGTGCGGAATATACTACCAACGCATGAAGTAATGTAGATGAAAACGCGAGCGCAGCGGGCGCGAAATATTCAAACATTATGATGCAGGCGCGGAAAAGACTTCACACGTACCAAGCAATGTAGTTAAAAAGGCGAGCGAAGTGAGCGCGAAATATTTGGAACATTATGATACAGGTGAGGAAAATACTTCATACGCATTAAGTCATGTACATGAAAACGCGAGCGTAGCGAGCGCGAAAATTTTCGGACATAATGAAACAGGTGCGGAAAAGACTTTATATGCATCAAGTAATGTAGTTAAAAAGGCGACCGAAGCGTGCGTGGAATGTTTGGAACATTATGATGCAGGCACGGAAAAGACTTCATACGCATCAAGTAATGTAGTTAAAAAGGCGAGCGAAGCGAGCGCGAGTTATTTGGAACATTATGATACAGGTGTGGAAAATACTTCATACGCATTAAGTCATGTAGATGAAAACGCGAGCGTAGCGAGCGCGAAAATTTTCGGACATAATGATGCAGGTGCGGTTAAGACTTTATATGCATCAAGTAATGTAGTTAAAAAGGCAAGCGAAGCGAGCGCGAAATGTTTGGAACATTATGATACAGGTGCGGAAAATATTCATACGCATTAAGTTATGCAGATGAAAACGCGAGCGTAGCGAGCGCGAAATCTTTCGAACATTACGATGTAGGTGCAGAAAATACTTACGTGTCAAGTTATGTAACTGAAAACGCGAGCGAAGCAAGCGCGAAATTTTTCGAACATGATGATGCAGGTGCGGAAAAAACTTCATACGCATTAAGTAATGTATGAAAACGCGAGCGCAGCGAGCATGAAATGTTTCGAACATTATGATGCAGGCGCGGAAAAGACTTCATACACATCAAGTAACGTAGTGAAAAAGGCGAGCGAAGCGAGCGCAAATTATTTGGAACATTATGATACAGGTGAGGATAATACTTCGTACGCATTAAGTCATGTAGATGAAAACGCGAGCGTAGCGAGCGCGAAATGTTTCGAACATTATGATGCAGGTGCGGAAAAGACTTCATACGTATAAAGTCATTAAATGAGAACGCGAGCGTAGCGCGCGCGAAAATTTTCGATCATTACGATGTAGGTAGGTGCGGAAAATACTTTACACGTATCAAGTTATGTTAATGAAAACGCGAGCGAAGCGAGCGCAAAATTTTCGGACATAATGATGCAGGCGCGGAAAATACTTCATACGCATTAAGTTTAAGTAATGTAGATGAAAACGCGAGCGCAGCGAGCGTGAAATGTTTCGAAAATTATGATGCAGGAGCGGAAAAGACTTCATACGCATCAAGTAATGTAGTTAAAAAGGCGAGCGAAGCGAGCGCGAATTATTTGGAACATTATGATACAGGTGAGGAAAAAAAAAGAAAAAAAAGGTGCGGAATATTTTTCACACGCATTAAGTAATGTAGGGAGCGTAGCGCGCGCGAAAATTTTCGAACATTATGATGCATGTGCGGAAAATACTCCATATTCATCGAGTAATGTAGATGAAAACGCGCGCGCAAATTTTTTCGAACATTGTAATGCATGTGTGGAAAAGACTTTATACGCATCAAGTCATGTAGATGAAAACTCGAGCGAAGCGAGCGTGAAACTTTTAGAACATTGTGATGCAGGGTGCAGAAAAGACTTCTTACGCATTAAGGAATGTAGATGTAAACGCGAGCGCAGCGAGCGCAAAATTTTAAAGAAAAAAAATAGTTGTCGGTGGTTGAATACATTTTTTTTTGTTTAAAAAATTATTGGAGAACCTTACTACCTTTGTTTGTTCTTTCACATTCAAAGGTGGAGTAGAGGCCCAGGTTGATAGCGCACCCACCCTGGTTATTCCTGGGAGATGTGTGATTTTCTGAGATTGAGTTTTTGTTTTCTATCGGCCTATGAATTTCGAATTTGGTCATACTTAATGTTTATTGTTACATACCTATTTTTTTACTAACAAATACCTATATACCCTAAATGTGGAAAGTCTGACCCGGCCGGTCTTCGGTATGTTGTATGGATCAGTTAGTTCATCCAAATTTGCAACTTTGATAAACTTTACTTCGATGCGAACTGCGATTTCGTTTATTTTCTGGCTTTGAGAACGCCCCCCCCCCCCCCCCCCCATAATGGATATCATTGTTGTAATCAGCACCCCAAAAAAAGATTTATTATACAAAAATATTAATATTTAAATTTATACATTTTGAACCTTATTATTTGAACAATAAATGGGTTTTTAAACAAATAAAGTTGATGCAACTCGGCCAACTCTCTCGACTGGTATGTACCTAGGTTTGTGAATATTGATAGCGACCGACTGTCCAACATAATTAGATCTCTTATATCAAACAGTTAATATGGTTTGAGGGACTTTTGTTTTTTTGTCTTTGGCCTCTCAAGTATATTTCGTCCCCCGTTTTTTGAAATACTATCTGTTTATTGCACAATGTTTGAATGGGGTTCTTTTTCCTTTGCTTCCAAGTAGATGCTTACCAATTTTCAAGCCTTTAAATCACAAATTGAAGGACTTCCCATACAAAGTTCAACCCCTGTTTTCACCCCTTTTAATCCCCAATCTGTATGATTTTTATAGCCTATAACCTCGCCGAAGATCCAATAAACATATTATTGAAGGCTGTATTAAAATCCATTCGCTAGTTTTCACGTGATAGTTAGACAAATAAACAGACAGACAAACAGACAAACAGACAAACAGACATGAATTCTAAAAACCGTTGAAATGTGTTCTGTTATCGATTCTAAGACCCCTCAATCCTTTTTTTTTCTTATATCTTCAATGTACAGATTTTTGACCCTCTTCTGCTTTATTATATGTATAGATGGATTAACAGATTGACGGTGCCTCAGAAGTTCTTGTAAACATTATTGTATATCCATATGGCTCATAATCCAGGATATTACACACGAGTTCTATAATTTGATTGCAAACTTGAATAAGTAATTGTATGACGTTAAATAACCTTTCAAACGACACCTCAGACGTACCGATTGGTAATTGATAAAATTCGTATTCTGGAGACAAAGAGCAACACAGCCATACCAGTTTTAAGTATATGAAAGCCGTGTCGACGAAAATAGTGAAGATATCGACTCTTTGTTTTGCCTTCATGCTATAACTTTGATCGGCTGAATCTCTATTAATAGTAGACCTGGAAATATGGTTCAACAACGAACTTTTAGGGAATTAATGCTTTTTAACTTTGTCACACAACGTAGCATAAATGTCCTTAGTTTAAGAGATATAAGCGAAAATCTGAAAAAGTCACACATTCCCCCCCTCCCCAAGTTAGCACAAGGTGGAAAAGGTGGAAAACTTAGGATAGTCCTCCTAGTGTACCCTTAAATAACCCTGTAAATAACCCTGTAAATTTTCATTGAGTTCCGAGCACTTTCCAGCTACCCAAATTTATTACACATCAATTTGATTATTGATACTCCAACCAAAAATGTGTGTTCACAATAGCCCTTAACAAAGATAAGTACGTATCTTAATATGTATATGACGTCGATATTATATGTACAGTCGACGTCAAAGATATATTCCAATCCAATTTCACCTTATTACAATGTAAGTAAAGTGCAAAAGTGTAAACATATAATATGAAATTGACAGTGAAGGAAATTTAATGTTTGTATCCTTTTGGACTCTATCTTTTGAAATGAAATAGAGTCCAAAAGAGAGTAACATTCAAATTCCTCGACGTACAGTCGGGGTAAGAAAAGGTTGGTCACCTTAAAGTCGAAATTTGCTTGCACCATGGCAATAATCGGTCCTGCCAACCTTTAATTTCCAACGAAACAGAAATATCGCATTGACGTTTGCAATAACTGATAATGACAGGTCAGCTTAAGGTTTATAAGAGAAAATATTGACACTGACAAACAATTAACTAGAACATATTTGATTATTACTCTTAAAAAGTTCTTTATTTGATTAGGTCATTAAAAAGGTTTGATGTTGATTTGAAATTAGATATAGGTCAGAGGTATATACTATTTTGACGCTTGTTGTCATATCAAATAAGTATAATTTTATATGCACTTGTCTACTTAGTTCTTTGCTTTCAAAAGGTACTAAGAGCTCTGATTTTATAAAGGAATTCATTTAATAACTGACGAAGGTTTTCGTACCCCGACTGTACGTAGTAATACAGTCACCAACAAAAGTAACTATGCATATAAAAACGTCAAAAGTATTTTTGTAAGCTTTTGACCACTTCAGTCGTATGTACTTTTGATGCTGACTGTACCTTAATCCTAACATCTGCACGATTAGTCGTGTTGTCAGATTTAATTGACGTTTCCAGGTTGATTCGCAGCGGGGCAATCCTTGGGCTGCCTCTAACGTGATAAGTAGCTACTTAATGATTTATTTAATTGGGCATGCATTCCGTCTTCTAGTTTAATGAAAAGTGTTATAAGGACTTATTTACATTGGGTGGTATTCATTTGACAGCGTCGTGATCTCAACACCCTTTTCATGGTTGCTAGCGAAAAGTCTCGATCAACACCTCAAGAGACTCGCTAGATGGCTGGGTCAAGGGTCAGATACAGAAGGCGGTACTCTAGGACACGGCGCGAATAGTCAGGAGTTTCCTCTCTCTGTCGGCCGTTAGGCAGGGCCTAAGCTACCGGTGGTTACACCGGTAGCTTAGGCCCTGCCTCGCTGCCGGCGGCACCCTAGATTAGGTTTTTATAGCATTTTTGTTTTATAAGTGTATTTTTATATTTTACTTTTTATAAAAATATTGTAAGAATCCAACGTAAGCCCTTAAATAAATAAAGAGATTAAATTTTTAAATAAAAATACTTAAATTGCAAGCTACATCGTCGCTCCTTATCACAAGTAGTGATAAAGAGCGAGACAGGAATAGTGTCTGTGTTGCCTCGTAATTAATTCACAATTAGTGCGATAATGGGCTTGTTGACACGACACGGCGTTGTAAAATGTTTTGGTGCGTTATTTTCCTTACTGCTACTGTTCGTTTAACGTTTTGCAGAGTATTTTAAGGGTGTATATGTTTCTCGTGTGTTCTCTTTCATACGAACCTACCTGTTGTAGGCATAATAGGGCCATTTTTTTGGCGTTGTAGTTTTTTTTTTAGAATTGCATGAAAATTGGTAGGTTTGAAGAGCTCCTGATTCTGAACAATATATGCACGATTTCCTACAGTGTCCCACAATTTTTTTCCATTCAGTGACAAAACGTATGGAATTTTCGTGACTCAGTGGATATTTTGTATAGGAAAAAATTTTTTCGGCGCCATATTGTCATTCTTTTTACTTGTACAGAATCAGGAGCTCTTCCTAGCTACCAATTTTCATGCAATTATAATGAAAAAAAAATACAACACCAAAAAAAACTGGCCCAATAATAATAGTACATTACTTACCAAGGGCGATAAAAGAAAGAATGTCTCAGATCGCAAGTATTTGATGCCCGAGCCGAATTCAGGACAGTGTAATACCCGCTTTAGGACTATTCAATGGTTGCGGTGCAACGTTAAGCTGCGTACGGATTGCGCGTAGATTGGCACGCGTAGTCGGTTACGCGTGTACTGGAACCCCATGTCCGTACTTGCAGCTACGCGTATATATACGCGTACAAGTATATACGCGTAGCTGCAGATCGTACAGATCGCACGCGGAAGTGCTGCTGTACCGCTGTACGATCATAACATAATCCGTTTCGTGTGAAATAAACAATAATGCCAAAACAACAGCATTATTGTATTTGACGACCGCTTTAGCTTAGTTGGTAGTGACCCTGCCTACGAAGCTGGAGGTCCCGGGTTCGAATCCCGGCTGGGGCATTTATTTGTGTGATGAGCACGAGTATTTGTTCTTGGGTCTTGGATGTTTTCTATATATTTAAGTATCTATTTATCTATATAAGTATGTATATCGTCGCTTAGTACCCATAGTACAAGCTTTGCTTAGTTTGGAACTAGGTTGATTTGTGAAGATTGTCCACAAATATTTATATTTATTTATTGCATCAGGTTGCACGAATAATAATAAAAACTTGGACATTTAGTTTTTTATGCTACCATCAGGACAGTCTGAGAAGGAGAAAGAAAGCTAAGGAAGTGTTGGCATATATTTAAGAATAAAATACGAGTAAATGATCAGTACACAACGGTTTTTACAGCTATTTGGCGTAACTAAATACCAGCTATTTAAATTTATTATTGTTATATCTATTCAGTTACATTCCACGAATTAATGGTGAATGTACTGTGACCGGACAAAAAGTTACATACACAATCATTACAGAGGCAGCGTTTACAACCACTTGTATCTTCAAATACTTTCGTGCTATCAACAAGTGTCAAATATCACCGGAGATTACGGGCGACCTCACAACTTGCCCAAAAAGAATTGCCCACTCCCGAACACAGCTTACACAGCCATTCGCGAGACATTCACAAAACTTTCATCAATACCTGTATCTTCAACTGATAATCAACTTTACGAGTGGATTCATAAGGTCGATTTTACAAGTACACATGAGATATATAGATAGGAGTTTTCGGGGGTAAACATTTGTTTCTTTTATTCAGTCCAACGTGGATTAAAGGGGTTGATTGGACCCTTTTATTTTAGTGTTGCCCAATATCGAAACTTAAAGAGTGATTGATTGACGTAGTAATTACCTTTTTGATCATTCATCATTTTCTGAACGTATTTTGTAGATGATAGATGGATTTGGCAATGTTTATGGTTCGCAAAATTGTCTATGATTTAGAGTGTTTTCAAACGGTGACCTCTAAACCTCTGTAATATAGAATACAGCAGAAGAGCTAAATTAAATTATACACTTTCACATGCCCTAAAGAAACAGTGAGTCGTATGCATTTTAATTGGTAGCTATTGAATAGGAATATATTTAAAAAACGAGAAAATATACTTTCAGTGCATCAACTCATCCTAGTATAGTGGCCGCAAACCGGCGCATCAAATTAGCAGGCCGCAAACCTAAATATCGACCCTATATGTATTTTCACATTTAATTTTATAATGTTAGGGAGTTATTAGGCCGCATTAATCGATCCATAGATAATCTCATTACATTCGGTTAGCGAGAAATTCCAATCGCAAAGACGATCTACCGCGAATCGAAAACGAAAAATCTGTCTCCGTCGCACTTGTACAAATAAGTATTCGGGCGACAGAGAAAGACACTCCATTTTTGGTTCGCAATAGGCCCTCAGCTGTCCTGCTGCTGGCAGCCGCTTCAGTCGCAGCAACTTTGACAGCCAATTAAACTTCAAATTGCCTAGCGATTTGGAATGTTTTGCTGAGAATAAGAGGCTTAATGAGAGGAATTATAGCCACTGAAGGTTCTCAAGTGGCGACCATGTACCGGAAGGAACATGAATGTATCGTGTATTCTAAATTCAAATTCATTGTAATTCATTCATCACTGCAATTTTTGTTACAAAATCTCAAACATACTTCACCACATGCAGTCCACCAAATCTACAGTCACCAATTCCTTTTAAGTTTTAACATTTCAAAAAAACTTTTAAAGAAAAACAAGTGCGCCTCTTTTCAAAACATTGATAAATAATTTACAACACCTTTCCTGTTCTCAAGAGCGCTCGCTTTAGTGAAATAAAGTCGTAACAAATTTATCTTCATTCAAAACATATTTGTATACAGAAGGCTTTAGGGTTGAGAATATAAATTGGGGAATATGTCTTAATGGAATCGAATGAATTTGCATGGAACGTATAATCCCGTCTGACAGCCGCTCACTCAAGTAAGCTTAAGCTTTCAGACACGTGTTTAACTAATACAAAACAACAATTTTATGTACAAATGTATCTCTTTATCTCCCCTCGGAAATTAATCTTATCTAATCATATAATCATTCTCATTTGCTTGTATTTTCTGTCTACTTTGTTCTGTCTGGCGTATGAGGCGTGTCGTGCAATTAATACGTCTTAGCATTTCCATGTAGGTACTATAATTTCTATATCTCTCATAGTGCATAATGTCTAACTTCCCTGACACATTTTGATTGGTCACCATAGCTGTTAGTAATAATGGTGTTTACCTACATATCTATGTTAGTTTATCTTAACCCTTATTTATAATCTCGGTAGTTGGGAACATGCAATGACACCCAAAGCCGGTAGAATCGGTTGGTTGTCCAGCCTCTGTTGGCGCTGCCTCGTACTCTGCACATCTGGGGCCTGTACCACAAAACTTTACAAGCATACAATTCGACAAATTTGTCAACTTTTTCTATGGAAAATTGTACAATTTTGTCGAATTGTAGACTTGTAAAATTTTGTGGTATAGGGCCTGGGATGATAACAATCAGCCATGCAAGCCTCCGCTAACATGCTGGACGCACTACACGTCGCCCGACGCGCGACAGCCCTTACAACGTCCTATATACTTTAGTATATATATTGTAGTCTTTGGTCCTATACCCGTTATTGAATTAGACACGCAGGGCAGGGGGCCGATTTGTGAGAGTCGAACGCTCGAATTTTCACTCGAGATCCGTCAAAAAACTATGACGTTTTGACAGATGTCGAGTGAAAAGTCGAGCGTTCGACACTCAAAAATCGGTCTCCTGGTAGCACGCAGGTAAGCTCTCTTATTGTATATTCGATCATTGCGGGGTTGGTCGCTCTCGTCTTACCTCGGTAGTCCGCAGCCCGCAATGTAAAAAAAAAGAAAAAAAAATGCATACACGTTCTTGCACCATGTTGATCAGCCTTAAAACGATTAGCAATTATTGTATCAAGTATTGCACGCCTTACAGTCTGTAAACCTTCGCGATGCGGCCGCTGACGCACTGGCCGGTTGAAAAGAAAAAAGTATAAATATCTGGCAATGAATTGCACCTACAAAAGAAAGAGCAAAGTTCGATCGATCAAAACTCTAGTATGTTCCAAATTTCACTTTATTGAATGCAAATGACTTCGACGCTGAGCTTGTTAAAGTTTGTTGCGAAACTTTCTCAAGTACTGTAAAGCTTAGGCACTTTATGCCCCTGACACATGAACATAAAACACGAGTACGAAAATATTTCTCTGTAATATACAGTATACGTCAAAGTGTCAAACTCCAAAAAAGAGCCGGAGTAAATTGGAAAAATACCTTTACAAAGAACGCAATATTTCGCCCTAACTGATTTTAATAATTTTCGCGTAGCCAATTTTCACTTTATCAAAAGATTCTTTCCGAGAAAAAATACAAATGTGAAAATACAAGTCGATATTCGTTCGATTAGGTACGATCTTCTTCAATTTCTCGGAATTGAATTTTTGCTTGGAAATGAGCAGTCACCAATATCAAAAAATTATAAAAAAAGACCCTGAAACAAAGCACCACGAAATACACTGATGACCATTAAATGGTGTAGTTAGTCAGTAGAATTAGCTACGCGGGTGAATTGTGTAAAATTATCAATACCTTATAATAATTTCTTGTGTAGTTAATAATATTGACATCTATTTCAGCTGCTGACTGTATCTAGGATAATGTAGTCCCGCGGCTAGTCACGGGCATATTCCCACTTTCATGTCTTTCAAAATAAGAATAACTGACATGAAGAAGAAGAGGAAATATTTATTCACAAGACACAGAAGACACATATATAACAAACATTGTAACAGAAGAAAAACATACACATAAACCACAAAACATGTGTCTCCCCGCGGCAGTGAATTGGACACTGGCTGAGTATTAGAGGTGACCGTCACCTACATGCATTGCATTTTACCGTACTCGCTAGCGTAGCGACTGCGTAACCGATGTAGTATGGACAAAAGTACAGCGCCTCTGGCGGTTACGCAGTAGAACTAAGAATCGCCATACTAAATCGTTTACGCAGTCGCTAGGTACGGTAATGCAAACATTGCAAACTCATGGTAAGGGTACAGTACCATCGGTGACTCACGGAACAAATCACATGAACTAGGGATATCCCCTTCAATTAATGGAGTCGCGGCCCATCGGTTATTCAACGTAACATTAAGATATGTATCCCGCTCTGGATCTCGTACACCTGTTGAGGCGCGCGCAGATCGACCGCTGCGGCCTGCATTCTAGCCGACTGTTAACCTGAGAATGTGGGTCGCCCGTTTTAAATAACGAATTTCGAACCCCACTCGACAGGACGTGGTGGCCTGATTGTAATGGGCGCGACCTTGCTGATGGAGGTCCGGGATCGATCCCTGGTGGGAGATTATCGGGTTTTCATTATTATTGGACTGAAAGAAGAGCTGTAAGGTAGCTTTGGCAATTGAAGGTGATCTATAACTTGTTTGACAACCGTGAATTGGGTTCCACTAGTGATCGTTTCAAGTGGCAATTTCACTAGAAAAGTGATCATAGAGATTAAAAGTTTTGGGAGTCATTTTAATATTAAAATTATACGCTTAAACTGACGTATTGATAGTGATTAAGGGGGGGAATTAATACGTACTTATTAAAGATTGTATTTTTTGTGATATTGCAAAATGGTTAACACTCATCCAAGAATAAAAAGTTCTGAATCACAAAACATATCATTATCTCAATTATTTTGTGTAAACTCATTGACCGCACATTAAATCAAGGTATTTTTTCACAATGTTGCAAAAACTTGGTTCCTACTCACAATGCTGCAATATTATTTTTTGTGCCGATTAGGTCTTACCCTATCAGTAAAGTACAAATCTTTCGCACGGCGAGCCGTTTTCACGTTACGAAAGCTTGCCGTACGCAGCAACAGGTTGCCCTGCATAACTTGAACACATTATATAGCTATGTTGTACGTACGCCTGTGTAACCTACTAACCCTAACCTAACCTAACCTACTATTTATATAATAGAGACGAAAAGTGGTAGAAAACTTTCTGGACCTACTGTACAACAACGCTAGTGGAAGCGAGCGGTCCGCAAAGAACAACGGTCCTTTAATGAAGCTCAGCATATTCGCAACTTCAACACAATTTTCAGACATCGTAGCTCCAATCGTGCCACAGAAGCGTGAAGCAAAGAAACTTCTCCTAAAATCACTCGGTTTATATCTTTATAGGCATTGTTATTTTTCACCGATTCGTTTTTATGCTTATTCACGATTGTGTTTTGTTTGTCACATGTACTTCGTCTGCATGTTTACTGTCCTTATAAATTTGGCACGTGTTTCATTTCCCAAGCAAAAGTTTTTGCAAATGGTTCGATTCTCATATTGTATTTTTCTCAGAAACCGCAGTATTACTCGTACATGACATGACGTACCATACTCGATCAACGGTAAAACCGTCTTGTCCAGTTTACATCCGCTAATATTAGATATCGGTATTCAATTTCAGTATCTTGCCTAACTATTAAGACATGTTTTTGCATTTCAGTATTCCAAATATTTTTTCCCGGTATGTTGCTTCGCCAAGCCACTGCCACGCTGGCGTTGTATAATCGCAACAATAATAGTAGATAGCATTTATTCATAAAAGTAAGCATATAAGTTAGGTAATTTCACAAATAAAATAAAGAATAAAAACAAGACTAAAATTAAACATTTTGATGATAGGCAACAGGCGGTCTTATCGCTAAAAAGTGATCTCTTCTAGACCTTTGGGTAGTGGAGACACAACAGAAAAAAAACTTGAGTATGTGAAACAGAGATATAAACAGCTGATCCATAAGAAACATCTTACACTTACATACATAAATAAATAGTAACACATAGTATGGTTGACGAAATATAAGCTGCACCGATTCGCCATACAAGTTGTTCGAGGAATCGGGGCAGCTTATATTTCGTCAACTATAATTGAGTACTGAAGTCGGATTTTAAAAAGTTCAATGAACCCTACATAGTGCATATTCCCCATAATTTGTCTTTGGCGACTGCCGTTTATCGTAAGATTCGTAAGCCTCTGTTCGTTTACAAAAGACCACACACGATATTCGAGCGCAGTCCGTTGGAAAAACGTCGGCTTAGTTCGGACTTGCGACGATCTTTAGAGGATAACGATGGGTCGTTCCAGCCTTATATACATCTACATATATGATATGACAGATACGGCGTATTCCTGACGGCGGGTTCGTAGCAGTGAATGCCTAACCTAACCTAACCGAAAACGAAATATCAGCATCTCTGTCGCACTTGCAAATTCGAGTGACAGAGAGCTAAGATACTTCGTTGTCAAACGAATATAAACGTACGCGCAAAAAAAAGATTGAAATTATGGTTGGAATCGAAAGCTACGAAGAAAATAGACCTTCAGTGATCATCCTAACATTCCTAACCCATATCAGTTCAAACAAATTCACTCAATTCATAAGAAACTAAGTTACATAGAAAAAGTTGAACGTATACTCACTTCTGCTTCGGTACACAGAGTCATACTCGTACTGTCATATGTACCATGACTTTGTTATAAAGATACGTCATTTAGTAGTAGGAGTATAAAGTACATATCTGCCATTGTAAAAACGTAGCAACTGTATACCAGCTCATGTATAATGAGTGCGTTTTTCCTTTGCACGACTTTTGGATAAGTTAAGTAGGTCTGGATTAACGGGGACTTCCGATTTCTTTTACTTTTAAGTACATACTTGAGGATTCAGGAAGTTTTCAACACATTGTCGCAGAGTTGTGCGAGGTTCCGTGCTTTATCCTCGCATCGCAGAAAACGATCTGAAATTGAATTGTTTATAACGGTTATGTAGATTTTTTTGTCGAGTCAGTTAACGGAATGTTAAGGAAAAAAATCAATGGTTTGTTCTTCTCTAACTCGTCGCATTTTCGAACCGATTCTCGTGAAATATTGTGAGCAGGTTCGATAATTATATAGATTTTTTTGTCAAGCCAGTTAATGGAATGTAAAAAACATATCAATGGTTTGTTCTCCTCTAGACGTCGCATTTATCAACCGATTCTCGTGAAATATTGTGAGTAGGCTCGATAATTATATCGCTTTTTTTGTCAAGGCAGGTTTAGAAATTTTAAAAACAATTTTTTTATGATTTTGTATGTTTCTGTAGCGTAGTTCAGTTTGTTCTCCTCTACAGGTCGCATTTCACAACCGCTTCTCGTAGAATCTTGTGAGCACGTTCGATAATTATATAGAACATTTAGGCGAGTCACTTTTTGGAAATTTACAAAAAAAAACACTCGCGAGTAGTGCAGCTCACAGGGCCACTAGTAAAGTTGGTTTTATTCTATCTTTGCATACTTATAGGAATGTAGTCGGTACAGATCGCAGACCCAGGTAAATGCTGATGGATCTTGTAAACACAGTAATTCATCGCGCATACTGTTTATTACCGGCTGCCAAAAAATCGCAAACATGTATTTGTCTTATTATGACTTGTATCAACATGTATTTTGATTAATACACGTGTTTGATTCCTTCTCATGTAGTTTTACCGTTGTATCCTTAGCTCCTTTGGAATCCGGAGTCCAATTAATTTTTGGCGTCACGTCTCTGATGTCATCTGTACCTATAGTATGTATTATGTATATACGTATAAGGTAAAATGTATAAACAAATTTATTCATACGACTGACTGTTGTATAAAAAAACATGTCACCAATTTTCTATTCGTTGTTTAGGTTTCCACTTACGTTATGGCCGCTGTGACGGAATGAAAAATGTAAAAAGGTCGAATTGCGAAGCCAACCAATTTTGCCATGTGTTTTCCCGGCTTCTTATTAGTTAAAAAACTGTCATCTATTTAGGCCATGTTCTTTTTGATTAATTCTTATCTTGGCAGTTTCTCAATGTTAGTAACATTCTATGTAGGATATGACTATTGCGATTTGCTACCTAATGAAATAAAACTAATACCAATACTTTATGCATACTATCTAAATATTTATCGACTTTGTACGATGCAGACAGTTGGTGATCCTAAATAAATAAAATAAAACTTAAATGTATCTTTTGGATTTTTCTTTAAAAATATTGTTTGAAACATCACTCCAAATCTACCATTTTCGAGCTAGAAACTGCTTTTTCCCGCTTAAAACCATCGTATCCTTTAATCACTTTGTTATTATCATTACCTACTTTTGTCAAAAATTGAAATCAAAGTATTTAAAAACTTGTAAGGCCTCTGAAGTAACTTAATATTGTTTGTTTTTCCAGGTAAGAGCGCGGATCAATTTTCGGAAGTGATGCTGGCCCGAAGCACGGTTAAAAGACTAAAATCCTAAGCCTAGGAATATAGGTAAGCATTAAGAAGAAATTTTAGACGCTTAAATAAGTAATAAAGATATGGAAATTTTACTCATATATCCGGTAAGGCAAATGCCCTAGTGCTCGACACTACCACAATAGTTGTAACCATAATTCATAGATATTCGTAATTTATTGCGTAACTAGCTTTTGCCCGCGACTTCGTCTGCGTAGAACTCGGTCATCGTATTAGAATGTTTTTGCTATTCTTTTATTTTAGGCGCTAAGCTAGTTATCTCTCTTCCACCCCCTTGCGGTGTCCCATGTCCTTCCCTATGTTTCGAACATTATGACGCAGGTGCGGAATATACTACAAACGCATGAAGTAATGTAGATGAAAACGCGAGCGCAGTGGGCGCGAAATATTTCAAACATTATGATGCAGGCGCGGAAAAGACTTCACACGTATCAAGCAATGTAGTTAAAAAGGCGAGCGAAGCGAGCGCGAAATATTTGGAACATTATGATACAGGTGAGGAAAATACTTCATACAAATTAAGTTATGTACATGAAAACGCGAGCGTAGCGAGCGCGAAAATTTTCGGACATAATGATGCAGGTGCGGAAAAGACTTTATATGCATCAAGTAATGTAGTTAAAAAGGCAAGCGAAGCGAGCGTAAAATGTTTGGAACATTATGATACAGGTGCGGAAAATATTCATACGCATTAAGTTATGCAGATGAAAACGCGAGCGTAGCGAGCGCGAAATCTTTCGAACATTACGATGTAGGTGCAGAAAATACTTTACACGTATCAATTTATGTAACTGAAAACGCGAGCGAAGCGAGCGCGAATATTTTCGGACATAATGATGCAGGTGCAGAAAAGACTTCATACGCATTAAGTAATGTATGAAAACGCGAGCGCAGCGAGCGTGAAATATTTCGAACATTATGATGCAGGCGCGGAAAAGACTTCATACGCATCAAGTAATGTAGTGAAAAAGGCGAGCGAAGCGAGCGCAAATTATTTGGAACATTATGATACAGGTGAGGATAATACTTCATACGCTTTAAGTCATGTAGATGAAAACGCGAGCGTAGCGAGCGCGAAATGTTTCGAACATTATGATGCAGGTGCGGAAAAGACTTCACACGCATCAAGTTATATAGATGAAAACGCGAGCATAGCGAGCGCGAAATGTTTCAAACATTATGATGCAGGTGCGGAATATACTTCACACGCATCAAGTAATGTAGATGGAAACGCGAGTGCAGCGAGCGTGAAATGTTTCGAACATATCATACACGTGCGGAAAATACTTCATACGCATAAAGTCATTTAAATGTGAACGCGAGCGTAGCGAGCGCGAAATCTTTCGAACATTATGATACAGGTGTGGAAAATACTTCATACGCATCAAGTATTGTAGAGAGCGTAGCGCGCGCGAAAATTTTCGATCATTACGATGTAGGTAGGTGCGGAAAATACTTCACACGTATCAAGTTATGTTAATGAAAACGCGAGCGAAGCGAGCGCAAAATTTTCGGACATAATGTTGCAGGCGCGGAAAAGTCTTCATACGCATTAAGTATAAGTAATGTAGATGAAAACGCGAGCGCAGCGAGCGTGAAATGTTTCGAAAATTATGATGCAGGGGCGGAAAAGACTTCATACGCATTAAGTAATGTAGTTAAAAAGGCGAGCGAAGCGAGCGCAAATTATTTGGAACATTATGATACAGGTGAGGAAAAAAAAAGAAAAAAAAGGTACGGAATATTTTTCACACGCATTAAGTAATGTAGGTAGGGAGCGTAGCGAGCGCGAAAATTTTCGAACATTATGATGCATGTGCGGAAAATACTCCATATTCATCGAGTAATGTAGATGAAAACGCGAGCGCAAATTTTTTCGAACATTGTAATGCATGTGTGGAAAAGACTTTATACGCATCAAGTCATGTAGATGAAAACTCGAGCGAAGCGAGCGTGAAACTTTTAGAACATTGTGATGCTGGGTGCGGAAAAGACTTCTTACGCATTAAGGAATGTAGATGTAAACGCGAGCGCAGCGAGCGCAAAATTAAAAAAAAAAATTGTTGTCGGTGGTTGAATACCTATTTTTTTGTTTAAAAATTATTGGAGAACCTTACTACATTTGTTTGTTCTTTCACATTCAAAGGTGGAGTAGAGGCCCAGGTTGATAGCGCACCCACCCTGGCTGTTCCTGGGAGATGTGTGATTTTCTGAGATTGAGTTTTGGTTTTCTATAGGCCTATGAATTTCGAATTTGGTCATACTTAATGTTTATTGTTACATACCTATATTTTGCTAACAAATACCTATATACCCTAAATGTGGAAAGTCTGACCCGGCCGGTCTTCGGTATGATGTATGGATCAGTTAGTTGATCCAAATTTGCAACTTTGACAAACTTTACTTCGATGCGAACTGCGATTTCGTTAATTTTCTGGCTTTGAGAACGGTCAGTGGACCCCCCCCCCCCTTCCCCACTCCTGATATCCCCGTACCCCGAAGAACCTCAAACATCCCATAACGATTATTAAGAAACTAAATGTCCGCCATCTTGCATTTGAAAATGGATATCATTGTTGTAATCAGCACCCCAAAAAAAGATTTTATACAAAAATATTAATATTTAAATTTATACATTTTGAACCTTATTATTTGAACAGTAAAATGGCTTTTTATAAACAAATAAAGTTGATGCAACTCGGCCAACTCAAATTATTTCAATCATGTGCATACATATACATGTCGCAAGTCTTACCATGCAACCGAGAGCCCGATGCTCTGCGTAGGTAGGTAGAGGTACCCTCCATCGAAAACAAAAAAAAAACACCGAGCTTGCATAGTAAGACTGGTATTGTACCTAGGTTTGTGAATATTGATAGCGACCGACTGTCCAACATAATTAGATCTCTCATATCAAACAGTTAATATGGTTTGAGGGACTTTTGTTTTTTGTCTTTGGCCTCTCAAGTATATTTCATCCCCCGTTTTTTCAAATTCTATCTGTTTATTGCACAATGTTTGAATGGGGTTCTTTTTCCTTCGCTTCCAAGTAGATGCTTACCAATTTTCAAGCCTTTAAATCACGAATTGAAGGACTTCCCATACAAAGTTCAACCCCTGTTTTCACCCCTTTTAATCCCCAATGTGTATGATTTTTATAGCCTATAACCTCGCCGAAGATCCAATAAACATATTATTGAAGGCTGTATTAAAATCCATTCGCTAGTTTTCACGTGATAGTTAGACAAATAAACAGACAGACAAACAGACAAACAGACAAACAGACAAACAGACAAACAGACATGAATTCTAAAAACCGTTGAAATGTGTTCTGTTATCGATTCTAAGACCCCTCAATCGATTTTTTTTCTTATATCTTCAATGTACAGATTTTTGACCCTCTTCTGCTTTATTATATGTATAGATAAGATATTGCGTAATTTTTCGAACAAGCGTTAGGACAAATCAACTGACATTTTCCAGTACAACAAAAAAATAAATATTTTCTGGACAATCTTACACAAATCAACCTAGTCCCAAACTAAGCAAAGCTTGTACTATGGGTACTAAGTGACGATATACATACTTATAAAGATACGAGTAAATAGATAAACGCATTTGTATTTGTATTTAGCTACTTAAATACATAGAAAACATCCAAAACCCAAAAACAAACATTAGTGCTCATCACACAAATAAGGGCCAATTTTTTTGGCGTTGTAGTTTTTTTTTATTTCTTAGAATTGCATGAAAATTGGTAGTTGGAAGAGGTCCTGATTCTGAACAATATGTGCACGATTTCCTACACTGTCCCACAATTTTTTTCCATTGAGTGAAAAAACGTATGGGATTTTGGTAACTCAGTGGAAAAAGTGTATGGGAAAAAAAATTTTTCGACGCCATGTTGTCATATTTTTTTTACTTGTACAGAATCAGGAGCTCTTCCAACCTACCAATTTTCATGCAATTCTAATAAAAAAAACTACAACGCCAAAAAAATTGGCCCATAAATGCCCTGGCCGGGATTCGAACCCGGGACCTCCAGCTTCGTAGGCAGCTACTACCAACTAAGCTAAAAGCGGTCGTCAATGACGTTGATTAAGGTATTAATGGCAATAGACCTGCGTGTTAAACAATTGGGTCGTAAAAGTATACTTGATAAAGCCTTTATTTTCGCATGTAACTGAGTTTGTGTTTATGTCGTACGACTAGAGAGCCCATTTTTACTGGTGTGAACTTGGGTTGACCATTTTATACATACTCAAGCTTTCGCCGTTCGCAACGCCGTAACATCGTAAATAAGTATGCATAGAATCCATTCGAGATAAACCACATGTCATCAGACACACACACCAGAGGCAAGGATAAAGGCGTTTTTCCTCATCCAACTGAGTTTGTGTTTATCTTAACTATCCGCGGCCAGGGGCGTTTTGCGACATTTTCTTGTTCTCTTCAGAGAACTCTTGAAAATTGAATTAAAATAACAACTGGGCTTAACATCGCAATTAATTCAAAACAAGCTTTGTAGATGTTTATGTCTGTTATTTTTTGTTTGGCATTTTTGTAAGCAGTAGTAATAAATTGAAGTCCTGTAAACCATAACTTCAAGTTACTGTTGTTTCTAGTCGTCGGTAGTGTTCTTTAAAATCTGGTTTTAAGGCAAGTTTGAAATTTTTTCTATGAAATGATAGATGCCGGCGCCATATTTAACGTTGATCAGCCTGTAATCGTAAGTTTAATGCAATCCACCCTTAACACGTTCACTGCCATGAGCATCACCGGTGGGATCAAAAGCTCATAATTTTTCAGGGTGGGCAGCCAACGTGTTAATGGAGTAATGTTATGAAACATAATATTTGCGCCCGTGCGCACACCTTCATTTTGCGACTCTTTCAATACCTAAGGTATTTACTGATTGTCTTATTGATACTTAATTCTATCGGATGACAGCTGTCAAAAGAAGAAGTCAACTGTAGAACTGACTGTGTTTCTGCCACTCGTGCCGTGCAAGCCTGGAGACCATCAAAAATGAACAAAAATATCAAATCTAATATTTCACAATGAATCCTGCCGTTATATTGTTTCCAGTAAATTCGAATTCAGCTCTTAAAACACAGCCCGGTGCTCCAACCTCAATGGTTGAGGGCTGTTGAGGTGAAACGTCTACGGAGGGTTCACCCACGCATTTTCAAATACTGAACCATTAAATTTGGAATTTAAGTATTTCGGGAAACTCAATTACTGATTTTATTTATTTAAACGCTGAAATTAGTTATGTTGTTTAAACAGAATTTATATAGGTACGAAATTTCAAGCAGTCACTTTAAAAAGACTTGCTCCCCACACAACCTTTTAATTCCTTTTTAAACCTCTTTAGAGGATGAGTTTTGAGAAAGGCTGAAATTGGTTTTTCGTATTTAAACAGACGGTCTGGGTATTGCAATGTCTATATAAAAACTCAAGATTCTGCGTCCAGTAGTTTTGACCCTGCGTTCATCGATCTCTCAGATTTACCTTTTAAATATAGACGTTTCTACAACAGCTGAAAACTGTAAAATGGTTCAAAAATTGCCCATCACTATTGCCTACGGCTAGGGGTTTGATTGAAACAACCCACCCTTAATCTCTAAGATATGATAAACACCATTTATTGAAGTAGGGTGTTCCAATCACTGTTGCATCGTTCATATAAGAATAATAAGAATAAATTCATTTATTTCGACCAACTGGGATCATAGTTGACCGAGTGAAACGAAGGTCTCAGTTTTAGCTTCGACAAAAATGCTTTCGTATGTCCGGGTTTCCGGTTGTTCTCCTCTACAGGTCGCATTTCTTAACCGATTCTCGTGAAATTTTGTGAGCAGGTACGAAAATTAAAATAACGTTTTTTGTCGAGTCAATTTTTGGAAATTTAAAAATCAAACTTTTTATCAATGATTTCGTATTTTTCTGCGGCCGTTTTTTCCTCTACACGTCGCATTTCACAACCGATTCTCGTGAAATTTTTTGAGCAGATTCTATGACTACATAGAGTTTATATGTTGTGTAACTTTTTTTTAATTTCGATAAAATTTTTTTTTCGTCTATGGTTTGTTCTCCTCTACACGTCGCATTTGTCAACCGATTTTTGTGACCATGTTCGGTAACTACGTATATATAATTATTTTGTCGAGTCACTTTTTGGAAATTTAAAAAAACTAACTCAATCAATGATTTCATATTTTTCTGCGGCCGTTTTTTTCCTCTACAGGTCGCATTTCTCAAGCGATTCTTGTGAAATTTTGTGAGCAGGTTTTACGACTACATAGAATTTTTTGGTCAAGTAATTTTCAAAAAAAATGTTTTTGTTAATGGTATGTTCTTCTCTACAGATCGCATTTATAAACCGATTCTCGTGAAATTTTGTGAGCAGGTTCGGTAACTCCATTGAATTTTTTTATCGTTTCACTTTTTGGAAATTTAAAAAAACATTTTTTTATCAATGTTTTTGTGTTTCTCCGGCCGAATTTCGATTTCTTCACCTCTAAGGGTCGCATTTCACAACCGATTCTTGTGAAGTATTGTGAGCAGGTTGTTTGATTACATAGAATATTTATTTATGTCGAGTAATAAAAAAAAAAAAACAATGGTTTGTCCTATTCTACAGCATTTCTCAACCGATTCTCGTGAAATTTTGTAAGCAGGTTCAATATCTAACATAGTTTTTGGAAATTAAATACAATTAAATAAAAACACTCACGAGGTTTACAGCTCATGAGCTCACAGAGCCACTAGTTACATAGTTAGTTACATAGTTTTAGTTTTATTTTTTCTGTGGTATAAGAAAACTGACACAGCCGCCCGGCTGAATTCACTATTCCTATTATAGTCTTTTTATCTCACGAGCGCGGGTTGGCCATTGTTGTAGTTGTGAACTTGTGACACATACAAACACATAGACGACGTGAACTCATAGCTTCTACGCTGACGCGCACAAAGACTATGTGGATATGTATAGCTCAACACACAACCATGGCTCACCCGCGCTCGTGAGATAAAAGTACTCTTTTTAATGATAGATTTCTAATCTCTGTGTGATTTTATACACGTGGAGAATGGTGGTTGAGATCGATGACGGGTGAACTGTGGGTCGAACTTGTACTATTACTTATTCTGTGGTCGAACTATGTACCTACCTATTTTTTAAGGCTATTTATGATAGTGGTGGGGAGTCTACAAAATGATGCTATAGTCTATAGTGCGTGCCATCCACGAAGAGGCGCGCCCCTTCACAGCCCAATTGCACATAGATTAGTATGAAATTCGATGTGGATGAGCGCGTCGTCGTGGATGACACGCACTATATACATGTATATGTACATAATTGTATTCAACGATTGCGTCGTATATGATGCATAAATATGTCGATGCCGTCACAACAATCATCGCGGCCGGCAGTCCACACTCGAGCCGCCGAGTATCAAGCTGGAGTGTCATTCGAACAAGCGGAGCTCGTTTGCTGAGTTATGATATAATATGCCGTGTGCGTGTGCGGGATTTCCCGTGACTACTTTTTTTAAAGTGTGACGGCGGCAAACAGTCTTACGGCCAGGATGCGTATATCACGTCAATATGCTACGCCGAATTTATGATCCGTAAAATTGATTTGTTACGATCTACCTACGTAATAGCAATAGCGTAATAGCCCGATAGATTTTTTTTACTATGTCGCGAGTAAAAAAGCTTACGTAGCCTATAAACGCTTGCGGCTCCAAAACGGTCATAGGCCTACCTTTTTAAAGTTCTGTACCTAAAAAGTAAGAAACGAAACCCTTATAGGATCATTTTGTTGTCCATCTGTCTGACAAGATGTGTAAAGTTTATGAAGTTAGGGCGTGTAGAGTTAGAAGCTTGACTCTTCATGAGATTTGATACTTTTTTGTCAGTGCGAGCCATTTATGGTCTCGTCTTGGCAACATTTTGCATGAAAATGTTTTTGAAGGTAGTTATTATTTATTTGATACTGGCAACAAGGCCCATATATATACAGCGTGTTGTAGAAGTGGCTGCAATGGGCAGGTGACCGCTCGCCCCACTTTGCTTTTGCGCTCGAGTGCCCTTCAGAAAAGACGGGAACACACTCGCCAAATCATGAGCATCTTCTTTGATATTTATTTAGCTTACCTTCTTTTCCTAAATCAACATTTGTAGATCGCTTTAATATCTTAATAACGTCACAGATAAACGGTTGGAAGGTTACTCTATGAAAAAAACAGGTTCATTGTTAGAAGTTCTCAATGCTTTCATAGTCCATGGCTAAACAACTACTGTCGTTGACATCATTTCATATTACACTCAATGCAGAGTTCTCTCAGTAACTTTATTTATAACCCAAAATGTTCACTTTTCCGTATATTTCTTCCAACATTTACTTTCATGAAAACCTTGTCCTGACAAACACAATAAAAATAATTAGCAGTGATCGGTTTTTTTGGATTCGACATGGGGTGAAAGACCTCAATCATTATGTTAGTATGGATATGGGTCAGGCCGTAGATTTTGCCACTTTACTACGAGTCGGTCGCGCAAAATATTCTCCGAGATGGTCGCGCAGATTGACGCAAAACGATAACGCATCCATTTTGCGTGATCGTTGCGCGACACCTGCGCGATCGTTGCGCGACATTTGCGCGACCGTTGCGCGACATAGCGCAAATAAAATCGACAATTACTCAGTAAATTGACTATGTTTTGAAGTGAATTTAACCTTGAAAGATCACGCTCACCTTACTTAATATGCCGCAAGAACAATAACAGATATTAATTCAACACTTACATTGAAATCTCAAAAAATGTGCTCCGCAAAAAAAGTGACCCATTTCACTCCGAAGCACTGCGTCATCGAACTGACGAAAATAACGGCCTCTGTCGCTATATTGACCACAGATTAGGTTAGTTCGGTGTTGCCACTACTCAGAATACAAACTACCCGTTGTTTAACGCCACAAATTGGGGAGATAATGATCTCGCAATAAAAATCACGCACAGACAATGGCTGTTGGTCATTTTATTATAATGTACGAAAAACAATATACTTTCTTAGTAAACACGAAACGATATTTAAAAGGGGGATAGGTAACTATTATATCATAACGTCAAATCAAACAGATAACCAGAAATAGGTATTGTTTCAATTTTATGTTCGCTCAAAGTGCACTACTACCAAGGCGGATTCGCGATTTTTATGAAATTTTCGCCCTTTTTTGACAAATATATCGTCATAACTTTCCAAGCTTATGAATTTATTGTAATATCTCTAGTGACCATGGTTCACCATTTCTTGGGGAATAAAATGCAGTAGTTGATTAATATATAGTCATTAATATAGTTAGGAAAAAAAGAGGCGGAGAGTTAGGTTATACAAAAAGTGGCAAAATCTACGGCCTGACCCATATGCCCCGGGAATCCGGGCTTAATGTTGTTAGAAAAGGCAAAAAAATACAATGTGTTTATTTTATTACACTTTAAACTATGAATCTTTACAATAAAGAATTTTACGATCTAGATATCTTCAATACTACTCTTAGGGGACTAAAAAATAAAATTCATAATAAGTTCTCCAATTACGACCAATGAAGCTTGTGTGCAATAACAATAACAATAATAATAATACTGTTTAAAGTCCAGTGCCACCTCTCCACCCCCGGCTCTCTGACCGGTGTTGCCCTTAGGCCATTTTATAATGTCGCTATTTTATGGGGGCCCATCTAGCAGAGAGCGAGTCACCGTCTGCCGGAAATAAAAATCTGAGACAGTTTTATTAGGCAGGCGTCCGTTGTCTCACCCAATAGCCCAGCCATTAGTCCATCAGATTCACCCAATAGCCCAGTTCATTTAGACTCCATCAATCAGCAATAGTTCTTATACACCCTGGCGGGTGCTGTCTCTGTGTGCGTCCCATGACACTGGCAGGGACAGCATCCGCTCGGTGTATTCCTTGCATTTCATTAAATTGTCAAAAGGGCCTCTACGTGTTGGCTATGTGGTACTCGTTGGTACTTCGGTGCCTCGGTACTTCGGCTCCGCGCACGCCTCCCAAAGGTTCGGGACACCATTGTCCCGTGAACGGGAAAGACATACATAATAATACTCTTTTAATGTCAAATTACAACTTCATGCGTTATTATTAAATTTGTTTCTGTTAACACTCATATGTATGTACCTATCAAAAACTTTCTCTCTTCTTTTGTTATTAGGTTTAAACTTAAGTTAATGTAATGGAGCTGTGCAGTCGGCGTCGGGGATGCACTTGCATTTTTGCACCTTATTACAATGGGATAGGGTGCGAGGGCTTGGCTGTGTCTATGGCGTTGGCTGTACATCGACAGTGATACGTGTGTATATGCAATCATATATGCGAGATATCGCGTCTCTGACTCACAGTTCCACCAAAACATGTTATTTCTTATCATTATTTTATAACAACTTATTTAGGTCCGTTCCAACATTGAAATTACTGTAATCTAGTAAATCATTCGGCACTGTTTTGGTCCACATTATATGTAAAGTTAAAAAATTAATTGTATGTTTTTTTGTAATGACTTTTTGTGCCAAAATAAAGAGAAAAAAAAAACATCTAAGTAAAGTAGCTGATAGACGAGTACTTACTCACCGTTCTTTTGTCTAAATCGAACAAATGAGCACAAGTATTTACACAGCTCATTTGCTACGGGTAAATTGTTTGAATAAACGAATTCGTTATCAAAAAGTGAATTACACTTCTTTCAACTGAGAGGTAGTTTGAGAAAAATAATGTCTACAATGTCAAATGGTTCCTTAGAGATAATTTAAATTGTTTTATTTTTGTACGGTTTGATCGGTATCGCGGGAAACTGTCGTATCTATATTAACTTTTCTACTTTTCTATTAAGTTCGCCTTTTGTACCAGATTGTTACTGTGCAATAAAGTTTAAAATAATAATAATAAATAATATCCCGCGAGGGAGAATCCAAATAACCGATCACTGATAATTAGACAAATAGGTGGTAGCCGTTCTGAAATGATACGCATACAGCCATACATTTAAGCTTAAGCCACACAGAGAGCGGGCGGGCGGTAGGAGGCGCGGGCGCGGGCGGCAGCGGCGCGGGAGCTGCTTTTGGCGGTGGCGGCAGCCAAAAGCAGCTCCCGCGCCGCTGCCGCCCGCGCCCGCGCTGCTGCCGCCCGCGCCCGCGCTGCTGCCGCCCGCGCCCGCGCTGCTGCCGCCCGCGCCCGCGCTGCTGCCGCCCGCGCCCGCGCCGCTACCGCCCGCCCGCTCTCTGTGTGGCTTAAGCTTTAGGCAGTAAATTTTAATTTTTTTATATGTACAATGTGGTGGTGGTGGAAGAGAATTGTTCCACAATGTGGTTCTACTCGAACAGAATTGTTCCCTGCCCGATTTATCTTTGTAGCGAGTGTGTAACCAGCATCACAGTGTAGTTTATTTAGCTATGAATGGCAGAGATGAGATGTCGGGCGTCGCAAAATAGAGAAATGCGGGTTGTATTCGATGTCGGAATGTTATCGCGATTGACTGCGATCTCTTCTTGAGGTTGGTTACATTACAACGGTTCGCAATGGTTTAGTTTTCTTCTACAAAAACGTATAAATAAGTAAAGAATGGTTTGAGCAATACGAAAGATTAGGTTAGACTAGAGGTCTTTAGAGAAATAATGTTTTCAACATAATAGGTACAACCACCCAATCTCGGCCAGCCTTTGACCGATTTATTGCATGCGATTTTCATTACATTGCGGTGTTTCATCGCCCTGGTCTTGCCTCGGTAGTCCGCAGCCCGCAATGTAATCAAATGTAACAATGTAGTGTTTGTGAACAACAATTCTCGAGATATCGTCATAAAATATTGACTGCTATCTGAGACATTATTTTTTTACCGCCCTTGTTAAGTAATGTACTATATGAGAGGATTAATTCGATACATATTTTTGCACCTGACTGTAAAAAATATCTACATACTGGACAGTTACCTATTTCCCTGGTCTTATGATCCATCGCCCCACAATTTGCGCGATAACCCCGTGTCCCTGTCGACAGCAGTTCCATATTCAAATTATTGACGCGTCAATCACACACTATACTCCATCAAATAGGAGTATGCGATTTGTACTGGATTTGTAACCGTTTTCTGTGTGACGTCTCGTGGTAAATACTTTAACGGTTTGTCATAAAGTGTGAATGTCTTGCCAGGAATAATTCTCATTATTTGATTTTAAAAAAATGTGATTGTCATATGGCTGATGGATTTATGATACAGAATGATAAACATCTATTCTATCTTATATATTAAATGGAATTGCTTTTGGCCAGCATCTAGCCGGGGGGCAAAGATGAGGCCGACGGTGAAGCGAGCTCACTCAGAAGATGCATATTCACTTGTGCCTTAAACAGGTCCAGGTTATATTACCTCGGAAATACAAACGCCGACAGGGAATTCGAAACCTTAGCAGTGCGCATCATAAAAGATGATGAAAAGCGCTGTTGTCTTGTGACATTCTGTTTGTGTGTTTGTTTTTTTTAAACACATGTTAAAACTTTAGTAAGATGGTAGAACTTACGACACAAGATAAATTATAAATTGCACATTATATACTTTTAAAAAGTGAGTAAACATAGGTAGAAAAATTTGTTGAAAAAAAAAATCATACCGGAATAAGGTCAATAATGTTTATTTTAGTCCATAAATTGGATACTTAGAATCTATTTTTTTACAGTGAATGCTGCTTAAACTGACAGTCCGACTTTCGAAACCTGGTTATAGCGTTAGGCTTGGTTTAGCTTTGTAATATAATAATCGTTTTGTGTGAAATGATCCCCGTATAGTTATTTATTTCCAGTTTGAGTCATAAACCAAAATAAACACATTAATGACAAACATCTACCTATAATCAAAATGACATTATTTTTTGTAAACGTTTGTCAAATTTTTATGTAAAAACAACAGATTGTGCTACGTGACACTCTTTCCTGTCACGTTTTGTATTTCGTCATTACGGTGACATTTCTATTTATGGGCCCATTATAATGTTAGCTTTGAGACATTGTTATCCTCATTCATCTAACGTGTTCTAACGTTTATCACATAAATAAGTTTTACGTCTAAAATTAAATTGTGTTGACTTTAAGCTGTCGACTGTGCTCTATGGAGCATTTTCATTCTAAGAGGGGTAAAAGCTTGTTTATATTAAGTTACTATAAATGTACGGTCAACCAATTTGATTTCTGGCCTACTGCAATGTTGACCATCGAATTAGCCTGACAACCCATAGTTATTACCCAAGTGAGTATGAATATGAGTATGATGAGTACGGCCAACGGAGCTAGTGGTCCCAGGATCAAATCACAGTTTAATATTTTATCATTTAACGGACACAACTTGTTCCGAAGTCTTGAATATTTTCTTAGTATTTTAAAGTATTTTTAAGTAATATATGTCGTCATTCAATTTATTTGCTTTGCTTAGTTCAATACCAATTCATAAAGTGTAAGATTGTCCCCCAATATTTATTTATTTGTTCTTAATTCCTGCTAAATCCGGCCTCAATATTTTAATTCCTACCGACCAAAAATATCGAACCATACTTAAATTACATAACAATAAGATATGAACGGTAATTGCCGAGTTCCGTCGATGATGGATTTATTTATTTCAATTTATTCAATAGAAAAAATGCAATTTTACAGGATAGTCCTAAGGCATTACACTATTAAGAGGTAGGTATATCGATAATTCAATCACGTTGATTTCCGACCGTAAACAACTGGCAACCTGTAATTTTGCTCCCAATTGAACTATGATAAGATAACTATTAGCTTGGGTTGAATCGTTATGATTAAACTTAATTTCCGCTACCCTAAGGTTGTCTGGAAGAAGTCGCTCTTTAGCAATAAGACCGCCTGTTGTTTGCCTCTACTTGTTGTGATTTTGTACTGTATTGTGTCCTTTAATTAAGGTGTGCAATAATGAGTTCATTGTATTGTATAATAACGTACGACTACACTCTCAATCGATCATGGGCAAAATAGATCAAAGGAATGCCACCACTAGTTTTATAATAATATAACGTTTTCTTAAACATTTGTTTGACACATTTTACATTTGTTTCTGTTATGATATGAGTATTATAATATTTTTAACGAAGTTAAATAAATCCAATAGGTACGTGTAAATATTGTAAATGCAGTAGCTCTAGTATAAGTTTTTTCGAAACATTAACTATTTCGAACGCGTTTGCGTTTTGTCTCAAAATGTATGAAAACGCTTTCCCCGAGTTTGAAATACGCGCGTTCATCCGTTAGCAACAAATGTTATACTCGCTGTTTTAGTTTCCACTAGTGACCACCAGAGGCGCTGTTCACGTTTTCATACCACTTTCATACATTTTGAGACAAAACGCAAACGCGTTCGAATTAGTTAATGTTTCGAAAAAACTTATACTAGAGCTACTGAAGTGATTGTCTGTATTTTACCATCAAGCGAACCATACGCTTGTTAACCAACATACCCTGTAAGATTTGGATTTCAAAATATTATAGAAAACGACGGATTTACGATATTATGTAGTTAACGGTTTAAAAAACTTAACGCTTTTGGGGTATTTACCCAGTGGGCATAACTTACAAGGGCAAACTTGGACGGCTTTTTTGAAAAAAACCTGTAAATAAACGGACAATAAAATAATACAGGTGAATCGTGGAGTAACGCGATATGCTGATGAAAAGGTACGCGGACGCAATAAGCTTAGAAGAGATATTATAATATCTCTGGCGAATAGCCAGCACACAAATCAGGGATCCTTAGAAAAACGTTAATGTAGGTATTAATTTATGGATGGACGTTTAAATTTTCAACGGAAATACTAAACGCTATTCATTTACTTTTATTTGGAACAAAAGTTATGTCTATTTTTTATCTGTAATTTTCTAAAGCTAATTTTCTAAAAGATAAAAAAATTCTAAAAAAAAGAAGAAATGGTAAAGTGTGATAATTTGATAATGTTAAACATTAGTTTTTTGTAGCAATATCTATTTTTTGTAGTATCAGCATCTCATTAGAATCCAAATAGGGGTAAAACAGGGAAGGGAAAGAAAGAGGATGAACCTGGCTCGACAACATCAAAAATAGACGGATATAAAGAACTTCGCCAGTTAAGCGATGGCAGCTAAAAAAATCTTACTTTACTTGGTGGTTATGATGGTTACTTGTTCGTAATTATTTATAAACGTAAACAACAAAAGTGAAATATTAAATCAGCTTTATAATAAAGCTGTCTACGGAACCCAATAATCTAATATCGCCAGGGAATTAATTTACTATCGCACCCGTATAAATTACGAGAGACAACCAAAGCGCCCCAATCCGCCTGCACAATTGTGCCATTTTGTTATTTAATGTTTTAGCTGTAAGTACTAAATTCGCGTGTAAAATTAAAGCTACTCCGGTCACTTTATATCTGAGGTGTAGCATTACGAATGCGCCTAATAATAATGACAACGTCAACGTATTTAATTTATTCGGCGGAAACAATGTAGAACGAAAGCTCAATTTCAACAAATGGAACGCACCCGAGAACAAAGCGATGGGGTTTTCTTTTTAATTTATATTAACGTGCGTTTTATTTGTGTGTGGTGTATGATATTAATTAATCTGGTATGCTATTAATTAATTTGGACTAATTTACTTAATGTATTTTTTGATGCCATTATACAGTGCGTTACCAGCAAGCGGCCATTAATTGAAACTGATATTAATACGTTCCATTTGTAATTATTTCCATGTATTAGCAAATCATAATTATGTGAATTAACTGCATAATTATAATTCCGCACCGCCAATGTACTACGTGCACTGCTCAAGATAACTTCATAGTAAACAAAACACTAGGGGCTGTTATTTGTACTGAGTTGTCAATTTATTTTGCAGTAGTTTGCTGGCAATTAAAATTTTGTTAGAAAATAATTGGAGTCGAAATTTTGGTTTAATAATAAAATAAAGCGCATGGTTAGGTTAAGAGACTACGTTTAAAAAGCCCGGTTGCCGGTAACACACTGTATAGGCAGACATTTAAAAATACAGCAAAAGTCTGTCCGTTTAAAAACCTTCCTTTCGTCGTAGCATACATTAAGTGTGGAAGTTAGTTTATGAATTACACAGCCGTCGTAGCTTCGAAACTAGGTTAAAATATCTAGGCTTCTATGTATATTGTGATGTAACATCTCAGTTTATACTTCTGACATCAAAGGTCATAACCGACATGACATTTCTAAAGACATGCAGCTTTTTGCGAGCGGGCAAAGTTGGCAAAGTCTAGTTTGGGCAATCGTTCGTGAGATCGAAAAAGTTTAAATGAAAATAAATTGTGCCGTGTTAGTTGAACCAATCTTTGCTTTAAATATAGATGTAGAGTTCTATGTTAGGACTAGCAGAACCTATTCTGGAACAGACCTTTACTTACTCTGCGTTTGTATTACGTTTTTTATATAATTTCTGGGCAAAAATATGTAGGTTGCAGCCTGGCATTTTTTTATATTTTCAAAGTCCGCGATGCTTTATAATTCAACATTATTTAAATGTAAACTATAGAAAACACACAGAGATCTTGAAATAAAGAGCTTATTTTACTTGTCCATTTCCTAATACCAACATTGCCAAATCTCGCGTGATTTTGGCAAAGTAAAAAGTGACATGCGGCAAAATTTATAATTTAACATTAAGCGCTACGCAGATACGCCTCTCAAAATCCCATTTCAAAGTGGAAATTGAAAAAGTGATTTCTCGTTGCAAATATGCAATCTGTACGTATGTGCAACGTAGGTGTTTTCTCGTCTGCTTCCCGAGTTTAAACCAATTTCTGCTTGTCAGTGCTCTAGTATAATTTGAACCCCAGATTCATTACAAACATGCATAGTCGAGGATCAGCGTAATACTGGTTTGTCTACAGCCGCTATACTACGTCGTGTGAATTGCTCAGCAGCTAGACGAATGGGCGAAGGAAACTCAGCACCCGCCGTTAATAAATTGCCCTCCTAATGTGACTGTTGAAGCGGTGCTACTACCGGTTCGAGAAAATTCCAGTTCATTAGATTATTGTTGAGAAATAGCGGAACATAGAGGAGGAACTGCAACATTTCAAGGGATCACCTAAATGGGATACAACAACAACAACAAATACTCTTTATTGCATAACCTCAACAAAAGTAACACATAACAGTACATAATGACAATGAGTAGAGGCAAACAACAGGCGGTACAGGGATATGTCTTATGACGAATAAAAAAAAGTAAAAGTAATGCAATAGCTATAAGGGTGCATCTTTTTAAGTATACTTGATACTAAATATTAAGAGAACGTCATTGTCTGTGATAGTAGTCGAGGAACGGCCTTAAAAAGTCTCAGGGTGGTTTGACAATTGCTATGAGTCCAGTAAAGACTAGTTTTTCCTTAAAACTTACACTGTAGGTATGTCACCGAAGTTCGCGAAGAAACAATCCAAGCTCAAGATCTAACCCGAGAAGATGCCTTAAAGATGAGGATGACAATTGACAACGGTGGTCTGCCTGCTCTAGTAGAATATGTTTGATAAAAATTATAAATGTATTTTAGTGAATCCAAAAATAACGTTCCCTTATCGTTCAAAGAAAAGGATTAGCTCATACCAAGAAGCACTTAGAAAATGATGACGTCCGGTGAAAGAAAGCGTAGCAATATCAATATCTTTTCAAAAGATAGAACAGCCATTAGGTACATGAAATATACAGTAACGTTAACACACTAAATACAAGAGTAGGTACATATACATATGTCTGCTACCAACGGGTTCAAAGTTTGACAAATGTGTTAATGCAAATGCGTGTATCTCTGGACAAATGGCGGAAACAAAGCGACGGTCTCTAACAAATTGCCAACGGTAATGTGCATGAGGAAATCCTGCCGCTACTTAAGGTTCTCGCTCGCTATGTAAGGCTTTAAACTCAAGGGAGTTAAATATTTAATTTTATCCATTCAATAATAATTCTAAACTAAACTCTATAATTTAAATTAAATCTGTTTCTCGGCCCAGACTAATTTTATCAACTGATTTGTCTGGGTCTAAATTTTCAATCTACATATAAACTGTTCGTAGCTATAAGAATTTGCACTGTACTCACCAAATATACGAAATCGAAATATAAACACTCATAATACCCGCACGTAAAATCATATGTACCTTATTATATCTCAGACTAAGTAATATTTCATTTTCATGTCGTAATTCAAATGCGTACCTTAAACATTTGTCTATGATTACACTCAGTTCAAACTGTTCAAAGCCGGGTTATGGCATAAAGCTCTTTGTTCATTTCGCGCACGTTTCGGCGTTGCAGGCGTAGACCGCAGACCGCACCCGGCCTATTCTGAACGGGCGTATGTCCTCGTTCATTCCTTGGTGTTAAACGACTATCCGGCTTAGCACGGCTAGTCGGCTACACAGAGGAATTGAAACAATCCGGTACAATCTGGAACTGTGGTACTCTGGTCTGGAGCCCGAATGGCAAAAGACATGGAAGAAAGTAGTATAGACTCGATACATTTAAGGTACTAGTTAAAAACTTATTTATCACGTCAAAATGTTGCAATAAAGTCGGACACTTGAAAATGTAACTTGAAAACTAAAAACCATGATAGATCGATTTATTTACTTTCACAATATACAATGTCACTTAAAATGTACACAGTCAATTTGAGGAATAAATTGTCTACCTACCTACGTTCAAATTTTGGGGTAGGAATAAATACCTACCCCAAAATTTGAACGATCTATAATGTGTTATAATATTTTATTATAAAATGATATCCTATATTCCTATACCAATGAATTTTAAACCTTGCAATACTCACAATACTTTGACTTGACTTTGACTGTGGCTAACTAAAAGCTCTCACTAAGGCATGTACTATCGATCTAATTGAATCGTGACCCACCATGGAACCTTGTCACAGAAAGTGTCATAATGATTTTACTTGCCAGGCAATACGATGTCACTATGACATTTTCTGTGACAAGGTTCCACGGTGGGTCACGATTCAGTTAGTTCGATAGTACCTACCTTCGCTATGGTAGTTTGGGTTCGTAACTGAATTCTTTATACGGGGATGCTGGAAACGAGGCAATTTCGCTTGGCTTGTAAGCGAGAAAACCAATGTATGGGTCCCTTCGAGAATCCTTTCATTAGAATTGCGTTCATAAATTACATGGGACGGTGGATGAGATGAGAAAATAATAAAATAGAGATTATCTGTTTAGAAGACTAGCAATAGCAAATAACGTTGTCAAATTGGGCATGAATAATATACATTGATAGTATTGATACGATATTGGTCGCATGTATGTCAGAACGATGTTCGCAACAAATGTAAAACACCGAAAGCGCAATCCAACTCCAACTTTGGCCTAGAGAAAACTTGTGGGTCAAATTAAACGGTTTCACTGTGCTCACTTAATGTTTGACAACCAATAATGGTTTTAGCGGTACAGCTTATTCAGTATGGCAAATTTGGGCAGTTTGGCTATACCACGACCACGACACTATCATAAGGTCCCCAGAATTTTGTAGCCTCCTATTCATATTTATTATTAATAACAAGTTGTCTATGGATAGTAAACCATCATAATAATCATGATAAATTGTAAATTGCGTAAAATAAAATAATAAAAACCATCAAATGACATTTTTAACAAATGAAACAATATATTTTTCTTCGTCTAGTAATATTAATCCGTTTACAAGTAAGTCTGTAAGTTGCACTCGATTAGGTACTAGAGGTACTAGACTTTTTTCCAGTGCCCTTGAGAACTGGTTCGAATGGCATCATGAAAAAATAGTTAAGTAGCCTAATAGGACAAGTACCTAGGTACTTATGAGAATTGTATACGAAGAATCGTTCAGCCAATGAAACTAATCTTGTAGTAATAACTCTTGGCATAGAGCCAGTAGTATCGAAGTACGGATAAAAATTAATATCGCATATTTGTTATCTTCGCACTAAATAAATTTAATTAGAACTGTGGTTCATAAACGGGTGATAAAATATAATCTGGCACTTGAGGTCGATTGGGTTTGATAAATAGTGCAATATGTTTGGACAACAGTTGAATATGCATAAATAATTATAAAAATCTGTTCAACTATTGCTATCTACATATATATTACCTATGTAAGTAGTAATAATTAATAAGTTGACACTTACCATGCAATTAACAGCACAAATTTTATATGCAATTAAAACGAATAAGTGCACACAATCTATAAATGTTTCTCAAATATTGGGCCCTGTTGGCATGGTCCCTAAGATGTTAGCAGCACTTCCTCGCTGAATATATGAAAAGCAACGTTAATCATTTTAATGTAAAAAAACCAAACATACGCGAATGTACCTAGTGTACCTATTTATAATCTCTTGGAATTAGGATGGCCCTTTCCTTAGCGTCTCCAAGCTTGGCGTGAATAAAATAAATTTAAAAACAATATTTTTTAATAAATAGAAATAGAATATATTATAGGTTTCTACTCGTCAGTCAGCCATATTTAAAAATCCCGCGTCACTTACGCTTTAAATATACTTAATAAAGATTCTAGCAACACATTATGTTGACCTGTCGCTCTCATATGAGATGAGCGAATCAATAAAGAGTCACCATGCGGAAATGGATGTCCCTACGCCACAAGAACTAAAAGGGCCTAACGGCCTTCGAGCTCTATACAGGCTGAATAACAATCCCGGTTGTGTTGTATAATGAGTTTATGCAATTTTGTCTTAAAATTGTCGTTGTAAGTTCAAATTTCTTTACCTGCCTCTCAAATATATTTTTTTATACCACGTCGGTGACTTCGAGAAGGAGATCAATCGTCGAATCCGTCTTGGCTGGGCGGCGTTTGGGAGACTACGCAATATCTTTTCGTCCAATATCCCGCAGTGTCTCAAGACGAAAGTCTTCGACCAGTGTGTGTTGCCAGTGATGACCTACGGCTCTGAAACGTGGTTGCTCACTATGGGCCTCGTAAGGAGGCTCAAAGTCACTCAAAGAGCAATGGAGAGGGCTATGCTTGGAGTTACTCTGCGAGATCGAATCAGAAATGATGAAATCCGCAGAAGAACCAAAGTAACTGACATAGCCCGAAGAATTGCCAAACTTAAGTGGCAGTGGGCAGGCCACATTGCCCGGAGGACCGATGGCCGGTGGGGCCAGCGAGTTCTCGAGTGGCGACCACGTACCGGACGACGCAGTGTTGGAAGGCCCCCCACGAGGTGGGCTGATGATCTGGTTAAGGTCGCGGGGATCCGCTGGATGCGGGCGGCCCGTGACCGGTCTTTGTGGCGCTCTCTGGGGGAGGCCTATGTCCAGCAGTGGACGTCGTTCGGCTGATTATGATGATGATGATGACGTCGGTGACAAACAAGCTGACAGCCTACCTGATGGTAAGTGGTTTAGTGTCGCCTATACACGCTTGCAACACCAGAGGCGTCCCTCACGCGTTGCCAACCCGTAAGAACCCTTTTCACGCCTTTTATGAAGAGTCTCAGAGTCAGAATACCTCGGCAGGAAGCTCATTCCAGTCAAATGCATTCAAAGTGGTTAAATAACGTTTTCGAGCGTCCAAAAGGTGCATCTACACGTCATTTTAAAGGCTATACATGACAGATCTACCCTACGTAAGTTTGTCAGGTTACGTAATTAACTAACAGATTGCTTGTATACACAGCCTGTATAACACCTCACAGACCTTGTTATTTCATTGCAGTCCAATAGTTTCCAACCTCAATATATTGTCTTGTACATTTCAAAGCGGCTTTGATCTCGGCGTAGGTCTTAGGGTAACGAACCCGTTAAATAAATTTAACTGTTCAATTCGAAAACGTTACAGGAACCAAAGTTATTCATAGGTTTATGACACTTTTTAAAGCTAGTAGGTATTAGAAGACTCTTTAGTGTAGAATGACATATCTACGAGTGAACTTCTTAGTTTAAAACTAAACCTATTAGTACTTTCTTGGGAATTGTACTAAGCCATTACTCCCACGGGATTAATTTAGGCTATAGTTATTTAGTATGCCTGTGTACAATAAGACCCTTCACGAGCAAGTATGATGACCAATTTCAAATGAACGCTCCTCACTAAAAAACGTAAAAGTTGACTTAAGTATGTACCTAAGTTCGTAATAATTTTATCGTAACATTGAAACTTGTCCATTTTCTGTCGCCTTATATTTGGCGTCAGCGTAGCTTTTTAGGGTTCCGTAGTAAACAAGGAACCCTTATAGTTTCGCCATGTCCGTCCGTCCGTCCGTCCGACCCCCGTTTTTCTCAGTAACCGTTAGTACTAGAAAGCTGTAATTTGGCATGAGTATACATATCAATGACGCCAACAAAACGGTAGAATAAAATCAAAAAAAAATTTTTTAGGGTACCTCCCCTACGTGTTAAGTTTTTTTTCTGATTCCAAACCCCATCGTGTGGGGTATCGTTGGATAGCTCTTTCAAAAATATTATAAAGTTTCTATAAGCATTTTTTGATTAAAGAATTGGTTGGCGTGATATTAAGCTTTGAAGTGATAATTTTTGCTATGGTCAAGTGTCAAAACTATCACAGCTAAGAAGACATTACTAGTTAACGAGTAATAGTCGAACTACAGAAATGTACTTTGCAAAAGCAAATTTTCGTACAATTTCCATTGATACCTTAGATAATGTTGTTAATTCTGTCAAAAACATAGTAAATATAAGTTTGCGAACTTTTTAGTCCACATAGTGTAACGGGTAGACGACTACGGAACCCTACCTTGCGCGTGGCCCGACACGCACTTGGCCGGTTTTTTTTATTTTGATATATGTTAGTGTGCGAGGTACCAATATGAAAGTATTAATACATTAAAGATCCGTTGAGTAAATTTTGTTGATGCAACTGGCTCTATCAATGATACCTATATATTAATATAGCCACTCACGTTAATAAGATGGCAAAAGCCAACTCTTCTATATGAAAAAAAAATAACACACTACCTCGATTCATCACTCGCACAACTATCATATTAAGCTGCAATTTCGATCTTTTCAAATTATCATTTCCACTTTTTGTCATCAAGTGGCACTATAATGACGATTTAGGTCTGCTGCCATTTTCAAAAAGAATTTTCCATAGACAACGGCGGGAATGAGCAGACAATTTCACAGCCCAGCGGGCCGAGAGAGTTGATGGTGTGATTGAACGAATTGATGTGCAGCTGTATTCAGTTTTAAGCTTGGAAATATCTATTTTAACGTATGGCAACATATTTTGCTGTTGAATAAATATAACATCGGTGTGTTGCCATCGAGATAATTTGTTTTTTTTTTAAACTTTATTTTTTCATGGTGATAGTGACCACAGACATACTGGGATAGTATCGTCTATTCCAAAGGAGGGGGTGGTTTGTATCGAAGAGCGACAAATAAGCCTGCCTAGACCTAATATAGTTCAATGGCAACTTTATTGTTTCCCTAAGGCGATTACGAGTTCTACGCGCACAAAGTCGCGCGCTTTTATTTATTTATTTAATATTAATTGCACAAAAGAACCCTTATCGTACTATTCGTACTTAAAGCGGACTTAACGCCGTATATTATTGTTGTTTTTTTTTTTAAATTATTATTTGTGTTGTTGTTACTTTTAACCGTTTACTGCATGACTTATAAAATGATTTGTTTAAATTTAAACTTTGACCCGACGTGTCATTGAGTGTTATAAAATTATATCTGCCTTAATTATAAGGTATGAAATAACGGCTTAACATTAAATTTCTGCTTGCCTACATAGACGTTGCGAATATTCAGTGTTATTTATGCTGAAAAAAAAGGTGTCTGGAGATGTTAAGGGACGCTGTATGAACCTGTCTTCTTTTACAACATTGGAAACTTGAGATCCACTCTAGATAGACTTTTATTTTCCAAGTCATAACTCCATTTAAAAGCGCACTTTAAATTCATTCTAAAAAGCTTTTGAAATGAGCATACCTCGTACTTCAAAGTGAAGTACTATTACGAGCATATTTAAGTAACATTAGACTTGTATCTCGATAGAATAAAGAAACGATTTTCAGTCTGTAACTGTTGCGTTTAGTTTTTCCAACAGACAAAGAATGTTTATTGTACAATTGAACGGGTAAAAATCCTAACTGTAAGGCCTGAGTGGACGCTCGGAGCGGAGCGTTCGGCGAGGCGTCCAGCGGGGCGGGCGAGCGTGCATACTATTTGTGCGGCAGCGACTCAGGACACCAGTATGAGTTGCAATTGTTTGACACGCACGCCCCGCTGGATGCACCGCTGGACGCCCGACTCGAGCGTCGACTCAGGTTTTACACTAATTGAAATTGCGTAGCGTTACGAAAAGCTTGGCAGCGAAAGTGTTAATTTTTGTGGTGAAAACCCTTTTATTTACAGTTTTGATATATAATGATGAAACAATTTTGAGATTAAAATTTATAAGTATGTAACTTAACTATACCTGCCTACCCCGTCTTCGCACGCGTAGTTTAAGCCGAGTGTTTATATTCATTATTAAGCAGGGACCGGAAAACCCCTCTTCAGGCTTAAGCCTATCCATTCGGTAACCCAATCATTTTGCTAACCGTATGATAGGGTTAACTCTATCATGAGGTTACCGTATGATAGGGTTAACCCTATCGATGCGGTAACCATAACCCTCAATAGGGTTAAGGTTAAAACCCTATCGGATAGGGTTTTTGGATAGGGTTTTCATAGGGTTTTGGTTAACCCAATGAAACCCTATCGCCAGATGCTGATGCTTTGGGTTAAAATGAATTTTAGACTGATCCGTTAAATAATAATTCTGTGTCCTGTGTCCTTTATAATAATTAAAACTGAGGTGTGCAATAAAGAGTATTGTATTGTAATAAATGAAAGAATTATTAATATGCATTATACAATTATGTTACTTAAATATACATGAATTTGCGGCTGGTATTGTGTGTGGCTAAATAATTTATGAATTAATTAACAATTAATATTCAATAATATGTTTATGTTATTTTAATTATGCATCGTATGTAAACATATATGACAATTAGTTCACTAAGTGAAATCTTTATAATACATATTAAATTATATTAGGTATTACAAAAAGGCTTGGCAAATCATATACATATGATGTTAATAACATTTTTTCATTACATTTGCTTTTCTATTAGACAATTAAGAAATTTCTCTTCTGGGACTTGTTCTAACTTTTTTTTATTATTTCTACAAGTACATTACGCTTGCAGTTGCAAAGACATAAGTCCCCGAGTGTAAAAAATACAACCTACTTACGATTATTTTCCATTTCAATTAATTGCAATGGTGTGTTGAATTTTTATTTATTGGAGGTCACACGTAAGTCTGTCACATTACACAGATTCATAATAAACTAGCTTTTGCCCGCGACTTCGTCCGCGCGACCTTGTATTTGAGGGATGATTTCAGCGATAAAAAGTATCCTATATGTTAATCCAGGCTATAATCTCGGTGTATACTAAGTTTCATCATAATCGGTTCAGCCGTTTTTGCGTGATTGAGTCACAAACATCCTGCATTTGTAATATTAGTAGGATAAATAGGTACATACTTTAGTTTATTTCATTTGAGAAAAGAGAAACAAATGCCGGTGGGCACGAGTAGTTGTTAAAAGAAAAAGATAAGAGAATATTAGAACAAAAGCACGGTTCGGCACGGTTATCTTTGAGGCGACTGCGCGTGCTCATACAATATAGAGTTGTTAAACCGCCCAATTGCGGGATTATGAAGGTTACAAATTAAAAGTAAGTTTCGAACCCGCGGGAATGATAAGTATGATGTGGAGGTATATATCGTTTATTTTAACCCATTTACTACGTTGTCGTGATTTCGGAACCGTGTTCGCGCGCTAGCCACGACATTGTGTCGTTAACACTTTTTGATTAGTATGTTTTTTAACTGTATTCTTAATTTTGCATATTTAAAGGCTATGTTGATAAAAACTGATACTTATTTAGATAATATTAGTGGCGTTCAATAAGCATTCTGTTTTTTTTTAATGTCTAACATATCTAGCTTTAGCTATTTTATTCATTGCATACTTTCACAGTACGTAAAAAAGTGCATTATTTATGTATAGCTTTTAAGCAACACGACAGCGTGTTGTGAATGTTATGATACAGCTTGCGGCGAATGATGTATTTTTATCACTGCTAATAGTGACTAAACTTTAAACTTGGTCCATATGCTATAGGCTGCGGTGTCCGCTTACCATCAGGTAGACCGTATGCTTATTTGCCACCGTCGTAGTATAGTCTAAAATAGACCTTAACCCGTACGCACACACTTTATTTATGTTTAAATCGACGAACAGTTACATATTTTTTTGCTTCTTTGTGAGTAATGAATGCGAATGGTGTTATTCTATTCTGTATCTAACCATCGACCCTGCCGAAGACGCGATCGGCGACGAAAGGTAATTAATATTAGTTGACAATTGTTTATTGTACTATACAATGACATAAGTTAGTACTGTGAGAAGTTACCTAAATTGGCACCTCAAAGATAGGTGATTAAAAATAAAAAATAGTATCAAATAGAGTATTTGTTTTAATAAACAAGTTATTAAATCAGCAATATAAAAATCAACATTAGCTACATAACAAAAATCTACTAAATATTAAAAACAATAGATATGAATTACTTATTTAAATATTGAAAACATAAAAAATACGACTATAAAAAAAGAGAAACATTCAAAATGAAGCCGAAATCTTTTCGATTTGCTGCTTTGGGTCGGGTTGCTCGATCAAAGCTTTTACTTCGTCGAAAACTTGCTCCACTTTCTCATCGGGAACGTTTTGCAATAGCTCCTTGATTTTTTTGGACCATAACTCTCTCTTGTCGAACTGATTATCTGAAAACACAAATTCCATTAGTCTTACTGAATTAATCCTTATTTCTTATAATGTCGTAGGTAAAAGGTAACTAATTAATCCTAGAATGCTTACACTTCCTGTTGTTTATCTCCTTTGCCTTCATCGACGATGTCGCTTTATTTTCTTCGGCTAATCGCCGGTGTTCTCCTGTAATGATATGATATATTTTCATGTTACTGATAATTATATCATAAATAACTACTTTATACATATAAATTAACTTACTTTCTCGTTGTCCTTCAGCCTCGTACTCCCTCTTCCAGCTCCTAAATTCTTCCAGATCAAATAAAGCCATGTTATGGGTACTAAGTAATTATTTATGACTTAAAAAACTAATGGTGCGTCGCGAGATATGCGAGACGTACTGAACATGATATTTGTTCTACATAGACTTAAATACTTAATTACAGCATGGGGTGGGAGCTATCTGTTTTCGTTTCATTAAATATTACACGTGCTTTCCATTCATGTATCATATACTCGACGGCGATGACAGATATGGCACACCTGCATCTGTTCGCTAACTTTGAGTTGCCGATTGTTTATTGTTTTGCCTTTTGTTTACGTTAGAGTCATTACCTACCAAGGCGGCCCTTTTGTAGATACCTAGGTTGTAGGATTAGTGTTGCTCGTGCAGATAAAGATAATAATTGTATGTGGCGATGAAATAAAAAACTGATTATTAGTTTTGGGCTTGGCTTTTACCTGGAATATCTTTTGTTTTTGAGATTGCAGGGAAGGCCGCGCTTTTGTACAGTTAGCGTGTTAATTATATACAATAATAACAACATTTATTATTTTCAAACAATTACATAACAACAACAACAACAACAACAAATACTCTTTATTGCATAACCTCATAAATGGTTAAATAGAAATCATGCATTACGCCATCCGCACAATACTGCGCGCCGGTAAGCCAATGAGTAACGACACGATGTCGTGACTCCGAGACAGCTAGTTCAAATATATGACAGCGCGCCGTACATACTGCTCGAATTAGGACGTAGCGATGAATGGGTGAATGAAAATACAAGTTTTAGCGAGAGAAATCAAGAAATCTTGAGCTTTGTTATTATTTAGAATTTAAATAATAGTTTTCTTTACATTATTTTTTAAAGAATCGAACATTTCAACATTCAAAAGACATGTTTTTGAATTCCTGACATGCAAGACATTTTATACAAATCTTGAATACGCTACGCTGCATATTTGTTTAAGTGATGATTTTTTAATCATGAATTTATTTTACGTATTTATTAAAAAAAAAACCCGACTATATTTAATATTTAAAGTTTATAATGTTATTTATATTTTATTTTTCATTTATTAAATAAACCGGATATTTAAAGTTCTGATTATCGTAAAATAATGTCCATTTTTATTGTATTTTTATATAATATTTTCATACCCATATCCGGGCTGAATACACTTTTAAACTAAATACTGTATTAATATATATTTACTGTCTTCTAGCAAATGAACAATTTGGTGGATTACTTGATAGGGTAACAATATTTTTAATAAAATGAAAAAAAGTATAGAAAAAAATACAAAAAAAATTGTTTGATTTATGTTTTACGTATCAAGTATTTATTTATTTTAATATGCGCTAGTAGATTAGTTAATTTACATGTAGGTAGTATTATAAAATAGCTCCCTGTATGTGACAATACGTTATTCCTGCGTCAACGGCATAAAATCAACGGGTACTAATACAATTTCATTATTACCTTAAGATTTGGTCTTACTTGGGTAAAGTTCAAATTTTTGGAACAATCATATGCATAAATATGTATATTTTAATTGTTTATAATTGTATTGATACTTTTGTTACACGACAATTACGTATATTATGAACTGTATGACAACCTTCCCTATCTTTCAAAAATTTGAACTCTACTTATAATTTGTATAAAAAATAATGCAAAGTAACACACTCACCTTTCTTATAACACCCACTTAACTTCACAATCCAATCAAAATCACTAATCAGTGTCCATAAATACACGCCTATATTCAAATACCTATATCTATAATAACAAAAATAACAGAAACAATAATAATAACAAAGTCCACTTCTATGGTCACGCGTACTCAACTAGATGGTTACGTTACGAGAATGCACTTCAGACTGCAAGCAGTGCACTGCTACTGAACCTGCAGATTTACGTAAAGTAACTAACGAACTAAACGTAATTATTTGTTTTTATTGTGTGCGTGTGTAGGTTTACCTGGAAAAAAAAGACAAATACCACGACATTTAGGTACTTGTGTACCTATTGTATTAAGTTGTGAAAAGATAACAACATCGGCATAAATGTCTTTATAGTGTAAGAAAGGTTATTTTTGCCATTGAAACTGTCGCCGCAATCTCGTTAATCCTAAGACAATGGAAAACAGCAAGTCCTATCAGCTTTCGGCTCGTCTGTATCTTGCCGTGCTGGTTTAAATAGATAAACGTTTTAACAACTTGGTAGTTAACAGCCCAATACTTAATGTAATGAAATCCCACACATAAAAATGCGGAATACAACTACAACTACTGACTGCAATACGTGTATTAACCTACTACTAAAATCCCGGATTTATTAAAAACATTTTTACAATCCCGGAATTGGGCGATTTAACAACTCTATGTTCGTGCGCACTTGCTTTTACCTCAGGTCATGGAGGACAATCAATTACAGTGGATTTCATTTTTAGCGACCTTGGTTGTAACGACATTTCGGTTGTAGCAACTCTACACCTAAGTCCCTTGTACTTAGAACATACTTTATATGAAATTCTCACTGGCTATAGCGACTCCGGTAGAAACTCCGATTTTGGATGTAGCGACTGATTTTATCGAGTGTTTATCAACAAATTCCTAGAAATCCCATACTGATGTTGCGACCCCAGTTGGCCTACAAATTTATTCGACTTAAAGTCAATGAAGTTTTTTTATACAACTAAAGAAAGCTCTCTTATTGTTGGGTACATCCACAGGTGGTCAGCACTTGCGACGAGCGGCGACCTTTGCCTATTGTTTAAGTAGGTAGTATACTAACAAAAGAAGGTAACACGTTACACTGTTGATTCGTTTGTAGACCTTATCTCGTTACAATAAGGTTCACATATTGTCAGTCGCCACTATGTCAGTCCGACTCCAGGACCGGAACTCGAAACCTATTCCGCTGCAGCGGGGAGTCAGGCAAGGAGATGTTATTTCTCCTAAACTGTTCTCCGCTGCACTGGAGGACGTTTTCAAGAATCTGGACTGGAGAAGGCTAGGCATCAACATAAACGGCGAGTATATCACTCATCTTCGGTTTGCTGACGACATAGTAGTCTTGGCTGAAACCATGGAGGATTTAAGTACAATGCTCGATGACCTCAGTAAAGCCTCCGAGCGAGTTGGTCTAAGGATGAACATGGATAAGACGAAGATCATGTCAAATGCCCATGTAGCACCAACTCCCGTTACAATCGGACGCTTTACGCTCGAAGTTGTAGACGATTATGTATACCTAGGACAGACTGTCCAGTTAGGTAGGTCCAACTTTGAGAAAGAGGTCAATCGTCGAATCCGACTCGGCTGGGCAGCGTTCGGGAAGCTACGGCATATCTTTTCGTCCAATATTCCGCAGTGTCTCAAGACGAGAGTCTTTGACCAGTGTGTGTTGCCAGTGATGACATATGGTACGGAAACGTGGTCGCTCACCATGGGCCTCATAAGAAGGCTCAAAGTCACTCAGAGGGCAATGGAGAGGGCTATGCTGGGAGTTTCTCTGCGTGATCGCATCAGAAATGAGGCCATCCGTAGCAGAACCAAAGTAACCGATATAGCCTTTCGAATCGCTAAACTTAAGTGGCAGTGGGCGGGGCACATTGCACGTAGAACCGATGGCCGTTGGGGCCGAAAGGTTCTCGAGTGGCGACCACGGACCGGAAGGCGCAGCGTGGGTAGACCCCCCACAAGGTGGACTGATGACCTGGTAAAGGTCGCGGGAGTCCGCTGGATGCGGGTGGCGCAGGACCGGTCATTGTGGCACTCTTTGGGGGAGGCCTATGTCCAGCAGTGGACGTCTTTCGGCTGATATGATGATGATGATGATGATTGTCAGTCAAGGAGGCTGGTGTTTATTTCAAAATAAAATTTAATTATAGATTATGATCAGTACTATGAAAACGACTGATTGTTTCAAAATATTAAAATAAATACATTAGCGTTCGAATGAACCGTCAAAATGCGACAATTGTGATCTTGATAAAGTAGCATTTTTTTATTGGATATTTAATCATTAAATATCCAATAAAAAAATGCTACTTTAAATTAAATTTAAATAAATATAAATAAATAAAATATTTAAATAATATATTTAAATTAATTTTTATTTTTTATTAAATTTTAATGTTCGACAAACCGACCTTCAGATTATTAGTTGTTGCTGACATTGCACAGAAAGTTAGATAAAAATATAGGCGCAAAAGTTAAAATGTGAAATAAACAAACAATCGCCCGAGCGTGAGCTACAAATCTACACTTGCACGCACGATAAAGTAAATACGATTCAAGCCTAAGGACTCAAAGTACAAAGTTGTTTGCATTAAAAACAAGGAGCGTTTCGGTAGATCAAACCAGTTTGTTTGTACTGAGAGCGGGCCCCACGGCGAGCCGGCGAGCACATCGTCCGTGCGAGCCACGGTTATCTAAAAATGAGTCTAATTGAAATGTGCGTAGAGATTACATTTGTTAAAAACTGGTTAAAAACCCTATTGATACGGTTACCGTATTGATAGGGTTTTGATTTTGGTTAGCGGTTTGTTGGGTTAACTCGATTGATACGGTACCCTATCGATAGGGTTACCGTTTTATATGGTTACCAATATCGATAGGGTTTTTAAAACCACCGTTAAAATAAGCCTATCGAAAACCCTGATTAGGCTTACCGGTTCCGGTCCCTGTTATTAAGCTGACGAAGTCTGCGTAGTGGATTTGTATTTCTCAATGTGTTTCTCCTGCTTATTTTGTTAATGTTTCGTGCTTTGTTTATTATAAGCTATCATCTTACTCACTAGAATCTGGCTAATTAAAACTGACACTAAGACTTATTTAACTTTTTAAACGGCTATAATACCTTGGTCAAATGTGTCAAACGTCACTTAATTGCGTGTCAATGGACACTGATATTGCTGGACCCTTTACGGGTCAAAAAGAGGGTTTTTAGCTGCTGGCACTTGCTATGACTTGACATACTTACTGGGACTGGTACAGTCAGCAGCAATGGTTGCTACGCGGGCGAGATGCTCAAAATGATCTTCACACATCTTTATTATAAGGGAATAAGAGCGTGTGTAGATCATTTTGAACACCTCGCCCGCGTAGCCATTGCTGCTGACTGTACATTAAAAACGGTTCATATTTTATCAACAAATTAATCATAAGTATAAAATTATTGCTAAATTATCATTAGACTGTATTGTTTTGTCGCATTATACATGGTGTTGAAACACGCTGGTTTTTAAAATTTGCCTCCATTTTCTAATCTCAGCTTTCATTAGACTACCAGGAACCTATTTCACCAACTCGACAATTGTCATCTGACAATGACAATTCCAAGTACACTTATGAGTCGTCACGTAAAGATGGTCGTTGGATAGCATCGATACTTACCGGCCCGGCAATGTCAACCGAATTGTCATTGTAAGGTGTCAATTGTCAAGTTGGTGCCGTGAAATAGGGGCCAGGGTGCCGATTTTTGAGTGACGAACGCTCGACTTTTCACTCGACATCTGTCAAAACATCATAGTTTTTTGACAGATCTCGAGTGAAAAGTCGAGCGTTAGACTCTCAAAAATCGGCCCCCAGGAGCGCAACAGTATACAAGGGTGTATACGTATTTTTGTCGAGCACAGTACCACCATTCAGTCGCATTCAGCCGATCGCGATAGCTCGTCTCCTTCCGGCGCCTGTCGGCTGTCACAGCCACAATCAGCTGCGGAGGCTTTGTTCTCACTCTATACAACTTTAATCTTGTTTAAACTGTAACTTTAAATTGAAGTCATGACTGCAGTAGCACTTCGGCCACGCAATATCAGACGATTCTCAATCCCGGGATTGAAATCCGGTATTGGACCTGAATCCCGGGATTTCGGTATTTCGGAATCCCGGAATTTTTCATCTGAAAATACGAGTAAGCGATGATTTACCGTCACATTGTAACTATCTGTGTAAGTAGAAAAATAATGTCGGACAGATAATAATAACAAATACTAACGAAATAATTATAAATACGTTAACTCTTTTATGGTTGCTTTCATATTTTTCTATTAAAAATGAATACAAAATCTTCAATACCGGTATCCTGATATTTCGGTATTGATCTGTTTCAATCCCGGTATTGAACCGGATCCCGGTTTGCATACCCTACTAGTACTTAGTAAAGTTTCATTTATGGCATGTGACTTGAACTTAAGGCGTGGCCAAACATAGTCAAATTGAATCAAAGGAATTCTAAAGTTGCAGACTAATTTTGTAGAACTATTGTAAATGCCTGCCGACGTAAAATGAATGATTAATTATTACTAAGACTAGGTATTATACTTAAAGTTAAGGATTGTAACTTTGTTTCGAATTACGTAGAATGAAACCGAAGTTATAATCCTAAAGACCTATTAATTCTGATTTATCCAAATTTAAAACCATAAATCGAGTTATATTCTGTCAGTCTTATATCTAGCCGTAAACAAAATTATTCGGTAATTATAATTAAAATTACCATCTGTATTAATTAATAGTTAATATTGGACAATGTCACACGCCGGTTACGGATGTTCACCACACGTCCGCGGCCGTCACCGTAGTGGTACTGCGGTTAAATGCATCTGTACCCTTACCATGAGTTTGCAATGTTTGCATTACCGTACTCGCTAGCGACTGCGTAAACTATTTAGTATGGACAAAAGTACAGCGCCTCTGGCGGCTACACAATAGAACTAAGAATCGCCATACTAAATCGTTTACGCAGTCGCTAGCGAGTACGGTAATGCAAACATTGCAAACTCATGGTAAATCCATGGTCCCTTTGCTTAATGCTTTTTTAAGGTTAATGTTTTCGTTAAGGGCCCTTATCATTTAATAAACGCTCGTCACCTATTTAAGTCGTTTTCTGTTTAATTGATACGTATCTTGACATTTTCTCAACATTTTCTAACAGGCAGACAAACTGGCATTCCTTCATATATTTAATGATAAAATATTGTATTGTATAAGTCAATGTATATTAGTTTACTTATATATCAGTTTTACATTTATGTCATGTTTCAGAATACATTTTATGTAGGTACTGTTATTATAATTACATTAGCATAGTTACTTTCCTTCTTATATTATAAATGCGAAAGTTTAGATATTTGAATGTTTGTTACTCAATCACGCAAAAACGGTCAACGAATTATAATAAAACTTGGTACGAGTTTATAGCCTGGATTAAGATAAAAAATACTTTTTATCCCAAGAATCATCCCTCGGCGGGTTGAAATAGGTAGTGGAATTTTACGCGGACGAGCAAAAGCTGGTATAATATGATAAGCATTAATCTATGTGTATCAAATATATATATATATATATATAATACGTAACAGTATCAAATTATTACTTAATTGGATTCCGGGATGTCGTAAACGGGTTTTTTCCTCATTCATTTTGGTATGATTTACTAAATTGGCACTTCTCTTCCGTGAATAGCCGTGTAATTATTATTGATGCAAGATTTTCCTCGTTACATGCTGATTTTCCTTTATCACAAATTAAATATTATTTTATATTCTGCACAAGGACGCAAAGATATTTCATTACAATACGTTAAAACAGTGAACTATTGGTTCAAATATGCGGTTGTATACAGTGTATTCATCCTTACTTGTCATGTAAACAATTTATTTTTGAAGACGTTAATCTTTATCACACTTTTCTCTAAGGCGACTTCCTGACTTGGCGGGGCGGGATCGATATGTGACATTTTTTTTCTTGGACGTAAACATACTGACGTCGCAAAGATTCCCACTTGAAAGAATACTGTCAGTATTACATTTGCGCAGAAGTAATATTATGCGCAGAAGCGGACCAGTACTGCCTTCGCATCGCCCCGCATCCGCGCATGCCGCGCCAGTCAGGAAGCACTCAAATGTAGGGGCGCAGTAAAAAGTAATACTGAGTTGACTGGCAGTTGACACTGACATTTGACAGTTTTCTCATATCGTACCGCCTCCGCACCGACAAATCAGGAAGTCGCCTAAGATTACAATACTTTGTGAACTTCTTTAAGTATTCCAGAACATTTTATGTGATGATTATTGTGTAATCCTAGAGAAGAGGGTGATAATGATTTAATATCTTCAAGAAGAGTTTGTTTACATGGTAGGACACGTAAGGATGAATAGACTGTAGGCCGGTTACGTGACCAATGTCTAACAACTGCGTTTACAATAACTCTAATTTATGTCACACCTGGCCATAAAGCAGCAATTACCGCACGCTCCGCGCGCGGGAAATCCCACTTCCTGGCCAGGCGGTGACATAAAATTTTGTACTTAACACGGGCGGTAATAAAGAAAGCCTCTAAACCTGTGATCTGAGACATTCTTTGTTTTACCGCCTTTGTTAAGTAATGTACTATTCAAACATAGCAGCAGCAGTTATTTTAGCTTACCTATAGATAACATAGTCATGTCATAAAACTTTTATTACAATATCTAAACATGTTTTAACGCCCGTATTTACCAAACAAGGTTCCCTTAATAGTTGTTTACGCCACTATCGGGACGAATTTGTATACAAAACCTTTCTCGTCTTAAAACACTCATGAATTATGTATTTATTATGATTTAGTTTATTTAAATTCGTCCCGTTGTTTGTGTATTTGGAGATCATTTGAATTTTATATTTCTGCTTTATGTATTAGGTTATTATTAGTTGTTTTCATGTGGTACCTACCTTTTTTCGTATGAAAAGCTTTCGAGGAAATTATGAATGTATTTGAAAAGAAACCAACTTTCCGGCACTGATTTACGGCAATGATTTACTGCAAAATAATATTAAAAATTACCGACATTTACCTAGTTTCATAATTTTATGTATTTTCTTAAATACAACAAATAGTTAATCATCTTAAAAAAATAACTTTTTATTTTGACCAAGACTAATTAAATAATTTTGACTAGACATGTACCGACTAATCGCCGACTAGTCGGGAAGGCAAGTGTCCAGCCACATTGATAGTCGGCAATTAGTCGGCGACTAGTCGGCTACCTCAGCATTAGTCGGCAAAATTCGTAGTCAGGCCATCTCTATTTATGACGCTGACTATACGGCGTAGAGCTATCTAGCTCTACGGGCGGGCTTTTGGGATGCCATCACCCTCTCTGGAGTACATAGTCAACTACTGTGGCCCCCGCCACAAAAAGCACTGGTGACCCTGATGACCCTCTTTAGTCGCCTCTTACGACAGACGAGGGAGACCGACATGGTAAACAAAGTATTCGGAAACAAATACGAAGATTATAGGATTTTCTAATAGACTTATAACAAACATAAGTATGTCCGATTTGATAATATTGATGTTCGAAATTCGCTGACTATTCAGTCTCTCCAATAGCTATCAGAATCTTTGTGTTTCTAAAGCCTATATGAATGGGCCTAGTTGTAACAGAAAAAAACATTCAAATAGCGATTCTATCATATAAGTAAGAAGATTCAAAGCGAGTTCTCATTATTAAATCAAAATCAAAAAAATAATTTATTTTCACATAGACTCAAAAGAGTGCTTGAGAAACGTCACAATTGTCACAAAGAAAATCACACATGACCAATCATACACATAAATATCAGTGAAAGCACATTAAAATATCACATTGAAATATCGGATGTCAACACGTCAACAGCTAAGAGTTCACACGAAATTAACCATAATAATAGAAACACAAACAATACACATCAAAAACATTAAGCCCAATAAAATAACATGTCACTTAAAATAATAAAAATAATATAATATAATGAAATAGACTAGACTCACACTGAGCGATGACTGATTGGCTTAGAAGAAGTTATTGTCTTCTACAAAGTCCTTAACGCTATAATAGGCCTTACGTACTAAGCGGTCCTTTACAATTTTCTTAAATTTTGTAACCGATAGAGTCAAAATATCCGTAGGGATTTTATTGTAAAAGCGCACACAATTCCCCATAAAAGATGAGCTCACTTTATGGAGACGGAACCAAGGTACAGCAAGTTTATCTTTACTTCTTGTGTTAAAAGAATGCACTTCATGGTTTAATTTAAACAGATGCTGATTTCTTTTGACATACATGATATTTTCAAGAATATACTGGGACGCAACTGTGAGAATATTAATCTGCTTGAACTTTTCTCTTAGGGAGACACGAGATCCCAACTGATAAATAGATCTGATTGCTCTCTTTTGTAGGATAAATATGGTTTCCATGTCAGCGGCTTTTCCCCAGAGCAATATGCCATATGACATTACACTATGGAAGTAGGAGAAGTACAACTGGACAAGTATTACTGGACAGTTTCAACAAATGGAAAGACATCCTATTTGACCCGGCACGTTCGTGTCACGAACGTTCTTTTGTCCTTTACGGTCTCGTGATACACCTGTTGCTTATAAGGGGACTACAGACGTAATGATTATGTTACTAAAGACGTTTAAGACGAGGCACCCTAAAATAATTCCCACGCTTGTTCCGCCCATCACCCATGAATGCTTATAGTTCCGGAATAATTTGCAAAATTAAAAAAAGATGGACACTAGTTTGGAATGAAAATCTATCGGGTTTTTTTTTGTATTGAAGTCGTGTTTTCCTATTCCAGTTTGCTAGAATATAAAATGAAAAACCGGCCAAGTGCGAGTCGGACTCGCGCACGAAGGGTTATTTACCATTATTTATAAATAGTATCAAGTAGAATTTTGGTCAAGTGCGAGTCGGATTTTAGTTTTCCCATACATTTTGAGACCCAGCGCCTGATGAAGGCACGAGCAAAGTTTTTTAAAAGTCTTTTTGTATAGGAGCCCCCCTTAAATATTTTTTTTATTTTGTTTTTAGTATTTGTTGCTATAGCGGCAACAGAAATACATCATCTGTGAAAATTTCAACTGTCTATTATTACTAAGACAGCGGAGTCTTCATACGGTCCCGTTTTACCCTTTGGGTACGGAACCCTAAAAATAACATACTAAAATTTCATTCGCGTAGTTTACCTGCTTTGCTTACAATATCCAAAGGCACATTACCAAAAATTCGAATGCCTCGTCTTAATAAACGCTTGCTGGGTAATAAAACGTAACTATTCAAACGGGCGTAAGGGTAAGGACGTAATACCTATCATTGAAGCCATTAAATAGCATGCAAAGCTAATTCTAAAAGTTACGCAATTTTTTTATTACCACGTTGGTGGCAAACTAGCGTACGGCCTGAATACTCGTAATGGTAAGCAGTCACCACAGACTTTGGATGCCGGCAAATTTAGATCAAATGCATGTTGCCATCGCTTCAAAAAATACACCCCTTTCTTGAAGAACCCCATACAGTAGGTAGTCCGCTGGAAATACCTCATTAGAGAGCACATTCCACAACCACGTGCGGGATCTGAGGGCTTACCGTACCGCGGACTAAAAACGAAGTAGGTATACTCCTTTCTGTCAAACTTGCATATTGGAAAGACAGAGAGCGAGATTCGACGGTTTGCGGTAGGCTTCTACCGCTTTAGGCGACTTCCTGATTTGTCGGTGCGGAGGCAGTACGATATGAGAAAATTGACAAATGTCAGTGTCAGCTGTCAGTCGACGCGGTACCATTTTTTACTACTCCCCTACATTTAAATGAGTGCTTCCTGACTGGCGCGGGATGCGCGGTAGCGGGACGATGCGAAGGCGATACTGCTCCGCTTCTGCGCATGATATTACTACTGCGCAAACGTAATACTGACAGTAATTATGTCAAGTGAGAATCTTTGCGACGTCAGTAAGTTTACGTCAAAGAAGAAAATGTCACATATCGATCCCGCCCCGCCAAGTCAGGAAGTCGCCTTACAAACGCCTGTAAATAAAACTTGAGATGTACTGACATTTTTCTTTTGTTTCAGGGGCTTCGGTAAACAAGGATTCCAGTGTCAAGGTGAGCACAATGAGGGCTACCGCGTATGGATTCGCCGCTAGAGGCGCTAGTGTGACGTCAGTCCTCCGAAATGTCAAATTTCATACTTTGTGGGTGGGTTACGCGGGTTTATTTCTAATTAGATTAATATGATGACTATTTTGCAATATCTGAGATTTATAATGGCGAATATGAGTTACGGGGCAACGAATTTCAATGCTTTGCGACAATTTTATCGTCAGTGAACTTATGTCATACTTTTTTCCGTACAAAACGGGAGTGCGCTACAATACGGAATGTTCGATAATAGTACATTACTTACCAAGGGCGATAAAAGAAAGAATGTCTCAGATCGCAGGTATTTTACGCCCGAGCCGAAGGCAAGGGCGATAAATATGCGATCTGAGGCTTTCTTTATTATCGCCCGTGGTAAGTACAAAATTTTATGTCACCCCCTGGCCAGGAAGTGGGTTTTTTTTGCGCGCGGAGCGTGCGATAATGGCCACTTTATGGCCAGGTGTGACATAAAAATATTTACGGTGCGGTTTTATTGTATAAAATACGATTTCAACGTGAATTTAGTTTTTACGCCCATAATAACCAATAACAAACTTTGACAGCTGGACATGTATTGTATTGTATTGCAATTAATGTGTTTAATTTGCAGTATGCAGCTTCGTGGTCCACAAGAGATGCCACGAGTACGTCACCTTCACGTGTCCCGGCGCGGACAAGGGGGCAGATTCCGACGTAAGTAACTCAACTAGACACGCAAATTATATACCTAGTTGTAATGTACTTGTAGGTTCGGAATCCAATGAAGTGATGGTGGACATAGTACCTTTTTGGAGGTCTGTGGTATGTTGTACGATATTTCCAAGACACAACATATGGAAAATCTAGGTCTTATTGTGAATCACATTTGTGTTTATTCCGGGTTTCGTTTTCAGATTACTAATATTAATTAAGTTAACTTAAGTTCAAAATGGTTTCCTATTGTAAAATAAATGTAGTTTTTTTTAACGTATCATAACGTAGGTACAAAATTCCAAAAAATATCTACATCTATTACAGTTATGGTTATGAAATATTACCCGCTTAATACTAAGGTTCCGTTTTAGGCACTTATTAGGTACCTATTGGGCACCTAAAAAGATCAGTGTGAGCAAAATAGGTAATATATAAATATAGATTTTTTTTTACTGTTATTTGTTTGTTATTTCGCACGTAATTTGATTTTCGATACGAAATTCGTAATGTATTTTCACGTATAATTTTCCAGATATAATTTTAAAGGGCCATTCAAATATCAAGCGAATAAAATTTTTACAATATTCCGAATACGTATTCTCCTTTGTTGACAATTTTGTGTAACAGCTGTATTACTGTTCGTTATTTAAATATTATTTAAAACGAAACTTCTCCCGCTTTTATACAGCAATGAATCTTATTTGTACTCAGTTTGGTTTGATAATTCAACAGCCATTATAATGACTTAGTGAGTTGTGTAGCTGAGGATGGAATATTATTAAATTTATTAAGCTCGCGGAGGTACATTTTTGATGTTACATGAAATTTGATATAATGAGGTAACCGCTTGGGGCGTCACAAGTTTGCGGGAAAAGGTCCGAATATTTTAAAATTAGAATACATCCTACTATCCTACTAATATTATAAACTTGAAAGTTTGTGCGGATGTATGAATGTAGGAATGTATGTACGTTCCACTTAATCTCAAAAACTACTGAACGGATCTTTATGAAACTTTCCAGTGTTGTAGCTTAGACATCAGAATAGGACATAGGCTATAATTTATTTCAAAATTCATTCCTAAAGGGGGTTAAAAGGGGGTGGTCATTTTGTTTGGGAAACAAAATTATTTTTAAGATAGAAACTTAAAACTTCCCTAAAAGACTAAGCATCAAAATGGAAGAAAATCGTTAACAGTGTTTTTCGAAATTCACCCTCTAAAGGGGTGAAACGGGGGTTGAAAGTTTGTATGGGGAGCATTTTTTTTATTAAACGAAGAGCTTGAAACTTCGTTTGTAGACCTAGAATTAATTACAATGAAAACTAATTTCAGCGTTTTTTGTAATTCACCCTCTGAAGAGTCTGAAGGGGTGAAAAGGGGATTAAAACATTGTTTGGGCAACCTGAATTTTTAAAGTGAGTGACTTCATAGGCACTTGTGGAGACTCTCAGTTAAAATATTAGAAAAGTGATTTGAGCGTTTTTGAAAATTCATCCCATAAGGGTGTAAAAAAGGCGGTTTAATGTTTGTATGGAAAACGAGCAATATTCGAAGAGAGATGTCGTCTGTAGTAATATAGCAGGTAAGTAGATCAAAACATTAGGTAGCAAAACTAGACTATCCGTGCGAAGCCGGGGCGGACCGCTAGTTTATTATATTACTGGCCGTTAAGATTCATAATAATGAAAATATTTGAAAGTTAATTAAGTTTAAAATTAAATATGTGCCCTTACCTTATTCATAAAATGCTCATCAATCCTTTTTCGATTAAAATGCCTAAATTAGTTTGTCCTAGATATTTATGTTTGCGAGAAAATGACACAGCACCTTTTAGGTATTTAAAGAGGTTGGTTCAGTTTTATGAATAAAGGGGCCTGTTCAAGTATCGTGTCAGTGCAAGGGAGCTGATAAACTCGTCCCACCTCTTTGTTAGGTCCCCAATAGAATGGGATCAGTGATATTCAGCTTTTCTGCTATTTTCATGATTACTAGTTACACTCAACATAGATATGTTTTAAGTAAAATATTTATCGATTATGTGTAGATACTAGATAATAACTTTATTTCAGGTTTTAAGCGCTCGATTGTCGTATGCGTCAAACGAAGCATTCCCATATAAATGCATTGCGTTGAACGCAATGTTTTTATTTGGGAACGCTGCGTTTGACGCATGAGACAACCGAGCGCTTTAGAGTTAACAACATTGCTGATACTTTGACAGTTGTAAAGAAAACTAATTCAACTACAAAAGCACTTTCAAAACCTTTTAAATGTTAAAAAATACCTAAATAAAGCTTACCACGTACTTACCACACACTGAAGCGGCCTGCGGTGGCGGCCGCGGTAGCGGTCAGTTGTATACTATGAAACTCCTTACAATCATTCAGACACTAGCGGCTTTGATTTTTATACTGTCAACTGGCCGCCGCCGCGCCCGCCTCCGCCCGCTCCAGTGTTTTTTTAGTATATTTACCTACTTATCATTTGTATCTACTTACTAAATGTTATTAGCTACCTTAAGGCGCAGGGGTGGGCAAGGCATTCTCCATACAATCTCTGTGCACGTTTTATTCGTAGGTTTTGTCACTAACGCATATAATATTTTTTTTGGTTGTAAATATTAGATATGCGAAGAAAGTGATGTGAAAATTAACAAATATTTCAGAAAAATGAAAAATTAAAAAGTTAAAAAAAAAATCAATAAAAAAAATTTACCTCACGAAATACCTATCACAAAAATAAGCATACTGACCAAAAATCATAACTTTAATGCAAACACAAACGAAGTAAATCCTGCAAAAAGTTTGTATGAAGAGAGCTTGCCCTACCCCTCCTCTTAGAAAATAAATTTACTTTTTTGATCATCCCTCTGAAGTTCAGAATACGTAGTCAAGCATAACATTTCAAATAGAAAAACCCAAACCGTTTAAATAAATCTAAATTGAAGCTCAAGAAGACTGAATTAAATAATAAATGCTGAAAGGTTTTTTTTGCTGAGTTGTCAGTGCGTATAATTCATGGACATTAGAAGGTCGGATTTATTTTTATAACAAGGCATATTTTTCTTTTAAGAGATATATTTCTACTTATTGAAGCTAAATAGTCGATATCCATAACACAAATACACATACATACATCGTATCGAAAATAGCGATTGTGGTCTAGACTTCACAATTCGCACGCTGGCAGGGGACAGTTATATACAGGGCTCGGATTTTTGATCCCACGGTAAGACGAAAGGAAACTATGGGGTCGATATTCCAACTTTATAATGATCAATCAATCAATCAATAAAATTATTTATTCGTAAAAACATAGGTACATACAGAGGTGTTATTAGTACATTACTTACCAAGGGCGATAAAACAAAGAATGTCTCAGATCGCAGGTATTTTACGCCTGAGCCGAAGGCAAGGGCGATAAATATGCGATCTGAGGCTTTCTTTATTATCGCCCGTGGTAAGTACAAAATTTTATGTCACCCCCTGGCCAGGAAGTGGGTTTTTTCGCGCGCGGAGCGTGCGATAATGGCCACTTTATGGCCAGGTGTGACATAAAATCATTTATGAGATTCACTATGTCTTCGCCATAAGGCATACAAATAGTCATAATGTATGACACAAAAAAATATGTTATGCAATATTTATAAATAATCATGCATCGTGCTTATGTCTAATTACGTATTTAAGTCATTATTAGTATTACAATACAAAACAATTATATGTCAATTAAATATTCCTGTATTGAGTAGTATGCTTTTTGTACCAAAAATTTGCGCAGGCTTTTTTCAAAATCATACTTAGTCATTTAGTTAATTTAACATGTTAAATGCCACATCATATTTATATGGGCCAAATAATAAAAATAAAACCATAAGTTAATTACTAATTATAAAGTTTGAATATCGACTCTATAGCTTTCTTTCGTCTTACCGTGCGATCAAAAATCCGAGCCCTGGTTATATACTACACTCAAGAGCTAAAATAACGGGTACACTTTCTATGGAAGTTCAATACAAAGTGTATGCATTATTTTTGCTCGTATCTCACTCGTTAAGGTCGCGTAGGCGATCAATAGCAATTGTCAATTATAAATGTCCTAATACACACGTATAGTACTTTTATCTCACGAGTGCGGGTGAGCCATAGTTGTAGTTGTGACACATACGAACACATAAACAATATGAATTCATAGCTCCTATACGGTGACGCACACATAGACAATGTGCATGTACAGCTCAACACACAACCATAGTACATCCGCGCTCGTAAGATAAAAGTACAAGACTCGTATGCGATATTAACTGCGTACATGGCGCGGTTTTATAAGAGCGATTTATAGATTGACATAGTTAGTATAGTTTACGAGGGTTTTAGAGGGGGAGGGTACCCCTTTTTAGCATGCTAAATTCAGATATGTCTCACGACCACTTAAGCCAGGCTCATTTCAACGTAACAGTGACGTCAGAATGATAGATATACTACAGTCGTAAGTCTTAACGCGTCATCAACAAAAGCTTTTGATCGCCGAAAATCCTATTGATCAGAAACCAATGGCAATTTGTCGACACACGCTTAGTTCTCTGATAAGTATTCGAGCAATGTAACAGTCCATACAGTAGGTAATCTTATTCATCTTGACTTATAACCAAGCGTTTTATTTGACTAGAGGGACCAGCGCTGGTACTCATGCCAGCTACATGCTGAGTTGGGACCATTACACGACATATTTTGTACTTGTTTTTTGTTTATATCTTATTTCCTATGTACGTTATTTGTGTTTTATGAGTCGTGAATAAATGTTTTTCTATTTTTATCTACTTATACTTACATCCCACTACTGGGCTTAAGCCTTTTCACAAGTACGAGAGAGTCCTCACATAAATCGCATACAATTAGAGCTTAATTTGGCTATAAATAGCTTTAGTTCAAAGCCTCGGTGACGCTAGTAGATCAAACGATTCTGCTCAGGAAAAATGTAAAAAGACGATGGAAGATACGCTCCACTTTTTTATGGACAAACCGAGTAATTTTTTCATCTTTATATATTTAACATTCTTTAATATTCGTAGTTATTTGTTATACAAGGGTGGAAAGTTGTATTTTAACCGCAACTGTGGAATTGAAACACGAGGTAGCGAATAGATTCTAGGTTTGAACTACGAGCTAGCAAATGGATTATATGGTTGAACTACTTGCGAATCGAGTGGTTCGAAAATGGAATCCTGAGCGAAGCGAGTGGTTAAAAAATAGAATCCTGAGCGTAGCGAGTGGAACACACGAGACACACAAATATTTTCACCTCACTAAAGCGAGGAAAATATTACATGAGGTAAACTTAAATATGTTAAATCAGCCTTTATTTTAACTGGTACACAAATTGGCAGGAGGTTAAAAAAAACAGCTAAGTGCGTGTCGCACATTTTAATAGAAAAAAAAAGAAAATTTCAAAGAAAAAATATGATTTATCAGCATATTAGTTCTTATTGCTAAAATATATATAATAATAAACATTATCGCCAAATTTCAAGGTACACGGGAAGTTATTAAATTCTTTTGTGACAGACGACGGGCGGACGGACGTGTGAGTGACAGCAATAGGGTTCCGTTTGGACCCATCGGGTACGGAACCTTAAAAAGGGCTTTCAGAGCTAGTCGGTTAAAAAATTACACATTACTTTTTTTTATTGGGAACGTGATTTTTTTTTACTGTTTCTACACTGTGCAATCGATGAAGTACTCACATCTTATAATGTATGACTGACGGCTATTCCAACTGCAAATTGATTGTTAACACGCCGTGATACTGCCTATTATACATCTCGGCCTAAAAGGGTAGACATACTGTGCTCTTTTACTGTGTGTAACGGAAAACAATAAAAGAAACAAAGCCTTAACTTGGGGAACCAATAAAAAGTTGGCAACACTCGTGTCGTTTAATTACCCTCGATTTACCCTGGACTTGTCTCTAAGTATTGTATATTGCGTGGAGATATGTAATTGATTGTATGAACTTTGTATATTTTATATAAATTAATCATCAGCATCAGCTGCAGAACGAGCTCAGTGGCGTGCCATGGGAGAGGCCTATTATGTCCGGCAGTGGACTGATACAGGCTGATGATGATGACGATGATGAAATGTAGGGTTGTATAATATAATTAATATTCAAAATTAGAGGCGCTATTTGTGTGACGTGGAACATATCGCTCACAGTTCAGTGTTCTTTACTAACTACTTATTCTAACATGTACCTACAGTCAAAGTCGCTTTGAGAGGTTTTAATATATATATATATATATATATATATATATATATATATATATAATACCACACAACCCACACTGCAATCTCTTCCCGTCTCGATGACGAAAATTTCTTTCACCGAGATGAAACTTGTTGAAAGTCTCTTGAAAAACTGTCAAGGTATCTGCAAAATTATCAATACAATGTTTTACAGTAAAACCAATGTTAAATAAAAAGAATGCCCCTGCCCACAAGTAAGGATATAAGCGTAATACGCTAAAAGTCACACTTTGAAACAAAAATGTCCAGAATAATGTTAATTTATCATTCGTTTTACTCTAGCCTAGCAGTTAAGTATTTTTCCACAGGCAAATGAAAGTATTTTCTGTTCTTCATAGTTCTGAATGGTGATGCTTAGAATGTTCAATTCGAAACATAATATGGATTACAAATTTAGAAATAAAGGTAAAATTGGAAAATATTTAGGCACCCAAGCAGGATTCAGACAGGAGCAGATTTTTTCCATTTTTCCTTTATTTCTTTTGTAGTTTGCGTTGTCAGCGTTACTGCGTAATTGATTGTGCCACAATATTTCAGTAAGATTTATCATTAAGATTAGTGTATCATACGGTGTTAAAGTCAAAACTTTTACGATTAGAAACAAATACATAACAATAGAATGAATTTACTTTTTAATTAACTTCAGTTTTCGTACTTCGTTCCATCCATATTTATCTTTATCACCTTCACCTTCAGACTAAAATTCTAAATTCAACGGATTTTGCCTCCCGTCAGAGAATAATATTTCATAGATTCTTATTCAAAAGCTTCTGTGCCGATATTTAATAATTAATGGCATCCCTGCCAGTACCGACTTTCTTCAGACCCGGATTCAAATTGTTTTGTCATTCTATTGTTTAATCTGTATTGATAATCTCAAAGCAAAGGTGACACAGCTTGGGCCTGGGCAAAGAGTATAATAATATATGTCAGGTAGGCCTGGAGTCCCGCGCTCGTATTGTTTATTGTCATATTCAAACGCTCATTGACAAAACTGTTGACACCACTCGAATGTGACAATGTGCGCTAGACGGACTATAATTCCGTGCTAAGCCGTGTCATGGAGCCTGATCTGAGTATTACAAAATCGGGATTAGTTTACAATCGGAATAGCTGTCATTTTATATACTTTGACGCAAGTATATGGAAAAACTGTCGCCTCTAATCGCGGCTAGGTAATATCGGACAGTGTGTTGCGAACCTAAAGCTGAAGAAAATAAGAAAAAACTGTAAAAGACGTTGTATAAAAACTCTGAACATTGGCTGTTAAGTAATTAGACGCCATGTATCTTGCAAAACTTTTTAATGTTCAACGCATGGTCCCCCTTTTCTAAATCTACAGAAGCAGCATTACCTGATCCGTGTATTATTTTCACATGTACAATTGCGGACGCAGCCGAAGTTCCCAGCTTACTTTTCTCTGTAGCTGACTACACAACAACAACCACACGATTGACCAACATGACACCCGTACGTCCACTCGTGCGTGCGGAAGCAGAGGTTCCCAGCTTATTTTCTGTAGCTGATTGTCCACACGATTGATCAACAGGACACACGTACGCGCCACAATTTCCGCGCCCACACGTACGCGTCGCCCGCGTTCTGCGACCACTGCGGGTCGCTCCTCTACGGGCTGATTCACCAGGGGCTGAAATGCCAAGGTAGCCGAGGCTTCGCTGGACTAACGCTTTGCTCGCTTTTCAGATCTGCTTGGTGGTGGTGCTTGGCTAATGCTTTTTCTTCTAGGGGTTGTGGATGGATTTGAGGCGAGACTTTCATTTGTAATGTTATGGTTGTTGAAAATCGCAGCTATACCACGAAACATTTAGATTATCTTTGTCAGTTCGGGTTTGAGCCTGTTATTTGACCATTTTCAAACTTACCAACTTATTTAAGACCGAATGAAGTAATCGCCTTAAATCTATCAATAACTGTTTCACCCATTTTCTACTAACTTTACTCACTTATTTTTTACGTTGTTAAGGCCGCCTACGCCCCCCACAAATGGAATACGTGGACATTCATTGCCCCTACGTTTTGTGACCATTGTGGCACTCTGCTACATGGTCTGGCCACGCAAGGACTGAAGTGCGGAGGTACTGCGCCAACCAAGTTACCCTGTAGGAGAATGGAAACTCCTGATTGTCATGATAAACATGCAATGGTAAATGCGTCATTATTTGAAGTAATGAGTCATAGGTTTAGACTAAAAAACGTTCTTGCACTTGCGGCTGATTTTTTTACTAAGGGCGGGTTGCACTCATTTACGAATAAAGATCGCTTAATGTTAAATATGGAGCCGGCAGCCATAGATACTTGTCAAACTTTAAATACAACGGGCAAGACATGTGTCCCGTCAGGCGACTGTGGAATCGCCATAGTCGCCTGCCAGGCAACGTCAGTCTAAGAAAAGTTGACAATTTGAAATCAAGCCAGCATGCATGTTCGTACGGTTAATCTAAACCTGACTTTCACCAGTGGCATTCTTGGGCGATCAAATGAATATTGACTAAAAGAATGCTTCCTGTGGAACCTAATTGCTTGAGGACATTTGGCGAGAAGCATGACATACTATAACTTGACTTCAATTGACTGAAAATCCCACTGCGTGTTGAAGAAAGTCTCAGATCGCATATTTATCACCTTCGCCTTCGGCTCGGGCGTCAAATACCTGCGACCTGAGAGATTTTTTGATTGTCACCAAATGTCTACAAGCACATTTTCTCAGATGATGACGCTTAACAAGCTTTTATTTTATTGAAATTAAATATCTCGAAAAAAGGCTATTGTCTGATATTTTAATGATTTGTTCCTAGAAAATAAATTTATATAAAAGCTTGTAAAATATAACTGAATGAACACAAACTAGATGCGTGGCCCCTTAGCAATGAATGAACACAAATGTCATATTGATGTATACACGTGATATGGAACGTGTATCGTGTAGTCTAGTTAGATCATTAAATTGAAAATGTATGCCAACAACACATTCCGACCTATTTCAAGTTAGAAAAAGTATCGATAAGAAATTTAGCAGTGTAGCAAAGCGACCATTTCAGTATTTCATATGAAAAATGAATAAAAAGAAAACTGTGCGGTTTATACCATGAATCAAATAACGTCAATGCGTTGATGAAATTAGTAGCAGTTTTTTTATTCATAAATAAACACTGATGGATAAGTTATGAATAGTAGATACTCGAAACGCCTAATTTTGATATCATCACATTAAATCGACAGACGATTTACTACTTATAAACATAAAACTAGTTTAAAAATAAAAGATTAACTTTGTCATGCCGTCTATAAAATATAACCCACTTCAATATGCAGGCCTTGTTTCTGACGGTCGTCCTTAAGGGAATTGAAGATTCGTCTTAATAATTATGTCTTATCTACAAATGAGAAATGCCCCCTACAATCCCCTTATTGGATGATGAAAGACATCCCAAGAGACACCTCCCTTGCGAAGTCGAGGCCTACCGTAGGCAGCAAGGTACATAATTATATTAAGGTAATTAATTGAATAATAAGCAAAGATGCAAATAATAAAATCTGGAGAAATAGGAGGGGAAAGGAGACTTCGCACTTATCTTTAGTTAATACTGAAGTGCAATCACACATCGGCAAAACAAAATCACTACATATTAGAGGCCGACTTACTCGCCAATATAAAAAAAGTAACTCTTCCCTATCGGGCCAAATGAATCACCAAGCTAGCCTGGAGTTGCGAGCGTCCAAAGGCTGTGGTGACGCTTGTTTACCACCGACTTTGAAACACACCAGACCTGAGACGTTGACAAAAAAAAATCAAGCTTCAGAAATATTCAAGTTCATCGCTGTAAAAATATAAGTACCTAGAAAGACTATAAATAAACAACGTTTCGTTATTTTTCTTTTTTTCGTGCTTAGCGTGAATTTTATTGGCTATTCTCTAATTGGCTCTGATGATTTTTTTTTCTTTCATCTTTCTTGGCTTACGAACAATCTAGCTTCATCTTACTGTAGGCATGAAGTTGCCCTTATAATTACTTATATAAAATGTATTGTTAATATTGTAGTTAATATCAACAAAGGCTGCTTATTTGAAGCAGTATTTTATATTGTATTTTTAAAATAACAGCATACCTAATAACTTTTAAATTTTTCAAGCTGTAGGTATATAAAAAGTATTGCTTCTAAAGTAAGGAGTTGAGCATGGACTTTGTTTTGATTGTTCAATTATTTATACATAGTGTTCGGAATAGGCAGTGCTAATATTTAGCCACTTGTGGTGTTGACTGTACCTACCGTTTGCTCGAAGACAGTTTTCGGTTTTAACCACTGCACTAGCACTACCTATTCCGATCACTGGTTACTAATAATATGGTTATTCGAAATGTGTTAAGTTGCTACCACACTAATGAACGTTAGTCAATAAATTTCTTATTATCACCAATGGTATTTTCGACGTCAACAGTCGGTTTATTAGTGTGGTAACACGATTGCATACCTTTTTATTGCACGTTGTGTTGTATTTTCTTAATCGGCCCTAATCTTTGCTGCTCGTATATTATGTGTGCTAAATTAATGCTGGATTCATATCTTGTCTGACAAAAGACATTTAGGGTGTGGGCTGCACAAACCCGTCTGTAAGCGTAAGCAGTTTTCGATAAACTTGATTGTATGGAAAGTTTGACAAGTTTCCATGGAATGACCCGCCCTTAGCGCGCGTTGCACCGACTTGCCTTTAGAGGCCGAACGATGGCGCCGGCAACTGGCGTTCCATAGAAACGTCTCAAACTTTCCACTCAATCAGATTTTAACGAGCAGCGCTTACGATTACAGATGATTTGGTGCGACTCACCCTGAGTATGGTTAGATTCACTGGCATCTGTAAGAGTACTTTTATATCATGAGTTCCGGTGAGCCATGGTTGAGATAACATGAACTCATAGGCTCATAGCAGTCATAGCTCCTACCGTAGGAGCTATGACTGCTATGAGCCTATGAGCAGAGTAACGCTGACGCACACATAGACAATGTGCATGTATTTGTATAGCTCAACTAAACACACAACCATGGCTCACCCGCGCTCGTGAGACGAAAGTACTGTAGCATCGTATAGGTAAGAATCCAATCTATAAAAAAAGTAGCTTTTTTTGTGTCCCTTTCCATACTCAAGCATGAGTAACAAGCTTCTTCATTTCAATGCCTGTTGTTTACCTCTGCTTTTATCTCGCTGTTTTATGAACTTTGTATTTTTATTGAGGTGTGCAATAAAGAGTATTTGTATTGTATTTAATTATTTCAATAAAACATGTGTATTTTAGGTGTCTTCTATCTATAATAGCGTGAGACTTCCAGAATACGTAAAGGACTCGTCTAAGTGTGGCATGATTAAAATATAAAATAATATTTATTATATCTAGTGAATAAACTAATGATAGTAACTATGTGGTGTACGATCAAGTACAAAAATATTTATTCTCATAAATATGTGCAGAAACCTTAATTCGCCTACATAGGTGCTAAGTATGGTTGGGACATATTTTAGTATAGACGACTCCGAAACTGTAAATGACTTATAATATCGATTAATCAGTCTTTATCCAACTTTTTAAATACCTCTTGACCTTTTTTAATTAATATAAATGCCACAGACAAAACAAAAACTAGTTTTTTCTGTTTTTTTTTTACATTGCATTTGTTTCGCACAGCTTAACTTATTTCACCCAGGTATAACCTAAATCACTTGCTCTAACTTAGACATTAATTAAGTTAACAACTTTTACTTTAGCGTGCTTATTAGTAAACTTAAGAGTCCAAGTAAGTATCTTATTATACTTAAGAGTTTTTCTCAGAGAGTCTTTTGTTAATTTAATAAGCATTTTAAGACTTTGGAGAGGTCTTGGTGCTTAAATAATGAGTTTTAAGTCCGATAAGTGGAATAATCTGATAAAGTAAAAAAAAAAACAGTTTAATACGCTGTTAAAGCGTTTGAATGGTTTTGCCTTGAGACTTGAGCAGACTTTGGTCCTGATGCCTCGTCAATTTAAAGGAAATATCAATTCCTTGGGGGGTAAGATTATCCCGTATATGTCGGACATATAGCATTCGTTCATCTCGCTCTTACATATTTGACAGTCGAATGCTATATACATGTCCGACATATACGCGATTATCTTAGCCCCACTAGTACCCTTTTCATGACGTCACAAGTGTGGACTTCTTTTCGCTGAGATGATAATGGCCACATTAACGTTACATAGAATTGTGAAAGAAATATATCATGTTCCACTGTTTTGCAGTTCGCATGCGGTCTCAGTGCTCACTTCACATACAACTTCAAATATTCTCGCAAAACGTATTAAAGTCCAATCTCAAAGATGTCCAATAATTGACTTCATGACCTTCAATGTTGACAGTTGGAATGCTAATTAGTTTTTATGTTGTAGCATGCGACATGAACGTTCACAAGCGCTGCGAGGAGTCGGTCCCGAACCTGTGCGGCTGCGATCACACGGAGCGACGCGGACGCATACAGCTCATCATCACCACCGTGGGCAACAAGCTCACCGTCGAAGGTACATATGTTGTGTTGTAGCGTGCAACATGGACGTGCACAAGCGGTGCCAGTAGGTGCAAAACCTGTCCTAACCTGTACAGCTTCACCATCACCAGTTTGGGCAACAAGCTCACCGTCGAAGGTATATTGTTGCTGAGCCACGATCTAGAGTCATATACACTTCTCATTGGGGCTTCAAAGGATCGTCGGATTACTTACATCTATTAAAGTTCAGCTAAAAAAAAGTCCAGGTCAGAAGTTCCCGCAACCGACGAGCTTGTATGAGGAGATGTATGGATATGATTGAAGCAAAAGACGTATGTAAGGGCCGTGGTACTTACTTGGCGTTCTTTGGTCTCTGCCTACTCCAATGGGATACGGGCGTGCACATATGTATGTAAAAACTTGTTTACATGGCTCATTCTCAAACAAATGGAACCGCGGATACACTTTTTTTTTATAAATTTGGGTTTGCCATTAAGCTGTTTACAGTCAGCTGTGCAATGTGGTAACCTCACGTCACATCACCGTCACAAAAACAGGTATGAACCAAGACCTGATTTGAAATAAATGAAAAACTCGTTCCGGGTTATGCTTATGGTGAAATTGCTATTTTCACATCGCAATCTGTTCTGCCGGTATCTGTATTTCCTAGTTCATATAACCTGACCTGGACCTCTTTAAGGCACGAGTGAATAGGCATCTTCTGGGTGAGCGCGCTTCACTTTCGCCTGGCTAGATGCTGGTTAAGGGCAATCCCATTAGAAAAATATATATAAAAAAGACATAAATATATATTTAACTGGTTTGATTAACACGAAATATGTTTCACAGTAAAGCAAGGCCGCAACTTGATCCCAATGGACCCGAACGGTCTCTCCGACCCCTACGTCAAGATGAAGCTGATCCCCGACTCGGACAACGTCAAGAAAAAAACGAAGACCATCCGCAGCACCCTCAACCCCGTGTGGAACGAGACCCTGACCTTCGAACTGAAACCTGAGGATAAGGATCGCAGGCTGTTGATTGAGGTATCCTCTTTTTTTAACCTGACTGTGGCTTTTAATGAAGCCTGAGTCTTCTGGTAGATGTCGCTGTACGCCTCCCTTAAGGCGCATAAATGAAGGAAGGATTGACAAATTTCAAGCCGGGTAGCAATCGCACCTATAGCTCAGTTGGCTAGAGCGACTGGCCGCGAGTGCCGGGACGTCGCAGGTTCGAATCCTGCTCGGTGCCTAAGTTTTTCAATTTTTCCCTTATTTCTAAATTTGTGGCTTTATAGGCTGGGTCCAATAAAGCGATAAGAGTGCGCAATGTATGTATGTAAATGTGTGTGCGTTGTGCGGAAATGAGCGGAAATGCGGATTGTTGCGGTTGGAGAGTAGGAGAAAATCCAGGCGGTTTAAACAATGGAATACTCTAAGAGTTCAAGTGCGCTCCAGTGAGATTGGTTGAGCGGTTTCTGAGGTGTGTCATTGGAAACGAGCTACTGGGAGTTTTGTCGCTGGTTCATTAAACCTAGCCTAGCTGAGAAGAGTCGAGCAAGAAACTCAGCTAGGCCCGACCTGGGTCGGACTGACTCTACCCGGTATAGTGCGCGCCATACATGAAGGCGCCCCTCCACAGCCCAAACCGTACAACTGCGCACAGATTAGTATGAGATTTGCTGTGGAGGGGCGCGTCGTCGTGGATGGCGCGCACTATATGCGGCGGTACCGGGACGAATAGGGACTATATGTGTCTGTGTTGTCGCGATCACGCGGTGGACGTCCCCGCCGGCGGGAGAGGTATCCTCAATAGTAATCATTATCATGACCATCCTAGAGCCAATATAGATATATGCGCGGGGCCCACTACCTAATCCCGAGATTTAGCGTAGACACTGGTTTTTAAGACAGTGACTGTCATGTAACCTTCCAAGCCAAGGGGGGAATTAGGCTTGTCAAGTGAGTAGGTGACGGTTTGAAGTTCTCAAGCCAAGATCTGAAGTCAAATTGAGGTATGATCATTGATCAATGTTAGAGTATATTGAGATCTATATGTTCACAATTGGTTTTGACGACCGCTTTAGCTTAGTTGGTAGTGAACCTGCCTACGAAGCTGGAGGTCCCGGGTTCGAATCCCGGCCGGGGCATTTATTTGTGTGATGAGCACGAATATTTGTTCTTGGGTCTTGGATGTCTTCTATGTATTTAAGTATTTATTTATCTATATAAGTATATATATCGTCGCTTAGTACCCATAGTACAAGCTTTGCTTAGTTTGGGACTAGGTTGATTTGTGTAAGATTGTCCACAAATATTTATTATTTATTATAATTGGCTATCGACGAATTTTTTCACGTTCTGACTTTTCTCGTTCAATAATATGCAAAAATTACGATAATTATTATGGATTTCCAACATTACCTACACATGACTGAGTGTATGTCCATTACGACAGGATTTACGATAGTTATTATAGATTTCCAACATTACACATCTGCAGCTTGAGCGTCTGTGCATTATGATAGGATTTTTCTTTAAGGCGTATCCAGACTGGCCTGCGTGGTGGACAGCAATCGAGCTGCAAGCTATTTAAGGAAGACAATGATATGCATTACAAGGTCTATCATATCCCTAGGTACCTCGTTTTCACTTGTAGTTTGCGCAGGACCATCTAAGTAAGCCTTTGCGAACGAGAAAACGAGTATTTTCTTTGATCATATCTGATCATATCGCCCGGAAGACTTGGGGAGCCGGTTTAATCCTAACTAGTTCTAGCTTTCCGTCTGGCTTAGATGATCTAATGGCAATTGCTTTCGTAAACATAGTGCCTATCTATGTCAAATCTTATGATGTGGTGCCAGCCCCGGTCTGCTTCCTCCTCCGAGAGGAAAAGGGTAAGTGGGTGATGATCTGCTAAACTAATTACATAAACATGATCTGATTATGTCACCCACCATTGGAGTACTCTAAAAATCAGATTTAACTTCATCATCATCATCATCGTCAGCCTAATACGTCCCACTGCTGGGCACAGGCCTATGAGATGAGGAGGATTCTCTGATATTTAACTTGGTTTTTCATATTACAGATTTGGGATTGGGACCGCACGTCCCGCAATGACTTCATGGGCTCCCTATCCTTTGGGATCTCGGAACTGATGAAGGCCCCCGCCGACGGCTGGTTCAAGCTCCTCACACAAGAAGAAGGCGAGTTCTACAATGTACCTGTGCCTGAAGAGGGGGCAGACTTGGCCCAACTGAAAACCCAGATGAGAGCCACCACTGTTGGTTCTAGGCGGGCCCCGCCACCGCCGGACCGAGAGGTGCCTCATAATATGGCGGCGTCTGATGTGATCCGAGCCTCTGATTTCAACTTTATTATGGTGCTTGGCAAAGGATCGTTTGGAAAGGTACGAAAGAAGTTATAGTCCATAGATTGTACTCCCGTTCTCAACAACGGAGTCGTGTATGCTTTCGAATGAGTCAGTTGTCATTAACAGCGCGTTCGAATAGTACGTGATGAAACTGCCGGCTTAACGAAATTTTATTTTAGTATTGTAATATCTTTATTGGATAAAAAAAACTCTCGAGGGAGACTTAAATTATGTCATACGTTTGTTTTCCACTGTAGTCACATAACAGAATAATGCTGCCGCGATGTTGCCTTCTCTGGCTGTTCTTTACCTCGCGCCCAAACGACGAGTTAAGTTGCCACACTATGTCTCTGCGCCCTTTTCTCGCTACTTTCATACCACTCGTCGAGTGTGAAGTGGGGGTTAGGTTATATCGACAGAACGCTAAAGCAGAGTCTAGCCGAAGCGACGGGCCGGCCGGTGATAAAAAGAATCCTTCTTTCCTAACAGGTAATGCTGGCCGAACGTCGAGGTACCGACGAGCTGTACGCTATCAAGATCCTGAAGAAGGACATCATCATCCAGGACGATGACGTGGAGTGCACGATGGTGGAGAAGAGAGTGCTTGCACTGAGTAGCAAGCCGCCTTTCCTGGTGCAGCTACACTCCTGCTTCCAAACTATGGTGAGTTTTTTGTCGTCATCTCCCTAACCCGGAGATCCGGGCACATAACAGAACAATGTTTATCTACACACATATCATAAATCCTCTAATATGCGTTCGGAAACCGTAGAAAATGACTCTCATTTCAACATTCAATGAATTTATGGCAATTTTCTTATCTGTAGCTAAGCCTACAGCAGTAATATAATTTTCATTTTAATCTCATATATGATGTTAAAATATTAAACGTCAAACAAAACTGTCAAAATTTAAATGTCAAGGTTGACATGTCCCTATTCTAGTATCACTGAAAATTCAAATTCAGTCGATGCGAAATGTCAGCTCGATGTTTTTTTAGTATATAGCGCACGAAATTTGAGCTAGAACGACATGATCACATCAGAATAGGGACTCTTTACTTTTTAAAATAACATTCAGGTATCGGTTGCCAGTTCTGATTTCGATATTTCCGCAACCGTGCAAAAAAGGTTGTATTAACACAATTATTGTATTTATTTACTACGGTTTCTGAACCCATCTTAGAGTAGTTATAATATGTGTGTAGATTAAGTAATGTATGCAACTGTACATAATTAGGCATTAAAACACTCGTGTGACCTTATTATGAATACTCGTGTTTTAATGCCCCTCATTATGTACCAGTTGCATAAACTACTATATTGTTTGATTTTTTCGCCGGAAGACTACAATAAAATTTAAATTGAAGAAAAGAATTTCAACACAAAAACTTGACACCTTGTTTCATGACAACACAACTTTTTAGTTTTAGTTTATTTTTATTTTGCTGTGCTAATTATTAGTTGTTTTTGTCTCGAATAAATAATTCTTATTTCTTAAGAATTGACAAATTTAGGCTCCACTTTGACTGATTGTTCGGTAGAGCGTAGAGCCAACAAAACAACACATTAGAAAAGAAAAATATGTGTCATTAAAGTAAAATAAAAAGTATGAACAAATGGCACGGTAACTTAATTAGAAGTATTTTAATATTAGAAAGTTTAATTTTAAACATGATCCACGAGTGTTGTATTTCAATTTTTTGCCGAACGTTTAGGTTGCCCTTTACTTTCAAAAACAAAATAAAAAGATGCCGAGAAAAATCTGGCTGTTCCAGCACCTAATACTGATTACCTATCCTCAAGAGCTTTAGCTGATGAAGTACATTCGAGATCAACAGCGATCCTTTGGACCTAGGCGACGACGAGATCTAGGAACCACACATCTCACTACTTCTGTACACAGAATTGCTGATTGGCAGTACTCTGGGCCAAAAAATCCCAGAAGTTCCTTTGATTATAAAATTGTTTTCTGTGCTTCGTATCTGCCACCAGTTCAGTTCAGTTATCGAAAAACCTAACATATGGTAAAAGAAGTGGGGGTAAATGATATTTACAACATATTTATGTCAACAATTCTTTCCTATTGTTGACAAATTAGGCGGCTGATTACATCATTGTAAGAATCCTCGATAATATTTGTTCAATATCAATACATATAACATGGAAACGCAAATATGAGCAAGACCTGAGTGACACTTATATCCATCATTCATTCCAAGTCGTTTTGCTGTATTGTCAATAGTTAAATATTTCTTTCTGAATAGTATGACAGATGAAGTATAACGAAAATTGATTGCTTATTCGCAGTTGCTCGAGACGATCGTTTGTCCAAATTCAATTTATCTGTCAACTTCTCATGATATCTTTTGTCAAGGGCGTTTCTTTTTAAGACATGAAAACTAAGTCGTCTTAAACAGACTTACTTATACAAGAGGTCACGAAGTTTCACCGCTCTAGGGCCCAAAATATATTTTTTGCTCAACGTAATTTATGGATAAACTTTTGTAATTAGGCCATCAACATAGAACTAATTTCTTGTGGATTCTTTATTTTGAGGTCAGATATATTTTAGAAAAATGAGGACCATTATCTATTTAATTACACATTATTCTATTCTATTTTTTTTTTTTTTTTTTTAATTCGCTCCGTAAACGTTTGATTCCCAGAAGATTATTAAAATATGTTACATCACAAAAATTCAATTAAATTTCAGTGCCACTTTTAGCAATCGTAGGTTTAAAGTTCGAGAAAATGTGATGTTGCAGTGATAGGTTTTAGCCCATCGCCCACAACACTCTTCAATCATGAAATCATCATCAATGCCGATTCTTCGCCATCAATCATCTTATTTATTAATTGTCGTATCATATCAAACAAATACTGCACTTTATGGACTTTATTAGTTTACCGATGTGATGACCGTCAAACCGATGACACGTAAACTTTGGATATCTATCGATAACTATAGATAATAAACTATAGATAGTTCCCGACAAAGGTTTATAGGTCGTGTGAGACAAAGCTCTATGAAGCCGAAATTAGCCGAGTCTCTTTCCAAAGGTATATGTACAATACTTAGCGCCGGGTACTGTACGTGGTTCTTAATCATGAGGCATTGACGGTGCATTTAACACATGTAAAGCGATATTCGACCTTTAAGACGTGAGTGACTCGTTTCGTTACATTTTAATAAAATTGCTTGTTTTAATTTCAGGATCGATTGTACTTTGTGATGGAGTACGTAAACGGCGGTGACCTGATGTTCCAGATTCAACAGTGTGGGAAATTCAAGGAGCCCGTTGCCGTGTAAGTAAATGATGTAAGAAACATAAATTAGGTAAAATAAAAAACTTAAAACTAAATATTTACAATGTATAAAATTTAACCTACAGATAATAAATTTGGCCCAGATCGCCGTCAATGGGCAGTGTGCCCAGAAGGCTGGCTGCATTGCCACGCTGGATGGCAATGCTAATTCGCCGAGCGAAATATTGACCAGCCTTCTGGTGACCGGATGTTGAAATACTTTTTGGCCGAATTTCTATAAAAATGTTATTGAATTATGAACCTTATCGTTTCAAATGTAAAATAGCTTTTTGAAAGGATTATTTTGACGCAAGTCGGCCAAATCAAATTATTTGAAGTTTAAGATTATCTTAGAGTAATTGTGCTATTCTTTATGTGCTCTATGTTCTCAAGTAAAAGGTCTCTTCGGTACCATTACCATGACTTTGCAATGTTTGCATTACCGTACTCGCTAGCGACTGCGTAAATGATTGAGTATTGCAATTCTTAGTTCTATTGCGTAACCGCCAGAGGCGCTGTACTTTTGTCCATACTAAATCGTTTACGCAGTCGCATAGCTATTACGGTAATGCAAACATTGCAAACTCATGGTAAAGGTACTGTTCTATAATATGGGAGGTATTTGTTCCCTGCTTTCGAAGCGGTAACCATGCGGTAACAGTCAGGAACACCAAATCAAAGTATGTGTGAAAGATTAACCGAATTGTGGTCCAGGTAGAATTTACCTGGTAGATAATTATAGCCGTATGCCATCCGCTTCGCGAATAGGACTGGTCTCATCTCATTAAGATCTCGCCCGCTGACTGAGATACTGTCTCTAAAGTCATGATTGATGTAGCCGCAGTAATGAAGGAAACGCCGTTTAGTTTTGATTCAGCCGTGTTTTAGTTCGGAAATAAAGGGGTTAATCATAAAACGCAAAGGTAGCTTAACGGCACGGTACGTGTTGGAAATTTACTTGAAAAGTTTAAGGGACAACAACAATTTTTTAAGGGACAAACACATTCCTACTGGTTTCTGTCCCTTAGAAAAGTCTTGTTATTAACATAGCTCATCTTCAGGAGCTCTGGTGTGTAGCGATCTTAATCATGACGAGGTCCAGAGGAGTGTAATGTAATACACAATAGGGATGTTGACACCAAATAAGAAAATCAATGAATCCGAAGTTTCTTGAAAAAGGATCAAATTCTCAATGTAATAGCGAAAAAAGTGATTCAAAAGAATAAATAATTACATAATTATAGTTAAGTCTTCAAAGTTTTAGGAGGGGGCATTTTCTGTCCCTGTTCCGCAAAACGCACCTCTGTATTGAACGATCGTCATTTACTATGGCGCTCGTGGTCAGTGACGTCACTGATCTGTAGCGCTTTCTCTCTCGAACTAAAGATATTCTAACGGTTGTAGTTTCGTTATTTTTTGAAATATTTGAATAGGATTTTCACTGTTTGGCCCAGTTTTATGTATTCTTTCGTATGGAGTAATAATAATTTTTGAGTCAACATCCCTATTATTTATGATGTGTTGCAGCTTCCGTAAGATATTAGCCGAATATCCGATCCCTACTCACAATTACCTAACGACTTATTTTCACATTCACATGTATTTTACTTTCACATATGTTTTTGATGATACATCTTCGGCGGACCCCGGTCTCTTAGGATGCTAACATAAATAGGATCACTTTAAAACACATCCCTTTTTATAACGTTGGGGAAATGTAGATATTTACGCATCGCGTCCTCTTGGGGAGTCGGGAAGGGTATGACTAACTAACCGCGGCTAGAGACCATTGGACTACCTACCGAGTTCCCTACAGACAACTGGCAAAAAATAAAAAAACGCATATCCACAATTTTATTTATTTATTTAGTTAGTATAGCTTTATTTCCACAGTTATATATACATTACTTAACTAATCTCTTAACATGTTAATAATTTATCTTGTGTGGTCCCTGATAGGGTAAAAGCCTCCTCCATCCACAATTAAGGAACCTAATTTATCTTTTCCACATAACGAAACTAACTGCACCAGCCTCGAGAAAGTTCCGACCGCATCTCGTAATCAACTATTACCGGAGCTGCGCGCAAACTTGCACGAACAGTTGACGATTACATCCGTACACGTGTATACTTAAATCCAGTTGAGACGGAGTTTGCTATTAAATTAGTTTGACTTTGTGCCCGTCAAAGCTACTGATACGTCCGTTTAATACCGAATAAGGGTGAGTTGCACCACACTCACGGGTCCGGACGACGGTATCACAGCTGCGCTGCGCTTACGGCGTCCAACTCAGACACGACTCTTTACTTGGGCATTCTTGCACTAATGAAGTATTGACTAAAATGATGATATCGTTGATACTCATAATCATGATGAGCCTGACATTCCAGGTTTTACGCGGCCGGGCTGGTTTTGGCGATCAGGCTATTCTTATACCCCGTTTTTTTTAACGATATAATTTTAACGGTAATTTTCGCCTACAATTCTTCGTCTTCCTGAGACATCTCAGGATAATATTGTACAAATTTCACTTATTTCAGTAGCTTATCACGTCTCAAAGATAGCACGCCGCATATTTTCTGGTTCAAGATTGTTTTCCCTGAAATCGCATGACGCACGATTTTTTATTTAGAAAAAAAACGGAGTATAGTACCTGGTAATGACGATGAGCCTGACATTCCAGGTTCTACGCGGCGGAGATAGCGATCGGGCTGTTCATTCTGCATTCTGCACTCGCGCGGCATATTTTTAGTACTACTTAATTCGAGATAGAGAGAAAATAATGGATATTACTTCCACTGCACTGATGACTAATATTATGATGTACGAGTAGGTAGATGATACTGGTAATGAGGATGAGCCTGACATTCCAGGTTCTACGCAGCGTAGATATCGATCGGGCTCTTCTTTCTGCATTCTGCACTCGCGCGGCATATTCTTAGTACTACTTAATTCGAGATAGAGAGAAAATAATGGATATTACTTCCACTGCACTGATGACTAATATTATGATGTACGAGTAGGTAGATGATACTGGTAATGAGGATGAGCCTGACATTCCAGGTTCTACGCAGCGGAGATAGCGATCTGGCTGTTCTTTCTGCATTCTGCACTCGCGCGGCATATTCTTAGTACTACTTAATTCGAGATAGAGAGAAAATAATGGATATTACTTCCACTGCACTGATGACTAATATTATGATGTACGAGTAGATGATACTGGTAATGAGGATAAGCCTGACATTCCAGGTTCTACGCGGCGGAGATAGCGATCTGGTTGTTCTTTCTGCATTCTGCACTCGCGCGGCATATTCTTAGTACTACTTAATTCGAGATAGAGAGAAAATAATGGATATTACTTCCACTGCACTGATGACTAATATTATGATGTACGAGTAGATGATACTGGTAATGAGGATGAGCCTGACATTCCAGGTTCTACGCGGCGGAGATAGCGATCTGGTTGTTCTTTCTGCATTCTGCACTCGCGCGGCATATTCTTAGTACTACTTAATTCGAGATAGAGAGAAAATAATGGATATTACTTCCACTGCACTGATGACTAATATTATGATGTAGATGATACTGGTAATGAGGATGAGCCTGACATTCCAGGTTCTACGCGGCGGAGATAGCGATCTGGTTGTTCTTTCTGCATTCTGCACTCGCGCGGCATATTCTTAGTACTACTTAATTCGAGATAGAGAGAAAATAATGGATATTACTTCCACTGCACTGATGACTAATATTATGATGTAGATGATACTGGTAATGAGGATGAGCCTGACATTCCAGGTTCTACGCGGCGGAGATAGCGATTGGGCTGTTCTTCCTGCACTCGCGCGGCATCGTCTACCGCGACTTGAAGCTGGACAACGTGCTGCTAGACCAGGACGGACATATCAAGATCGCTGACTTCGGCATGTGCAAGGAAGGTCAGTGTTGTTTTTTTTATCATCAGAAAGAATGACATATGACATTATACGAGGTTTTTTATCAGGCACGTTCTGCGGTGAAAGTGTCAAATAATCTCAATAAATATAAACAAGTGAATACAACACCTAATAAAAACTTGTATTTTAATTGCTCGTGGCCCAGCAGCGCCTGCGTACCGCTTGCGGTATCTAAGGTTAAGCAACGTGGGCAGCGGTCAGGACTTGGATGGGTGACCGATTTGAGTAGTTATACTAACTGAGCGCTCCCGTGCTTTGGAAGGCACGTTAAGCCGATGATCCCGGTTGCTGTCTATGGCAGCAGTCGTTAAGCCAAGTTGGAGGCCTTCGGGCGGCTTGAGAACTTCTAACAGTCAAGTTGCCCACTCACTTGACAAAGCCTAATCCCAATAAGGTCTAGTTTCCCCTCGGGGTTGGAAGGTCAGATGGCAGTCGCTTTCGTAAAAACTAGTGCCTACGCCAAATCTTGGGATTAGGTAGCGGACCCCAGGCATCCTTCAGGATGCAACTGTACTGGGATAACGCTAGGAGGATGATCGAAGCGGCTGGTTCAACAAATGCGAAGCGTACTATGAGTTTATTTATGACACGGAGAAGTAATGTTTTGCATATATTTACTTTTCAATTATCGCGTTATCATTCTTAGGTATCAACGGCGACAAAACTACGAAGACCTTCTGCGGCACACCTGACTACATCGCGCCAGAGATCATCTTATACCAGCCGTACGGCAAGTCGGTGGACTGGTGGGCGTACGGCGTGCTGCTCTATGAGATGCTGGTGGGACAGCCGCCGTTCGATGGAGAAGATGAGGAGGAACTCTTCGCTGCTATTACTGATAATAGCGTTTCTTACCCCAAGACCCTGAGCAAGGTAATGCTATAACGTATACTTTTGTCACACGAGCTGGCCATGTAGTTGTCACACATTCGAACACATAGACAACGTGAACTTATAGCTCCGACAATGACTCGCACATAGACAATGTGCATGTCTCACAACACAATGTGTGTGTGTTTCAACACAACCATGGCTCACCCGCGCTCCGCTAAACCTTCGTTTTTGGTTTCGGCAAAAGACATGTTTCGATCGGACAATAATAATAACTTTATTTAGTATACAAGTATATAGTGTTGTGTTCCTGTAGGTAAGCCAGGTTGCCAGAGCTCCCGAGGATGCACTGTGTTGAGAGACTTGAGAGCGAGGGACCTTTTGTTCCTTCTGCTGTCAACACAGTGAATAATCAAATTTTATAAAGGGTCGGCAATGCGCACGTGTTGTCTCTTTTGGAGTTGCGAGCGTTGGACAAATAAATGTTTGAATCTATGAATCTTGAATCTATATTGCCACCGTCTTAATATAAAATAATAGTACATTATTGCCGTGGCCGGGAAGGGAGCAATTGTAGGCTGAGTATTTGTTTAAACGGACGAGCTTGCGAGAATTGAATTGAATTGAATTATAATACGAAGCCTGCAATTGCCATTCCGGCCGAGGCTAATATAGTGTTTTTCTCACAAATGGGGGAAATACGACAAAAATTTAATTAAGATTTGATAAACATAACCTTAAAACGTCAAAAACATCATGCTTTCCCGCCGTTTATTTTTTTAACAGAATCGCAAGTGTATTTTTCCACCGAAAAACGCAAACTATTCGAGACACATAAAAAAACGTCGCGTTTCCAACAGAAAAAAAAGAGCTGAATTGGCTGAATACGACTTGTGCCTCGTTATATATGACAGTTTCTACTTTTTAAAAAGTTTATAACTCGACAAATAAAGGAATTTATATGTGACATTGCAGGCGGCCTGCAATATTTTTTACTTTTTAATTTGGATCTGACCTTAAACTATACACTTTACCTTCCAATATGTAGCGACTAAAGTCCAGTTTGCGGGCCATTTTTGAGAAAAAAAATTGCATTTGTTTATGAGCGGTGCTTTTGACTTGACACAGGTATACTTCGATACTTCCCTCTCTAACACGCGAGTTTACAATTAACCAACCCGCTCTCTATGGAAGTTCTGCACGTAATTTTCGTAAATATGTAAACAAAGTCAATAACATATGTCAATATTTAAAAAATGAGGCCAAGAATTCATCAGTGCATCACACATATAATGAGTAATAAGAACACGCAAAAGAAAATACGAAATATTGGATAACAATGAAATGGTACAGGTTTTTAGTCGAAAAAACATGTCTAAAACCGTAAGATTACAGCTTACTTTGTGATTTTTTTCTATCGAGGCAATTTAATCAAATCGTGTTTTGGGCCTCAAGGACTTATAAAAAATATCTTCAATTATTACTAACATAAAAAATCATCTCCTTTTTATAGATTACGAATAATAAATTAGAAAATTCCTAACTTATGGGACGGATTCGCTTTAAATAATAGTACATTACTTAACAAGGGCGGTAAAACAAAGAATGTCTCAGATCGCAGGTATTTAACGCCCGAGCCGAAGGCAAGGGCGATAAATATGCGATCTGAGGCTTTCTTTATTACCGCCCGTGTTAAGTACAAAATTTTATGTCACCCCCTGGCCAGGAAGTGGGTTTTTTCGCGCGCGGAGCGTGCGATAATGGCCGCTTTATGGCCAGGTGTGACATAAAGTATATTAGTCTGACCCCACCTTACCTTAATCGGGATCGAAGTATAACCCAATAAATCATTTTATTTTGTCTTGCAGGAAGCCAAAGACGCATGTAAAACGTTTCTGATGAAGAACCCTCAGAAGCGGCTGGGCTGCGGGCCGAAGGGCGAGGAGGATGTGCGCACGCATCCCTTCTTCAGACGGATCGACTGGGCGCGCATCGAGGCAAGAGACGTGCAGCCACCCTTCAAGCCTAAGATTGTGAGTTACATACATACATACATATACTCACGCCCGTATCCCATGGGGTAGGCAGAGACCAAAGAATTCCAGGTACTACAGTACGGTCCTTACATACGTCTTTTGCTTCAATCACATCCATACATCTCCTCATACGAGCTCATCGGTTGCGGGAACTCCTGGCCTGGTCTTTTTTCAGTATCGCAGAAATTTGATCAAGATATTTTAACGCCTTGGTCGCCCCCTTCCGACCCTTCCTTCCATCTCCTGATCATTGTGAGTTGGCTTTTGATAATTCATATTTTCACATTTCCGTTCCACGGCAACACTTTTTTTTATACCACGTCGGTGGCAACCAAACCGAATTGTAAGCGGTCACCGCAGCCTATAGACGCTTGTAACTCCAGGAGAGACCCTTTAAAAATGTATACACTCCTTTCTTGAAGAGTCCCATACTGTAGTCCCTAGGGAAAACCTCGGCAGGGAGCTCATTCCACAACTGGAGCGTGCGAGAGAGGAAATTCCTCTGAAACCGTACCGCGTATACTTAAAATTATAGTAATGTGTCATAAATGTTATTATTTTTAATATAATTAATTTTATTTCTCACAATAGTACTGTATATGCAGATATGTACCTGTAAAATACTGCAAGTATGTACAATAAGCTCAAGTTTTTGATGTAACATAGTTGTGTTAAATTTTATAAGTTGTTTTTAATTTATTAATGTATGCTTATAGCAAAATACATAATGCTACACCCTTTCCAGGGTCCTTGTACACAAGGTTGCAAATAAAGATTACTATTACTATTTAAACTGTCAGAGTTGTATCAAATTAGGCCGTTCAAAAAGCGACTCTACTGTCCAGGCGTGAAGATTCAAAGTCCAATGACAAGTTTTATAAAATGTCGGACATTTTAAATAATTTCTACTGATACTTAAACAGGTTCGCGATACCAAATGCAGAAGTTAATACAGAAAATAACAAAATTTAATTTTGAGGGGTTCCGTCAGTTCGACCGAATGGGCAGTACGAAGTTATTAACTTTTTAGTCCACATAGTGTAAGAACTACGGAACCCTACATTGTGCGTGGCCCGACACGCACTTGGCCGCTTTTTTATTGGTATCAGGCAACACGGCCCATATTTTACATACCTAACCTTACATACTAACACACGTATACATACATATTGAATCAATAAAATAAAACAGAGTCTGTTTAGGTTTCATTTATTTGCGGACACTCAATTCGTAATTCTCTTTCGCATGTGACTTATTTGGGCCATTTTAAGGGTAGTTGTACACTCGACTTTTTTTTTTAATTTGAATAAATTCGGGTTTTTTGTACTCGGAATCGAAAGCACTTTCGAACCTAATAGGAGAAAAAAAGTGTCCCAAATTTTTCATACAATTTTCAGTTTTTCCGTTCCGTTGTCACCATACAAACCTTACAATCTTAGTATGAGAATGGTAACGGAATGGAATAAAAAAATCTTGGGACACTTTTTTCCCCCATATCATTCGAAAGTGCTTTCAATTCCGAGTAGAAAAAACCCGAATTTATTCAAATTAAAAAAAAAGTCGAGTGTACAACTTTCCGTAAAATGGCCCATTTTTATGGCGTTTTACCTACTGGGAATTCCGTATAATCGATATTATACGAATTAAGAACCCTCACAATCCAACTAACACAAGACTTGTTGTACGGGACAGTCTCGTACACTCTTGAGATGATATTTGATAATTGATAACACTCCAGTTTTCCACCGTAATTATCATTTATTGATAACGTAATAAAATGATACATTGTGGGCTTAGTGCGAATACACTCCGCGGCGGTCGGACATGTACTGAAGGATGGAAATTAATGCTAAGTAAAGTAAAAACGCTGACGCGTGGAATGCAATCCTCTGTACAGACCGTACACTTGTATTTGATTAATATCTGTTCTTCCTTCCAGAAACATCGTAAAGACGTGTCCAACTTTGACAAGCAGTTCACAACGGAGAAGACCGAGCTAACGCCTACTGACAAACTCTTCATGATGAATTTGGACCAGACTGAGTTCATGGGCTTCTCCTTCCTTAACCCCGAATACGTCCAGCACGTCTGAGCACTCAGGTGAGCCTTAAAACTAAATTGATAGAATCTATATTAGTCTGGCTAGAGTGGCTAGATAGGTTGTATTTCTTTTTTTAACTGTTCGGTTGTATTTCTTTTTTTAATTGTTCGCCTCGCATCTGTGATAATCATTTAAAAACAATATTTCCCAACAGCACTGGCAGAACAATGAGAATCATAACATCTTTTTTTTTTCAGAGATTCACATTCTCTCCACTATCAACGCTGGCGCGTAATCGGCAACGGTTTCTGAACGTGAGCTCTCAGCTCTCTTATCTCTGTCGCTCTCACGGCACCTGCCGTTTGCTGTCTCATTTCGACTATGAACAGTTCCGTTCGAAAACTATGATCTGTAATTTGTACTTGTTTATATTTTGACGGAATCGTAACTTGAATGTTTCAGAAACACCATTTTTTCGTAGGTGTGTAGTATAAGGTGTAATAATCGTTTGCTCATTTTCAACTAAAATATTTTTTACCCATCCATTATGACATGACAAAAAAAGTATATTTATTATTTCATTTACTGTTATTTAGTGCAATAAATTCGCGATATTTCAACGAATTTTAAAGAGCAATACTATTCGGGATACTTAGATAATACCTACTTATTTGTTATTTTCAAACCCTGTCTTTCTTTAGATGACAACATTACATTATACCATTTTTTTTTTTTTACCTATTTTTAGGGTTTTTTTTTAAATTATGTTATAGAGATCAAGATCATTTTTTTTTTTGTACTTTGAATATCGTATCTTGGGGCCACTTGGTATTAATGAATGTGTGTAGTGACGTTTGATACCATTTGTCAATACATATATTATCGATCTTATCTTAAGTTAGTAAGGGTTATATTTGTTTGACAATGTTGACAGATGGTGTCTTCAACAGTGTACGCATCTAACATTGTCACATATCAGTGTTAATTGTAAAAATAGAAATAATTCAGTGTCGTGTCTACTGGGTGGTATTATAATAAGTCCTTAAATCTCTTATTTTGTATTAAATCATTGTTTATATATTATTGAAGCTCACTGTATTCGAATCTCAGGAGTTCTATTTATTCCCTATTTTTAATCAATTTTACTTACTATGGCCATGATAACGGAACAATTATTTTTACTTTTATTTTCAAGGTCAGTTTCGTTTGTAAATTTTATCTATGGTTACCGATATGGCCATAATCATTCTACCGGCTGTAAAAAGGCTGCAATTAAGTTTACATTGTCTATGATTTGTTGAATTGTTTTATGGAGCATTTCTGCGTTGTAAATTTAGTTGAGCTGGCAACATTTTGGCTGTCAATGCCATCGCTGGAACCAGCGAATAATTTTTTTACCTATGGGTGTTAAAATTATAGTAACAACAAATACCTGTCTAAAGCATGTGCCTACACCGTTCGAATGACGCTTTAGCTTTTTATCTGTCAGCACAGGTAAAGTTATGACGCATTATACCGTGATTGCATTTTGTGATGTTTGATCTAATCATGTTGTGTGTGAATGTGTGTGTGTGTGTGTGTGTGTGTGTGTGTGTGTGTGTGTGTGTTAGTGTGATGTGTGTGACTGTCCTATGGTGTGACTTCGTTTTTATTCTACGATTATGTGGTGTGATAAGACCGGTTCGGTTGGGTGTTGCACATTGTATGTAGGTTTCTACAGAGTGACAGTTCCGGACTTTTTGTATAAGAACCACAGGATGTTGGAAATATCTCTAATCGCACCACAATAATCTATGCAGGTTTTTACTAAAGTCACATGACGATACTTCGGGATTCCATGCTAGGGTATCGTTGATTCTTAAGAACAAGTATTTTCCTAATAAAATCGTGAAATACAACGTTCTGTGTAGGTAAGCAATTGCTATCCCCGCGTAATTTCGGAACTGAACTGTCTTGTCAACTGCCATTTATAAGTGCCACAAAGATGTTTTATTAATAACTAGGTAATTGAAAAACTCTTGGATTTACCACAGAGGTAACCAAAGATTACCAACAGAAGAAATTAGCTGAATTACTTTGGTTTTGCTTAGATTTAACGCATAGGTGATTTTAGGTACGACGCAATGAAATTCGAGATAAATTTAGGTGTCGTTGTGTGACTTTGGGCAATGCTGACATTCGTCTACTAAAATAGCCTTATTAACTTAAATATTAATATCGTATATTTAATAAAAAAATACATTTAAAAATGTAACACTCTTGCTAGATTAAAATGAATGTGAATTTAAAAGAAAAAAGCATTTGATTCTAAATTGAATTGTAATAAAATGACATTTTAGGTGTTTCTTTCGTTTTCTAAGTCTTAAAAAGATTATTTTAAGCCGTTTCACCTTTTGACCGTCTTTGTTAAATTTTACATGCAATTTCGACGTGAACGCTTCCGCTATTGCAAAGAATAAATGTGTTTTGATGAACTTGCAACTGTTTTAACCTAGGCGGTGAAAAGGTTGGAATTCTATACCGACATCTGTAAAAGGTAAAAACGGCTTCGTAATGTAAAATTTGCACGGCTTAGAAGTCCTAGCAATGTTTTTTTAGTATTAAGCGTAGGTTTAGGTTAGCGCTCTGGCTCATTTTATGTAGCAAAAAGGACGATGAACTGTTGGCTTTTTAATCCAGGAACTAAATTAAATTGAAAAAAACTGTGTTCTTGTAACTTTTTTTATTGAAAATCAATCATCGTCGGATGCTTGGTAATAAATAATTTAGCGGAAGCGGGATATCAGCTGCACTAGTGCAAATTATTGCTGTGTGACTGCTTTAGTAGTCTTAAATGTAAGGTTATTTTTAAAAATGAGCCAGACTAGGTTAATACAGCTGGAGAGGGAGACAACGTAGCGAGCGAACGCTCACCCGCGCACTCCAACACGTGCGTAAGCGCATGTGTGGCATCCCATACCACCCTCTGAATTGAGACATTGGTATGAAATAGGTTTGCCACGTGGCAGACGATAGTACCATCGCCAACAGAGTTAACTGACCATTCGTGCACTTTATGTGCTTTGTAATAAGGGTCACGAATGGTCAGTTAACTGTGTTAGTGTTTGTACGTACTGTGTGGCTGTAGATGAAATAAAAAGGCAGATTACAGACGTCATGCAAATACGTTCCATAAAGCCTATCAGTTATCACACACGGCAGCGGCCTACGGTGGCGGCCAGTTGACAATATGAAGGGCTGTGTGTCTAAATAAATGTTAGGATAGTCATAGTCTACAACTGACTGCCACCGCGGCCGCTACCGCAAGCCGCTACCGCAGGCCGCTACAGTGTGTAGCTATTGCGGCCTGTCAGCGGCCGGCAGATCGTGAATCTATGGAAAATCTCAACCAATCAAAGTGCCATTAACAACCGCCTTTCCTGACGAATACTAGTTAAGAAGATGTACATTGATAATGAAATCGCAACAGGCAAAAAAATATGACTACCTACTTAAATGTTTTTTTTCTTTTTTTCTTTCTTGGTTAATCGGCGATCAGTCTGTAGACTATAAGCTGATTTGTTGGCGGGAAGTGACATAGTGACTTGTAGGCGAAGAGGCCAGCACCTCTACTGTCCTTTCACAAAACATTCTTCCTTTTTAGTCTCTTCTCATTGAGAACAGGCTGTAGAAGCTGTGTTGCCAGGGGATTAGGATGTATAGTCAGGCGTTCCGCACGTTTCTCCCTGTGTTTTTCTATTTCGACCTGTACGGTTGGGACTTCGAGGTGTTCATGGATCTCATCATTCCTGGAGAACCACGGAGCATTGGCTATGTTACGCAGAATACCATTTTGTACGCGTTGTAAGCACATGATATTTGATTTGCTGGCTGTGCTCCAGAGTGGAATACCGTAGGTCCAAATCGGCTTTAGGACAGAGTTGTAAATCAGCAGTTTGTTATCGACCGAGAGGACCGAGTTTCTTCCCAGGAGCCAATATAGGTTTCTGAATTTAAGATTTATACCTACTTAAATGATAATCAACAATTACTTTTCTACGCTAGAAATTTGAATCACGGGTACCTAAAGAGGAGGAGGAGTATGGAGGGTATTTCAATTATTCTGCCTACGTATTCGTAACTGATGTACGTACATGTAAGTACGTACTATCTACTTATTTCATAACAATGTTTTCAACTCATCAACCTCCGCCCAGCTTTTACGATACCTATTTAGATGCGAATCCAAAGATTTCGTTTATTTAAACATCCCGCAAATATCCGAAAAGTATTATTTAAAAAGGTATTATACAGTCACTGGTTAGGTACTGATAAAATATGGCAACCCTACAAAAAAAAAAATTTTGACGTATTTTCGCTACCAGTGACTCACTTTTCACACGACTGCCCAAAAAAAGGAGTGTATTGTTTAAGTCATAGACAAGGGAATACTCTAGTAACCGCGAACCAACAACTCGATCATTTCTTACGGCATAACAGTGGATACCTATAGTATAAATTATTTAAATATGTAAAAAATAAGATTAAGTAAAGGTTTGTCAGTGGTTATGCATTATTAAGGTATCTAACGATTACTATTACTTGTAATAATTGATTACTCGATATTTATCCCATTATGGAATATTTCAGAATAATACATGTTTAGACAGGCCAACAAACTAAGTTTAATTGCTCTAGATAAAGTAATAGCTGAGGGATTTTATTGTGGGAATCGTTAATGAAAAATTATTATTAGTTGTTTAAATGTTATAATTATACAAAATATTATAATCGGTAGAACAATTTTCAAATTGTCATAATAAGATTAAACTGTTATGCCGGGAAGTGTTAATCTAGCCTAAGCTAGACGATTGTTTTGAGCCCAGTCGCAGTTCCTACAATATTCCCAGGTAGTTCTAGAATTTGCATTTCATTTTGTATAATTAGTGTTTGCTAGCTTATGCTTCCCCCTTCATTTCCCTGACTTGGTCAGCTAGGTGTAATAGTTAAAAGTTTATGAAACTTATAGTAATCGTATTTATTCTTAATGTATCATTATTATAAGATCTCACTTGTAAATAAGCATAGGCATATTCACTATTGCTGGTCATATTATCTCTAAGTATTACTAATTAGCTGTGAATAAAATTTGCTTTTACTAAAAAATTACTAAATTCGCGTCGATTGTAAAACTTTTGTGTTTGATTTTTATCGGAATATCTGTATTACATTAAGTATTTTACTTTTGAGAAAGTTATCAGTAATAATTATCGTAATTGTGTTCAGTGAGAAATTAGTTGGTAAAACTTTGATATTATTTGATATAGTGTATGTTTAAGGATTAGTTTGCTCTTGCTAAGTCACCGCTGTTATCTATTTATACTGAAATAACATTGTCACAGTAGCTGGAATTAATTCATAATATAATTGTAACGTAAATGACTAACTTCAATGGATTAGCTCCTATTCTCGAATAAAAGACCATGCATTGCGTTATGGTTCTTAAACCTCTTCGGTAGTTACAATTTACTACCATGTTTTGTTCCACGTGGAAAATGTTCAAGAAAGTATAGGCCTAAACCTTTATTTAGATTAAGCCCGTAGTTAATACAGGTGTTTAGTATACTTTTTAAATATTTTACTATTGAATATTTGAAAGTTTTAAAAGATTTTACATTGACGATGTTGTTGCAAGCACCATCACCTGTGCCAAATTGTATTTGTAAATATTTTTCCACGATATTAGATTGAATTTAATATTACGAATAACCAATTTTTACTTACCTTATTCTACTTCTTACTAGCAGTGTCGATAGATTATGAGTAGAAAGGTACGAAAGGCAACCCAGAAGGCCTAAAGTAAGGCCAATGAGGCGTAGTAAATTATGGCATGGGAGATAAAAGGTACGCATAACTTACTTTAATGGCGCAGCGACCCAAAGAGGGTCTTGACCTCCGAAACGAGAGCACGCCATCTTTCCCGATCCTGCGCAGCCTCCTGCCAGTCTTCGACCTGAAGCTGCCGCAGATCCGCCTCCACGCCGTCTTCCCAGCGATACCTGGATCGACCAACCGAGCGGCGACCACTCGGTGGCCCCAAGTATGCTTTCTTGACGGCTCGATCCTCTCCCAATCTCAGTAGGTGACCGAACCAGCGAAGCCTGGGAGCTTTTGTTTTTGTGAGCTAAAGGAACGCATAAGACAAGGGTAAATTCTATCTCGTCTCGTTGGCTTTAATTTAGAACGTTGGCGCATTGCAATAATATAATTAATTGGCTAGTTTAGAAATGCAAAAAGCCGCTAACTGATATGTGCTAATAAACTGAATGGGCTATAACTGTCAGAATCACATGAAGCTTGAAATAAGTGTAGTTGAAACTTATGTCTGACCTCCAAATCACCATCCATGTATTGACATACAGAGGAGATCAAAATATACAGTCATCCCTTTCGTTTGGGTTATGAATTGTTACTCGTTAACGTAAGAAAGATAAACGATGAGGTTTTGAGCTAGGTACTCTCTAATGAAAACTAAGTATGGCTGTTCAGACTATGTAGATAAATCGCCACCACCTTCAAACTTACGGGTAAAAAATCTTCTTAGACTCGAATCATAGGCCAGTGTTACCAGCATCATAGTAAACAACTTAAGTTTTTTAACTATGTTAAATGTAATACTCGATACCTTTAATATTACTCTTAGTTGTAACATGTCACAAAATGTCTGCGACATTGTACCTACTCCGGTTTTTTCTCATTGACAATTTGAACAAGTGTTCCTCGCTATCGACCACTGGAAATTGTAGAAATTGTTTCACCATTACACCATATTTTGCACGTTCTTTTAGTTTAAGTAATAAGCAAAAGTGTTAAATTGCATACTGTGTCAAATACTTATAGCTGCATATTCGGCATGCCTTTTAGACGCATCCCTACAGGCGAGCATGGCCGAATGCCGAGGCAAAAGTGTGAAACTTGCCGTCCAGTACCTATGTTGAGAGTGGTGTGACCACACGAGAGTAGTGTGTAACACGTTACGAAGTTCGGATTTAGAATTTCGGAGTACTGACTCTGCAACTGTCTAGACGAACCGGTATTACGCGGCTGACTGCCATGGTCGGCCGTGGGGGTGCGCCTTTTTATGAATTGAAAAATCACTACAAATCTAAATATCTATGAACCAGAAAATTAATGCTAATTAATTGGCACTGAATAACCCAAAAGCGAGTACCAAAGTGTACCTTTAACACAAAAAACAGGAAACCCAGGCAAGCATCAGTCTATAATAACCAATAGGTATGTTTTAATTAAATCCGTATCAATATCCAACTCTTTATCACTTATAAAATGTGCCAAAACAAATCGTGCATTGCCTAACGCCGTGAAACCAAAGACAAGAAAGTTATAAGCTAAGTAACTCTTCCACGTAGCTTTTATAAAATAAATGTTTAAAGTGCACTTTCAATTTGTTTTATCTGTGGTTGACGCTTTGGGATAGAAGTGAAAAGCGTATTTGAATTTTAACAATTTTAATGGTTGTGTGTGGAAATTTGACTAACAAAATACCTTCTTTATACAATAAATTTCTGCACATGATCTTCATTTAGTCTACTTATGAGATTTTATTGCATATTCTAAGTAATCTTTAGTGTAGTTAACGATATTTCGATTTGTAGTAACATTTGTCATTTTCAAAATGTAAAATTGTCATTTTCGATGATATTGGGTCGATCTGGTTCGTTCGGGGGCAACGACCTCCTAGAATGGTTGTATGGAATTTTCACCAAAGTGGATGTCGATTGTATTCAACAATATAAATTTCTAATCCATTAAATTTTATGTGTTTCATTCTAATTATCCTATACTCTACTTAGGTAGTGGGTATACATAATTACTCAAAGGCAGTGAGCGGGGCACATAGCACGCAGAACCTCAGAATCAGAACATATATGAGCGCAGAACCGATGGCCCTTGGGGCCGAAAGGTTCTCGAGTGGCGCCCACCGTACCAATTGATGACCTGGTATAGTTCGTACAAAATTCTAAGGCCAAATTCTGTCAAACGGACGCAAGCAAAACTCGACTTAGAGCTCTAACTGTAAGGTAGATTTTTGTTGCGTTAATTTGACAGTATTTTGCCTTACAGTCGTGCACGAACTATAATTGGTAAAGGTCGCGGGAATCCCGCATCCAGGGGTGCCGCAGGACCGGCCATTGTGTCACTCTTTGGGAGAAGCCTATATCCCGTAGTGGACGTCTTTCGGCTGATTTGATGATGATGATGATCATCGTCATCTTCTAAAGGTACTGCATATGAACATTGAACAAGTACAGTCGCCATCAGATATATAGGAGCATACGAGGTGTTCAAAATATCTGAACTACATCATTCTCGATGATTCGGTTCGAATTAATTGACATACGAGAAATAAATAATAACTGGGACGGGAAGAAACTGCCAACTCGAAGGGAACCGGTAGTACTAGATATCCCCACGCCCTCACTCCTGGTCCGGGATATTATCCAGCCTCACCTCTCCTCCCCTCATCACTTCACTCAACATCTGGTTGCAGAGCGCTGCGTATGGATTCAATTCGACTACCTGAAAAAAAATGCAGAAACCATTTTACAAAATTAAACTTCAAATCTTAACTAGCAAATGTAGAAATTATAAATGTTGTACCCGTAGAGTACTACAAACATTAACACAAAAACCTGCAGGTTAATGTTTCCATACCTACAAGTTGAATATAGGTATTTAAAAATAATTTTTATTTAAGTATCAAGATTTTGAAAGATCCCAGTCAAGATATAAAGGGTCACCCGATGGTTAATAGTTAGTGGCTTATGTCCATGAAAGTTATGTTTTTATTACACAGATTTATAGTAACGGATATCTACCTAAGTAGTTACCTACACAATTTATGCGGGTTATTAGATTTATCCGAAATTAAGCTTTGTAGCCCTTAAATTTTGACATGTCCACTGAAAAAGCGCGCACCTAAATCTGGTAATAAGCCAAAAACTACATTCAAGAAATCAACCACAGACCTGTTTCTTAGCGAACCCGCTGCCAAGTTTCGCGGCCTCAAGGAACGCCGTGCGAGCGTCCGCTCCGCGCTTGCGCAGCAACACGCCGCGCTGACACAGCGCGAGCGCGCGCGCTTTGTTCTTACGCCCCTCCGTTAGCTGGATCGCTCGGTCTAGGTCCGCCATCGCTTCTGAAATTACAAAACATAAATTATAAGAAATGACGTCAAAAAGATGAGTGACAAAAAAAGCCCGTTACAACAACGTGTACAACGAGAAAGAACGGGTATATTTGAACTGAAACTGCCCCTCGAAATTTGGTTTGGTTCCCGGAGACCGGGCCGGCTCGACGCCTTTGTTCAGCATCCCTAGATCTTCGTCCAGTTTACCCACATTCTACAACAATGTCACCTATTCTATCTCGCTCCGTCGTCTTTCTTCATAATAGGACGCAAAAACCGTGCCCTAATCGTATGTACGTAAATGTACCTCGACACCACTATTCAGCAACTAGAGTTTCGTCCAGTTTACAACAATGCAGCGTTCCGGGACCGCCTCGACGCCTTTATTCAGCACCTCTAAAGTTTCGTCTAGTTTGGCCCACATTCTATAACAATGCAGTACATATTTATCACACTTACCATCGTCTTTCTTCATGAGTCACAGGAGCTGTGCCCTATCGTTGTATGGTTCCGGGCGTTTCGCGGCCGCCTCGACCGCCTTTATTCAGCACCTCTAAAGTTTCGTCTAGTTGAGCCACATCCTATAACAAAGCAGCACCTATTTATCTTACTTACCCTCGTCTTTCTTCATGAGCCGCAGGAGCTGTGCCCTATCATTGTATGGTTCCGCGCGTTCCGGGGCCACCTCCACGCCTTTATTCAGCACCTCTAGAGCTTCGTCCAGTTTACCCTCATTGGCTAATCGTACTCCTTGGGCGCAGAGTTTTACTGATTGCTTCTCGGCGTCAGTGGTTGGTTCTGAAAAGACAATGTAGTAATTCCTTAGAAACTGGTTCTGAAAAGACAATGTAGAAATTCCTTTGTAACACCCACAATGCGTTTGACAAGCGCTCACGGCTTGTGCGTAAATTTCACGACCCCTTTAGGAGTCCTTGGCATTGAAAAGGTTAGTCGGTATCTAAATATTCTTAATCATGTAGGTACGAACCATCATCTTCTTCCGCAAATGTGTCCTCACTCACATCGACATCAGCTATAGTGGCCGTGGGATCGAATATACTCCTCAACACAGCCTTATCGTGATCACTCAGGCCCTCTAAACCCGCCATTATTAAAAAATAAAAAAACACTCCGGCACTCAGTGAAGCTCTTAGTTCAAAATTTGAACAAAATGTTAGATACGTTCTTTTTTTAAGTCTCGCTGGCAGATCCAAACAAAGATTCCCAAATTTTATTAGGAAACTTGCATTATAAACTAAAATAGTATATCTATATATTCTAGTATTTTACTATAGTCATTGTCGAAACAACACTGCACGCACAAGTTATTATGAGAACTGAGAGCAACTTGAAACTAGTTTCGTTTTATACCGTGCATATAATTATGGGACTAGTTTGCCTTACGCCGTTTCAATTGATTCGGTATTTATATTTACGATTTCCTATTAAATAATTTCATATGATTGTGACATAGCATACCTAATCATGATCACTGACGAGATCATCTAAAGACCCATCGAAATAAGTTCTTGGCATTTTTTTTGACAAGCTTTCATTGCCAATTTCCGACTCCGCTCGTTCGGGCAACAATAACCGCCTTTTACCTGTCTAAGGCCAGGGGGCCGATTTTTGAGTGTCGAACGCTCGACTTTTCACTCGAGATCTGTCAAAAAACTATGAAGTTTTGAGTGAAAATTCGAGCGTTCGACACTCAAAAATCGGACCCCAGGACATGAGTAAGTAGTGTCCGACCGAAACATGTTTTTTTGTAGACATGTGTAGTTCACGAATGAATGATTCAATTGAAGTACTTCACTTGGTGTCCTTCATTCATTCACTAGTTCAGTTCGGATCTATATACTTCAATAGTTCACTTAGTTCAGTACTTCAGTTAATGTGTCATCGTTTCAATCATCTCATAACGGTTTTACAATTGTTTTTTTTAATTCAAAATAAATGTAAAATTTGAAATCCTTATCCCCGAATTAGTCGAAATCAAGTATATTGACGAATCTTTCGTAAAAAAAATATTTTTACTTAAATTATTCAAAATATATATAAAATTTGATATCATTATCCCCGAATTATTATTAGAATGAGAGAAACGCGACGCGACGAATGACTGCAATACACAGACTGCTGCAATATGATTAGTTGAATCGGTTGAGCTACTGAACTAGTGAACTAAACTGAACTAGTGAACTAAATGAGTGATATACTTCACAGTGAAGGATTGAAGTATATCACTCTTTTCTTTTTAGTGACACATTTTACGCATGTCTATTTTTTTGCCGAAACCGAAGGTTCGGTTTTGGCTCTAGTTTCAGCCGAAACCGAAACTTTTACAGACGTGTTAAAATCATTGACGAAAGGTTCCGCAGTTTTTTGACCGAAACCGAACCTTCGGCCGAAACATGATTTTTATGCCGAAACCGAAACTTCGGTCGGACACTAGTAGTAAGTACCAGCCGCCCCTGTCTCCGCACCCATGTCATGATTGGCCACCCACACATAGTTCCGTGGCCCGCAGACTACAGGGCCTTAGGCAAATCCACCGCTGATTGGCAATGCGATTCTCAATTGAACCCACAGGTTATCACACCACACCAGTTTGGTGGTACAGTCAGCAGCACAAGTATTATACGCATTCGAAGAGGTCAAAATGATCTACACACGCCTTTAATATAAGGTAATAAGAGCGTGTGTAGATCATGTTGAACACCTCGCCCGCGTAGCTGCTTTTCCTGCTGGCTGTACCTACGTAGCTAATCTACTCTATTTTCTAGGGTTCCGTACCCAAAGGGTAAAACGGGACCCTAAGGCTCCGCTGTCCGTCTGTAAGTCCGTGTGTCACCAGGCTATATCTCGAGAACCGTGATAGACAGTTGAAATTTTCACAAATTATGTATTTCTGTTGCCGCTATAACAACAAATACTAAAAACAAAATAAAATAAATATTTAAGGGGGCACCCATACAACAAACGTGATTTTTTTGCAGTTTTTAGATAATGGGACGGAACCCTTCGTGCGCGAGTCCGACTCGCACTTGGCCGGTTTTTTATTACAGTAGATTGAAATTTCATTGCAATTTTTTCTCGTTAGTGGGATAGATCTATATTTGTGAGTTTTGTATAACGCCACTAGGTACCGCTCGGGCTGACAAATGCAGTACTAACCCAGGTCCCAGATGCTGATATTTTTGCAGCTTCATGAAAGCCGCATTGTCTGCATTCAACTGTATTAATATTTGTTAATATTGTGTTACCTGTATTTGCTATTTGAGAATTTGTTTTCATATATTTGATACTAATTTGTGTTGTTATTGTTAGTTTTAAATTACCGTGTAAGCGATTTGGTGCCATAACTGTACTAACTGTTGAAATAAACGAATTGAATTGAATTGAATTCCACAGAACATACCTATTAGAAAATAAAATGAGACACATCGAATAGATTGCCGAAACTACGGAAATGGTAGGGAAGATAATCTAAAAATTACCCGAACCAAACCAGTTGTTATCAGTAAATGTGCGGCACAATCTATAAACAACCAACAAATATTTCATAACTCAAGATGAATCTTTAGAGATAACGAAAAAGGAAGTCTTCAAGGAGGCTTTACCGCGCGAATTGATGAGCAGTCTGAATGCCCTCGGTTTATGGCCGCCAACCAGTGGCGTAGCTAGGGAGAGGCTGGGGGGGGCACGTGCCCCGGGCGCCGTCCAAGGGGGGGCGCCAAAACGGGCGAAAAAATAAATTCATTTTCAAAAACATCGATTCAACGATCGAACGAGTCAACGAGTCAATTGTATAGTGTGAATGCGGCTAGAGGAGGGTATTAAACTAAGGTAAAAATAAATTAGTTTTTACTTGACTAATAAAAGATCTAACGAAAATACTCGAAAAACATCAATTATTAATTTATTTTAGCTAATTGTAAGATTTTATAAGCATAAAGATTTAAAAAGGACGCTGATTTGAACAAACCTACTCACACTGTCTTAGTGACGTCACTAAGACAGTATTTCCCTACAAACTTCATACTAACAAATCGTTTTTGACATTTAATAAAAAGTTGCTGATTTGACTAGGGGTTTAATACCGTATTAGACAAACGGTTTCCAAACCAGTATAAGAGCGCTATTCGATTACGCATCGTACTTGTATCAGAACCCGAGGTCACGTCATACTGGTTCGCCTGCGAACTGCGCAACCAATGGGAATTAAGACACGGTCGCGCGCGCCGGCTTACAAATTTTAATGGCATCTTGGCCATCCGATAACGCACCTTATGTTATTGAAATAAAGTTTGAAAGAAAGCACTTAAGGCGAGGTTCTTCCATTGCAAATGTCCCGCTCTAACACGCGTGAGTTTGCAATTGACCATTAGGGTGGGCCGATTTTCAAAATTTTGGAATTTCGTAATGTAATAGTATACATACGCTGTATGATTTTTTGTAGATTAGGGGAAAAATAATAAAAAAAAATTTGGCATATACTTTTAGCCCTCTACCGACGATGAAATGTCAGAAAATTCAAAAATTTTAAAAATATATATCTTATATTTTAAATTTATTTAAACTTTATTATTTATTAAATAATATCTTTTGGTATCAATTATACTTGTTTTTGGTTAATATTTATTATCAGAAGATTTTTTTTTGTGACCCACTTAGACGACGTAAATGGGGTTTTTCAAAAAAGGCTTTTTGATCTATTAAACATATAAAAATTGGTGCTTAAAGCATTCCTCAGAGCTGTCGTGGATTAAACACGTTACATAAAGCATAAAAATGATTATGATTAAAGCAAAAATATGGCCAAAATTACATGGCAACATGCCCGGAAAAGTGCGAAATAGGACCTTTGAGCGTCTATTTAAACCATTAAAAAGTTATATATTTTCAATAAAACCCTGCTTTATTTTAATATTAACATTCTTACTTTTGTTTGAGATTATATTTGAAAAATACGTAGTACGATTTTTTTATAATACAGTACATCGGTCGTTCAATGGTATTTTTTTTGATTACAAAAAATTTGGGATATTTTTAATATTGATTATATTAAAACATAAATAAATAATAGTGATGATTTCTATTATATTAACATTCATCTTTAATTTACAAAAATAAACGGGCTAAATACTAGTAATATTATACCTTTAAATAATTATCAAATATTACCCTAATTTCAAATTTTTGGCACCTGGTAGAGGGCTGAAAGTAGTATATATTTTTAAATTTGATATTATCACCATAATCTACTTATTAAACTGCAACTTTTTATTCCTATTACACTTCGAATTTGGAACTTTTATTTTTTCCCATACAACAACGGCCCACCCTATTGACCATCCCACTCTCTACGGAACTGTGCGCGTAATTTTCGTAAATTTTTAGTACTGTTTTGGGTGAGAAAAATACATGGCTTACTATATTAACAATATTAATCCCGACATCCCTCATACCATCAAATACGTTTATTTTAGTATTATTTTCTACTCATCATGTTACCTAAGATTGAAATAAAATGAGTTTTAAGATAGAAAATAGAGGTATGTTTGGAATTTTTTTCTATCGAACAAAGTTTTGCAAATTGTGTATCGGACATCCGACGGCACTAGATAAAGGTCTCAAATATAACATCGTATTTTTTTTAAATTTTTAATATGTAGTATTTCGAAATAAAACCGTTTACCAAATCAGATTTTTACTATAACCCAGCCTTAACTTAAGGTCTCTCCTCTTTTCGGTTAGATGGCACTGTCGGCACATTGTTTTCGTTTCGTGTGCCGCGTGTGCGGCTGTGCGCTCTTGTTTGTAAACAATCACAAGTTCACAAGTGCAAATATTATACTTTTTTAACGCATCTACTGCAAATCTAAGTGAAAAATAAATACCAGTGTTTAAAGCAGAGTTAGCAGAGGAAACATATTGTTAAGGTAAGTGTCTGTATTATAAATTATATTATTAGATTATTACCTAACATAATTTCGATACTTATAGATTCAATCAAAAATATAAATTAGGAGATTGTTATGCTTCGTCCAACTTCCTCTAATGTTTTAAAGAATGTAGTATTGGTCACAATAGCTAGAGAAAGGGATAGGGATTACGACGATAAATGTTTTTCCTTTCTTTCGCATATTGTCATCTTATTTACATGCGTAACATAGGTAGTTATTATTTTTAGATATAGCATAGTTATGTGACAAAACAAAAATATGGATGAAATATAATATTTTAACACTGATCTTTTTTGTTTCAAAACTGTTGTATTATGAAATAATAATAATAATAGTTGCGTGAAAAATAGTGAAAATCTTAACATTATTGACGTTCTAGTTCAGGGGGCCTTACCATGATCTCTTATTGGGATTTAATTTAGAACCTAAGCTGAATTGCTAAAGGACAGGGCTACATAAGTCGCATAAATTCGTCCCTTACTAAATCAGTTTGGTCCTAATTTGAATCGCAATGGGAGATCATGGTAAGGCCCCTGGGCTCTATCTATAGGTATAGTCGTGGCGACAAATGGCATAAAATTTTGGATACATTGTAACTGCGGCCTGCGGCATTTGATCGATCAATTATTTCGTTGCTTAGATATCGCCGATAGAGATCTTAGTAATCGCCGTAGTGCCGGTAGTGGGTAATGTGTGTCGTATTGAATAGGGCTCGCGATATCCGCGTGCTAGGGCTCCGAACTGTGTTCGACTGCGGAGCCGCGGGCCTTCGCTCCGTACGGGTGTTCATTAAAGCTTAAGCCACACAGAGAGCGGGCGGGCGGTGGCGGCGCGCGCCGCCGCCGCCCGCGCCCGCGCCGCCACCGCCGGCCCGCTCTCTGTGTGGCTTAAGCTTAAAATAAAATAAGATTATATTGGATAACCATATAAATATTTATTAAATTAATATAAAATACGTTTTTATAGTAACACGTAGCACGTAGTACGTTTTTATAAACAGATTTAAATTATTATTTTTTTTTTTTTTAGTAATTTGTACCGAATATTTTTTTTATCATTTACAATATTCAAATGCAAAATTGTGAGTTGTGTAGAAACATAGGTTTACGTTTTTTTTTAAGAAATCCACCAATTTCGTCGTTAATTTGCTAACCTACTTTTTTCAGGTTTATATGAAGTTTTACCAAGAAAAATGAAACGATTTTTATCAAAGAAAAAAGAAAGTGGAGCGCAAGGAAGAAAAAGAAAAGGCAAGAAGGGTACATTTGTAAGTTAGGTTACTTTCTAATCTTTAAGTGATGATTGATCTCAATTGTAAGCAATTAGCAATACTAGTAATAAGGTTAAAATAAATGTTTATTTTTCAGTTTTATTGAGTTTTATTTTTTAATGATCCAATTACAATTTTAACATAAATCAAGCAGGCAAGTAAGAGACACACGTAATCTATACATATAATAAAGCAGAAGAGGGTCGAAAATCTGTACATTGAAGATATTAGTAAAAAAATCGATGGAGGGGTCTAAGAATCGATAACAGAACACGTTTCAACTGTTTTTAGAATTCGTGTCTGTTTGTCTGTTTGTCTGTTTGTCTGTCTGTTTATTTGTCTAACTATCACGCGAAAACTAGCGAATGGATTTTAATACAGCCTTCACTAATATGTTTATTGGATCTTCGGCCAGGTTATAGGCTATAAAAATCATATAAGTTAGGGATGAAAGGGGGTGAAAAGAGGGGTTAAACTTTGTATGAAAAGTCTTTCAGTTCATGATTTACAGGCTTGAAAATTGGTAAGTATATACATGGACGCAAAGTAAATAGAACCCCATTCAAACATTTTATAATAAACAGATAGTATTTGAAAAAATGGGGGGTGAAATAACAATACCTCTGCCTCTCAGGGCTAAATACAAAAATACAAAAGTCCCTCAAACCATATTAACTGTTTGAAATGAGAGATCTAATTATGTTGGCCAGTCAGTCTCTATCAATATTCACAAACCTTACTACGAAACCTCGGTTTTTTTTGTTTTCGATGGAGGGTACCTGTACCTACGCAGAGCGGCGGGCTCTCGGTTGCATGGTAGCACTTGCGACATGTACCTATATATTAGGTATGCGCATTTTTGTATAAAATATTGTTTTTTGAGGTGATCATTACAAGAATGATATCCATTTTCAAATCGAAGATGGCGGACATTTACTTATTTACTTTTCTTAATAATCGATATGGGTGTCATTGAGGTTCTTCGAGGTGCCGATTAGTTGCGTTTTCCGTCAGCAAAATGTATAAAATACGTTCAGCGCGTAACAGACATAAATTTAGGGTACATTCGTTAGTAAAATATACCTACGTAACAATAAACATCAAGTATGACCAAATTCGAAAGTTATAGGCGGATAGGAAGCAAAAAAAAAACAATACGCAGAAAATCACATACCTCTTAGAAGCAACCGGGGTGGATGGGTGCGATATCAACCTAGGCCTCTACTCCATCTTCGAAAGTGAAAGAACAGACCAAAGTAGGTACTCAGTTATACCTATGTTTTACAATAAAGCACTTTGAAAGGTATTCCACTAATTTATGAACAAAAAAATATCTATTCAACCACCTCTTTACAAAGCCATTTGATAGGTCAACAATTTCTTTTTGTTCAATCATCTACATTGCTTGATGCGTATGAAGTATTTTCCGTACCTGCATCATAATGTTCGAATCATTTCGCACTCGCTTTTTTATCTACATTACTTGACGCGTAGGAATTATTTTCCGCACCTGCATCATAATGTTCAAAAACGTTAGCGCGTGTTACGCTCGCTTTTTCATCTACATAACTTGATGCGTTTGAAGTCTTTTCCGCACCTGCATCATAATGTTTGTAAAAATTTCGCGTTCGCTACGCTCGCGTTTTCATCTGCATGACTTGATGCGTATGAATTATTTTCCACACCAGCATCATATTGTTCGAAATATTTCGCGCTCGCTACGCTCGCGTTTTCATACACATTACTTGATGAGTATGAAGTATTTTCCGCACCTGCATCATAATGTTCGAAAAATTTCGCGCTCGCTGCGCTCCCGTTTTATTCCACATTACTTGATGAGCATTTTCCGCACCTACATCATAATGTTCGAAAATTTTCGAGCGCCGTACGCTCGCGTTTTCATCTACATTATGAAGTCTTTTCCGCACCTGCATCAGAATGTTCGAATCATTTCGCGCTCGCTGCGCTCGCGTTTTCATCTACATTACTTAATGAGTGTGAAGGATTTTCCGCACCTGCATAATAATGTTCAAAAAATTTCGCGCTCGCTGCGCTCGCGTTTTCATCTACATCACTTGATGTCTATTTTTCGCATCTACATCGTAATGTTCGATAATTTTCGCGCGCCCTACACTCGCGTTTTCATCTACATTATAGTTGATGCGTATGAAATATTTTCCGCACCTGCATCATAATGTTCGAAACATTTCGCGCTCACTACGCTCGCGTTTTCATACACATTACTTGATGAATATGAAGTATTTTCCGCAATTGCATCGTAATGTTCGAAAAATTTCGCGCTCGCTGCGATCGCGTTTTCTTCTACATTACTTGATGAGCATTTTCGGCACCTACATCATAATGTTCATAAACTTTAGCGCGCGCTACGCTCGCTTTTTCATCTACATTACTTGATGCGTTTGAAGTCTTTTCCGCACCTGCATCATAATGTTCGTAAAAATTTCGCTTTCGCTACGCTCGCGTTTTCATCTGCATGACTTGATGCGTATGAATTATTTTCCGCACCGGCATCATAATGTTCGAAATATTTCGCGCTCGCTACGCTCGCGTTTTCATACACATTACTTGATGAGTATGAAGTATTTTCCGCACCTGCATCATAATGTTCGAAAAATTTCGCGCTCGCTGCGCTCGCGTTTTCATCTGCATGACTTGATGCGTATGAATTATTTTCCGCACCGGCATCATAATGTTCGAAATATTTCGCGCTCGCTACGCTCGCGTTTTCATACACATTACTTGATGAGTATGAAGTATTTTCCGCACCTGCATCATAATGTTCGAAAAATTTCGCGCTCGCTGCGCTCGCGTTTTCTTCTACATTACTTGAAGAGCATTCTCCGCACCTACATCATAATGTTCGAAAATTTTCGCGCGCCGTACGCTCGCGTTTTCATCTACATTATAGTTGATGCGTATGAAGTATTTCCCGCACCTGCATCATAATGTTCGAAAAATTTCTCGCTCGCTGCGCTCGCGTTTTCTTCTACATTACTTGATGAGTATTTTCCGCACCTACGTCATAACGTTCGATAATTTTCGCGCGCCCTACGCTCGCGTTTTCATCGACATTATAGTTAATGCGTATGAAGTATTTTCCTAACCTGCATCAAAACATTTCGCGCTCACTACGCTCGCGATTTTCTTCATTTCTTGATGCGTATGAAGTATTTTCCGCACCTGCATATTAATGTTCAAAAATTTCGCGCTCGCTGCGCTCGCGTTTTCAACTACATTACTTGATGAGTATAAAGTATTTTCCGCACCTACATCATAATGTTCGAAAATTTTCGCGCGCCCTACGCTCGCGTTTTCATCTACATTAGTTGATGCGTGTGAAATCTTTTCCGTGCCTGCATCATAATGTTCGAAACATTTCGCACTCACTACGCTCGCGTTTTTATCTTCATTACTTGATGCGTATGAAGTATTTTCCACACCTGCATCACAATGTTCTTTTTTTTCATTTTGCGCTCGCTACGCTCGCGTTTTCATCTACATTACTTGGTGCGTGTGAAGTCTTTTGCACACCTGCATCATAATGTTCGAAACATTTCGCGCTCGCTGCGCTCGCGTTTCCATATACACTATTTGATACGTATGAAGCATTTTCCGCACCTGCATCGTAATGTTTGAAAGAATTCGCGCTCGCTGCGCTCGCGTTTTCATCTTCATTACTTGATGCGTATGAAGTATTTTCCACACCCGTATCAGAATATCCGAAAAATTGCGCGCTCGCTCCGCTCGCGCGTGTTTTCATCTACTTTCTTCTTAATATATATTTTGTCCTCTATCATGCGTTTCATGTGGGCGCATTGAGCCGGCGTGCGCAATGTTTGGCGAGACAGCCGGTGTAGAAGTTGATATGGATATTCACGCGAATGAAGTCGCGGGAAAAAGCTTAGATAAATAAATTTAAATCATAAATATCCTCTCCCTGTGATCCTGATCTGTGTCCTTTAATTGAGGTTTGCAATAAAGAGTATTTGTTGTTGTTTGTTGTTGTTTAAAACTGGACTACCCGTGCGAAACCGGGGCGGGTTATACATGCGAAAGTAACTCTGTCTGCCTGTTTCCCCTTAAAATGCTCAACCGATTTAGATGAAATTTGGTATGGATATAGTTTGAGTCCTAGGGAAGGACATAGAATACTTTTATCCCGGAAATCATCCCTTAACGGGGTTTAAGTTAGAATGGAAGAGAGATAACTAGGTAAGCGCAAGAAATAGAAGAATGAAATAACATTCTAACGTGATGACCGAGTTCTACGCAGACGAAGTCGCGGGCAAAAGCTAGTAACCTAAATACGTATAAACTGTATCTGTATATTTTGTATGAAGTCTAAAATAAACGTAGGTATATGGTATATTCAAAAAGTTTATAGTAACTCTTTCGGTTAGTTTGGGGTCTACAGGCTACGTTTGGGGGGCGCAAATTTGCTGCCTGCCCCGGGCGCCATAACCTCTAGCTACGCCACTGCCGCCAACGTCTTAACATTATTTAATACCAGACGTCGGTGGCAAATAAGCGTACGATACGGCCCACGTGATGGCAAGCGATCGCCGTAGCCTATTGACGTCCGCTATTGGGCGACCGCAGCGCGCAGGAATGTAACCTTAAAGCTTTAAGCGTAAGCTTTTATTACGCTATTAAAATAAAGCAATCAGTCGTTTGTTCTTAATACATAAAAGGGAAAATATTCGTGAAAATAGCATTTTAGCCACTTCCAGGCTACGAAGCAGCGCGCAGCGCCATCTAGTTTTAACACCGAATTTTGAGCTATTTCATAGTTACGTTTTTTGTATGAAACTGTCGGTCCTATTGTATAGCGTCCTTGCCTAAGGTATCCGAGAATGGACAATTTAATAATAATACAAAATGAATCCACTTTTTGTCATTTATTATAAACAGAAAGGTTTGCAACAAGATGATTATTCTCTATATCACAATCCTCAAGAGTTTTTTTGTAAACTTATGCTAAAATTGGTATAGTCTGGTCAGACTTTAGTTTAGCTTTACAAGCTGTGGTTTAGGCACGGGGGTGACACGCGGTCGGTACACGCTTCAATTTGTGTGGCGGGTGCGTAGGGTTTTGTTTATTATTATTTTCCTAGCAGGTCGCAAGCGGCTAGTACAAAAAAGGTAACATACTTACAACCCTTATCTAGGCATGACCCAACTGACAAGTAACCCGATCGTAACCAGGCGGGCGTCTTAGGGACGAGGTAACTGACGGGGGGGTTCGTGGCCGTTCTGTATGTAACACTATTATACTATTATGTCACACCTAGCCATAAAGTGGCCATTATCGCACGCTCCGCGCGAGAAAAAAACCACTTCCTGGCCAGGGGGTGACATAAAATTTTGTACTTACCACGGGCGATAATAAAGAAAGCCTCAGATCGCATATTTATCGCCCTTGCCTTCGGCTCGGGTAAAATACCTGCGACCTGAGACATTATTTGTTTTATCGCCCTTGGTACGTAATGTACTATTCTCTGGTTTAGGTAAATGAAATAAAAGATTTCTAAGGGTAGTGACAGTTTTAAATAGAAAACTCCCGTGAGTCTCATAAGACTGACAATGACAATCGAGTCAGTGTCAAGTCAAGCACTAGGTCGTTTACGTTAATTCGAAACACTTGACACGTAATTTTGTTGTCATAATAATTCGTCTTGAATTGCTCGAAGGCCTACCGCGAACCTAAAACGGAATAGCTTTCTCTCTGTCGCGCGCATAAGCAAGTGCGAGAGGGAGCTACTTATAACGACGGGAAATTTAAAACCAGTGTTATAGTTTGTACAACTGTTAGGCCAAATGCTGTCAAATTAACGCAAGCAAAAATCTACCTTACAGTCAGAGCTCTAAGTCTAGTTTTGCTTGCGTTCGTTTGAGAGATTTTGGCCTCAGAGTTGTGTGCGAACTATACCAGTTTACACTGAAAGTATCCGGTATTAGTATGGATGGCAGCAGATGGCATTGTCATTCGGGATCCAGAGTACCTATTTGTAGATCTCGTCCAGTTCCTTTAAGTTTTTCGAAACAAAACACAAACGAACCCGTTTGCGTTTAGTCTCATTTTGTAAGGCAACGCGAGCAGCGCCTCTGGTGGCCTTAGGTGGTAACTATTGTTGCCATATAAATTAGTGTTCGTTTGTGTTTTGTTCCGAAAAACTTATACTAGAGGTACTGGACGAGATCTACAAATATTCTGAATCCCGAATGATTGCCATCCATACTAATACCGGATACTTATATCCGCTTAAAAGGTTTGGATCACAATTGGCATGGAGATATTGGAGATAGTTTGTGTCCCGAGGAAAGACATAGGATAGTTCTTATAACGGAAATCATCCCATAAGGGGATAACGGGAATAAAGTTTGTATGGACGTGCGATATAAACGACGAAATCGCGGGTGAAAGCTAGTACACAATAAATACCACAGCTAGTAAAACCAACTAAATGTCTGACCAAAACTCATGCACCTCAGTCACTCTTAATGCTAACACGGCCAGTGTGTGTCAATAGAATCAACTTCAAGACCCTGCAATTTGGAGACTGGGGTTTAAAAACTAAACCTTATTTTTATCTACTTAAGGTGTACAACTGAGTAGAGAAACAAAAACAAAAATATTCTTCGAATATATGTGAATTTGTAAAAGCACAACAGACAGCCCGACGCGATACTTCTCTTTCTAATTAGCATAGTGCGATAGAGATGGCGAGATATGCCCGGTTGTGCTAGCCCAGCAGGTCAAATAGCATTGTCCAGTCCAGTTAACGACAAAAATAAGTATAGTTCGGATACAACTCTAAGGCTAAATTCTGCCAAACGAACACAAAAAAAAATAAACTTAGAGCTCTGAGTGTAAGGTAGATTTTTGCTTGCGTTAATTTGACAGCACTTGGCCTTACAGTTTTATACGAACTATAACTATATCTTTTGCGCCTCGTAACAAAGCTATATATTACAAAATTGTACACATATCTTTGAAGTAAATTTCACAATTGCCGATAAAATCTGTCCCATCTTGAATTCTTGCAGTATCCCAAATAAACTAAGTGGCGTGTACAAAATGTCAGATACAAAGAGGACATAATACCCACAATATACTCCTAGTGCACAAAATTGACACAAACCAGCCATGAGCATCATCAAAACTTAACACCGTAAAATAATATGCTAAAAATATACAATTAGCAAGTACCTTATCCTAAAAAATATACTATAATGTATAATGTAGAAAAATGGGATATAAAAAGTTTAATGTTATAATTTCGAAAATTATTTTATAAATTGTATGCACACATTGTTTAATAAATAGATAATCAATAATCATTAATGAAATTAGATAATGATGAATTTTCGTTAAAACTTGAATTTGATTGAAAATTTCAAGTGTTTTAAAGAAAGACTTAGATCGTAATTGTGGCCTGGTGCAAAAACTAGTTCTGATTTTTAATTGTTCCATTTTTATAATGTTGTAAGTGAAGCATGCTTAATGGAATACCATAATTACAATAAACTATGACTAGTGAGAAAATATATTAGAAACTGAAAGGTGCTGTTTGTTTTCTAAATCCCGTAAAATTTCTATTACTGCGCCTGTATAGTGCGCGCCATCCACGACGACGCGCCCCTCCACAGCGAATCTCATACTAATCTGTGCGCAGTTGTACGGCTTGGGCTGTGGAGGGGCGCGTCTTCGTGGATGGCGCGCACTATACAGGGCCTGTACATAGAAATCCGAACTCCGTATAGTGCCGTCCCTTTCACTCATATAGTATATAACACGAGAATGGAGAGGGCGGCACGATACGAATTTCGGATTTCGATATTTGGAGTAGCCTATGGCGGTTGTCATGATGCGGTTTCCGCACATCGGTGCGGTGCGTGAGCAGGACATTGCTATAGACACGCATAGCGCCGTCTCGCTCCCACTGCGGAAACCGCATCAGCGTTACAACCGCCTATCATCGTTTGATGTGGTGTTAGGCGAAAATAGGCATTATAGGCGAAGTTAGGAGTTTCGACGGTACCCCAGTTTAAACTTGCAATTTAAGGGTAGTGAAGATACTTTGCGACATTTAACAATGACATCACAGGTCGCTGTCATATCGATTACACACATCGTTGTGTTGCAGTGGCGGCGCGTCAATAATATTCTTAGGGAAGCCGGAAATAATTTGTCTTTCTTATTCTTCATGAGCCGTAGTAAAAGAACTGGACTGGCTAAAAATTAAGCAAGCCGGTGGGAATCGAGTTGTATGGACGCTCCGCCACTGTTGTGTTGGCTGCTAAATCTTCCAAAGTTAAAAATACTCTTAAGGCCGATTTACATTGGCAAGAACTCACATGCGAGTTTCCTTACATTGCGGGGCTGCTGATGCTGGCTATGAATACGATCACACCCTGCAATGTAATGAAAATGCATAGAAAATTGCACGCAAGTTCTTCTAGTCTAAACCGCGCTTTATACATAGTCTTTTGTGCCCGTGCAGTGCGCCGCGCAACGCCACGCGTAAACAAAATAATGGCTGACACGCTCAGTCACTAGAGATTTAGAACGAATCATTGGTGTCCAACCCTACCAATGAGAGTATCAAATCTAAATATCAGAACTAGCATTTAGATCCTTAAGACATTGCTAAAAGAAACTGTAACAATACAATTATTGCATCACTATTTTAGGGCCAAATCTCCTTAAGTCAGACCTTTTGCTCACAGTTAAGTGATGCGTGTATTCATGCGAGCAAGGGGTCAGACTTTCTTAATTATGGCCGTTCAATAGTTGCTTTGTATCTCATCAAAATGCACATCTATTCTACACAAAACTTATCTGAATACTCTGTAAACTTGCACATACAAATCAACATGTTGATACTAGATTGGCATCTAGATCTCACTTACATTACAATAAATATTATTGTTCCCATCAGTGAGCACTTGGTGTTCGTTCACAATTCATAATTTATGCGTGTGTCATAATCATAATATATCGGTCATAATATATTATATGTATCGGCCTGACGCTCAACTGAGATGGTACTGCGCTCGAGGTAAGAGGGGAGGGGGAATGGGGCAGAGGGACTATCACATAACAAAAGCGAAATATTTCCCTCTCTGTCAGGGCCGGCCCAAGGGTGGGGCGGATGGGGCGGCCGCGCCAGGCACCGGATGTCAGGGGCACCAGGCGCCGGATATCGTGGGGCGCCAAACTGGCAACGTGGAAGAAAGGGGTTGGCGAGCCCAAAGACCATCTACCACCACCCGGATTTAGGGCTAGGGCCGGCGCAGCTCTCTGTTATTCAAATATGCACTTGAAAGAGGCAGATATTTCGTTTTTGGTTCAGCAAGCCCTCAGCACGACTAGCACAAGACGGCGCGCGAGCTATCTAGCCGCGAGATAGATTACCCGTCTTTTTTAAAGCGTACAACACACTGCAGCGGCCTGCGGTGGCGGCCAGTTGACTGACCGCGTGTGTCTGAAAGAATGTTAGGATAGTCATAGTGTACGTCACCAGTATTAATATCTGCCAAAACAAAGGCGGCATAAATATCTGACACGACTCTATTTGTATGGCCATAAGGACGTGTCAGATATTTATGCCGCCTTTGTTATGGCAGATATTGGTGCTGGTGACTGTACAACTGACCGCCACCGCAGGCCGCTGCAGTGTATGACAGGCTTAAATCAGTACACGCAGAAACAGGCAGGCAGTTTACTTTTTTCTCATAAGCCGTGCTGGCATCTGCCGTTCATTCCGTTTCACGCTATTTGACGTCTGTCCCGTCCCTTTTATGTCGCGTGCTGTGGCACCGTCTAAGAGAAGTGGTAGGCCTATACATGCCAGGAGTCTTGACAACGGCAGCTACTGTAGCAACTTTCATCCTAATGTTATAGTTTGTTAACCTGTCATCTACCGACATAAAAAACAAAACAATTTTTTGTTTACATGACAGAGATACCCATCACCGGTAGACAACGGCTCTAAAGCTTGTACATATGTTATATTCAATAGTTAATGAACTACAATATTGGGTTACAAAACCTCTTCAAAATCAGAGCTATCTTTAATAAGTTATGACTTTGGAATAAGTCTCAACAGTGAACACAATTGCCATGACTGCTGCTGGCACAGAGCATATGCAGAAAGGTCAGGCGATGGTCAAGAATAGCAATGACAAATTCTCTGCCAAACTTTTTGTCATGCTATGCATGTAGTAGAATAAAATGAGCTGTCAAAAACGCGCAACATACTGAGAACCTGAGTATTTCTTGGCACTTTCTGATCACTTTCCATACAAAATGCTAAAAGCATGCATCTATGAAACAATTACATATTATTATTTGTTTATTTACCCATCTTAAAAGCTAATTTGAAGAAGAAAACATATTGTTTTTTTTTTTAACAAGATTTGGTTATAATTTTTGTCAAAAAAGTGTGTTTTTTTGGTATTGGTAAAGTTAAACCATGAAGATATAAATAAAACAATAATAATAATACATGATTGTTTCATAGATGATTTGAAGTTAGGAACTCCGCATTCCAAAAGGTATTGTTACTTCCATGAAAATTGAAAGCTAACATCTCTGCCATATGAAACTGTGTTTAATGTATACAATAATTAAGTGTTATGTGTTAAATTTAATAAATAAATTAAAATTGGTGTGATATAAATTAACTTCAGTGATGCTAGAATGCTGGTAATAAAACATTAGGATTAAAGTACAGTCATCAAAGATAAGTATACATTTTTATATCCTATTCTAGCTTGCATAAAAAAGTTCACTTATCATTGATGTAGGCCCAACAAAGTGTTTATGATGTATGCTACTTCATTTGGCACCAATTACACTCATTTTTTATGCACCTCTTAAAATTAAGACACATCAAGGATAAATTGGTATTTATACATTGTTAACCCTTTACTAGGTATATGTATAATGAGCACCTAATTTTTTCATTGGTTTTGGACCTTATCATAGTGAGATAAAGTAAAATCATGTGGTCCTATATAGTACTTTGCCTGGTTAAGGGTTAAACATTGCATTCTAGCACCACAGGAGTTTGTGTACACAATTACCTCATTGAAAATCCAAACACAAGTTACAAACTGTGAACAACATGTGAAGCCAATTATTCCGTATTTCTTGGGTACCTTGTGGATGGAATTTATTACAAATTAGTGTATGAAAGTCATGTGTCGATGCTACCTTTGTTGGAAGCCTTTGGTACCGTCCGGGCCGCGAGGTGTCCTTATAACTAGCACTCCCGGGGGCGGAGGAGACGGGAAGACTCCTGAAGGTGTCGCTCCTGGTGGTAACCTCACTAGAACCTTCCGCTCCTTCCCTTTGGCATTATCGTTGTGGCAATTTTTCACTTTGTTCCCGTTCTGACTATCGCTAATGCTATTCGCTTGGAGTTTCTCTTGCAAGCAGCTCAAACTGAAATAAATTGTTGAGATAAGTTGGGAGATAAATTCTACTGATTATGTAAATGGGCAACTACGAGTCACTTCGCTTACTTGTCGTCGATAACGTCTTCGGGGCTTCTCGCTTCGCCCAGTATCCGTAGTCGAGCTTCTTCGTACTCCTTCTGTCTTTGTTGTAGGGTCTTCACAGGGCGCGCGTTTCGCTCCCCATTGAGTTGGCCACTCGCAAGCGACGACGGCCGCTTCAAAATTCGAATAGCTGGCTCCGGCATAACGCACTGAGAACCAATACAGGTGCTCTCTTCGACAATTACGTTAGTAACCTTGCAACCTTTCAGCGTACTTTTCACTGGCGGGGACGAACTTGACATCAGCTTGATCTTCTGGTCTAACTGAAACAGATTAACTTGGGTGTGAAGGACTGTAAGGCGGCCAGCATCCACGTTAAAAATGTCCCGGCGAAGCCACAAATACACTTACGCCAATTTCGTCCATATCCTCCCAACTTTCACATACGTCAACTTCATCTTGGGCCGCCATGTTGACTGACTGATTAGGATTGTTGCCATACTATAATAACAGTTATTTTTTACAATATTATTTCGGGCGTGTCCACATGTGGTCCACATCATACGATACAATATGCTATTGCTTTTCACATTGTCTGATAATATCGGACCGACTTCGTCATTTTGTTTCTAGTTTCGGTCACAATGTCAGCGCATAGCCGAAAACTTTATTATATTTATATATTATATTATTAGCCTGTAGTGTCCCACAGCTGGGCAAAGGCCTCACCCGACTTTTTCCATTTCTCCCAATCTGGAGCAGTCTCCTGCCATGGCATTCTTTCAAAAACATTAGAGTAGACCAAGGGCCTGACACGCTTTGTAAGAGAAAGATAGCCTTATTGCGATTCCTATGAGAGGAACAAGAGGAAGTAGAAAATAGTGCGACGTTTTGTCCTTATCACCGACCGGACATTTTTTCATGGTCGGGTAAAGGTAATCTGTCATTAGTGTCAAGAAGATTGCAAAACAAAGTGGCAATATTTTGCAGTGCAATTTATAAGTGGAAAATTAATGATAAATTTGGTTTAAATGAATAATAATTTACGAATTATCAGATCCGTAGTGTTTGGGTGTTCAGTGCAAACATGGTGGGGTGTTCAGTGTTTGGCTGTAAAAGCAATTTCGACCGAAAAAAGGCGAATGTTACATTCCATGCGTAAGTACATTTTCTTTGAATTTTGGACCCGTGTTTATTTCTAAAATCTCACCGGAACCAAATTACTGAGCTAAATCATTAGTTATATCATGAGACACTTGATAAAATATGAAAAATATGTGAATTTATTAAAAAATAACCTCCAAACATTTGACATACAAACCGGTGAAATCGCGTAGTATAAATCTACCATAGAAGCCAGCTTAGCATTGATGTCCCATCATTCAGTCGGTTTATAATTCGATTTCGGGATACCAACAAATAGTAAAAAAATCCCCTAAAGATTACCCCACGTTTCGGGAATTTTAAGTACCTAATTTGATTTTTTCAGATTTTCAACAGAGGACGAATCCCGAAAAAATGGATTTGAGGACTGAGGGAACAGGAAAGAAAATTGGGTAAAATAATCTATAACTGCTTATTATATATTTGTTCATTTATTGAAAAATTAAGTTATAAATATAATATATTGTTGTAAATAAATTACCTGTTCTAATTTGAAGTTTATCCTTTTATTCCAACAACTACATAATTTATCTGTGAAAGACAAAAAGGGGCATGGAAGTAGTAAGCACTATCTGGTTACATTACTTACTACTTTGATCGTTTAGACTAGAGACTTAAACATTTAGCATGGTTCTTTCAATTCTTCAATTCTTTAAATAAAAAATGGCTTCCATCAAATTTATGATGATTTCGCCAATGTCACGTGTTCAATGACGTTGTTCGGCAACGACGCCATGAAAGTAAATAAGGTTTTGTACGGTAAATGGATTCTGCTCGTCGTCGCCCCGGGCACGTGTGCTCACCAACGCGGGGACGATCAAAATCCATGGTTCTTTGGGTGACGTGATGACCAGCAAGTCAAGCGGCGAGCAGGAAGGCCAGCGGCGAGCGGCGAGAACAAAATGTATAGATTTGGATCAGTGAAATCGCCGTTTGATGCAACGGTGATAACCATGACTATATAATTATAGGTAAGATTATCACAAAAAGAGTGGCCAGTCGGGATCACTTATTTTACGATATCGCCTACGATGTTGTGTTAATTTAGTTAGTAAGTCAAAATGGCGACAGTCACTACGGAATTTGATCACTTGTAACTAAGTACTATCCGACTAAATTTTTGGGGTAATTTTTTGCAACCATGGTATCCCCATATTTTGACGTCATAATATGAGAAAGACATAGCCCCGGTCGCTTGTTGGCGCATCTATAACTACAGAGTATATACTATATCTATGGAGTAGACGCACACAGAGAGCGTTCTGCGTTTTGCGTTCTCTGTAATGTACCGAGTCCTTACGATAATGCACATAGGAGGCAGTCAGAACGCTCCTTGAATTCATACAACTCTGCACGCAGAACGCAGAACGCTGAACGCAGAACGCTCTTTGTTAGCGCTTAAGCCGGTATTACACTGTCCTGAATTCAGGACACTGAGAAGGGTTCCAACCTATACGTTAGAGCGAGATGCTTTAACTCCCCTCCACTAGTTAGGACGCCTGATTTAGGACAGTGTAATACCCGCTTTAGCCTTACACTTTATTTGGGCAGTCGGCAGTCGTGTAAAAAGGAGTCTAGCACTAGCACTGCAGCGGCCTGCGGTGGCGGCCGCGGTGGCGGCCAGTTGACATTAAAAAGCCGGGCCGCGTGTGTCTGAATCATGGAACAAGTATAAGATGGAACTGGTGATACACACATACAAAGGTGTGTGAAGGAGATGTAAGCATAGACAATAACACACGTGGGAGCGAGAAAAAATGACATATCTTCTGTCCCTCATCGCGTATAAGGAACCGATTATTTGTCACGTGTTTGTCACCGTCACCGGCCGTTGTCACCGAAATGTCATCGATGAACCAGTGGCCAGAGTATAAAAAAATATGTTACCCATAATGTTGGGTAAACCAAACCGGCTCGAATGTTAAAAATAACAGATTTTTTTTTTTATTGTGACGTGTTTAGAATACTATTGTGAATTTCATTATTACAATGGCTGAATAACTAAGACGTTTTAATCTAATCGTGATTTTGTTAACTTTAATGTAGGTATTAAATTAGTACACATTCATATCGTAATTGGGAGGACATCGGATGTTTTGTGTTTGCCCGCTAATATTTACTAAGAGTTTATTTTGAAGATTCTCAATAATTAAAAACCTACTTGTCAGTAAAAATGGGGAGATTATTCTTTTTGTGGTAACCCCAGAAAAAACTGTCACAATATCTCCGTCCTTGTGTGTGATTCGCTAACCCTCCTTCTATATATCCTCTTTCTACGGTCTGAATCTACAGAGTATATACTATATCTATGAACATACATAGTTACAACTGACCGCCACCGCAGGCTGCTGCAGTGTGTAGTACGCTTTAAAATACATTTTTATCGGACAGCTGTCAACACTCACTATTGTAAAGCCGGCTACACAAAGCCCTGCCTGCAGGGCCCTGCTTGCAGTGCCACTGCCAAATCGTATTGTGTGTAGGCATGCAGGGCCGATTTAACAGATAAAAAAATCGGCCCTGCATGCCTACACACAATACGATTTGGCAGTGGCACTGCAAGCAGGGCCCTGCAGGCAGGGCTTTGTGTAGCCGGCTTAAGGATGATACATTGATGTATTCTGAATTTCTGATACATCTCAATTTCGTAGTGTTGCCAGAACGTGCTTTTTAGCACGGTTTTACGTGCTTTTTTGGATACGAACGTGCTTTTTACGTGCGCTCCCCAAAAACGTGCTAAAACCGTGCTTTTTTAGGTGCTATGGGGCTATTCATAAATTACGTCATTTCGAATTTGGGGGGGGGGGGGGGGGTCATAACATAGGATGATGGTAGCATGACGTAGGAGGGGAGGGGGGTCAATCCCAAAATGACATCATCTCTCGCATCTTTAAAAAGTGTTTTAATGAGTAAAAAAGGAATGAAATTCGTGTTTCTATAAACTGTTAATGCTATAAAAAATTACCTACTAAACTTGAATCAACAATAAATTGTTATAATAAATAAATAGCTAATGAAATTGGCTGGAGGCTCTGATCAAGAACCACATGATTCCAGGCCCGATTTGATTCAGAACTTGGAGGAGTGGGTGAAGTCCCCATGGGAAAACACTAAATGAATAAAAATTGTTATTTGATATTTAGAGTTGATTCTTAATTTGTTGTTTTGTTGATTGTTTTAACTTTAAAGAAATAATAATAACTAAATCATTTTAAATAGTTTTTTATTGAAAAATTAAGCTAAGAACGCATTTTTTAGAAATGACATCATTTTATTTGATAGGGGGGGGGGGGGTCATTCGAATTATGATGGTTGGATGATCTTAGGGGGGGGGGGGGGGGGTCAAAAATCGTCAAAAATAGATGACGTAATTTATGAATAGCCCCTATGGTGCTTTGTGATTTTACTACTAAAAATGGGGAGGTAATGTTGGTTTGGTTGGCTGTTGGAGAGTACTCAGAGGAGTACTCTCTAAAAAGTTATTTTTTTTCTAACAATCATTGTGTTAAACAATCTTTCTCCCCTACCCTACGCTTTGATATCCTAAAGCTTGGTTTTACCTGTGGTTGCAGGAAAGAACTTGCCCTGCAACTGCAAGCTCTATCGTTCGTGTATCCGAATATCCGTATCCGACTTCGCACATTTAGGTCTCCGAACCATGTGCAAAAGTATGTTGGTTTTAACATGAAAAATAAGGTAACTTCCAATCAATAAAACCGGTTTTATCAAAAAAAAAGTATTTCTTGGTAAAATACCCGTAATAATTAACAGTATCACCAAATTTCAAGTTTATGGGATCGTCCTAATACAACGCGATGATCGCGCGATCGCGCAAGTGAAATTCGCGAATATATTGAACTCGAATAGGTGTCCTAAAGGGATCGTCCTAAAACAAACGCGATTATCGCGCGAATTCGCGACTTTTACTAGTAAATATTCTAAGTTAAAGTCGCGCGATCGCGCGATCGCGCGATCATCGCGTAGTCGCGCGCCAATTAGGGTGATCCCTATGGGTCAATGGGAAGAAAAAATAATCTTATGAACAAAATTTTGTGACAGACGACTGACGGACGGACGGACGGACGCGTGAGTGACAGCAATAGGAGTCATTTTCGACCTTTCGGGTACGGAACCCTTTTTCTTTTTTTTTTTTACGCTGGAAAATGCTTGATGCATACCGGCCTTCCTGGGGGTTTTAGGCGCGGTACGGAACCCTAAAAACGTGCTTTTTATTCCAAAAACGTGCTTTTTAGGACACCCGACAGTGCTTTTTGACGGAAGTGCTCTGGCAACACTGATTTCGTTAGGTTACCAATACCATAAATCCGATCCGTCCCTTTCCGTCATACGCTAATCCTCCTACTCCTCTCTAGCATTCTCTTTCTAGTCTTTCTATTCTACGTTAATTTCTTTGTTATGACATTCGTGACGATCGACACGATCGTGTAAAAAACGTGTTTGAATGGCGTTTAATTTTGTGTTCTATGTTAAATAATGGAATAATGGATTATTACAATCAGTAAAGTAAGTAAAATGTAAAGGGAGGGGGGATTGTTCAATCGCTTCCGTTACATTTACGTTTCACATTATTTAATACTTTTGAGGTTATGTGGTCATAACACCGTATTCAGAATTTTGTGTAACATTCTGTTTTTCTGATGCTTACAGAGACTAGAAATGGCTTTCAAGTCTGCATTCACGGCGGCCCTGAAAGGGCTGACGTCGGTAGATCCCAATGGCGTGCAATTCTCAGTGTTTAACGACGATGATATTCGGAAACTCAGCGTGGCAAGAATTACGAATTCCCAGACTTTCGACTCTATGGGCAACCCCACTACAGGCGGTCTGTACGACCCTGTGTTGGGCCCAGTCAGGGACAGAAACGACTTTTGCGTGACATGCACGAATCCCCTCCTACATTGCCCAGGTCACTTTGGTCACATAGAACTGCCTTTGACTGTTGTCAACCCATTGTTCTTCAAAAATGTCTACATGCTCTTGCGGATCAGTTGCTTAAAATGCTTCAAAGTTCAAATGGATGGCAAGATGAGATTCCTTTTGACACTACAATTGCAGTTGCTAGATGCCGGACATGTGACTGAAGCGCTAGACATAGAAAACTTCTACAATAATAATACAGACTTTGGGACGCCAGATAAACCTTCAAAAGTTATAAAGAAATATCAAAAAATTATAAAGAAAAGAGACCCTGTCACTGAAACTTTCCATAGCAAGAACACTGACAAAATCCGGGCAAAATTCATTAACAATATATTTAAATCAATCAATATAACAAAGACATGTCTGTTTTGTAGATCCAGGATAGTAAAAGTAACAACATCGGAGAATAAAATAATGCAAAACATCAGTAAAGATAATGAACCAAAAGGAATTAAAATATTAATGCCTGATGAAATAAAACGTTACTGCACTTCTATAGCACTAAATGACGAAGAGATCTTGAAAGAGTGCATTCCAGTTTTAAAGGACTCCCAAACACAACCAGCCACAAACATATTTTTCATGGAAGTAATTCCTGTGATACCGCCATCTATACGACCCTGCAATGTGTTGCACGGTGAAGTTGTGGAAAATCCCCAGAACAATATATACAAAGCAATCATGGCTGCAGCATACAATGCTCGTGCAGTGTTACAAGTACTCTCATCATCTAAGCCCCATCAGCAGACGGTGGCCAGCATGGAGCAACGTCCAAGAGCAGCCTATGAAAGTACTCAAGGTAAAACCCCTGCTGAGAAACTGCATTCAATCTGGATAGAATTACAGAAGCAAGTAAATTTCCTCCTTAGTTGTGATGTCCCAGGCGTTACCAGTTTGGGACTGAAACAAGTACTTGAAAGGAAGTCTGGAGTCATAAGAATGCATATGATGGGTAAGAGAGTCAATTATGCTGCCCGTTCTGTCATCACCCCAGATCCCAATGTTGACATTGATGAAATTGGTGTTCCTGATGCCTTTGCTACAAAATTAACATACCCGGTGCCTGTGACAGAGTGGAATGTGGAAGAGTTGAGGCAGATGGTGATAAATGGGCCAAAGAAACACCCAGGTGCCGAGAAACTTGAGATTGAAAATGGACGGATGATTTTGATTCCACCTGATTCCATTCAGAAGAGAAAAAGTTTGGCAAAAAGATTGTTGACTCCGGATGAGTATAAAAAGTCTAGTCTGAAGATTGTACACAGACACTTAGTCAATGGGGACATATTGGTATTGAATCGGCAGCCATCCCTCCACAAGCCCAGTATGATGGCTCATCGAGCAAGGATCCTGAAAGGAGAAAAGACCCTCAGATTGCATTACGCCAACTGTAAGTCCTACAATGCTGACTTTGATGGTGATGAGATGAATGCCCATTTTCCACAGAAAGAAATAGCAAGAAGTGAAGGGTATGAGATTATGTCAGTCAGAAAACAATACCTGGTGCCAAAAGATGGTACTCCACTTAGTGGCCTGATACAGGATCATGTTATTGCAGGAGTGAAGATGTCTTTAAGAGGCACCTTTTATACAAAATCTGACTACCAGCAGCTAGTTTTTCAGGCCTTGAGTAATCATAGAGGGGAAATTAAACTGCTGCCTCCTACTATACTCAAACCAATGGTACTCTGGTCGGGTAAGCAAGTTTTATCTACAATAATCATTAACAGTATCCCTAAAGGTAAACCATACCTTTCCTTAACTGGTAGTGCAAAAATTAGCGCGAAAGCGTGGCAAAAAACTGCTCCGAGACCTTGGAAAGCTGGCGGGTCTCAACTAGAAGGAAATAATATGACAGAGGCTGAAGTCGTCATTCGGAAAGGAGAGCTGTTGTCAGGTGTATTAGATAAAACTCACTACGGAGCTACACCTTACGGCCTCGTACACTGCATGTATGAGTTATATGGAGGAGACAGTTCCAGTGCTGTACTCAGTTCCTTTTCGAAGGTATTCAGTTTTTATCTTCAATGGATTGGGTTCACACTTGGTGTGAAGGATATTCTAGTAGTGAAAGATGCTGACAATAAACGTGACGACTACATCAATTTGGCGAGGAAAGCCGGAAAAATCGCGGCAGCCAAAGCAACTGATCTGCCAGTAGATGTTGACGATAATACACTTAAAGACACCATTGAAGAAATGATGCAGAAAGACCCAAAGTTCAGAGCTAATTTAGACAGGCAGTACAAAAATATGCTGGATTCACACACAAACAGTATAAACACAGCCTGTTTGTCTGAGGGTTTGTTGGAAAAGTTTCCATATAACAACCTTCAGTTGATGGTGCAGTCAGGTGCTAAGGGTTCCACTGTCAATACAATGCAAATCTCGTGCCTCCTTGGTCAAATCGAGTTGGAAGGCAAACGTCCACCGCTCACGATATCTGGACGATCACTCCCAAGCTTCCCGCCTTACGACGTATCTCCCAGAGCTGGAGGGTTTATAGACGGTCGCTTCATGACGGGAATACAGCCCCAGGAATTCTTCTTCCATTGCATGGCTGGACGTGAAGGTCTTATTGATACAGCCGTTAAAACCAGTAGATCCGGTTATTTGCAGAGGTGCTTAATCAAGCATCTAGAAGGCCTGAGCGTAGGATACGACCACACAGTCAGAGACGCCGATAGCAGTGTCATACAGTTCGCTTATGGTGAAGACGGTTTAGATGTTCTAAAGTGCCAATTTTTGAAGGACAAGCAGTTCGAATTCCTGGATGTTAACGCAAACGCTGTTGTCAGCAAATCTGTCATTAAAACGCTGAAGGAATGTACAGACACCAAAAGCATAATAAAAGCGCAAAAATCACTAAAGAAATGGAAGAAAAAGCATGGTGATCCCTTTGCCAAAGTACGAACGAGTCCTTTCGCTGAGTTTTCGAAAGTGGCTAGACATAGAATAGAACTGGATGAGAAGCCAACAGATGAAACAAGAGACCCACATTACTGGGAACTAGAAAAAATGTGGCGGTCGCTAGACGAGGAGGAAAAACAACAATATGCGAGGAAATCTTGTCCTGACCCAATCCCGAGCACGATGTCACCTGAATATAAATTCGGAGTAATAAATGAACGGCTAGACGGCATGATGCAGAGTTATTTGAAAAACCGGAAGGAAAGCGCCTACACAGACCTAACAGAGAAAGAGAAGTTTGTCGATGTGATGAATGCTAAATATCTGGAATCCATGGCAGACCCTGGCGAGCCGGTCGGTATTTTGGCTGCCCAGTCTATCGGAGAGCCCTCCACGCAGATGACACTGAACACATTCCACTTCGCCGGTCGAGGTGACATGAACGTCACCCTGGGTATCCCACGTCTGCGAGAAATCCTAATGACAGCTTCCGCCAAACTTAAGACGCCAAACATGGACATACCTTTTAGAGATCATCCGGATTTAAACAAGAAAGCGGAAAGGTTACGGCAGAAACTGAACAGAGTGACTGTTAGTGACGTTTTGGAGAAGATTGATGTGTCGTGTGAAATAGTCACGGAACCGAACAGGCAGTTGAAGACGACGATGAAATTCTGTTTCCTGCCGAAGTCACAGTACAGAACGCAATATGCCGTGAAACCAAAGCAGGTTATAAATCACATGCAGAGAAAGTTTTTCTCGGACATGTTTAGTACGATTAAGAAGCAAGCGAAAACATCAAGCGGTGTTACGTGGACTGCGCTAAAAGAGAAGAAGCGCAAAAAGCGGGACGAAGACGGCGAAGATGATGAAGCAGAAGCGGTTGAGGAGCCAGGAGCTGAAGTCGACCCAGATGCAGATAGCTCAGACGACGAACAACCGAACGACGACGACGATGCTACCCAGGTATGCAAAGCTCTTCATATAGATATGCATGATCGTATGTATCCCAGCCTAGTTAGGATGGTCGCGATTATGTTGGACATACAATAGCATGCGTCCCTTACTATCAAGTATGTAAGTGCGAGATGGACGAATGATATAATGCACTCTAAAGTCAAACTTCCGAACGTAGTTTCCTTTTATAGACTTCCTAAAAAGACTATAATTATCATTTATTATTTTTTATCATTTACATTTAATTAACTTTTTTCTTCTACTTGTAATCTGCGATCAGTCTCAGCAACTACGAGCAGATGGGTTGAAAAAGCTTTGTGTTGTGGCAAGATAGGACCACTGCCCTAGCTTCCCTTAGTCAGGCTCGTTTAACCTTTTCCACGCCAAAGACGTATATATTGGCACCGCAGGTTCAACGCCAATGACTTATATATGAGTCATAAGAAAAATATCGTTTTAAAAGGTCCAGACAATATTTAAAAAAATCTTCTTTTGGGTATAACATATTTAAATAAATATTCTTCCTGTTCCGAAGTAAAATTTACAATTCAGTTGTGTATTTAAATAGAAATTCGTGTTTTTTTTTGTATTTATGAAAATTTTCTTACCTGTGGTGAAGGTTACCACCAGTAACATTATTATCATTGTAATTTCCTATTTAATAATATGTTTTTTTTTTTTAAATTTGGAACAGGAAAATTAAAATTCAGTCGATACGAAATGTCAGCTTGATATAGGTTTTTTTGGGAATAAGGATTTCGAATTTGACATTTATTTTGAATTTTAAGTTAAAAAAATATTTTTGCGAAAAATCGTCATTATACTCGCTTTTGACTATTTCGGGAATGAGGATTTCGAATTTTACATTTATTTTGAATTTAAAGTAAATAAAAAATCTTTTTTTGGGAAATGTCGTCATTATACTCGATTTCGACTAATTCGGGGATGAGGATTTCGAATTTAACATTTATTTTGAATTTAAAGTAAAAAAAAATTTTTTTTGGGAAAAATCGTCATACTCGATTTCGACCAATTCGGGAATGAGGATTTCAAATATTACATTTATTTTGAATTTTAAGTAAAAAAAATTTTTTTTGCGAAAAATTGTCATTATACTCGATTTCGAGTAATTCGGGGATGAGGATTTCAAATTTTACGAACGTTTTTGTTTATAGGGCATTTTCACTTTAAAGTGTACCCCCTACTTTTTTTTTCGGATATCGGTGATTTTGGGTATTCTGACCAAAGACTACAATATATATACTAAAGATTCTGACTCAGAATCACGAGTACTATTGATTCAGATGAAGAAAAAAATGTCCTTGATTTTCCATACAAATTTTCTGCGTCAGTTTTGTGACCAGCCATATAAACTGTATGAAAAAAGCGTCACAAAACTTTTTTTTTGCGGGACACTTTTTCTTCGCGGAAATGGATAGTACTCGTGATTCTGAGTCAGAATACCCAAAATCTCCGAGATCCGAAAAAAAGTAGGAGGTACACTTTAAAGTGAAAATGCCCTACAATCAGAATACGTAAGCAAAATCTTTCTTATTACAGGCGAAAAAGCGCAGTAAGAGAACAGAAGAACAAGAGTACGAAGACCCAGAATCAGGAGAAGAAGACAAGTCTGATGATGAGTTAGAAGATGTGGAAAAAGAGAAGGATGAACCTGAGAAGGAAGAAATTAATGCAGATGACTCGAAGGTCATGTCCGAAGTGGTCGATAAGATTGACAGCGCTACGAATTACAGCTTCGACACAAAGCACCACCAATGGTGTGAGCTGACTGTACTCTTCCCCATATCGTTCCTGAAAGTAGATCTTTCCCAAGCCCTCAGAGACGCAGCTTCCAAGTCTGTAATACACGAAGTCAAAAACATCAAGCGAGCAATCACCAATAGAGAAAAGAACGTCCTTTATCTCAAAACTGAGGGCATCAACATTGTCGAAATGTTCAAATACGACGATTTGTTGCATATCGACAAATTATACAGCAATGACATTCATGCCATCGCTCGCACGTACGGAATAGAAGCAGCTAATAAAGTGATCATAAAGGAAATACAGAATGTGTTCAATGTCTACGGGATCACAGTGGATCCGAGGCATTTGACGTTAGTGGCTGATTATATGACGTACAATGGGGTCTTTGAGCCTATGAGCAGGAAGGGGATGGAGTCATCCACATCACCTTTGCAGCAGATGTCTTTTGAGTCGTCGTTGATATTCTTGAAGGAGGCTGTGTTGAATGGGAAGGTGGATAAGATTCAGTCAGCTTCGAGCTGTCTGATGTTGGGGCAGCCATGTCGGTGCGGCACAGGCGCTTTTGATGTCCGCCCGTTGTTGCCACAGACGAATAATAAGAAGCGGTTTGACGATATTGAAGAGGAATAAAGAGCCTTGCTGGAATGCGGGGCGGGGGAATCGGGGAAGTAGCTGAGAATTATGCTTCGTTCGCCAACTCAAAAATGGTACAGTAGCAAAGAAAATGTACAAAGCCACTCTAACTGTAAGCTTTCCAGTCAATTTGATTTTGTTGGAATAACTAAAATCTTTTTATCAATTATGATGGCCCATTGGGAGAGGAAAGTTAATAATAAGAATCGAAGAGCCCTCTATCGCAATGTTTCTTCAACGCCAACAATAAAACATGGTCGTATCGTGCCGTGCTAGTTGGGCATATGTATTTTTTCTATGTTGACTTGAAAATATTTGTTTTGCAATAAACGAATCTTTCTTAAATTATAAGTTTCTTTCGGCCCCTTAGATTATTTAGAGATATAAACCAGATAACTTCAATGTATAGTAAATCCATTAATGCGTTCACTGCCACTAGTACGACTTGTTAGCTCGAATCTATGAAGAAGTACGGTCACATCTGGAAGAAAGCACGAAACTTGGTATGCATGTAGCTTAAATTTTTGTGTTTCAAAAATTTTAGGGAAACACGCTGACAGACCTTTTTTTCCCCCCCTCCCCCCCACTTTTGTGTGCCGAATTACAGTTTTATTTTATTTTATTGAAAACGGCTGAAGCTAGGAGAAAACCGTCAATCGAAAAAATGTTCCTTATAAAATTATCTACAAGTCATTCTTTGGATATATTTTGATTGGACCTATAGTTTTCAAAATATACGAGCATGAATTAGGGTCAGTACAGCAGAAAAGGTGCTAGAGGGCAGATTACTAACATTTTTGTGCGCATCGGGTTACAAGCAAGAAATTTGTACCATAGAAAAAGTGTTCCACAGTGATTATTCTCAGATGTGGATATTAGTTAGATTCATCCCCTGTGCGCGGGGAGAACGGGGTGAATTGGACCAAGCACACCTTTTTTTCGTTTCTTTCTCACTGATCAGTTAAGGCTACTATAGCTTGCGGGGTATCGTTTTCGTGTAAAACAGACATCAGGAATTCATTTTTAGGGTTCGTTACCCGAAAGCTCCAAGCGGAACCCTATTGTTGTGAGTCATACGTCCGTCCGTTGTCTGTTTTACAGGTTTCACAGCCAAACGGTTGGAGCTACAGGCTTCAAATTTTCACAGTATAAGCATCTTGTTGACCCAAAACCACACCAATTGTCAAAAAATATTTTTAATAATATTGAATGGGGGCTCCCGTAGAGCTGAAGGGGGGCGCAAAAATTTTTTTTTTACCCACCCCATCGAGTGGGGTATCGTTGTTTAGAGCTCATTGCGTAGATAAATACTGTATTTTTTATTTAAAAAAAGATTTGGAAACAAAGGCGTGAGAAGTCACTAAAGTCCGCTATCTTACAAAATTTGTCCCTAAGATTTTTAAAACTTCCCATTGACTTACGAACTTAAAATTTGGTTATGATGTTTATTGTTGCGTACATTTCACTAACAAATACTAATAAAATAAAAATATTTTTTTTGTTAGAAAAAAAATAAAAAAAATCACAAAAAATAGTTTTAGTATTTTTTTTGTATTTGTTGGTAAAATATACGCAATAATAAAGATTACTACCAAATTTCAAGTTTACAGGTCAATGGGAATTTTAGAAAATCTTAGAACAAATTTTGTAAAAAAGCGGACTTTAGTGACTTCTCACGCCTTTGTTTTCAAATCTTTTTTTAAATAAAAAATACAGTATTTATCTACGCAATGAGCTCTAAACAACGATACCCCACTCGATGGGGTGGGTAAAAAAAATATTTTTGCGCCCCCCTTCAGCTCTATGGGAGCCCCCATTAAATATAATTAAAAATATTTTTTGACAATTGGTGTGGTTTTGGGTCGACAAGATGCTTATACTGTGAAAATTTGAAGCCTGTAGCTCCAACCGTTTGGCTGTAAAACCTGTAAAACAGACGACGGACGGACGCATGACTCACAACAATAGGGTTCCGCTTGGAGCTTTCGGGTAACGAACCCTAAAAATGAATTCCTGATGTCTGTTTTACACGAAAACGATACCCCGCAAGCCATAGTAGCCTTAACTGATCAGTGAGAAAGAGACGAAAAAAAGGTGTGCTTGGTCCAATTCACCCCGTTCTCCCCGCGCACAGGGGACGAATCTAACTAATCTCCACATCTGAAAATAATCATTGCGGAACACTTTATCTATGGTACAAATTTCTTGCTTGTAACCCGACGCGCACAAAAATGTTAGTAATCTGCCCTTTAGCACCTTTTCTGCTGTACTTACACTAATGAATGGTCGTATATTTTGAAAACTATTGGTCCAATCAAAATATATCCAAAAAATGACTTGTAGATAATTTTATAAGGAACATTTTTTCCATTGACGGTTTTCTCCTAGCTTCAGCCGTTTTCAATAAAATAAAATAAAACTGTAATTCGGCACACAAAAGTGGGGGGGAGGGGGGGAAAAAAAGGTCTGTCAGCGTGTTTCCCTAAAATTTTTGAAACACAAAAATTTAAGCTACATGCATGCCAAGTTTCGTGCTTTCTTCCAGATGTGACCGTACTTCGAGCTAACAAGCCGTACTACACCCTCTTTTGCTGGACATTCGGCAGGTGCCGCACTTTGCTGTGTGCCCCAAACGCACATGTGAGTTCAACCGACTATTCCAAGTCTAAGGCACAGGGTGAGAGTCATTAAATATTATGAACGCGTCTGTGCGTTCAAGGCACTGTGTGAAAGTAACGGAAACGCATATATGCGTTGGTGGCAGTGAATGCGTTAACATCTAAATGAATTAAATTTGTGATTCTTCTTTGGTTACACAATGCATTTAAGGGTTAAAAATGAAACTGCTTTTTCAAATTATACATTTCAATGTATTTTACGAATTTATTTTAGTACAGATAACAATATACAATGACCATAGAATTTATCTTTAAGACATTCTGTCTTCTGGATTTCAATATTGGAATAAGAATAGCATGGTCCTAAAAAGGCACAGAAATGTTGAAGATCACAGAATTGTACATATTTATTTTAAAATCGTTAATAAGAAATTAAATGTTTTTCGTCTTGTTTCGAAAAGACGCGGGCCGTTTTTCAAAGTAATGACACATTTATAAATAGAAGCAAAATATTTTAATGGCCGCGATTTTGTTCTTTATTATATTACAGCTTAAAATATAAAATACAATGATCACAATAGCTCTGGGCGTATAGCGTCAACTGACGTCACAAAAAACTAAACTAATTCCGTAATATATTACATTTACTTAAGAATAATAATAAACATATAACGACTTATCTAATGCAACAACATTCACTTCCAAGGAACAGTGAAATTGAAAAAAGAACACGTTTGGCACACGAATTAGGAATTAAAGGCGAATTTTAAAAAATAAGCCAATTTTGCCAAACGACTGAAACGACAAACAAATGCTGCAATAATATGTATTACGTCCAGTTTGGATTTGAACAAAAAAAATGGCACCTTACAAATGATACGATGTTGATGCGCATTTTCGCAATAAGGAATATTTTTGTTTCTACCCTCTTTGTTATCAAAATTTAGTTTTTGGTAACAAAATTGGTCCCACATTGGTACACTTACTGAAAAAATACCCATTTACTAATTTAATGCGAGGGTACAATATATACTATGTCACTGGCTTGGACGGTAAGTATTTAATTTGTACGACTGATCTTATTGTTAGGTACTACCCTGGATTGGACCATTTTGAACTTCAGTCTTACATTCTACGTCTCTATCTTGTTGGCGATACCGACAGAAGTATTAGCTATACTAATAAAATACTGAAAATAAACAAAAGGTGTCGTGTTTAATAGAAGTATCCTTTGAATGGATTCATCGATCGTGTAACTTTTTCTGCAGTCTTTTAGAACATTCGTACAGGTGCTAAATTTTATCATGCGCCACTAAATTAGATAGGTACCTAACCCAAAGTTAAAAAAATTCTGAAAACACTCCGTAGCCATTCCTAACTCCCTACTCCGTATACCATTATGTAGCATAGCTATCGTAAGTCAATCCAGTGAAATAACCGCATGCAGTTACATTCAAAATACTATGTTAATAAAAATAGCCACAGTAACCGTATGTATGCATTTTCAATGTAACCCCAGAGAAATAGATCAGCGTGCTGGACCCATATTTATCTTTCACTCATCTTTGTCATCCATCAAGCTATAACTAATAACAATACTATTATGGTATCATTATGTACATATTAATAAATAAATAGCGTTTTCCTTTCTTTAGTTCACCCGATGTAAGTTATGAAAACTACCAACGTTTCATAGCTTCAAGCATGAGTACATAGGTCATTTTCAGTTCCCTGTTAGGTATATCACAGCCCAGTTTGATGTGACTCTTTATGTATTTTGTTTTTAAAATACAAAAAGAGACGTGGATATTACATTTACATACGTATTTAATTGCTTAAAACGACCTCAACAAGTTAGGATACATAAAACATCTTGAATGTTGTAATTGGTACCCAGGTAAAGTATTAATAGGTTCTAGTGTTGATTGAAATGTGTAAAAAAAGCAACAAAAACATAAAATATCTCTGAGAAATAAACTCATAACGGGTGAACTGGAGCACAACCCAAAATCCGCGGGAAATGACCGAATCTTAAATTTAGGTACTTATTTTTTTAATAAAATTTAATGTCATTTTCTAAACATACGGACCGAATTGCGCTAAAGCTGATTATTATTTATATTGATAACAATAATCCCCGTACATTTTAATGCTATCACAACCAGCAATTAACCATAAAAATCGGTAACTATTCGAAATTCGGATAGCTCCGTCTCTATCGCACTTACTCCACTAGAATGACAGAGATGAAGAACTTCGAAGTGGTAGAGTCTGGCTACGTTAACTCTACCTAGCAAATGAACTGTCAAACAAATATAATTTGGCAACACTGTGCATTATACGTCATATTTCTATGGAAATGTGACGTGTGAGGTAGTGTTGCCAAACCAAATATTTGTTTGACATTTGTTTGGTAGAGTTAAAGTAGCCAAACTCTAGCGCCGTAGTATAATTGTTTTGATAGCTGGCAACTCTAACGCGATTCGGTTATCTTTGAATTCTTTCATTGCGCCGTCTCGGCTTCATTACTGTTCTTAGCTGTTCTCTTGTCGGCTTTGGCTTGCTTCTTGTCAGCCGCCTTCTGTGCCAATGCGGCATCTTCGGCTGGGTTGTCCCACTCTTGCCTTCGGCCGGAACCGCATATGTTGTAGAAGGTAGCCGCGAATATGTAGATGCCGCCGGCGATGTAGAACACTTTGCGCCATTGTGCTTGTGAAGGCTGAAAGAGAGGATGAAAAGAGTCATTTTGAATTACATTTACTTAATAAGAATGCAAGTAACATATGCGAAAGTTCATAATTTACGGTGCAAGTACGTTAAATCGTTAATTACCTCCTCACACTTTTAATTTTAAAGGTACTTGTTGTAGCTAATCTTGTTTACAATACATTGGCATTCATACACAATCTTGCTTACGAATAAGTAGCGCCAATTCGGGGATTCTCGATTGATTTTTATTGAGATTTTGGATAGGCAGAACGTAATAGAAGGTATCGTATTAATTATCTAGGTTCAAATTTTACTCTTTAATGTGGAACGCTAACAAACAGAAGGAAAGTAAGTTTCTGGAATACCGATTATAGGCCTCGATTCCTACTACCATAATTTCCATATACTCCGCCTCAGTAGAAGATAAAGACTCACATTGCCCTCAATGATATAGCCGGCGACGATGGGCGCGAGCAGACCCGTGAGGTTCGCGAGGCAGTTGGTGAACGCCATCAGGATCCCGGCGAACCGCGGCGAGATGTCAAGGTGATTCACCTGGAAACATCAGCAGTGGGATTAAATAGAAGAAAATTATGATTCACAATCTTTCACCGACTAAATTGGTCATAGTGGCGTATGAATTTGAGACTATCAATGATTTTATTGATAAATACTTGAAAAACGCATAATATCCATGTTCATTGGTAAATTTTGCCACGGAAAACTGGTGACCTTAACACAGATCCTTTCACTGCCCCATAAAAATACTTCGCTATCCTGGAAGTGGTCTCTGACCTTAATAAACAACTACCTAATAGAGTCGAAAAATGGCAGACCACTCTCTTGGCTGACTATACGCTAAGAATTACACCCATACCTACCTACTCTGCAGGTCCTGGTAGCTGTCAAAATATAACGATTCTCAAATCAAAAATGGGCCAGCATTCCGCTTCTGATTGTTCTGGAGTCACAGGCCTCTCTGTATTTCTGCTTACCACCAGGGGCAGGCAGGATGCTTGTTTGCCAATGCCGCCTCCGTACTATGAAAAAAAAACAGATATTACCTTGAATCCAGAGTAGATACCGCCGTTGAGCCCGACGCCTATGGCCAGTACGGCGACGGTGGCGGTGGGGTTGCAGCCCGTGTTGGCCGCGATGAACAGCCCGATCGCGGGGCCGTATTCACCTGCGGAATGTAGACTATGCTTAGAGGGATCTATACATAGCCAGGGGCGACTCGCGGCATAAAATAACAATTTTGAGGTACGGATCCAAGATTTGGTTGGATCAAGGATCCGATTAAGAGTGGGGATTGCACTTTTTACACGACAAAGAAGGAAAAGCAAGATTGGGGGTAATTTAGCTTGTCAAGGTAAGGCATCAGATTTAACTACATTTTATCATTGATTTTCGTGGTATTCGGATCTATATTGATCCTTTACACTTAGCCCCCGCTCCAAATGCATCTTATGCATCCGATCCGAATCCATGCAAAAATCTGACTTTAGCGAATTCAAAACCCATCCCTACCCAACCAAAATCCAGGGTTCGCCACTGTTCCACTGAAGTGTACCTATATCTATTCTACTGCCGTGTTAGAAACGTCGACGACTCACCGATACTGTTGATGATCTTCCTGACTTGCGTGTGGTTGAACCGTCCGCTTGACAGCATCCAGTCGGCCACGACGGAGATGAACATCGAGAACAGCCACATGCATAGGTACGGGAGCGCTGATACGAAGCCGTTCTGAAAAATTTAAGATCCTGTTTCAACAACTGCTGGAACTAATGTAAGGAACATTTCATTAGTACCTACACGTTAAACTCCATTTCTCTCTCCTCGACAGTCAGTAATTTTGGAGAGGCTTAAGAAGATCTGATATATAACAGTGATCAATTGAAAAACTCCCGCACACTTCGCCAATAAACGAGGCTGACCCGAGGTTATGAGGTCAATTGGGTAATTGAGTTGGGCGTCTCAATAAAGCACAGTGGTACTTTGTGATTTAAATTCTGCTCGCAAAAATTCAATTGTTTCTGTTGGTTTTTAATTCAGCGTAGAAATGCCACATGTACAGAGCGATGGGGCACGCGACGCGACATTCAATCAGGAGCAGGGGCGACTCACTCGCGAGACGTCATCGCGCCGCTCAAAGGTCCCCCGTCATGTGACTTTCAATGCGATAGAAAATGATGTAGCGCGTGCGATAGAAGGAGATGGCCAAGCGTAGGCACGCTTGGCTTGCCTCGCGGGGATTTGTTAACAGTGAGACTTCTGTATACGTAGTACTATTACTTATTCTGTGGCACAGGGAAACACTGCGAGGAAACCGGTCTAATCTAAGGTCTAGTCTTTCCTCTGGATTGTAACTTGGGAGGTCAGATGGCAGTCGCTTTTTTATACCAAGTCGGTGGCAAACAAGCGTGCGGCCCGCCTGATGGTAAAGCGGTCAAGACGCTTGCAACCCCAAGGGCGTCACATGCGCATTGCCGACCCTTTTAAAAATGTATACACTCCTTTCTTGAAGAGCCCCGTATTGTAGTCGTAAAACGAGTACGCAGCAACAAATCTGGGGATTTGGACATTAGGTATCATTATCAATGGGGCGCAAACCGGTAAAACCCTAGGAGAATGGATAGTATTGGCATTGTATGTGGAACACTGGATGCAGTATGTACCTCTAACTGCCCCTGATTATTTAACGTGTAGGAATAAGTATGAGGGCTTAAGTGTGACTAGTGTGAACTGTGAGCGAACATTTATATCGACATTCGGTTTTGCGAGCCATATAATCCGTGCGCATCAGAGGAAGTTGTAAGGGTTGAACGCCGTACAACAAGGAGGACTATATATATATATATATATGTATGTGGAACGTACATCCTTGATGGAGAAGTGCAGCACTTGCCGCATGAAGGTCGGCAGCTCCGTCATCAGCGTCTCGTAGCCGTAGTTCTGGCCCATGTGAGCCAGCATGATCGCCCAGAACGGCATGGACAGCAGGATCTTGCTCCACGGGATCGGTGGGGACTGGAAATAAAAGTCACGATTAATGGTAAATTATAGGCCTAGGACGGTAAAACAAAGAATGTCAGATCGCAGGTATTTGACCCGAGCTTAAGGCATGGACGATAACTACGCGATCTGAGGCACGTGGTAATAACAAAATTTTGAGTCCCCCTAGCCAAGAGGTGGCATTTGCCGCTTTATCGCGAGGTGTGATATAAGTAAATAAGTATATGATGCCCGGAGTGCTCTGGAACCTTAGATACCAGGAACCGGTGGTCTATGATGGTCAAACGCCAAACGACAAAATATATCATCTATCACTTTCTGATAACACTCGGTAGAAACTTAGAAAGTGAACGTAGAACATGGAAGTCCAGTCGCCAGAGTTATACTAAACCAAATAGCATCACATTGCTTATACAAATGATGCCCGATTAGGTCGAAAAAATCGTATTAAAATTGAACAGTCTGGGTAGACGCTCACAAAAATAAAATGTCAATCTAATGAGATCGAGGAGAACCCTACAGATCCTTGACAGGGTTCTATCTCCAGCAAAATGAAAAAGTTTTTTAAATTGGAAGTTCAGAGCTGTACGAGTATTTCCCAAACTTACGCTAGACCCAGCGGCGCCCCACAGCGAGCTGAGGATGTACTTCTTCTCCGACTCCTTGATGCTCGGGCACTGCTCCGGGTCCTCGGACACCAGGAACAGGAAGGCCAGCGACCAGACCGTGCCCACCAGGCCGAACACGTAGAAGATGGACGGCCAGCCGCCAGAGAAGCCATAGGCCGAGAGAAGGCCGGAGAGCGGCATTGAGATCACCGTACCGAATTGGGCTCCTATATATGGGAAATAAATTGTGTTTAGTCTATAAATGCTTCAGGACCGAGGCGAGACAAGTCCTCTTAGGGGCAGCGATTTTCGAAGTCCATACCTGACTAGGTATGCACTTCGGGGGACTCCCCCAAGTTGATAGTGAGTTGAGTGAAGTAGTACTTAGTCCCCCAAAATATTTTCCATTGTCTAATGTCGACGAATTAGTGTGCTATTTTTGCATATTTTCTTTTTTGTTAGCTTTAGTTTTAATACAATCATACCACTAGATGAAAAAAAATTATGCGGATCTTACAAAATTACGTCTATTGTCAAGCCCGTGGTGCGATTCATGTTGTGCTAAAACGACATGTTTATCGTCCTGCCGAAAATTAGTGGACACATTTAAATATGCCAACACCAGGTAGTCCAGGTATACTTATCATGTTAAATTGCGAAACCTTCTGTCTGTAATTAGGTACTAGAGTAAGTAGATACAATGTAGTCAAATCTGGCAGTTTCTAGCTACGGCATTCCACGGTAGGTATATTTCGGGAAATAAATGCTTTTCTTTTATAATAAAGATGTGACACTCACCAGCGTATACGGCTGCTCCCATTCTACTCCTCTCGTTGGGTGGAATCCACTTGGCCAGCATCGCGTGAGAACAAGGCACTATGGGACCCTGTAACCAAACAAGCTCTAGTTATTTTGAAAATACTCGTACCTGCAAGAAAACGATGTACCTACTGTAGAATATGTCTCTTTATGTCCTGTACTTAACCATAATGACTACAGACGCATTTAGGAAACCTCTTAGCAACTCGCAACGGGTTCCTATATACCTCCGACCCAAACCAGACCGATCGAAGAACTTTACTTTTGATGCTATTACACAATTTGGTGACAGTCTTATCTTATCCCAATTAAAACACCCAGCAGGACGCTGATGAGATTTAGTTTCATGTCAGGTATTGCTTTGAATGTTGTACATGTGTCGGTCTTACCTTACTCCAAGTAAAAGCTACAAGACATTGGGCGCTTTTATACTTTACCGTGAACGTTCACGGTACGGTAAAACTCAATGATTTCGTTCATAATTAGTCTATTTATGAATGAAGTTATAGAGTTTTATCCTGCCGTGGCCGTCAACGATAAAGCTTCCATTGGGGTGGTTTCAGATGTGTCTGTATATCTACGACCCAAGCCAGACCGATTGAAGAACTTTATTTTTGATGTTATTACACAATTTGGCGACAGTCTTATCTTACCTCAATTAAAACACCCCATATAACGCTGAAGAAATTTAGTTTCTTGTCAGGCACAACTTGCTGGCAATCGTATCTCGCGCGACTCGGCGATTCCTGTTTCGCTCCAACTGTGTGAATTAGTAAGATGAGGGTAGATTTTACTCTACTCGCGTCGCGCCCTCGCAGCGGTAGTTGTGCTATATAGTCCCGCTGCCCCGCAGGTATTGCTTTTAATTTTGTCCATGTGTCGGTCCTACCTTACCCCACTTAAAAGCTACAAGACATTGAAACTCACCTCTCCAAGACCCTGGATGAAACGCACAAGGATGAGCCACTCGTAACCTGCCTCCGCCGCTACTGGCACTAGCAGGCCGAATACAGAGTTCACCAGCATGCCAACGCCGAGGAACAGGCGAGCTCCAAACCTGAATGTTACGAATAATAAGTTTCTGTCAAAAAATATTTTTTTGTTTAAGCTTTTATTGCCGACTGTCCTTTTTTCACAGTCGTCAACTACTCGTGGAGACGGTTCCAATTTGCCCAAACACGATAGGCTTATCTAGTGTAGTTTAGGAGTTGCTATGGCCATCTTTAGTTTCCGTCGTCAGATCAGCTCGATGCTACCATAATATTGCATTTGTCACCAAACATACATAAGTGTAATGTAAGGTGCTTCGCAATAAAATCAATAGCACTGAACTACATAACGCACTCGAACTGTATTATCGTGCCTCCGGACAAATCTCGTCGGCGCACGTATATCCAGCTGTCGGATACAGCACAGCCCCGCGCGCGACCGCCGCGCGCCGCCACGCACCGCTCTGCGACATGGTCGGGTCGCTAAATGGGCTCCTGCGCACTAACCCAGAATTGGATATTTTTGTAGATAGCCTGCCGAGGCTCACGTCCAGATGCCTCTCTTATTATGAGAATGTATAGTGAGAATGAAAGTTTATTCTTATATGCCTAAAAGACTCTAAGTATGTAATTAATTCATATTTAATCTCATTACAAGTGTAATTCGTTGTTACAGTTCTTGTTAATAAATTAAAAAAAAAAGTATACCAAATTTCAGCTCAATGGGATATCGGCAAGCGATTGAAATTTAGTTGCAAGATTTCACCCGGACAAACATACATTACAAGATACCTAAATAAAAGCATTATACAACCGCACGTTATGATTAAAAAAAAAACTTGTAAAATCAAAGCGACCATCTACCAAGCCCAGTAAGTAATTAAGTACCTTCCTCATGTTATTGTTATTATTGTTGTTTGTATGTTCGTTACTCGTTACTCAATAACGCAAAAACGGCTCAACGGATTATGCCGACCGAGCTGGACCCAACTGGGTATAGCCTGGATCAATATAGGATACTTTTCATCCATCGGGATATCATCCGTTAAAGGGATACTGTACCTAATAGGGGGTGGAAGTTTACGCGGAAGAAGACGCAGGCAAACGCTCGTAAATACGAACATATATATGTAAGTCTTCTTACCTTTTGGATAGGATTCCGAAAGGGATCTGCGTGATGACGTAGCCGTAGAAGAACGATGATAAGATGTAGCCTTGAAGGGTGGAAGTCCACACGTATGACCCGTCTTGAGAGGCCACCGCCTGCTGGAGGATGGGTAGACAAGACAATAGATAAGTAGATATTTCGACAAGAAAGTGACACAAGTGGATATCAAAGTCATACGGTATCTTTAGTTAGAATACGGTCTGTGGTTAATTGACTTGCAAAACTCAGTCCCTATGTATATTGGGTAGTAACAAGTTCGATTAATTTAAAAAACCACGGGACTTTTACTAAGCCTAAAAGTCAATTTTCTGAATTGCTGTTAGGGCCAAGTTGGCAACATGTGATGGTCCATGGCCTTGTGGGTGACGGGAAGCGTTATGCCATTGATAATAGCCCCGATTGCCTATAGGACTAGGTAAAGACAAATGACTATTGGACTAGTAAAAGACAAATGACTACTCACAGAGATGTTATGACTGTCTACACCGCACTCGTCGTCCGTGGCCTCGTGGGTGACGGGCAGCGCCGTGTGGTTGACCCGTTGACCAATTGACCATGGCTACGATCGCCACAGACATGCTGAAGTTGCCACTGCCATCACCCATGGTCTCGCGGGTGGCGGGCAGCTTCATGCGGTTGACAATAACACCGGTTACCTAGCACTAGTCAAATACAAATGACTACTCACAGAGCTGTTATGACGTCTACTCCGCAGTCGTCGTCCATGGCCTTGTGGGTGACGGGCAGCGTTATGTGGTTAACAATAACCCCGATTACCTAGGACTAGTAAAGACAAATGACTACTCACAGAGCTGTTATGACTGTCTACCCCGCACTTGTCGTCCATGGCCTTGTGGGTGACGGGAAGCGTTATGTGGTTAACAATAAAACCGATTACCTAGGACTAGTAAAGACAAATGACGACTAGTCACAGAGCTGTTATGATTGTCCACGCCGCACTCGTCGTCCATGGCCTCGTGAGTGACGGGCAGCGTTATGTGGTTAACAATAACCCTGATTAGCTAGTACTAGTAAAGACAAATGACTACTCACAGAGCTGTTATGACTGTCCACGCCGCACTCGTCGTCCATGGCCTTGTGGGTGACGGGCAGCGTTATGTGGTTAAACAATAACCCCGATTACCTAGGACTAGTAAAGACAAATGACTACTCAAGTACTCACAGAGCTGTTATGACTGTCCACGCCGCACTCGTCGTCCATGGCCTCGTGGGTAACGGGCAGCGCCGTGTGGTTGACCATGGCTACGATCGCCACGGACATATTGGTCCGCATGATGTACGCGTTTGCCATGCCAAGGAACAGCATGAACGTGACGAAGTGGCGCTTGCCGAAGCCACCTGCGGAAGGAACATGGGGTTAATCATCATAATTCTAGGGTTATCCCAGTACGGTTGCTTTATAAAGGATGTCAGTCCGCTACCTAGTCCCTTGGGATTAACCCCCCCCCCCTTCTCATAATCAATTAATCCCTTGGGATTAAGGGGTTAAGTGGCGGTCAGTTGGAAAAACAAAAGTTGTCCCTCCGGTGGTCAATAGTTTACAACTTTTGTGCATGTAAGTTATTTTTTTTACATAGATTTATAGTAACGGAGACACTGTTTATGCGGGTTACTCTAGTCGCTAGCTAGATAGGGTAGGTAGCTTAATTTTGGGTTGGTCTACCAATCCAAAATGAAATGTCCACCAAAAAGACGCGCACCTAAATCTGACAATGTCCCTAATATGGCACGTAAGTATTTAAATCTATGACATCATCGTCATTATCGTCTTGTTCAGTGAAACCCTCGCTTTGAGTACCGAAAGGAAAATCCGCTATGCTAAGCAGATCAATAAGTATACCGCATCCTCATTTGATTTAACGTTAAGGCCGTTCATGTACCCAGATGAAATCGAACATCGAGCGCTCAGCCGTCACTGTCACATTTCGAAAGGGTAACAGAGATAGAGCTTGCAGGCCGCATATCTTGTTACGGTAGAATTTGTCGATTTTTATTTATTTAAAAATATTAGCTCAAATTATCGGAATTCGGAAGCTGTCAAATTACTATTTTAGTTAAGAGTGATTTTTCTCCTTTTTATGTTTCATAGTGTCACATAGTAAAAAAACAAGTAAAGTTGGAAAAAGAAATCAAATTGGAGGTTACTTTGGGAATTCATTGTATCGAGCGAAATGTTATGAATCGTGTATGTGTTATTAAAGATAATATAATTAGTCATGAATAATATATATTTTTCCCACGTCTACAAATATCAACGATTCTGAGAAAAATGGGACAATTCTTCGCCTTAAATGTGTAAAAAATGCGTTGCTCCTATTTTACTAACCTGTCACAAATGAAATGACAAGGTATCGTACTTTTCTTTGTAGATAAGCAACTATGATCCTAACTACCCAACGCCCATCTTTCCTTGCAGATCCAGAAATGTAGTACAGCAACACACCACTATCCCTATTGTCCACCTGAGGGTCTAGTAAACCAAAAACGAAGTATCACCGTCTCTGTCACACTCGAGCATATTCGAGGGACAGAGAAGAAGATAGGAACTTCATTTCGGTCCGCGGTTAATCTTCTGAATACGGCCCCTCTTTACCGAGATTCACCGAAAGACCCGCCCAAACTAAATATGGATATTCTAGTCATTTCCTTCACCTTCTCAGTATCGTCTATCTATGTATACTCTATTTTAAACTCAACGTTGTTTATCTTGAATTTACTACAGTTTAATTAAACATATCATGATGATGATCACATGTAATTTTTTGGCAGCCAACTTCCTAGCCATACGAATATTTCAAACAAATCTGATACCTAGTGAATTACGTCAGAGGTAGACTTGGCTTGCCCAAACGATCACTAGTTGCCAAGATGCCAATTATTGGGTAAGACTGGATAAATTAGACGTAATCCTAAACATTTAATTAGTTCCTGGATTTAAATGTGACCAAAATCCCATACGTATATGTAGAATTGATATAATTTCCCCACTAAGTGAAGTAATGTGAAAAGCCCCCGCATGTGAGCACTTAAAGTTGCAAGCTTCCATAGGCTATGGTAACCGCTTGCTTGCCACCAAAGTGGGATTAATATTCAATCACAGTGAAAAATTAATCGCCACGGGTGGGATTTGAACCAACGACCTCCGCCTGTTGTTATTTACCCAACTGAGCTATACCTACCGTGGGTATCCCTTGTGGTGACGAATGTTTCAATCACTTCATTTTTGTAATTACGCCTTAGGGAGGCTCGTAGCGAATTAAATTTACTGCGAAGTTATTACTATACAACCTCTGAAACGGCAGTTGTTGCGAACGCAACCCTTTTTTATTATATAACTTCAAGTTACCATGCAGTAGCAAAACGCGCCCGTCGGGCACAGTTAGTGTTAGAGCGGCTTTTTTAAAGTCACCAATAGGAACGCTTCACGTACTCTTTATCCCTACCATTGTAACATACGTTAACTCAAAATCTTGCTCGTCATTACGCATTACTTACTCTTGTTAAGACACCACTTCTGCACATCTCCCTTGGCCAATCTCTCTGTAAACCAGTACCTATTACCAATTATACTACAGTCTACTATGCATCGAAGTTTTATTTGAGTCGTCGAGTTCCACCACCATCGGCACCGGCGGCTACAGCAGTAATGGACGAATTCCAGAAGTTGTGGGTTCAAATCCCACGCTTTGTGTTTATTTTTATTTTCGCTAGACAAAAACGTAACGTAGTTCGCAACAAAGCACGTAAAAAAGAACGGAAGTAATTATTAAGTTACGTACCTAGAAATATTTTTCGCAAGCCTACTAAATATGAATTGATGAAATGATAACATATACTCTTCCGTCTCTTTTCTTTCCTAAATAATATTTTGATTGGAAATGTGGCGAGAATTTAAAGCCGGATCGACAGGCCAGATTAAATAGTTAGGTACATTACATTAAGGCGCCTGTGTGTATACGCAAGGCCTTCTCCACACAAACTCTGTGCAAGTTTTATTCGTCAGTTTTGGCACTCACGCATAAATTTTTGTTGCTTGTTAATATTAGATATAGGTACGAAGAATGTCAAGCAAAACAAATAAAAATCGTTTTTATTTTTTCTTGAGGTTCTAGCTAAAAAGTAAGCGTACTGACACTACTGATCAAAAATCATAAGGGTAATGCAAACACAAGCCAAGAAAAACTTGCACAAAGTTTGTATTAGTGAGGGCTTTATAGGACATCAATGTATGGGAACCAATATTTTTTTCATTAAAGCATGAGCCTTGGCACACTTGATACTTAGGTGGACTAGAGTTGAAAACGCCCGGGAGACAAGGGCGGACGCGATGCTGGTGGGGAGGGGGAGGGGGGGAACTTTCGTTCCGGCCCGCGCTCTTTCAGTCCTCATATTATCTTATTTATAGAGACTAGGGCATGTTTGGTATCATTTTCGGATAAATTGAGGATGGCCGATCGTTTTCTGGGACATAAATAACATATTTTCATAGAAAAAAAATGAAATATAGGCAAAAGTTTTAAAAAGTCAAGTTAAAAAAAATCTTTCTGCACCGATTACGTGAAAACAAGCAACAACTCTGGCATGAAAAAAATACGTTTAAATAGCCACATTTATGTAGATTCTAAAAATATATCATTTGTTAGACCAATAAAAACACAACTTAGTAAAAAAAAAGAAAACAGGTGACCCGTCAAAATTTTACTTCATGTTCGTTCCGACCCCCGTTCTTTCAGTACTCATATTATCTTCTTTATAGAGACTAGGGCATGTTTGGTATCGTTTTCGAATAAATTGAGGATGACCAATCATTTTCTGGGACATAAATAACATATTTTCATAGAAAAAATATGAAATACAGGTAGAAGTTCTAAAAAGTAAAGTTAAAAAAAAAAATGCCTGCAGCGATTACGTGAAAACAGGCTACAATTCGGGCATGAAAAAAATATGTTTAAATAGCCACATTTATTTAGATTCCAAAAATATGACACTTGTTACACCAATATAAAACACAACTTAGTAAAAAAAAAGAAAACCGGTGACCCGTCAAAATTTTACTTCATAACAAAAACGGACCTCTAAAGCAAATTTTATAATTCTTTGAAATTGTAACACAACTATAGCATAATTGTATACTAAGTAGTTTGTAGCTGTGTTTACGTTGGTTAGCATGTGAGTTACACTTTAAATTGTGAATAATCTAACGGTTTGATCATTTCGATAGACTGGGGCCTATTGCATAATAAATTACAACTAATATTACAAGCGGAAGTCTCTTTCGAATGAAAGGGATTGAAAGGAGACTACCGCTTGTAATATTAGTTGTAATTTGTTATGCAATAGGCCCCAGGTCACTGGTTCAAAATAAAACTAACAAGTTACAGATCTAATCCTTAATGTTACTCGTTATTATTCATGGTACTCGTGAAATACGTATATAATATTTATGTATAACATTTGTCGTCACAAGCACACATTTCTGTACTTCAATTTTTGTTGGAGACACCTGCATCTAGCAGCGCATTTTTTTTTGCATTTGCACCGAATCATTTCCAAGCAGGCTTCGGCAGCTACTGGCAAGCTAGTCCATATAGGTTCCCATCTGTGATTTACTTTCGTCCATCCCCAATCAGATGGACTGGGGATATTTTGGATCGGTAACATTTGACTCCATATATGAACTGCTTGCAAAACCGCCCGCAGGAAATGTTGGTGCAGTGCAGCATTGGATAGTGGAATATGTTCTAACCGGCGATCTTTTTTTGTGAACAGCTGCTTACGGCATTCGTTTACTGTCGAAACTGAGCTGGATCTGAAACATAAATCTTAAATATGCACAACCACCCTCTAAATGACTGATGGTTTTATGAAAAAAGTAAATATTACCTATCATAAATGACGACAAAAAACTTTTACACCACACCTTGCCAAAAAGCGCGTTTTTCTGCACGCTGCGCGATCAGAAAAACCCACTTTTTGGCCAAGTGGTGACGTAAAATTGTGTACAAAACACGGGTCGTAAAACAGAAAGCCCTCTCTCGCATATTTGAGACCCTCGCCTGCGGCTCGGGCCCCAAACATCTGCGATATCGGCCTTTCTTTGTTTTACAACCCTTGTATCGTAAATAACTATTCCACAGTCGCCATTGCATCTTTAATTCTGCCGTCGTATGCTGCCAGGAAACCTTCTGTGACATTAGGGAACGCATCCAGGCTTACAAGCACCCTTTTTCTTTTTCCGTTGAAAAAAGAAACTGTGTCGCAACCTGTGAAGGCATGGAACAGGGGGAGCACTTTTGTTTTTTAGGCCCTGTGAAAGAAAATATGTTTGAATAATTGTAACCAGTCATAACGTACACAATTATGTCTGTTTTTTACCGAGCGCGTTAGCTATTTCTTGACAGAAAAGGTACTGCTGGTGTTTTCCAGTACCAATGTGTACCCACACAGTCCCTCTAGCTCAGGTGTTTGTAGCACACTTGTGACAGCTAAAAGTGCTTCCCTGTCCCTTCACAGGTTGTGACACAGTCTCTTTTTTCAACGGAAAAGAGTGCTTTCGAAGTCTGGAATTTCCTTAATGTCACAGAGGTTTCCTGGCAGCATACGATGGCAGAATTAAAGATGTAATGGCGATTGTTGAAAAGTTTGTTATATTACTTTTTTCATAAATATTTACTTTTTTCATAAAATCATGAGTTATTTAGAGGGTGGTTGTGCATATTTAAGATTTTTGCTTCAGATCCAGCTCCTTTTCGACAGTAAACGAATGCCGTAAGCAGCTGTTCACAAAAAAAGATCGCCAGTTAGAACATATTCCAACAACTAATGCTGCACTGCACCAACATTTCCTGCGGGCAGTTTTGAAAGCTGTTTATATATGGGGTCAAATGTTACTGATCCAAAATATATTATCCCCAGTCCATCTGATTGGGGATGGACGAAAGTAAGTCACAGATGGGAACCTATATGGACTAGCTTGCCAGTAGCTGCCGAAGCCTGCTTGGAAATGATTAGGTGCAGATGCAAAAAGAAATGCGCTGCTAGATGCAGGTGTCTCTAACAAAAATGGAAGTGTACAGAATTGTGTGCTTGTGACGACAAATGTTATACATAAATATTATATACGTATTTCACGAGTAAGATATAATCACGAGTAACATTAATACGAGTAGGATTAGATCTGAAACTTGTTAGTTTTATTTTGAACCAGTCTATTGAAATGATCAAATGGTTAGATTATTCGCAATTTAAAATGTAACTCACATGCTAACAAACGTAAACACAGCTACAAACTACTAAATATACAATTAGGCTAGTAGTTACATTACATTTTCAAATAATTATAAAATTTGCTTTAGAGGTCCGTTTTTGTTATGATGTAAACGGATCACCTGTTTCCTTTTTTTACTAAGTTGTGTTTTATATTGGTCTAACAAATGGTATGTTTTTAGAATCTACATAAATGAGGCTATTTAAACATATTTTTTTCATGCCCGAATTGTTACCTGTTTTCACGTAATCGCTGCAGACAGTTTTTTTTTTAACTTGACTTTTTAAAACATTTGCCTGTATTTTATTTTTTTTGCAGAAAAATATGTTATATAAAGCCCAGAAAATGATTGGTCATCCTCAATTTATCCGAAAACGATACCAAACATGCCCTAGTCTCTATAAAGAAGATAATATGAGGACTGAAAGAACGCGGGTCGGTACGAATATAAAGTAAAATTTTGACGGGTCACAAGTTTTTTTTTTTTTTTTACTAAGTTGTGTTTTATATTGGTCTAACAAATGATATATTTTTAGAATCTACATACATGTGGCTATTTAACCGTATTTTTTTCATGCCCGAGTTCTTACTTGTTTTCACGTAATCGGTTCAGAAAGATTTTTTTTTAACTTGACTTTTTAAAACTTTTGCCTGTATTTCATTTTTTTTCTATGAAAACATGTTATTTATGTCCCAGAAAATGATCGGCCATCCTCAATTTATCCGAAAATGATACCAAACATGCCCTAGTCTCTATAAATAAGATAATATGAGGACTGACAGAACGCGGGCCGGAGCGAAAGTTCCCCCCCTCCCCCTCCCCACCAGCATCGCGTCCGCCCTTGTCTCCCGGGCGTTTTCAACTCTAGTCCACCTAAGTAACAAGTGTGCCAAGGCTCATGCTTTAATGAAAAAAATATTGGTGTTGTCCTATAAAGCCCTAACTATATGGGGAGTGCTTGCGTATACAGGCGCCTTAAACACATTTATTTAATGTCGCTCAAGCAGTTTCGTGGAAAGAATTTGGAAGGAATTATTACGTGACAGAATCAGTACAAGACATTGATCAAACTTCTGAACTTCTGCGTTTGCAAAAAAAAGGGAAATATTACCCAAGCCCTGTAGTTTTCCGAAACCGGCGCAAATTGATTTAAACACACCCAGCAGCCATTCATCAAACGACGTCGTCTGACGTCACATAGGCACTTCACTTGCCCGCATACAACAAACGTTCGCATTGCATCTCTTTTCTTTCCTTCCGTAGGGAAAACAAGCGATGCACTATGTAATATTGGCCAAATACTGATGTACAACCAGCATCAACCTTTGCAATAAAGACTTTTGACGCCTTCATAATATGTGTCGCCACTTTTGATGCTGACTGTACAAGCGAAAGGCCCTTTTCCATGACGTACGTTTGGGACAAACATTTGTTACCAACATTATAACTGTCTGCATCAAACTCGAGTGTTGCTGAACTTGCTGATGTAAGTTGTTTTGCACGGTATTTTGTTACAAAATGCTAAAGACTTAGAAACTAGAATTGCGTAAATACTCACAATGGACTCTGGTTCTATTTGTTTTGAGATTGCTCGAATAAATCACACATGTGTAAGTACATATACGTAGAACCTAGTTAAGGAGCTGAAAGTAGTGTTTTACTGTTTATCGACTTTTCCACGGCACAAAAATTCCACTGCTCGTGGTTTGGTTCCTCTAAAAGGGGAAAAGTTGTGCCATTGCCATCGTCTACAATCGCTACGAAAAGGTTGGCAGTGAAAAACGAACAGTGTAAACGCCCACATGGTGCATGGCACTCACTAGTTTTTTCTGTAGTTATGTTATGATTCTCTACAGACGGTACATTTTACGATTGCAAGAAAGAATCTTTACCATCAGGAAATCGTTTTTATCCGCACATACTAATATTTCAGTAGCAATATTAAATTCAAATCTCTTTGATCACAAAATATCAATATTCAGCACAATTACATTTTCAGTAATATAAAAATCGTAATGTGTACCGTTTTTAGAGGAGGAACAGAATTGGAAAAGGCGTCTCTAAACAATGCAAGCGGCAAGTCATGTAACAGTTGGGGTGACAACGTTATCAGAGGGTTTGGACCCTGCAGAATACGGATCTGCCTGTCGCCATCTCGAAATTTGAGCCGGAAGTACGGTATACCGGAAAAGGTGCAGCCCATACAAAAAATTTCGTAGTACATTTAATAAATTGTTGCTCTGGTACTCTAAAAGAGGTCCGATTGATATGGTTTTTTGGTATGTCGTGAAGGACAATATTAGCCATGGTAACCTAAAAATTTCGGCCCTCCAGCTCCATAACTTTGGCCGCCATCTTGGAAATAGTGTCATTTTTTTCAGTTCTTTGCTTTTACTGTCGTCAAAGTTCATTCCAGTGCTAAACATAGTTCTACAATATTGTAGAATACAAAATTTTCTAAAACTTTTGGGTACAAAGATTTTTTCCATGACCCCTAGGGACGAAGATATGACAGGATATATCATTAAAAATTGCCACTTTTTTCTAGTTTTCCGTTCATGTTTACATTTTAAGTGCATTTTAGCACTAACTATAGTTCGGCAATATTGTAGATCACGAAATTTGCTACAACTTTTGTATTGATATATTTTTTCCACGACCATTAGGAAAGAAGATATGAAGTCATCTATGGAGTAGCACCGTTGAAATTTGCTACTTTTGCAGTTTTCTTCTCATATTTAGGTTTGAGTGCATTTAATCGCAATCTGTAGGGGATCTATGATGGTCGAGTGATAGCGGGACAGACGACAAGATAAAGCATCTGTCACTTTCCGATCTATACCACTTCAATCCCTCAGAAGACAAAATCGTCTATTTCCACGATACCTAGAAGATCGTAGGTACTTTGAATTTGCATATAATTTTGTCTTCTATCATATTGCTGACCGAGAAATGCACTAAAACAAAAATATGTGAAGAAAACTGGAAAAGTAGTAAATATCGACGGTAAGTAGTACCCCATAGGTGACATCGTATCTTCTTTCCTGATGATCGTGGAAAAAATATTTCAATACAAAAGTTGTAGACAATTTTGTAATCTACAATATTGCTGAACTATAGTTAACGCTAAAATGCACTTTAAACGTAAATATGAGAGGAAAACTAGAAAAAAGTGGTAATTTATAATGATATCTCCTGTCATATCTTCGTCCCTAGGGGTCATGGAAAAATTCTTTGTACCCAAAAGTTTCAGCAAATTTTGTGTTTTACAATATTGCCAAACCATGTTTAGCACTAAAATGAACTATAACGACAGTACAAGCAAAAAACTGAAAAAAGTGACAGATTTTCCAAGATGGCGGAGAAAGACGTGGAGCTGGAGTGTCAAAAATTTCGGGATACGATGACAAATATTGTCCTTTACGGCATATCAAAAATCCATAACAATTAGACCATAGTTAGGGTACCGGAACAACGATTTACCAAATGTGCAACGAAAAAATTTGTATGGGCTGCACCTTTTCCGATATAACATTCTTCCGGCTCAAATTTGGGGATGGAGACAGGCAGATCCGTATTCTGCAGGGTCTAAACCCTCTGATTACGTTGTCACCCCAACTGTTACACGATTTGCTTCTTGTATTCTACTTCTTCAAAAATGGGCCTACTCTATTTAGCTTTGCCGTGCCTAAAAAATGTATAAGATGTTTGACGGACACGTGACCTACGGGCCAGACACAAAATTAGGCTGGTTTTCCACTAGAGCTATGCTATGCTATGTCGAGCTCGAGCTGGAGCTATGTGTCAAATGTATGGAAACAAAGCATAACATAGCTCTAGTGGAACATCAGCCTAGTCCGACATTTTCTTACATACGTCCAACGACTGGTTTTTCGTAGACACGAAATCTGTCTAGTTAGTATGCCAGACTGTTAAATTATTAATTGATCGTGTGACTGGAAACTTTTTAGCGGTGGGGGTGGGAGTAGTTAGACAACAAAAGGGTTTGTAAAAGCAATTGAAGGTGCCCAATTTATAGAGGTCTGGAATTGGCGTGGTATGTAATGAACGTCAGCTGCGGTTCCATGGGTGGGTTGAGCAACGTATTACTCCTAGTAAGTGTGGTTTCAGAGGCACTGACAAAGACAAAACGACTTTTGCGTTGCATGGACCGACTCTCATATTATAAATCAATAACTCCTAACTAGTTAATTAAACAAAATGCACATCGTAAGTATTCGTAACGAACGTCGGAAAATTGCAGAGGGGAAGCATTTCAAATACAACCAATAATGAGTAATGACAGATGGGGCGTCGTATGGCTGCTTGGCTCTTTCTTAATTTGAAGTAGGAGGAAAAGCTAAATTATTTTAGCCGGGCTGATGTTAATATGTTAGGAGAAAAATTAAGACCTAGAATTATTTCTCATACTTATCTGACGTGATAGCTCTCTGACGCGTTGCGTTTTATCGCCTGCATGACACAACAGGAGCCGACATAACTATATGCGAGTGATTCTCACCGTTAAAGTTAATTGATGTCCATCCATACCGGATACTTTCAATATTTTTTCGATTGCAATTTTAAAAATAGACTTGGTTCCTAATGAACCCATATAAAAAATCCAAGCCGATTAGTTAGGTGACTTGTTTTTTCTCAGTCTGGACTATTCTGAGAGTATTCGGTAATGATTTCAAGTCGATACGCCGGTAAGTACCGAAATCATTACGTGGTCGAACGTCACACGGTGGGTGGACGTTAATTTTTCTCCTCACGCACCGGCCGTGTGCGTTCCTAAGGCATTAGTTAACAATTCTCGTGTATCATCATTTTTGTCATACGCAAGTTGGCAAGTATGACGCGGCGCGGCAGTTGCGTAATCTCTGTTTGAACTGTCTAGACGAGACATATGTTTTGGCTGATAAGATTTGCATTGCAGGATCCTGGAACTCGATCAATTCAATTTTTTATTTAACAAAAATGTGACAAACAATGACTTACTACACTAGGCACAGCCTGTATCGTGGGAGTCAGATCAAACACCAGAAATATATACTAATTGCATGCGGCTATTGACAATCTTAAAGTACTAAACAAGATTTAACACCATATTCATATACTAAATATCAAGTGAAGCCTGAGCTACTAACTTCTACACTGTTTACAACCATGGTTGTCAACCATAGTTTTCAACCAAATTTTGGTTTATTTGGTAGGAAACCACTGTCTACAGTGCAAGTTAAAACCATGGATTTAACCAGTGTAGACTCTACACTGTTTAAATCCATGGTTTTAATAGTGTCTCAGGGTTCAGCTTCAGCCGTCACTGTCAAGGTTGTTGCATTGTGTTTGTCACAGGCAGTGAGCACATACACTGGTATGTTTTTTGCTGCATTCAGATTAGATTGCTCATTGTGGCGCATTGTGGTTTAGGGTTTCGGTTTCATTCAAATTGGCTAGCAAAAAATAGTCAAGTGCTCCCCCCCTTCGGAACCTGGCGTGATATCTGGATAAATCCTTATAATTACCAAACAAGGAAACGATAACGGCTGAGTTTCAGATATGTGATTCTTGACTATATTATGGCTGTTTCACTAATTAGATCCGAAACATGACTGCTTAAAATTTTCTCGATAGATAAAAGAATCAAAAGTCGACAGTCTCTTTTTTACTCAGTGTTGGTCCTAAAACCAATACATTATTAAACGACACAATCAAGTTTAAATTATGGTATTTTATACCTCGTCCAAACTGTCATAAGAGGAAATATGACCGAAACTTGTAAGGAATTAAATTGAAATATGACCAAGAAAAAGCCATTCCCAAAGATTGAATACTCTTGGAAAACGAGATGTATTATTTGTAATTTTGTATTTACTTAGTAACCATATCGTTTTTACGTGCGCGGAATCTCGTACATCATTATAATATATATTAAGTAGATCATATCATTTCATATCTCGTACATAGTCAGGCAATAAAATCACAAACGACCGTTCCATGACCATAAAATGTCGGTACGTGTCATCACGCCCCGGCAGGTCATCGGGGGCATAGACAATCTGGCTCGCAGGACCATTGGTCCTTCCAACCGGATTAGTCTAAGTTTGGGCACAGATCTATACTAGGTTCTGGTCAGGCTGGAGCGATTCATACCACGCCACTCAAAAAGCGCATTCAAAATGTAATATTTGCCTTGATTTTTTGCGCCCGTTCCGTCCGCTCTACCTTGGCCGACCTTGTCTGTGACCTACGGATCAAACAAACTTAATACTTACTTGTCTATGGATCAAACAAACTTAATACGCAATGAGAAAGAGTCAGGAGAAACGTTTCCGCCTCATTCAATATCTATTTTATACCTATTAAGTATAGAGTATTAACAATGAGAGGAGCGTGTCATTGAATGATACACTAATTATAATCAAAATTTCCAAAAACTAGGCCTCCCATATATGTTGAGAGCATAATCAGCCCGGTTGGCAGGACCGTTTGGTCACAGACTCATTATCCATGGGAGGCCTAGTTTAAGGAAGTTTTGATTACAGTATACTTAAAATCATTACAGTTGAACGAATTGCTCCAAAGCAATTCCTTCAAAAAGATACTTTACTGTTCAAACAATAAGGTTCAAAATCAAATAAATTTTTAATACAAATCCGTTCAACAAAAGGAATTTCAACCATATGCATGTAGTGAAAGCTCGGTATAGCGCGATACCGCAACATATGCGTAGTAAAAATGTATGTGACTAATGAGATTAGGATTGTGCGGTCAGGTTATCAAGTTATCATTCTTATCAGCAGAGGCAATTTTAGACCTACTTTTTGCATTTCAATTTGTTACCAATGTCATTTATTCCATCCTCTCTAAGTATTTCACAACCACCGAGATCAGAGTTCGCTACATTGAAATCAAGTTGAGATGGGAAATGCATATCTCCCATGTGACACAGGCCACGAAGACCGAAGACTAATATAAATATAAATTGATTGGGATACTTCATCATAATATAATGATATTTATTGCACAATAAGATGACAGACTGAGGAACTTGATGAATTATGATGTTAGTGATGTTACCTAATCTTTAAACGAGCAATTCTTATATATTTATTTATTTATTTCGGGAATCTCGGAAACGGCTCTAACGATTTTGATGAAATTTGGTATGTAGGGGTTTTCGGGGACGAGCAATCGATCTAGCTAGGTCTCATGCCCGGAAAAATATCTATGTTAAATGCGTGATACGACGAAGTGACGTTTCGTTTGGTACATAAGTAACCTATCGTAATCAGTTGTAATTTTCAGTGTTTTTTTTTTAATAAATCGCCATATTTGAGTTGCCCAAAGGCCACAGGTGGGATTTCGATCTATGACCTCTGGAACCCGTCCATTGCTCTTAACCAACCGAGCTACCCGTGGGTATCCCTTGTAGGTACAATTACTTATTTATACCAGGGTAACTATTTGACGCTAGACAAAACTTCTAATCAATTAGCTCTGTGGTAGCGGATGAAGTCGCAGGCAAATTTTAGTCTACACTTCTGTAGGTACTAATATTTACTAGTGGCTCTGAGAGAGTTGTGATATTTTTTTACATTTACTGATTGAATGACCTTAAAATATGATTATCGTATACGATTTACCTACACACGAGGCGATCTAGGGAGCAATCTAGGGTGCTCTCCACCACTCTCCCGATATTGCCTGTGATTTTAGGGCTGTGTGTAGGCCGCTTAAATCTATCGGTTTCCCTTCCCCCTTCGCAATAAAAAAAAAAAACAATCAATAAAATGCAATCTAATGAATTATAATTTATAATCAGCGTACAATCTGTGTTTGTAACTATATGTAAATGTAAACTAACATTTGGAGTAAAAAATGACATCCTATCAAACGTTCAAATTGAGGAAATAGAGAAGGAAAAACTAGGCTGTCTACAAATATACATATGCCAAAGTATATTACCTACTTTAAGTAAATAATCTTGGCTCATTTTGAATAAAAGTATGGCATCCTTAATTGTCTTTATAATTTCGACCATGATTGTACAACGCTATAAAAATATCATATTTAGGCTGAATTTCAAAGCTTTAAATTATGTAGAGTAGAATGTTTTCCGAAACTTAGACCAAAACATTATAAGTGCAGGATAAAGGAAAAACTTTTCAATAGAAAAATAATTTCGAAGGTATACTATCAAACAACAACAGGTCCTAACGGATGTTCTTACGGCTCACTTTCAATTGTTACGAAATAATCTAACACAACCATAATAATATGCAAATGTATTTTACAAAGTTGACAACTTACGTTGCTTATTCGGCCTCTGGTCTTCCAATCCCGCCTGCTCCCAAACTAACACGTGCCCGGTTCTCGACACCATTTCGAAATTTAAAAAAAGGAAAACGCGAATTTAAAAAAAAACTACCAAAGAGTATTTTAAAGTAAAGACTAGTCCGCCGCCCGCCTACGTGACATTGCTGAGGGAGCCAAGTGAATTTTGATAGATTGACATTTTGGAGGGCTGTAAAGTGATAAATTACTGTCAAGTGTTGTTGTCAATGCGGCCGGCGCGCGTTTCAGCGGGTTCAGGACAGGATCGACGCAGGGGCAGGGCGGGGAGCGGAGGGGGCCGGCGCACGCGCGGTTTGCATGCACTGACGTCAGGGGGACTATTCTGATGATTCATCTAGTAGGCTTTTCCGATGAAGTTCATTCGACGCTCTTTTAAGTACCTTTGTGAGTAGTGTCTTGTACTATTACTTAAGCTTAAGCCACACAGAGAGCGGGTGGGTGGTAGCGGCGCGGGAGCGGGCGGTAGCGGGACATGAGCGGGACGTGAGCGGGACGGGAGCGGGCGGTAGCGGCGCGGGATAGGTAGGCGCTCTCGCCCTCCCGCTCTCTGTGTGGCTTAAGCTTTATTCTGTGGTAGTGTAGGGAATTAAAAAAAATTGTGAGTTTAAAATTTGTTTAACTTCGCCGATCGATGTCGGTTAAATTATATTATCTAAGTAAAATACCATTTAACCAATTGAATAACCGCCAATAAAATTTAAAAGTAAATATACAAAATAATATCAGCAATACGAGTAGAATTTGACGTAAATCATTTCACCAAAAACGTTAATGTAAAAAATTGGCCAAGTTTTGATATATGCCCCCAAAAGTAGCGGAATATTTGTGATGCAAGTTTTGGAAAGTATTATTGACATTAAAACCAATTTATTTAGGTAGGTATGTTGAAAATACATACCTACCCAGAAAATATAACTCTATTTCTTTGTTTGAGTCTTGTGTATGCTCTGATTTATAAATAATAACATATTATTTAAGCAAATGTAATAAACCAAAATAAATAAAATAGTAGTTTATGCAACTGGTACATAATGAGGAGCATTAAAACACGAGTGTCTTTTATGAAACGAGCCGAAGGCGAGTTTCATAATAAGGTCACACGAGTGTTTTAATGCCTAATTATGTACAGTTGCATACATTACTTTATCTACACACATATTATAACTACTCTAAGATGGGTTCAGAAACCGTTGTAAATAAATACAATAATTGTGTTAATACAACCTTTTTTGCACGGTTGCGGAAATATCGAAATCAGAACTGGCAACCGATACCTGAATGTTATTTTAAAAAGTAAAGAGTCCCTATTCTGATGTGATCATGTCGTTCTAGCTCAAATTTCGTGCGATATATACTAAAAAAACATCGAGCTGACATTTCGCATCGACTGAATTTGAATTTTCAGTGATACTAGAATAGGGACATGTCAACTTTGACATTTAAATTTTGACAGTTTTGTTTGACGTTTTTATATTTTAACATCATATATGAGATTAAAATTAAAAATTATATTACTGCTGTAGCCTTAGCCACAGATAAGATAATTGCCATAAATTCATTGAATGTTGAAATGAGAGTCATTTTCTACGGTTTCCGAACGCATATTAGAGGATTTATGATATGTGTGTAGATAAACTATAATCTAGCATAAATATGTGAACAAGAACTATACTATTCTCTAATTAGCAATCTCATACCTATGATAATGTCTTCGGTCAAACTATCGCGCGCTATCAGAATATGCCCGCCTTTTTTATGGTAAGCGAAGTAGGAAATACCATGAAACGTCCACAGCTATCGAGTGATACTCGTAAAGTTGATCGCGGCCACAAAAACCACTAACTCAATTAAAATAAGTTTTAAGCTTGAAATAATTATATAAAAGCCGCAGGATTGAATATAGAAAACAAACACAAATCGTATCAAAAAATAACTTAGGTATACAATACATCTTAAAATCAATAGTCAATCAAAATCTATAGTCAAGAGGCTAAAAATACAATACAGTCAAGGGCACCAATCAATATGCATAATTTTTTTCACCTTATTCCATCAAAGTAAGGCCTAAACATGCCTTTACCTACATTAACTTTGTTTATTTAATCATTCTTATTAAATAAAATACAAAACTTAATTTATTAAGTACCTACCCTGTCATTAGGTACATGTCAAATAGGAAATAGGTACACAAAAGGTACCCTTGAATTTTAAAAATTACGAGGCGGTTAACTTTGCACGATACATATTTGACAGATATGGACTGATGATCTACTCATATTTAAATTTATAAGTTCTGTGTCCTAATATTTATTTGTTTCTCAATAATATCAAACAGCAAAATGACCAGGACAGTTTGAATAGGTACCATTGTTAAGAAATTCGAAGCAATATTCAAACTAAAAATACTCATATTCAGAACGAAATTAGCATTAATGTACTTCCTGAAACAGACCTTCAAAAGTTCTAATGATCGACGGAAATAAGTTAATGACCTATAAAACTGATTCATTATCACGCCATCTTTCGGCTATATACTTAACTGTAAAGAGCGAAGGCTTTTTACAATAGAAGCGGCAGCGGCAGTGATGGTAATTAGTTTAGTACTGCTGCGAGAGATGGCGCTAGTATTCACATGTATTTGGAGCAGCAAAATTGAGAGCCAAGTTCGTAAAAAAGTCAATTATAAAATCAGCAAACGAAAATGTTGCGCACAGTAGGATATAAATCAAGAAAGTGTAGTACTTACCCACGTTTTTTTACGATAATAACAAAAATAAAATTAATGTGTGTCATACAAGACAAAATATCTATGCATAACAAATATAACAATCCATATTGTTCGGGCCGCGCCCGCTTATTTGTTATATTTTTCATGTCTGTAAATTTTTTAGTGTTTGGTCTAAAATCTAAATAATAAATCTCTAGGAATGAAATTATAAATATTAATGAAACGTAGCTTTGCAATAACAAGTAATAACTCATTATGCAACCTTAGAGATGTGCAACTATTAGATAGGCTAAGCATGTCTAGGTCACTAAGGAGGTAGAAATAAAAGGATTTCATACTCGGATAAAGTACAAAATGCAAAGTCAATAAGTAGCTCAAGGAACTCAATTTCGTTACGATAATCTGGGTGAGTATTTATTTAAGACAACACATAACTCGAGTTCGTCATCGCTACGCACACACATTAAAAGTGGATGATACCTTGTTTAATCTGTAATTAGTCAGCAGATGTCATATCAAGTCATGGTATCGAGAGAAAAAAAAACACAGCCACTCAAGATATATCAATATTTCTTTGGACATAGTGGATTAGCGCGCTTATTAGCAGGCTTTTGAGGACACTGTCAGAGTTGATTAACTGACTTCGTAAGAAGGAAGGATGGTCTGAGCCATAATATTTTTTATAACTCAGTAAATTCAGGCAAAATTCTTTACCACACTGATGATTCTTTTTTTTGTTTGGATGCAGGTATTTCCGTGCTCCGAGACGGTCACGTTAACATGGGTGAAGTGAACTGATGATGATAACCACAGTAAAATCTGTGCCACTGATGACATGTGTAGTGTACTAGGTACCTCATCGATGGAGGTACTTCAGAGATACCGATGAGATTTCATTGACGTATTAACTAATGGCATACCTACCTATTAATAGTAGGTACACCTCGGAGGCCGGCGTTCGGCGTTTTCCCGGTAGTGAAACCTAGCTAAATTAGTTGTTAGCTCCCGAAAACCCCAACAACAAATTTCATCAAAATCGTCAGACCCGTTTCCGAGATCCCCGAAATAAATAGATATACAAGAACTGCTCGTATATCTAGATAGATTTTAATGAAATTGGGAACATAGAACATTGTGGATTCGTATTTAAAATTAGTTAAGCACGACTTATAATAGCAAAATATACACGATTATACGTTAAATATCCTAATCTAACAACGTCTTGATGTGTAAACTCTAAACAGTTTACTAAAAATCCGTTCAGTATCTTTTGCGTCAATAAGTACTTACAAAACTTTCGCGCCTATTGTACTAGCAGAATTAATAGCAGTATCAGCCACGCGTTTAGCACGGTAAATACATACTTAATTGACTAAAGCCTTACTAATAAACAGCTTTAAATAGGTAATTTAGATCTTATTACTAAGAAAATAAAACACCGCATTTGAACTGCAATATTGTCACTTGTATCTTGCAGATATTAGACACGTGAGACACTGGAATTTGAACCGTCTCACTATACAAATAAGGTTTAACATTAACGTTTTTATCGCTAGAAATGACTGTATTTGCACAAGTGTATGCGGATAAACAGATACTTGGCAATATTTGCCTTGGGATGAGCGTAGGCATGTTTTGTTCGTGACAGTTTTGTCTTGCAATTTTCTTCGCAATATTAACAAAAAATAATTGTTACAACAAAAGAAAATGTGCACCTGATAATATATATTGCATACCTACTTAAGATTAACACCATTGCAAATGAGCGTCTGATTCAGTTCAGTAATTAAGGGTCATTGTACTTTTATTACGCACTTTTATTATATGTATAAAAAATAATAAAACACACATAATAAACACTAGCTATTATTAATGATAAAACGAACTTACCTGTACGTGAAGTTCTATCTCTTAATCGCTTCGAATTGAGCAGCTCGCATAATTATGATAGAACTTCACGTACAGGTAAGTTCGTTTTATCATTAATTATGCTTCACTGCTCAATTCTCACGATTAATGTTTACATGTAGATGTTCAAAGGAAAAGAAAAATCTGCGAACTATCTAGGTATTAATGGATTGATAGCGTAACTAGTATTTACAAAAGAAACAAATACTGACACTTGAAAGTTATATTTCAATGCCATAATCACTCAACAAAATAAAACATAAAACAATGACTTCATTAGACAAAGGCACATGTTAAAAACGTAATTGTTTAGAACAATTTAATCATGCCATAAAAGAAAATAACTAAATTAATTACCGTTAAGAATAGACCTAGCAAAGGTTTCATCTTGAGAAGGAGCGATCTCCCTATTGTAAAATCTAGCGAAAACCGAAGAAGACGCGCTCCATCCTGCAGTTTTTCTTATTATATCCACGCTGACTCCGACACGATTTGCCTTCGAAGTCGACGCATGACGAGTGCTGTGTGAACTAAATACAGATGTATCAATGCCGCTTCGATGGAGCACGTCCTTTATCCAGTGACTAAGAGTCTGGCTTGTCACTTTGCCATGAGGTTTCCTATAGCTAACAAATAAATTATCAACATCAGGTGCCCTTAAAGGTGATGTTTTATCTCTATAACAAATTAAAGTCCTTGCAGGACATATAGCCTCATTTTCATTATAAAAAGGTATTTTCAATATAGGGTGATCACAATTAGGTCTAGTTGTTTTTATCGGTTTCGAAATCAATACAGTTATACAACCGGGGGTTACAATTATATTTTTTAATTGAATTAGCGACAGAGTTTGAACTCTGTGAGCAGTCACGAGAGCGAGAAGGGAAACTAATTTCTTTGACAACATCTCTAGATTCAAGCTGTCATTAGGGTACTGCTTTGATAAGTAATTTAAAACTATATTTGTGTCCCAGGTAAAATTATACTTAGGTAAAGGTGGATGAGATCTAAAAGCACCCTTCATAAATTTAACGATTCTGTCATCATCTGTGATATTCCTACCTAAAATAAATGATAACGCTGATCTACTGCAATTGAGACTACCATATTGGTATCCTGAGTTATATAAATGTGTGAGAAAATATAATATGTTTGAAACTGATGCATTCAAATAATCAAATTGTTGTTTTTGACAAAACGTAAACCAGGCCTTATAATAACAATTATATTGTTTACGAGTATTTGGAGCAATTGAATTGATCATTATATCTATAGACGAAGGTGGGACACTTCTTCGAAGTAGTGCCTCCCTGATAATCTGGCTGCAGCCAGGGTAAGATTTTTGTGTAGACTGTGTCGGGACCTGGAATCGTCAGAAATTAATAAGTCATAGCTTGGATTGAAATAAATCATTTCAGAAATCATTATTTTTTTAAATATTGGAAACCAGGGCTGAGTAGGCCAGAATGGTACCACTACAATACCAGTTGCTTTCTCTATTATTATTTTATTCAAGGCTTTTAAGATTACACTAAAAGGAGGAAAGGCATAGAAATCTAATTTTGACCAGTTTAGAGTGAAAGCATCAATGCAGTAAGCATATGGGTCAGGTCTCCAAGAAACATATTTATCTGTTTTAGCGTTGGACCTACTCGCAAATAGATCTATTTCCGGCACCCCAAACTTATCAATAATTTGCGTGTACGCATAGTCTGCTAGTTCCCATTCAGTATCCGACTGAATTCTACGAGATTGATAATCTGCAATGCTATTGTCGCTAGATTTAATGTATGACGCAAAGATAAAAAGTCTTCTATTCTCACAAAAACTCCATATTTCACGCGATACTTTATTCAAATGGGGAAATTGCACGCTACCCATGCGGTTGATGCAGGCAATGGCAGTTGTGTTATCAATACGAATTAAAATTTGGGTGTTATATGCGTTCTTAACAAATACTTTTAAAACGAACAAAGCTGCTAACAATTCTAGAATATTTATATGCAATTCTTTTTCTTCATTGGTCCAAAAACCATGAGCTCGTTTATCGCCAAACGATCCGCCCCAGCCACTTTTACTAGCGTCGGAATATATTTCGATCTCATAATTATTATTGCGGATTGGTTTTACCGAATTCTCAATATTTTTATACCACCAATCTAAATCTTCATTTAAAACATCTTTATTCAGTTTCATAATACTTTCGTAATTATCATTATACTTTAGTAAATTGGCAAATTTTTCTCTTTCAAATAATTTTGTATGTAACCACCCATACTCAACTGCAGGACAGACAGATATTAATAAACCAATAAATTTTGCAATAACCCTGATTTTGCACACGTCTAAATTTTTAATATAAGCGATTTCCTTCTTTATTCTTTCCCTTTTTTCTTGCGGAAGTCTTACACAGTAATTTTTGGAATCTAAAACAAAACCTAGGAAAGTACAGCTAGTTCTAGGTTTTATGTTACTTTTCTGGTAATTAATTAAAAAACCTAAGGTTTCTAAGAGTTTCATAGTAGTATTCACATTAGTGACACATTCCGAGTGGGAACTACCAATTAACAGAATGTCGTCCAAATATACTGTAGAAAGGAACCCGTGTAAGCGCAAGTGTTCAACCACTGGTTTCATAATTTTAGTAAATACTAGAGGAGCTGTATTCAAACCGAAAGGTAAACAATTAAATTGATATATAATGTTATTAAATTCGAATTTCAAATATTTTTTATAATCTGGATGAATTGCTACTAAAAAGTATGCATCTTGTAAATCTAAGTTTGCTAGGAAAAAACCACGTGAAATTAGTTTTACAGCAGTTCTGAAATCTTCCATTTTGAAGTGTATTGGGGCTTAATAAACTTATTTAATTTTTTCAAATTTAATATAAATCTTTTATCACCGTTTGGTTTGGGCACTAAAAAGATACTGGATAAAAAATCCCCTTCTTCTCTTACACATTGTGTGACTGCACCCTTACTAATTAATTTATTGATTTCCAATTGAAAATCATGAAACTCGTCAAGATTACTAGGTCTATTTTTCGGGTAATCAGTCTGTACGGGTTGGGAGATAAAAGGAATAGTGTAACCCTTAATCCAGGACAAAACTGTCTGATCAGCATTAAGCTTTACCCAAACGTTATAAAAATATTGCAATCTGCCTGAAGGCAACATCACCTGTAAATCTACTGTCTCTTCTTGTAATGGGCACTCGCCCGAGCACGCGGCGGCGGCGGGCGGCGCCGGCTGTCCGCTTCCGCTCTGTTCCTGTAGTGAGACGTCGCTTGGGCTCCCGCAGTCCGATGTGATGGAGGCAGTCTCCTGCTCGGATTCTGATAATACGGCTGCGGGCGCTTCCAGTTTAAATTAGACTGTATACTAGTAGAAGCCGGGTTCCTAGTCACCATAGACTTAGGTTTATTGTAACTCAAATCTTGACTTGATTTAGAAATAGCCTTGGTAGCCTTCAGCTTTTCAGCTAAGTCTTCACCGAAAAGACTTTTATCCCTTTTTGACTCCTTTAACGTATCCTTCAGCTTATTATTTAAGGTCGAAATCAGAAAACTTCGCCTCAGTTTTGTACATGTAAACATTAATCGTGAGAATTGAGCAGTGAAGCATAATTTCCCAGACTTGGCCCTACGCGTCCTACTTTCTTCCGTGTCCCTAAATGAATCAATTTGTTATGTTAAATATGTTCACGCAACATATCGCAATTTGGATAAGATCACGTAACTGTCAGTGAAATGACGCAAATCGTTTTCGTAACTAGATAGACATTTGAGTCAGTCCATAACAAAAGGGCCCTTATGGCACTTTCTAGTTTCGTAGATATCAGCGTTTTAGTAAAATACGGTAAAATCACATATTTTTTGATTTTTGCATATTGATAAAGTATAAGACTAGATGTGTATTTCTAGCTTGGTTTCACACGTATAAGTTAAGTATTTCTACCTTAAAATTTGTTGTAAAGTTTAGTAAAAAAGGGCCCTTATGGTAGAGGTCAGATAATAATGATATAAAATAGGTTAATAACTTATTCTAATTACTTCTAACCATTTTCTGTATTATTTATTTGCCTTTTCTGTTTACTGGATTCTAGTGGTACACGTTACAAATACCTATTTCTAGTCTCAAGTCAAGTAAGTTCTAGTCGTGCATGACCGTTGCAAAAATTTTTGTTTCTTATTACATTTCCTATTAATTGTATTTTTAGAGATCCGTAGCCAAAATGGTGAAAACGGAACCCTTATAGTTTCATCATGTCTGCCCGTCCGTCCGTCCGTACGTGCGTCCGTCCGTCCGTGCGTCCGTCCGTATGTCACAGCCGACTATAAGCTCTCTAATTATGAAAATATATGGTAGGAAAGTATTATTCTATGAATTGCTACATAATAGTAACGTGAAATTAAAAAAAAGGTAGGGCCGCTCCCCCCCCCCCCACCACCCTCTTATTTCCAAATGTATGAAAATTCTGAACAAATGAGGTGGTGTACAGTCACCAGCATTAATATCTGCCAAAACAATGGTGGCATAAATATCCGACACAGCTCCTTTGTAGGGCCGTAAAGACCGGTCAAATATTTATGGCGCCTTTATTATAGCAGATATTGATGCTGGTGACTGTACATTAATAAATACTTAAGACGATTTTTGGTTTGATAAAAATACGGCTACTGGTTTTTGAGTAATTGCTGAAAAACTGTTTTGCCCAAACAAAAGGGCGTAAGTGCCGTGAGTTTACTATGAAGATACGACCTTTTTCGATTCGACGTATCGGATAGTGGGTTTAAATATGGACTAGTTGGTGTCGGTACGGAACCCTTTATTGTGCATGGTCCGACACGTACTTGGTCGGTTTTTTTTTAAAATAGAGTTAAAAAATAATTTTTACTATGCGAAATTGCTTTTTCGTATAATTTAAAAATTACGCAAAATTTAAAAAAACTTGTAATGAAAAGATTTATTCAGAATTACGTTCTAATACAAGATTGCTACTTAGACTATGTAAATATTATTATTTACTTATATTTTTGGTTACATTCGTCCATAAGGGCCCTTTTCTCAATTGTATGGAAGTAAACCTTGATTTTCATGTAACTTTAATCGGTCATAAAATTGAAACTAATTGATATAGAAAAAAAATAAAACCTGTGTAATGCTTGTCTAGACTTATTACAGGTAAGTATGGTATACTACACGGAAATTGTTAAATTTATTCGTGACGAGATAGAAAAAATATCATTTTCTATATTTATAAAAAAATATATATCACGTTAGGATTTTTTTTTTATTTTCCATTCGATGTGTTAAGTAAACTATTTTCTAGCATACACTATGACAAAGATCACAAAATACGAAATAATAATTCACCTATTACAAATTTCCTTACTTTTTTATGATCGGCGCCTTGCACTGATCAAAGGCCATTTTTTCTCAACGGGGTAGTGGAATTGAAAAATCTTTGATTGTTTCCTATAGAAGAGAACCTCAAGATTCAGGATCTACCATCATCTATGTAACTTCCCACGGGAACATACTTTAAATGAGTTTTAAACTTCTCTTAGTTATTTCTCAAAAGTGCATTTTTGGGTTGAGTAACTTTGACGATTTATTAAAAAAAAAGTATGGCACTTAGGGACATGGTGATCATTGTTTTTGGTAGCCTATGTATTGTAGATTATAGATTCGTGCGTAACTCAATACCGACCATAAAGGCCCCAGTGAGCTGGACGGTCACATTTTAGTATCGAATGGAAACACAAGGGACCAGGGAAGCCAATTTTTTTTTCAAACGACCTGCCAAAAAAGTCGATATAATTATCGAATCAGCTCACAAAATTTCAGGAGAATCGGTTGGTAATGGCGACCTGTATAGGGTTTTTGATTATTTCCAAAAACTGACTAGACATTTTTTAACCTCTCATATGTACCTAACGTAAGAATATAGGTGCAATACACAGAAACTCACCATTGAAACAATATCAACTACCTAGGAGAGGGGAGAGGCATTAAGCTTATTACAATAATTTTACTCTAAGCGTTTGAGGCCGTCAGAAAGTAATCACACTGATGAATATAGAAAATGAGCCTTATTTTTAATTAAACATGGATTCAATTCGTTGCTGCAATACATGTCATGTGCTAATCCGAGCCTATAGCAAACCTATAGATAAGTATGAATTACCTGATTCGATAATGCGCGAGTTGAGACCATCTTTTGTTGTCAGCGGAAGTACCTACACGCCTTCTTACTTTGTAATAAGTACTATAATACTATTATTTGCAACACAAACGAGTGAGCAAATCTACATTTTGGCCCTCGCCCGTGGCCAACCTTTAGTTTTTTGCCATTTACCATTTTACTCAAAGTATTTTGTCAATGTAGATGCATAGAAGCGTTTCTGTTCCTCTATACATATGTGATTCTTCTCTTCCTCATGTCGTCATACGTCATGCTAGTCAAGATGAAATTACCAATAAGGTCATGCTATGCAGATGGCGTAAACGCGCCTTTCAGAATGTATGGAAACGCAATGCCTTTGCGTAAACCTGAACTTGCAGTCATGTCGTTTTAAAACTAAGTACCTAATGCACCACCGGCAGGTTTGAAGACAAACACTTTCTTTGGGGCTAGAAAGTTTCCGTTTACACATACATTTTACGCGATTACGTTAACGCCTTCACGCCTTGTGTAGTTTAGGAAAAGTTGTTTGAATGAAATCTTCAAGGTTCTCAACATTTGGCGTAAGTCGTTACAAAAAAATTACAGATCTGTTCAACATTTCTGAAGTCTCAGGCCTGAGAAGCATCAATCAAGTTATTATTTTATTAGGTACTTCTGTCAACACATTATTAACTTATTTATTATATCCACCTTTATTATATTATTTACTTTCCTTGATGGCAAAGAAAATACTAGAGATGCAACGGATATCCGGTTGCTATCCGGTATCCGGCCTATCCAGCCATTATTTTACTATCCGGCCGAATACCGGATAGTTGCGCACTATCCGGCCGGATACCGAATAGTGATTTTGTTTGGTATTTAACTTTGAAAAATAGTTAGTTAGTATACAAGAAAACAACAACAAATTATCAATATTCGTTTATTAGTATTACCTTTAACGTACAATTTAAACTTATCAAAATACCAATGAGACTGAAGTAGTAAGAAATAAGAAATCCTACGATCAGCATTAGGTATACTTGAAACCTGCACGACGCGCCCGCCGCCAAACTAAAATGTAGGTATCGTTTGGCCGGCCGAATATTCGGCGGCCGGATACCGGATATTCGGCCGGTGATAAGGCCGAATATCCGGTATCCGGCCAAACAACTATCCGTTGCATCTCTAGAAAATACCGTGCTCCAAAATGTCTAAACCACGTAGAGGTACATGATTAGATATTATATGTCCACTTGTCCAGGTCCACGTTTGTTCAATAAATATAAATAAAGAAAATATTTATAAACATAAAAGTACCAAAACTTGCGGCTATTTGACTAACAGCCAAGTACGTATATGTACGTGTATTGTGTCTGACGGTATAGCGTTGTAATAGTACCTATGTAGTGTTGTGTTCCTGGAGATTGTCCCGTCTTGAGCGTTCTGCCCTCCTAATGGTCCCTAGCAATGGGAAGGTTTAAAATGAGGAGGCAGAATTACGGTCAATAAAAAATATATTCGGTAGCTCAATCGGTTCACGTTAGAATAATGTAAATTCGTGGGTGGGTGGGAAGTGAGCAAATTTGCTAGAGCTCCCGAAGATGCACTGTGTTGAGAGCGAGGGACCTAAATTTGACCCTTCTGCTGTCAACACAGTGAATCCTCAAATTTTATAAAGTGTCGGCAACGCGCACGTTGCCTGGTGGACCGTACGCCTGATCGCAACCGTCGTTGTATAAAAAAATACAGTAAATTATCACAATGTCCTCGTCCCCGAATTAAATTATATAATTTAGATAATATTACACCTAATGTGAAGCAAGGCTTTTGACTTGGCCTGACTTTGGCATTGGTCATGTTCAAGTTACTACCCGGTCGCAATATCTATGTGCCCCGAAATAAGTACTTAGAGCATAACTTCTACATAAAGACCCCTTTACACGGCGCAAGGACTTTCCCCAGGCCACCGTCCAACCGCGCAATCCTATTGCTATAATGGGCCCGGCCACAGAATAAGTAATAGTACCTACTACCTACAGAAGTTGCACTGTTAACAAATCGCCAACTTACAACCCCAAATTATAATAGGTAAATAACAAATGTTGATCACACCAAGCGAATGACGAGACGACGCGACCGTCCGGTAGCAATTCGCGGCCGCCACTGAATGGTACCACCGGGGATGTACTTGCAGCGGCGCGGCGAACTGACGGAGTGAAAGCCCCCTGGCCCGGCCTTTATAGTGCCACAGTCAGGCTCAAAAAAAGGCGCAAGAAGTTGCATGCGATTTTCATTATATCGCGGGGTTTGTTCGTCCTCGATCTTAACTCAGTAGCCCGCAGCCCGCAATGTAAACAAAATTGCATGCAAGATCTTGCAACATGTAAATCGGAATTAGTGTCTTAAATGCTCGAAGCCGGAATAAGACACCCGTTCAACCGTACCCAGAGCATCTAATAATGCCTTAGATAAGGGTAAGGGCATACCGGCTGATATCGGTTCAGATCCCGCAGGACTGATTCCGTCCGCAATCTAGCACGGACACAAAGGGGTATTCCCCCCTGAGAACCATACTTCAGGATAGGGGGATCTTTCTCAAAAATTTACGGTCAACCAATTTGATTTCTGGGCCACTTCCTACCTTATCACTGTGACATTCATATGAGATGTCTTACGGCTTTCATATTGATTTTCACTGTGACAAGGTACGAAGTAACCCAGAAATCAAATTGGTTGACTGTACATTGATCCCCCCCCCCCTTCTCCGACTCATTTTGCACCACCTTCTGAAAAAAATTAGGGTGTATGATGGTCGCATGATAGCGTGATTAAACGACAATATAAAGTGTCTGTCACTCTCTGATACCACTCGATAAAAAATGACAGATGCTCTTGTCGTTTATCGCGCTATCATGTGACCATCATAAACCCCCTGGTCAACCAGCCCGGCTGTATGTGGTGGCTATAATATGACGTCACGCGAGGTGCACAAATATTGTGACCGGGTAGTACTTGTGTGTTTTATAACTGGCTGGGCTTAGTGCTGAAGGCCAAGTTTATTTTATAAGTTAGTATTTGCTAAAGATTAGAAAAATGCTACATTTTCCTGAATGATATTGATATAAGATTAAACCTGTCTGCAAAATTGTAAATGGTGAGCGTTACGCGAATTCTGAAAGTTTTACTTACTATGTACACTTTTATAGGGTAGGAGGCGTCCATTAATTACGTAAGGCATTTTTTAAATTTTGGCGACAAAAGTCGTAGTTAACAATTGCGATAATTTTTTGCGTATTTTGTCGTGTCTCATTGATTAATTGGAGACTGATGGAGGCAGCTAGGCTGCCATTTAAGAAAGCTGCTTGAGTAAAACCATTTACACTGAAACACGAAGTAGTAAACTCGGTAGATCACCAGTAATTCTCATTACCCCGTGAAAATTGTTGCTTCACTCCACTTCAATAGCTCAACCTAGCTAACTCACCATACAAAATGCAACCATGTATATCAATAACATTAGGTTTCAAATTAGCTGAGCACACGGTAATGAATGTCAATGTTACGACCTTGCACCTAGAATCGTCTCACGGCGAGAGTGACTCATAAAAGGGATTTTGCGAGGTAAATATTAAAAAGAGAAATCTCGAAAAACTTTCATTTAAAATACAACTGTAATATGCTATAAATATGGTTCAAGATAAAAAAAACAGACCTGTATGTTTATGGGTCAATGTCATTTTAATGCGTATTTAATTTAATACACAAATAAATAAATTTACGTGCGCAGGGAAGTGATAAACGTTACTTACATGGATATAAAAGTAATTAAAAGAATATGCGTTTTCTTATAGCATGGTACGGTCGGCCGCACAGGGGTCTTAACAAATTTGTACTTACCTTGTCGTCATGTTAAAAGTTTCATAAATTTCTAACGGATGAAAGCGACAATTTACTATTAAAGTGTGCAGCTACTAATGAGTACGACTGTACAGCCAAGAGCAAAATGTGAGTTAACAATTTTGCACTTTATTCTAATGAGACAAGGTGAAAATCTGTTCACTAATAAAATGTTTGCAATTTGCATATTTATCACGGGGGCGATTGCTCGTCTCGTTATTGAATAAAAAAAATATGTTATTTCACGTAAAATGTCAGTAGGTATTTTTGTATAGGCATATGCATGATATGCATGTAAAAAGAATGGAAGAGTGGAAAGGCCAAGTTGGTGTAAATAAGTGCAAACCTTCCCTTCAAGTACTTAGTAAAATAAAAATGGCTGAATCACTGAATTTCCCTGACACTCATAGCCTTGTCAATAAAAAAAAACAACGGACATGTGCCACTACTTTTATATATGCCAAAATGACGTAACTCAAGAACCTTCTCTTTTGAGATCCGCCATTATTAAGTGTGAAGAATAAATCTTTTACCGCAATGACCTGTATTGTAATTAGTAATCCTATCACGCACTTTGGCACTTTGAACAATCCAACAGCTGTAGGTAATTCAAAGTTTGCAACGCTGCAAGAGCAGACCAGTGTATATTGGACCACCATTTCGAACACTTATAATGAAACTGTGGGTCAATAAATTCCAAGATAAAAAAAATTGAGGTCTATCTGACGCGATATATGTACATGTCGTAAAAATACCTTTGTAGCGATAATATTTATATGGAGAGATACCTATTATATCACCACTTGCCACAATCGGTTAAACTTTGCTCTCGCGCCCCTAGTACTATTTATTCTGTCTGTGACTTAACTTGTCTCTAGTTCTCTAGTGGAAAAGCAGCTAAGCAGAATTTATTCTGTCTTCTACCGAGCCCGCGAATTCGCGGCTACATGTTATTGTTATCTATTGTTATTGTTTATTCTCGGTAGACGTGAGGTTCTGTTACGTCAAAAAACTACTTCTGTTACGTATGTTGCAATGGAATGAGTTTTTCGTACAGACTGTTCGTTTATGAATTATGAACAACTTGGACCAAGGTGCCCCCATGCCCCATCGCGTGGGAACATTTCATTATCTCTATTTAGGAGCCAGAATTAGGCAATTAGGTAGCCTGTGTTCTGACCATGTTTGACACGCTATGCCTATTGCTAAGCTATCAACAATCCACAACTTGTTTCACATTAACTCATTTATTTATTAGAAACAGATAACTGACGCCGAATTTTATATCGCCAACAAACTGTAATACAGTTTGGCGAAGTTATAAAATCGCCTAACCTAAATGTAAACATTTTTGTAATAAAAATAATTAAAAGTATACAGGTTGGATTTTTTTTGGGTCAGTGAGGGCGTCTACCAGGTTATGGGCTGCTACGCGAAAATAGTCTTGGAAATCCGTCCCTCGACTTGGCGTTTACAAATTTTGGAAAAAAACGGCCAAGTGCGTGTCGGGCCACGCGCAAGGAAGGGTTCCGTAGTCGTCCACCCGTTACATTATGTGGACTAAAAGGTTCGCAAACTTATATTTACTATGTTTTTGACAGAATTGACAACACTATCTAAGGTAACAATGGAAATTGTACGAAAGTTTGCTTTTGCAAAGTACATTTCAAAGTTCGACTATTACTCGTTAACTAGTAATGTCTACTTAGCTGTGATAGTTTTCCTTTTAAATTCATCGTATATACTACTACCATGAATTTTTTCACACGCCTAGTAGCCACCGTTTAGCTGGCAGGGGGGGGGGACACTTGACCATAACAAAAATTATCACTTCAAAGCTTAATATCACGCTAACTAATTCTTTAATCAAAAAATGCTTTTAGAAACCTTATAATATCTTTAACAGAGCTATCCAACGATACTCCACACGATGGGGTTTAGCAGAAACAAAAATTGCATCACCACTTTTCATGTAGTAGTGGTAGGCCCAATTTCAAAGAAAAACCGCAAATCGATGTACAGTTTAGCCATTTGGCACACGCATACTAGAGGTCAAAACAAAGTTTTTGACCCGCAGTTCCTAAAAAAAATTCCCTTAGGAGGGAAGTGCCAAGACATTCTATTTTTTATATGGAAAAAAAAATTTTTTTCTTCAGAAACCTATCGTGTGCAATATCATATGAAAGGGCTTTTTGAGGTGATTCTAAAAATATACCACATCATTACATTTCAGCAATTTCTTTTTATATAAATCACAAATAATTTTCGAAACATACCAAGTTTGAGGCCCTCCAAACACGAAATGGCTGATTTTTATTTGATACAGTATATCACAAATGGTACGTGATATCCTCGTATCTAACCTCAAAAAAGTAATTTTGAAAAGATATTCATCAAGTATTTTTTTTTAATTTTTCAATATTACTAAGTGACACGGTTCTACTTCAATACCTATTTTACGTGATTTATGGAACTTTAGTGCAGATACGGTACGTATTAATCATAAAATGATATGTAGTATCCATATATCCAACGGGAATTATATATGAATTATATATGAGGTACAGAATCGGCATTAGGCTGAGTTTCCACGACAGAGATCAATCCAGCTTATTTCTATCATATTTCGAATACTGGGGATCACACGACTCGGTATTTTATTTTAAATGCCAAGAACTAAATTTAATCGTTAGGTACCCGACTATCTATAGATAAATCATATCGACCATCAACAGCACAGCACGTGTCATTGTCATTCGTAGGGTAACGGTACCATCGTCCTAGAATGCCGTGGTAGTGGTACCATTGTCTCCCGTCCCGTGGTACCGTAATCTGTAATAAATAATAAGCGTTGACTAAAATACCTATTCAAAAGATCCGTACTTAAGGATCCTGTGTTTTAACTACTTTCAATGAGAAGTACCGTCATTGCCCGATGACGTCGTGTGACATAGATATGAGATATGAAAATAAGGTTTTTATCGCTATTCTTTTGACATATTCTTACATGACATAATCACCCGATACCGCTATTATAATATTTTAAAAAGGCAACGAGACAATAAGTATTGTAGGTAATTCAATAGATCGCGTGCATGACGTGTACGTATTAACAAATAGGTAACATTAATCCAACTGACACGTTCAACATAGGTAGTTAGGTACTTAAACTTAATCATTTTGCACAGAGTTACGAATCATTGGGGTATTGCCAATATACTGGCAACCACATTGATGACTGGCAGTCATCAAGTAATCGTTTTGCCACATCATAATAATGGAAATCACTTATTGTCTATGTTGTCGAATTACTAAATGAGCGTGAATATCTCGACTTCGCAAGCGTGATATGTTGATCGCTCTTTCGGAAAAATAATAAAGGGTAGCATTTAACGAACCACCAAATTAGTTGCCGAATGATGCTCTAAAAAAATACATTGATTACCAAAAATACTAGATTCGCACCAAATTTTCAATTCCTTTTAAATATAAAGTGCAACTCAAAGAAGTAACATGTCGATAACCTATTAAATTAAATTGTTACCAAATAAATTAGTCACTACCCAAAAATACTTAATGATCACCTAATTTCAAACACCAAATTTCATATAATCTACATCCAAATATTACAGGGCTCGTAATCCTATTAAAATTATTTACACCCAAATAATTCTTTCGATACCCAGAAATACTAGATGATCACCAATTTCACGCGGCAATTGTTTTTTAACGCCCGACTCGCAAAGCAGTTCCAATCTAGTCTAACCTCATTGCTAGCACACTGATGCGGTTTTCCATACGGTCCGTCTCGCTCGCACGTCGCACCGCGTGCGAGCAAGACAGCGCTAAATGATTTTATTTTATAGAAGCTTCAAAATTTCTGTAACTTTAATGAGACACGTACATAACATAATTTAATTTAATATATTTTCAACAGTGCTTTCCTTTATGGTCGCATACAGCTATTTGTTCTCGGATGTTTTGCCTCTACTCTATTCGCTGATAATCGTCAATTTGCCTAGGTAGTAGTATTTTTCTATGACATCTATTTTTATTTCAAACTAGTGGACATTGGCACACTATTGACGGATCTCCGCTGGCGCGGAGCTCCTATTTTGAGCTGTTTTGGCCCTTCGGGCCGATGCAAAACTAACATAACCTAAACCTACCTATACCTATTTCTACCTATTATCTTCCTTTAATTTTTCCATGAAAGTCTATCTAAATTAATAAAGTAAACTCATTTGAGGACCTTTATCCATTTTCACAACAAACTAACAATTTAATAAATCAACAAAACTCATTTTCAAATAAAAGTTTTCAATCAAACGCGCTCACGTCAACGCATTAAAAAATTAATAATAAAACTTCTTGCAGTTTGTAAACCATCAGCAATAGGTAGTTAGAATGAAACAACAATAGGTACCTTTCACTCTAACGACATATCAATAGGTTTTATGCTTCAGGCAATTCTTTGTATTTGATTGAGTGAGATAGCAGTATACGTGTTATTATTTCACACAGCCACATTGCGCGTTGCTTTTTAAATTAATTTAGAATTTTACTTTCTAATTTATAACATTTTGGAAATGACTGTAATATTTATAGTGCTAAAAACAATTAATTTGTAACTGTTTACTAAAATGTAGCATGCGATGTGTATAATATTTGGATGTAATTCTAATGAAAAAAGGTGCATGAGATTAGGTGGTAGTTTAGTGTTTTTGGTGGTACTTGACAATTTTTTTGATGCGATTATAAATTTATAGGAACGCAATAAGTAAAATAGGTGCAAGTGCTGCAAAAATAGGTAGAATTTTTTTGGTGACTCGGAATTGCTGATCGATAAATTTTTTTGAGTGTTCAACCTTATTTTAGGGTTCGAAAATTTGATGATATCAAAAGTTATTTAGGTGGTCATTTTATTTGTTCCCAATAATAAATAACAATAATCTATGTCTGGCATATAACGTCCTCTCAGTTTCTCAAAGGCTAGCGGGAAAATACCGAAAAAAAGTTGTTTTTTCTATAATGTACTTGATTTGTGCAATATAGTGTTTACTTCTACTACTAAACTACATCATGTTATTTTTTTTATTAAATGATCTTGATTAGTTTTAAAACTAAAATAATATTTTTATGCTGTTTTGCACAATTTTCCGCGCGCGAGCATAGCGTAACGAGCATAACACTGGCATAACATTTTAGTGAGCGATTTGACGGATAACCTTCGCATTTATAATTATCAATGCGAAGGAAGAGGGGAAGACAGTCATTAATTCTCATATCATATATGTCCCATAACATAACTTTATCTACTCGTATCGTAAACTCTTCTCGAAGGCTTTATCAACTAGATGTAACATTTAAATTAGGTAGGTACTACCTACGCATCGATGCTTGTGGGTTATCAATGTTTATGTATACAGGTAGGTAACAGGTAGTTAAATTTTCCGTAACAGCCTACCTATATTTACCCGCTTCGATTTTTTTCTGAACTCGCCGGCAATTTCCTGAACAAATCCCGTTACCACCTACTTAACGCCCGTCAACGATGTGTGGTTCGCAGTCTATTATCGCATTTGTCGCGAACGTATCAACTTCTCCTCTCCGAGCATGTTTGAAAAAAATTTTAGATCCAGATATATAGGTACCAAACCAACATAAGTGGCAGTGGACAGGCCACATTGGCAAGAGAACCGATGGCCGATGGGGCCAGTGAGTTATGCCACGTATTACCGGACGATGTAGCGTTGGATGCGCATTGCGCCCTGCGGGATGGGCTGACGACATGTTTAAATTCAGTTATTCGGCTGATGATGGTGATGATTAGATACCAACAATACTATTTTCATAAGGCTATATTATTTCGACCCTGACGTACCACCCTGATGCGTCAACCCTGATGCGTGCCAATAAAATACTTCTACTGCAATCTTCCAATTGCCTCTTGAATCACGTACGTGGGAGTATGCTTACCCAATCTGCGAGATGTGGTACACACATAACGCGGCATTGTAGTCCTAAAGCTACTTGTAATAAGATTTATGATTGTGTTGGCAGGGCGGGAGTTCTAGCGAATTATCTGCCCACAGTTATTACGTTACGTCACATTGGATTGAAATGAATATGATATTTGGACTAGTGTAGGTTGTCGACCCTCCTCTATAAATCGGTCAATCCACAAAGGAATTGTCGTTTTCACCTTGAAAGATGTGTGACAGAGAGAAATGAGCATGAGCCGGCGCACTAGATACTATCGTTTTATTGAGCCATAAAGCCACAGTCAGGTCAAGTTCAAAAAGTATAAAATGAGACACCATACAATCGCATAAGCGCTCCGTGGACCGATTTTGTTATGGGACATTTAAAATCACACTTGATACGTACCTAGGTACAAACAGAACGAAGTAGAATAAAACCGATCTAACACTGAACGCCTCTCCTCTGTGTTTTCTTTCATATTTGACTTAAAGCATATACAGGATGTCCCAGAAGTCGACGTCGTCCCTTCGAAGACTGATAGCTTTATGACTCACCAGAATAACGTAACATGACCTTAGTAAAAAATCTTTAGTTTTCGAGATATATACACCACATTAACCGGGATAATTACTTTAAAAATTGGTCATTTTATGTAGTTTTACTAAGGTCATGTTACGTTATTCTGGTGAGTCATGAGCTGGTCTATCAGCCTTCGAAGGGACGACGTCGACTTCTGGGACAGCCTGTATAGGCGCAATACACAATACAGGCCAAAATACGTCAAGAGTGTTTTTTTAAAACCACGTTGGTGGTAAACAAGCGTACGGCCCTGTTGGTAAAGTTTTAAGCAGACAAAAAAAACAGGATTTTCTTCAATAGGTATTTGTTACAAAACAAGTCCGCTAGTTTTATAAAGTAACATGACATAACGTCATGACAATGTACTAAAAAAAATACAATGGTCAGGCCAAATAAAACCTTATTTCAATTACTATTATTATAGTATAGTTTTATTTTTATTATACCTTTCCTATTATCTCTTTTAGGTTAAGCCGTGCGAATTAACGAAAGTGAACGCAATTATGTCACTTGTGTGTTAATTGACCCTGTTGTGCGCAAAAAACGGTTTTCGGCTCTTTTTGTGGTATTATTCATTCAGTTTAATCTATTTATATGCTAAAGATACAATAAAATACGCAAAAAAACGCTTTACCTGCAATAAGGTACACAGTGAAACAATGTGTAATCAATTTAAATTGGCGGTAAATTCTATGGTGGTATTTATGGCATGTTATTATGTGGTTAGCATTGAGTAGTATTTATGTAACAATACTGTACCCTTACCATCAGTTTGCAATGTTTGCATTGCCGTTTTACTGCGTAAACGATTTGGTATAGCGATTTTTATTTCTATTGCGTAACCGCCAGAGGCGCTGTACTTTTGTCCATATAGTCCATACCGTGTCCATACCAAATCGTTTACCCAGTTGCTAGCGAGTACGGTAATGCAAACATTGCAAACTCATGGCATGGTAAGGGTACTGATACTACTGATCTACTGCAGTCAGTAGCATAGTTTCATCGAAACCGAGCATTTAATAATATTATGGCGGATTCAGAGTTTGGGTTTGATTTCCGAAAATCACGGGATTTTTGAGATTTTACAGACAAGCCGATCCCAGGGCTGCAAGCAAACACTAGGTGCGGTACACAATGTGCAATGGTAGAATACTGTGCACTTGTGCAGTGAAATATTCACGTGTGGGTCGCGCAAGTCGGACAGGCTTACGTTGTCCATCCCTGTGTGCAACGTGAGTCACAAGTGTCACAACGCATCTCAGTAGCTCTAATATAAGTTTTTTTGAAACATTATAACTAATTCGAACACGTTTGCCTCTTGTCGAGGCACAAAATGCGAATAACTGCTTGGTCTCGTGTGACCCATACTACTTTTCTCTTCAACAGTGAAAACCCACCATTTGCCCAGTTTGGCAGTTGCGAGTCAGATTTGCATTAGTTGTGATTGTGACAAACAGACGGGACAGAGTCGTACTATTAAGGGTCCCTTTGTTACCTTATTGACACGGAACCCTTACAAGAACTATTAATCTAAGAATACTGTAATTAGGTACTGTATCAAATAACATACTCGTACGAAAGTATTCGATTAAGTTTCTTAATCGCGCCCGTCATTATAATGATAACAATTTTAATAGCATATGCTATCAACATTTTAGGACATTTTAATTTTCTATTTACCTGTCGGGAGCTTGACATGAATAAATCTCACGTGGCTGAGTTCTGATTCTGACCTAAAAATGCCAGTCGCGTAACTTACCTGGAAAGAAAAAAACCATGAATAAATGTCGAGGAAAAATTACTTATGCAGAATGAATGCAAATGAATATTTGTTGCTATACTATTAGAACGCCTGTGATGCTATTATCGACTTTTAAAGGATGATTCACGCTAGACCGTTCCGTGTACGGGCCGGCCCGTTTTCTAGTACAAGAAATCGACGGCCGTCGCGTGTCCGTCGATTTCTTTTACTACGAAACGTGCTGGCCCGGACACGGAACGGTCTAGCGTGAATCGTCCTTTAGTGGGTCTCATTAGATAGTCCCTTAGTCCAATGTACCTACTCGGGTATGGGTATAAGCCAAAATTAATGTACATCATAAACGAAAAAAAAACTGTCACTAAAGATAAACCAAAAAAAAAGTATTTTGAAATGCATTTTGTTTTTGGTTCGTATAGTACCTAACGGATACACTGTTTATGCGGATTACTAGACTAATTCAAAATTAAGCTTTGTAGCATTTTACTTTTGATATATGTCCACAGGAAAGACGCGACGCGAACCCTGTTTTATTCCCTGTTAAGTGTTAACCCATCTACGGGCGAGCGAATTTAGACATGCGCAAAATGTGTCACTAAAAAGAAAAGAGTGATATACTTCAATCCTTCACTGTGAAGTATATCACTCATTTAGTTCACTAGTTCAGTTTAGTTCACTAGTTCAGTAGCTCAACCGATTCAACTAATCATATTGATCAGTCATTCGTTGCGTCGCGTTTCTCTCGTTCTAAGTAGACGTGTGCGCCGCGCCGGCGCGCCGCCGCCGCCGGCCTTTTTGCCACGCCGCCGCCGCCGACTAAATGATCGGCGTGAAATCGGCGTAACCTTGACTGAATGCCAAAGAGTCTTTTTATTAGATAAAAGAGTATAACTAATAGTAGGTGTGAATCCCCATATAAATGGATCTTGGGAGTTACAAGTCATGATAAAGTTTGGCCTCACGATGGAAACTGTTCCTTAGGCTACTTGTAACTTATACTGAGCGAGGCCAAACTATCCACGCAAAAAATTCAAAATGGCGGCTATTTTAGTTTCCAAATTTTTTTATTTTTTTAAGAACTCAAAATTGCTTCGTGCTACACAAAAATTTTGTATGAGAATTATGTTTTGCATAAATTTATCTATAACTTTGGTTATTATCATTTTCTCGATATATCTAATAGTTCATGAGAAAAATGATGTATAATATTGCGTTTCTTGTTAAAACACTGTTAGTCAAAAGGCTTAGCAAAATCAAACTGCATCGTATGCAGAAATCAATCCATTTTCTCCAGTGATACTAGGAACCAATATAAAGGATTTCATCCGGCGAAATGAAAATTTCATCGACGGGAATTCAAAATGGCGGTCATTTACTAAAGGGGGAGCCGCATTTTTTAAAAAGTGTATAATTTCAAAACGGCATCTGCTATTTAAGTAATATGGGTATCAATCGATTGGTATTGACACCATTAATTAAAATAAGAAAAATACCATGTAAAAAATTAAAGATGGCGGCCACCTATGACAAAATTGTAAATTGTCATTCTTATTTTTTTCGTTATATTAAAAATAACAACTAAATGTCCAATGATATAGTCAATTTATATATTTACATAAATTCTCATAGTATTATCTACGCGACAAAACAAAAATTATGACAATCCGTCGATTAGTTTTTGAAGTATACGAATTACAAACGAGCCTCGGCGACTGTGTCATAGTAGTTATGGAAACAAACTGCACTTTTGTAATGAAAGCAAGTCGCTTTTGCGCAATGGTATTAGTGAAGAGACCAAACTTGATTATTTTTTCGATAATATCTAATTTTCACCCGTCAGTAACCGAGACTACGCCACTTCGAAATTATAAGTCTAAAACGTTCTACTAAGTTAAAAGGTGGCCAGATTTGGACAATAGATGTGGCAATCGATACAGGAAAATGTTGTTCAACATAAAAAATAACGCTGTGATTTTATTTAACATAACTAATATATTTGTTGAACCTTAAAAGAATATTTTTTTCAAAAACAATCACACTACAGAAAGTTTCCCCAATATAAAAAAAAAACTATAAGAGTTATAAGCCATGATAAAGTGTAAGTAATATAATATATTTGTATCACGGGTGGTAAGGGTTTCCGCAACCGACGAGATTGTATGAGGAGATGTATGGATGTGACTGCAGCAAGAGATGTATGTAAGGACCGTAGTACTTGGCGTTCTTTGGTCTCTGCCTACCCCAATGGGATACGGTCGTGAGTATATGATGTGTGTAAGTATGTATGTATGGTAAGGGTTATTACAACTCAAGTCAATAAAAGTAATTCCATTAGACTTTCGTTAGTAATAACCTCCTTACCTCCCTAAATGCACAATGTACTATAGATTAAAATTTAAATGAAAATAAATTAATATAAAATTAGAATAAATTCTTAAACGCAGAAAAAACAAAGTGTAGGATTTTACTGAGTATAAATATAAAAAAAATAAAAATAAAATAAAAAGTTTATTGCTAAACACAGAATTTTTTTTTTTCTTAAGTTTTGTAACAAAAAGCGTAATTTTTTTAAAGTTGAACAACATTTTTCTCTATCGATCGCCACATTTATTGTCCAAATCTGTCTACCTTTTAACTTAGTAGAACGTTTTAGACTTATAATTTCGAAGTGGCGTAGTCTCGGTTACTGACGTTCCGTTCCGTTCCGGTGACTCATCCAGCCAGCAGTTCTGCTGCAAGGACGCGGAGGCGTTGGCCACACCCGGGAGGGAGGGTCGAAGAGGCTTGACGACCTTGCTCAAATGATCGCACTGGCACCGCACAGACAGTCGGCCGGAGATGCATAGGAACTTTAGCAGCCTCTATCCGTAGCTGCAAGTGCTGTGACAGAGCGAGCGTTCGGACCCTTTCGCTAGGTCCTCTACATCTTCTGCCGCCCTGGTGTCTCCAACTGACCCTCCTGTCCGAGACACCGGAGAGCCAATAAGTACAGGAGGGGAGTGTAGGGCTTTTGCAGTCGGGAGGTGGATTGAAGGGATAGATACAACCAGACCGAATACCAGCATCGTGCCCAGTAAAAGGAAGAATAAATAAATACGTGTGTCAATATGTATGAAGGGAGAATGACTGCTGTTACTCAGATTTGTGAGTTGGAGTGTGGCCTTCGTGGCTTTCATCCTGTTGTTGTTCGACCTCGTCTAGTTCAGGTTCAGTGTCCGTTTCAAGTAATATTGGTCGGCCAACCTTCCGCTTGCTCTGTCTGTTTACGATATAGTTAAGACTTTATTGTCACTAGCAGCTGCGACGGCAATCCGCTGCAATGTCGATTGGTATCCGAAGACGATCTTAATATTTACATTATTGTCTTCGGTTGCTTTTGTGTGTTGTTTTCTAAAGCGGCACTGCGGCATTGTTAGATTTGTAGTTACTTGAGTACTCCAGGTTGGGTGAGAGGGTTTTATGACGCCCTGCTCTGCTCTTACGGTTAGCACAAAGCGGATTAATATTTAGTACTTACACTATAATTAGGTACACCTTATTAGCTAGTTACACATAAAAATTAAAAAGTTAAATACACATTTGCCACTCTTAGAAATGCACACAGAATATCAACATATCACCATCATAGATAAGTAACACAGTTTTATCACAAAATTAATGATTTATGTGTTAATTGCGTCATAGTTTCAATGTTGAATCTTCAGAATAGTTTTCGGCAGGGTGATGGGTGAGTTTTAACCAATTCTGGTTAGTGCTTGATTGAGCCCTCACGTGGCCCTCACTAAGTGTTGTCTTCGTGTGTAGAAAGTGAGTGCTTCAATGCTTTACGCTCCATCTTGGAGAATTCGTCTTGTTGAGGTTCTTATTCTTCATAGTTAATTCCTTCCTTCTAATCTGATAGCTGCGTCTTCATAGCTTTGATTTGAGTGTTATGATATATACCTTCGGGTAGCCCTAGTGTTCTTTTTGTTTTTCTTACTAAAAGATTTGAGTTGGTAACTTTCCCGATTTTAATGTTAAGGGATGATATTACATGTAGGTACTCTCACGGACCTTATGGTTGTAAGACATTCCATGTCAGGTAGCATGCCTACGCACTATTCTTTTAGTTCTAAAGTTTTTATTTTCTCCATTAAGTCATTGTTGGCGACTTCTTTCGCTGCAGTTGTGTAGCAGATGTCAGGGACCCGAGTTTCTTTGAAAATATCTCGGGTGCGTTTTTTTTGGCTCGGCATTATGTTCAGTTATTACGCAATGTTTTATGGTAGAATTTTAAAATAATGATTTTATAACCGGTATCGACTATGAATGTGTAGTTATACCTAATGTTTTTGTCATCACGTAACGGTGCCGTTTAATTGAGACAGGAGAGACATTTGATTACCTCTTGTTAGAGCCGAGAGCCCTAGGTACTAAATTTTAGCAATACAGATTAAAAGAAATGACGATAGTTAGTAGACACCCAGGTATTTATTATCTGTTCTGTGTGCATACTTCAACCATTTTTCTTGTGTACAATACATACATACATACAAAAGAAGGTACCGCCGCGTTATTCAGTTGTCAGGCGTTTACTTTTAGTTAATGCTTTTACATATTTATCTTTATGTTATTTCCGGGGTTGTGAGTATCAACTTACTCGCCTAGATTATATAATATTACGATTATGCTTAAGGGACCACTACACGACCGTGGTGCCTGAGTAGACCTGGCTGTTACCTACATTGTGGACCCTATGCGAATGTGTTTCAAACGAATCATTAATTTTAAAAGAAATGTGAAGAGTTTAAACTGGAAAGAGCTCACCAATTCGCAGGGTTTGCATTGAGTATTATCCCAGCTGTCGTGCATGGGACGGACGGGACGAGGTTGTCGCTCACATTAAATACACATACACTCACTATTTATCTAAATACTATATAGGACACTGCACTGCATATTTTGAACCGGCGTCGGCATTTTAAGTATGAGGTAGAGAATCGCGCGAAGTTTGGTTGACTGGTTGGACGAAGAGTACCGCGGCGGTCCTTGCAGAACACGTGTTTCTATTGTTTCGCGAAGGCCTATTGTTAATTGCCGAGTTTTTATGGATGTTTTGGGCTGCGGATGGACGCGTCCGTACCCTATCGTGTCTCAAACAAGTTTCCGTGGCGTAGTCTCGGTTACTGACGGGTGAAAATTAGATATCATCGAAAAAATAATCAAGTTTGGTCTCTTCACTAATTCCATTGTGCAAAAGCGACTTGCTTTCATTACAAAAGTGCAGTTTGTTTCTATAACTACTATGACACAGACGCCGAGGCTCGTTTGTAATTCGTATACTTCAAAAACTAATCGACGGATTGTCATAATTTTTGTTTTGTCGCGTAGATAATACTATGAGAATTTATGTAAATATATAAATTGACAATATCATTGGACATTTAGTTGTTATTTTTAATATAACGAAAAAAATAAGAATGAAAATTTTACAATTTTGTTATAGGTGGCCGCCATCTTTAATTTTTTAAATGGTATTTTTCTTATTTTAATTAATGGTGTCAATACCAATCGATTGATACCCATATTACTTAAATAGCAGATGCCGTTTTGAAATTATACACTTTTTAAAAAATACGGCTCCCCCTTTGGTAAATGACCGCCATTTTGAATTCCCGTCGATGAAATTTTCATTTCGCCGGATGAAATGCTTTATATTGGTTCCTAGTATCACTGGAGAAAATGGATTGATTTTTGCATACGATGCAGTTTGATTTTGCTAAGCCTTTTGACTAACAGTGTTTTAACAAGAAACGCAATATTGAACACCATTTTTCTCATGAACTATTAGATATATTGAGAAAATGATAATAACCAAAGTTATAGATAAATTTATGCAAAACATAATTTTCATACAAAGTTTTTGTGTAGCACGAAGCATTTTTGAGTTCTAAAAAAAATAAAAAAATTTGGAAACTAAAATAGCCGCCATTTTGAATTTTTTGCGTGGATAGTTTGGCCTCGCTCAGTATAAGTTACAAGTAGCCTAAGGAACAGTTTCCATCGTGAGGCCAAACTTTATCACGACTTGTAACTCCCACTTAAGGATTCATACCTACTATAACATTTTTGTTTAACTTTTTTATTGCTTTGTTATTGTTTTAATGCATGTACAGTGGTACACTTCTTATATTAAATTTGTTGTGTGACAATAAATATTTTTCTTAGTTTATGTATACTATATCAGAGCAGTCCGAACTACATTGAGCGCCTGAGTATGGAAATCCGACTGAGAAAATCGTATAAGTAGGCATGTATAGCCAAATAATAATAGCAAAAACAAACTCTTATAGCTTCGTCATATCCGCCTGTCTGTACGTATGTCCTGTGATGTCACAATTCTTTTACTCAGAAACGATTAAGAATTTTTCAAAGACGTTTTTTACTTTGGGAATAATCGATTCATAAATCTAATATAATGTCCCCCTCCCCCTCCTCTAGTAGTTGTCTCATTCGGAAACTGACGCCATATGGCGTGCCTGAAGGAGGCCCGGTAAGCTTGGTGTGTTTCGTGCTGGGACAACAGAACTAGTGGGTATGGCATAAGACGATGGTAACCATCCTGATGGAGTCACGTTGGAGCCGTGGTAACTAGGGAGGGCTCTGGTGTGAAACACCGCATGTGCGCAATCCCACTTCCACGCAACTCGCTCCCAGGCCAGTGCTGGAGCTGACGAAGCTCTCAAGCACCGCAAACACTCGTCTTTATTGTGTAAGTAACTCTGCGAGTTTGCAATGCTTGCAGTGGACTCTGGACCCTGGTCGGCTGACATGAAGACATTCATGAGAGCTTTGTTGTGGCGACTGGTCGGTACCTCGGGGACCTGACACTTTCCTTCCACAGAGAATTTATCTGGCAATGCAGAGGGGTAACACGGCTAGCGTTATGGGGACCATGCCCCAGGCGGAGCTTTTAGACTGGATATTTTTGTTAGCTATATCCGTCTCTCTGGAGTCGGTCCCTCATTCCTGAGGATCGTGATCACTTCTGGATTTCGCCGCCCTGAGGACTTGTCTCCAATGTCTCCATCGGTCTCGATCCAACGTAGCCCTTATCGTTTGGTGAAATTTGCTTGAAGATGTGGCTTCCTTAACCTGATCTGTCCATGTAGTTGATGAGCGTCCCCTAGCCCTCTTGCCTTCCATTCCACCAACCACGACCAGTTTCTCCAGACTATCAGCACCACTGCGCATTACTTGTCCAAAGTATGAAAGCAGCCACTGCCGACAAACAGTGGATAACCGTGTCTTGATACCGAGCTGGGTCATTGGTCCGTTTGGCTGTCCAGGGTATCCTCAGCATTCGCCTCCAGTACCGCATATCGAATTCTTTGTCGCTCCCTAACCAGTATTGTCCATGTTTCTACCGCATTTTTGTTATATAGGGATGTGGTTTATTTGTATGAATACAGATTTATTGCATTGATCTCGATTTTAAAAAAAACGAATTATTTCGCATTTTTATTTACGTGACCTTCACGCCGATTTCACGCCGAAAGTACGCCGCCGCCGCCGATTTTTTGGCAAACGCCGCCGCCGATCATTTTTAAATCGGCGCACACGTCTAGTTCTAAGGCTAATTCGGGGATAATGATATTAAATTTTATATATATTTTGAATAATTTAAGTAAAAATATTTTTTTTTACGAAAAATTCGGTATTATACTTGATTTCGACTAATTCGGGGATAAAGATTTCAAATTTTACATTTATTTTGAATTTAAAAATATATATATATATATTTTGTAAAATCCGTTATGAGATGATTGAAAGGATGACACATGAACTGAAGTACTGAACTAAGTGAACTATTGAAGTATATAGATCCAAACTGAACTAGTGAATGAATAAAGGACACCAAGTGAAGTACTTCAATTGAATCATTCATTCGTGAACTACACATGTCTTACGAGCGATAAAAAACGGTTTCTAAAACTAGCGAGAATGCGACAGTTTTGCCGTGAAAATTCCGGGCTTTGACTATCATCATCATTCATTTCATTAAATTCATCATTCAATTCATTAAGTTTGTCTCAATTGCACATCTTCAAAGGGTCAATTTATGTCTGTCACTTAGCCTCAATGACAGATTGGCCGATACCCTGTCAATCAGCGACTTCCCGTCATCATCATCTGCTATTCCCAACACATAAAGATAACTAGAATCAAGCTAACCAGAAGCCTGACCTCCGATCACGCTTACTTATTATGGCTTCAGAGGTCAAATTACACTAGCAAGTGGTGAGATGAGAAAAGGTTTTGAATTATACTGACATTGACCATTGACAGGGCACAATACAGTAGGATTGGTAGGATAGAACGTTCCATGTGATTGACCTCATCATTTAAATGACTTAAGGTTTCAATCAAATCAAACCATAACACGTTCCCTGTCCGGGTGCCCCCAATGTGGGGTCATGAACCTTTTTTTCAGGAGTCCATGCTTCTACTGTGGGGTCACATCTCCATACTAAATGCATAGTCCAACTGTCCTCAGTTGTCAGTTGCACTTGTGACATGTCGAATCGTTTTGTACGGGGACAGTGAACGTAGGTTTTTCTAGTATGCGTATTGCGTATGAATGTGTATTTATGGGGATACATCGATTCGGTAAACCACGGCCTCCGTGAAAGAGACACGCTTATGTCTTTTGCACACGGCGAAACGGGATCCAACACTCTTCGGGACTGACTTTTTTTAGACAAATTTCGATAAATATCTTACTGTGTGCAATTTTATGAAATTTCCCTGAGTAAACGGAAAATATTTTATTTTTTCTATCGGGAAAATTTAAAGCAATCATTTTTCGGCTATTGTCAGAAACACAATCATATAGTCAAAAATTATATGTGTATATCTGAAAATCAATCTCTATTGTTTCCTCGTCCGGGCAGAACAGCGTTTCAAAGAACGCGATATTACTCGTTCTAGCGCTTTAGAGTATAGGTATTCTACAGCTCAAACAGCTCCTGGCGCTTTTCCGGTTGTACCCTAAGGAGCCCAGGAGCTAAGGGTCCGCTTCGACACCTCATCCCCAGATTTGGCATAGGAACTAGTTTTACAGTGGCTGCCATCTGACCTTCCGACTCAGAGGCCGAACCAGTTTTCATTGACGATCAAATGTCTCTATGGGACCAACTACAATTAAACCACAATAAAGGGCAAAAATTAGGAACAAACCTAGCTCAACGCTGGCGGCCCTCCAAAAGGCTCCTACAAATTGGCACGGGCAAATGACGTCACACGCATAATATCGAACCAACCGTTGTATGAGAAAATAAGTATTTTGCTGTTTTAGTCGTGAAATAAAATAATGCGGTTAAGTTTAAGTAAGTACATAGTTGCCAATAAATTGTACACATAAAATCGCTGTAAGATTATTGCATAAATCATACGAAGATCAAGGGCACGAATTATACAACATAGTAAGAAAAGTAAGTATGACATAAACATTGGTTAAGATTCTGAACCATAGCTAATCGATAACCTTGCCGATACGCCGTCATAGGCAGTGGAAAAAACTTTAAAAGTAGGTTTAAAGTTTAAAGGCTTTGTTCGGTTCATCACTTTCACATCCCAATTGCATTTCAATAAGTCGCGCAGTCGTTCAAAGTGTTCAAACAGGTTGTGAGGGCGCGCGAAACAGATTTAAGAGGATTAAGGTCTGTACTGTGATTATGTAGTAAGTTATTTTTTTTCCATACAAAAACGTCCTTCGGGCGCCAACGTTTTCCACCCCCTAAACCTGAACCGATTTGCGTGATTTTTGGAAATAACATAAGTATCATTAAGAGGCCGTCAAACTTTACGCTTTCATCATTTTCACGAAATATTACTCGATAGATGGCGTTGGCAAGCTATTTACAATAGTCAAGCATCGATCACCTCACTAGTTACCCCTAGTATATCTTGACACTAGGACACGTAATGACTACACGCAATCGGAGGTCTGACGCATTGGTTCTCCAACGGTGAGGTCAAAGCGTTGCAGAATATTACTTAATTACCTAAGTAACCTACTGCCTGGCGTAAGAATCTTGATCGTTTTGTTTAGTACTTAAAAATTAATATTACTTTGTATGAAATAATAGTTGTTGTCAATGTAATTATTAAAGAACATTTCAAAGAAGTTCACATATAATACAAGTAAATAAAATGCCCATTTTGATTCGAAAATATCTATACATATGGTACAATCATATGCCGTACGTTTTAGTAAAAAAAAATGTAGTTTGATTTATTTATATCTGTGATGAATATACAAAAATATTTAAAAAATAATCCCTATAGTTAAGGATGATTCACGCTAGACCGTTCCGTGTCCATAGAAAACGGGCCGGCCCGGACACGGAACGGTCTACTGTGAATCATCCTTTATTCATTTGTGACTCGGCATCACGGCATTCAGCAATGAAGAAAACAATAAGCAATAATTTATTTTTAGTTCGTTAAGAAATTCTGCCACTACGATTATTAAAAAAAATCAAATTCTCAAAAATAAGACGGAACGGAAATGAGACGGATATATAATAAGACGCAATTTGAATTAAGATTTGATAAGTACATAACCAAAAGTATTGAAACGTCAAAAAGTTCATACTTTCCGGCCGTTCATTTTTTTAACAGAATCGCAAGTGTATTTTTCCACCGAAAAACGCAAATTATTTAAGACGCATACAAAAAGTAGCGTTTCCAACAGAAAAATACTAGTTGAATTGGCTGAATACGACCGGGTCTGTACTCTGACTCTTCTCTGGCTCTGACTCTGGCTTCCCTTTCACGCGAGAGTGAAAGGGACGGCATGTGCAAAGTATAGATTTCGGAGTAGACACTCTGTGCCTTCTTTTATACGCCTATCTAGTCGGCCGAGCTTTGCTCGGCGTTTTCCTGGACATGAAACCTAGCTAGATCGATTCCTCGTCCCCGAAAACCCCCACATACCAAATTGCATCAAAATCGTTTGAGCAGTTTCCGAGATCCCCGAAATAAATAAATAAATATACAAGAATTGTTTGTTTAAAGATATAAGATATACCTATGTGTCAGTTTAATTTTTTTCCTAGTTTACTTTCAGTTTCTATAGAAATTAAAGTTTGATTTGTAGGGGCTTTTTTGATTTATTTCATTGCATGTTTGAGAAAAGCACTAGACATACCTCGGTGTGAAAAGGGGTTGCCAGCCTCGTAACTATCCGGCCGGCGACCCCTTACTTCTCGGCCTATGTAGTAATGTACTATTTCTCAAACGTGCAATGAACTATCGTCATTACGTGCGTTTTATAACAGGATTCAAAGTATTACGTTTCAGGCGGAATAACCCGAGAGAACTGTAAAGAAAATTCCTACAAAATTGAAGGCCTAGGCCGGGAAGTATTTTTTTTTTGACCGGGTGAAACGAAGGTCTCTGTTTTAGCTTCCAGATAAATGCTTTCGTATGTCCGGATTTCCGGTTGTCCGCCTCTAGGTACAGGTCGCATTTTTAAACCGATTCTCGTGAAATTTGGTGAACAGGGGACCGATTTTTGAGTGTCGAACGCTCGAATTTTCACTCGAGATCTGTCAAAAAACTATGACGTTTTGACAGATGTCGAGTGAAAAGTCGAGCGTTCGAAACTCAAAAATCGGCTCCCAGGTTCGAAAATAAAAAGAAATTTATTTGTCGAGTCAGTTTTTGTGTTTTTCTACGGCATAATTTTGGTGGATAGAATCGTGCGACTACATTTTGAGCATATCTACGTACTTTATCAGATGCTTATAGTAGCATTCTGAGAGACAATATTTCGCAGATCTACATCTAGGTACATACTTTGACAAATGTCTATAGTTGCTAAATGATTACCTTCGAGTAGCTCTAGTATAAGTTTTTTCGAAACATTAACTAATTCGAACGCGAATGAAAACGCTCTCACCGAGTATGAAATACGCGCGTTCATCGGTTAGCAACAAATGTTATACTCGCTGTTTTAGTTTCCACTAGCGACCACCAGAGGCGCTGTTCACGTTTTCATACCACTTTCATACATTTTGAGACAAAATGTATGAAAGTGTTCGAATTAGTTAATGTTTCGAAAAAACTTATACTAGAGCTACAGGTTAAACCACTAGATGCTGATCGCTGACTTTAATCATAATGAAATGCTCATCAAAATAAAGCATTTTTCTAAATATAAAAAAAGTCACGAGTAGACAAATAAATTAAATCCACCAAGTATCAAGGACAGTACTTGTAAATCAAATGACAACTGCGTTATCAGCTATGTGACTCATAAGTTGTCTCGATTTAGTTCACAATTACGTTCCTAGTATACTTTGACTGCGACTTTCATAGTAAATACACATAATGGGAGGTCACAATTTGTATTGGTTTGTTTGAGGGGGTTGTGGTAAGCTTTGTGAATAGCCACAAAAAAACGGTATATACGTCCTCTTCCGACGGCCGCTCGGCCGGTACTGAGTCACCATGACCGTGTCAATGAAAATGTCGTAAAAAAGGCATGTTGTATATCATTTAGAATTAATATATTTCTATCTAAGTTGTTACTTTTTATTATCTCAAGTCATAAAATAGAAGTTATTTTATCATAGTCATATGCTCAAAAACCTTTTTATTAGCTTTATTATTACTAAAAGATGCAATGAACTTTGAAGTTTTTCAGAAAATCTACCAATTTTAATATTCTTTTTTTATAACATTTTTGTATGAAACTTGTAAAAACCCTTCCACTCATCCCTAAGAAGAGTATCTATTGCACATGTGCATATTTTTTTCAAGCCGGTTTGCAACCAATATATAGCTTAACTAGGTCGTTTTTAAAGCCTCTTCAAGCGCAAATCGAGGAAACAACTGTTAGGTTAAGCAAGATTATTCGAAACTAAAAAAGAAAATTTAAAAAGTAGCACACTTATTCCATTCAGAATGAAAGGATCTTTCATAATCTGTAATAAAATGTATATAAATACTAATAGATTATGAGATACGACCTCATCAATCTTAGCCAAATCGTCAGAATATGTTATACGGAGCCTTAAATACTAGGTTTATACGTTTTGATTTTTTGGAAATATTGCATTACTTAAATTGAAAACATGAACCCTAAAGTTTCTATTTTTTGACACGAAAACTTCGTCCTGCATTTTTGTTATTATTTCATAAACTAGAAAGAATTACGGAAGCAAAACGTATAAACCTTAGTTAAGGATGTGAGGAATCGATTAAGTCCAAAATTGTCTCATTTGATGAAGGTTTAAGGGGTGGAAAACGTGGCGCCCGAAGCACTAATTCTGCTTGAAATTACTACTGTCTAACGCACGCAAGAATATTCCGGAACGCCTGTTTTCGCTCGCACGATAGGTTCACAGTAGTCTTAAAACTCTTAAATGTCATTGGGATCCCTGGCTGTCGAATGTCGAATAAATACACTGATAAATATTTGTGGACAATCTTATACCAAATCAACCTCGTCCCAAACTAAGCATAGCTTGTACTATGGGTAATTAGGGAGGTTCCCCCTGGATTTTCCCCAGGCCACTCTCCAACCAGTGTTGCCAACTTAGCATATTTTCTGCTAAATTTAGCATATTTTCGACTTATTTAGCAGTAAAATTTTACGTTTAGCATTTAGCATATTTTTTAGCACATTTTTCTCAGGTCATGTATCTATGAAAACAGATAGCTAAATTTAAGAGCGTATTCGCTGGAAACGCCCTGTTTCCGCGTTTTACCACGTATTCATAACAGATAATCTCAAAAACGGTATAGTTTTTTGTAACACTGTTTACAGTCCCGTGAAGAACAACTTATGGACTCCGGGAGCTACAGTCAAAACATTTTTTACAAATATTTATTGAAGAAACTCGAGCACTTTTCTCACACTCGATTTCGAAATATTCGAAAACATGTCGTCATTCAAACCTGTTTATTCTGTAACCGATTGAAACTAAAATATGTAATACATACAGTTAGATGCACCGAAAGACGGTCTCTTTCGCCTACTGTCTGAAAATACACAATTTAAAATTTGGTTTAACTAAAAGAGCCACGGAAAACTCCATATTTTTGGCAAACTTCGCTGCATCATATTGTCACTTTAAAGCTAATAAAAAGGTTTTTAACTATGCTATTAGGGTAAAATAACTTCTATTCTACGATATTAAATAATAAAAAGTAACAAATAGGATATAAAAATATTAATTTTAATCGATTTAAAACAGACCTTTTTCTCATAGACTCGCTTGCTGTGACTCAGTACCGGCCCAGCGGCCATCGGAGGAGGACGTATATATCGTTTTTTTGTGGCTCTTCACAAAGCTACCGTAATTACTCTCAGAAAACCAATAAAACATGTGACCTCCGATTAGGCGTATTTATTAAGAACGACACAGTCAGATTATACTGGGGACTAATCGTGATCTAAATTGAGACAAGTTATGAATGGTACGCAACCGTCAATTGATTGTCAACTTACGACTTTGATACTTGGTTGATTTCATATATTTATTATTGTATTTGGACTTGAGTTTTTTGAACTATAATGCTTTATTTTGATAAGCAATTATGTATGAATATAGCCAGCTACCAGAACTAGTGGTACCTACAACCTGGAAAGTTGCAATAGCAACTAGAAATTAATAAAAGTATAATAACTATAATATGTGACTCATGGTAAATACAAATACAAAGTACAAATACAAATGCGTTTAATTTTCATACATATGAAACAATGTTTTTATAAACATGATATATTATTGTGATATAAAAAATGGGATATTTACGATTTATATTTGTTTTTGTGAGTTGCCAGTGAAAAAATTTACCTAATCATATACACGTGGGAGTTATTAGTTATAATGAGTGAGTTATTAGTTATAGTTTCTCATCATTTATTTTTGTCATGGATGTACTGCCATCAATTGGTTTCGCTATATCATTTATAACACGGCTAATGATGAGATGTCACTATCGTGCCAAGGGATATGTCATCTGATCCTTTTCAATTTAGTCAGGTTACTATAATTCCATCTTTTTCGATGATGACGTTTGATCTTAAAACTTCTTCTATGCGATTCTCTTTCTACGAAAAACAAATATTCATGGTAAGACTGCATTTCCACACGCTGTGTGCGGTGTGATAGCTTCCACTTCCACCAGTGCTATGCTATATGAACAAATGTATATAATTGATAGCTATCAAATATGTATAGTAACGTAGCATAAACATCTCTAGTGAAAAAGCAGCCTAAATATCCCTTTTAATACATGGTATTAATAGCAAATCTGGCGCAAATGAACAATGCTAGCTTGAAATTGAAATATGTGCTTGGAAATTCTTTTTTAACCTGGCTGTGCCCATTAAAGCGATAGGAGTGCGCTGTTTGAGGGTATCCTGGGAAAAGAGCAGAGGAAATACTACTCCGATACTACCACGCGGACGGCTTAAACATAGAAATACTCTGAGAGTTTGCGCTCCAGTGAGCTTGGTTGAGCGGTTTCAACCGAATCTGAAGTGTGGCTTGGAGAAACATAGTGTAGACCGGGAATGAGTTACCATTACAAATACAGATAGTTAAAGAACCGGCCAAGTCATTGTCGGAATACGCACATTTAGGACCACGCAATCACGAATTAGAAAATTCAGATAAAATATGTCGACGAGTATCCGTACTTGGGCCAATAAGCTTCTTTCAGCCAAAGACAGGACAAGGAAGTTGAAAGACGGATCCAAAATGCTTGGAAGAGCTATTGGGCTTTGAAAGATTTACTGAAGGGAGGCCTTCCGGTAGCTCTGAAGCGGAGGCTCGTCGACATGTGCATTCTGCCTGTTCTAACCTACGGTGCACAAACATGGTCACTCACCGAGACCAAATTGAAGGTTTACCAACGGGCAATAGAGCGCAGCATGCTGGAAGTCAAACTGATCGACCGTGTTCGGAACTCTGTGCTGCGCTTCAAAACTGGTATTGCAGATGTTAGAGCTGGAGGATGTTGGAGCAAGACTGCCAGGCTGCAATGGAACTGGGCCGGCCACGTCTGCCGTATGCATCCACGGAGGTGGGCAAAATTAGCAACAGAGTGGGTTTCGCAATATGCTCGGAGACGACGTGGCAAGCCGAGGCGGAGGTGGCGGGATAACCTAGACACATTTCTAAACGACTGGCCCGAAACAGCTCAAAGCCGGAACGAGTGGAAGTCGAGGGGGGAGGCCTTTGCCCAGTAGTAGGACACCTTTATAGGCTTAGGAAAAAAAAGTAAACATTTCATCGCCAAATTTCAGGTTCATATATGTGATTTATGTCCACAAAAATCACCTTTTTTCCTTTGATGTAATTTTTAACTTCCTATTCTTCCTATACTTATTTTATTTTAATATACGATGTTTATCTACACATTAACGGTAGTTTTATCCTTTACCGTGGACTTTCACGGCACTTTAGTCGAGGGTCTTATGTTAAGATTAAAGTTTCTCCGAATTGAAATCATCATCATCATCAGCCTATCTACGTCTCACAGCTGGGCACTGGCCACCTTTCATAGATGAGAGGGATTGGGCAGTAGTCCCCACGCTGGCCCAGAGCGGGTTGGGGACTTCAAATACAACTTTGAATTTCTTCGCGGATGTATGCAGGTTTCCTCACGATGTTTTCCTTCACCGAAAAGCTAACGGTAAATATCAAATGATATTCCGTGCATAAGTTCCGAAAATCTCATTGGTACGAGCTGGGATTCGAACCCATGACCGCCGCTTGACAGCCGCATGCTTGAACCACTGGGCTACCGTAACTTGAACTAATAAATTGCTTGAAATTATAAAGCCGAATTGAAATACACACACAAGGGGCTCCTGCGGATGCTCTAAGGAAGCGTCCTTTTATATATTTGCTCCTGTTACTGGCTACACCTTGAATATCATTTCCGATTGCAGTTCTCTTGCTAACGGCAAGCATGCACTCGCGTAGGCATAACTTGGTAGCCAGGGTTACACACCTACCACTACAGACAGATCGATCAAAACGCTCGATGACATCATTATCCCCAATGGCGAGAACCTTGTAAAAGGCCGAGAAGGACATAGTTAGCAAGACTAAGATAGCCTTTCCACCAGAGCTATGCTATGCAGCTATGCTGCGAGGATGTTATAGTTTTCCGTTTAAACCAATGCTATGTTATGTGAACATATGATTGGTGGATATCAACGCATTCATAGCAATGACACAACTTTGATGGAAAGGCACCCTAAAACTTGAAAGCCGCCGCCATGTTCTTCACGTTGTCTCTTGAAAAGATTCGATCAAGACGCCTCAAGACACTCTCGTTAGATAGCTGGTCAAATACGAAGTATTGATGAATCATAGGTATAAGTAGGTAGGTACGAGTATATACTTATTATTTCATTGACTTGTATTTTCCTTCAATTTTACAAAACGCATGTGGATGATTTTCCCACTAATTTATCTTCAACTGATTATATTTTCACATTCAATAGTAAGTCTAATACAAAAAAGATAATAATATGAATGTAGTTGTATATCCCTAAACACAATATTTTCGCTGCAAAAGTATCAAGGCTCATACACACACTATACGGCAACTTGTTACAGCATACGAAGATACATGACAGATATCATTGTATACCTTATTGCACTATATCAGGGTTTAAATTTAAATGAAAAGTTATGTGCGTTAGTGTTGTTACGAACACATGCGAACGCACCGTGTACAGTGCTCGTTTGTGTGCAGCGGAAAACGTCAAAAAATACCTAGATTTGACTTGTGCCCGGCAACGAAAGCACTCTTAACAATCTAATCAAAATTCGATTTTTAGTGTGCATTAAAAAATGGAAATTGAAATTTAACAACAGATTATAGATAAATCGGATGAAGAGATTGATTTAAAAAACATAGGCAAAATATGTTTCTATAAAACATAAATGATTAAACCTTTTATTACCTTTTTGTGGTGCACAATAAAGTATATATTATTATTATTATTTGTATGTCTTTCCCGTTCACGGGGCAATGGTGTCCCGGACCTTTGGGAGGCGTGCGCGGAGCCGAAGTACCGAGGCACCGAAATGCCAACGAGTACCACATAGCCAACACGTAGAGGCCCTTTTGACAATTTAATGAAATGCAAGGGATACACCGAGCGGATGCTGTCCCTGCCCGTGTCATGGGACGCACACAGAGACAGCACCCGCCAGGGTGTATAGGAACTAATGCTGATTGATGGAGTCAAAATGAACTGGGCTATTGGGTGAATCTGATGGACTAATGGCTGGGCTATTGGGTGAGACAACGGACGCCTGCCTAATAAAACTGTCTCAGATTTTTATTTCCGGCAGACGGTGACTCGCTCTCTGCTAGATGGGCCCCCATAAAATAGCGACATTATTATTATTATTACCAACTGTAATTATTTGTACATGTAATAAAACAATTCTAAAGAGCCCAATCCCAAACTATTTGTTTAGGTTCAGATTTATAACCAGAGTTACCATTATCAGAGTAGACAGCTATTTTTTAATTAATTTAGCTAATTTTAATGATATTCTAAGACGCAATATTGATGAGTAGTATGATTTTTATTTGGCATATATTTTTAGCACATTTTCAGAAATTTTAGCATATTTTAGCAGAATTTCGAATATAGTTTTAGCGCTAAACGAAATTTCGAGTTGGCAACACTGCCAACCACGCACTCCTATCGCTTTATTTGGCTCGCCCTATAAAGCCACAGTCAGGTTATAAAAAAAAGGGCTACCATATATGTAGATACGTACTTATATGGATAATTAAATAGATAGAAATCATCCAAGGCTCAGGAACAAATATTCGTGTTCATCACACAAATAAAGCCCTGTAGCTCTAGTATAAGTTTTTTCGAAACATTAACTAATTCGAACGCGTTTGCGTTTTGTCTCCAAATGTATGAAAACACTCTCACCGAGTTTCAAATACGCGCGTTCATCGGTTAGCAACAAATGTTATACTCGCTGATTTAGTTTCCACTAGTGACCACCAGAGGCGCTGTTCACGTTTTCATACCACTTTCATACATTTTGAGACAAAACGCAAACGCGTTCGAATTAGTTAATGTTTCGAAAAAACTTATACTAGAGCTACTGACCGCGATTCGAAATTCGAACCCTACTCGTATACAGCTTCGTAGGCAGGGTCACTATAGGATAAAGCGTTCGTCAAAAGCAAAGAGCAGTAGTGCCTGGTAGAAGGTGATAGAAGGCGTCTATATAAGTGGTCTAAGGTAGTCATGACTCTCAGCTCAGACTACCAAGCGAAATAGTCGTACACAACTTTGTATAAGACCGCCAGAGAGAGAGATATCACTTAAGTATTGTCCTTGAAATAGCTTTAATTTTTATCTGCCACAAACTATTTGATATGACTTTGTGGCAGACAAATGATTATATTGCCCAAGTTAAGGAGGTTATTTAAAGTAAGCTGTCAGCTATTCTAAACAAGTTCTCAATTTATCTACATAAGCGCTTTTCCGTCCCTCTTGGTGACACCCGTGTATTTACCTCTATAGCTTTACTCTGTGACCCTCAGTAATGAGGATACGACTAAGAACAAGAAGAAATAAGTAATGAAAGAAACGATATAAATCTCACAGCCAAGACAAAATCGCACGGTTTACTTCCATGGTCGACTAATTTATTGTAAGCATTGACGAATGTTTAAAATAAACATAGGTAAGGCTAGGCGTGGAAGAGATGTAGGTAGAGATTAGAAGTTTCTAAGGCGCGCTTGAAATTGGAATCAATAGTCAGACAATTTAAAAACAACCTGGCCTATTTTCACCAACTTGACAACAATTCAACATACATTACTGGCTCAATGAGTTATGACTATAACGATGCTGTTAATTTACTTGTCGATTCATCAACGCATATCGAATGGAATTGTCACTCAGTGGCGGCGTGTCAAAAATATTTTTAGGGAAGCCGGAAATAATTTGCCTTTCTTATTCTTCATGAGCCGTAGTAAAAGAACTGGACTGGCTGAAAATTAGGCAAGCCGGTGGGAATAGAGTTGTATGGACGCTCCGCCACTGTTGTCACTGGCAGTGGACAATGTCAAGTTGGTGAAATAGGGCCTGTGCCTGTATTTCATCATTGTAAGTTGTTGTAAGCGAACACCGTAGCCCGTGAACAACTCCGGACGAATTACAAGCGCATTGCTGATTCTTTAATAAGTTGAGGATTCGTTGTGAACGCCAGTGAAAATACTGAAAATGCACGATTGCACGTGCTTCACTTTGAACACAGCGTATCGTCGGCGAGCCCTGGCAAACTTTTATTTCCAAACATCTTAGCATTCCTCCTCTCGCACTTACATATTTATAGACTAGTAAGGGACAAATGATATACGTCATAAACGCGATCAGCATGATAGCATCTAAAAACCACAATGTATATAAACTCAAGGATTATAAAGGTTCAATTTTCGACTTTATTTTAACGATATTAATGGTCAAAAAATTACGAACATTCCATTCCGCGGCTGTGCCAACTGAATTAGATGACCTTAGATTGGCTTGGCTTAGATAAGTCTAGGATATAAATATGTATACATTTTTGGACTTTAAGCTTTAAGACGATGGAATAATGTATACATATGGTGTCCTTGACTGTTCTCGTATAGATGACTTGACAGAGCTAATCTAGATCGCATTAGAAGTGCGCCATCTCAAGTGGTATTCAACTACGGCACGAAAGAAAAGATAACCCAGTTGAGATAAGATCTGTAAAATAAATTGGCAGATCCAATCAATCATATTTATCGACAGCTGTAGGGGTGACCAAAGGCCTCTCGTCATAAATGCCATATCCTGTACTATACAATATTATAACCCAGCTTCTGCCCGCGACTTCGTTTTAAAAACGGCCATTCTTAGAGACCTTAGGCCGGTCTCATATATTGGACACGTTTTCGTACGAAATTACTCGTCCGAACACGCACGAAGCCGGCGAATTGAAAGTACTATGGGAGCGCGCTCACTGGATACGAATTGGTCGTATGTCGTATTCGCATCCAGTGAGCGCGCTCACAAGTACTTTCAAGGTCGAGATCGTGCGCGCGGCTTCGTGCGTGTTCGGACGAGTAATTTCGTACGAAAACGTGTCCAATGTGCGACCGGCCTAAATTTTGCGTGACCGGGCCGTTATTAGAGAACGTAAATGAAATAACAATAAGTCCTTGTTTGTGAAATAATTTACGTCAATTTCTATATGTTACTCTTTAAAAAAGAGCCCGCGTAGTCGTGTCGACGGTTTATATGGTCACCTGGATTTTACTCAGACTAAATCAAATAGGTATGATGTTTGGCTTATTGTACGTATCGACTGTCTTCTATATAAAATAAATAAGTAAATAAATAATTTGTGGACAATCTTACACAAATCAACCTAGTCCCAAAAACTAAGCAAAGCTTGTACTATGATATGTAGGTATGATAAATAGATACTTAAATACATAGAAAACATCCAAGACCCGGAAAGGAACAAAATGTGCTCATTACACAAATAAATGCCCTGACCAGGATTCGAACCCGGGACCTCTAGCTTCGTAGGCAGGGCCACTAGCAACTAAGATAAAGTGGTCGACAAATATATAAATCGGTCAATTCACGAAGAAATTTTAGGCAGACACAAGACCCCGCACTCCTGTCGTTTTAGAGGAGCCCGGCCGGCCTATAAGAAATAAGAAAGAAATAAGAAATTCTTTATTTGCCATTAGCCATTACACAACATAAAAAATAAGTAAACAGAACAGATAATAAACATCAATTACCTACAGGAGAAAAAACAATAATAAGGCCATAGTCAGGTTAAAAAAAAGAGATAGGTATTCCTATCAAATCAATCGCATATTCACTTTTTTACACTATACATGTATCAGTAATTGTCATCAGCTGTAAGACAAGTAGCTACATGAGTAATGATAACTTAGCACTTTAGGAAATTATCGCTGATGGCTATCGCTAACCACTCTGTGCTAGGTTTTATTCATAACACGCCTGTCACGACTCATTTTAGTGCTTAAACGCTGTAGGTATTCAGTATAAGTTATGAGAAATCCTATGAAATATACGCAAGAACAAGAAAGCTCATGAACTAAACGTGACGTGACTAAACGCAATCAATAACAATTTCCTAAAACATTCGTTGTTAATTTCCATGAACACGAGTATAATTAATATTTAGCATTATTAGCTTTTTAACTTAGGTACGAAAACTAAGGTTACGTGTATTTTGTGACACTGATAAGAAGTAAATGTAACTCTCGCGCTTTGTAGATACTTAAAAGGTTTGATTTAACGGGTCTTACCATCGTGTTAGACTTAGACCCGTTAACAACAAACTTTATCTACACACATATCATAAATCCTCTAATATGCGTTCGGAAACCGTAGAAAATGACTCTCATTTCAACATTCAATGAATTTATGGCAATTTTCTTATCTGTGGCTAAGGCTACAGCAGTAATAAAATATTTCATTTTAATCTCATATATGATGTTAAAATATTACGTCAAACAAAACTGTCAAAATTTAAATGTCAAAGTTGACATGTCCCTATTCTAGTATCACTGAAAATTCAAATTCAGTCGATGCGAAATGTCAGCTCGATGTTTTTTTAGTATATATCGCACGAAATTTGAGCTAGAACGACATGATCACATCAGAATAAGGACTCTTTACTTTTTTAAATAACATTCAGGTATCTGTTGCCAGTTCTGATTTCGATATTTCCGCAACCGTGCAAAAAAGGTTGTATTAACACAATTATTGTATTTATTTACTACGGTTTCTGAACCCATCTTAGAGTAATTATAATATGTGTGTAGATAAAGTAATGTATGCAACTGTACATAATTAGGCATTAAAACACGAGTGTGTTTTATGAAACGAGCCGAAGGCGAGACTCTGTGACAGCGCACCGCAGTCACAATCACAGTTAGTAACAGCGGTCACGAGGCACGACGCGACGCGTCGCTTACACGCTGTTCCAGTGATATCGTCGCTAAGTAACAACGTTATTTTGTAACGTTGTTACTTCGTGACAAGTCACAGTGTTAGTTTTTAACGGCGGATCACCGTGATTTTTTCATCGTGAAGTTATTTATCACCCACCTCTAATAGGATACTTTTTATTCGAAGTCGCTGGCTCAACACACAACCATGGCTCACCCGCACTCGTGAGATAAAATTATGATAGATGAGTTTCTGTTACAAAAATATGATTTTTAGACAGTAGGTCCCTATGTATGCATGCAATAGGAACTCTATTACAGTGTTAAAGCAGAATATCCCGTGGAATAAGAGCATGTGTCACACTGTTATACTTGAAGTAATTTACCATTTACCTGTAGCTCTAGTATAAGTTTTTTCGAAACATTAACAAATTCGATTTCGAACGCGTTTGCGTTTTGTCTCAAAATGTATGAAAACGCTCTCACCGAGTTTGAAACACGCGCGTTCATCGGTTAGCAACAAATGTTATAGGTACTCGCTGTTTTTTTTTCCACTAGTGACCACCAGAGGCGCTGTTCACGTTTTCATACCACTTTCATACATTTTGAGACAAAACGTGTTTCGAAAAAACTCATACTACAGCTACTGTACGTGACACTGACAAGAGTGACAAGTGAAACTGACGACATGTATCTTTCATAGACCATTGACTGCTATGCTATGTCTCTACATGATGGACCACTGATTGGTCGCTTTTATATTTTACCGTGGTCGTGCACGTCCACGATATTCTCTATGGTTTCATTCATAATAGACCATGAACTAGACTTTAGACTAATTATGAATGAAACCATAGAGAATATATCGTGGACATGCACGTCAACGGTAAAGTATAACAGCGACCATTGTTTATATCTCTGCTGGATGCTCAGTACGGCATCTTACATACTTAGTGCCAGTTGTACCAACGTACGAACACAGACCGGTCATCATCAAATATGGCGCCGGCAGCTGTCATCCCATAGAAACTTGTCAAACTTTCCATACAATCAGATTTGACGAACACCGCTTACGATTACAGACGGTTTGGTGCAACCCAGATCAGCAACTTTGTCAAATATTGCTCAGCTGATATGAAGTTTGTGCGAAAATACATCGCAATTTTCTATAATGGTAGTATTCCGACGGTTTTTTGTAAACGGGCCAGGCTTCCTCTATCATTTGTACACAACCTAAATTTAAGTTTGATATATTTTTGCCATAGTTTACATTATATTCATAAAAATTTAAATACCTACTAAGTATCAAGTCAAATCGGAAATTTCATAACAACATTCCTCGATATTGACACAGTTGTAAACAAAAAAATAACAACACATTGGTAAAATTCCGCGGCCAACATCCTTACAATAATTGTTATAAAACATAAACAGGCCATAAATGATAAGACTAGCCCAACTGTTAAAATAACAGTATAATATTATTTACATATTTATGATTTTATGACGCGCGACGTTTTAAGTACATAAATATATAATGATGTTATTCGCAACTTCCGGGTCTACTAACCTAGCCTAACCAAGTTTGTTTTCTCAACGTAAGGCAGTTTTGCTAAAATTACGTCGTTTCGTTTATAATAACATATAAAATAAAACAACGCAACGTATTAAGGCGCTACACTGAGAAATTTAGAAACTTTGAAACGCTATTCTGCCCGGACGAGGAAACAATTAGGGACCGATTTGATTGTGGTAACTACTGACAATAGCCGAAAGATAATTGCTTAAAATTTTCTCGATAGAAAAGAAATCCAGACTTGATTCTAGGTAGATATTTTCCTTTTTTTACTCAGCCTACTAAAACAACGCATTATTAAAAGACACGATTAAGTTGATATGATGGTAATTTACCTCATCTAGGTACTGACAAGAGGAAATTTAATAAATCTGCACACAGTCAGATATTTATCGAGATTTGTCTAAAAAAGACATTCCCGGAGGGATCGTCCTAATACAACGCGATGTCGCGCGATCGCGCGATCGCGTGAGTGAAATTGGCGAATAGGTGTCCTAAAGGGATCGTCCTAAAACAAACGCGACTACGCGATTATCGCGCGAATTCGCGACTTTTACTAGTTTAGCGCCAATTAGGACGATCCCGGAGAGTGTTGCATCCCGTTTTGAAAAAAAAAAGAAAAAAAAACATACACGCGTCTCTTTCAATCAATACCTATATAACGTAAACAACCTATTTTTAGCAAAGCCGAGCTCAATTATTTATTTGTAAATTATATATGTAGATTATTCAATACGCAGTTAAGTTTATTTTTGTTTTTATATTGTTTTTTGTTCTATACTTGATTTTATTTTTATTGAGGTGTGCAACAAAGAAGGGTTGAAAGCCACCCATATTAGACGAGATATTTTGGCGCTCGAACGAGGGAGAATAGTTCGCGCTGTAAATGGGTGGTTTCTGGTTTAATTTCCAATATGAGGAATCGAGGAAATTCAGAAAATGCCAAATACGCAAAAACATTTTGGATTCAGTCATACTCGTATCCATTGTAAAATCGTAAATGTACCTACGATTTTGGGGGGGAACTGTTGACTGACATTAATAGTTTGTGTGTGGAACATTTTCTGGATGGGGTTCTGAATTCTGAAGGATATTGAACAATAAAAGGCTTATCGAGCGCGCAAACACATTGGAATTGGAAATAAGTTCTAATTAGAATTTTATCTTTCAGACATGTTCAGAATGCCCTGGTGGTGTTGGTAACATAGAAATGAGGGCTACCGTTTTTGTGCTCACCAGTTGGCGCCACCGTGCTGTCATTCCAGCTGTCAAAGTTTGTTATTGGTTATTATGGGCGTAAAAAATAAATTCACATTTAAATCTTATTTTATACAATAAAACTGCACCGTAAATATTTTTATTGAACATTCCGTATTGTAGCTCACTCCCGTTTTGTACGGAAAAAAGTATAACATAAGTTTACTGACGATAAAATTGTCGCAAAGCACTGAAATTCGTTGACCAGTAACTCGTATTCGCTATTACAAATCTCAGATATTGCAAAATAGTCACCATATTAATCTAATTAGAAATAAAACCGCGTAACCCACCCACAAAGTATGACATTTGGCATTTCGGAGGACTGACGTCACACTAGCGCCTCTAGCGGTGAATCCATACGCGGTAGCCCTCATTGAGATAACACGACCAGAATCACGATGAATGACGCTAAGACCTAGGCTAGGTGAACTATTTCCAAGTTAACACAATCTATAACCATTAACATTAGGTACAGTACAGTACAAATAAGGATTAGAGTTCCGCATATAGGCACGTTACTAAAGGATTTAACATCAATTAAAACCAGAGACATGGCAATAAATAATCCCTATCTGATCAACGTGCGAACGCTCACGTTGGAGACAATACTCTATTACAATGTATAATGTACAATCAGGAGGGGCTTACTACCGTGACGTCATCGCGCCGCGCAAAGTACATGCGGCCGCCGGCTCACACATTGTGTGACTATTCCAGCGTTGCCAGATGGGTACGCAATAGTACGCATTGCGTACTATTTAATGGTCTTGCGTACTCGCGTACTCATCCTACGATTTGCGTACTATTTTTATATTTTAGCACTTGACAGCCTAGCTGTTACTCCACTTAACAGAAAAAATATTTTTTAGGTTTTCCGATTAATATTATTTAGGAACGCACCCAAAAAATTAACTACATACTTCTATAGATTATCTGTGGCTGTCGCACTGACAAGCAAGTGACACTGACAATGGCCAAACAAATTCAAATTACATTAAGACGCCATAATAGTCAAGGCAAAATCGAACATATTATTGACACATTACGGTTTGATTTAGTTTGACTGTACTGTATGATTATAACTTTTATGAGTTCATAAGTCAGCGCCGCAGTTTTGATTTGGTTTGCGCTGTGCTGTTGGCATCTTGGCTCCCGGTAAAATTAAATAAAGCGGTTTTTTCATGTCATTTCACGTCGTCATCGTCAAGTACAAGTTAAGTTTGTAGTGCAATTTGTTGCGGCTTGTTATTGTTTTATCGATCGTATTGATCAAAAAAGGACAGGAATTGACAAGTTTCTTGACATTTTATCAATGTTCCTATCTAGAACAGAACTATTGCGACCTAATGACACTTTAATGACATAATAAAAAAAAAGGGCAATGGTACTATCAAAAACTTTAATAAAATCAATACTATTGTCAAAATTTGAAATCAAAAAATAGTTAAAACATGTAAGGCCTCTTATGATTTAAAAATGTGAAATGTATGTAGGTCTATACACAGTCTCTAACTGTCATAATAAATAATCCGATATTATCATGGTGTATAATTTCTTCAGCTGACAACCAAAACAAAATCCAAAATCCGTGAAACGGTGAAATGTGTTATTTTAAGGCCTTTGTTTATGCACCAGCTGCATAAAGCACAGTTTGTCGATAAATGTTGTTCGGCGTACTCAAACTTGAATTTGCGTACTATTTTTAAGAGCTGCGCGTAACGAAACGTAAAACCCATCTGGCAACACTGGACTATTCAATGGCTGCGGAGCAGCGTTACGGATCGCACGCGCACGCGCTTGTACGATCATAAAAAATGATTATTTTCGTGTAGTTTCGTGTTAAATAATAATGTCAAAACCACAGCATTATTGTATTGCAGCAGGTTGCACCAATAATAATAAGAACGTAGACGTAAGAACGGTCATTGAGTTTGGTATTCACCAACGGTTGACATAAAAGAAAACGAAAATGAAAACGTTGGTTCTAAGAAACCTCTTTTATTTTTTAAAGTGATGCCTTTAAAAATTATATAAAACTTTGTATCCCCTGGTTACATGTATGGAGTGCCCCCTCCCCCTACTTTAATATGTCCGCACTACTAATATTTAAGAACATCTTGTAAAAACACCATGGATGCAATAAATATATGAAATATGAAATATGAAAAATATGAAATATTTTTTCGTCATTTCACATGACTTTTACGTAGCGGTTCATACGAGTAGAACACACCTTCATGCTAAATGTTTTAATTGTATTTGTAGTGCTTATGAGGGCGCCGAGCATATTTAGCAAAAACAGCCTTCACCTCTCAATCTGTGGAGGTCACGATTCTCTACAAAAATATATAAAATATATGTAATTATTATCACAAAGAGTGTGTTTACAAGTTATCACTATTAGTAATCTATAATAAATTACACTTTAATGAATACAATACCGTAAAGTTGCACTAAAAATGAGAAGAACGCGTGTCGGCGTTTAGGCAAAATTGAATTGAAAAATCTATTATTTCGTTTCAAAATCACACTCAAACAAATCTCAAAAGTATTCACTATAAGTTATCACACTGTTCACATTTTTCCTCGCAAAGACCAATGAGAATTTCAAACGTAAATCTAAACTTTAGTGACTTTTCCATACATTTTCCCTGCCACCATACTTTGGAAAAATCGACAGATGGGCATTGGCCCTCGGTGAGAGCAGACGCATGCTCCTTTTTTCGCTTTGACAGCTCTGTTTTTGACATTTTGCCCGTATACGAATACAATATGTATACCACACACAAAGATTGTATTAATTGAAGTAGGGTAAATAAATATTGACGTGTGGCGTTTTAAGAACCTTTTAACATGGAATTTTTGGTATTAGCCTTTTATTTTTTAGAGAACATACAGTGTTTGGTCCCGAAAGTTTACTTATGCGTTCAAATTATAATGTTTTCCTTCCCGAAAACGCATTCTAGACGCAAAAAGTTTGCCGATGCGTTTCATTACAATGGAAATTAATTTCAATGAATGGTCACCCTGACGGAACATCTTTATAACGTAATGACATTTGTCACTTACTTCAAATGAAAATTTGTGTACATTTTTCTTTCTTTATATTTCAATAATTTTACGTATCTAATGTTGATATCGAACACCAAATACGCATACACACACGCCTCTCGACAGTTTGCCAACAACGCATACTTATCTACTGGCATTTTTTGGACATATCGCGCGTCGTCCCTATTATCCTCGAGTACATTACATCATGATGACGGGAAAGGTGGAGGATAGACGAGCTCGGGCCAGCCAGGTGGATTGAAAAAATCTCCAAATTCGCCGGACTCCGAGAACACCAGGCGCTGCATGCAGCGCATCATCGGAACCACTGGCGAGCCATCTGCACTCCCCGCCAGAGACATAGCGGTCACGATCCTCAGCATTGAAGAACCCACTGATTGGATTGATTGGATTGGAATACTTATTGAAATTTGTGTGGATATTCACGCTTTCTCGTCAAATAGGAATACATTTAATGGCTAAATATATCTCAGATGTCGTGATATAACTTCAGGAATCGTGGATTATCAATCTGCAGTGTCACACAACAAAGAAAGTAATAAGCAGCAGAAGATTGTACTGTCGAAGCCGCTTGGTCATACTAATTACAGAATGAAAATATAAATGTGTTTTTTTTATCTTAGTTATATCTCTAACGACGACGTATAATCTGAGTCTTATACAAAATATATGTATGTAGTCCTACTTATTTCTGCAGGTCTGTAAGTACGGTTTCTAATTTCTATTTGATTATTTTTTATGGTTTGAAATTATTTGGTTCACTGCTTTGATTTTGGATATACGGATATACGTACTTTAGTATATACATTGTAGTCTTTGGATATACGTAAGTACGTCACACCGGGTAGAGTCAGTCCGACCCAGGTCGGGCCTAGTAGAGTTTAGTTTAGTGAACCAGCGACAAGTAGCTCGATTCCACTCACAACTCAGATTCGGTAGAAGCCGCGTAACCAATCTCACTGGAGCGCAAACTCTTAGAGTATCCCAGTGTTTAAACCTCCCGCGTGGTCATGTCGGAGGTTTCCCCTCGATTTTCCCCAGGCCACTTTCCAACCGCGCACTCCTATCGATTTATTTGGCCCGACCTATAAGGCCACAATCAGGTTGAAAAAACAAAAAAAGTACGTCGCAATAATTGTTTGGACGTTACGTAAACGTAGTAAATAATAGTAAGATTGCAATTTCAATTGCGTATATTATAAGTATTATAACTGTTACATTACAGCATGTATGCAGCATGTACATGGATTTAGCTATACGCAACCATTGTCCAAGTAGTGTTAAAAGTTCAGTAAATTTTACTCCACTAATTATTCTATTCAATTATCGTTCTTATAAGAAGGAACATGAGAGCTAATTTGTCATAACATAACTATGGATTCGTACATTCAACCATGCACACGATAGCGCGTCCGGCCGGCCAAGTTCCTATTACAGATAGTGACAATGATTTACTAAATCCTACTTGATCATATTTGTCCTACTTATTTCATTATCATTAGGTTTTAAGAATACTTAACAAACTTATTTCAAAATACTGCCATTAATTTTCATTAAGTTTCATTACATAATATATATCGAAATAAAACAACCGCATCTTCGCTTAAAACTCGCATTACCTATAAAAGCCGCTTTAGCTTAGTTGGTAGTGACCCTGCCTGCAGAAGGATTACACATTCTTAAGTTTTATTCACCATTTATTCAATTAATTATAATTTAACAACATAACAGCTTAAGCCATGGCATTGATACACTTAAATATAGGTATTTTAATCTATTTGTATATGAATAATTAGGAGCGTTTTACTAAAATCAAATCCCAATTTTCAGAAGTAAGGTTTTGGTGACAGATCAGAACTTGACTTTTATTTTTACATTTTTGTCATGCCTTAATAAATCATCAAATATTGTAAATCAAAACTTTGTATTCCTTACAGAAATTGACAGAGCATTGTCATTGTACAGTGACAAGTTATGACAATTTCGATTTCTCTAAGGAGTTTTTAACTCTGATTAACTGGTGGCAATACACAACTGAAAATACCTATTAAAAAAATGTAAGTCAATGACCCAGGCCAACAAAATGAAGTAGTGTGTGTGAAATATGTATGTGTGAGTTACTGGGGAAAATAATTTAAAAAAATAGAAATTTGACAGGCGCTGATAATTTACCCTGCACGACGCAGTCTTATAGTCTCCGAGTACATCGGCTGTCACATACAGACGAAAAGACGGACGGACGGGTTCCGTTTTCACCATTTTGGCTACGGAACCTTAAAAGTACTATTCGTAATTGTATTGTAAACAACACTACTAATAATAAAGTACATATATTAAAATAGTTTCTCGCTGGTGGTAACCCTAGCGCTGAGGGCGGGGCCTCGAAAGAGCGCGTTGCGTGCGATAGAAAGAGATGGCCACGTTTAGGCACGTTTGGCATACCTAAACGGGGAATTTGTTAGCAGAGAAACTTCTGTACTTGTACTATTACTTATTCTGTGCCTCAGGCCGCGTTGTGTTTTGACACACTATCACCTGGTTTTGCCTTGAAAAGCCGGTGAATTCGGCAGTATTATATCCTATTAGGATTACATCAATTGCGTAAGATTTTTGAAGGAATAAACATATAGACTCCTAATAGAGGTTTCGTTCTAGCGGCTTGAGAACTTCTAACAGTCAAGTTGCCCACTCACTTGACAAAGGGGGCTCGAAGTTGCACCACGTCCGTAATGCCCACCGCTACTGTACCTACCTACACTTGACCCCTGGTTGCTGCTAAAAGTGCAACAAAACTAGCAACTGTACTTTCCTCTCGAAGATCTCACGCTTCGAAATAATTGCCATTCGATTAATAAATAAATGCATAGCACGTGCTCTTTCGTCTAGTAGGTACTTAGGTAAGGGTCGTCACGGCATGTTAATGTGTTACAGTTGCCGGCAAACATGCATAACATATTGGTTTTGCTATACCTTCAGTGCGCAGTAGCGTGATTCGTATGTAAATCATGTTCAAGATGTTTGCCGGCAACTGTACCAACAACAACGCCGGCCCCGGCACGATGAGTGTCAACCGCGTTCGGGTGAATTGCACCTCCGAGGTGTAAGAGGAACTGGCCTATCATAGGTGGCAATACTCAACTGTTCGTTTTCCTTGTTTTAGGTACTAGCTACTTAAGTCACAAACGGCCATTGTTATCCGGCTAATACGTCCTTTCAACACAAAATGGCGTATCATAATTAAGAAATTACTGTCATTTACGTTTGTGTAAGGAATCGTAGTGCCATGTTCAGACGTGTTACAATGACTTCGTGTAGGAAGATATGAAATTAGCCATTAAGCATGTTGCGTCGGATCCCATTGAATGACATGCTTTATGGTTCACGAGTTAAAAACGTGTTTACAGACTTGATAAACTGAAATGTGTACCTACAGTAAGTTTACAGTTTACACGTATATTTATCGTTTTCTTTGGAGGGGATTCTAGACAGATCTACTACTAGAGCAGGGGTCGGCAATTAGTTTTAAGTGGGGTCCGGATATGTCAGAAAAAATTATTCGAGGTCCAGAAAAAAAAAACTTTTAATGAAATCAATATCCACATAGTTATTTAACATTATTTTGGGGTCCGCGGTTCGACCTTGTACTAGAGTATATTACCTATCCGGGTACCCTACACATACAGCGACAGTGGCTAATTAACCACTTGAGAAGACAGTCCATTCAGGGTCCAAGCTACAGTCTAAGACTTAGAGTTTAAGTGATAAATATATGTACATTCCCAAAGTGACAAAACAAAAATTGAGAAATATCTGGGCCATTTTACGGAAAGTTGTACACTCGACTTTTTTTTTAAATTTGGATAAAATCTGGTTTTTTCTACTCAGAATCGAAAGCACTTTTCGAACCTAATAGGAGAAAAAAAGTGTCCCAAAATTTTCATACAATTTTCAGTTTTTCCATTCCGTTACCACCATACAAGCATTACAAACTTAGTATGAAAACGGTAACGGAATGGAATAAAAAAAATTTGGGACACTTTTTTCCCCTATATCATTCGAAAGTGCTTTCGATTCTGAGTAGAAAAAACGCGATTTTATCCAAATTAAAAAAAAAAGTCGAGTGTACAACTTTCCGTAAAATGGCCCATCTCTGCGATGACTTTTGTCACTTAGCTCATAAGTATTCGCATTTTTTTTGGGCCCAAGCTACAGTCTAAGACTTAGAATCTAAGTGATAAATATATGTACAATCCCAAAGTGACAAAACCAAAATTGAGAAATATCTCTGCGACGACTTTTGTCACTTAGTTCATATTTGGCATTTTTTTTTTACTGAGAGGGTAATAGAATATTTTCGATGCTGACTCTTCCTCAACTTGAGTCATTTCGTTTTCGCAACTAGTTTATAAGGCGAGGACTTACGTGAACCTACTTGAAGTAGGGTTTTTATCTCCCAGCACTTAATCTCAAGTGTGGCCAAAGTGGGTGACCTTCAAGTTAAGCCTTTAAAACTTGCCTTTGAAGTCGGGAAAAATTTATACAGACGCTACTATAAAAACTGACATTTTAGTAACTACTAAACTAACTACCAAGGTCGACAATGTACTTATACAGGCTGGAACAAATATCGTAGCGATCCATTTCAATAAGTAATTGGTACTTATTGTATTCTGACTTAACATATTTATGTGACCACAAAAAATCGTATTCTACCTTAAGGCGCGGGGTAGGGCAAGGCCTTCCCCATACAAACTTTGTGCACGTTTTATTCGTCGGTTTTGGCACTAACAAATATAATATTTTTTTTGGTTGTAAATATTAGATATGCGAAGATCGTGATGTGAAAATTTTCAAATATTTCAAAAAAATTCAAAATTAAAAAATTAAAAAAGAAAGTTAATAAAAAATAATTTACATCACGAAATAGCTATCAGAAAAATAAGCATACTGACCAAGAATCATAACTTTAATGCAAACACAAACGAAGTAAATCCTGCACAAAGTTTGTATGGAGAGAGCTTGCCCTACCCCTCCTCTTAATGTTATCGTCGTAAAAATTTGCCAAGTCACAACTTGTAGTACACAGATTTAAGTGCCAAACAAAAAAATAACTTACATTATATTATTTGTTGTCGTGTCATAAAAGCTGTGTTGGTTCTCCATGTATGATTAGGTTTCAAACAACCTTTTGCACGCCAATGACACCACCGTTGGTATATAGGTATAGTGCGCGCCCCTGCACAGCAAATCTCATACTAATCTGTGGGCTTGGGCTATGGAGGGGCGCGCCTTCCTCGATGGCGCGCACTATATAGAGCATGATTGTGTTTACGTCCGACGTAAAGTACCTATTTCTCCCTCTCGCACGTACATGCTAGCGAAGGACAATGCTTTAGGATAAACTAATCTAAAACTCAATGCCATTCCAGTGTGTATCCTCCCCCGATAAAAAAAAGTGTGACAGGAGCAGGCGTTAATTTTAAAATTGCTTTTGCTATAGGTACCACGCTTTACGACCGATGGTCCGACAGTTATGCTGATGGGCTGTCGTTGCTAACTGTTACGGCCAAAGCACTAACGACACTACAGTCACAACGTAAAACCAACCGACGTGCTTTGACTTAAGGTGTACAGTTATCTGCAGAGAAATCTGACCCCCCTGCATACAAACTTCTCTTCTATGCGGGTGGTCAGATTTCTCTATGGCTGACTGCAGTACATTCGCAGTATTTCAACACAATCAATTCACATCAAATTCATCTATTAAATTAGATACTAAGCTGATGACTATGAGTAATCTACATCTATTATGTTTCCACTTCATTTACCGATACCGCGCGCGTTACGAATATCATCAATGTATTATGCCATAACACTCATAACCTACACTTTAGTAAATGACCTAGCTGTCAAAAATCCGCATTCAAAATACCACCCTAAAGGAATGAAAATACGGTTTAAATTAAAAATAGAGCTGTTAAGGCATCGTTCAATAAACTCAAACCATAATAATAACGTACTAATTTTTGAACGCATCGGTTGCGTCACGTAATATAATAACCAATAATAGAATTGCACTAACGATTACTTTTACTTTCATTATGTAATGGAATGTGGAGATTATTTGTAATTATAAATTACGCACTTGATAAATGTTATAGTTATTCCATCATTAGGCAAGCATGGAAGGGCATTCCTTATAAATCTATATATTTTGTATAAATATTAAGTATATATATTTTTTCAACTTTTCCCTTAAGAGGAGGGGTAGGGCCAGCTCTCTCCATACAAATTTTGTGCAGGATTTACTTCGTTTGTGTTTGCATTAAAGTTATTATTTTTCGTCAGTATGCTTATTTTTCTGATAGCTATTTCGTGATGTTTTTTTTTTTTTTTTTTTTTTTTTTTCTAATATATTTGAAATATTGGAAAATTTACAACCAAAAAAAAAATATATTTGTTAGTGCCAAAACCGACGAATAAAACGTGCACAAAGTTTGTATGGGGAAGGCCTTGCCCTACCCTGCGCCTTAATGAACATTGATTGTCTTTCACGGGCACTGCAGAGGGGCTAAGCTAAGAAGATCGCTTTTATGTCGGACATATAGAATTCGTCCCTTACTCTCAAGTATGTAAGTGCGAGAGGAACGAAAGCTATATCTCCGACATATACGCGATCATTTTAGCCCCTCAGGTGACCACAGATTTGGTCACGTGATTCTATTTCACTTTAATAAGTGCGTGTCCACACGTCTATCCCCTTCGGCCACTTTCGAAACCAGTTGGGAAAACGGAATTAATAATCTTTTTCGAAACCGGGTTTCCTAAAAAGAAAGAAAGGTCTGTTTTAGAAACTCCTACCGAATACGGAATACGGAATTTCCAAAAATCCCGTCTTATCCCTTGCCTCCGTTATATATATAATCTAACTATAGTGTAAATTTAAAATTTCTAGGACCGGCAGTTTCGGCGGGGCGGTGATTAGTCAGTCACCCTATCAACTTTATATATATAGAAGATATATATTAATATACCAAAATATATATTATAGCTCTCCCTGTGGCGGGCTTTAAAACGATTTTACCTAGTCAAGTACCTAATTAATATTCTTTAGAAGATCTCTACAAGGACCTGACAACATACGGATCCGTGTTGAGCGGAAGGAAACGTATAAACGAAGACAAACTTTTGTGTCCAATAATAGAACTTTTCCCGTAGCAATAAGGTTTATAAACGGTCAGTTGTGTTGTAGATGGTACGAGCGAACCAAGGTCCGTTAAAATATGAGGATGTTGCGAAAATGTCGCTGAGGACATCACTAGACATCGTACATTTTGGATCATTTCCGCTGCAGTCTGTTGCATCATCAAAATTCAGCGCAATAAAGCGAAATTTAGGTTCGCACCTTTCCAGTATACACGAGGGGAGACCAAGAAGAGTTGAAACAATTTAGACAATATGTCGTACAAAAATATATTGTACCAATCGATATCTCATTTAAAATTAAGGCCTTTTGGCTGGACTCATAAAACTTAGAAACGGCGTCTTCGTTTGTATAAATCTACTTAGGTATGTAATAAATCATACTTAGGTACCTACTCACTACAGCCCTAAACCCATTAATCAACTCACACGGCATCTATGGAAAGAAAGAGTGCTAAGTCCTTTTAATTGAGAATGTGAGATTTTCCCCTCCACTCTCCCCAATGAGATCATAAGGCTGGGTTGCACCAAACCGTCTGTAATCGTAAGCGGTGTTCATCAAATCTGATTGTATGGAAAGTTTAACAAGTTTCTATGGGATGACAGCTACCGGTGCCATATTTGACGATGACCGGTCTGTGTTCGTACGTTGTTACGGTTCGACCGCCTCGTCCACATAAACACCACACGTGATTAAGAGGAATGCCTAGCTGCGATTTTCCCATACAAACGTTCTCGACTGTTTCCTCCCTGGTTTTTGAACCTAGAGCAATGATTTTTTCAAATAAGATCAATATCATCAATATCTATGCCGCTACGTTTTGTTTTTTTGGATATTTTTATTTTAAAGAAAGTTACAGCCCTCCAAAAATCGCAAAAACGGCTTAGTTGAATTGGCTCCATAAAAAAGCGCAGTATACAAATATGACAACAAATATCCAAAAAATCAAAACGTAGCGGCATAGATTAGTTCTTGTTCTTGCAGTTTCCAAAATTTTATAATGATTGGTTGCGTTTTGGATGAGGAAACAGTCGAGAACGAAACCTCGATTTTTCAGTTTTTTGCAAGGGAATTTTAGTCCGAGCTGCAGTTGTCCTTATCGCACGAATTCGTGGCGGAGTCAGTTTCTAAATATACGTACACAGAAGGAATAGGGATGGGCAACAGTCGTTGACATATATTGTCGATACGCTAGTGGTGAAAAATTATCGATAAATCATTATTACCAGAAAAGTTATTAATCACAAGAAAAACCCTGATTCACAATGGAAGAATATTGAATAGAAAGGTGACCTGGGAACCCTTGTCTTTGATATAGGAATAAATGCTACTTAGTTAGTGGTAAAGTTATTAACGAATCATAGGTTTTTATAACCCACTAGCTTTTGCCCGCGACTTCGTCCGCGTAAAACTCGTGGCGATTAAGAGTAAGAAAAATGTCATGTAATAGAAATAAACCTAATTTTTTTTATAGATCTACATATTATATAATAAAAAAAAACTAACTTCAATGGGGAAGACCGGTGAAAGATGATTATACTTAGATGGTGCACTCTTAAATTGCATACAATGAAATAAAAATCTACATATTACCTATATAATAAAAAATAAAATAAAACTGACTTCAATCGGGGAGACCGGTGAAAGATTATTATACTTAGATGGTGCACTCTTGGATTCCATACAATGAAATAAAAACCGGCCAAGTGCGAGTCGGACTTGCGCACGAAGGGTTCCGTACCATTATCTATAAAAACGGCAATAAAAAAAATATGTTTGTTGTATGGGAGCCCCCTTAAATATTTATTCTATTCTGTTTTTTAGTATTTGTTGTTATAGCGGCAACAGAAATACATCATCTGTGAAAATTTCAACTGTCTAACTATCACGGTTCTCGAGATATAGCCTGGTGACAGATGGAGAGCTGAGCATTAGTAATAGGGTCCCGTTTTATCCTTTGGGTACGGAACAACAACATTTTTGTCATACAAACTTTCATCCCTTTTTTGAACCCTTTAGGGGATGAATTTTTATACCAACTCTATATCATTTATCTTATTTTTTAATAAGTAACCTTTGTACAAAGTTTCAAGTCTAAGACTTTCCAAATGAACGATTTCCATACAACGGTTCAACCCCTGTTTCACCCCCTTAAGAAAGAAAGAAAAGAAGAGAATATATGTTCCAAATTTCATGGTTATATCTTCAGTGGTTTAGGCTGTGCACTGTCTGTCAATAGTTGTCTAAGTAACGCAAGTTTTATAATATGTATAGATAATATTATGGCAGGGCAGCCAAATAAATATACCACAATTTTAGCTAACCAAAAAAAAACAATATTGTTATTTGTTCTTATTTCTGTTTATTATTTTGTTTAGATGTGTAAAATAAAGAGAGATATACATATTTTTATGCCAAGATAAAACGCTATTATTTTCAATATGATATTGCTAAGTATTTCAAGTTAATAAAGTAAAAAAAAGTTTAGGCGTTATTTTATTTCATTTTCCTATTAATATATTGACGTATATAAACATTTATTATAAAAGCATACATTAATTTACTTGGTAAGAAAAATAAAAAGCAAAAAGTTCTGTCAATCTCTGGATTTGAACCATGAACCTCTTGATTGCGTGTCAACCATGTTAACGTCTGAGCTAAAGTGGATTCATTTTAGTTGACGAAATTATTGTACAGTTTTCATAAAGTGCTCAAGGGGGGACTTTTTCTATGGTGCGATCTGTACCTACAGCCAAATTTATCGTATGCTGGGTCAGTAAGTAAATTCGCGGGCTCGCGTCTCGCGCCTGTGTGCGTGCGCTCACACATAGACAGCGCCCGCTCCCGCTCCCAGCAGCGCGACAGAAACATTATGTCAAAAATTCAAGATTTGAAAAGTTGGTCAGCTAGGCATTCCTCTTAACGGACGTATCCTAACCAGACACTTGTTGGACAATGCAATATGCAGTACCCGTACCATGAGTTTGCAATGTTTGCATTACCGTACTCGCTAGCGACTGCGTAAACGATTTGGTATGGACAAAAGTACAGCGCCTCTGGCGGTTACGCAATAGAACTATAAGAATCGTCATACTAAATCGTTTACGCAGTCGGTAGCGAGTACGGTAATGCAAACATTGCAAACTCATGGTAAGGGTACTGGCCGTGGCCAGGAAGACATCAATTTGCCACTGTTGCAATCCTCACGACATCCGCAACAAACGACAATTCCGTCGTGTGGCCAACGCGATGCCTATCACTCGTATCTCGTATGTTATGTTAATATCTTGATGTAACATACCTACTTATAACTTTATTCTTAAGTAACCTATTGTAGCTAAAATGCCGTTAGTATAACGTGCGATTTTGACATTTGTGTATGTGTGAAAAAGAGTAAAAACGCTAAGTTTCCGTAATAACTTTGCGCAATGAGGTTTATTCGTTGTTATGTTTATCAATAAGGACTACTATTACTAAGGTACTTAACGAAGGTCAATTAACGCATAATGTTTCCCATAAACGGGACAAAGCAAGTGAATTTTCATTTTCGGTAGGGTCGATAGGCCGGTTTGTGAACGCTTGAATAAGTTGACGAACTGAAAAAAATCTTTATTTTTAAATGGATCTCCATTCCATTACTCCCAAATAAAATGCATACCTAAAACTTACCTTTTTTGGGGTCAGTAAAATACAAATTTCTCTAACTCTTATTGAAAAACCTCGTTTTCCAGGTGGTCACAAGACACTATTAGCGTTACCCTTTCTATAGTGGCCCTGAATAATAAATAAGGTAACAAGTTTTTGAAGTCACTAAATTAACACATTACCCTTAAGAGAGCAAATTCTAAAGAAGAACTTGGTGTAAAAGAAATCAGACTTTACTTAGTACAGTCAGCGTCACATAGTAAGTAGCAGCCAAAGTTGCCCAATAGTTCGGTACACCGTATTTTGTATGGCGTAGAGAACTATTTGACCACTGACTGATACATACATACTATATATGTCGCCGACTCATATGAAAATATGAAACACATATAAGGTAATAATGTAGCATTCAAACCAGATTAAAAACCGGCCAAGTGCGTGTCAGGCCACGCGCAAGGTTAGGGTTCCGTAGTCGTCCACCCGTTACATTATGTGGACTAAAAAGTTCGCAAACTTATATTTACTATGTTTTTGACAGAATTAACAACATTATCTAAGGTATCAATGGAAATTGTACGAAGGTTTGCTTTTGCAAAGTACATTTCTGAAGTTCGACTATTACTCGTTAACTAGTAATGTCTACTTAGCTGTGATAGTTTTCCTTTTAAATTCATTGTATATACTACTACCATGATTTTTTTCACATTCCTAGTAGCCACCGTTTAGCTGGCAGGGGGGGGGGGGGGGGGACATTTGACCATAACAAAAATTATCACTTCAAAGCTTAATATCACGCCAACCTATTCTTTAATCAAAAAATGCTTTTAGAAACCTTATAATATTTTCGAAAGAGCTATCCAACGATATCCCACACGATGGGGTTTGGAAGAAAAAAAAATTGCACCACCACTTTACATGTACCCTGAAAATTTTTTTTTTAAAGATTTTATTCTACCGATTTGTTGGCGTCATTGATATGTATACTCATGCCAAATTACAGCTTTCTAGTACTAACGGTTACTGAGAAAAACGGGGGTCGGACGGACGGACGGACGGACGGACGGACGGACGGACGGACATGGCGAAACTATAAGGGTTCCTTGTTTACTACGGAACCCTAAAAATGAGGAAATATCCTTATGTTACACAGTAGCAGATGGAAGGAATTACAATAAAGTGATTCGTACATACCTACCCAATTGCCCAATTATTATGCAGATAATAAGTACATATACGTGTTTGTATGTCAAGAAAGTACACCTACATACGTTACAACATAATCATAATAAACAAATTCAAGTAGGTGGCAAAGTATAATCAGAATATTGCGGCTCCGGAAAAGAATTGAAGGTCGAAATTGCATACAACATTGAGTACTTAGTGCCAAATTTGCTCTTCAGTCAAACCGGTTTCTTTTTCAATAATTTTCGGCATTTCAATTCTTCACTGCAAAAAACGCGAGTCGTAATTATGGAGCCCATCCTTTATAAAACGCAACCAACCGGTTGGCACCGCAAGTTCGATGCTTTGTATCGACTCATTCAGCATCGAATACACTTTAAATAAAACCATGGTTGACAACAGAGATTTTAAAAACCGGCCAAGTGTGTGTCGGTCCACGCGCAAGGTAGGGTTCCGTAGTCGTCCACCCGTTACATTATGTGGACTAAAAAGTTCGCAAACTTATATTTACTATGTTTTTGACAGAACTAACAACATTATCTAAGGTATCAATGGAAATTGTACGAAAGTTTACTTTTGCAAAGTACATTTCTGAAGTTAGACTATTACTCGTTAACTAGTAAGTAGCTGTGATAGTTTTCCTTTTAAATTCATCGTATATAGGTACTACAACCATGATTTTTTTCACATGCCTAGTAGCCATCGTTTAACTGGCGGGGGGGGGGGGGAGGGGGGGGGGACACTTGACCACAACAAAAATTATCACTTCAGAAATAAAATAAAATAAAGCTTAATTTCACGCTAACGAATTCTTTAATCAAAAGCTTTTTGTAATATTTTTAAAAGGGCTATCCAACGATACCCCACACGATGGGGATTGGTAGAAAAAAAAATTTGCACCACCACTTTACATGAAGGGGAGGTACCCTAAAAAATTTTTTATCTACACACATATCATAAAATTCATAAATCCTCTAATATGCGTTCGGAAACCGTAGAAAATGACTCTCATTTCAACATTCAATGGATTTATGGCAATTTTCTTATCTGTGGCTAAGGCTACAGCAGTAATATAATTTTTAATTTTAATCTCATATATGATGTTAAAATATTAAACGTCAAACAAAACTGTCAAAATTTAAATGTCAAAGTTGACATGTCCCTATTCTAGTATCACTGAAAATTCAAATTCAGTTGATGCGAAATGTCAGCTCGATGTTTTTTTAGTATATATCGCACGAAATTTGAGCTAGAACGACATGATCACATCAGAATAGGGACTCTTTACTTTTTAAAATAACATGCAGTATCGGTTGCCAGTTCTGATTTCGATATTTCCGCAACCGTGCAAAAAAGGTTGTATTAACACAATTATTGTATTTATTTACTACGGTTTCTGAACCCATCTTAGAGTAGTTATAATATGTGTGTAGATAAAGTAATGTATGCAACTGTACATAATTAGGTACCAGTCCCCCCTCATTATGTACCAGTTGCATAAACTACTATTTTTTAAGATTTTATTCTACAGTTTTGTCGGCGTCATCGATATGCACGAGTATACTCATGCCAAATTACAGCTTTCTAGTACTAACGGTTACTGAGAAAAACGGGGGTCGGACGGACGGACGGACGGACGGACATGGCGAAACTATAAGGGTTCCTTGTTTACTACGGAACCCTAAAAAGTGTAAACAGTGGTTCTCAACTAAATTTGGTTTACCACTGTTTTTAAATATACCTCTGTCTAAGGCTTTACCTTTGCAAACTTTCCACGTGTCCACCCTTGACACGATTTTTATTATTTAAATCATAAACAATCTAATTATTTTTCTCATGTTGGTATTACTTGTTTCGCAAGCTTTGTTATCGAATCGATTGTGTCGGTGAATCGATAAAATTGCGTCGAATTGGGTTTCGCAAACACTCGAGTGCGTGATTTTAGAAAATATTGGCAGGTGACAATGTGTATATCTATCAGTTTTTGAAATAGGACATTTGTTATTACAAAAGTACGAGTAGAATACTTGCAGGTATACTACGTGGTCGATATAATAGCCACCATTTAATATACCATTATTAAGTCTTATGATTTTTAAATCAAAAAACCTCGTCCTTCAGTTGGTCGCGAACTTCAAATTGTTATTGTTTAACCGTATATAACTAGGTAAACAGCTCCAAGAAAAGATATTACAGTTACCACATTATATACCAAGGAATATTGTAACTGCATATTTTCTTTATGTTATATTTACGATGGACAGTCGGATTATTCAAGCTGTATCCACACGGTGCTGCAAGGTACATGGCAGTGTAATCTAAAAGGCGATGGTTAATACTCGTAAGATAGAATGGAATATTTTTTTATTGTATAACTGAGTACAATATAAAGCTGGGCCTTAATTGATACCAAGGTCACTTTACTAATATCCCCATTTATTAAACTCTATCAACAAATCTAAAAAACCCTAATACGACGGATCAGAATTCATGATCCTCCTCGCGTATTTCCGTCGCGTTTTCGCGTTAAGGCGCCTGTATACGTAAGCGCTCCCCATACAAACTTTGTGCAATTTTTATCTTGCCAATTTTTTGGCAAGTATTACTTTCAGAGCAATGTACATTTCTGAGTTTAGTGACGCAGGCCCTTGTTTTTAAGGTTGACCAAATACTATAATCGATTAAGGTCTGGTGTGTAAGGTAGCCAGCTACTTTTATCAGCTTATGAATATGGACAAATTTTGGAGCTATCATGAAAATTGCCCTAGGTCATAAGATCGACACACTGGTCACCATTCTCGCCTGATCTTAATCCAATGGATTATAATTTTTAGTTTATCTTATAGACAAGGGCCTGTACCACTAAATATAGAAATGCAGACCTTTCCAAAAATTACGTTATACATACGTGCGGCATTTTGCTCGTCAGTTTAACTTACGTTTGCAATTGTGGATAAAAGCCAAAGGGGAATATTTTGCATATAACTAGTGTTTAGTTTAATGATAGTATTTTTAACGTTTTTTTATAAAAGTCGCGTGTAATAAAAAATATCCTAAAAATTTCGTGTCAAGTCAACGTATTTTTGGGCCACCCTGTACACTGGCGCCTTAAATCTTAACCTTTACAGCGCTCTCTCAAATAAACAGTAAACGCTGTCATCGGCTTCGCTTTTGACTTGGGAATGTCAAACGCGAAGTACGTATGTTATATATATATACATGGCCAGAGGGATCAAAGAAAAGACGTATTAGTCCTACTGAACACATTTGGCGCCAAAGGGATCTTAAAAGAGAAGACAAATTAGGCCTACTAAACAGATTTGGCGTCGGAGTGATCTCAAAAGAAAAATTTGTCCTACTCAATTATTGGGAAATTCGAAAGAATCGTTATATTATAGGTAGTAAGAACCACTTTTTATAGATAACCGTAACTGTCTTAAAAACTACGCAAAGATAAAAATAAGCTCGTATCAAAAAGAAAACGACTTTTCCCCGGAATTAGATGAAGACGCAGGTTTGAGTCCTGGCTTAGGTAGTTGGGCTACATTTAACAAAAAACCGTGTAAGAATCTGTACTTATCTAATGAAACGATACTCTCAGTTAATAAAAACTCAGAAAACGCTTAGCTTGACATGTTAATTTCAAGTAGTATTTCATCAGATAACCACGTTCATATTCTAAAGTCCTTTATAAATGGTGTATAATATAACTACCGCTAAACTATAGCTATACCGTCACAAACGATCTATTGTTCAAAATATGTTCGTAACTACCAGTTCACATGTTTGCACCTCCACTTCACTATAACAACATGTTTATTTCATGCTAAATTATCTAGCATGAGAGTGGTACCAATTACTTATTCTGTGGTGGTACCTACTTTTATTGTTGAAGTGTTTTTGATACCACGTGCAAATGAAGAAGGTACCTGAGCGAACACCGAAGCATACGATCGTCGCTTGTGGTTCCGGAAGTCACAACTGCGTTGTCGACCTTTTATTCATTTGAGGATTCATTGTTAAAGTGTAGATCCCTCACACTCAACATAGCGCACCCTCCGCTAGTCCGCCAGTCCGAAATCTACTTCAAGTATAAACATGGTGTAAGAAAACAAGACCTGACAATCCGGACCGTGACACAAGTGACGTCACTGTCCTACCATCGATAGGCTGTTGCCGTAGCTTGTGTCACCCACACTACTAACCGTTGTACCGGATTGTTATACCTGGCGCAGTATATTATTGACCGAGTGAAACGAAGGTCTCTGTTTTAGCTTCGACAAAAATGCTTTAGTATGTCCGAACAAGATTTCTGTTTGTCCTCCTCTACAGGTTGCATTTCTCAACCGATTCTCGTGAAATTTTGTGAGCAGATCCGAAATTGAAAAGAAAATTTTTTGTCGAGTCAGTTTTTGGAAATTTGAAAAAACAAATTTTTTATCAATGTTTTTGTATTTTTCTGCGGCCGTTTCTTCCTCTACAGGTCGCATTTCTCAACCGATTCTCGTGAAATTTTGTGAGCAGGTTCTATGACCACATATAATTTATATGTCGAGTAAATTTTTGTAAATTTTGAAAAAAATTTTTTTCGTCGATGGCTGTTCTCCTCTACACGTCGCATTTATCAACCAATTTTCGTAAAATTTTGTTAGCAGGTTTGGTAACTAACTATATAATTTTTTTTTGGCGAGTCACTTTGTGGAAATTCAAAATTGTATCAATGATTTCGTATTTTTCTGCGGCCATTTTTTCCTCTACAGGTCGCATTTCTCAACCGATTCCCGTGAAATTTTGTGAGCAGGTTCTATGACTACATAGTTTTTTTCGTCGAGTAAATTTTTGTAAATTTTTAAAATATTATTTTTTGTCAATGGTTTGTTCTCCTCTACAGGTCGCATTTCTAAACCGATTCTCGTGAAATTTTGTGAGCAGTTGCGGTAACACTATAGAATTTTTTTATCGAGTCACTTTTTGGAAATTTAAAAAAACAATCTTTTTATCAATGATTTTGTGTTTTTGCGGCCGAATTTCGATTTATTCACCTCTAAGTGTTGCATTTCACAACCGGTTGTAGTAAGAAGTATTCTGAGCACGTTCTTTGATTACACAGAATATTTTTGTCGAGTATTTAAAAAAAGTAAATAAAAATAAATTCAATGGTTTGTGCTCCTCTACAGCGTTTCTCAACCGATTCTCGTGAAATTTTGTGAGCTGTACCCTTAGCATGAGTTTGCAATGTTTGAATTACCGTACTCGCTAGCGACTGCGTAAACGATTTAGTATGGACAAAAGTACAGCGCCTTTGGCGGTTACTCAATAGAACTAAGAATCGGCATACTAAATCGTTTACGCAGTCGCTAGCGAGTACGGTAAGAGTTTTCGATACAAACTCATGATATGGGTACAGGTTCGATATCGGACATAGTTTTGGAAATTAAAAAAGAAACACCCACGAGGTCTACAGCTCACAGAGCCACTAGTTGTATCATGAGTGTAACTATATTTAAGGTACCTACATACCATTATTGGATCTGACTATAGACAAATTAGCGAAGCAAAACACCTACCTGCTTACTTACTTAGTTGTGTGTGTGAGACTGTGCACTATTGACAAAATAACCAAATACGGCTTCCAATAATCATATGTACTCTGTCATACAGAAGCTTGCCTAAAATGACATTAAAGTTTATCTTTTTAATTTTCTTCTTTATGACAATCCATAGATCTATATTTACCCACTACCTCCAAGTAAAGTCAAATTTAGAATAGCCATTTTCTGAAAACACAATTATCACACTTACGTTTTTGTTAGTTTTTTTTAATAGCAGTTTCACCGCAGGTATGTCACCAAAAAATATTAAATCCGTTATATTTAAAATGGCATTCGATTTAGCCCCTGAAAACCTATCATCGTTATTCGGAATAAATTGTGTCTATGAGGAAGTACTTGATAAAAGATGTATCTTTTTTTTAAGTTTCATCAAGTACTTACTATAGTAAGCCTCATCTTAATGAATGTGACATAAGGATTTACAAAGTGGTTATATTAAGATAAGAAAGCCTGAGCATACATGTACATTTAAAAATGCGTAGTTATTAAATTACATGTCCATATCATTAAAATTGTCAGTCGATGATCAGCCTCTTCTATAGGTAGTTTATGACTTACGTTTACACAGTTTGCTAAGCCCTGATGATAAAAACCTTATGTTAATTATTTACTGTTACGGTCAAACACACCAGGGGCAAAACTCCTTAGTACTATTGTGTAGCTTTTTAATTACTGATGTACTGTTACTTATTCTGTGCTGATGTGCCGTCGGAAACTTTCCAATATTGCGTTTTTTTTTTGTCACACGTGAATGTTTCAGAAATTTCTCATTTTTGTATGAGGTTTGAAACTTTCCGAAATGTAAAATGGAAATTCTTATAGTATATTTTAGCAATTGTAGGTTTAAATTAAAGATGGAGAAAAAATCTGATATTACTGTGATAGGTTGCTAGCCCATCGCCCTCAACACACTTCAACCCGTTCCCGGTATGCGGCCGTGTGTGTCGTCGACAATGACGTCACTTTTGTCGCCAAGTGGCTAGACGAACAGGCCTGGTATAATCTATTAATTAGTGTTTCAACTAATAGTTCTGTTTTGAAACAAGATTCAGCTCAACCATAACGGCCGACCTCAACCATTACCATTGACCTTACGTAGTTTTTCCCCGGCACGGTGCGTGCACCACGCGATGCTACTCGCCATTTTTAGACACACCAAACTGAGCTAATAAATTTTGTGCTACATGTTGCGCTGTTGCGGAGAAATTTTACCAAGATGATCATTGGATCTTGGTGACCGAGCCGCCGGCGGGCAGCGAGGAATCTCATAGTAATTCTACTCGTTTTCTCGCTCAAGCGAGTAGAATCAATGTATAAGAGTACTAGTTACTCGCTGGTCGCCGGCGGATATTGATTGAAAGAGACGCGCGTATGTTTTTCGTTCACGACAAAACGGGATGCAACACTCTCCAGGAATGGCTTTAGACAAATCTCGATAAATATCTGACTATGTGCAGGTTTATTAAATTTCCTCTTGACAGAGTTTAGATGAGGTAAAATACCATCATATTAACTTAATCCTGTCTTTTAACAATGCGTTGTTTTAGTAGTTACGCTGTGTAAAAAAACGAAAATATAGACTCAACTTTGGATTTCTTTTCTATCAAGAAAATTTTAAGTACCTAATCATGTTTCGGCTATTGTCATTACCACAATCATAGTCAAGAATCATACATCTGAAAATCAGTCCCTAATGTCCCTATTGTTTCCTCGTCTGGGCAGAACCAGCGTTTCAATTTGACGCCTTATTGTAGCGCCTTAATTTGACGATTGATTTGGAGCTTAAATGTGCGAAGTCTGACTCGCATTTGGCCGGTTTTTTATCTAGAAAGTACCTACTAGTATGGTGCGTTCATTTGTTTCTTGCCAATACAATAGACTTTGTAGTATAGAAGATAAGTAGTAGTTTATCTCGATAAAAAACAGAGTATATGATCTCCACTTTACCTATATTGTGACATAGAAACAAACTACCAGTCTCAGTTACTATGACATCGCTGTCATATCACTTCCGTCACGACAATGATGGATTGCTCCTATGATTGTGTATCTGATCTTTCAAGATCATTTCACCGAATTGACGTGTCTGTAACTGATACAACTTGCGAAATTGTTAAGTGAATGAATAAGGTAGGTTAGGTAGGGCCATTGCGCCAGTTACCGACCGAGATAATTAATTGTGCCTGATTTTTTATAAACGTCGGTGTACTGTAAACAAGCGTACGGCTCACCTTAGTCTACGCTGGGCACGTTGAATTGAAGTGAAATAATATTATCTCGTTTTTTAATATATCCCTAAAATTCCCTATAGACTTTCCTACACTATATATATTAGGTCTCTTAAGAACTAGTTCGATTTTTGTAGTATAAAAATAAATGTGACTGTCAATTGGAGTTGACTGTTTTGGTTGCGATAAACTATTGTCAATCACATACGAACATTTTGATTGATGGGTTCCCACCCCATTAGGGTTACACGACCAGTAATAGACAAGGCCCAATGATGCACATTAACTCTTATGTAAAAGAAAATAGGTTTTTTTTTTATACAACAATCAATTTAAAACCGTACGATCTTTGAATTAGGATTGAAGTGTCCATTTCCGTTACTTGTCCTTGTCAGCTTAAAGTGTTCATTACTGGTGGTGTCACCCTATGATCTAGTGCCCAGCCCAGGACGTCAGTTCACAGTTCCCGACGCCGTCTGCTTTATCCATCGGTCGTGCCATCTCAGTATTCTCAGTGCCATTAGCACATGTTGAGCTCGAGAGTATGTCGGCTTATCTCGAGCTATCCGTCACTTTCTAACAGCACCAATCAAAAAAAGACGCGTAGCTCGTGATAAGCCGACATACTCTCGAGCGCAACACGTGCTAGGCCTACAGGATTCTCGTGGAAACCCCAGGGAGGGTGGCCCAAGCCAAAAGGCAGAAAAGCGCGAGGGGGGCTCCATTGCGTTCAGTATGAGATCCCGGAGTCCCCCGCATGAGAGCGCAGATGGCGGTCGTCGTGGAGATTTTAGTGGCTAGAAATACCACATAACCCAGGCATCCCCCCATGTCTGGGTTCGCAGGTTTTCTCAAAGTAAAAAAAAAGGCCTACAGGATTCTCAGGGGCCAGGCCTCCCTAGGGACGTAACTGCGTACGTGACCTAAAAGTGCTTCACACCTCACGGCGTACCTACAAGTCACAATTGCGCTGCGACTTAAGTCGGATGTATACGTACTCAATGTGTGCTGTACAGTCTGCATCAATATATTTGCACTTTGAACCTTAATCCTTTGTAATAGGGCGGAAATGTATACATACATTTGTAACATTCTTAGTAAACAAAGATGCTCAGAAACAATAATGGTGTTATGGTGCACACGTTTATCGGGTGTCAATAACAAGATCATTCATCAAGTAAGAGCACTAGATTAGATTTAGGCTTAGTTCAACCGGTCCGTAAAACACAGCTTGCGCTAGTATACTCGTATACTTAGGCTGGAAGAGTAATTTAACTTAGTATCTAACTTCCTTAAGGCTACACTGAGAAATTTCGAGACTTTGAAACGCTGTCCTGCCCAGACTAGCAAACAGTAGGGGTTGATTTTCAGATATATGATTCTTGACTATATAATTGTGGTACTGACAATAGCGAAACATGATTGCTTAAAATTTTCTCGATAGAAAATAAATCCAAAGTCGAGTCTATATTTTCCTTTTTTTCCTCAGCCTACTAAAACAACGCATGCATGCAACGCACGCAATTTAATAAACCTGCACACAGTCAGATATTTAACGAGATTTGTCTAAAAAGCCATTCTCGGAGTGGGTTGCATCCCGTTTTGTCGTGAGCGAAAAACAAAGGGTGTCTCTTTCAATCGATATATCGCCTTAACCCTTTTCCAGGCCGCACCAACCTACGTTGTTTTGCGAAAAACAAAATATTGTATAAGGATATTAAAAATAGTTATGTATTGGAAATTAATTTAAGCGCAAGTAACTTTTCGCTGAAATTAAATTAGATTTAGACCTAACTTTGGGTATTAAGAGCCCACTTTTGATCTTTATAACCCTCCCATCTTTTAATAGACAGCCAAAAAAATGTACATCTGACAGATTAAAACAAATAATACCGCTTTTTGCGTTATGACCACAGAACACCTTTTTGTTGTGACGCGTCGCTGCCTAAACACCTTACCTATGAAGCCAAATATTTGAAGCCTCATGACTTTATAGTTTCTAAGTTTCAATCTGATCTGTGACATACCACGTGCTCTTTGAGGCTCGCAAAAGCTGTCGTAATCCGACAAGCCCAGCTCACACGTTAGGTTATAGGTACCGTCAAGTTTTATATGACAGTACGTACATTTCACGTGTACATAAAACATGAAAAAATAATTGTCTCCAAATTTCCACAAATATATTTTTTGGTTTTCACTACGTGAAGTTCCAGGTAAATGTAACATAGTCGAATTAAAAAATTGGGGGCGCTTGTTTTATCAAAATCAACAGAGCTCGTGAATTCGGAGCAAGGAAAGCTCAAAGCTTCCAAATTCAGATAATTAAAGAGTTAAGAAAGTCTTCCTAGATGCTGGCCAAAAATAATCCCAATTTTAATTTTAAAAAAATCGGAAAAAAGAATAGTCTGGTCTGGTGTGCCCGCGTGTTCATGTTATTGTTAAGGTCTGTTTCGTTCGTGACTGAAGGCCTTCAGATTCAATCAACCTGAGAGGCGATACATCAACAATGATCGATGATTGTAGGTAGTTTCAAAACAGCCAAACTATTTCAAACAAAATATTTTAGCATTGTCTTTCGTAGGTACAGTCAGCATCATATAAACTTAAGAGGATTAGAGTAGGCTGAGTAGCGTAGCGTCTTAGTAATTCATACAAAAGCGACTTAATTATATATGCAAGAAGTCTCAAAATGCAATAACAGTTAATAAAATATCGACCAGCATAAAAATATCACAACGTAGCTAATATATCGTAACAAATCCTACTTTAATCCAACAAAAATAAGAATATAAGTTACAATGTATTTGCCTTTCTTGGCTGTTATAATAATATGTACCTAGCTTTTGCCCGCGACTTCTTTCGTATAAACTTCCACTCCCTAGGGATGATTTTCGTGGTAAAAAGTACTCTATATGCTAATCCAGGATATGAACTCGTTCTATACCAAGTTTGATCATAACCCATTCAGCAGTTTCTCGTGATTGACTAAGAAACATTTAAACACCCAAACATCTAAACTATCGCAGATATGCCATACCTATGACTACCCCTACCTATATGTACTTATGTATTACCTAGCCTAGGCACTAAGGCACTAAAGCCGGTATTCCACTGTCCTGAATTCAGGACACTTAGAAGGGTTCCGACCTATACGTTAGAGCGAGATGCTTCAACTCCCCTCCACTAGTTAGGACGCCTGATTCAGGACAGTGTAATACCCGCTTTACCCAACCGACATTCTGACAGCTATTCAGACAACTACCTACCGAAATTAAAATTAAGAAAAGAAATCATCGATCCTATTCGGACATACATAGATATCAAAATTAAAGATTAATATAAGTTTTTTATTGATTCAGTAATGAACTTAATATTGCGAACACACAGGGAAAATTTAAATGAAGAAATTAATTAAACATATCATCGAAGTCAGTTGATAAGTAGGAATAGATAATGATTACACGAAATTCTAAATTGATACACAGACAGAGCCTCTGCCTAGAAAAAGGAAATAAAAAATCGGTTAAATTCCACAAATATAGGTGAAGGCCAATATAACCATACAGACAATTTAGCACAAAGTGATGCTTTGATTATGTTACGATTTTCATACTTTTATTGCGACTCAAAGTCCCCTCATTTATCTGTCATTGTGAATTCTATTCACTCCTTTAACTGCGGGCCATCACGCTAACTTTTTAGGGAGCCTAACTACCTATAATGATTATGAGTCATACACAACGTAGGTAACTGCTTCGCAAAGGCTCGAGGTTTTGCGAACATGATTTCTTTCGTTAATGATATGCATCGTTAATTTTCAATCAAGGCCGTACACTTCTTATGTTTGTGTAAAAATAAATTATTGAGCGGTGGCCTTTCTTTGATTTAAGATCTTCTCAAAATAAGCAAAAATAATTATTTATTAAAGATAAAAGATAAAGATAGTTCATTTGCTTAAACATTCAGATGAGTATTAAGATAAAAAATAAGTTTAAAAAGTTTTAAAGGTTATGTATTCTGACTGAATATGTTAATTAATTAACTACTAGTTTTAGTAAATTATGGTTGTTATTAAAGCAAATCAGTAATATGCATTCAGATTAAATAAACACTTAAATAATGATACTTTTTAACTATTACGAATATTATGTAATTAACTACTATAAAACCTTTTTCTACCAAGTCTTTAATAAAATGGTACCTTACATCAATATGTTTGGTGCGTTTATGACACATTTCCCTTTTGTCAACATTTTTTTATATTGGAATGTAATTAAGGATTTAAAACTACATAAATGCATATCTATTTAAATGTGATTTTGTATGTTAGTAATTTAATTTTCTGTTGTTATTTGCCCTGTTTACAATATTTCGTTGTGCTTGCCTAATATGCCTAAATATTGACATAAGCATAAGTCCGCCTTTTGCACGCTTCTTTTTGGGTAATAAAATATAGGTAAGTAAACACATAAATAATTTCATACTCAAGTCATATGATTATGAACTTTTTTTATGCCTGTGACATTGCGTTTTGCTCGTCTAGTAAGTAGTACGTTTGTGTATTTCCTGTGTTGACAACACAAGGGAAAATTGTCAGCACACGGAACATGGCAGGTAGCTAGTATTACTGCGCGTATTTTGTGTGACAATTTGGTTGAGTACTCGTAATTCTTGTATCTTAGGCATCTACTTAAGTTATATACTTAATGGGATTGCTCTTGGCCAGCATCTAGCCAGGGGGCAAAGATGAGGCCGACGATGAAGCGAGCTCACCCAGAAAATGCCTATTCACTCTTGCCTTAAATAGGTCCAGGTTATATGAACTCGGAAATACAGATGACGGCAGGGAATTCCAAACCTTATATATATTTAGTAATAAAGTTCTACCATAGTTTCAGATTTTTTAAGCCGTCATTACCGGTGACGGATATCTCCGGGGTAATTACAAAAGAATGCTGTTGTTTTTTTTTTTCTGGGAGAGGACGGGTGTAACTACACGCGATCTTGTATTAAATTAATTAATATAAAAAGTAATTTAATTTATAGTATTAACTGCCACTTTTATTCCCCTTAGCCCTAACGAAATATATTGGTAAAAAAACTTACGTGGTGAATCCGATACATCATCCATAATCGCCAGCTTGCTCGGCCTTTTATCATCTTCATGCTTTAAACCCATTTTCACAAAACCAACAATAAAAAAAAACTTAAAAAAAAACCGTGCACTGCAATCGAACTAAACGCGCTCCATACAGGCTGTTCTATTTTTGACCAATATTTTTAATCGGTTGAAACATTTAGGGTTAGTTATTATTTACGATATTTCGCGTTGTTTTTTTTAACGGTCGTGCGGCCACGCTCGCTCGCGGAGGTAGTACGGTAGACTGCCGCGGTACAATAGGCTGAGTTGGTTTTAACCGAGCCGGCGCACAATTGCACGTGTTAGTAATAGTATGACAAGTGGATCAACATTTGTCACCTACAGTTATCGTCTACCTACGAATTAGAAAATTGTGCGGATATTGATAACGTTGAGCAGCTTTGGAACGCATGTTCGGAGACATTAGGCGATGGTGGGGTACCTATACTTATGCAATACCTGTTAAGTGTACTCTGTTGTTAGCATTGTTATCCATTTACAATGTAATAAAAATTCAAACATTTATTCTTCAAATAGGCCAAGGGCACTTTTTTTTAAATAATGTAACTAACTAATTGATAAAAGTGCTAATTTAGTTTATTTCTATGTTATTCTTGATCTCAGTTGTTAGAAGTGCTAATTTAGTTTATTTTTATGTTGACGCCAAATATAGCTGATATAGCCGGACAAATACAGTCACACTACTGACTTTTCAGGCTATTTATTTATTTATTTATTTATTTAATCTTTATTGCACAAAAGAAAAACTTATCGTACAAAAGGCGGACTTAATGCCATGCATTCTCTACCAGTCAACCTTAAGGCGAAGCAGAAAAATTGTTGGCGGTGCAACTAATAATACGTATTAACTAATTATATAAATACATAAACATATATAAATACAAATAGATACACATATATACAATATACATAATATATACATCTATATACTAATATATATATATATATATATATATATATATATACGAGAATTACAAAACAGACACTTTACTCCACGAATCTGCCAGCATAGAAATCACGTACAGCCTTTTTAAAAGCGAACTTGTTTGGGGATTTACGGATCTTGGGAGGTAGACCGTTCCAGAGACGAGCCACCTGAACGGAGAACGAATTCAACATAAAGCCAGTTCGGCAAATAGGGATAGTTAAAGAGAGATTGCCTGAAGAGCGAAATTGACGGGAACGAGAAGCATCATTAAAATGAAAAAGGGACTTGAGATATTCAGGAGACTGTGGATCATTAAGAATGGAAAATAAAGTGCAAAGGACGGATGATATGTGCCGAACAAATTGTGCCGATTTATTTGAAAACGATGAAAATGCATCAACATCCCTCGATTTATTTAAGGATGCAAGTGTTCTGGGTCTTAATTATTCGCCAGTAACTGACACATTGCAATTTTCAAGGGACCAAGAGCCCATTACCACGTGTACAAAAAGGTCAGTTATCTCAACCACATGTAAAATATTTGATCCACTAGGTTTGATGTGCCCATGTACCATCACCGCCAAAATACTGCTTCAAAAGCTATGGGGTGCTAAACTAGACTGGGACGAGCCTATTCCCAATGATTTTGCTAGGGACTGGTCACGCTTAGTAAAGGACTTCTCAATTTTATCTGAAATCAAGGTACCACGGCGTGCGCTATGTGACAACCCTAAATATATAGAACTACATTGCTGTGTTGATGCTTCACAGCATGCGTACGCTGCATGTGTGTATTTGCGTTCAGTGGGGAGTGACGGAGAGATCACTGTTCACTTGCTGTGTGCTAAAGCGCGTGTGGCACCTATGAAACCTACCACCATTCCGCGACTTGAACTTTGTGGTATGCTTCTGGGAGCACGGCTTTGCGATAAGGTTTGTCAGTCTTTGCGTTGTAACATAAAAAATAAATTCATTTGGACTGACTCAACTGTAGTTTTGGGATGGCTTAAAACTCAATCAAAAGACTTGAAAGCTTTCGTATGTAATCGCGTTAACGAGATACACGAGTTGACACCCGGTTATACTTTCAATCATGTGCCTACCGATAAGAATTCTGCAGACATTGCTTCCAGAGGTGCCGACCCGAGATCATTACTTACTTGTTCTCTTTGGTGGAACGGGCCACCGTTCCTCAAGACAGATCCTTCTGAATGGCCTTCTCAAAATTACGCACAAATACCTACGATTAATCTACCTGAGGTCAAAGTATCCAAGGACTCGAGTTCGGTGAAATGTTGTGTCGAAGTCGCTGACGAGCATATTGTCGATTTTGATAGATTTTCAAATCTGACCAAATTGAAAAGAACTTATGCCTATGTATTACGCTTTATAAACAATTGTCAGGCTAGCAAGTCAAAATTGGTTGGAGAATTTGATATTGCCGAACTAGATAACTCTATGTCTCTTCTCGTAAAGGCATGTCAATCTGAGTGTTTTGCGAGTGACATTACAAATATTTTATTAGGTAAGCCAGTCCACCGCAAATCGAAACTATTATCATTAAATCCTTTCATAGATTCCAACGGGGTTCTACGAGTTGGAGGTCGACTCCAAAACTCCGATTTCCAGTACGACAAGAAACACCCTATCATATTAGATGCAAAGCATCAATTGGCTAAATTAATCATGAGACATGAACACATACGTTTGTTCCATGCCGGTCCGCAACTTCTTTTAGCTTCAGTTCGAGAACAGTTTTGGCCAATAGGAGGTAGGGACCTGGCTCGCGGCATAACTAGGAAATGTAGTATTTGTGTCCGACTTAGAGGTAAACCCGTTCAACCAATTATGGGTAATGTGCCTACGGAACGAACAAGCTCTCCATACGCGTTTTATACTTGCGGTGTCGATATGGCAGGTCCATTCATGATCTCTAGTAAAAAGGGAAAGGGAAGCCGCATTTCCAAATGTTACTTATGCCTGTTCGTATGTCTCGCCACCAAAGCGGTTCACCTTGAACTGGTTAGTGACCTCAGTACAGAAGCATTCATTCTTGCCCTGCGACGGTTTGTGTCTCGTAGAGGTAGACCTTCTGCAATTTTTTGTGACAATGGTTCAAACTTTAAAGGTGCAAACAATGAACTGGGTAAATTAATTAAGTCCAGTCGTCAGTCTATAACTAACTTTGCTAATGAGGAAGAAATCAAATTCATGTTTAGTCCAGCCTATTCTCCCCACTTTGGAGGGATCTGGGAAGCTGGCGTTAAGTCAGCTAAGTATCATCTTCGACGTATTGCCGGTAGGGCTTCCCTAACGTTTGAGGAGCTAGCAACGCTATTTGCACAGGTCGAAGCCATTTTAAACTCTCGACCCCTGACGCCTCTTTCGTCGAACCCTATTGACCCATCTCCTTTGACTCCAGGGCACTTCCTTACCGGGCGGCCTCTCACTTCGTTACCGTCCCGACCCATCACTACAAAGTACCCCAACAGATACGAACGCATAGAGCAGCTGAGGCAGCACTTCTGGGAGAGGTGGCGGCGAGAATTCATAGCGGAGCTCCAACAGCGTACGAAATGGAAGACGCGGCAGCAAGAGCTTCGAGTCGGGGACCTCGTCATCCTGAAGGAAGACCAATTACCTCCTCTTCAGTGGCGCCTCGCACGCATCAGTCGTCTGTACCCTGGAAAAGATGGCGTCAACCGTGTCGCTGATGTTACTACCAGTCGGGGCACAGTAAGAAGGGCAATTAACAAAATGTGCATTATCCCTACTACAGACGTTGTCGAAGGGAAGAATGGCTCACCTACCCATTAAGGGCAACAAATCCTGAATTCTGTAGATAGGGACTCTCATCTAACTGCACCCAACGATATGTCAAAGGACACTTTCGCAACCAAGAAGCATCTCCAACTTCTTACATTCGAAGATCATCTGAAATCACCTGAATACCTCGACTACAGGCACTCGAATCCCGTCGGACGAACTCCACCGCTACATTGCAGGTTGTCGAAGGGTTGACTAGACTTCTATCCTAGACCCGCGAAAGGCAACATAAAGAAATTCTGCAATTTTTGTTGAAAGCCAGTCTTTCAACGCCGGGAGGATGTACGCGCGGGCATCGGGAGAGGGGCGCGGGGCGCGAGGAAGCGCAGACCGAGCGCGGCGCCCGCGCACCGTCAGTCGGCGAGCCATATCAGCGTCAAGCGCATGTCGCGCGGAGCAAATTTCTCAGTATTTTTAATCTCGTGCTAGTTTTCAATAAATTGTTATTTGAAGAAAACTGCATTTCTTATTGTCCGCCTGGACAATATTGGCGGCATCCGGATACAGTTGTTGAGCAGTCGATCCAACTTGTTGAGAAGTTCCTCATTTAAGTCCGGATAACACACATCACCATAGTCGATTATGGGTAAAATGAGGGCATTAACAAGCATAACTTTGGTGCTCACCGGCAAGAAGTGCCTTAACTTGTTAAGTGAATGCAGAGAATATGAGACCTTACGGCTAATTTCTGCCACCTGTGTTCTCCAGCTCAGTGCAGTCCAAGTGAATACCTAAGTCTTTATCTGCGATCTGCGCCCGTCTGGCTTAGAGTATGCTGTTTTCGATTATTATTATTTATTTAATAATCAGGGTATAAAAACATAAAATTAACGGGGTCTCACAAAACTGTCGGAACAGTTTGTCTGTGTGATCCAGTAGGGTCGATGCCATAGATACATTTACACTTCTGTATCCAGTGATTGATCTCAGTTGTTAGAAGTGCTAATATTATTTCTATGTATCGTCCATTTTTTTAATAAATTTTAAAAAGTGAAATGAGTGCTAGCGGTACGCCAAAAGATGCTGCAAATGGTGTTATAAGTATGAAAATCGGTACGATTCTTATGAATCAATTTGACCCGTTGGACGAAAAAAAAACGAAAAAGAGGAGTTATGACGACATCTTTATTTTGTATGGAATTAAAAAAAATGTTCTGAAACCTATCGTGCGTGGTACCTATCAAACGAAAAGCTTTTCAAGCCGGTTTATATCACATCATTACATTTAAGTCACTTGACAGTTGACATAAAATAAAATTAAAATAATTTTCAAAACATACCAAGTTTGGGTTCCTCCAGGTATTTTTTGTAGAATATACCTAATATAGTACCTAATTTCCTCATATCTAACCTCAAGAAAGCAATTTTGTCAATATTTACATTTAGTTTTGTTTTTATAATTTTCATTATTACAAAGTTTGCTTAGCAACATCAACGAAGGAAAATTGGCGGAAATAGTTAATTCGTGACTAAAGCGGCAATTACACTTCGGCATTTCGCCGCATGCTGCATGCGGCGAACGACGAAGTGTAAAGAACACGTTAGTCGGCCGCATTCGGCGATCGACAGCTGCCAAGCGCCGTAGTGGGCGGACAGACTAGTGTAAAGACGACGTTCGTTGGCCTAAGTAGTTTAAAATGAATTCGGCGACCGCATTAGGTGAACGACGAAGTGTAATTGCCGCTTAAGCGAATTTTGCAAGAGTTGTAGGTACAGTTGACCTAAATAACATACCAACAGTACTGGTCGATCACATGATGTACATTGACTTTATGTAAAAGAAAATTAGAATCATGCATTTTTATAGCACAATCAATTTAAAACCGCATGTTCTTTGAATTAGGATTGAAGTGTCCATTACTGGTGCTTGTGAGCTTAAAGTTACCATTATTGGTGGTGTCACCCTATGTGGCCCGTGGGTGCTAAAAGGTTGCCGACCCCTGATTTACATAATAGAACAAATAATACAAGAAAGGTTTGAAGCCGAATTTGGGAAATATATATATTCTATGACTAAGAGATGGAAAGTTAGCTGAATTACTTAACTAGAAAAATTACCTTCAACTTCAACAATAGGTAGGTAGGTAATTTGTGTAACTACGTAAACTTATCTATACTTACTTAAGTAGCATTTTATTTTATCCAAAGGCTTTGTAATTAGTTTTAATGTAGTAGATATTGACTTTTATTAACCTGTGCGTGGCTTTATAGGCCGGGCCCAATAAAGCGATATAATAGGAGTGCGCGGATCTCCGACACGACCACGCGGGCGGTTAAAACACCGGAATCCTCTATAAACTAAGTCTAAGCGCGGGTTGACGACACCAACTTACGATTACAGACCGATCAACGTTTAAATATGGCGCCGGCAGCAAAAAAAACTAGCAAATCTTAACAAATCATTTAAATACGTCAAAAACTCGAAGCAAGGAACCACAGATCATAGACTATCCACCCAAACTCTTACTTTAGCATGAGTGCGCATTTAAAGGTCAGTGATTGTAGAAAAAAGTAAAAAGACCTGCTAAACTACTTCGTTAATCACTTAATTACAATGACATTTGCAATTAAGTAGGTATACTTAAGTGGTGAGGCTAACGTTGAATATTAATAGGGGGTTCCTTTGGCCACCTGGTGGTTAAGTTGGTTGCTATTGAATTCCACAAATTAAATCCGGATCATTTTTTGAAAGGGCCCTTATAGCATTTTTATATAATTATGCTAGAAGCTGCTTCAAGCAGGATACTTACCCCCAATTATGTCGTTATTGCAGGGCATATTCTATATTCATAGCAAGTTATTGGTTACTTAGATACCAATGTTTTTATTTAAATTGATATCTAAATAGTAGATTGTTCAACAAGTGCATAAAATGCACCATTTTTAACGAGATGTGTATCCATCCGAACGAACTTGCGAGCGAGGTTGGATATAAAATCGAGTGTAAAATGGGTTTTATGGACGAGTTATACACTCTACTTTTCACTTCAGTTGCGAGGAAATTAACATTAAATAAGGTTATGTCATCAGATTTACACTCGCTCGGTCGTAAACCTCGTTCGATGGAACGCGGGCTGCCGCGCGCGCACTGGCAGGCTGCGGGCGCAGCGCACGGGGTTGATCGTGTGGCTGGCTGTTGATGTTGGACCGATTGCCTTGGGAAGTTCTTCGACGAACTGACTGAACTACTGACTGAAATGACCACACTGACTACGGGTACCTACGGGACAGGCTTTGCCAGGTGTAGGAACAGGAAGCATGTAGAGGTGGGTGATAAATAACTTCACGATGAAAAAATCACGGTGATCCGCCTTGAAAAAGTAACAGTGTGACTTGTCACGAAGTAACAACGTTACAAAATAACGTTGTTACTTAGCGACGATATCACTGGAACTGGTCGCGTCGTGCCTCGTGACCGCTGTTACTAACTGTGACTGTGACTGCGGTGCGCTGTCACAGAGTAACATCAGCAGCTCTAGTATAAGTTTTTTCGGAACATTAACTAATTCGAACGCGTTTGCGTTTTGTCTCAAAATGCCCACACCCGTCAAACTAGTTTCTTTAACGTGACTCATGCTCATGAATATCAGTCAAAACACACAAGTAGATACTTATTTAATATTCAAGACAGTGAGCACACTTATCTACCAAAACGAAAGGTTGACTGCCAAAATTGGGACATCCTGTAAACTCATTTAACATTATTTATTTAACATTACCTAAGTGTAAGTTTATGAAAACGAAATTAAGTTGTTTTTGTCCAAGTTGATAAGCAAAGCAAGTTGTGTTTTAAACTAAAGTAATTAAAGTAATTTCTCTTTATGTATATGTTAGTAACTTAGTACCAAAGAAAGATTAGTAGGGTCGCTATGCCATCTTCACGGCCTGCGTCAGCTTGCGGTTGCTTGAAGAACGCAGGTTTTTCAATTAAGTAAAGAGGTTTATTTGGAAATCTATTTAAAAAAAACGAGAAAATATCCTTTCAATTCATCAACTCATCCAAGTGGTCGCAAACCCACATTTATCGACCCTAATCAAATCGAAATAAGGTTACGAACTGCACCTACGTAACATCTAACAAATTTTTTACTAATGTTTTTATTTTCTTTAGGATTTGACAAACAGTTTTGAAATTAGCTGTATAACTATTGAGACCCAGGCTTACCTACTAATTAACTTCAACGACATATTTATTTATTTCAGGCAACAAGGGCCCATAGATAATACCTTTTATAGCTATAGCATATCAATACAAATTAGGGTTCAGGTTTTAGATAACAATTACACAAATTATTGAAGAAGCTCCTATTATAGGTACTAACAACAATATTTAGGTATTTTAGGTACTAAATGAAACCCAAAAAAATGGGCTCACAAGCATGATACAATAGGGATGACGACACTATAAAAGAAAATCAATAAATCCAAATTTTCTACATAAAGGTTCGAATTCTCAATCAAATGGCGAAAAACAAATTCAAAAATATAAATAATTACGTAATTATAAGTCTTCAAAGTTTTAAGAGTGGGTATGTTCTGTCCCTTTTCCGCAAAACGCACCTTTGTATTGAACGATCGTCATTTACTATGGCGCTACTTAACAGTGACGTCACGGTTAGGTAGCACTTTCTCTGTCTAACTACGAACATTCTAACCGTTATAGCTTCGTTATTTTTTGAGATATTTGAATAGGATTTTCACTATTTGGCATAGTTTTATGTCTTCTTTCTATTGAAGTTATAAAATTTTTTGAGTCGACATCCCTATTATTGAACACCTGGCCCCTATACCACAAAACTTTACAAGTCTACAATTCGACAAAATTGTACAATTTTCCATAGAAAAAGTTGACATATTTGTCGAATTGTACGCTTGTAAAGTTTTGTGGTACAGGCCCCTGGATTCATTATACCATTGGGCTCAAGCTCAAGCGTGGAGCTTGGCTATGTTGTATAAGGTTTATTAACTTTTGCCCGCGACTTTGTCCGCGTTAAACACGTTCATCGCGTTAGAATTTATTTGCTATTCTGTATTTCAGGCGCTTACCTGGTTATCGCTCTTCCATACAAACTTCCACCCCCTTAAGGCATGATTTCCGGTATAAAAACTATCCTGAGTTTTTCCCCGGGACTCAAACTATCTCCATACCAAATTTTACCTAAATCGGTTCAGTGGTTCAAGCGTGAAGAGGTAGGTAACAGATAGACAGACACACTTTCGCATTTATAATATTAGTATGGATACCTAGTATTCGTTATTTTGTGTAGGTATGTATACCAAAAATTAGACGGTAGGATAATGGATATTAAATGTAAATTAGATTAAATTAGATAGGTACTTTGCGAAAACGTATCTAATCACGTAAAGTTCCAACGTAAAACGTAATTGTAATTTAATGTGAGTAAGATTTGAAGAAAACTCAAAACTCAAAACTCATTTAAAAAAATATTGATTCCTGTAGCTACCACAATCATCGGAAATATTAACTCAGTCCATTGGCTTGGACACCTATAGTCCTCCTCGCCGTATCCGGCGACAGCGACTCCGTCAAAAAACTATGATGTTTTGACAGATGTCGAGCGAAAATTCGAGCGTTCGTCACTCAAAAATCGGCCCCCAGGTGGCTAACCGCGGACTCAGAACTCTCACAGCGGAAACAGGGGGGTCAGTACCTGCGCCATTAAAGACGTTCTCAAACGCCAGCTAACCACTTACGGTATACCGAGTGACTGCTGGGACTCTGGGACTGACTGACTGTTGGACACCTAGCGAGGATGCCGGCTGAAAGGCCGGTGAAACAGGCCTACGCGACGCGAGACCGCTAAGTGACCAGCGACCGGTTGGCCGGCCTGGCTGGAAGGACGAAGTGAAGAAAGACCTTCGCGCCTTTCCTACAAGCAGAAAACTGGGAGAAGATCGCACAGAACAGGGCGCGATGGCGCCAACTCGTACCATAGGCATGTTCCGAATCACGCTCACAGCGCTCAAAGCGCGCTTACGATCGGACCGATTCACGCTCAATAGCGCTAACATGAGATGTCGTGACGTCACTGATGATGTCATGGACGGCGCACACGGCCCAGGCGTAAGCACCTTGAGCCAAACGTCAAGTTGACGTTTGATATATGAACATGTAAACACGGGCTATGAGCGTGAATCGGTCCGATCGCGAGCGCGCTCAAGCGAATAGCGGTCCGAAACAAAACACTATAGTACGCGCCATCCACGAAGGCGCGCCCCTCCACAGTCCAAGCCGTACAACTGCGCACAGATTAGTATGAGATTCGCTGTGGAGGGTCGCGTCGTCGTGGATGGCGCGTATTACTCACGCGGCCTTGAGCGCGCTGTTTGATTTGGACCGGTCGTCAGCACTGTAAGTGCTGCGAGCATTTTTAGCGCGATTCGGAACACGGCTTTAGTATGGGAGGCCAAGACAAGATCCACTGCAGGTCGCTGAGCTATCGAAGTAAGTTAGTAAGCTTGATTACAAGACTGCCAGTTAGAGTTACTCACATGGATTCCATTTTGCCTCGTCCTCTGTACTGCTCCTCTGCGAAGGCTGGTCGCCTTTATCCTGCGATGGCCCCGACAGTTTTCAGGTTGTACATATCTCACTAATAATACTTTTCTAATTATGAACGTAGAGGTGTTATAAATCACTTATAAATAACCAATAGAACTTTCGTGCCACTTAAATACTGACATGTTTGCCTATGTTGATTGACAGACTGTATGTAGTACCAGCATACTCTGTAAAGTTACTATGTAGGTATGTTACCTACACAATACTATGAAGTATTTATTCTAAACATTTGGTATAATAAAATAATTTAGAGAATAAGAGGGGTAGGGCCAAGGTAGGATACAGCAAAATATCATCTTACTCGAATTAAACGAGCAATTCTTGTATGTATGTCGCAGGCAAATTGCATAATCCGCCGTATTACATTACGGCTAGCCATAATACAAAACAGAGCGGTTTTGTATTATGGCGGGTCAACGATTAGCCAGATTGAATACGGCTGAACGAAAATCCGCCGGAATGTGTTCGGCGCTTTACGTTATTCAATTCGCCTAGCCGTAATGTAAAACAGCGGTTCAGTCGGATTGTATAATACGCCGTAATACATTACGGCTAGCCGTTTTATACAACGGCGGATCAACGATACTGAATACAGCTCCGCTCCCACAAGTCCACCGGATTCAATTCGCCTAGCCGTAATGTAAAACAGCGGTTCGTTAGTCGCCACTTTGACATTTTTTTGTTCAATTGATTAGGGTATTAATAAATATTCGGTCTGGCGCTTCGCCGGCCGCTGCCGCGGCACGCTTGCTTCGCTCGCTCGGCTCGCGCGCTGTAGGGTCGCAGTTCTGACGAACACTCCTCCTCGCTCCGCTCGTCGTCGTACCTAACGAAGACTCTGGGTAAAAGTCCTAACCATGCGGCTAAACTAAACGTAAGCTGTCATGTTGTAGAACGTATCGCAATGACGATCCGGCTACCTAATCGTTAAGCCGCCGTATTACAAAATGGCTCTGTTTTGTAAAACGGCTAGCCGTAATGTAAACCGGCGGATTATACAATCCGGCTGCAACATATATATATATCTATATATATTTATTTATTTCGGGGATCTTGGAAACTTCTCTAACGATTTTGATGAAATTTGGTATGTGGGGGTCTTCGATCTAGCTAAGTCTCATGCCTGGGAAAACGCCGAGCAAAGCTCGGCCGCTCAGATATTAAGATTAAAGTAGGTACAAAGGGGAACGTATCCCTATGAGTGATCTCTTCCAACTAACCTTTTACCCCCTTTTGTCCCTGGTGCAGCGCGTGCGAGTCAGTCCCAATGCTGTCCTGGCAGTGAGCGCGGACCGGGTTGACTGTCCCTACATTGTGCACTGCTGTGACAGGCACGTAAAAACTGGAGTGGGGTAATTAAATGACACCTCACAAGGGTACCTAGCTTTTAAGTTTTAATATAAATATTGTATAAACGTTGTTAAATCACATTTAATTAATTTATTGAATCTAATTTATTAAATTATAATGTCAATTAATTTATTATGGAATGTTTTTAAATTTTTGTTTGTAATGTTTTAAATTGTTATTTTATTTTATTTGAAACCCAATTATTCTGATTTATTCTTAATTTTAATGGTGTATGAGCCCTCTGTATGAGCCCTTGAAGCTTGAAATAAATGCATTTTATTTTTATTTATTTTATTTATTTTAGAGGGATTGAGTGGAAACTTGGAAAGTGGGATAATGAGATAGACAAACTTACAGCATCAACAACAATGTCGCCATAAGTTAAGGATGACTGATGAATATAAATTATATATTCTCGATTAATGAAATATCTTTCAGTAATATAAAAAATGCGTTCATTCACCCTCATTTACTAATCTATATATTTTATAAGATATCTTTCATAAAGAGTTTAACTGAAGTCGTGCGTCGGAGCTGACACACAATTTTTTTTTGTATTCGTGCTAATCACTAATCAATCAAAGTCTAATGAACACGTGGTTGGCGAAATCATCTTAAATTTGATGGAAAGCCATTTAAAAAAAGTGAAGTGTAAGAGTGGGCAAAGCATTCTCCATAAAAACTCTGTGCACGTTTTATTCGTAGGTTTTGGCACTAACGAATGTAATTTTTTTGTAATCAAATTTTATTCATATGAATCTCTATTTGAACGTGATTTGAACACGTCACAACTAACATACAAGACAAGAGGGGCGGGCAATTTAAAGTAGGTACGATTTCTTTGAGTGACACTGACATACCTAATTATGCTTTTATTCCATTGAATAATATACTTTAAAGGTATGATTCCGTTGCCGACTGCATACAGCAACAGCACGTTCCGCCGCACTCCAAATTGAACCGTAATCATAAGACTATAAGTCCCAATTTAGAGTGAGCGGCGTGTGCTGTTCCGACACTTCTGCGCTCATTTCAAATTGAGCATTTTTCGGTTCAATTTGGAGTGCGGCGGAACGTGCTGTTCCTGTATGCAGTCGGCAACGGAATCATACACGTTCCGCCGCACTCCAAATTGAACCGTAATCATAAGAATAAAAGTCCCAATTTAGAGTGAGCGGCGCGTGCTGTTACGACACTTCTCCGCTCATTTCAAATTGAGCTTTTTTCGGTTCAATTTGGAGTGCGGCGGAACGTGCTGTTGCTGTATGCAGTCGGCAACGGAATCATACCTAGGTAGTATACTACTATGGAGAGGGCTATGCTGGGAGTTTCTCTGCGTGATCACATCAGAAATGAGGCCATCCGTAGCAGAACCAAAGTAACCGATATAGCCTTTCGAATCGCTAAACTTAAGTGGCAGTGGGCGGAGCACATTGCACGTAGAACCGATGGCCGTTGGGGCCGAAAGGTTCTCGAGTGGCGACCACGGACCGGAAGGCGCAGCGTGGGTAGACCCCCCACAAGGTGGACTGATGACCTGGTAAAGGTCGCGGGAGTCCGCTGAATGCGGGTGGCGCAAGACCGGTCATTGTGGCACTCTTTGGGGGAGGCCTATGTCCAGCAGTGGACGTCTTTCGGCTGATATGATGATGATGATGATGATGAGTATACCTACGCTGCGCCCTCTAGCCCGGGCATAAGAATACGGCTACGGTATCCTCTGCCTGTCGTAGAAGGCGACTAAAAGAGGGTCCTCGGGGCCGAAGACGGTCGTAGTTGGGGGCTGCGATCGTCCATAAAAACATGGCGGGACCCATAGGTGGACTCTAGGGCGGCACTGGAGAGTTCCATGGGAGAGCCCAGAGCCGTCCGAAATGGGTTGAGGTGGACAATCGGGGGGTTTTTAGTCGGTGCAAGTCCGACATAACCTGCGCACTGCCCCCGCGGTGCGGGGGTATCCTTAGGGGCTATTCATAAATTACGTCATTTCAAATTTGGGGGCGGGGGGGGGTCATAACATTGGATGATGGCAGCATGACGTAGGAGGGGAGGGGGGTCAATCCCAAGATGACATCATCTCTCGCATCTTTAAAAAGTGCTTTAATGAGTAAAAAAGGAATGAAATTCGTGTTTGTATAAACTATTAAGGCTATAAAAAATTACCTACTAAACTTGAATCAACAATAAATTGTTATAATAAATAAATAGCTAATGAAATTGGCTTAGGTTAGGTTAGGTAAGGACGGCGAGGTAACGAAATCCTTCGAATAGTGAATGACCGTGTCACGGGTCAAGCACTAGACGTCGAGTGGGCTGAGGCTGTGGGTGGCGCTGACTTTGTAGAGGAGCCAGGCTCAACCACAAGAACCACATGATTCCAGGCCCGATTTGATTCAGAACTTGGAGGAGTGGGTGAAGTCCCCATGGGAAAACACTAAATGAATAAAAATTGTTATTTGATATTTAGAGTTGATTGTTAATTTGTTGTTTTGTTGATTGTTTTAACTTTAAAGAAATAATAATAACTAAATCATTTTAAATAGTTTTTTATTGAAAAATTAAGCTAAAAACGCATTTTTTAGAAATGACATCATTTTATTTGATAGGGGGGGGGGGTCATTCGAATTATGATGGTTGGATGAATAGCCCCTTAAAGGATCCCCCCCCCCCCCCCTACAAAAAAAAGAAGGTAGTATACCTACGCTAATGTAATAGAGTTTTTATTTCAAACATACGATTTTTAGACAGTGTGTAAGTACGTGCATATGTCAGTGTCATACACTTAGGTAATGTTATTCACCTGTACCTAGTTTTATCTATGTGCATATCACAAGTGGCTGCAACTGTTACAAGAGAGTTATGAATGTTATGATAATACAACACGCGATTACGGAGACTAAAACTTGAACTTATCAATTGTTTGATGCATCCAAAGATTCATCGTGACTGATACTTCCCAAAATCGAATGGAGATCGATCGATCGATGACGATTGATCGAGACAAAGATCGATGATAGGTAATAGAAGAGTGACTAAACTACAGAGTCCCGTCACTAACTAAGAGAACGACGTGTGGTTTGAAATTTAAGCCTTCTACACACCTACCAATTTGTCAAGACAAACAGGTATAAGTTAATGAATTTTATAATTGCTATGCTACCTGTCTCTGTCCAATTTACATGTTGTAGCTATGTATGTCTTTCCAGAGGCCTATTGCATAATGAATTGTAACTAATATTACATTTTACAAGCGGTAGTCTCTTTCGAATTAAAGGGGTTGAATACGCTTGTAATATTAGTTACAATGCATTATTGCTATTAAGCCGCGAACAGTTTGGTGTATATATTTTGGCAAAACTATCACATGTCGCATCTAATCAAAGAATATTAATGTCGCAGCCGGATTGTATAATCCGCCGTTTTACATTACGGCTAGCCGTTTTACAAAACAGAGCCGTTTTGTAATACGGCGGGTTAACGTTTAGCAGGATCGACATTGCAATACGTTCTACAATATGGCGGCTCACGTTTAGCCGGATTGTATTTGCCGGATTTCATAATCCGCCGTTTTACATTACGGCTAGCCGTTTTACAAAATGGCCGGATTGTCATTGCTAAACAGAGCTGCGAGTGTTAGAAATGGGAACTAAAAGCTGTCAAAGAGGTGACAGCTAAAACGACGCTATTTTGCGAAAAGGCTAGCCGTAGTGTATTACGGCGAATTATACAATCTGACTGAACCGCTTTTTTGCATTATGGCTAGGCGAATTGAAGAACGCAAATCGCCGAACACATTACGGCGGACTTTTCATTCAGCCGTATTCAATCCGCCTAATCGTTGACCCGCCGTAATACAAAACAGATCTGTTTTATAAAACGCCTAGCCATAATGTAATACGGCGGCGGATTATACGATTTGCCTGCGACATATATAATACAAAGAGAATATAACCACTACGTTATAAATATAATATAATATAATATATCCCAGTGCACGGCAACTTTTCAATGAGCTGGCGAAAAGGTTGAGGGATTCCACTGGGGACCGTAGAGCTGGCAGCTTCCTCGCTCAACGGATCAGCATAGCGATTCAGCGAGGAAATGCTGCCAGCATCTTAGGGACCATGCCCCGCGGACCCAATTTTTTAAATATGTTTTAGTTTAGTATAGTTTATTTTAGTTTAGTTTTAATTTTTATTAGTTTTATAATTAGATTTTAGTTTCTAGGTTACCTTTAATTTTAATTAGATATATTTTAAGTTTATTTTTATTTCATTTAGGTTTATCTTGTATGTAATTGTTTTAATCAATAAATTTATTTGATATAATACTCACTAATAAGCGTATAGTAGGAATCGTCTGGCGTAAAGTATCATAAATCAGAATTTTAAATATTACACTATAAACCTTTCCGTCTATTAACTATTAGGTAATTTATCAACAGGTATGGTTGTGACGTTGGTATAATATAAGCTGCACCGATTCGCCATACAAGTTGGTCGAGGAATCGGTGCAGCTTAAAATATATACACGAATACAACAATAACTAAAATAATATTAAAGCTAACTGCAAATACAAGTTAGGTATCAAAAAATAAACTAAAATTAAAACTAATTTAATTAAAATATATCTAAAAAGGGCCCCCGTGGCATGGTACCAAAGACGCTGGCAGCATTCCCTCGCTGTATGGCAATACTTAAACGCTGTGCGAGGAAGCTGCCAGCTCTTATTGCAGCTTATATTTCGTCAACTATAAGCGGATTGATGACATATTAATCCCAGTAAATTATACTGCAAACATTACTTAGATCAGCAAACATAGATCATGTTGACTTTATCAATGTACCTACTTAATATTTGTTTAAACCCGGCATCGGCATTTGATTTTTATGTATTGTATCTACCCCTATAACCTACCTACGGTGACAAACAAGCATAGGTACCTACACGACATGTTAATGGTCAACGACCGCCTTAGTTTACGTACGCTATCTTTCAGTGGAAATGTATTTATCATAGGTAGGTACTCTTACTTTTCAATTGGAACCTAAATCTGCTTGACTGCACTTAGGGTTGCCATATGGAAAATTGAAATGTCCTAATAAAAATCCGGACATCCCCCTTAAAGTCCTGACATTTCTTCTAATAAGGGGCGAAACTTCGGTTTCCTCGAAAAATAGTAGATTGTTTGACAAGGGTCTAAAGTAAGCCATATTACCACGAGATGGTTATTTTCCCGAACGTAGAGAGGGAAAATTGTTCGAGTGGTAATATGGCTTTTAGGCCCGAGTTATACACTCTACTTTTCACTTCGATTGCGAGAATTCGAGAAAACACATAAACACAAATTATCCATCTTAAATGAATAATTTAACTCTTGGCACGTATGTCTAATTTGACAGCATGTTTTTTTTTTCTAAGGCCAGCACCATATGCCTCGCTATGCGTGTTTGCTTGGCGTATTCGCCTCCCTTTCTTTTGCTATATCAAAGAAAGAGATGCATCATGCGCTTTTTTTTTCTTTTAAGAGGAGTAATTGCTTTGACCATAGACACCGCTTAATCTTTAAAGAACTGAAAAACGTCTTTCCTGATTGGTCGATTTTAGTACAGCTGTGTTCTGGTTGGTTGATATTTTTACCAAATATGTCAAATTACTTTTCTGTGATTGGTGGATTTAATCGGTGAAGTATTTTGATTGGTCAAATTAAAATGTTTTGTAAATCATAAATATGTATACATATTTTCCCTAGGGCTTAAATGTACTACTTTAGCCCCGCTTCACAAGTCTAATATGACACACTTTTCGAGCATGAGAAGTGAAATAGTACATTATTTACCAAGGGCGATAAAACAAAGAATGTCTCAGATCGCAGGTATTTTACGCCCGAGCCGAAGGCAAGGGCGATAAATATGCGATCTGAGGCTTTCTTTATTATCGCCCGTGGTAAGTACGAAATTTTATGTCACCCCCTGGCCAGGAAGTGGGTTTTTTCGCGCGCGGAGCGTGCGATAATGGCCACTTTATGGCCAGGTGTGACATAAAAATATTTAATTTGGTTTCTACTATCACTGTGCAAAGTGGCTTGCTTTCATCAAAAAGTGCAGGATTTTTTTCATAACCTATATGACTAGGACCTCCACATTCCACAATTCAATATACTATAAAAAAAAAATGAAAAAAGTTTATTGTTCTAAGTTACTTGTACATTAACATCACGGCTCTGTGTCCTGAGCTATGAAGCCCTGTGTTACAGGACACAGTTACGTATTCATAGTTCATAAACCTATTTTACTTTTTTTTGCCGTTTTAGCAATAAATTATTTCTTCTTTTTTATTTACTTTTTTGGAAAAAAAAATTCAAAATGTTCCGTGCGCGCTGAGTTAAATTTGGCATGCGGGGACTCGCGAATTGATTGAGATCACTTTGGCTGTAATTTATCCTATTTTATATTGTTTTCGAAGAAATATTACTATTTTTGTTGATTACTGTTTACTAATTTATTATTACGTTTATTAAAACTGTGTAGTTAAATGTTAAAATAAATGTATCGTAAAAACATTTTTTTAATAGGGTCATTCCTAAAAATCCAGACACTTGCCAAGTCCGGCCGCAATCCGGACAAAGGGTCAAAAATCCGGACATGTCAGGACAAATCCTGACGTATGGCAACCCTAACTGCACTTCGCTATGCGTGTTCGCGTTGCGTATTCGCCTCCCTTTCTTTTGGCATATAAAAGAAAGAGATGCAACACGAATATTTGTACAATATTTGTACATGGCGAAGTGACTGACTGTATAAATTTTTGTACTGTATAAAGGAGTGTATAAATTTTTAAAAGGGTCGGCAACGCGCATATGACGCCCCTGGGGTTGCAAGCGTCCATAGGCTGCGGTGACCGCTTACCATCAGGCGGGCCGCACGCTAGTTTGCCACCGACGTGGTATAAAAAAAAAGAAGTGTGGCGCTAGCATAAGATGTAAATAGGGCACAACGAAACGTGATATCACTTGTTCGGAGCAGCCCAACTGGGGAAGTACCTTCAGATAGTTCAGATGTCACTCAACTTCTGCTCATTGTGTGTCATCGGCATCGCGGCATGTAGTACATACTAAGTCCAAAACTTGAATATACGTCACTTTTGGCCTAAGTTTTCTAAGTTCACCGTTTTGTCCTAGATTCACGAAATTGCACTACCTAAAAAATTTTGAAATAAAGGAAAAATTTGAAAAACTTAGGCACCGAGCAGCCCCCTTAAGGCGTTGTATAAATGAAGGAAGGATTGATGAATTTCAAGCCGGGTAGTAATCGCACCTATAGCTCAGTTGGCTAGAGCGATTGGCCGCGAGTTCCGGGAGGTCGCAGGTGCGAATACTGCTCGGTGCCAAAGTTTTTTCAATTTTTCCTTTATTTCTAAATTTGTAGTTTGCGTTCTATCAGCGTTACCTACTGCTTAATACAAAATTAATGCACTACCTAAATCAAAAATATTTACGCGAATAAGGTGGAGGAGAAACCATATAGTAACACCACTGGTGTGTAACGTCGCCAGAATTGACAACATTTCATATTTTTAACTACTTTATTTTATGAACTAGTTAGAAAATAGTACCCGTATTTTTTCTTTTTCAATTTACATACAAAAAAAACACGTTGAAAAGTAGGTCATTCCAAAAGGGCGTAAGTAAAAATGACGTCATCTTCCCAACAAGAATCCAGAGCCACTCCAGAGCAGCGATTGTCTGTACTCTGTACTAAGGGGAAGCGAGGAAGATGACGTCAACTTTCGGTTTACAGTAATTTGCGATTTTTTCCAAAATTAACGGAGAAAAAAATCTAAAAAAATGTTTTTTGTGTACTTCACACGTTTTTACCGAAATGGTTTTCGAATTAAGACTTTTGGAAATTGTGAAATATTGTCAATTCCCGAGGATGCTGTGAAGGACCTGCATTTGTCTCTATCTGTTGAGACAGCGAATCCTCAGACAAGCTAGGGTCAGGTGAGCAATTCTCTTGTAAATACTGTGGGACCGTAACCTTAAGACCGTAAGGTAAGGGTCCATAGGCTACGGACGCTACGGTCTTGGCTTACCATCTGACCGTACGCTTGTTTGCTATCGCGTTCCCGCTTCCGTCCACGCCACGCGCCGGCCATAGTCGCCTGACAACTCGCGTGTCGTGTCGCGCAGCAATTTACATGCGCCTGAATCAAATACACTTGATCATGACCTGTAGAATTCAGGGTTCTCTCGGGTCTCGATCTGGTAAAACAAGACATTCAACTTAACATTGTACTCTGATATCAATGTTCTAAGCACTTGAAAACACGATAAAAATAATCCTGCTTCAGAAAAAATACGGACATAGCATCTTGAGTTTCAGCCAATCAGGTGGCTGTATGGTTGCACGCCCACGCGCCATGGTTCGCATGCGCGCGTGAACGTCAGATGCTATTTATCTATTTGACTTGACAGATGATAAAACTTCCCGCTAAGTCTGGAGCAAATACGCCTTAAGAGGACTTACAATTTTTTTTATGAATAAATTATCGATAATTCTTTAAATAAGTATTCCAATGAACTGAGTTTTTCCATTTCAATTCTACTACACACAATACAAGCAAAAGTAAAGTACGGCTCCGTTACTAAGTATCTAAATCACCTAAATACCTACAACTTTCCATACTTTTGCTTTTATTGTGTGTAGTAGAATTTAAAGAATTTAGTTTTTAGCTTGAAATTTGTCGATCTGGAATGCTGTTTGAAATGATATTTCTAAATCGAACATCCAAAAAATCAATGACTCCTACTATGATGCAATAGTCCTATAGGGCAACCACTTAATTGAGTCCGCCCGCTACCCGTCCGCTACCCTTTAACTTCACCCCTCTTACCCCTGTCCCGTCACAGGGGCGGTCTCAGTTAAACGGAACACCTATAAATAGTTAGTAACAAAGAAAAAGTACGTGTATACGTGTCAATTCACAAAGATAATATACCTGCATTTCTAAACTGATAAGGACCCTTAAGTACTTTAGTGCCGTGCCTCCTAATATGCTATAGCAACGAATATAGGTACTCGTAGAGATAGGATGGCACATTATCAGCTGATTATTCTAGAATACAACTTATACAAAACACTAATTAAGGGTAAAAAAAAAGATTTTTTGCATACAATAATGAAGGAAAAGAGGTCGCGTTTACCTATCTATACTTTGTCGTGCACGTCCACGGTAAAATCTATCGTTTCATTCATAATTAGACGAAAGTCTATAGTCTCTGAGCTGGTCTATTAATGAATGAAACCATAGAGTTTATCGTGGACGTATAACGTATCCACGGTAAAGTATAAAAGCGTCCTAGTCTTATGCAAGAATTGGAAAGAAAAACGAATGCGCCGTATATTTTACTATAGCAGTACTGTATACATAAAAAAACAGGCTATAGTAGACAACGTTGTATAGTAGGTAACGTTGATCGGACTGTACCTACCTCCTTGTAGCATATCTGTTTTATTATGTTATGGGCCCGGAGTGTTCCGGGCTAGCAAGACCCGTTTACACTAGTTCAGCCATTAAATGTATTTATGTCACACCTGGCCATAAAGTGGCAATTACCGCACGCTCCGCGCGCGGGAAATCCCACTTCCTGGCCAGGGGGTGACATAAAATTATGTACTTAACACGGGCGGTAATAAAGAAAGCCTCAGATCGCATATTTATCGCCCTTGCCTTCGGCTCGGGCGTCAAATACCTGCGATCTGAGACATTCTTTGTTTTACCGCACTTGTTAAGTAATGTACTATTATGTCACACCTGGCCATAAAGCGGCAATTACCGCACGCTTCGCGCGCGGGAAATCCCACTTCCTGGCCAGGGGGTGACATAAAATTTTATACTTAACACGGGCGGTAATAAAGAAAGCCTCAGATCGCATATTTATCGCCCTTGCCTTCGGCTCGGGCGTCAAAAACCTGCGATCTGAGGCATTCTTTGTTTTACCGCCCTTGTTAAGTAATGTACTATTATTGAATAGGCATCATAGTTAGAGTTAACGACACAGAACTTAACTCTATTTGACCTGAAGAATCTTCCCTTAAAGTGGACTGAAATCATTAAAAACACGTCGCAGAAATAAACACGGATAGATAGATTCGCATTTGAGATAAAATCGAACCTAATTACTTAAATATTTTTAAAAGTAAAATTGCCTATATCGAAAAACCGTATTTTGGGGCTAGACCAGGGGGACGATTTTTGAGTTTCGAACGCTCGAATTTTCACTCGACATCTGTCAAAACCTCATAGTGTTTTGACAGATCTCGAGTGAAAAGTCGAGCGTTCGACACTCAAAAATCGGCCCCCAGAGCCGTCCCTTGTATTTGCTTGTATATGTATTGTATTGGCGTCCGAACAATTTTGTAGCAGTCTCTTCTTGCATCCGAAACAGGTAGCGACATCTATTATGTAGGATACACATCAAACGGCTGGAGCCAAAGTAATTTAAACCTTCTACGTAGAAGTTACATTCCATATTTAAAACAAAGCTTGAAACACTGAGTTAAGCGTACCACACACGGTGGTGTGGTGGCCAGTTGCACAAAGTAAATAGCGCCGGTTATATTTTTTATTTTGTGCCAGTTGTATGATTGGTTGTACGTCATACACGGTCAATCGCGCGCGATCCAGTATTGGCCTCTCTCTCTTACATGAAAGTGAGAAAGAGGCCAATACTGTATCGCGTGATAATATTGACCGTGTAACCGATGCCAGTCTAATAAAAAAAAATCGGGCCGACATCGCTATTTTATTGCCAGTTTCGGTCGTAGTTCTCTATGGATCCTACACCGATATCGTATCGGGTGACGTGGACACGCCCTTCGGCTGTATTGCATGATTTGCATGCACGGATTTAAATGCTGGCTGTCAATTAATTTGCCAAAATAACAAGTGAGGCATAAACAGGTGGGGTGGCCAGTTACAGTAACTGCAGCTCCCCAGTGCAGCTCACCCATAAAGAGAATATAACCACTACGTTCTTGCCCATTTGGATTTTTCCCCAGGCCACTCTTGAACCGCGCACTCCTATCGCTTTATTGGGCCCGGCCTTTAATATCAAACTAAGCGGTTTTCCATACGGGTCGTTTGCAAAAAAATTGTACGTAGTTAAAGCTTAATGAAAACAAAATTACGATCGCGTCCTTTCCTTTGTGTAACGAAAGTTAGCCATACAAAATATATGAGTAATAGTTACACAAAGGAATCAGTAGTTAAGCTTGTCTTAATGGAGAATGTCAATAGGTTTGCAAAATCACTTGAAAGTTTGTTACGGTAAAGCTTTGATTCATACAAATACATTAGTTTAGGTTTCATACAAAAATACCAAGTAGTTTTGATTTTACAGGCATTTAAAGTGAGTCCCGCTAACCGCGTGTGACGTCATTTTGCAACGCTAGTCTAGTACGGAAGCGCGCGAACGGAGTGAGCATAGGGAGTGAGCGCGTGTATGGCGAGTGTTGCACTATGACGTCACGAGGGCGGATCGTCGCGGTTCACTTTAAAATTCAATATCTTGGAAACTAATGGACGTATCAAAATAATTATTTAACATATATTTTTTATTTTCAACAGAGAATACAGAAAAATGGAATTCTTAATTAGTTAACATTCTCCATGAAAGCCCTTAACTATGTACTTTTTTTTTTTTCAAATTTCAAACATTTTTATCGGTGTCGGGTCCTACACCGATATTGTATCGGATGATGTGAACAGACCCTAATAAAAGTAAAAAAAATGTCTATAGCTCATACGCTGTGGTGTGGCCACTTTCGGACCTTTCGGTTCGGTTCGTAGTCCGCCATTTTGCATAGCTTCGTTTGCGTTGCTGTAAAGTGCGTCGCGAATTGTGTTAAAACCCTAGTTTTAGCTTCTTGCAAACGTGTGAAAAATACAAATCTGTGATAACTAGCTTATTAAGTATAATAATATACTTTAACATCGTTAATTTATTAAGTTTTTAAGCGTTTGTGACTTGTGAAAATGGGCAGGAAGAAGAAGAAGGCATCTAAACCGTGGTGCTGGTATCCTTTTTTAAAACATTCATGATATTGCGAAGCCGACCTTGCTTAAATAGGTCAATTAAATTAGTTATGCGGCGATTTGTTTATAGTTTCCTTAGCATTCGATCAGGTATTGCAACAGGGAATTCGACGATGAGAAGATTTTGATTCAACACCAGAAAGCGAAGCATTTCAAGTGTCACATTTGTCATAAGAAATTATATACGGGTCCGGGCTTGTCTATACACTGCATGCAGGTACGTCAGCCCTACGCGGACTTGGCGCATGGCCATCCGCCCACGGCCAATGCGCCAGTCCTCTTTTAACTCTGTTATTAGCTTGTGGTATTTTGGCGCGCCATACGCATTAATTCTGCTCCCATAACAGTACGTAAATATCCGTCATAATACTCATAATCTTTGGATAATTAATTTATTACTTAGATTGATAAAAATCGCCATGACCTACCTACTTTTATTTTTATTACAGGTCCACAAGGAAGCCATAGACAAAGTACCAAATTCATTACCAAATAGGTCAAATATAGAAATAGAAATTTATGGTATGGAAGGTATCCCACCTGAAGATATAAGGGAGCATGAGAAGCAGAAATCAGGTATAAAAGATTTATTTTCGCCTTGGACAGTTGGTTTTTTGGATCCATCTGTATGTACATTTCATTTTATTCAACTTTACTATGTTCAAGACACAGTAGCTATAGGTGTTTTTCGGTGTGTAGTTATATTTAGTGTTATTCAGCAAACTAACCACTACTGAAGTTTATTGTTACACCACTTGCTTTTCTCAGTGATGGTTAACTAGATGTCTCCTTATTGTGTGTTGTATGCTTAGGTGGAGGCAAGGGTTCTGACAGCGAAGATGATGAGCCAGCTGCGAAGAAAAAAGCTACACCTGCTTTGGTAAGTTCTTGATAGTATTGATTTCTAACACATTTTTGTTGCTGCCGATGTCATTTTAAGCGGTTCGCCACCGCTGACTGGGATCCCCGGCCAGATAACAAAAGATTGTTTTGTTTTTTTGTTTTACTGGGAGAGGACGGGTTAATAAACCTATTATTCATTAGGATGTCAAACTATAGTAGTCACTCCTGGAATTAATTATTGACTAAACTCCAGAAACCTATATAGCAACCTACCTATAGCAAGTTGTCCGGTATCTGAGAAAAGTTATGCAGAACCTACTAGTGATTCTGTTAAAACATTAAATAATTACCTGTTTACCCTTGCAGTTTTATATTCGTGTGGCCGCAGAGCTGACTAGGGAATGCAATCTCGCACCAAGATTGGCGATTCGAGATCTCGCGTATGAAATCCGAGGTCGAGATTTGGAATTCGAGATCTCGCCAGGAAAAACAGATGAGATCTCGTTTAATCTCGTTGGTATTGAGTTTCAACATATTTTTATAAATATACGCTTTTTCTACTACTCAGGGTAGTACTGGTATTCAAAAAAAGCTACATTATTAGAATACTGAAACAAAAATCAACGTTTAATAAAAAACATTAGGGTAAGCGAGTAAATATCATGTAAATAATTGTAGGTAGTTACATTAACCGCGCCGCACCAAATGACGTGCAAAAACTGTGCTGCACGCTGCACCCTTATCATCGTTTAGAGTTTGTTCCAAGTAGCGGTCAACAATAAACGTCTGGTAATCTCCTTCAAGATCTCGAAATTATTAGTCGAGATCTCGACCGAGATATCGGAAGTCGAGATTTCTCACCAACGAGATTGAATCTCGAAAATTAGCGCGAGATCTCGCGAGATCGAGATTGCATTCCCTAGAGCTGACCAACTGGTTAACACAAACAGATAAACCACAGTAGTAAACATTAAAATTATCTTTACAGTTAGGTGCGGGACCATCAACAGTGACACCGGGCATCCTGCCGACGCCCATGGGCCCCGTGCCTCCGGGGATGTATCCGGGACACATGCAGATGAACCCCATGATGCCTCAATTCATGCAGGCACAGGCCAGGTAAATTATCTATTTCACAATATTTTTTTTAATTGGTAGCGTTGACTTGACAGACGTTGCAAGATTATAATGATCATTTTTTTCTCCCTTGACCATTTATTTTGTAGTAATAATATCAATATTACCTGAACATGAATATGTTCACGAATTATGTAAATAGCTATTGATAATTTAATCAGAAATAAATTTGTTATCTTTTTCATATTATATGTAATAGTATTTAGTTATGACCCAGACTAATTAGATCAGTTGATTATAATATCTGCCAGTTAGCTTGTGTGATAGGATCACTGATATTGAGCTCCTTTTGAAATCAAGCCCATCCATCAGTGGCGGATCGTCCATACAACTCGATTCCCACCGGCTTACCTAATTTTCAACCAGTCCAGTTCTTTCATTACGGTTCATGAAGAATAAGAAAGGCAAATTATTTCCGGCTTCCCTAAGAATATTTTTGACGCGTCACCACTGCCATTCATATACATATATACAATAAACCGTGACAAACTGACATTATGACAGCATTTCAGTTTATTCTTTCTATTTTAGACCCATGACTATATTTGAACATGACACCCAGAAGTTTTTAAGGTATGCACTGTTTGACCCCTATAACCCGCTAATATGATCCTTTCCTGATTATTAATACCAGTTTTTAAGTGTTTTAATAACAAGAAATGTAATTATTACTTCTGTACTTAAATATGAAAACTTAAAACCAATGTGTTTTTCTAACCAACATTAATATTTTTTGTGCCTTTGTTTTTTGACCCATGACCTCCTTCATCTTGTATAATGTCATAAAAATTTACAGAGTAAAGTGTCACAAAATTTGTAAAACAAATATGATCCCATGTTTGGAATGAAATTAATGAATGAAAAAAATGACCACCCACATACTAGATCCATCATGTTTTCTTTCATTCCCAGTAACAATAGTAACTATACAGATTTTTTAAAATCTTACACAAATCAACCTAGTCCCAAACTAAGCAAAGCTTGTACTATGGGTACTAAACGACGATATACATACTTATATAGATAAATAGATAGAAACATCCAAGACCCGAGAACAAATATTCGTGCTCATCACACAAATAAATGCCCCGGCCGGGATTCGAACCCGGGACCTCCAGCTTCGTAGGCAGGGTCACTACCAACTTAGCTAAAGTGGTCGTCAAGTCAAGATGTAGTCATCTTCAGTGTCATATATCAATTGTCATTACGGTTGACATGTGTAGAACCGTTCGGGAGTTATACAGTACGGCTAGCATATGATGGCGCGCGAGCTATCTCGCCGCGAGATAGACTATCCATCTTCAGAGTACATGCAGAAACAGACGGGTAGTTTGTCGCGCCGCGAGATAGCTCGCGGGCCATCATGCAGCCGTGCAGGATAAGTGTAATGCTTGAGTTTGTTTGTAAACATGTCCCAGGAAAGTATGATGTGTTGTGGTGTTACAGTAGTATGATGTGTTGTGGTGTTACAGAATGATGATGCCGGGCATGCGGCCCCTGTTCCCCGCGGCGAGCGCCCCCCAAACGCCCAGCAAGCCCACCTTCCCTGCCTACAGGTAACACACGACTCCTCATGCTCTTTAAGGCTGGGTTTTACCACTTTTGAGTTTTTTAAACCATCTGAGACATAGAATATAGTGTCTTAAATTCTAAAAAAATATAAGGATCTTGTCTAGTCAAAATTGTAGTCAGAATACAAGACCTGATGAATTTCAGTCGACAGAAAAAAATCGCAAAGGGGTACCTTTTCGGAATGTTTTTTCAATATTATGGCAATATTACTTATATTTTACATTTTATTTTTCTGAGTCATGACCGGGCCGTAAGGCGACTCAAGCGGGACGCCTCGCGACGCGACCGCTGCGGATCAGAATGTATGATGTGGTTCCGCTTGCATCGCGCATAGCCTGTGTAACGCCGCTACTTTTTACGTTCCGGTACGGAATAATATTTCCGCGATAATAACGACTAACCCATGAACATTTCGCAGCAATGCAACAATAAGCGCGCCTCCAACCACCTCGGCCTCCCTGGATCCGAAGGAGAACGGAGACGTAAAACCGCCCGCGGCCAACGCCTGCCCGCTCGTCACCTCCACCGGCGCCGCCTCCAAGATCATACATCCCCCTGAGGACGTGTCGCTCGAGGAGATACGCGCAAGGCAGCCCAAGTATCGGCCGAAACCCAAGGAGCCGCAACAGCAGCCCCTTCCTAGCCCCAGCACCAGCCAGGCAGAGGTAAGAATGGTAAGATTTTTGTCAGGGCAGGTATGTACCTCTAATCTAACACCCGCCCGAGGACGTGTCGCTCGAGGAGATACGCGTCCAAGTCCAAGGAGCCGGTACAGCAGCCCCTTCCTAGCCCCAGCACCAGCCAGGCAGAGGTAAGAATGGTAAGATTTTTGTCAGGGCAGGTATGTACCTCTAATCTAACACCCGCCCGAGGAGATACGCGTCCAAGTCCAAGGAGCCGGTACAGCAGCCCCTTCCTAGCCCCAGCACCAGCCAGGCAGAGGTAAGGTAAGGTTATTCTCAGGGCAGGTATGTAATCTAATATCGATATTTGTAATAGAAAACACGCTTGCAACTCGCAAGTGTGATAAGTCCCTAAGGCTACTTCCGCAAAGGCAGGGCGGCTTTCTTGGCGCCTAGAGCCTAGTGAGTAACTTAGTAAAACCAGAGACTAGGAATTATATAGACTGCCAATGCCTATACATTGTTGCGTAATTTTAAAATAATGGGCCTGCTGTAGCTAGTTTTACTACGGTGAGATCACTTTACCATTTAATTCGTATGCCACTAAGACCTCTGCTTAAAACATAGCGCCATCTATGAACACAACGTAGAAGCTCCCAACAGATGGCGCTATGTTTTAAGCAGAGGTCTTAGTCGCATACGAATTAAATGGTAAAGTGATCTCTCCATAGTGAAACTAGCTACAGCAGGCCCATTATTTTTAAATTACGCCACAATGTATAGGCATTGGCAGTCTATATAATTCCTAGTCTCTGGTAAAACGAACGTTCTTGAACTTTCACGATCGGCCGCATTGCGCGCTTGGCGCCCGGCTAGTCTCTTAGCGTGTATCCAAGTAAACAAACGAGTCGGTTTGTTGTCGCGAGCCGCGGGGCAAGCCACTAAGATCTAGGCACTACGCAAGCCGCTTGCCTGTGCGGACGTAGCCTTAGTGTAAGGCCTGAGTGGACGCTCGGAGCGGAGCGTTCGGCGGGGCGAGCGTGCGTAATATTTGTCCTGCGGCGACTCAGAACACCAGTATGAGTTTCAATTGTTTAACATGCACGCCCGACTCGAGCGTCCACTCCGGCCTTACACTCAGGCGTTGGTTTTCCTGTGCAGGTGCAAGCGCACATGAACGCAGCAGTGGCGGCGGCGGCGCGGCAGCAGGCGATGCGGCGGCCGCTCATGCAGCCGGTGCACGTGCTGCAGCAGCCCGTGCGCGTGGGCGTGCCCGTCTCCATGCCGCCCGTCATGCTGCCGCTGCCGCAGTTCAACCTGGTGCGCCAGCTGCAGCCCGGTCAGTACCAGTACCAATACCAGTACCAGCAGAGTTCCCAGTACCGACCCGCCAACTAGAGCGTTTACCGATCACCACCCCCTTGGACTATCCCTATTGATAAAATTGCTACAAGACCTGCGCTGGCTTAATCCAGCACTAAGGTTAAGTTTAGTGAACCAATGATAAAACTCCCAGTAGCTCGAATCTTACACCTCAGATTCGACTGAAACCGCTCAGCCGATCTCACTGGAGTGCAAGTTCTTAGAGTATTTGAAACGCCCGTGTGGTGGTGTCAGATGTTTCCCATGTATTTTCCCCAGGCCCCACTCCAACCGCGCCCTGCTATCGCTTTATTGGGCCCGGCCTATAAAGCCACAGTCAGGTTAATAATTCTTGACTGTCAGTTTTAGACGTTATCCCTGATTAAACATTTTTACTCCTGAACTCTCGTGATACTCTCGCATTCAGAATATAAATTCGAGAATTTATAGGCTAAACACGACAATATTTTAATATAAAATATATGGAACATATTTTTCTAATATTTCCAACACAACCAAAGAAACAAACAAATTATTTGTATTTTCAAAACATTAGAGCTATTTTAGTGTCAGACATATTTGACATTTTAAATTCTGATATATCAATCTCTACATGTATCTTTATTATAGCAATCTTTTATTTTTCGTATCATAATAAAATCAATAACGTTTGTTGCTCTTATATATACGAAAATGGGAAATTTGGTGAGACGAAATACTGGTAAGATCGGTAAACGCTCAGTTAGGTGAATTTTGTCCTCAGGCCGGAAGGACTCAACCCTATTATTCCCGCTCATACCATTGTAAATCTTTATCACGTTTGGACATATCAATATAGCGGAGTCTTTTTTATATTGTTTATTATTTTCAGTTCATTTTGTAAAAGTTTACTGTGACAATGTCACATTTATTTAACGCTATGACAGCGTTGTTAAAAATAGACCAGTGTAGTATTAACTATTTGTAAGTTTTCCCATTGTGGAGGCACAATTATTGGGATAGGTTATTGATCAGTTTAAATGTAAGTTTAAAAGTTAACTGGTAATACTGATCGGTCCAAATGTTACTAGTTACTACTGACTTGTTGACGAAACTTTTTGTACTTGAGCCAAAGAGCTTTACATTATTTGACGTTATGTGTTAGGCACACTCGTGGCATTCAATTCTCACATTCCATGATACAAACACAAGTGTTCATGAAATTACAAAAATATTTTTGTACTACAGCAGCACAGGTGACATGTAATTTTTCCATACGCGATTTCATTTATTGTTTCCAAGGTTAGCATTGTTCCCAATAGGTTAGCATTAGATGTAATTACATTTGGTAGTGTTAACTGTTAACAGCAGCTCAACATGTAAAATCAGCGTGGAAAATGGACTGAATGTTGTTATGAAATAAATGTTTTAGTATTAATTTTAATTTTGTATTTTCCATCGCAATAAGGTCTCGTATTGTTAGTATTGGCGAGTCCCGTAGAACATTACACCCACCGCTAGCGAGCGTAGTAATGCCACTGCAGAGTATAACAGTGATTTTGATGTGCCATCCGCACGAGGATCGGAATGAAAATGAGCGGTAATTTTCTTCACATTCCTTAATGGATTTGCTTACTGTAGTAGCTCTATCTTATTACTGTCTCGATTTTCTAGTAGTGTCATAAGAGATGTGAATTTTGTCGGTTTACGGGTGGGTACACTAATATTATATTTACGTACAGTAGTTTGTCGCTTTAAAATGTGCATGAACCGAAGATAGTCGTTGGCTGAGTTGGATCTACGAGCAACCGTACGGATCACACCGGAACATGCATGTCTACGGATACAGTTATTATATCGCCGAGTATTTTTGGAAGTGTGATTTTTCATGTGAATTATTTATCCTACCTACCTGTGTTCCTCGCTTACTGCACCTATCGTCGCCACACTAAGTGCATACATGTGACCACATGTCAACACTGCGGCCGCCGCCGCCCGACTCCGGTTACACACCGGTCCAACACCCGACATATTTTACATTAACGAACTGACCCATTTCTGTTAGGGTTGCCACCTAGTTTTGGGATGGGCGTGAGGAGACTAATCAAAATTATAACAAACTATAGCTCTGCCCTTGGAAACAGGTATTGCTAAGCTCAGAAAACTAATTGTTTATGTTTAAGTTTATGTACACTCGTCAAATTAGTGTGCTCGACGGCGGTGGCAACCCTAAGTCGACACGCCGCGAGTGTCCGATGCGACAAGTGACGCGTACTGCGGTGGCTACGGTTTGAACTAAAAATACCATAATAATACCATTGTAACTTGATATAAGCTTTTATGGAGACGAAAAGGGGCAAAAATCGTTATTTATTTTTTGTTATAGCGCAAATATCCAAAAAAAATCATTGTAAATATAGCTTATACTAGTGTTTTTATTTCATGTTAAAGTTGACCTCATACATAGGTTAACTTTCACACAAACATCGACATTATATAGAAAGAAATGTAACTATCGTAGCGTCACCTGTAAACACGATTTAAGTACCTTCTCGTTTCAAAAAATAGAATACATTGGTTTTTTTGGTTGGAACTGTGGTCGGATGCGATCGGCACATGGATGTACGGTGGTGGTCCGGGTCGACCGGGCGACAGGCGATTGTTTACAGTCACAACGGCTCCGCCGTGTGTTGGACCAAGGGTCCCCTGTTGCTAAAGCATAATGCTGGGGCAGCCGAAAGCGGACGCTCTTACTACTTACGTTATTAATATTTTATTTGTTTTTAAGGTTTTTTCGGTAAGATAACATTTTTATGGTCTACACTTAAAAATGGTGGAGATGCTGGGATGTAGATTTTTATAATCGTGGCTATTATCACTTTTTAAACTTTGAAACAATATCATCTTAATTATATCAAATAAGATCTTAAATCCATAATGCTGTTATACTATCATTAAAAAATCGCTCATATATACGTCAAAGCACGAAATGTCAGTTTCCCAATATGTCCCACTCCCTTAATATCTGCGGCCATTTTACAGTTTAAAAGCATGTATCATGGGAAAGTGATGGGAGGGAACTGGCATTAACATCCTTAGATTACTTGCCTTACTAACACGGTAGGACACATTATTTTCACTAGAGCAGCCCGTTTCTGCTGCCCTGGGACTATGCTATAGCGCGCCCGCACCGCCTGAATTACAACTCTTTCTTTTTGTGCAGGGATGCTCCTCCCTGGCATGGGAGGCATGGGAGGAATGGGAGGCATGGCAGGCATGGGAGGAATGGGCGGCATGGGAGGCATGATGCCCATGGGCGCCATGTTCCCCGGAGGCGTTCCCGGCATGATGATGCAGCATCGGTTCCGATAGCGGCGCTACCGACGACTCGCCTGGCTACAGAACATAGTGTGTATAATCGTCTGGCTAGGGCGGGCGTGTTGCGGTACTGTGACGGTGTCTGTGTGTTGTGTTTTCGAAACGGTTGAGATACGATTGCGTAATCTGGTTCATCGTTATAAAGAGTGAAGGACTAAAACCTAGAGTCAATGATTTGTGTGTCTGACATTCACCACAGATCACATATGTGTTTGACAACTGAACATACCGCAGCACGCTCAATAGTTTCCCGTTACCTATACATACATGTTAAGGCAATCCGTGGCGGCACTATATAGCAACCGCTGCAGAGTGGCGGATTTTAATAATACATAAATTAAATAGCATAGCAGAAACATTACTATTTTCATTCAGTTGCAAAATTTGTCTAAGTTAAGCAAACCGTCCGAAATTTTAACTGTTTTAAACAAACTCCAAAATGCAGCGGTTGTTATAAAGGGATCATGAAAATAAACAATACTAGTAAACTTTTCATTGAATACTTTAAGCCTTTTATAGTTCTAATTCGCTTTCCGAATGTAACATAGCGTCCGCCAACGGACTTACACTTGGCAACACATAACGCTTCCTCGAATAACATTCCAGACGAGCCAAGCGAGTAGGGTCTTATGATAGTTGTAATACATGTGAATTATAAAGAGTTGCTTACTGTTGACAGAGGCTGAGTCGGCCCGCGCCGATTCCTGCAGGTAGGCGCTCGTTACGGTACTTATTATATACTCGTACGTCCGCTTGACGATTGTGTGTCCAATGCTCTTGCTAATTCGGTGACGGGATACTTACAAGGTAAGACGCACGAACACAGCGAGCACGCAACGGAGACACGGACAGTTTTATTGCGCAATTTAACGTACAGTGTACGTCAATGTTATGGGAGAAATCTGCACAAGATATCCTGTTGATTTTGAGTTAACAACATTTTTATTTCGTCTAGTGTGTGTTTTTTGACACAAAACTATAAGTTTAATGACAGATTGATACAGGCAAATGTTCAACTTATGACTAATCATGGTAACCTACCGTTTTATATCGGATTAAACAGAGCTTTATTAGAATTTCTAATTTTCTATCGCTCCCCCGTGTAAAGGTTCTTAACCATGTGACATTTCGATTTGCTTCGAGAAACTACTTTCGAAATAAATTCCCATCAGTGCAATATTAGTAAGTAACACTATTTATTTAGTAGTTTTAATTGTTTTACATTAATGATCCATGATCCGTTGCGTGCGCCGCGTACAACCGAGGTTAGCGCTAGCGTTTTTCGCGGACCCGACTACTGTCACATACGAAAGTACCCACACGAACTAAGTGCTCAAAATATCTGCAAAACCTCTTGAGATGTGTAGATATTATTGAAATCTTCGTCCGTGTAACTTGCCGGTGACGTAAGTCCCAACACTAGCGTAGTTGAGGCCCGGCCGCGAGAAACTTGGCATGCTATCGATGTGCTACCGAAACGAACCACCAGTCAATAGTGACATTTTCTTGAATGAAGGATTCCACACATGCAGATCGTCAGATGGTGTTACACACATCCCTACGTCTTACGACTAGGGATGCCGTACCCTAAGGGTCCAAACGGAACCCTTTAGCTGTCACTCACGTGTCTGTCCGTCGTCTGTCACACAGCTTTTACATCCAGACGATTGGAGCTATGGTGATAATTACGTAAAATATACCCAATATATTTCGGTTTTTTTTAAATGAAATGAAAAATAGTTTATATGAAACTTATATTTCTTATTACAACGCAACTTAATTTTGCGGTTAGTACGGAACCCGACCCGACAAGCACTTTTTTTTATATGGACCGTGCTGTGAACCTTTTCCGCACTCAGATTTACGTTTAAGCTGATACGGCAACTGTTTATGTAGAAATTACACGGCCCATGTTTCCCGTATCACAAGAGTTTCACAGTTCCTACGATTGCCGGTAAGTTACTGGATGTACCCATAAGGTCAAGTCTCGTGGCCTGTTGCTAGTTTCGGTAGCACACACACTCCTGGCCCCGTACACGGATAGCGTTGACGGCTGTTTCCACGAACGTATTTACTGCTCGACATCCCGTTGGTTATGTCTAGGATCAACTAATGTCACATTGGTTGAAGTCTGGTAAAATACATCACTTGTTTGGATTATAGATTGCATCTCACCATTGGACTTTTCAAATACAATCACTAATTAAGTAATGAATCACTACGCACATACACACTTAAGAAATATCGAGCGGCGTACGAATATGCTTGTCCCATTCTCTGAAACAATAGAATTACTACATAATACTACGATACTATGAGCCAGTGGGATCTGTCTTTGATCATGATCAAAACGTTAATTCGTCTGTGAATCTTCAATCAATGTGATCATGTTGATACATCTATAACCAATGGGATAAATCGAGCGATAAACGCGAGTGGTAAGCCCTAGGAGGGTAGGTAGGACAGGTGAGCGAGCTCGCCACGAGGTGGCTGGGCCGGCAGTTCCCTGCCGACTGCAGGCGACGCGCTGTCACAACGTCTGTTGTTGGATTGACGGCCCCCTGTCACATTATTACCTACCATACTTAGCGAGGACCGTAATAAATAAGATTCGTTAATGTTATTCTGCCTTGAAACATTTTTTCTTAAGCATTTCCATTATGAAGTTGTGATGTTTGCCTAATCTTGTAGAATTTTGACTATTTTACCGAATAAATGCGCTGGAATTTGATGTTATTTTCTTTCATTTCAAGCCTTAAGGCCGCTGTACACATTGGGCCAACGTTTAGAGACCTACTTGGCTTTATGTTGGTAGTTGGCGCCAACACTGGCCGGCCAGCCGAACGTTGTCGGTTTTCGTACACATATCAAAGGATCTTGGCGCGCTTCGTTCACACGTTGGCGTCTTGGCCCAATGTGTACTGCGGGCTTTACCCGATTACGTACAGTCAAGGGCACCAATATGTATACACTTTTTCACCTTATTCCATTGAAATAAGGTCCAAAAATGTATACATATTTATGCCACACATCAATTCTGCCGACGTTGAGTTGAGCGAGTAACAATTAATGGCCATAGAAATTGGTTTTCCATAACGTTTTAGAGCAGCATAAGTTTACCCTTTTGAGCGCCAACGACACAAAGTTATCGCAAACTGCGTCTAGCAAGCAAATTAACTTTACGTGCTATTATTTATAGTCCCCGCAAGATAAGAAGTCAATCCTGACACCTGTCATTTTCATACATTTTATAACCTAAAAGTGACTTAGGTTATAAAATACATATATGGAAACGACAGGTGTCAGGACTGAATTCCTATCTTGCGTGGACTATAGCTCTTAGCGTATTTAAAACCTTTTGAACGCCTTTCATTTCCCACACATAATTATTACAATAAAGCTAGACTGGCTCTTAATCCTTGAATACTGGCAGCGCAACCCATAACGCTATACTTTTTTTGGCGCGGCACTATTAGCAGGGTGTGTTGGCCCCAAAAAGGTTGCACTCTGAAATATTAAGTCCACACAAATAAATAGAATAGAGGTTGTATTAAGTAGCCGTATATTGTTAAAGGTCTGGTCTGTACACATAACACGTTTATAGAATAACTAGGACTATCACTACACTGTTAGAAGACTGATAACACTAAAGTACATGGAGTACAACAAGTTTTCATAATTATGTATATAACTAATATCACCATCAAATAAATTGTTTCACCCAATAAACATTTGGTACAAAATTCACAACAGATAGTCACAAAGTAACCGAATGATCCTATAAAATAATTTGACAACAAATGTTTTTTAACTATTTATGGCAACTTTTTATAAATTATATAATAAGTATATAATTGGTTACGTCATGCAATAGGGAAGAGTGGATTTTGTATGAAATGGCAGGAAAATTGCCAAATAACACTTAGGGTCCTTCCGTGATGTTACTGATACTGACTAAGGCGGTTTTCACACTTATGCGAAAACCGCATTTGTGTGACAACCGCTTTAGAGGAGGGGTAGGGCAAGCTCTCTCCATACAAACTTTGTGCAGGATTTACTACGTTTGTGTTTGCATTAAAGTTATGATTTTTGGTCAGTATGCTTATTTTTCTGATAGCTATTTCGTGATGTAATTTTTTTTATTAACTTTTTTTTTAATTTTGAATTTTTTTGAAATATTTGAAAATGTTCACATCACGATCTTCGCATATCTAATATTTACAACCAAAAAAATATTATATTTGTTAGTGCCAAAACCGACGAATAAAACGTGCACAAAGTTTGTATGGGGAAGGCCTTGCCCTACCCTGCGCCTTAAAGTTCATTTTCACTTGTCGTTAAAAGCCCAGGAGCTAGCGCTGTCCTTTTGTTAAAACAAGCATGCGCGACGGGAGCTGTAACGACCCATGTAAATGAGCCCTAAGTATAGATTTTCATCTCACCTTAAGTGGTTCGATTTAAAGTTGCGTGGGGCACACGCATTTTACCTCTGTGCGTAAGCTCGAGAGCCTCAGTGTCCCACACAAGATATTCGTGAGAAAACATCTACTCTTAACATTCCATCCTATCAACTCTTAGCAGCGTACCTAAGCTAAGCTATGTCAAGCAGTACATATTACTTGGTCTGACGCAATAGTTCAAGGCTAGTTTTCATTAAAAAACTACAAAATTTGAGCTTCTCCACATCACATTAGATTAACTAGTCATGTTACATGTCGCTAATTACTGAATATATATCAGTGCAGTGCAAATATACGGAGGTTTCGTTAAATTCATGCACTTAATGTGCTTTATATTTGCTTAGGAATCCATAATATTAAACGTTGCCCTTAATAATATTAATATCTAAAACTAAGCAACTTCCAGATACGTACCTTTCGCCTACGAATCTTCTGACAGTGAGGATGGTAACATTGGGAATTAGACAGTTGCGATTTCCTGAAAAACATCTAGAACTATTCGCCTGACGACCCAATGTAAACCAGCCATGGAATTAGGATAAAATTCAAATAGATAATTGTGACGAAATATAAAAAACAACGCTCGCGCATTACCTAATATTAAGCAAATTCAAACGATGATACAACATTAGACGTTTACAATATTAACGACTTTCGACTATCAGAAGACTTATTGCATTCGTACAAATTCATAAGCTACGAAAAAAATCACAACCCTCCTACTAAGTACATACACCATTGGCACGTTCGTTTGTTGGTGTTATCATTAAGACTAGCAAAGGTTGTTTCCAATACTTTTAAATACCTTCGTAAAAAGAGAATATAAAATTTAATCACTTCACATCTATACCTAGGAAAAGAGGTAGACTAGTTATACTACCTAACTTATCACATTCAAGTCTTGATATTGACATACTAATGCCAGGACTACCTAAGGTAGTCGTATACTTATAATTAAATGCACCAAGACGACCACAATCAAACAGAGGTTTCCTAAAGAAACCCGGATATTCAAGATTTTAATTTCATTGAATCTCTAGCCGCAGTATGGTTACCGGCAGATAAAGTGGTCAAACTTATCATTTTTCATTTCAATATATAAAATATCAAAATAGGTGATGACACATTTACACTGTAAAAGATGAGATAAGAGTGTTGGCTTCTTATCTGCCGAGTACCTTTGTTCGGTTTTTTTGTACAGCATAAACTGCTCCGCTGAGTCTTCATTAGGCTCACTATTTTTGCTTTGAATATCCAAATTATTGAGGCAAAAGAAAGCTCAGCTATCATCTATATGGGTATACCTAGGTACAGAACAACCGAACGAGACTAGAGACGAATTCAACAGGTAACCAATCTACCTCTTCCCTTTTACCTCTATCCTAAACGATCAGGGGAAGGCGTTATATTTCTAAACACGTCGAGCGTGGGAGACACTGACCTCATGAGATCAGGACAGGGCGTGTTCGTCCGCGTCATGCTCTCAAACCGCTCTCTCATAGCGGCCACGTGGCCCGCTATCACACATTCCTTTCTATCATCTTCCTTCTCTGCAAGGGGTTCTTCCTGCGGTTTATCAGCTACCTCTAAATCTGACAGTAAAGATACCTCGGAGGAAGCCGTGTAGTACATTTCGCTGAACTCGTGAGGTGGTCGTTCGTCGGACGTCACCGTCTCTTCCTCGATCTGCCCCGGTAAAGACACGGAGGAATCGCTCCATCTCTCCGCTGTCTCCGCTTTCTGTAATACTTCCTCTGGACTAACTATTTCTAACCTAGATGAAGGGTCACTCCATCTATCCGGCGTCTCATTCTTATGTTCCTCCGATTTTGCGAGCGGGGGGTCACTCCATCTCTCCGCAACGTAAGTCTCAACCTTACGCACGACGACATCCTCCGGGCTCGCTACCTCTAACCTGGAAACTGATTGTCTCCACGTCTCGGTGTTATAATGTTCTATCTTCTTAAATATGACGTCGCTCGGCTCCGCCGGCTCGATTTGACAGGCTACATACCAGTCGGGATCGGCTTCAACTTCAGCGAGGACCGCCTCTTCAGGGACGATTTCCTCGGCGACGAGTAAATCGACAATCTCCGACTGAGACGTATTGCCAGAGGGATCGACGTCGACGCTCCCCGACCGAGAGTCGTCAAACTCCTCGTCGTAGCTCGACGTCTTCATGGTATCGCAGAGTTTGTTGATAGCGTCGACGACGTCCCTCAAATCGGTGACGTCATCCGACGGCATCGTGACTTCTTCTATAGGGAGGAGGTTTTTGTTGGTGGCGATGGTGTTGGCCGGGAAGAGAAGCGCGTGCGCTACGGAGAGCAGGGCGTGCGCGGGGTGGGACTCGGGCACGAGGTGCGCGGTGTGCGCGGCCGGGGGGGCGGGCGCCCCCCGCGCTCGCTAGCAGGCGCTGGACGTGCCCGACCAGCCCGCCAGCGGCACGGCCAGCGGCGGCGGCGGCGCCTGCGCTTTGCTCGTCGGGTGCATGCGCGCTATAGTAACACAACACGTCATAAGTATAAAGGCCGATTTACATTGGCAAGGACTTGTATGCAAGTTTCTTTACATTGCGGGCTACTTGTACCTAGGTAGGATAAATACGATCAAACCCTGCAATGTAATGAAAATTGCATGCAAATTCTTGCTAGTCTAAACCGCGCTTAAGTGGAAAGCCGATTGAACACGTACCTTTTGAATTTAATTTGTTTCGCGCGCTATCACGCGTGTTCGATGGGAACGAGCGCACGAAACGAATCAAAATCCTATCTTAATGGGCATGTCCTTAATACACTCCCGGCTTATAGATGGTTCAACTCAAGAAGCACCCCATTCCCAACTATGCCATGGGCAAGACACTTACTAGTACCTATATGATCAGGAGTGAGGGGCTACCGTGAATTGAACTATTATAACCAGATATCGAATTGTATTTTCTGGCTTGCGTCCATCCGGTAACCGAACTACTGACGAATGCCAGCAAGAAAAAACAACTTGTACCTACTGTTAGTTACCTGTTTTCGAAAAACTAAATGATGAAAACGACGAATCAAAACTTGTTTTCGACATCATTAATTTAAAAAAAAACATGTTGCTCGTCTCAATACACTACGTTAGGTTTCAATACATTCAATATCAGAGCAATTTTGAAAACAAGAAAGTAAAATGTCTGGGGACCTATTGCTTAAAAATATTAATTTGATAATAAGGGGAAGTTTTAAGAGTCGCAGTATTATCAACTGATATTTTATTTACCTATACTTATATGAAACAGGCCGCCATAGTACCTAGACGAAAATTGAAGTTTTAGAGCAATAACGCTTTACTAAAATATGGATATCGTCAAATTCAGCAGCTCCTAGATCCAATGGACACTACCTATAATCATTTAGTTTCTCAATAGGTACTTAGGAATCAACAAAATAACACAAAATTAATATCCAAACACAGTTGAAAACATTTTGCACAATCGCTATCAAGCACATCAGCACAAAAGAAGGCCTCAAGGTGTCTTTCCACTAGAGATGTGTTATGCTGCGAGGATGTGAAAGCCCATTTCCACCGGTGCTACGCCGTGGACCAATGACTATGATTGGTCGAACCATCCATAGCAACAGCATAGCACATCTCTGGTGGAATGACACCCTAATGTACCTCAAGACTTTGTACACGTATGTCAAAGCTACAGCGTTATTTCTCTACAGATTACACCCGAAAATCGACTCCTGTTCAATTACTTACATTCGAGAAATTTGAAGGTTTGTCACTTTTGGACTCTATTTTTATTGTAATAGAGTCCGAAACTGCCCGACTGTACAACTACCTAAGAACATGTGTCGCGGATTATACGACGTATTTGATAGCAACTGTGCATGTTGAGCAATTCAGAATATTTACACAAGCTTTTAATATAGATTTCATATACATGTTATTTATTATTCGCTAATTAAGAGAAAAATAAAACTTATTAGAAAAATAGATACATGAGCTGTTTTCAAGTTAATGCACAAAATAATCTTTTTTAGTAATTACAGACAATGCAATGACGACGTTTTTCTTACTTGAGCGATTTAGGGTCGGTTTCCACCAAACGGATCGGATCGGAAAGAATTTTACTTTTTTAAACGAAATTCAATCATAGTACAAAAAAAATCATAGTACATTGTATTTAATGTCTATATTACCATGCCGCGCACAGCAGCTGCGACGAGCAATCGGCTCCATCGCAGCTGCATGGTAATATAGACTTTAAATACAATGTATTATGATTGAATTTCGTTTAAAAAAGTAAAATTCTTTCCGATCCGATCCGTTTGGTGGATACCGTACCCTTAGTCGATGTACAATCGACATCAAATTTGTACTCTTCATGATGATCAAAAATATTTAAATATGCACTTAGAGTGCTTTGGCAATAAAGTCGTGTTCAGACATTTATATCGCGCCATTATATCTGATGGCGACTGCAGGTACGACAGAAAACTAGATGGCCTGCCGCGAACCTACAAGGAAATAATGGAAATGGTGCATACCCCAGCAGTAAGACTAAAAAGTTATTTACATATTTTTAGAGACAGCTAATCTCCTCTTTACTTTGATGCTCGAGCATAGACGTCTTCAGATTGAATTTAAAAGATTAAATATGTTCTGAATAGTGTAAAGTCACAGCCAGGTTCAAAAACAAGACGAACTATATATATAGTAGTTCCTCGAGAACTTATGAATCTGAGAACGGCATTAACCTAAGTCCTGATTATTTTGTGTAGTCCGCCTGAAATGTAGGGCTGAGATCTTGCCTATTTCAATACTTTTACATATCCAATAAATGTTCATACTTTCACTAAAATTCCACACAAGCTGCGTGGCACACAGCCATGTTGTGGAGTTGGGTGAAAGCATAGACTAGCAATAACAATAAATTATTATAACTACTGACGTACTGACAGGTACTTAAATAGGTACTATAAGACAACGGTTGCAACGAGCCACATAAGTAAGTTTATTCCTTTGTGCTTGTTTATTCTATCAATGTTAGTGTTAGCTATAGTATATCCAAAGTGTTTCCATGCTATCGTGCCGTGCAATGGTGCTGACACATGCAATGCGTGCGGCATATGTAAATGAGCCCTAAAGTGTAAGTGTAAGGTTTCGTTTCCACGAGCGAATTTTAACGCAAAACGTATCAGCGTCTATATTGAGGCATACCGAAAATCTCTGAAAAACTAAGATGGCAGATGATTTCGAACTAGAGTTTGCGTTAAAAATAAGCACGTTGTAGCGGATAAGCCATGCCGTTCATTTATAGAAGCGATGTTACTGTTACGGAAACAGAAATATGACAAAAAATTATAATTAAAAAACATTCAAAATCAAATCACAGACAAACAAGAAAGATCAAATTCGCTCAAAAAGATTGTTAAATTCTCATCACACTTAATTCAACAGACAATCGCTTCTATACAGTTTTGTCTTTCATGGTAAGCCCGTGACCCGGTCGAAATCAAGCCCCAAAACCGGCCGACCTTGGTCTGCACGGACCGTGTAGACAGTTGTTTACAGCAAGTTTTTCTTTAAAATCCGGTCTTTGCTGACCAAGATCGTTCCGTCCTTAGGACTTGTCGGCTGTCTGGATCGCGCTTTATGTATCTAATGAAAAACATGCATAGTATCCTAACTAAACACTGAAATTAAATCTATCATGCTCAAAAAATATATAAACTTACCCATTGACATGCTGTACGCATTGCGCAGACGACACTTAGACAATCAGGCTACGATCATACGACGAATCGCTAGCAACCCCGAAACTACGGCTCATACCATAATGTACAGGACGCAGTTATGAATTAAAGGGAGCAAGACACATTCATCTCATAATTCCACCGCATAGCTGCGTCCTGATACTGCGCCATCATGGCACATTGTGTGAATCCTGACAATTAAATCAATAGTTCGAACTAACGATTAGGTACCACAAGTAGTTGAGGCATGCTGGTATTTCGTTCAACTATGACCCTTATGTAATTCCGCATATGCCATTAATGTTTAATTCATGTATAGTTCATACGAAGCTCTAAGGCCAGATACTGTCAAATGTACACAAGCAAAAAACGACTAAGAACTCTAAATATAAGGTAGATTCTAGCAGTTTTGTACGTACTATAGATTGTATATACGCCATACAACAAAGTAGCGGTTACAATTGCGAATAATTTGTGACGGCTACATTATAACAAAACAGCAACACTAGAAAGAGTAAAGAATTGGAAAACTATGATTTCCAAGTCTTAATTATAATTATCGATTGGTGCAACACACCATTATCCTCTGCCTCTCATAATTCTCTGAATTAGATTGAAGTACGCATTTATGTAAATTGCGTAATCGGTTTTGTTATGTGGTACCTAACCGGTGAAATAAAAATTAAAACAAATCTACAATTTTATCGTTTGTTTGTACTTGTAAATGTAAAGACATACCTAATAGTCCTAATACATTAACAAATATAGTTCATACGAAACTCTTAGGCCAAATTCTGTCAAACGAACGCAAAGAAAAAACGACTAACAGCTCTGACTATAGGGTAGATTCTTGCTTGCGTTCATTTGATAGAATTTGGCTTTTCAGTTTCGGATGCACTAAACCAGCCTTATTATGAAAATTATATAGGAAGCATGAACGGAACTGACACAAAGCGTCGAAACAAAAATGTTAGGTTGAATGAAATACATGATAACTCTTCAATAATAATTACTCTTTTATTTAAAAATAATAATGTAAATAATTATTAAGCATCGTACCAAATCACTGTATCACAATACCGGTCGCTTCTCAGTACAAAAAGCGTTGAAAGTTGCTTCATTTCTTAACTCCACATGTCTACTCAAATTTCGAATTTAACTCTAAAAAGTACGATTAAATTGCCGAATCAATCTTACGGAGATATATTAAGATGATTCCTCCTCCGATGAATTTTTAGACTATGTCCTTCACGAAGGACTTTGGTAAAATAACTATAATATTTTAAGACTATGTACTTCAAGAAGGACTTTAGCAAAACTACGATTATTATTAGCCTTTCTTTTGAAGATAACAACTATAGGTTCTTCTATTTACCTAGTGATTATTAACCGGTAGATAAATGCCACATATAAGATGGTTTTGTTTTATATTACCATTTAAACAAGCATTTGCAGCAATTAAGAAATACAGCAACCTTCTGAACTAAAAGTATAAAGTGAATTACTTCAAGCCGTCAACAATTACACAAACTCGCAGAACATGGCACCTCACTATTAAAGTAATAAATCACAAAAGGACATAAGTTTTTTAAACATTCCTAATACGCGAGGGCAATCGCTAAGTAATATTATTATCAATCGTATAGTTTAATCGTTGAATCTTGGGATGTGGCTTTGTTGATCCAAATATTAAAAAAAATACAATTAATTAAAAATAAACGTAGCACTTTGTTGAACCTTTTTTCAAAATGTTGATCAATTTACGCGATTGCTATTAAAATGAACGAAAAAATAATATTAATGTGTTGTTTTCAAAAAAAATGTTCATAGTTAAGGTTAAAACATAACTATTGATTCCTTTGTGTAACGATGGCTCATATATTTTGTAGGGCTAACTTTCGTTACACAAAGGACGCGATCGTAATTTTGTTTTCATTAAGCCCTTAACTATGTACATTTTTTTTTGAAAACTACTCTAATAGTAATACTTCGTATGTTGTAAGATAATTAATAATATTCAGCCCTTGACAAAAAATATAAAAAATGTCTCATCTAAAATGCCCATATATACAAAGTAGAAAATAAGTGGACGGAAAAATAAATACTGAATCTTTAAAAATCTTAAATTAAATAAAGTATGTAATTTTCATAGATTCTCAAATGTAGGTATATTTAACTCAATCACTACTAAATTAATGCATGCTACGCGTCTCAAGAAAGCAAAACAACGAGGTTGAAAAACAATGATTACTAGCGATTGCCACCCAGTCGGGAGAATACTTTGTTACAGCGACTAAACTACATATACATAAGATTAATATAATGACTCAACGTAAACATAATTATGTTAAACATCTACATATTTAAGAAAATAATTTATTCTACATGTCTTATTCGAAGTCTTATAAACAAATACATGTTTGGTCTGAAATGACTGAATTCTAATGAATTTTGACGCCAATGTTACCACTCCCATGAGGTTAATTTTGAAATTTCAATGATCTGTGAACTGTGAAACACTCGGCGGTGATATGTTTGAATTGTGAATGAAATTGAAAACACTTTGCAAAATAAACGCAAATTTGGAAATTCAGACTCTTGGAAATAAATGCAATTGTTAAAATGGGAGTTTTGTTACTTAAATAAATCATAAAAGTACTTAATGAGCAATAGGGAAACTTAAACTGAAAAATCTTTGAAAATATCATACTCTAAAGTGCAGTAAAAAAATTTCGAATACTAATATCCCTTACATGCATCGTGCATTGAGGAATTTCTGACTGTAAACTAATGATAAAAGAGTTTTCAAAAAAGTTTATATCTTATCCAACTTCAATTCTAAATGTAAGGGTTCATTATAAGATACGTTAGAAAATAACTTTTTTGAAAATCACTATCTTATAAGCAACTGGTAAGAAATTCCTCATTCGAAGTGTAAAAAGGAAGCAAAGGGCTTATACTTAATTCTGTAAAACTTCTACAAAAGTTTTAATAATTTGGTATGTAACGGATAACGATATAATATGACTCTTAATTACTAACTACATAAGGCCCTAATTATTATGTCAACACATGACTTGTACCTATTGCACTTACTGGATAGTATGTACCATGTACATAATAATACTAATTTGATACAAATCTACGCATGTGCGTATAAATAAACGAAATGGAATAATTCTAGGCAGTTCAAGTTAAATAATAATACATCACTATACTATATTTATATACTTAAATAAACGTCTCGTATCTTAGGAAGTGCACTTTTATATAACAACAAATCTCCGAAACAACGTTTGGTCTAGTACTAACTACTGTTCTACAACTCCGTCAGGGGCGGTCTTAACCTCGTAATACACATTTGTACTTCGCATAGTACACAACAAATACAGGGCTACTTTTGGCCTCCATTTTGATTAAAAACAACAGCTCTCTGGTTACGAGATTAACACTGACGTTACCGCCCGTCGTTCAAGGTTGAAGTTTATGGCTTGTCGTGCCATCAAAGACTATGATTATTAGTAGACGTCATTTCGTGAAAATAAACATTACGAAAATTCGATTAATTGACGTGTCTTGGTTACCTACTTTTATTTTAACTACTGATTTTCTATTATGATTATTTACACTGGATAGACTCAAAAATACTTAAAGCATTATCAAAATCAACTTTTACAGTTACAGTTTTATTCTGTCGATTTACAGCACCAATAGGAAATTATACTAATGCCCCACGTACTAATAAAAGGACATAAACGTTACCCAGAACCTCGGACTTTTACAAGGAACACTAGTCTGAATTAATAATAGATATTGATAATTATTCATCAATAATCTTGATTTAATGTCCATTTATGACAAAATATATTTAGTTAATGTTACGACATTAGGATAATAATAGCAACAAAAGTTGGTTTTAAACGGCTTTGAGTTCGGGTTTTTTATAAACCATAAATATTTTAGATAAACCATTGTCAGGCCTAGAAATGTAAAGTTGTCATGACGTGACAACTGCTATGCCAGTGTAGACAATACAAAAAAGAGGTGTGTCTTGCCAGTCTAACTCCTGCCATGATAAAAAAATAATGTGTCACAAATGCCACAATATAAACAAACCGTAACTCCATAAGCATGTACAGTCAACTACAAAAATATGTACCTATCCAAATCAACATATTTTTGCGTAAGCGAAAAAATTCGCTCTCGGAAATCGTTTTGAAGTTTTGTCAAATAATACAGAGTGAAATTTTGGCAATTCCTATCGACATTCGTTTCATGAATCGATTCTAGTTCACTTCAGGAAGGTATGTCACTTGTAATACAAGCGAGAAAACAAATAAAATGAGTTGAAAATAGGCTATAGCTTCTATTACAAGTTGCAAGCCTTTGTGAAATGGGCTCCTATAAGGTCCACCATACAATAGAACGTATAACATAACTACAACTAGTGCAGCAAATACAGTTGATTTAGTTTCGAGAAACGAACGACAAAGCGAATTCAAACTCCGCCCCAATAGAAAATTATTTACCTACATTCCTTTAAAGCAGTGGCTCCCAATATAAAACGGACCAAGACCCACCTTATAGAAAATCTAAATCCTCACACCTTGGGTGTCAGTGAACAAATGAAAGTAATTATGAAAACCTAAGGTCCGATATAATATTTACTCGCGACCCACCAGTTCTATACTTTGGGAAATGCTGCTTTAAAGGAATTAGTCCTATTAGTAGGACAACGGGCCGTTTCAGGGAAGCTACATCGATCACGCGTACTTACCGGCCACGGTGGCGCTGGAGTAGCCCTTGACGATGCGCAGGAAGGGGCCGGGGGGCGGGAAGCGGTGCGGGGGGTGGAAGAGGTCCGCGAACCGTTGCTCGAGCTCCGGCGCGCGCACCGACGAGCCGCGCACCGGCGGGAGCGGCGCCGGCGGCTCCTCGTGCACGCTCTGGGGAATGGGGGACGTTCAATTAAAATTTGTAACATAGTGTGACTATATGGATTAGTGTTGAACCTGAGTGGACGCTCGAGCGTTGCGTCCAGCGGGGTGTGCGTGTCAAACAATACGGTATTTGACACATGTTAAAATTTATAACACAGTGTCACTTTTTGGATAGTTAGCCATCAAAATATCACAATAAATCGTATATTATTTTTTTACCAAATCATAAAAAGATATGAATCATCAAAAACTCAGAAAATTATGAAATTTTTTTAACCGTCCAAAATTCAAATAAAAGGTATCAATAGAATGTTTATGTAAAAATAAAAAATAAATTGTATGGCAACTATGTACCTAAACGCATTATTTTACGACTAAAACAGCAAAATACTAATTTTCCCATACAACGGTTGGTCGAATGCTGTGCAAGTGACGTCATTTGCCAGGGCCAATTTGTAGGAGCCTTTTTGAGGGCCGCTAACGTCGAGCTAGGTTTGTCTCTAATTTTAGCCCTTTATTGTGCTCTAATTATTATTGGTCCCATATAGACATTTGATCGTCTGTAAAAACTGGTTCGGTTGGCATAATAATTTTTTTTTTGTCAAATAGCGTATTGAAACTCATACTGGTGTCCTGAGTCGCCGCCGCACAAATAGTATGGACGCTCGGCCGCAACGCTGGACGCGACGCCGAACGCTCCACTCCGAGCGTCCACTCAGGCCTTACACTAATGGATAGATCAAGAGCGGAACTTATCAATAATGTATACCACAGTGATTTTTAACCGGTGGTTCGCGGACCACTGGTGGTCCCTAGAAGCACCCAAAATGGTTGGCGAAGCCATCAGTAAACTATTGAATAAGTGATAATGAATCAACAAAACAACGGCTCGCGGGAGTTGCGCTATGAGGGCCGCGCCGAGCCGTCACCGGACCGGGACATAGGAGGTGGATCCATGGCAAGACGAAATAAAAGTCAAATGGGCTCATCACTAAAAGATTAAGAAACACTGGTATACTGAAGGCCGCTGAAGAAAAAACGCTCGGGAAATGAAGCTATTTAACTGCAAAACATTTCAAAATGTCACAAATAGTCATAATAGTCTGTTGCCATATAAATCACAATAAAAGCGCCCTTTTGACAATGGTCATATATTTCTGGTTTACCTTTAAACATGTATAGTTACGAATTTAGAAGGCAGGAGCTTTCGTAAAACTAATTAGGGCCCTAATCTTGGGAATTAGAATGTATACAGACATGTTGCCGGAAGTGCGGCGGCGGCGGCGGCGGGGGATGCGTGAGCGACGCGTTGCGCGCGGGCGGCGGCGGCGGCGGCGGGGCGCCCGGCGGCGGCGGCGGCGCGCCCGGCGGCGGCGGCGGACACACGCCGGGCGGACGCAGGCCCCGCGGCGCGCGCATCGTGCCTGTCGGCCCACACGATCATTATCATCAACACAATAACTTCAGCCGACCAAATAAGACACGAGGATTCTACACTGATTTCAAAACCCTCCCCCGAGGAGGTCCATAGCGATCGTCTAGCGGTGCCCGCCTTCAAAAGACGGCCAATAAGGTAGATCCCAGTAGCGAGTCCAATTGTTTTTTGGAGCAAGAAAATTTGGCCGCCATTTTGACCTTTTTAGTTACTTGACGGAATGTTATCAAAATTAGTATACGTTTATCAAACCTTCTATTTCAGTCTTATTCCTATCCATTTTCTGTAAGTTATGGTTTAACATAGATTGAAAATAAAACAGTCTAGCTGACTGTCCTTTTCACCACTACGACAGAAGAGATTGTCTAGTGTATGTCGTAGGCATACTCAGTAGCCCAAACATCTTGATGGATGGACACTACGCGTCATCGTTAGATTCGTCTCAGTCATGGAAGTGACCAGAACTTACAACACTCAGAAAAATCCGAATATTTTTTATCTTTTATCACTTGTTCAATTATAAAAACACCGCTTACCGAAATGCGAAGCCGGATTCTTAGTCCCAATGGGAGGGTTTGCGGGCGGTAGCTGTGGCGGACGCGATCCTACCGGCGACGGTGGTGACACGGGCGGTGATCTGTCGAGTAGTGTAATTATGTAATATGTAGAAATATAATCATTACTATCAATATCATCCCCTATAGCTGTGTTCGGCGACAGTGACTCTGACTGTTACCTATCTACAATGGAGAGCATAACTAATTGGCTAGCTGATGTACTCGACTTTAGCAGCAAATGTGCAAGTCAATATCCCACCTACATAAATATGATCGGAGCTGGCCTGGGGCCTGTACCACAAAACTTTACAAGCGAACAATTCGGCAAATTTGTCAACTTTTTCTATGAATAATTGTACAATATTGTTGAATTGTAGACTTGTAAATTTTTGTGGTATAGGGGCCTGGCCCTTAGCTCGTTACAATAAAACAGTTTCGTACCGTTATGTAAGACACGGAAGTGCAATAAAGAGGCGTTTAAGTGGGACACTACTATTTCTACGCAACATGTGGTCAGCAAAAATACAGGCCTGTGGAAAAAACTCATAGGTACTTACCTTCGCACTATGGTGGCCCAGCTAAATGGAATCGGCCAAAATTAATAACAATAAACAAAGAGAATTTACTATCTCTATCACAATTATTTATCATATGACAGTTTTAGTCACTGGATGTGATTTGAGGTAAGTAGAAAAAAAAAGGATTGAGGTTGGTCCTGTTTAAGTACTCAATGGCCTCTGCATTGCGTTTCGCAAGATCATCGGCCTGGCCGATAAATTTGGTTACCGGGCAATCTAGCAGTGGTGGAGCGTCCATACAACTCGATTCCCACCGGCTTGCCTAATTTTCAGCCAGTCCAGTTCTTTTACTGCGGCTCATGAAGAATAAAGAGAGGCAAATTATTTCCGGCTTCCCTAAGAATATTTTTGACGCGCCGCCACTGCAATCTAGTATCTCTAGTATAAGTTTTTTGGAAACAAAACACAAACGAACGTGTTTGCGTTTAGTCTCAATTTGTATGGCATAATACAGTTACCACCAAAGGCCACCAGAGGCGCTGCTCGCGTTGCCATACAATTTGAGACAAAACACAAACGCGTTCCTGTTTTGTTTCGAAAAAAATATACCAGAGGTACAGAACTATGTGTTCAACCGTCTGTCAAAATGCAAATAAAATCTTACCTGGGTACCCTCATGCTCTGCGCTCTCGCAGCCATCTTTCCACCGTTGATATTAAGTTTCTTTGGCGGCGGACTGGGCCTGTCGGGCGGGTTAGCGGGCGGCCGCGGCGCCAAGTTCGGCTTGCCGTGGCTGATCCGCGGCCTTTCTGATAGATCAGATGTGGAAAGGGAAGCGCATGGTGTTGGAGTCGTTGGGGCCGATGTTAGTGACGTCATACTGCCGCCTGCAAGATGAGTTATCTTATCGTCCAATCAATAATCGATTTTTTTACCAGACAAAGGCTTTGTCGGGGTCAATAGGGGCAATTTCTAATAACGTTGTAATAAGTTGTTATGGTAATGTGAAATGTCAAGCCTTGATCAAAACCTATAGTTATGTGTCTGCGTGTCTGTTGGCGTATATCCTATTAAGGACCCATCGGTCCAACAATGCCATTGTTTAGCCACGTGCCATAAATGCTTCGAAATGAAAAGGCTGCTCTACGGAGACTACACTGATAAGTCGTATTTTTTAAATGTGAACCTTCTTTCCTTGTACGTAAAGCTGTCTTTTAGCTGAAAGTGTTAACGTGTACTTCGTTTAGTTTACAGTATCAATTAGTTTTTTTTATTAGTTTAATTACGCTTAACAATGAAAGACAGTGCTTTTGTTTAGAAGGCACAAAGAGAAGGATAATTCGTTCTACAAAAAGGATTACAAGTATACTAAACTAGTATCTACACCAATACTAAGAGAGTAGCTAGCGGGTGGGTGCTGGTCTTCTCTATAGAATAGGACCAGGGACCAGGGGTCGATTACCGGTATTTTATCCATACAAAAATAGCGGCTTCGATCCCTGCCCGGGACGTTAAGCTGAGAAGAAGGAATTTACCTAGTGCGGCGGGAGTGGCGGAGTGTAGCGAGCTCTTGTTGCGGTGCAGCGTGGACGCGACAGCCGCCGGCTGAATGTTCTGGGCCCGCTCCGCCACGCCTCCGCTCGTGAGCACCGAATCCGAGGAACTCTGTGAAAGGACACAGTTTCAAGTTCAAGTAATTATTTTTCAAAAAACGCAAGAAGGAAATTGTTGAACTCATTATTCTGAGCTTTAAACTAATGTGTGTAAATTGCGCCTTCGTCCCGATATGGTAGCTTAGCGGACCCCGGCGCTCCTTTAGTGTACATCCCGGATTAAGATAATGGCTAAAATGAGAAGGTATGGAGCTATACTAGCTATATACTAGATAGACTAGCTACGAGCTAAGCATGGTAAAAATTTAATCGCTTAGCAAAAAAGATATTGACTGCGAATCAAAAAAATACTGGATGTGCAATTGTGCACATCAAAATGTATTTATAAATTATAGGCGTCTTTTTTGTTAATTAGCACTAATAATAGGCCTTAATTATACCTTCATTTTAATTGATACAATAAACCTAATGAAATATATCTCATAAAAAAATAACTATATTTACTATTATAGTGACTCAAACGACATCGGTCAAGATTGCAGTTACGAGATAACCTTTGTGGTGACTAACATATTCATTTATTTTATTACTCGTACCTACTCCCGTCAGTTAGGATTATGACTCATTTTGTTTACTAATATTAATAACCACTACTACAAGTACTATGACTTACGAGTAACTACTGTTCTATGTTCTGGAAGAGAGTAGAATTGGGATTTCGACTGATGCGACATACAATCAGCAACTTTTATGAAATGTTGAAAACGTGACGTGATGATAACTCTATGGTAAAACCTTACTGACCTTTATGTATTTAAAATTATATTTGTTAATATGAAAAATAGTCTGTCTTCTACTACGTGTTCCTTTGAGATCCCCCATCAGTTTCATTCAGTACATAAAAGTGAAATAGAACAGAAAACATTGGGACACATATATACGAACAAAGTGCCAGCCTTACGTATGTCTCGCTGAAGTGTCGGTTCTTGTCTGAAGTACATTTTATTTAATACAGCCGCCCTTGACAGGCGACTTCGATTGATTGGTTTAGTTTGACCTAATTCGGCATCGGCTATATTACGTTTGAGTCAATTTGGGGCAGTTTGAAGTTGCGTGTTTTATGTATCTTGCCTATAAGACTGTGACTGGAAGTGTTCGATAGTATATACTATAACAAGTGGAAATTCGTGGTCTCTGCCCATGGCCGATTTTAGGGCAGAGCGGACAGGCGACCGCTGTAGCCACCGGATTCTTATGGACGCCTGCACACTAGCGTTTTTGGCGGCGATTTCTTAGCGGAGCGGGACGCGACGTCACCGCGGCGGCACAAAGGCGGTGAATAATCGCAGAGATTTCGCAGCGAGCTCACCGCGTGCACGTTGCGTTCCCGCTCCGCTAAGAAACCGCTGCCAAAAACGCTGGTGTGCAAAGGCTCTAAAGCCCGAAACGCACTGACAGCGGTTGCGTGGCGGGGCGTCGCGGTGCGGAGGCGGTACCGGTTGTAATATTCGAACTAATATGAAAGGGTCCGCACAGAAAACCGGCCGGGAAAAAAGCGTTCTGTGCGGACCCTTTCATATTAGTTCGAACATTACAACCGGTACCGCCTCCGCACCGCGCCGCCACCGCTGTCTGTGCGTTTCCAGACAGGAGTTAGTAATGAATCCTAGGAAATCGTCAATTTTCTACAATCTACGTGAACACAGATCTAAGGTCAGTGACAACTCATGACCGTGAGTCATGGCACGATGACTCACAATGATAATTGGCAGGCTTCGAAGGGATACTTGAGGTTGCATTACATATACGTATGATACAATGATATTGAGTCATCAGGAGGTAAAAAGAAGTTGGTGTGTGCCAAGTTTTGCAAACAGGACCTCAGGGCCATGCCATAAGGAAAAACTGACGAAATCAAACTGTAAGAGCTTAGTAACTACAGTCATCCATCATCCTCCTAGCGTTATCCCAGTACAGTTGCATCCTGAAGGATGCCTGGGGTCCGCTACCTAATCCCAAGATTTGGCGTAGGCACTAGTTTTTACGAAAGCGACTGCCATCTGACCTTCCAACCCCGAGGGGAAACTAGACCTTATTGGGATTAGGCTTTGTCAAGTGAGTGGGCAACTTGACTGTTAGAAGTTCTCAAGCCGCCCGAAGGCCTCCAACTTGGCTTAACGACTGCTGCCATATACAGCAACCGGGATCAACGGCTTAACGTGCCTTCCAAAGCACGGGAGCGCTCAGTTAGTAACCACTCAAAGCGGTCACCGATCCAAGTCCTGACCGCTGCCCACGTTGCTTAACCTTAGATACCGCAAGCAGTACGCAGGCGCCGCTGGGCCACGAGCGCTCCACTAAGCTTAGTAACTACAGTATAATAAATAAATATTTATGGACATTGACTGCATAGTGTGTCTTTTGTGTGTACTTTGACGTGTAAATGTAGATATATGTGCATTATAAATAAATGAGTATGAGTAGTCGTTTGGACAATCTTACACAAATCGACTTAGGCTGGGTTGCACCAAACCGTCTGTAATCGTAAGCGGTGTTCGTCAAATCTGATTGTATGGAAAGTTTGACAAGTTTCTATGGGATGACAGCTGCCGGCGCCATATTTGACGATGACCGGCCTGTGTTCGTATGTTGGTGCAACCGACCCTTAGTGCCAATTAGTCCCAAAATGGTCAAAAACAAAGCCAACCTTGTACTATGAGTGCTAGGCGACGATATTTATATAAATATAAACTTAAATACATAGAAAACATCCAAAACTCAGAAACAAATACTCGTGCTCATCACAGAGAAATTACCGGAATTCGTAGGTTGGTAGTGACAGTGACCAACTGCTAAGTGGTCATCTTGCAAAACGGGCACTTTTAACGCCTTGACATAATATCGGGTTTAGATGTTTGTGAGCACCTCGCTCGTCCAATACAGATACTAGATACTACTTGCTAGATACAGTAAGTCTTTCATGATAAATAATTAAAAAAGGTCTTTAAGTTGACTGTGATATGGCACACTTTTTATTGGCGAAAACTCTATTGTATAACCATCAGCCATAAACTGCGAGTTATCTACGAAAGTCGAACGAAGCCAAACCAGTAAGTACTACACTACCAAATTAATTTCGAAGTAAAAGTTGAATTGTAAAATGTCAATCCAGCAGCATTCAAAACAGGTCTATATTTATGAAAATTCGGTACAAATTGTACCCCCATTCCTTGCTCTTGATTATATAAGCACAATTAATTTGACGCTTTCATTTGTACATTTTGACTATTTAACAGTCAGCAGTAAACGCATTTTAAGTAACCGAAGCTATGCTATGTGCTCTAAATTCCTACATACCTGTGGACCTTATACAATACATATAGTGTAACACAATCTTTACAAATATTGTAAAGTTAAAGCAACTATATGTAATAAGCTCCTCGTAAAAAGGACTGGGTAGATAATTATGAGGATGTTATTTTGCGTAGCCATTTATGATGACTGTACAAGGTACAAGTCTATGAAGCATCACATCAAACTAAAATGCCTTGAATTCGTACAAACATCAAATAAGTAACACCATCATTAGACCCTTAACCCGTTGCAATAAGAATTACGAAGGTACAGTCACTTGAACATATGTATACACTTTCCTTATTACCATAGAATAAGGCACAAAATTGGAAATATATATGACGTGACTACATCGGCGCTTACATTTATCTCCCATTTGCATACAAATTTATGGCTCTTTCTTGGCACACCCGCAGCCAAACAAAAGCACAGACTCTCGAATTTAAAAAGTCGGAAATGCCAGAGCATGTCTACTGATTACATCACTTTCTACATGTTATATAGACAGGTGTATTAGTTGGGTAGAGTTCACGGTGAAAGCCCTTGGTAAGTCATGAAATGTTTAATTTATTAGATACGTCTTGAAGCCCCACGCTATACATATTCTAATATTATTTGGCAGTCATTTTTTAACTTATAATAATCTAAGTACGAAAAATAAGTACAGTAAAAGCGGGTGCAACGGCGGAAGGAGCCGGAATAGTACCTTAATATTAGGGAGAGCAAAGAGTACAATGTTGTACCTTTTGGCGTCGAAACTCTAGGGCCGTGGGGTCCCACAAGTTATTTACAGAAATCGCGAGGCGTCTGGTTGAGGCAACTGAAGACCGAAGAGCTGGCGACTTCCTAGTTCCTCGCACAACGTATCAGCATTGCGATACAGCGAGGAACTGCCGCCAGCATCGTCCGCACAATGCCTCAAGGGCCTGTTTTAGATTTAGGTTAGCTTTATTTAAGTTATATATATTTTCTAGTCAATAAATGTTTAGTCAACAAAACGATGTATTTAAACTTTTCAATTCGATTTAACTAGGTTGCAGGCATAGCTTCCTTACACCGACCACGCAAACATATTCACAATTCTAAGCACGATGTATAGCTGTACGTTTCGATTTCGTCGATGACTATGTTCGAATTTAAAAAAGATTGATATACATTTTATGTTTACCACTGTTGTGTACGCTCATTGTCAAGTCAAGGCTCACTCAGTTCTTGTTGTCAGTTCCTGTACATCTTATCTATGTGCTAGAAATAAACATTGATTGATTGAAAATCCGCTAAAATAGTGTAGTTTTCACGGGTTACGAACATATCGCATTTCAACATTTTCACGCGTCGAACTTACGTACATTTTTTTATGGATGACTGAACAACGATTGGCCTTAGTCTCACCTGATGGAAAGCGACGACAAGGCCTAGCCTAAGATGTAGCTCGCTGGTTCAGTAGTAATAGCCTATTTACTCTTGCCTTGAAGAAGCCAACATTATAACATATCAGAGATAGCACGCGAAACATAATGCTACTAATAGGAATAACAAATCCCTCAGTCATAAGCGACCATAGGCATATCTGCATACCATGAGGTTGGCCATATACCTGTATGCCGCGGCCTTAAAAAAAAAATGCGACAGGTTTAATCCACCTCTTTGTCATTGCCATAGAATCCCATTGTTCCATCATTTACTATCGTATAAAAACCGCTATCATCTCGTAAATGATTCACCATCACATTAGTATTCAGGGCCGTGAGTTGTGATTGTGACTAATTTTTATCGTGCGATAAACAATGTCTTCCAAAGACAATCTCCATCAGTCACCACCATAAGTTACGACAAGTGTCTTGATTTTAGCAGACCTTCTATATAAAAGAATAAGGTTCAAGTTCCGGAGGATAAAGGATATATCTATCACTTAGTGATTGGAACTGCTTAGATTCTACAATATAAACTAAAATTACATTTAACTGGCTTAGCAGGCCATATTTCAAAGGGATAAGGTTTAAGATTCTGAAGAAATCTCAGACATCAGCACAATATCAGTAATAATTGGAAGTATTTAGTTTCTATAACCGAAACATATTAAATCGAATATGTATAGAAAACTCTGAAACTATGAAATGTGGTTGATTAATCAAAAATCACAGGAATTCATATTTATGATTTGAAAATCGTCAATTCGTCACTCACAGACCATTCGGATCGAAAATAACGAAGGAAATACCTTATAGTTAATTAAAATAACTACCGAGCATAGGCCTCTCTTCGAGTACGCCTCTCGTCTCGGTCTTGAACCAGTCTTATCCAAGAGTGACCCGCAATCTTCCGAATATCATCGACCCATCGAGCCGGTCGACTGTAACCGTGTTAAAATCATCACTGGTCAAGCGATTGACCTAATCTCTTAAGCGAAGAAACAAGCAATTTAAAAGTGCCAAAACTGAGTCAGATCATGAACGACTTTAATTACATAATTAGGGTAACATCTGTTTTAGTACACGAGATTAAAAAATAGAATACGATTATAACTTCTAACGCCTACAATAGGGATGTCGACTCAAAAATGTTTATTACTTCAATAGAAAGAAGACATAAAACTATGCCAAATAGTGAAAATCCTATTCAAATATCTCAAAAAATAACGGAGCTACAACGGTTAGAATGTTCGTAGTTAGAGAGAGAAAGAGTTACCTAACCGTGACGTCACTTTTAAGTAGCGCTATAGTAAATGACGATCGTTCAATACAAAGGTGCGTTTTGCGGAAAAGGGACAGAACAAACCCACTCTTAAAACTTTGAAGACTTATAATTACGTAATTATTTATTTGTTTCAATTACTTTTTTCGCCATTTGATTGAGAATTTGAGCCTTTATGTAGAAAATTTGGTTTTATTGATTTTCTTTTATAGTGTCGTCATCCCTATAGCAGACAAACAATAAAAAATAAAACATCAAAAGAATTATACAAAAGAATCGCCGGTATGATATCAAGTTAAAAACATCTCGCATATTTCGCCAATCTTATCTTACGTTCCAAAGTTAGTACTAACTGATAAGTGACGTTTAGATTTAGTAATTGTTTCCTAATCCGCAAATAGCGTTAGGACAAATAAATAAATCGGAATACATGATAACGGTTTAAGGCTAGGCTAGGCCTACGGCCTAAATGAATACTTTCAGTCACTGACTCACAGAGCACAAGGTTCCCTCTTTGAAGGGCCAGTTGCAGCTCTTTAAGGTCTCCTCAATAATATAGTTAACCTGATTTCCAGTTTCAGTTCCACACACACAGTTGCTGGCTGTTACTCCGACTTAACGCTGTTCTAAATTCTAAATTTGACACTGCGCAGCCATTCTTTCGCAGTTCAGTTCGATCTTGAATTCCGATCCGATCGATAAACATCAACCCAGATACTGGTAGGTAATTGAAAAAAATTAAATATTTTACTTTGAAATCCTTCTTTAAAATATTCCTAGCTCAAGTGAATTATTTTAGTATTCAATGCTGAGTTATTTTCTACAGTCCAGCTTCATATTACTGTTCTCCAAGGCACAATATTGTAAGTTTCTATGAAAATGAAAAATGTTCTATATTTTTAAACCTAATCCTGTTTGCTTACTTTGGAATCGTAGGTTAAACGCATCGTCTGATTGTTGTAGATGCCTTATTGACCTTATTGTTTATTTTAAATAAATATCCTTTGCCCTGCTAGTTTGCTGTGTTAACTTCCTGTTCTTAACTCCTACTCTTGAGGAGGGTCCCCGATATAACCTCACAGAAAGAGATATACGCGGCTCTCTGAGGTTCCCAAAAATTGCCTTTTTTTACTCAATTTGGCTCCTTGGTTTAAAAAATTTCCGAGCTCTGCTGGCACCTTTTAAGAACTATTTTTTCAACCCGTTAAAAGAAATCACAAGAACGCTGCCAATGCTGCCATCAATCAATTTGAGGAGAACTTAGGTGCGTTCTCTTGACACGGCGCACCCTCGGGAGCTCTGGCGACTTGACTCGCTACCATTACCAGGATCACAACACCACACCTACAGAACAAGTAGTGGGGAATTGGTGCTGGTGGTTATTGATTTCCCATTTCGTAACAAAACATAATTTAATGTCACAATCAGTTCGAAGCCCATGAATTACGAATATACGTGGGTTAATGTGGCGTCATGGTTGTCAGATCCCACGTGTTTTGGGTATTAAGTAATTGCTGTATACTTCTTGGTATTTATTTTTCGATTTCATTCTTTCTATTAGGAGATTAACGCACCCCGAGATCCTCTGGGACACAAGGAGAATTGCGGATAAAGTTTTAAGGATCGAGGATTTGTCAATATCGCTCAAATAAGGTGACCGCGCTAGTCATCGCAGTCCCTATCATTTCCTCGATGCTGCTTTTGTGTTTTCCGAAAACGTCAAAATTGAGGAAAATATACATACGTATATATAATCGCGCATGCTTCCCGGAAAAATTGCCGAGGATTCCCATTTGCTAACAGTATAGTTCTGACTATTTAACTTTATTCATTCGCGTAACATTCTACTGACATGCTCGTCTATACCTAAAGATAGATCATCATCATCATCCTCCTAGCGTTATCCCAGTACAGTTGCATCCTGAAGGATGCCTGGGGTCCGCTACCTAATCCCAAGATTTGGCGTAGGCACTAGTTTTTACGAAAGCGACTGCCATCTGACCTTCCAACCCCAAGGGGAAGCTAGACCTTATTGGGATTAGGCTTTGTCAAGTGAGTGGGCAACTTGACTGTTAGAAGTTCTCAAACCGCCCGAAGGCCTCCAACTCAGCTTAACGACTGCTGCCATAGACAGCAACCGGGATCAACGGCTTAACGTGCCTTCCAAAGCACGGGAGCGCTCAGTTAGTAACCACTCAAAGCGGTCACCCATCCAAGTCCTGACCGCTGCCCACGTTGCTTAACCTTAGCAAGCGCAAGCGGTTCGCAAGCGCCGCTGGGCCACGAGCGCTCCTATACCTAAAGATAGATAGTACAGATAATTAGGTATGACTACAATTTATCATATTTAATTGGAAAAGTCTAAGCTAAAACTAGTATCGTAGATGTGGGTGTTAAGGATAAGGCCGCAAAGATGAAGTGGGACTGGGCTCTGGGCATGTCTGCCGAATGCACCCGGAGCGATGGGCCAAAATAGCCACCGAATGGAACCCACAGAATGGCTACCAAGGCAGAGGGCAGACCGAAAAGGAGATGGCGGGAGGACCTTCATACATTTTGTTCGCAGCATTGGAACACTAAATAGTCTATAAAAAAAATTGGAAAAGTCGTATTTGTAATTGTATTCCTATCTATAACTTCCTCTTTGTTAAGGCGTGTTGCACCATCTTACGATTATAGATCGATGTAGGTACGTTAAATGTGGCATTAGCAGCTGATGTCCCATACATACAATCAAATTTTAATGAACAATCTTACGATTACGGAGCGGTTTGGTGCAACCGACCTTTTATTCTCTCTGCTGGAAATCCAAGCCAATCCTGTATAATATAGTAATTCCTATATCCTTCACAGGCTTGACAACCCATATTACGAAACAATACGTTTTTCTAGAATAAAATAATTTACTTGCAATGAATATTGAATTTACTAGTAGAAAAACGAGAAGAGCCGATCGAACTGAAAACTAAGAAAGTCATCGGTAAAAAGTGATCCAGAATATTCGAACAACTAAACCAATCCCCTGTTACAGTTGGGAAACTAGGGTACTGGGGTATCGCCGTAATCGTATATCGTGTACTCGTAGCTGCAGTTGCTACCAAGCCCATGTATTTTCGACTTAGGGGATCAACGCTATCCACTATGTTACAATATGCTTTTCGACTCCTTTTTCATTGAGTTAGTGAGACCTCAGAGGATACACAGAAAATACAAATTAGATTCAATGCCAAGTAGGGCCACTACGATAATTATTGAAATAAGTACTGACTAATAATAATAAAAAACTATAGGGTTTTTATACTTCTTGCATTTATTTTTTATTGGTCCGGAATTAAAATACATATAAAATTCGCTGAACATTCATAAAAATACATACAGACGACCATAGATAACTTATCCTTTTTGAAGTTGGATAATAAAACTTAAAAACCATGTACCTATGTGTAAATTGTAATAATCCTGTAGGCGTGGATTTGTTCCACATCAGTTGTCACAGAAGATGTGAACTTTGATAGAAAATCTCAAATTTCACATAGCAATAAATATAAGTACACATACATAAATTTTGTTTGTTATTAGCGAATAATAAAAAGAGACAGCCACTATCACGTTCAAATTACGTAGTTAATATAGACTACAATAGCTTCAGATAAGGTTGATTATGCTATAATAGTGTTTTATCATCAGATACGAGATTGTTTTTAATTAGCTTTACCGGTTTGGATGTTACAGCGAAACAAATTTAAGGTTTAATGAGATAGCTCTTATGTTTTTCGCAGAGAAACTATAATGACTTGATCGAGCTGCACTTGAATTGTGGTTTAGTTGTTAAGTGACGTAACACCCACGCAGACGTAATAAAGAAACTTGATTTTGTGTGACGATGGTTTTTATTGTCATTTGACGCATTTTACCCGGTATGAGAGGTTTAAGAAATGCCTAATTAAAGCTCAACTATGATACGGCTTGTTAGCTCGCAATACGGTCCCATCTGGCAGAAAGCACGAAACTTGGCATGCATGTAGCTTTCATAAATGTACATCAAAATTTTAAGGGAAAACGTTGACAAACTTACTAATATACTTGTTGTGTCGGGGTGTTTATAATGTTTAATTATGGTTAAAGAAACGTAAATTTATCAAAAACTTTACTTGAACTTTTCTAACAATTTTATACACTGATGTTGATGTTATATCATACTGGCGCTTGGTAATACCATCGCCACCACTGTAGATTTAGTCATGCCAATGTATAGTGCGCGCCATCCACAGCCCAAGTCGTACAACTGCGCACAGATTAGTATGAGATTCGCTGTGGAGGGGCGCGCCGTCGCGGATGGCGCGCACTATAGGTATTTATTGTATGGCAAATTATTTGTTCTACGTAACACGACAATGAATAATAAGTAATATATAAAAATGACAACAGTAACCAGTAGGATGAGACAGACTTGGAAATAAAATAAAAGAGTCATATGCATTTGCGTAAATATTTCGTCAATAATATAAAATGCAATATGACTAAACCACATGACTAATTTATTTCCTTCCTATAATGACAAATGTCTCAATTTTATGTTACATACAACCACTGGGGTAAATTAGCCGCATCGGACTATAATATTAATAAGCTAAATAAATTAGTCTGCCAGATGCTAATTTTGAGCAAAAAATGACTACCATATATACTTAAAATTATTTGAACTGTCCGAGTTGTATCAAATTAGGCCGTTCAAAAAGCGACTTTACTGTCCAAGCGTGAAGATTCAAAGTCCAATGACAAGTTTTATAAAATGTCGGACATTTTAAATAATTTCTATTCTAAAGGTGGTATACCTTTTTGTATTTTTAGTGTTCCGTATCCGAAGGGTCCAAACGGAACCCTATTGCTGTCCCTCACGCGTCCGTCCGTCCGTCGTCTGTCACACGACAGGTCGTACAGCCAAACGGTTGGAGATGTTGTGGTCTTGGTGGCCCAAAGCCATATAAATAGTCAAAACTTATTTTTAGATGTTTTGAGGGGGGGCTCCCAGCTCCCACACAGCAAAAGGGGGCGCGAAGACAAACCAACTTAATTTTGCGGTTGACATGGCCGGTTTTTTTCTGACGCAAAACATTTTCAAGTATAATAATTAATATCGTATCATTTCAGTACTGAGATACGAGGTTTCTAAGAATACTGAACTAATGACAAATTTACTAGTGAGTTCTAGTTGTCACCTTCGTTACTGAGCACGCGATGACATAAACAGACCGCCAGCGTCACTTTTTACAAAAGTAACTTAGTCGCCATTTCACAAGCTGTCACTTGAAAGTTACGAATAACCGGAATAACCACAGTAGATACGTCAATTTTATCAGACATCGAACGCACTAAACGAAATAGTAGGTGAAATATCATACCCTAGCCTTCAAGTCATAACTAGGCGTCCACATTTTCACAAAACACTGCACGAAGACAAATAAGAAATGCGCAAACGCAAATATCCATCAACAGATAAGTACAGTGCGCCACTTAAATAGTAACTTAATCGACCTTCTATCGATATAGATTAGCTACAAATTAGTGCATTTTTAGTCATGTAAGCGGTGGGCGCAGTGTATTGTCGTGAATAAACCAATGAAACATTATGCAGATAACGGTTTATCGATGATAACCTTGTGTAGTGAAATGATAAAGAAAGGCAATTCAATGATTGAAAATGTTACGATTTCAATTTAGGATACACAATATCTCGTTGCGGCATTTAGATTTCGTTCGATATCGCTCATTCTCTTATACTTAGGAGCTTGTGCCAATATGTAAGATTAGAATATTGCGTTTTTACTCAAGGCGACATGTATATTAGACGGAAAGTGCAAACCATCATACCCTCGTAAGTCCCAGACAGATTTTTGTGATTTTGAATTTGGAACCTTCATTAATTTTGTTATAGTTTGAAACTGGATTTGAATTTGTACATTAGAGTGTACATTGGGCCTTACGAGGATACGACTTGCCTGACGGTAAGCAAAGCGAAGCCATCCACTATCAGCTTCTACGATAACCAGACACCTAACTGAGAAATATCTAATAGTACGGATCCCCTATGCTTAGCTTGAAATACGATCCCATTCGGAAGAAAGGATGAAACTTGGCATGAATGTTACATTCATATGTGCTTTAATGACGATATGGAATGGAAGCACGCTGAGAAACGATTCCTTCTCTCCCCCCTTTTATCTCCGTCATTCTAGATTTCTTCATTTTATACAAAAACTACTAACTTTTATATTATAAGCTCCCTCCCCACCGTACTCAGAAGAAAAGAATAGGAAAGAAAAAGAAGAAAAGGAAATATTACATATGCGTTTCACTCTGAGTTGGAATGTCGAATTGCAGTTGCTTTGGTAAAACTTAGTGCCTACGCCAAATCTTAAGCTTGGTCACACTGCGTTGCGCGACGTCCGCGCGACGCGACCGCTGCGCGCCTGAACGTATGCTAACAGGTTAGCGACGTCACACTGGTTGCGCGGGACGGTTTCATACATTTTGGCGCGCAGTGCAGCGTCCCGCTTGCGTCGTGCAAGCGGTGTGACCAAGCCTTAAGGATTAGGTGCCAAAGCTGACGCCCAGCTCGGGGACCCGGTTGTATTGTAGCCCGTGGTCAGCTTTGGCACCTAATCCTAAAATTTGGAGTAGGCAACTAGGCACTAATTTTACGAAAGCAAACTGCAATTTAACATTCTATTCCAGAGAGAAAATGAGACCTTGTTGGGATTATACCGGTTTCCTGCTAGAGGTACAACCAATACCACCTAAACTATTGTCTTTCCTTCTACATACATATATTGAGATATGTATGTCTTAATTAGGCAGAGGAGTGCAAGGTTAAATCGGTGAAACCAAACTCCCACAGAGGCACTAAAATGACTGCACGCTCCCGCAAAGGATATTTTTGCGTCTCAATCGCGTGTGGGCGAACTTGAACTGTTTCGTATTCGGAAATAATCTTCCTAATTTACGATATGTGGTTTAGGTTCATCTAAATTAGGACCAGTGAATCATGGCATGCTTATAAACTCACGTCTATCACAAAGGGAGTAGGTATATAGGCAGCGTTCACGAAATTTGATTTTCAGCGCCACTTGTAGCAATTAATTGTAGATATAAAAAAATAAAAATGTGATATTGCAGTGATAAGTTGCTAGCCCATCGACCACAACACACTTCAAACCTATTCCCATAGTCAACAACGGGAGAAGGGTGCTATTCTGACGCGACACCACACGAGGGCGCCGCTAATACAAATACTCTACGGATGTCGCAAAAACTAGAATATATTCCAATTACTTCGTACTCTCGGTGCCTTTTAAACTGCTTTTAAAGCAATTTTCAAAGCTCCGAGCAGTATTCTAACTTCGAAACTTTTCAAATCTTCAAAACCATACAATTTTCTAAAAAATAGACGGACTAAAATTCGATTACATAATTTGAAGTGACCACGATCGACATCATTATTTAAACATGGCCTAGCCCACTCTTACCTCACTGTTCTTTAAAATAAACATAATATTTGCATATCCTAGCCGATATCATGGCTTCCTACAACTTCAACAGTAATGAAATGCATTATTTGTTCACATCTTATAATTGAGAAAAGCCATAACTCATTATTGCCCCCAAAATTTATTATTTTTTGTACTTTCAGAAAACACGACGTTATAAATAAAACACATACAAATCATAAGAAATAGGTGTGCAGTAAAAAAACTGTAAACTATTTTTTAACAATTTAAATCTTGTGCCTTGAAGTTGGGCCACACTAATATATCCCTTGAGGGGATCATTTTTCACACATCTCCCATTGACGGCAGTAGGGTAGTAGGAAATAAGCTGCAGAGCCTAGCACATAAAAAAAAATCAATTCAAATAATTTATTTCAGAACATTAATTCCATAATACATGTCATTACAGTCAATAAAATAAAATAAGTAAGTAAAATGAGTATATATTAGTAGTATTAGTAACAATAATTCCTAAGTAACTATGTAGACACAAAGTAGCATGTGTGTGCGTCTTCTACAAATTGTACTTCGGTGAGTGTGCTCGGGAGCTCCATGAGCTCATACCGCCTTTCTCCTTCTTCCATCGGACATCCAGACGTACGGCTGGATAATATAGTTGCCGGCAAACATCTTGAACCTAACCTTCAATGCGCAGTAGCGTGATTTGTACGTAAGTCGGCTACTGCGCAGGTCTGCGCAGGTTCAAGAAGTTTGCCGGCAACTATACCATCTTTACCTGGTTGAAATTCCTCTTATGCTCTTTCAAGCGCTTTGCATCATCTTTTATAATGCGCACTTCTAAGATTTGGAATTCTCTGCCGGCGGTTATTTCCGAGTTCATATAACCTAGACCTTTTTAAGGCACGAGTGAATAGGCATCTTCTGGGTGAGCTCGCTTCATCGTCGGCCTCATCTTTGCCCCCTGGCTAAATGCTGGCCAAGAGCATTCCCGTTTTTAAATAAATAAATAAAAACTCCCCTTTTTCCTGTAGCATAAAGCATGTGTCACACTTCTGACAATCGCTAGATATCCTTACGGTTACCTCACATGGCGTTTAAAAATAAACCGCATGCACAATATCAATCGTCTGACATCGCCTACGGATCGGACGCACATGAAGCTGCCGTTCCAACCTCCCGTTTAAAAATATCTATACAACTTTGAACTTTGATACCTGGACATAAAATCCTATGTACTTACGTGAATAAGTTTATTACTAGGCATATGTGACTGCAAACTCGATTTTGCTCCAGGGAGGTTCACGGTTTTGTAAACACTTAGCTTTGTGACTTAATAGTGTAAGGACGTATGTCATTTGTATCGGGAAAAGAAGCTTTAAGTGGATGGTAATAAAATGTAAATTTTAGTAGAACGCCGCTTTGCGTGCGTTGGTGCCTGGTAACTAGGTAACGTGGATAATCATAACCAAATCTTGGGAGGTTCTGAAGTTTCCGTTTTTAGGTTTCTGCAGTGGAATTAAACCCCACAGAGAATTGTTTTAACACATTCAGGGTTGTTCGTTTTGCCCCCACGACAGAACTTTAAACGAGCAATTCTTGTACATACCTATTTATTTATTTCGGGGATCTCGGAAAGGCCTCTTACGATTTTGATTAAAATATGGTATGTGGGGGTTTTTGGGGACGAGCAATCGATTTAGCTAGGTCTCATGCCCGGGAAACGCCGAGGAAAGCTCGGTCGCCCAGTAAATGTCGGTTATGTTAGGCGGAGGACCTAAGGACCTAAGTACGATTATGTATTACATGTCACAACTCACCAAAGGCATCTGTTTCGGCACAGGGGGCTGCGGTGGCGGCCCGCGCGCCCTCGCTTCGCTCGGTTGTCTCTTCACCACCGGCCTGGGTGGCGCATCCCTTGAGGCCTGTGCACCATCTCGGTCTCTAGAGGCCAAGGCCTCAGACAGAGCCGCGGAGAGGGCGTTGACGTTGCCAGGTTTCCGTTCAGGGGAAGTCTTGGGCTGGGGCGGGGGGAATCGAGGCGCTTCCGTTTTGATCTGGCCGTTTGGTGTTCCTGAAAAGAATGAGAGGTTATTTAAGCTGACTACGACTTGTTAACACATACCACTATTACCTATTCGTATTAGTCGAATCGCGTAAACAGCAGGGTAATAAACGAACCGGCTAATATAACCAGACCAGTATAATCTGTATCCAATTTCGCTCAGCATGCTCTTTTCTCACTCCGTTCATTTAATATAGAGTTCGAGGAGGAAATAAAAGCCCAGGCTTCATTCATTCATTCATATGAAATTCGTAGTAAGTAATCGAATGACTGACTTTAGGCTGGAGTTGATCAAACAGTAGGTAATCTGAAACGTGCCTAGTCCTATCCCAAGGTGAGGTGAAGCGTTGTGTTGTGAATGACGTAACCTAACCTAATCACATCCTTCACTCGGCAGCTCGGTACCTTATTCGGTACTTATTGGTAACCGACAGTTCCGGTAACGCCGGACGGAGGTACCGATTATCGATTTCATTTCTCTCTAACCAAACATGCGTATGAGAGACTTCTTAAATCAACGAAATAAATGGACTGTTCCGAAATAACGCCCAAATAGTGGTTTAAAAGAGATAACACCCTAGAGGAAATATTTTTGCTGTGGCCAAAATTATATTTATTTCATTAAATACTTTATAACTTGACCGGTTTAGCAAAGTGGGTAGTGTAGTGACGTTGAAATTTGAATGCTAAGCTGCCGTTCTTGGGTTCAAATTCCAAAAAAGGTCAATTTGTGTGATAAGCCTAATTATTTTGTTTCTTAGTCTTGGATGTAAGTACTTAGAAGCATTGAGCATACTAAGGGTCTAATTCGATTTGTATAAGATTGTCGCTTATATTTTCGTCGAGCGGCATTGCCCCGGCGCATGCGCATCCTGGCATCCTGCGCGCGCGCCCCAGTTTACGGCAACTGATTAGTTCCGCCCGGACGTACGAGTACAGAGGGCCTACCGGGAACCGAAAACGAAATATCTGCCTCTCTGTCGTACTTGCATATTGGAGCAACAGGGAGGGAAATACTTCGTTTTCGGTTCCCGGCAGGCCGATTTACACGGTGCAAGAACTTGCATGCAATTTAGTTTTTTTTTTTTTATGTATACATTGCGGATTGCGGACTACAGAGGTTAAGACGAGGGCGATCAAACCCCGCGATGTAATGAAAATTGCATGCAAGTTCTTGCATCTCATAAATGGGCCTTAAGTTCGTACGTTTCTTGTTTCGGACCATCTATAAAATTGTATGAAAAATTCCCGGTACCTACTATTATAGATAGATAATAGATAAAACGTTTATTTGTTTGCCACCAGTCACATACACACGCTCGTTTGCTCAACAATGGAAACAACAAAAAAAGAAATAAAAATTATACAACAAACACAAAAACTTACAAACAAACACAAATCAAAATTTTAAAAAAAAGACAATTATAAGACATAGAAAAAAGGTTCTATTAATTCACTGATTAAAACTATCGTACATTAGCGCAATGAAATGTCATTCATGAACCTTCATATCATAGATATGAAGTCCACAAGTTGCGGACCTTCTTATACCACAGCTTATACCTAGATCCTACCTATTACAGTTTTAGGCATGGATCTTGTAGAAATCTGCAATTATTGTGTGCATTGCAGCAAAACAAAAAGGTTCTATTAATTCACTGATTAAAACTATCGTACATTAGCGCAATGAAATGTCATTCATGAACCTTCATATCATAGATATGAAGTCCACAAGTTGCGGACCTTCTAATACCACAGCTTATACCTAGATCCTACCTATTACAGTTTTAGGCATGGATCTTGTAGAAATCTGCAATTATTCCGATCGGAACCAGTATCATTAATTTAAATTCACGTTCCGTAGGTATTTAATTTATTACCATCATATTGTATTTTATTACATGAATCATGAATGTAACATATTACATAATTTTTTAACGGTCATAAACGGGTTGGGATCCATTTGAAAGGATTGAGTTGATAGCGGTTTATTGGTTAAATGGTAGTCAGGTAGAAAAAAAATCCGCCAAGTGCGAGTCGGCCTTCGTACATGGTTATGAAACAAACCGCAAAATTAGGTTTGTTTTTGTAGGAAAAATAAAGATTATAAAGAAAAAATCTGTCTTATTAAATTTTATAAAAAAAAACTGACTTTGTAGACTTTTCATTCCTTTGTTTTCTAATACTTATTAAAACAAAAATACAGTACATATTTATCTTTTCAACGAGCTGTAAATAACGATATCCCACTCGATGGGGTAGTAAAATAGTACATTACTTACCAAGGGCGATAAAACAAAGAATGTCTCAGATCGCAGGTATTTTACGCCCGAGCCGAAGGCAAGGGCGATAAACATGCGATCTGAGGCTTTCTTTATTATCGCCCGTGGTAAGTACAAAATTTTGTCACCCCCTGGCCAGAAAGTGGGATAATGGCCACTTTATGTCCAGGTGTGACATAAAAAATATTTTCTTACCCCCCTGTAGCTGTATGGGAACCTCCATTATAAACATAAAAAAATAAGTTTTGACTATCTGTATGGCTTTGGACCAACAAGGTGCTTATACTGTGAAAATTTTAAGACTGTAGCTCCAACAGTTTGTCTGTAAAACCTGTGTGACAGACGACAGATGGACACGTGAGTGACAGCAAGGAAACCCTTCGGGTTCAGAACCCTAAATAACTAGAAACTACAAGCAAATAGTCTTCTTGTTTTTGCCCTGGCAACCAGGCTTTTATATCTTTCTTCCCTGTTTCAACTCTATCCTAAGTACAGTTAGTACTAAGTACTAACGAACTAGAGTTTGAAGAATTTGATAAGTAATATTAGTGATAACGAATGGATTTCATTAGGTTTGGATTAAAATGTAAAAAAATTGTAACAGGAAACTGGCAATGTGGTGCATATTATGATATTAATCGATATACATACCTACATTACCTACATAGCTACACTCGCCAGCAGAAAATTTGGCCCAAAACTTTTCGTGATTTCAAACTATAAATTGAATAAATTAAATAATCTTTATGTCACACCTGGCCATAAAGCGGCAATTACCGCCCGGTCCGCGCGCGGGAAATCCCACTTCCAGGCCATGACATAAAATTTTGTACTTAACACGGGCGGTAATAAAGAAAGCCTCAGATCGCATATTTACCGCCCTTGCCTTCGGCTCGGGCGTCAAATACCTGCGATCTGAGACATTCTTTGTTTTACCGCCCTTGTTAAGTAATGTACTATTAATATATAATAATGCATTTTTCTAATTTGGGCCAGATTTTCTGCTGGTGAGTATATTATAATTTGCGTCAATTTGCCATATATGTAATTAACATTAAATCAATTATTGAATTGTTATTTTTTTATCATTTTATTTTCAATTAGTCAGTTGACTCCTAAACCCTGTTAATATTATTAAATATTGTCCTTAACTATATCAGCATTAGATACCTAAAATATTGACTAATAATAGAGATGAGGATCACATGATTTAAATTTGGTGACAATGCAAAATTATGGCTCTGCCGAGCCGATCTGATAATGGAGACAGAAAGTGGCCATAGCGAAGTTAGCAACTTCTAAACCACACAAGATAAGCCCATTGTGTTTGGGCTCATTGGAGCCGTCTCAAAAAGTAACAGATGACTGTAGAAAAAAAAGGTACAGACAATAAAAGCTTGTATCCAAAATTTAATTATTGACATACTTAATACAATGTCAGTTTATTTTTTGATACTTTATCAAATCCATTAACTGCCTTAGATAAAACACGAGTTGAATGAGTAATCAACTTGTTCATACATTATCTGCCTAATCACACAAAGACAAGTCATACAGGTGCAACTTCCTAACATGACAGCAATTATTAAATTGCCTTAAGAAGCAACTTGTTGAGCCAAGATATTAAAGATATATAAACTTAGTTTTTATGTAAGTTTGTATGTAAGTAGTCTTCAAAATTTGCCACTTGCCAGTATCCGATTGACCTGTTTGGCTTACTTATGTAAGTTCGGTGACAATGAAATATTATGGTACAGTCGGGCTTATATATTATGTAGTAGCCAAAATGGCCAAACAGTTCGGTACACCATACAAAATATATGGTGTACCAAATTATTTGGCCACTTTAGCTGCTTTTTACATACTATATGATGCGAACCGTACGAACAAACTGCTCTGATGACGGAGGCAGAAGGTGGCCATAGCTACTTCTAAACAACACAAGATAAACCCATCATCTTTGGACTCATTGGAATTGGAACCATCTCCACAAAAAAAACTTTGTCCCATAACTAAAATCTTGACAGAAACTTATTCTGGAAGTAATTCCCATATCACTACTGAACTGAAACCTTTTTCCAAGGAAAATATGATAAACAATAGAGGCTCAGCCTTTTCTAGAAGTTCAATGAAAATAAATTGGTCCTTAGTCTGTACCAAGACATGGGGTCAATGAGAAATGACAAATTATTAATACAGGTATTATAAAATACTTAAAAAGAGGCACCACTGGCACCAGCCTTTATTTTGTATAAAATACTGTAAATAGTATAAGATACTGAATATATGTTTTTTTATTATTTATTTATATTTAATAATATAGCATGAGAGAGAAAAGGTGTGAGCTACTAATAATGATGTAGGTATCAGAGAAGGATGAAGTATATAGTTGTCATTTTAGGAGGGCAAAGTAACCAGATGATGTTTATAAAACATGAGATACCTACATAATATGGCACCAATCTACCCTTTATCTTCAGTGAAGTGGAGAGGACAATCAATAACGTAATTAATATCAGTGATATCATATCACTATTTACTTGTAACCATGTAGATATGTTTGGTAATGATAAATTGATTTGTTTTGTAATATTCCAAATAGGTAGTAGATATTATTTTTTGGCAAACTATCCATTTCTAGGGCATTGTTCTGCTACTTATGATATTAACCTACCTATCTACTTTGACATCATTTAAAGATGTCTGTAACTCACAATAAATATACATATATGACAATAAAATCATCTCTGACACATCTGTAGGCAGCGAAAACCTGACAAATTGATTCTATGAGAAGTTATGCAAGTGAATATCAAGCAGGATTTTTCAGGATTTTAATTTATTATTAATTAATTAATTGATTACTAACAACTATTGTATTGTCATATGATATGAGTCTTTGTGATACTCGAAATAAATGAATAATAATAATAATAATCCATCATCTTCACCTAATAACACGGTTCATTTAGATTCCATCCACCAACAATAGTCCCTATACACCCTGGCGGGTGCTGTCTCTGTGTGCGTCCCATGACACGGGCAGGGACAGCATCCGCTCGGTGTATCCCTTGCATTTCATTAAATTGTCAAAAGGGCCTCTACGTGTTGGCTAAGTGGTACTCGTTGGTACTTCGGCACCTCGGTACTTCGGCTCCGCGCACGCCTCCCAAAGGTCCGGGACACCATTGTCCCGTGAACGGGAAAGACATACAAATAATAATAAGATAGTGTGAAGGGAATCAATCTCTTCACTTTTGTGAACCACTTTGAAAATGTTTGTATAATTTTCAGTAACAAAGTAGTTAGATGAGGGTATGTACCAACACAGTATGGGAAATTATTATTTTTGGTAATTTATATGTTGACATGATTTTTTATTATTATTCTCTTTGTTTTTTATTATTGTTCGCTTCATTGCTCGTAAATGGACCTAGGTTAATATTTACTATTCTTTTCAAACACAATTGTACAAAGGTTGTCTGGAAGAGATCGCTTGTTAGCGATAAGACCGCCTGCTGTCTACCATTGTGGAATTTGTTTTAGTGTACTTTATTTGGTGAACAATAAAGAATATTTGTATTGTATTGTCCTATTAAATGAAAAAAAAAGAATGAAATTATTTTAATTTTTAGCAACATATAGACAATTATTTGCTAGAACCAGATGTTATCATAATTATCATTAAATGGAACAGGCTTGTTACAGACTTGAGGGAGCCCAGCTATGTTTTAATTTAATATGTATTTACTAGTTTTGTTTTAGTTTTATACTTAGTTTTAATTTTCTTTTAGTTTGTAGTTAGGTTTTCGACATAGTTGATTATTATTGTTAATGTTATTTCGTTTTATTCCTTTAATAAATTTTATAAAATCATCATCACATGAAAGGTTACTCACCACCGCCAAATTTGCCAGTGGGCCTCAGCTTGGGCATGCCGCCCGCGAACAAACCGCCCAGCATCGGCGGCGCCGCGCTGCCTCCATTCTGCATCCCGCCTCCACTCCTGACCCCATTGCCAACCGGAGATGGACTTCCACCAGAACTCGACACCTTCCCCGGTATATACGGTCCACTCTTATCCACTGTAACTGTCTTTTTCAACTGAGTTCCCTGCCTGATAGAGCTCAGCAAGGCGTTCCTGTTGTCACCAGAGCCGCCCTTCGATGAACCTCCGAAAATAGGCGGCGGAGGCGGACCGGGCGGCGGCGGCGGCCCCGGAGGCGGCGGAGGACCGGGTGGTCGGGGAGCCATGGCGAAACTGTCGCACTAACTGGTCTACAAGGCCATGAGTGGCAGGAAAATCACGACAATAAATCCGACTCGCTACGACATACACGCACTTGTATTTGTACACACGATCCTCACGACGGCACGTGACGAAAACATTCGAAGCCTCATACGTCACTTCGACTGGTGCATGCTAATTTGCATAAAATATTGGAAAACCTTGTCCTAAAAGATTAATCATTGTAAGCAGCACGTAGACTTCAGAAATTGTTTTCACTGTATCCACTTATGTTTACTGCTACCTAGCAGAATTTGTTCTACGGAACATCGTTTAATTCGCCCTGTTGCTAGTGGTTAAAACGAGTCCCTGTTCAAGTATTACTTCGCTTACAACTTATATGATATGATATTATCGAGGAGTACGGAATTCGTCAAATTACAAATCGTAATCGTAATATGGCCGACATCTGTCAAATTTTTAGAGTTGCTGCAGTAAATAAATTAAATCCTTTAGTAGTTTTTTGAATCATTTTTTATACCATAGACAAATCTTCTTCATCTCTTCAGCCTAGCATTCACACGCGCACCCGTACGAGCGACTAGAGCTGAGAGCTGGGTCGTTGCGACTTTTAAGGCTGGGCCCAGACGCACGGTTTCCTGATACGGTTTCAGAGAGCTCTTATCTTGCTCTTATCAGGAAACCGTGTATCTGCCTGCGCCCTAAATCGACGAAACGTAACAGTTTTTCGTTATCTGGAAACAGTTTCACGAAACATTTTCAAAAATAACTAGGTTTTTCACTGCGGCGCCGACAAAACGTAACGAACGAACGAAATATTTCTAGAATGAATTAGCATTTTACAATCAACTTATATAGTGTAGTTTTATTGTTGTGGTGCAGCTTTAATGGTTGTTTTTATAAAAACTGTTTTTTGTTGTCATAAGAGACTGTTTTTCCGTTACTGTAAGCGTAAGCGTTTTACGAAACGCTTATTGAAAGAAACGCTCAGCTCTACGAACCCCATCCCCATAGTCTATACGAATGTGTGCGAAAAAGCCTGCTTTTGAAGCTGCGGTGGTATGGTGTGTATTCTTATCACTTACTTAACTGAATCAAAAGGATACAAATTGCGTCTGCCTCTCTATGCATCGTAAGTATACGTACTCGACCGGCCAAGCATGGATGGTTGACTGCCGAGGAATGACAATGGGGTGGAACCATCCATGATGGAACTTGCGAATTTTGCGATCCAACATGATGTGACCTTAGTTTTGCCTTTGCCGGACGCCGTGCACCGTCTCGATGAGTCTTTAGTCATGAAAGGCAAGTAGCTCTATGAATATCATCATCCTCATTTATCCCAGTACAGTCGCATCCTTCAGGATGCGCGGCCCGGGCTCTGCTACCTAAAGCATGAAAGAATTATAACAGTGTGGGATCATACCTAATGTTATAATTCGTCCACGCTTTAACCGCCGAATGTAAAAAAAGTTACGCACAGATGTCAGCTCGAGGACCTCGAGGTGTAATCCAAGTGTAATCTACACTGTCACTTTGTGTCATAACTAGATATAAGTACATACATCAGACGATTACGATAAAAGGAGAAAATGGGCAATAAATTTAAATCTGTGTATATCATTAATAATTCCGTTTATTTGCATTAAGAAAAGTATATAACTGCTGAACAGTGCTAATCATTAAATTCAAATAGGTAAATAGGGCTTCATACTAGAGCAAAAAATTAAAACTGTAAGTACTGCGTTTTTACAAAGTAAACGGACGAAAGGTTTAAATTATCCACAAAAATATTTTCATGTTTTTAACTTGATCGATATGCCAGTCTCAATGACAAACTAAATCTTTATGTATATAATCTAGAAAAAAATCTCTACTTTATAACTTGAAAATAAAGTAGCAAAACATCAGTGCTTTCCACCACCTGAACTTATGCTTCATTTTTTTGAACTCGTTGAATCAATATCAGGTGGCTGAGTCACGTAGTGTATCAAATTGGAATCGTAGCTACCCTCACTGCCACCATGCGACATCAGCATGGCAGCCTCTCTCGCCGCTCTCTCCAACGCTGCGAGTTCTTCAGCAGCTCGTATTTCCCTTTCCACGTCTAATTCCTCTTTTTCTCTGGCTCTTTTCTCTCTTTTTTCAATATTTTCTCTGTATTTAATGAGAGCCGTGGCTAAATATTTTATCGGGTCTGCAGGCTGCCTCAGGATAGTATCCGCAATACATTCACGCAGCGCCGCCCCGACATTCTTTTTCAAATAATTGAAATCTTCAGTGACATTTTCATCAGCAGGACACGGTTCCAATATGTCTAGTTGGCTTCTTATACGAACAAGATTTCCAAAACCATCATTTTCGTATTCACTTGTGGCATCTTCTTCAATGTAAATACGCTTATTTTCGTCGTTTATATAATAACGCCCGAAGTTGTCATAGTAATACGTGATACCGTCTCGAATTTCCTTTAGCTTTAACAGAACTCCAGAGCTATCCATCATGAATTCACTTGCAGTGGCATGAGCTTTGTAAATTTTCTGTCTAGTATTAGGTTCTAAGAAATACCTACCACATTCATCGTAAAAATAAACATGTTCCGAATCATCTGAAAGGGGAACTAATTGATCATGTTCATTACATTGATATAATACATCCGCATTGTCCCCTTCATCTGGTTTTGTGTATATTTTTCTTCCATGGTCGTCTATATAGTAAACTCCCAGGTCATCAGTGAATTCCTCTTTTTCGTCAGCTGAACTGAGAATTGATATTATAGATTTGTCCTTCTTTCCATAAACTGCCATGTCCCACAAGTAACATAGTTGAGAGACTAAACGCTCACGCTCCGTAGGTGGAAGTGCATGATTAAAAATTCGCATTTGAAAGAAATCAGTACACGTGCACATTTCATCCAATGCAATGTCCGTTGGCATGTAATCCGCTAAGTTATGAAGACTTTTTAAAGTAGTTTTAAGATTATCTAGCGAAGCTAATCTGGTCTCCAGGTATTCTTTTTTATAACGAAGAGCACCGAGAGCTGCTTGTGCATTTTCTTGTTCTAAGCGCCTAATACGGTCATCTAGAACAGCAATTTTCTCCACGACTTTATTTATCTCGAGATCATGGCTCGCTGTTGCCCTTATCATTGAACCCAGGTCTTTTCCTTTTTCTTTGAGCTCTTCCAACATTTTAATAGCTGATGGTGACTGGTTGGTTTTAAGTTCTTCGACTATTTGCTGTAAGGTTTTTGTTAAATCACCGCTAATATGTGGCACGTTAAAACTTACGTAATTACTTAGAAGAATGGCTAAGTAATCACTTATTTTATCTAACCACTGTAGAAGATCGTCGACTTCTGATTTCAGTTTAATGTCGAATTCTGGACCACTTTGAATACCTCGAAAACATTTTAATTTGTCTACCAATGCTTTGGCCACTTCTTTATGCATTTCTTCAACAATCTCTTTCTCTGCATTTAAAACAGCATGGTTTTCATTCGTTAATCCCGTTCGATTATTTTCTACAAATCGCTGGAAGTTTTTCAACCGGTAGGACATACTATCCATAGTGTAATTCAGTGCTTGGTTCACATCTTCTCTAGGCAAGCTCCTATCAAGTATATTTTTTTCAAAGTTTTCTATGTCGTTTACATATTTCAACCACTGTAGCTGGTAGTCAACAATTAGATCCAAAATGCGACCTTTGGTTTGCTCACTTCTTTCCTCGTTTAGAATTTGGTGAACAGTGCACATGACGTTGAACGATTTTTCCGAAAAATCAGTTTTGGTTAAAAATATCACCGGAGATTCATAAAAATGTTTGACTTCCTTGCATATATCAAGAAGCATGCAAACGCTTTCTGAATTTTGCCCTGGAGCTAATACCACTTCCGTCTGGAACAAATAAATTATTAAGAATAAGAAATATTAATTCGAGACAAAAACAACTAACAATTTATCATTTAATATACGGTTTATAAAAATAAAAGCGAAATCAATATGAAAGATTTTATGTAGCTTTTGTCCGCGATATCATCCGCGTAAACTTCCATACCCTATTAACCCTAGTTGATCCCTTCGGGGGATGATTCTCGTGGTAGTCGTGGTAAACGGCATGTTTTCCACAAATCGAAGATCGAATTATTGGATCATGAAAAACTTGCCCTTTGATCAATGTAAATGGTCGCACCTGCAGACAAACTGTTAAAACAGTTTTGCAGGGAACTGTAATAGCCTAAGTCTTTTATTGTTCTTTGTTTTAATAATAAAATTAAATATATAATATGCTTTACCATGGACGTGAACGTAATGTATAAAAGCGCCCAACGATTAATATCCATGTATTCAACTTCCTTCCGATAAGTCTACATTCATCAGGATCTTGCCATGAAGTGCGTACACTGCTTTATTTGAAATACGGGATGCAATGCAAGATGCAGCTCCACTTGCTATTTAGTATTATACAAAAACAAAACTATTGTATTTTTATCCACAACGATTCACAATATTGAACACATTATACAACGGTTAATAAACTATCTTGTCTTATCTTATATCTTTAAACGAGCAATTATTGTATATATGTATACTACTAATATAAATTAAGAACTTACTAACACAAATGGACCCCTGTTGTCTGTGAATAAATGATTAATAATAATAATATATATTTATTTATATCGGGGATTTCAGAAACGGCTCTAACGATTTTGATGAAATTTGGTATGTGAGGGTTTTCGGGGACGAGAAATCGATCTAGCTAGGTCTCATGCCCGGGAAAACGCCGAGCAAAGGTCGGTCGCCCAGATATTGTAGTGGGTAAGTATAGTAAGTGAGAAGGGCATATTCCTCGTTCCTGTTACTATCTGGCGCAAATGTCCCTAGTATAATGGCGGAGTTGCCTCATTGTATGGCCAGGAATGTTATTTGCACCAAGAACTCAAGGCAAGGACCAATTAAATCGACGAGATTCAAATGTCATTAGAGGTATAGTGCGCGTCATCCACGACGACGCGCCCCTCCACAGAGAATCATACTAATCTGTGCGCTGGCGCGCACTATATGTTAGACACCCTTATTCCGGTTTACTTACCTTTTTAAATGACATAGTGAAAAGTAGTTAGAGATGACTATGAAATAATCTTAGAAATACTCGTACAACCAAATAACAATTATTATGAAGTTTGAATTCAAAAACACCGACATTGATGTCAATAATGATTGACATTTGAAAAAAAGAACTTTTACACCGTGTTCATACAACCAGTTTTAATAAGAATAAGTAGTTTTAAAGATAAAGTAGTAACTGATCACGTGTCACTGCGTCATCAACGGAATTGATTAAATTTATAATAATTCAGGTGCATATCTGAATATTTATTATTAAAATTATTAGGCATAGACGATACATTTTATAGTAGTTTTGTAGAATTTAATTGGCAACCCAGTCCGCGTCTACGACTTGCTAACAAAAAAAAATAAAAGAGAGGTCGTCGATGACTTTGCGAATATAACAAAATTATACAAAGGAAAAATCTAGCGGTCGTAGTGCAATTCACTGTTTACTTAAAGGATTTTTTTAGTTTAAGCGTATAAATATCCACATCATGGCCGGCGCTATGTTATTCGAGCGATCGCGTGTGTCGTCGTCAACAACCAGAGAGGAGGACGTCCGCATGACCGACAAGATGGTCAGTACTGGAGAATTGCCCGAAGACGACGAGGAAAACATAAGGGCCAAGGAGCAGGGCATCCTGAACCTCGGCGAGAAGTACAAAAAGGAGGGCAAGGCCAAGGAGTTGGCGGAGTTGATCAAAGCGACCCGACCGTTCCTCAGCCTGATAAGCAAGGCGAAAGCGGCGAAACTGGTGCGCGCGTTGGTCGACTTCTTCCTGGATCTGGAGGCGGGTATCGGCATAGAAGTGCAGTTGTGTAAAGAGTGTATAGAATGGGCCAAAGAGGAGCGGCGCACATTCCTTCGACAGTCGCTGGAGGCGCGCCTGATCGCGCTTTACTACGACACGGGCATGTACACGGAGGCGCTGGACCTCGCCACCGCGCTGCTGCGCGAACTCAAGAAGTTAGACGACAAAAACTTACTAGTTGAAGTACTTCTTTTTGAGAGCAAAACCTTCCATGCCCTCAGCAATCTGCCGAAAGCAAGGGCCTCTTTAACATCTGCCAGGACCACCGCGAACGCGATTTACTGCCCCCCGAAGATGCAGGCCGCGCTCGACCTGCAGTCTGGCATCCTCCACGCTGCGGATGAGCGAGACTTCAAAACCGCTTACTCATACTTCTATGAAGCTTTCGAAGGATACGACGGCGCCGATAGCCCCAAAGCCCTTACGGGACTAAAATACATGTTATTGTCTAAAATCATGTTGAATCAGGCTGAGGAAGTTGCTGTTGTATGTGGCAGCAAAGCGGCGCTCAAGTATGCAGGCAAAGAGTTAGAAGCCATGAGAGCGGTAGCTACTGCTTCTCATAAACGATCCTTAGCGGACTTCCAAGCTGCACTGAAGACCTACAAGCCGGAACTTGAGGAAGATGCAGTTGTGAGAGCTCACCTTGGTGCTCTATATGACACTATGTTGGAACAGAACTTATGCCGTATAGTAGAGCCTTATATGCGGGTCCAAGTAGAACATGTAGCCCGCTCCATCCGTTTGCCTGTCGTCCAAGTAGAGAAGAAACTGTCCCAAATGATCCTGGACAAGAAGCTGAATGGTATCTTAGACCAAGGAGAAGGCGTCCTGATTGTGTTTGATGAATCCCCGCTTGAGAAGACCTACGAGACTGTTCTGGAAACCATCCACCATATGAGCAAGGTTGTTGATACTCTCTACCAGAAAGCGAAGAAACTTTCATAGACTCATGTAAAATTGTTGTAGTATTAAAATATATAAATATCAAAACTAACAATGTTTCAGTTCAGATTATACGGAAACTATTTTTTGAGATGCTAAATTTCACTTTTGTTCCGAAGTTAAAATACGATATATTTGTGTATATGTTTATGCAGCCGAGATGAAATACTAATCCCTTTGATTTATTCCCATTTTAACTTAAGTTAGTGAAAATTATATTCTGTTATATTGAGAATAAATAAAAAGGTGTTCATTCATTGTTGTTTGCTTCACTTTCGCCCACGCTGAAATTGAGCAAGTCATGTTATTTTGACTGTAACAGTTGGCAACCCATGCAGTGATTCATATCAACACACTGCAGTTACATATACTCTGCCTCGCTGACCTTAATTCCAAGCTGACTTGCATTGAATCGACTTTAAAAGGTAACTGACTTGACACACTTGAATTTTAATTGTAACCCGTTTAGATTTAGGTACTTGTGGGTAATTAATGGTATTGAACAATAAATTCTTGATACAAACCTTAATCTTTTATTTTAACCTTCCAAAACCTATCTGTTTCATAATAATGATGATTCCGTTAGCTGACGTCATCGCATAATGGGGTCAATGATTTAGAGTTAGAGAAACTTACACACGCCCTTTATCTCGATTACGCGCTCGTGGTAAACTTCCAAAGTTATTTTATATTATTTTTGATATTAAATACCTATAAAAACAATAAGAACCGTTACATTTTCTTATTAAATGAAAAAATATTTTATTTCCGTAAACAGTAATTTTGGTTTACAAGGTAGAGGCTTCCTATTAAGTATGCAATACCTGTATCATATATTTTTAATTTACATCCATCAACATTGAAAACAAGGAAGAATTGTCATTAAGGTCAATATCGTTCGACATACTATTTCCTTTTCTTACCTGCCTAGCTAGCACGCTAGTTTATACCTACCATTAATTACGTTATATGACCGAATGTAATAAAATGTGTTGGTATACACTTCACGACACGTAGAAATAATAAAGAATGGAGCTAGTGGCTCATAGCTCATCAACATCTAAAGGTATGATTCCGCTGCCGACTGCATGAGTACAGCAACCAGCAACTGCACGTGCCGTCGCACTCCAAATTGAACCGTAATCATGAGACTAAAAGTCCCAATTTAGAGTGAGCGGCACGTGCTGTTGCGACACTTCTCCGCTCATTCCAAATTGAGCTTTTTACACATACCATTACGGTTCAATTTGGAGTGCGGCGGAACGTGCTGTTGCTGTATGCACTATGCAGTCGGCAACGGAATCTTACCTTATAAAGGTATAATTTCGCAACAGACAGCAACTGCACGTTCCGCCGCACTCAAAATTTAACCGTAATTGTATTCATAAATTTCAGACACAATGTATATTGAATATATAAAGAATTGAAAGAATTCGTAAAAGCTCAATTTGAAATGAGCAGACAAGTGTCGCAACAGCACACGCCGCCGCTCGCTCTAAATTGGGTCTTTTAGCCTTATGATTACGGTTCAATTTGGAGTGCGGCGGAACGTGCAGTTACTGTCTGCTGTCGCCTGCAGAATTAAACCTTTAATCATCTTTTATAGATTTTACAGGCCAATGATGATGAGTATCTACTTAGTAACTAAAATTAGTGAATTAGGTAAAATAAAATCATGAACAACAATGTTTACATTCATTTATTTTCATTTAAAAACTTACAGATATAAGTCTAATATAAATGCCACACAGCAGTGTTCTAATAAAATTATTTCGTCAAAATTGATTCGTTTTTATGTTTACATGTTCGGCACAGTGCTTTGGATCTATCACTAAGTTTCCAAATATTTTCACACACCGTATCTGTGATTGGTCCCCCTGTAAACAATCAGGCAATAAGCCAGTAGGCAGGCCGCACGCTTCTTTGTAACCGTAGTGGTACAAAAATTCTACATCATTGACACTAAAAACAATGTTTCTCTAAGCCATGGAAGGGCTGCACCAATAGATAAATTTCTGCGTATCTTAAATACTCCGCACACACGCGCATCGGATACGAGTATCATGATCGGTTAGTGTTGATGTGTTAAGATACGGGACGAAGACACGTATCATGATCGTTATGCCTTATGCCCGAATTGAGCGTCCACACTTAAGGCGCAGAGGTGGGCAAGGCATTCTCAATACAAACTCTGTGCACGTTTTATTCGTAGGTTTTGGCACTAACGAATGTAATTTTATTTTTTGGATGTAAATATTAGATATGCGAAGAAAGTGATGTGAAAATTTTCAAATATTTCAAAAAAAGGAAAAATGAAAAAATAAATAAATAATAACAATGAAAAAAAATTACATCACGAAATAGCTAACAGAAAAATAGGCATACTCACTAAAAATTTTAACTTTAATGCAAACACAAACGAAGAAAATCCTGCACAAAGTTTGTATGGAGAGAGCTTGCCCTACCTCTCCTCTTAAGCTTAAAACACACACAGAGCGTGCGGGCGTGTGGCGCGCGGGAGCGGTCGTGAGGCGCTAGGGCGTGTGGCGGGCGGGCGTGTGGCGGGCGGGCGTTTCACACTGCAGCGCGTTGACACGCGCCCGCCCGCCACACGCCCGCACGCTCTGTATGCGATACGCCTGATCTTGATACGCGAACACGATGCAAGTGTGGACAAGGCTTTTAGTAGGGTAGATTCTCTCTGTCAGCTGCGTTAGCTCCATAACTGGACAGTCTCCGTCAAACGGCGTTGTTCCTCCGGTTGAACTCCTCGGTGTCAGTGGGGACGTCCCACCTCGGCTGCCAGAAGCCCGGCGGAGTCTTGGGCCGCACCGGGTTCTGCCGGCCGCGGTGACGAGAGCACTCCTGCATCTTCTTGGCCAACATCACAGGGTCGTCCTTGTATAGATCCCCGAAGAACTGGAAAGGGAAAGCCATTGAGGGTGGTCCGATAAAAAGGGTTTTTGGGTTGAACCTAGGGAATGCAATCTCGATCTCACGAGATAACGATCTCGCGAGATCTCGTGCTAATTTTCGAGATTCAATCTCGTTAGTGAGAAATCTCGACTTCCGATATCTCGGTCGAGATCTCGACTAATAATTTCGACTGATTTTATTGTTGACCGCTACTTGGAACAAATAAGGGCGCAGCGTGCAGCACAGTTGTTTGCCCGTTGTTTGGTGCGGCGCGGTTAGCGTAACTACCTACAATTATTTACATGATATTTACTCGCTTACCCTACATTTTTTTATTAAACGTTGATTTTTGTTTCAGTATCCTACTAATGTAGCTTTTTTTGAATACCAGTACTACCCTGAGTAGGGACTGTCCATTGAATTAATGTATCTTTATAGAAAAAGCGTATATTTATAAAAAAAATATCTGGGCGGCCGGCGTTTTCCCGGGCATGAAACCTAGCTAGATCGATTGCTCGTCCCCGAAAACCCCCACATACCAAATTTCATCAAAATCGTTAGAGCCGTTTCTGAGATCCCCGAAATAAATAAATATATAAATAAATAAATATACAAGAATTGCTCGTTTAAAGATATAAGATAAGAATATGTTGAATCTCGATATCGACGAGATTAAACGAGATCTCTGTTACTTTATTTTACTAAACGGTTAAACGGGAGATCTCTGTGTTTCTGACGAGATCTCGACCACGGATTTCTTGCGCGAGATCTCAAATCGCCAATCTTGGCGCGAGATTGCATTCCCTAGTTGAACCAGAAAACGTTTATTTTGTGTAGTTCTAAAAAATTGGTGGGAAAAACTCACGTGTTCACACTCATCGCAAAACCAGCCCGGCAAAGCCATTTTCTCTGCTTTCTTCCTCACTGTCGGCTCTTTGAAAACTGCATCAACTTTAACATCTCTCTTCGTCTCCAGTCTTTCTAGATCCTTCTTCATTATCGCCTCTAAAGCTTCTTCTTTGTTAATATCAGGTGGACCGTTGAGAAGGGAGATGCTAGATTCTGTATCACATTGAGTTTGGAGGTTTGTGAAGTTCATGTTCTCAGCTAACGGTCGTTTGGAGGGGCTAGAAATAAAATAATTAAAATATAGTTACAGCCAATGTTAAACTAAGTAATTGACGAGTGAGTTTGACGAGCGCTTTAGCATAGCTGGTAGTGACCATGCCTACGATGCCGGAGGTCCCCGGTTCGAATCCCGGTCAGGGCAATAATTTGTGCGATGAACACCAATATTTGTTCCTAAGTCTTGGATGTTTTCTATGTATTTAACTAAGTATCAATTTATCTATATAATATATAAGTATGTATATCGTCGCCTTATGTACCCATACCCATACCAGTAAGGTACCCATAGTATAAGCTTGGCTTAGTTTGGGATCAGGTAGATTTGTGTAAGATTGTCCAGGCATTTGTGAATGGTTTGTGAAATGAGTGGGCTAGCCAGGGATCGGCATAACTTTTTAAGAGGGCGTAGATGGCATTGCAAAAGTCCCTCTCTAACACGGGTGTGTTTTCAATTAACCATCCCGCTCTCTACGGAAGCTCAGCGCGTGTTTTTCGTAAATATTGATGTTTATTCTAAACGTGTGTCAAGTGCAAAAATATGGGTGTATACTTGCTCAAAAATATGTCCCATAGCTCTTTATGTCGGTCGATAATATTTTTGCACTTGACTGTACATTTATAAGGATAATCTTTTTTATCAGGTTTGAGAACTTATCATTTTACAACTACTAAACCAAAAATCATTGTTAAAGAGGTTATAAAGATCCAACTAAAAACATCGGAAAAAAAAGGGATTATGTTTGACAAAATAGTATCGAGAAAATTTTTGCAAATCGTGTTTTCACTTTTAACAGACTGGAGGAAAATAGTTCAAGATTAATATACTGAAATGACAGATATTTAATCACTATAAATTTTGAGATCTAGGTCGATAAACATTGGCAAAAGTGCATATGTGGGCTCTTAACAAAAAAGCCAAATTAAGTAAAAATATCGATTTTTGGGAACGGCAGAGAGCCAAAGTTAGCCGTATTTGCCGACCGGGGCCATAGTTTGGCTATATCTCTATAATACAATATTCGTATGTACCTGGACACATTTTTCTTGAGATCTGGAGAGACCTTTTCTAACTTGTTGGCAGAATGGAGCAGGGACATGCTAGAGTCTATGTTGCATTCCGTTTCATCCGGGTCCTTTAACTTCGCTGGCGATCTCTCTGGGGTCCGGAATCTGACAATAAAAATAATAAAAAATATTTTTGTGGAGCTATATACTATACATATTATATACCTAATGGTCGCTTTTATATACTTTACCGTGGACGCTCACGGCACGGTATTAACTCTATATGAAACATTCATAATTAGTGTATAGTGTAAAATCTGTACTCATGTGTATTTGAAGACCGCTTTGGCTTATAAATGAATAAAATTAACTTTATTCTGTAAGTAGGCCGTAATGGCACTTTTACAAGTCAAACCCTACTAGCGTTTCACAGAGGCCACTGCCGAGAAGAAACGCCGAAAGAAACTCGACAGTCAGCCATTTTCTCCCAAAAATATGCTTTTATTACAATGATAATTAGTTTTTAGTGAACCTTCCTACGAAGCTGGAGGTCCCGGGTTTGAATCCCGGCCAAGGCATTTATTTGTGTGATGAGCACAAATATTTGTTCTTGGGTCTTGGATGTTTTCTATGTATTTAAGTATATAAGTACATATGGATATCGTCGCTTAGTACCTATAGTACAAGCTTTGCTTAGTTTGGGACTAGGTTGATTTGTGTAAGATTGTATAGTATTTGTATTGTATTGTATTTATTTATGAATGAGACCATAGATTTTTATCGTGCCATGGCCGTTGACGATAAAGTATGAAAGCGTTCAATAACTTTTTGTAATGAATGATTTCACATCTACTTAAATTAAAACCCCTTATGTCGAAAGAAAATCCTTAACTTTTGAACTCCACCCATAAGCTTATTTTTTTGTGATAACATTGAGCATAAGTACCTAACAGTAAGTTTAGGTACCACATACCGTAGTGGAGGTCGTAGTAAATTGATGGATTCCTCCAGTTTAAAGTTTGAATGTTCCAGTTTATTTTCCACATTCTCTGTATTATATTTACTTGTGTCCTCAGTTTTAATCTGCAGTTTATTAATTGGTTTCTTGATTAAGCTCAGTTTTGCTGGGCTACCTTTTGTTTTTTTATTTGGGCTATCCTTATTTAGTTTTAAAGGACTGCTTCTGACTGCAGATCTGTATCTGAAAATGTAAATCAATTTATTTATTTATTTAAACTTTATTGCACAAAATACACAGAATTGTACAAATGGCGGGCTTAATGCCAAATGGCATTCTCTACCAGCCAACCAATATATATAGTTAGTGTATAGCCAATTTACGAGTATATAGTTATTATACAAAATGAAATTCACCAATGTTCTCTGCAATGCCTGACAGTACTTTAGTGCTCTTCTGTCACTTCTTATTCTTTAAAAAAATTATTGTGAAATACATTTAAACAAATGCTTAAAATGTGTTAACTGAAGAAATGTGCACCTGAAATTATGAGTAGATTTTGTATGAAATTAAGAAAAAAAGTATGATCCTTACATAGATGAAAAATTAGAAGTGACACTAGTAGGCGAAGGCTCTATGGTATCCTCGTCATCCAGGGATTCCCTTTTAATGTTCAACTGGAAATAAAATATGAATACAAACATATCACACAACTGACTTATATCTAGTCAAGTCAAAGGATAAATCACACGCAATAGCTAGTATAGCTCCCGGCAAACTTCTTGAACCCATTGAAACCTTCCCTCTCTGTCGCACTTATGTGCAAACTTGCATGTGCGACAGAGAGGGAAGGTTTCGATGGGTTCAAGATGTTTGCCGGGAACTGTAATTTATTAAACAGACCTGCATACTCTTCGTATCTTTAGTGCCATTAAGACCAATGAATTCGGGTGAGCTGGTGACGTCCAAAACGGAGTTCTGTTTAACGGTTGTGAACCTCATCTGTCGCAGCTTTCCCTTGCCGGGTTTGCCCTGCGGCGTGCTGAAGCCGGGGAATGACAGCTTCACGGCTTTGGTGTTTGATGTTGGCCTGGAAGCATAACATTTCGATTTTTCGATCAAGCGTGTCTGTGGTACAGTGAGATGACGAGAGTTGATTGTCATCTGAATTTCCTATTGTTAATACGCTATTTGACTAATTTTTTTTATAATGCCAATCGAACCAGTTTTTAGAGACCATCAAATGTCTATATGGGACCAACAACATTTAGAGCACAATAAAGCGCTAAAATTAGGAACAAACCTAGCTCGACGCTAGCGGGTCTCAAAAAGGCTCCTACAAATTGGCCCTGGCAAATGACGTCACTTGCGCTGCATTCGACCAACCATTGTATGGGAAAATTAGTATTTTGCTGTTTTAGTCGTAAAATAATGCGTTTAGGTACATAGTTGCTGTACAATTTATTTTTTATTTTTAAATAAGCATTCTATTGATACCTTTTATTTGAATTTTGGACGGTAAAAAAAATTACATAATTTTCTGAGTTTTTGATGATTCATATCTTTTTATGATTTTGGTAAAATTTTATAATTTACGATTTGATGGCTAACTATCCAAAAAGTGACACTGTTTTATAAATTTTAATATGTGTCAAATACCGTATTTTACAACCTTAATTGTACAGTGCCTTGGTTTCAACTGTAAATTTTTAATTCCGCAGCCGACAGCAGATAGCAACTGCACGTTCCGTTGCACTCCAAATTGAACCGTATAATGGTATGCGTGAAAAGCTCAATTTGAAATGAGCGGAGTATTGTCGCAACAGTCTCTAAATTGGGACTTTCAGTCTTATGATTACAGTTCAATTTGGAGTGCGGCGGAACGTGCAGTCACTGTCTGCTGTCGGCTGCAGAGTTAAATCTTTATGCTGTATATGTTTTGATTGCAATAAATAAATAATTTCTACATGGTTTTCTACGATTTCTGCATGGTTTTATTACTCATTTTAACATGTAGTGTATGTTGTATTGACTGTATTGTTCTTAAGATATGTAACGAGGTCTTGTGTTGTACATGTAAGGTTGCCAGGGGCCTGTACCACAATACTTTACAAGCGCACAATTTGACAAATTTGTGAACTTTTTCTATGGAAAATTGTACAATTTTGTCAAATTGTAGACTTGTAAAGTTTTGTGGTATAGGGGCCAGATCTCCAAAGATGTGCTGTGTTGATTAAGTGATGGAGGGACCTGTCTCTATGCCTCTAGTTGTCAACACAATGGTCACTTTTATACTTTACCGTGGACATGCACATCAATAATAAACCCTATGGTTTCATTCATAAATAGACCATAGGCTATAGACTAATTATGGACGAATCCATAGAGAATATCGAGGATGTGCATGTCCAGGCCCTATACCTACTCCGAACATCGAACTTCGAGTCGTGCCGCTGCCGTCCCTTTCACTCTTATAGTCTGTAACACGAGAGTGAAGGGGACGGCACGACTAGAAGTTCGAATTTCGACGTTCGTAGTAGCCCCTCAGGTAAAGTATAAAAGCGACCATTGAATCCTCATGTCAAGAAAGGATCGACTATGTTGCTTAAAGCTATTATACATTGTTATAAGTAGTCTAACAGGACACAACACACTAAACAAACATTTCTACAACTTGGGAATCACAGACAGTCCCTTGTGCAGAGCATGCATGGAGGCACAAGAAACTGCTAGACACATTCTACTAGACTGTAAGCAGGTAGAAGTATACAGGAAGAAACACATAGGAAATCCGAACACACTGCAGGAAGCAGTAAACAATATAAAGACACTAATAGGTTTCATACAGGAACTAGGATGGTTATTGATGGTTAGAGTAGAGCTACCCCTTTTTCACGCAAAATAGGCATGTTGGATATTGACTTGCGGAAAATGACCAGTATAACTAACAAACTAAAGTAGTCTAACAAAGACTAGAGCTGGTAGGTATTTATGCCAGCTACATGCTGAGCTGGGACCATTTGATGACATATTTTGTAGTTGTTTATTTGTTATTAGATATGTTGTACCCATGTGTTTTATGTGTCATGAATAAATGTTCTTTTTATTTCTATTTCTAATAATAAACAGGCTTTACGGTATATGGTATGTGGATGTAGTATAAAAAACAATTACCAATTATCTGGACATTTCTTTTTCTCTCTATTATCTGTTGCTGCAGCATTCCTCGCTTTTCTAGACAAGATAATAGGACTGGTCCTACCAGTAGGAGTCCCTTCTATCTCCGATACTGATTCATCATTACAAGGTTCTGTGTAAGATGGTGATGTTTCTTTCTTAGGGGTCTTTAGCTGTATATCTCCATTATCTTTGGGAGGAGTTAGTGTGACCGGTTCGCCACAGAGTATTTTAAATGCTTCATCTATGATGCTCATGTCTTTTGTTTCATTCAATCTAGTTAGTGCTGATGCTGGAAACAAAAAATATTAGATGTAATTCACCCTTCTGAACATTTGTTGTGAATAAAAATGTAATTGTAAGATGAAATAATGTATATCTTTTTTGTTACTATAGATTATACATATATTAATTATTGAATGATTATACATACCAACAGACTGAATAATGTTGTCCTTAAGTTCTATGACTTTTTTCAAAGCCTCAGATCCGATACAGACTTTACTAAAAAAAGAAAAAAATACAAACAAAAACCAACAAAAATTAAACAACAAAGTTTTAATAAGAAAACAATATAAGGTACCTTTCACATTTTTCCTTTAGCGCTAATGCTTCAGCCTTATAGTCTTCTGATTCTAACTGAAGTTGTTCGAATTCTAATGAGAGTTCTGGAAAGTTTTATAAAAAAAATATCAAAGATATTTTAAATATTTATTTAGTAAGTGAAGTGTATAGAAATATAATTCTTTGGCGCGAAAGTCGCGATACAGCCAATTGATGGTATAAGTACCAACCTTTCAAATTACTTATACTTTGACACAAAGTATTTTCTAGGGCAATAATGGTTTTTTTGTTTGATAGCGTAGAACAGGATCCAGTTTCAGAAGAATAAAACATTGTTGCGTTGTTTTGCAATAATTATTCATCAAAAACAAGGACTTCAGTTGACTCGTCGACTATTTGTCGTGCGAGTGCGTGAAACAAAACAACATGACATATGTCATGTCATGTGAATCATGTGATGTCAAATGTCAAACCACTCAAACGTGTTCGAGTCTCTTTAAAAGCTGCTGCTGAAACGACTACATTTTTACGATAAAAAAAACTATGTGGCCATTTTGTGGCAAAGGCTGTAAGTCATTATGTCTGTCCAGTCTATTTAATTTACAGAAATAATATAAATCACGCGATACAAATCCACATATACATATAAAACGGTAAGGCTTTGTGATTTTTAACATATTCATTCCAAATTTCCGGGACAAGAGTAACAATATTATTAGCTGTGTCTTTCGATCGTCGCAATGGCTCCATAGATCTATCCTTTGCGTTGTTTTGTGAAAAATATATGTACTTTGTCACGGAAAATTCAAATACAATCTCAGAGTAATTTTGATTAATTTAATTTATGTTATGTTTATTCGGCGGTCGTTTTTCTAGGCAGCGGCAAGCAGTCTTATTAAAGTAAAAGATGGAGTTTGATATCTTAGATGACGAGATAATGGTAGTTGTAGTGGGCGACGAGTCTGAAGATGAGGACAGTTCTCTATATAAGTTCCCTATTAAAGTTAAAGAGGAAGTTTTGGATGAAGCGGAAGGTACGTTTATAAAACAAGACACCGAGGAGCCCGTCGATATAAAAGAAGAACAATTAGATGAGGATGAAACATTAGAGTATTTGAACGAAGATGAAATGTACGGCGACTTTATTCCTGAAGATTCCGACTTGTACAAAGTGGAAGATGATGATGAAGACTACGTGCCTGAGGAGGAGGCGCCTGATGAAGATATTTCTGAGGAAAATAGTGGCAACTGGAAGAGGAAATACAGGCAACTGAAGCCGTGGCAGTGGAAGTCGTTTGTGAAGGTACATTAAGTAATAAATCCCCTTTTATCACTGACAGACGAATTCATTCCTCTTGCATATTTTACACTTGAATTGGTTAGGCAATAAGACAATTAAGTTGTCTAACTGCTGTACATCTTTTATCAATAGGGAGCTCTGGACTCGGGAGATGAGGGGTTAATCCATCATCTACCAAGCCCGGTAACTACCGGCCTCATGTTATTGTTATGTATCATTCATTTTCTTGGTTGGTAGATGAGAGTAATAAGCACACTAACTATAACGAAACATCTGTAGTAAATATTTTTTTACAAAGTGTGAATGGAATGGTGCCGCCTTAAAGGCTTGGTCACACAGCAGAGCGCGACGTCCGCGCGACGCGACCGCTGCACGCCGGAACGTATGCTAACAGGTTAGCGACGCCACACAGGCTGCGCGACGCGAGCTGGACGGTTTCATACATTTTGGCTTGAAGCGCAGCATCCCGCTTGCGTTGCGCACGTGGTGTGACCAAGCCTTAAGTGTTGCGTCAATAATTTCATCATAACTTGTTGCAGGAACTTCGGGAACAGTATGAAGAGCTAAACTGTGACGAGGTGCTCCTGGTGAACTCGCTGGCCGAGATAATGAAGAGTGTGAAGCCCCCAGCCCTGCCTCAGGATCATTATGTTATGAATGACATCATGTTTGAGTATGTACCGGCATACAAACATATTTCTTTGGTTTCTATGCTTTATCTTTTATTTAGCTAATTTTAATCATCTCTCATAATTACCATGTGATGTCCCCTGAATAACTCTTGAAAACTACCTATAAATTGCGTAAAAGTTAATAATTGACAACATTTCATATTTTTAACTACTTTATTTTATGAACTGGTTAGAAAATAGGTAAAAATTTAAGCCACCCGTATTTTTTCTTTTTCAATTTAACTCATTATTTCATACAAAAAAAAACACGTTGAAAAGTAGGTCATCCCAAAAGGGCGTAAGTAAAATATGACGTCATCTTCCCAACAAGAATCCAGAGCAGCGATTGTCTGTACTCTGTACTAAGGTCTCCCTGAATACAGCGAGGAAGATGACGTCAACTTTCGCTTTACAGTAATTTGCGATTTTTTCCAAAATTAACTAATGAAGTTAAAAAAATGTTTTTTGTTAACTTCACACGTTTTTACCGAAATGGTTTTCGAATTAAAACTTTTGGAAATTATGAAATATTGTCAATTGCAAAATAATTGTATTATATTCTATTAGTTAGACATATTATAGAAATTAGTCATAGACAATCTTTTTAGGGTTCCATGTACCCAAAAGATGCCAGCAGAGCCTTGACTAAGCCACTGCTGACTATTCATCTATACAGGGTGTCCCATATCTACCACGCCACAGTGACACCGGAGGTAGGTCAACTCAAGAGGAAACCACTCGAAAACCGTGCAACTTTTACTGAGGTCATGTTAGGCTGGTTATGTTCCTCTTGAGTTGACCTACCTCCGGTGTCACTGTGGCGTGGTAGATATGGGACAGCCTGTATATGACTGCTTTCTTTTTTTTTTTAACTAAAAAAGAGAATTATGCTGTTATCCCTATGGTAATTTAATCTTTTAATCATTTATTATGGATCATTTAATCATTAACTTATGTTAAACTGACATCGTAAAAAAAAGATACCTAAAAGGGGCAACCATAGAATATATTCATCATCATCATATCAGCCGAAAGACGTCCACTGCTGGACATAGGCCTCCCCCAAAGAGTGCCACAATGACCGGCCCCGCGCCACCCGCATCCAGCGGACTCCCGCGACCTTTACCAGGTCATCAGTCCACCTTGTGGGGGGTCTACCCACGCTGCGCCTTCCGGTCCGTGGTCGCCACTCGAGAACCTTTCGGCCCCAACGGCCATCGGTTCTACGTGCAATGTGCCCCGCCCACAATAGAATATATTATCAATTATTATTACTTTGGTATTGTAGTTGTATGTATGATGCATGGTAAAAACGCTTCAAGTGCTAGTCCGACTCACACATCCAGTGTGCTTAACATGTTTTTAATATTCTATATCTTTATCGAGTTTGCTGATGCTGTTGACTGTGTTTCCGCTCACCGCACACACTGGAGTGGAGACGTCTATGCAGTTGTTGTTTGGAGTGAAGAAATATTCTCTATTTTTCACAATAAATATAAGTTGTTTGGTCCTTCAGGTGTGTAGTGTGTAGTGCTCTAACGGAAACCATCCCAGCTGCAGGCCGCCACTACCAGGAGAAACATGGCCCCAGATACCTGATCTGCTTCGCTTGCGGAGTTGATTTTAGAAGGTATTCAAGTTTATTTTACTATACACCTTCATATTTTTTAAATGTATATTTTTTACTGACTTATACTTCAGCCATTGTAACATTAATGACACCACTACTCTGTAAGTATGAGGTGAGTAAGGTGGATGCTGTGTTAAGAGTAAGAGACCTGCATTTGTCTCACTCTGTCATTATAGAGATAAGACCGCCCTTTGTTTGCCTCTACTTATTTTGATTACTGTAATTGAGATGTGCAATAAAGAGATATCTACATATATGTTTATATACATATTTTTTAATACTACGACGGTGGCAAACAAGCGTACGGTCCACTTGATGGTAAGCGGACACCGCAGCCTATAGATGCTCGCTACTCCAAAAGACATACATAAACATCACAAGTTAAATAAAGCCCTTAATAGACGGGCGAGTAATATTTTTTTACTTTATAGCTCGAACGTTTTCACTTCTTGGTATGTGTGGCTACAGCACCATTCTTTCATGTGTGCCATATATGGTATTCTGGGCCTTCCCCTCCCTCTTGTTCCCTCTATCTTTCCTTCCAGGATGGTAACGTTTAACCCTTTGTGTCTAAGTATGTGGCCGATGCATTTAGCTCTGCGTTTAGACGAAGGCCCAGAATGGAGAGGATTGGAGGGTGCTGCAACGACAGAAGGCAAGGCCCTCTTAATGATGATGATGATGAGCTCGAACGTCCGTCTCGATGTCGAGCCGCCCATGACTCGTGAACTAAATATCACGACTTTAAAACTCACGCCCGTCTATCACCCACTTAAGTCCGCGTACTTACTCGCCCGTCTATCACGGGCTTGAAAGCTTGTAAAACAAATGTTTGCAGTACAACAAACCTGTACAAGCACGAGAAGCGGTGCCCGGCGCCGGACGCGGAGCTGGTGCTGCGCGCGCGCGCGCTGTCGGTCGGCAACAAGGGCCGCGCGCGCCCCTTCCTGCAACACGGCCGCAGCCCGCTCGGACACAGGTCAGTACCTCAGTACACACTGGACGCCTCGCCCGCCAAGGTCGAGACGCCAGCGAGGCGAGCGAGAGGAGCGATTGAGGCGAGACCAGCGGCGAGAACAAAATGCATGAGTTTAAATGAAATTGTACTGGACGACAGCGGCGCGATTCCATTGTTCTCGCCCCGCCGCTGGTCGCTGGCGTCCTGACCCCCGACCGCGGCCTTTACACCCCGACCATGACCTTGCGAGAATGGCGGCGCGGCAAGCGTTTTACCTGTTCATTGCATGATCGAGACGCGCAACTGCGGTTACATAGTGCATTGGGCTATGCTTCGAAATTGTGATTTTATGCCACATTCATACCTGTCTCTTGAATCGCCCATGAAAAGTGCGATTTATTGCTATTTGACGTGTCATGTGGTTTTATTATCATTTGCCATAATGACGTCTCATCGGGCCACTCTTTGTTTCCTAAGTCATTTTTTACAAGTATTCATTACCACGATCCCTATATAAATAAATGAAATTAAATGACACGTCTCCTAGCTCACAATTTTAAGGATGGTAGAATCTAAGTATGAGCCTTTCTCTGTCCATCTTTCAACCCACTAAGCTATCGACGACATCCATTTTGACAATAACTCGGTATAACTAGATAGAGTCTTGGTGAAACGATGTGTAAAATTGTTTATGACACCTGCATTGCAATGTAACCCAATTCTCCCAAACAATAAATGCTTTTGACTTTTAACAACCACACTTGTTTTACAGGATAGTAGAAGGCGGTGAAGTGAAGATAAAACAAAGGTTCGTTCATTAATCGTATATCGTATATTATTTGAATGGGTTGTTCTTTTTCAGACTCCTAGATCAGGGGTCGGCAACCTTTTAAATACAAATACAAAAGCGTTTATTTTTCTCTTTGAATTACAATGGTGTATCGGTACCTTTTAGCAGCTAAGGGCCACATTGCTGCTAGAAAAATTGTCGCGGGCCGCACGTGTTAAAATTTGTGACTATCAGACAAAAGGTACCACTCGGCTCGTGGGCCGCAAGTAAAGGGCTCCCGGGCCGCCTGTTGCCGACCGCTGTCCTAGATATATGAATTTAGACTAGTAAATAATATCCTAACCTAAATGCAAGGGCCTGACACGCTTTGATAGAGAAAGATAGCCTTATTGCGATTCGTACAAGAGGAAATAGAAAAGAGTGCCATGTTTTGTAACTATCACCGACCGAGCATTTTTTCATGGTCGGTTTATAGGCGCAGGCACACTTCCATAATCAAGACATTGGACATGCAAACCGGTCAAATTGCGTAGGTAGTGTACATTTTATATGAATATTCTTTCTCTTACCCCCGGTCTCTCCGCTCCGGTCGGATCTAAAACTACTTGTGTATAACTACACTCACGGACAAAGAATACGGATAGGAAAAAAACGGTCTTATTTCCGAAAATACTGCGAGGTTGTATGTTTTTTTAATCATGTCATTATCTTTATTTAATTTTACATCTATACTCCAAAAGTAACAGCCAAAAAAAGCAACGTTTCCAAGTTTAAATCGGCCTCTTAAAAACCCACGAAAAAAACAACCTTAACGGAGCGAGATATCGCGAAAATCGTCATTTTTGGACATTGATATTTTTATGATAGGTTCCCGGAAATTGCTTATACAGTTGGGCAATACGAAGAATAGTATCACTTCACTTCACTTTTTTATCATCAAAGTTATTATGATTTCGCCAACCACGTGTACAAAGACGTTGTTCGGTAACGACGCCATGACAGTAGGCAACTGGTTTTGTTCGGTAATGGATTCTGCTAGTCGTCGCGCCGAGAGCACGTGTGTTCACCAACGCGGCGACAAGCAGAATAGTATATTATGTAAATAAAACGAGCGTAGAATATTTAACAAAACCTATTGAGGCTATTTAAACCAGGGTGACCCGAAATTTTTGACCGCGAGTGTATACATTATATGCCTAAATGTTTCCAGGTTTTCGTGCGACCAGTGTCCCGGCTCGTTCTATAACAAGCAGGCCCTAGTGTCGCATCAACACTTGCACAACGGACAGCGGCCATTCAAATGCAACGTGTGCCCTTACGCCTACACCTCACAATCTGCGCTCTCGGTAAGTGGCCGCCATTTTAAATTTTTGAGTTTGTGGTCCGATGGTTTTTAAGATAAATATCAAGCCAGCCCTAGTGTCGCATTTATGTAGGTACACCTGCGGATCTAAGCTGATCGCTTATATATGTCCGGGTATATAGCATTCGCCCTTACTGTCAAGTATGTTGTGAGCGGGACGAATGCTATATGTCCAACATATAAGTAATCATCTTAGCCTCTCTGAACAACGGAAAACCGCCGTTCAAATGCAACGTGTGCCCTTACGCCTACATCTCACAATCTGCGCTCTCGGTAAGTGGCCGCCATTTTCAATTTTTGAGTTTGTGGTCCGATGGTTTTTAGGATAAATATCAAGCAAGCCCTATAGTGACCTATTTATGTAATCCTGAGGACAGCGACCTTTCAAATGCAGTGCGTGCCCTTATGCCTACACCTCTCAATCTGCGCTCTCGGTACGTGGCCGCCATTTGCAACTTATGAGTGGGTCCGATGGTTTAGAAGATAAATATCCGCACCAGCGACCCGCTCCGGCTTCGCACGGGTGCAAATTATACATATACACCTTCCTCTTGAATCACTCTATCTATTAAAAAAAACCGCATCAAAATCCGTTGCGAAGTTTTAAAGATCTAAGCATGCATAGGGACAGACAGACAGACAGGAGGAAGCGACTTTGTTTTATACTATGTAGTGAAGCCCTAGTGTTTCATTTAGTACATCTGAATAATGGATAGCTGTCATTGTTTTTTTTTTGTGTTTTTTGTTGTTTGAATCGCCAGAAATATGGTTTTTGCCCCATTTTGCTAAGGAAGTCTTCAAACGGTTCCGATAGCTCAGTTGTTTGACAGGGACTGTCCGCGTATGCTAGAAGGTCGAAATTCAGCTCGAAGCAATTAATTTTACAAGTTTTGCCTACAGTTTGAAATTTATAATTTTCGATAGCAGACGGTACTGCTGAACACAATATTAGGACTTTATCGGTTCGTCTTCTGGTTAGCCGGTATTATTCTTCTCTGTACAAAAAATTTAGTCATTTGACCACATAGTAAATATCTGGTGACAGAATAGTACATTGTGTCTAAAGGGGGCAAAATGATATATTTACGGCGAGGGCGGTATATTGAATCCTGAGTGAAGCGAAAGATTCTACAATAGAATCCTAAGCGTAGCGAGGGAAATGTGCCCTGAAATGACGCAAGAAAAGTACGACTCATCCCTCATTCGAGAGCGACAATTATTACTGTTTTCCGAATAGCAAGTAATGTGAAAAAATGTTTTCCATTCGTTCTCATTGCTTTTTTATAACCGTGAGATTTATCCTTGTAACACAGACCCGTGTTTTTTAATCTGTTGTTTAATCATTTGTGCGTGTGTTGCAGCGGCACATGAAAAAACACGGCGAGATGAACTACGTGTGTGAACACTGCAGTCGGCCCTTCCAGGTGAAAACTGCGCTTGTATCACACCTCGACACGCATTTACGTGAGTATTTTATTACTAGCGTTTGCCCGCGACTACTTCCGCGTAAACTTCCACCCCTTATTGCATTCCTTTGAGGGAGGATTTTTGGAATAAAAAGTATCACTATGTTAATCAAGGCTATAAACTCGTTAGCAATACCAATTTTAACCATAATCCGTTCATATTGAAATATAATAAACGGGTCACTCACGTCTTTAACGTCGAATATCGCTCGACATGTTTCGGACGGAATACGTGGTCCTTAATCATGAGGTGTAATCGCGACGGCCTCGCGTCTCACACTGCGCGCGAGCGCGCGGCACGCGCGGCTACTCGGCGGCGGCGGCGGTGGCGAGAATCCACCCTCATTAATAATCCGTTCAGTAGTGATTGTGTTACATTTATTTCTTTATGTCACACCTGGCCATAAAGCGGCAATTACCGCACGCTCCGCGCGCGGGAAATTCCACTTCCTGGCCAGGGGTGACATAAAATTTTGTACTTAACACGGGCGGTAATAAAGAAAGCCTCATATCGCATATTTATCGCCCTTGCCTTCGGCTCGGGCGTCAAATACCTGCGATCTGAGACATTCTTTGTTTTACCGCCCTTGTTAAGTAATGTACTATTATTGTGTGACAATAACAAACATCCAAACTTTCGCATTTATAGTATCAGTAGGATAATTTTTAGAGCCTCTATTCTATCTGTTTTATCTTAAATTATGCTCCGAGTATCATTTTCTGTATAATTGTAATATTGAATATCATATTTTGTCCTTGTCTCGCAGCGTACAGAAAGCACGGGTGTGAAGAGTGCGGGCGACGGTTCGCGCAGAAGAGTGCGTTGTTACTACATATAAACGGTACACATCGGAAATTACCGCCTCCGTGCGCATGCCAGCTGTGTCCTAAACGGTGAGAAAACAAGCTTATTTTAATCTTATCCCGTGTACATTCCTGTGCTAGCACAACTGTCACTGCCACGCGACCACAGAATAGGTAGTATAATAGTACTACATACAGAATGGAAACGAACCCCCCGCACCGAGGTTACCTTGTCCCTGAGAGACCCGCCTGGTGTCGATCTGGTGCCGTCGCACCTCGCGATTCGTGCGCGGGGAAAGGGTTGTATTTTGTTTGAAAAACGAACACGCGAAGTGCCTAATTTAAAAAGTTACAACTCTTTCGTGCCATTATTATACTCCTAGGAGTATATAATACTACCAGAACCCATTATTTCCAGCTGCGTTGCACTTTAAATCAAGATGACTATGGAAAATATACATTCAACCAAAGAAAACCGCGCAGTGTGTGTACGCCTTATTAAAATTTTCTATGATTTCTTCTCATTGTCTATGATTAGAAAATAAATGTCATTAAAGTCTGTATGGTTTTCGAGATTTATACGACCCCATTTCTAACAACGCCACTAACTTGCAGGTATCGGAGAATGACTCTTCTAAAAGCCCATATGAAAAAAGAGCACGGCATGCTGTTGATGACGAGAAAGGTAATTCTTAATCTGGAGATAATTGGGTCATAAACAGATTTAGGTTCGCGTCTTTCCTATGGACATATCAAAAATTAAGGGCTACAAAGCTTAAAGTGTTTATGACCCAATTCAACTAGATCCTCAGGCGTATTAATACATTCGCTGCCAGGCCACGCCCAGGCCCTTAGGAAGAAAATTATATGGAAGTGATTAGGCGGTAGTGAATGCCATACTTTTTTAGGCAGCGTTTCCGACCACGTAAAGTCTGTCAAACAGTCACACTTAGGCTCGACACGTGGAGATATATCTATTACACTGTACGCGACAAAATCCGTTTAACCCTCCTGAGGTTCAAAGTGATAATACTTGGACAAATTCACTTGAATGGAATGGAACTTGAAACAAAGTTGCATTTTTTTTTGTTTCATCCAATTCGAGAACAAAACAAACTACTCTATTTCCTGTGACAGGAGATTGAAATTTCATTGTCCAATGTCCTTGTATGGTCAGCCGCTAGAGGTTAATCGGTTTATTAAATTATTTTCAGATGTTCTTCAAAAAGCTACCAATGATGACGGACACCCAGATCCAGCAAGCGAAAGTGATCCTCAAATCAGACGAGCCCCATTACTCGGTCGAAAAACAGGAGCCTCCCGATCCGAACGAGGAGTTCCTGTCCTATATCGAACAGAACTTTGCAGTGACAAGTGAAGATAGGTTTGATGAGTTACCACAAGTGGAAAGTTAACCCTTAATTCAGTTTAGCAATATCAGGATGAACTGTTTGATTGTCTTTTCACCGAAAGTGGAAAGTTGAGACTTGATTTAATTTAGCAATCAACTAACAGGATGAACTCTGTCTTTTTTGTTAATAATCGGTAAAGGTTTTGAACTAAATCCGTATTTAGTTTTGAGGCAGATTAGAGAATTCACGAAAGTTGCATGGCTATTGGCTTATCAAATAAGCCGATTAGGTCCAGATTTTTAAAGTTCCGTTAGACCTTACGGGTACCTATTGTTAATAAAATTTATGCGAGGGCTTAAAAGGCGAATCAGTACTATTCATAACTATTATTTGATTTGAACGGATCGTTATGAAACCATCAGCCCCTAAAAACTATACACTTTCTGTCACGCATTCGATTTCAAGGTTTTACCAACATTACCAACTTTTTATTGGTGGGAATTGTTCGGGAAATTTTCTGTGTTTAAGGGTGCACCAACTTATAAAATAGAAATTACAGATGGGAATAATCACAGTCCACTTATCGTGAGGCGGCACGCCTTGCGGTTGTTAGCTACTACAGTAGTGAAATTGCGTGCTCTGAAACCGTTGCATCTACTGATTAGGATTAATAATTAGCTCAATTAAATGTATAAATGTATTTATTTACATGGGTCGATCAAATTTTTTTGTTGTGCGTTTTAATGGTGATGTCTGATGTCTCCCGAGTAACTTTTGAATATAAATATTTATTTAATTAAATATATTACACAGCATTACAGATTTAGGTACTTAATATAATACACTGTGAAACGAAATATAATACCTACAGTTCATTAAATATGAAATTCATACACATCCAGGAACCGTTGCATCTACTTCTTAGGATTAATAATTAGCTCAATTAAATGTATATATTTACATGGGTCGATCAATTTTTTTGCTGTGCGTGTCAATGGTGATGTCTGATGTCTCCTGAGTAACTTTTGAATATAATTAAAGTACCTACATATCATCAAATATGTGATTGATACAAATCCAAGAACTAACTTCTAAGCACAGTAGTTACAGGAATAATAAAGAAACTTTTTCTACAGACTAAGCGAAAATCATCCTTGCAGTAACAGTAAAAAAACTCATTTTATTTGTATAACTGCATTATTCAACCGAATTCCAAGAGGTCATCATACTCATACTTTTTCAACACATTTGCTTGCTAGAAACTTGGCACTTATTACTTCGCTTGAAGTCTCATAATCCAGTATATTAAAAACTCGGGTTGAAACCATTAAGATACACGGCTAAAAAAAATTAAACGTTTCGTGAATAAATTCTATTCCTTCCTAAATATAAAGGTTTAATTTTGTAAAATAATCTACTTGATATTATTGTATGCGTATTCAATAAACGTTTCCATACTTTAGTCCTAGTAGTAATGTTGTTATAAATGAAATCAGACATAGGGATCCAAGGAGGATCGATCTCAAATATTATTATAGGAAAAATAATTTATTTTTTAAATTTTTGGAATATATTAAATAAATATGTTAGTTTCGAGCAGGGATCGGAACCGGTTTCCGAATACCGGTATTATTTTGTTCCTAAACCGGTTTGATTTCGTTCTTACATAATACCGGTTTATCAAAATACCTGTTAGTGAAAGAACGAATTATTTCGGTTATCAGTATTCTAGGAGAACGGAATTTTAACGTTCCGTGGAACTTTATTAAACCGGTTTAAAATGTCACGACTGTCACTTTTGAAGGCGTTGTCGTCAGGTAATACCATTACCCGCGGGCCCCTCGGCGCGTGTGCTCTTATAATTTATAATATTTAGATTAGAAGCTAATTTATATGATGCTGCCGGAACGGAAGACAGCCACTGGAACTGCCTAACGGAAAGTGATATAGTAGTCGAGTTTGGGCTTGTTTGTTTTGTTGTCTTGAGTACTTACCACTGGACCTGATGTCGAGGGTCTGATGATGCAGCCGGAATAGAGCCACTGGAACTTCTTAACGGAAAGTGATAAAGTAGTCGAGTTTGGGCTTGTTTGTTTTGTTGTCTTGAGTACTTACCCCTGGACCTGATGTCGAGGGTCTGATGATGCAGCCTGAAGAGAGGCACTGGAACTGCCTAACGGAAAGTGATAAAGTAGTCGAGTTTGGGTTTGTTTGTTTTGTTGTCTTGAGTACTTACCACTGGACCTGATGTCGAGGGTCTGATGATGCAGCCTGAAGAGAGGCACTGGAACTGCCTAACGGAAAGTGATAAAGTAGTCGAGTTTGGGTTTGTTTGTTTTGTTGTCTTGAGTACTTACCACTGGACCTGATGTTGAGGGTCTGATGATGCAGCCGGAAGAGAGTCACTGGAACTGCCTAACGGAAAGTGATAAAGTAGTCGAGTTTGGGCTTGTTTGTTTTGTTGTCTTGAGTACTTACCACTGGACCTGATGTCGAGGGTCTGATGATGCAGCCGGAAGAGAGCCACTGGAACTGCCAAACGGAAAGTGATAAAGTAGTCGAGTTTGGGCTTGTTTGTTTAGTTGTCTTAGTACTTACCACTGGACCTGATGTCGAGGGTCTGATGATGCAGCCGGAATAGAGCCACTGGAACTTCTTAACGGAAAGTGATAAAGTAGTCGAGTTTGGGCTTGTTTGTTTTGTTGTCATGAGTACTTACCCCTGGACCTGATGTCGAGGGTCTGATGATGCAGCCGGAAGAGAGGCACTGGAACTGCCTAACGGAAAGTGATAAAGTAGTCGAGTTTGGGCTTGTTTGTTTAGTTGTCTTAGTACTTACCACTGGACCTGATGTCGAGGGTCTGATGATGCAGCCGGAATAGAGCCACTGGAACTTCTTAACGGAAAGTGATAAAGTAGTCGAGTTTGGGCTTGTTTGTTTTGTTGTCATGAGTACTTACCCCTGGACCTGATGTCGAGGGTCTGATGATGCAGCCGGAAGAGAGGCACTGGAACTGCCTAACGGAAAGTGATAAAGTAGTCGAGTTTGGGCTTGTTTGTTTAGTTGTCTTAGTACTTACCACTGGACCTGATGTCGAGGGTCTGATGATGCAGCCGGAATAGAGCCACTGGAACTTCTTAACGGAAAGTGATAAAGTAGTCGAGTTTGGGCTTGTTTGTTTTGTTGTCTTGAGTACTTACCCCTGGACCTGATGTCGAGGGTCTGATGATGCAGCCTGAAGAGAGGCACTGGAACTGCCTAACGGAAAGTGATAAAGTAGTCGAGTTTGGGTTTGTTTGTTTTGTTGTCTTGAGTACTTACCACTGGACCTGATGTCGAGGGTCTGATGATGCAGCCGGAAGAGAGTCACTGGAACTGCCTAACGGAAAGTGATAAAGTAGTCGAGTTTGGGCTTGTTTGTTTTGTTGTCTTGAGTACTTACCACTGGACCTGATGTCGAGGGTCTGATGATGCAGCCGGAAGAGAGCCACTGGAACTGCCAAACGGAAAGTGATAAAGTAGTCGAGTTTGGGCTTGTTTGTTTAATTGTCTTAGTACTTACCACTGGACCTGATGTCGAGGGTCTGATGATTCAGCCGGAATAGAGCCACTGGAACTTCTTAACGGAAAGTGATAAAGTAGTCGAGTTTGGGCTTGTTTGTTTTGTTGTCATGAGTACTTACCCCTGGACCTGATGTCGAGGGTCTGATGATGCAGCCGGAAGAGAGGCACTGGAACTGCCTAACGGAAAGTGATAAAGTAGTCGAGTTTGGGCTTGTTTGTTTTGTTGTCTTGAGTACTTACCACTGGACCTGATGTCGAGGGTCTGATGATGCAGCCGGAAGAGAGCCACTGGAACTGCCAAACGGAAAGTGATAAAGTAGTCGAGTTTGGGCTTGTTTGTTTAGTTGTCTTAGTACTTACCACTGGACCTGATGTCGAGGGTCTGATGATGCAGCCGGAATAGAGCCACTGGAACTTCTTAACGGAAAGTGATAAAGTAGTCGAGTTTGGGCTTGTTTGTTTTGTTGTCATGAGTACTTACCCCTGGACCTGATGTCGAGGGTCTGATGATGCAGCCGGAAGAGAGTCACTGGAATTTCCTAACGGAAAGTGATAAAGTAGTCGAGTTTGGGCTTGTTTGTTTTGTTGTCTTGAGTACTTACCACTGGACCTGATGTTGAGGATCTGATGATGCAGCCGGAAGAGAGTCACTGGAACTGCCTAACCGAAAGTAATAAAGTACAAACTCGACTCCTTTATCACTTTCCGTTAGGCAGTTCCAGTGGCTCTCTTCCGGTTGCATCATCAGACCCTCAACATCGGTCCAGTGGTAAGTACTCAAGACAACAAAACAAACAAGCCCAAACTCTACTACTTTATCACTTTCCGTTAGGAAATTCCAGTGACTCTCTTCCGGCTGCATCATCAGACCCTCGACATCAGGTCCAGTGGTAAGTACTCAAGACAACAAAACAAACAAGCCCAAACTCGACTACTTTATCACTTTCCGTTAGGAAATTCCAGTGACTCTCTTCCGGCTGCATCATCAGACCCTCGACATCAGGTCCAGTGGTAAGTACTCAAGACAACAAAACAAACAAGTCCAAACTCGACTACTTTATCACTTTCTGTTAGGCAGTTCCAGTGGCTCTCTTTCGGCTGCATCATCAGACCCTCGACATCAGGTCCAGTGGTAAGAACTCAAGACAACAAAACAAAGAAGCCCAAACTCGACTACTTTATCACTTTCCCTTAGGCAGTTCCAGTGGCTCTCTTTCGGCTGCATCATCAGACCCTCGACATCAGGTCCAGTGTTAAGTACTCAAGACAACAAAACAAACAAGCCCAAACTCGATTACTTTATCACTTTCCGTTAGGCAGTTCCAGTGGCTCTCTTTCGGCTGCATCATCACACCCTCGACATCAGGTCCGGTGGTAAGTACTCAAGACAACAAAACAAAGAACCCCAAATTCGACTACTTTGTCACTTTCCGTTAGGCAGTTTCAGTGGCTCTCTTCCGGCTGCATCATCAGACCCTCGACATCAGGTCCAGTGGTAAGTACTCAAGGCAACAAAACAAACAAGCCCAAATTCGACTACGTTGTCACTTTCCGTTAGGCAGTTCCAGTGGCTCTCTTCCGGCTGCATCATCAGACCCTCGACATCAGGTCCAGTGGTAAGTACTCAAGACAACAAAACAAACAAGCCCAAACTCGACTACTTTATCACTTTCCAATAGGCAGTTCCTGTGGCTCTCTTTTGGCTGCATCATCAGACCCTCGACATCAGGTCGTGGTAAGTACTCAAGACAACAAAACAAACAAGTCCAAACTCGACTACTTTATCACTTTTCGTTAGACAGTTCCAGTGACTCTCTTCCGGCTGCATCATCAGACCCTCGACATCAGGTCCAGTGGTAAGTACTCAAGACAACAAAACAAACAAGCCCAAACTCGACTACTTTATCACTTTCCGTTAGGCAGTTCCAGTGGCTCTCCTTCGGCTGCATCATCAGACCCTCGACATCAGGTCCAGTGGTAAGTACTCAAGGCAACAAAACAAACAAGCCCAAATTCGTCTACTTTGTCACTTTCCGTTAGGCAGTTCCAGTGGCTCTCTTCCGGCTGCATCATCAGACCCTCGACATCAGGTCCAGTGGTAAGTACTCAAGACAACAAAACAAACAAGCCCAAACTCGACTACTTTATCACTTTCCAATAGGCAGTTCCTGTGGCTCTCTTTTGGCTGCATCATCAGACCCTCGACATCAGGTCGTGGTAAGTACTCAAGACAACAAAACAAACAAGTCCAAACTCGACTACTTTATCACTTTCCGTTAGGCAGTTCCAGTGGCTCTCCTTCGGCTGCATCATCAAACCCTCGACATCAGGTCCAGTGGTAAGTACTCAAGACAACAAAACAAACAAGCCCAAACTCGACTACTTTATCACTTTCCGTTAGGCAGTTCCAGTGGCTCTCCTTCGGCTGCGTCATCAGACCCTCGACATCAGGTCCAGTGGTAAGTACTCAAGACAACAAAACAAACAAGTCCAAACTCGACTACTTTATCACTTTCCGTTAGGCAGTTCCGTGGCTCTCTTCCGGCTGCATCATCAGACCCTCGACATCAGGTCTAGTGGTAAAATTTAATATAAAATTATAAATTACAAATAAGCTTTTAAATAAATTGTCAGCGCACTACCGCTGCGAATGATAGTAACCCTTGGCGGCCTCTGTCAAAAATTCGAGTTAAGGCTGGTTGTCTCCGTCGAAAACCGGTTAATTTCGTTCCACGGAAACGAAATTGGGCCCAGAACAGTTCTTTCACTAACCGGTTTTGAGTGCCGAAAACCAGAAACAAGAACGAAACCACAAACGCTATTCATTTGGGTTTGGGGTCAATGGCCGAAACCGGTTTGAAAATAATACCGGTATCCGATCCCTGGTTTCGAGGTTTCCAAAGTTTCCGTCTCCTGAGTATCAGTACTCAAAAAGTTGATTGACCTCTCATAGTTGAATGTTTAAGGGTAAATCTACTTATTGTTGGCCCCCAAAAGCACCAGGCGACAAAAAAACGGCGGCAATATTATTTTGGGCGCACATCAATGTGTGTTTTACCCTATTAACTAAATAGCACGATCGTGTTTGTTTGACATAATTACATAACTCATTCGTCCCTATTAGTAAGGGACGAAGGTATCGTATAAACATGGTCGTACCTTGTTCGCAGTTTCTGTGATGTGCATAGACTGTTTCTATTTATCATTAGTATCATTACGTAACGTAATAAAAAAATAAAACAACATTTTGATACGAAAAAGTGTTTTATTACGCACTTATTATTTCAACCAAATATTTATGAAATATTCATCTATAGCTTGTGTACATCGTTAGAAGACACCCCAAACTTCTTTACACTAAGGGAATACAAAAATATGAAGCGGTTCTGTGCCTAACAGGTTATGTGGCTGGACTGTACTTCCATACAAAAAGAACACGATTCAACTTTATTTTTTTAAATAAAGTAGAAATTTCAACCTTTTGACCGTCATCCGTTACAAAAAATGACTAACTTTTCTTATAACGAATGACGATTAAAGCTTCCCACTATTTTTTTTTATTTGAGCAATTAAATATATAAAATTTTACACAATTTTGCAAGATAATAAAAAAGAAATACACCCATAAACCTTTTTTAATTTAGTTATAATATTATTTTAGTTCTTATGTTGATATATTTTGTGTTGTGCTGAATAAAAATAAAAAAAAAACATAAATAAAATTTGGAATTTATGGCATACTTATGCCATAAATTCCAAATTTTATTTATTTGGTGCCCTTGTCTCTTCTCTCTTTCTCGTTTTCGTACAATTCAACAACTTCCCGTTCGTGAGAGGAGCTCATATTATTAAACCTCGTATGGAAGTACAGTTTGTTATGCGTTACACGTAATGAAATGCACCATTTATAAATACATGGCCTTACATTGGTCGCAAGTTAACACTCCAAGACCGAGGCTGGCTATTCCTTAAATAATTTAACACTAGCTGACAAATAACCATTAGTCTCTTTCGTATATAGGTAGCTAGAACGAGAAGGCTATCGACGAACACTAGAAAGAGATGGATTACGCTGTAACTTGACATCAATGTTTGACTTGTTACCAGTACGTGGTAATTTGGGCAGATCAACTTTTATGCCGACTATATTTTCTTTGGTAACTCCTGCGTTACATGAGTATCAAAGTTGGTAGAAAAACCATTTGAAAATTTTACTTTTCACTGCCAAATGATAGCTCCCATATAAAGATTCAGGCGCTAATATAATTAAAGTGAACAGTTCAGAAGAATCGGATTTAGAGCAAGCACGCCATAAGTGACTCAGGAAACAAGTAGTCGATCTAAAAGTAGACTGGCTCATGTTTAACTAGCGTTTAATAGTATTAGGGTCAATCAACTTTTTCTTGTCATTCTGTGTCACTACTAATGAATCCATTTTATTTCTTTGTATATAAGACATTTATTCATTCTTGTATGTTGATTATAAAATTAGACTATTAAACGACAACGGAGCAAAATTTTGAATAGTAAATTTCATAATTTATACAAAATTTATTGGTTTTCTAGGGGACACAATTTCACTTCCATACAAAAATTTGTTGTCCCTGTACATAAATTGAAGAGTGAATTCCTTCTTGGTGTAAAAAAATCGCTTACAAGTATTTAATGTTATGGATTATTTCAATACAACTCTGCATTTATTATCTTATAACGTTGTGACAGACTGAAAATATTAAATAGTTTTTTTTTAAATTCAGTTGAAAAAAGTGTCCCTGTAAAAGTAAAAAATACTAAGTCCCCTAGCTCACCATCCTAAATAAGGTAGTAAATAGCATGACGTCGCACGGCATTGGATCGATCAATAGACAGACGATCTGAGTGTCACGTGAGTTAGTCTGTCATTGCTGCGGCATATTGTACCATGGTTTATGTCGTCCGGACCTCTAACACAGGTAAGGTGTCTTTATTCCACTTCTCCCGACTCACTGCGATTTATCGTTAGTTTTTCATGATTTTGGTTTAAAATAGAGCTCATTATATAGCAAGGAGGTCTGAAATCCTAAAGCAACCTATTTCATTTAGTGTATTCGTTTATATTTGGGTTTTAAATGGCTATAACATTAATTTTTCTCTTGAGTCACCAGTCCCCTGGCTCACTTTTTTGGTCACTCCAGAGACATTTTCGGTAAGCTAAGAGACATTTAGCTATTTATCAAAGCATCCGGCAACTTAATGCACTAAAATCAATTAAATAGTTATAAAACTTATAAGTCGAAGACTTAAGCCGATCAGAAACTAGTCAAACTTATCAATAAGAGCAGAAATATGATAAGATCTAACGTCAGAAAACATGAAAATAAAGATGAAACTATAGCATATCTTTACAAAAATAATTATAGTTAGAATTGACGAACAATTTTGAGAGCCTTTAGAAAGCATGTGGACTCACTAAGCGGTGGAATCTTCACCACTACCCGGGAAATGGTTATAAAACACATACATAGATAGCTTTAATAGAAACTAGGCAAGTGCTGAAACATGCAAGAGCTCCCGATTACAGCATACAATACCAAATTAATAACAGAAACCACTGAACGAAATACAGGCCCTAATTATTCATAATAAAATGAAATAAAAACAAGTTCCACATTTCCAAACATAAAGCCGGATAAGTCCTGTGCATATTGATTGTCCGGACAATTTGATGAGAACCAACCCGTCGAACAAGCTGGCTTCCGTAGAGAATATTCTACTATAGTCCATATACATACCGGGGAATAAAGGTTATGTGACACACCATGAAGCTCTTCGAACACATTATCGACTCGAGGCTCCGGCAAGAGTGCACTGTCTCGGAATATCAGTACGGAAAAGAAAGCTACTTTACATGGCCTTTCTGGACCTACAGAAGGCTTTCGATTGCATCCCACGTCAGATGATCTGGTCGGCACTAGAGGTGAAGAACGTGCAACTAGTCTACATTGACATTATCCGAGACATGTACCGAGACGCGGTTTCTCTGGTGAGGATCGCTGTTGGCGACAGAAAACCCTTCCCGATCACAGTTGGTGTACACCAAGGCTCGGCACTGAGTCCTTTTCTGTTCAGTGTGGTGCTTGATGCTGTCACGTCGGAAATACAAGATCTGCTGCCGTGGCTGCTCATGTATGTAGATGACATCGCGCTGACAGACGAGGATAAACAGGTATTAGAGCAAAGGGTATACCAATGGAAGGGTGCGCTAGAGAACGGCTGTCTAAAGCTGAATGTCGCGAAAACCGAATACATGGCTTGCGGAAGTACGGATCCCGATCCTATCAAAATAGGGAATGATTTTGTCTTGAAAACAGACAAATTCAAGTACCTAGGATCCGTATTACATGAGTCCGGGACAATTTATCACAACATCTGAGCCCGAATCAGCGGTCGGCATGGTCTAAATGGAGGTCACCGGAGTCATCTGCGATCGCAGAATACCGCCTCGACTCAAAGGGCTAGTGTACAAGTGTGTTATCCGACCAGTCCTTTTATATAGCAGTGAGACGTGACCAGTTCTCGGAAGGCACATTCAGGAGCGGGGCGTTACGCGTGCGGATCGCATTCGTAACAAGTACATCCGTGGCAGCTTCGGTGTTCGTGACGTAGCGGAGAAGCTCCAGAAATCTCGCTTTCGCTGGTTCGATCACGTCCCTCGTAGGCCATCTGACTATGTAGAAACAAATGCCTTAACCTAGATGCCTTGGCTGGATGTCGTGAAGGCCGACATGAGCGAGAATGGGCTAAAGAGGACACCCAGGATCGTGCAAAGCGGAGGAAAGTGAGCCGGAAAGCGGACCCTGGCAAGAGCCGGAATAACGCTAAATAGAAGAAGAAGAGTCCATATACATACTGTCAAGCAGATAATGGAGCATTGTAAAGAGTACAACCAGCCTTTGTGTTTCGTCCTTTGTTGATTACGAAAAGGCTTTCGATAGTGTCCAACACTGCTGGGCTGTGTTCCATTTCCTCTAACGCTGCGGCATTGACAGTAGATATGTGAATATCCTCCGAGAGCTGTATCCGTGCAAGTACGAGTGCATGAGATAACCCATCCTGTGCCGTTAAACCGGGCTATACGCCAGGGAGAAACCATTTCACCCAAACTCTTCAACACTGCCTTGAGGGCATGATGAGGACTTTGAACTGGAGTGAAAGAGATATCGATATCTATGGCATTAAACTGTCGCACCTGAGGTTTGCAGATGACCTCATCCTCCAAGCGGAGAAAGTTGCAGTTATGTTTGACGAACTGAGAGTTGCATCCCTAAAGGTAAGGCTCAAGATGAACATGTCCAAGACTAAGATCACGACGTTCATACACTTAAGGTGCCAAGTATTACTGTTGGTGGTTGGGTACTCACCAAGGAAGTTCTACACAAAATGAACGTGGCACAGAGAGCCATGGACTGACCCATGTTAAGAATCCTCCTTTTTGATCGTGTCCCAAATGCTAAAGTCCGTCAGCGCACGAAAGTAGCGGACGTTGGAGTGCGAATAACACAACTTACTGTACCTTGCCCAAAGACATCAAAACTATCATCGGGCATACCACCAGCTCGATGGTCAGACAACATCTGCCGAATAGCAGGTAAAAAGTGGGACAGGACCGAGAAGAAATATGATCCCGATTCTCAGCCGTATCTACGGGCTGAATAGATCGATATATAGATAAAATACATATATAAAACACACATAGTAAAAATTTTGGTATCCAAAAATTTGTTCAAATGTCTCTTGAGTAACGGTTTTGTCTCTTGGGGGATACACTTTTGTCTCTTGAGTTACCATTTTGTCTCTTGGGTGACCAAGCTGTCCCCGAAAAAAAGAGGTATATTTTTAAATTTTATATATAGTAGATGTATGGTGTTGGATTTATTTATACATGATTCTATTTTAATGGAAAAGAGAAATAAAAATAAGGACGTATGTTTGAGTTGGACTAATTATTATTAATATTAGGAGAAGTTTTTGTACTTTTTTTGTCACAAGTGACTCAAGAGACATGATTTGTTGTTGTAACTTTGTACATATAAATAATTTCACAAGTTTTAACATTTATGAGCGTCATGTATGTGTATATTTACGCATTGCATTAATTATATTTTTGTTGACATGCTTTTTTATTGGATTTTATCATGGTTACCTAGGGGACCACTTTTGAGCTCGAAATCTGTTTATAGCAATAAAAAACATATAACTAATCATAGAAGTCCGCGGCAACCCTCGCGGTTCAAAAGTTTAATATTTGAACTACGATAAAAACATACAACTAAGTGAAAAACTGTATCTTTAAATTTTTATTTGTTCTTTGCCTTTTTGACAAGAAAAAGTTGATTGACCCATTAAGATAAATAAACACTTGATGGTTCGTTAAAAATATTCCAATGGTCCGTTATATTATAAAACATAATAACTTTATTTTAGGAATAGTCAGATGTTCAAATGTATACAGGGTGCATTGTGTACTCTAGACAAAGCGTTTTTTTCTAATCTCGAGAAATCACACCCAACCTTCTACACTAACCTCCAACACTCATCATATCGCAACAATGGTCCAAAAATATCTAAGAGCGTTCCTAAACGATCAAGTAGAAAAATACTTTTAAATATGCCACCTAGCCTGATTTTCTTTTTTTTTTATAATTTCTGTGACACGACCAATCGTAGGTCTAAGAGTGTTAAACTAAAAACAAACTACTGTGACAAATTCAAGTTAAAGTAAGTTGCCATTTTGTTGCATAATGTTCAAACTGAAAATGACACTTGATAATTATCAACTTTTCACACTAGGGATTTGCAAGCCAGTTGACGGTTCAACCTAGGTAGTTACAGTCAGCGTCATATAGTATGTAGCAGCCAAAGTGGCCAAATAGTTCGGTACACCATATATTTTGTATGGTGTGCCGAAGTATATGGACACTTTGGCTGCTACGTACCTACTATATGACGCTGACTGTACAGTAGTTACGTGGTCGTATCGTCTGTGCTTGAAAAAGGCTGCCGCTACTGCTGCGCCTGCTAATCACTAGTGTGAAAGATTTTTTTCAAAGGTTTACATTACAACTTAGTGATATTTTGATTCTATAGAAGGCAATCAATTAAATCTAGTGCTAGCACCGAACTGGTCTGCGCAAGCCATTTGCTATCCCATTCACTTCAACTGCAAGGGTAAAAGATGAAACTATTCAGAAAAGTTCGGTCTAGCTTATTTATTACAAACAGTCATTCATTAATTTTAAACCTTATCCGAATACAACAAGACTTAAAATCGCTTAACTGATTTCGTTGACCGAAAGCACGATTCTACAAGCGTGTCTTCTGCGAACCTCAATATACAGTTTTTTATGGGGTTTTGATTTTGAGACTACGATTTTTCTATGTACAGCCACTTTTTTCATTGAACACTGTGCAGCAATACACTTAATTTTATCCTATGATAAAAGTTAATACGATTATTATATAGACAAGTGAACTTGCAGCATATTTTCGTTTACAATGTTACCGAATCAAATCATTTGTCGATGTAGTGGTAACACTGGCTGGAGACACATAATTTATATGTAAAAATGACGATTTAAAGTTACTACTACATAGATATATTATTCGTTTGGATAACATCAAATCTTTTCACTTACACTGAACATTAAGACGCATCTGTTATTTTATCTGTGGTGTATAAATAGCTGTGGTGTATGTAGAGATAAATATTTCTTTAAGAAAAGTTAAAAAAATAATTGCAAGAGTTCAAATAAGTAGGAATTTTAAATAGGTAGGTAATATTCACATTGATAGCACAAAATTACAACAGTTTGCACTGAGAAATGGCTTTATTTAGCATCTAAGTATACCGACTATATTATACTACCAATATGTTAATGTATAGACAAATCTAAACACAGCAGTGAAATGGCTAGTAGTCGTTATTGCTCAAATGCATATCAAACGCCTCAGTATTGCATATTACCAGTAAAGTTCTAACTTGTAGCTGGACCAATTTTTTTGGCGTTGAAGCTAGTTTTTTTTTAGAATTGCATGAAAATTGGTAGGTTGGAAGAGCTCCTGAATCTGAACAATTTAGGCACGATTTCCTACAGTGTCCCACAATTTTTTTCCATTGAGTGACAAAACGTAACTATAATTTTCGTAACTCAGTGAATAAAATGGGAAAAACGGCGCCATATTGTATTTTTTTTTACTTGTACAGAATCAGGAGCTCTTCCAACCTACCAAATTTCATGCAATCCTAACGAAAAAAAAAACTACAACGCCAAAAAATTGGCCCAGCTAGGGCTTTTTTAGCCCTAAGTATTCATATTTGTCCATACACTATATGAAAATCTAGTAGTGGTGTTTTGCACCATTTGTCTTTAGTAATATTGATAGGGTAAAATAATGACTATTTGAAATGCGCAATAACGTATACAACAGAGTCGTTGTTAGGAAATGAAAATCTGTCAAAGGATTTTCTTCCCCTAGTTATATTCAGCCACACTACCCAACCGTTAGAGTTGCAGTAGGTCTCTTTTGCCATGAAAATTAAACATATAAGGCACCTTTTTCTATGAATGCCTATAAGTATTATTTTGTACTACGTTTTTTCAACGAAGTATTGAATATCACATTTGGTCGCTTACTGCCTTTTGTGGCTGAAAATCGAGAAACAAAGTCACAAAGTCTTTTCATTCCAATGTAAGGTCCCTGGCAGAGAAGTTAATACTGACATCTGTAATCTCATTACCTTTTGGTCAAATTCCAGACGACGAGAGATTCGACATTGATATCTCGTCCCGACGTCACATAGTTCGTACGAAACTCTAAGGCCAAATTCTGTCAAACGAACGCAAGCAAAAAACGACTTACAGTTTTGACGTTTTGACTATAAGGTAGATTCTTGCTCGAGTTCGTTTGACAGAATTTAGCCTTAGATAAAGATGTCTAAAGGTTCCGCACCGTACGCATCGCACGCAATATTTTGTACTGATTCGCACCGTTCGGAGTTGCGGATCAGTGGACGCACTTGTGTGACTTTCTATACAAATAATACTAAAATCCGTTGTCAGGATTGTCTTCTTTTGCTAGGGAACAGTGCTGTCCGATTGGGTAGTGTAGCATAACAAATAACGTCTTATTGTACAAATAAATACCACTTGAAAGTACCAAACGTCACTGACTTCATTACAATATATTATTATAAATATTAGATGTATTTATCGCTAGTGGCAGTTATGACTCTCTGGTATTACTGTTTGCGACGGCTGATTATCATTGCGTTTAGATAAAAAGGGATAGAGAAAATCCTTGCTAAATTTGATTTTTATAGGCAGAAAATGGCAACACCAATGATAGTTGTGGTACATTCGTTCAATAGGGTTGCCATTATATACCACAAATCCTGTAATTGGGAGTTTATTCGATTTAAGTTGGAAAATATTTGTCACACCTGGCCATAAAGGGGTCAGGGAGTGACATAAAATTTTATACTTACCACCGAGCGGCAATAAAGAAAGCCTCCGATGGCATATTTATCGCCCTTGCCTTCGATAGACCACTGTTTTATAGACTATCAAAAATAACTTTGGACCTTTTTTTGCAAACTTTTTCTGTATCCCAAATTATCATTACAATACTCCTTTAGCACTACAGAAATCGGACGTCAAGTTCAAGCATCGCTCGAGCGACAAACTTATAATTTTTTTTAACTTTAACCTCATGATCAACGAAAATAAACATTGACTAATTAATTGAGATCACTTCCGTTGTTCCATTTGAACAATTGAAGAATTAGGTAGCTATGTCAATTTATGTCGACGATTTTGTATAAGTCAAATTCATTTTTCGCTAAAGCGGGCTTTGAGCACGCCCCAGGTTTTTGCGCCCGCTTCCCCTGATACGATAGGCTATTAAGAAATTCAAGGAAATCAAAACACTTAATTTTTTTCGTCATATTTAAAATAAGAAAAAAAGCTTGTAATAAAAAGGTACGTGTCCTTTAATGTACACTACCATTTTTTTTAATTATTTGATGCGTATCGAATAAGTCTTAAGATAAGTTTGTCGCCTCGCTCGTTCGCTTTGATTACGAAACCCATTACAGAAGCTCATGCAAGTTCTTACAAAGTAAGTTTACAATTACGTAAATGAAGTACCATGCAGTTAAGATAAAATATCGGGTAACATACGACTAATTATTAGAATCCAATGGAAACAATAAATGAATAATAAAACCTTCAAATCCTGTCTCCTTACAGCTCTTTGTCAACTTACCTAACTCAAATCAAAGACGAGACTAATATTCTATACTAAAGCATAGAAGCGACACTCGAACATATATTTTTTACTTATTCAAATATTTATCAAAATAATCTCCTTTGCACAAATAAGACGCTGCTATAATATGGAAATAATATAGGTATCCAATTACTTGGAAAATCTGTATGATTGATCTCTTTCTGTATGAGTGTTCCTTCTATCCATAACAATTTTCTACTCAATACAAATATTTCTCTTAATGTCAAAATAAAATTGCTAACAGCTAATGAAGATGTTCCAATAGTTAAAATAAACTAAATTGAGGAGCAGTTGAAATAGCTCATTTATTATTAAAACTAAAAATAAATCACTTGATCAAGCGCAGATAAAACTTAAAGGAAACGCTCTCGTTCCGACTAGTTACCTTGTGAATAAAAAGCAGATTGTACAGCTGAAATCATTAGGAACATACATCTGACATATGAGCAACTTCTTGATATCCCTCCAAGAAATCAAAAAACTCTATACTAACATACTTATCACAGGTTAAAGGGGACAAGAGAAAGTATAAGTGTTCTCTTAATACAGTACGATAATATAAAAACTAAGACAACTTACAATGTACGAACGCCGTTCGGCCGAAATCGTTTCAAATTATAACTACGCCCTTACAGAGCCCTGAGGCTGAGATCGAAAACTTACTTATGTATAAGATAACGAGTGGCGACTGGCGGGCAAGCTGAAGCCTACTAAAGTACGAAAAGAGCACATTAGGCGATATCCCGCGTAGCTAGAGCAGCGCCCGTCTCCCAATAATAATTAGTTAGACAAAAATACTCCGTTTGCTACGGACGCTGCCCGCGCTGCGTACCTACCGAGCAGTGACGGGTCCAGGGAATTGGTCGGGGGATGTCTTGGATCCCCTGGGTCCCATTGGCCTCCCCCCTGGGTCCGCTACTGCTACCGAGCGAGCCTCGGCTGGCGTGACGGGTAATCGACTCCGGACCGAATCAGCTATACGCTTCGCTATCGGACCTGATTCCATATATCGACAGAGTTCCAAAGGGTACTGGTATCTAAACGGTGACTGTAAACATTTGCTACATGTAAACTTGACGGACATATCATCTGGGATGTTGTTCGACAAATAGTCTCGTTCAGCCTTGTTTGCAATAGGGTAATTGCACCAGTGCTGGACACACCGCAGTATAAGTTTTTGACTGTTATAAATCACCACAGCACCGATGCAGCACAAAACTATTCGAAATTTCAACTGTCTTATCCCCTTATTCATAAAAATTAACAAACCCCCGTTAACTAAAATGTGTTTTGTCCCTTTCCCACAAACACAACTCAACAAGGGCAAACGAATATTATCAGCATGTTAGCTAAAATAGCTTTGATGGACAATTACGGGGTTAGTCGATAGTCAAATCGGATCCGCTAGCGAAATCACATCAAGTCCGGATTCCCATCTGTTCATCAGGAAGGCTCCCGGCGCCTCGGCGCCCGTCTCACGTCACTCATGCCGTGACGTCACTCGCGTCACCAGCGTGACTCTCGCGTCACTAGCGTCACCTCACTCGTGTCACTCTCGTGTCCCACACTCCGTTGGCTCGGCGCGCGACCCCCGGGAGGGCCGCGCGCCTAGTCCCACCCGTTTTCTTTCACCATGTGAGCGAGTTCTATTATGAACTTGCCCTCTTTATACTTCTGGCTGGATTCGAAGGCGTGCTCCTGAAACAGATGACGTAGGATAAACGTTTTGGACGCCATTTTAGGAATTATGCAGCCTTTCAGAAAAAATACTTAAATGAAAGGTCGCTTTTATACTTTATCGTCAACGGCGCGGTAAAACTCGTAAATATAGCGCCATTTATGATTTATGAATGAAACCATAGAGTTGTCCCGTGGCGTGGACGTCCGCGGTAAAGTTTAAAAGCGCCCATTTGGTGCTACTATGAGTGTCGGTAGGTAATTAGTAGTAGGTATACCTACGATAAATAGTAGTAGACACTCTAGTCCGCTGTCAAAGTAAGTTGGAGCTGGATTACTTTGGTCCTGTCAAACAAATCTGTTGGTTGTATTGTAGCAAAATAGAGGTTCGTTTTAGACGGAGGTTCCGATAGGTAAGACGGGTAGGTTATCGTTAATATTGGTTATTGGGACTGTTTGAGTTTGTATGATCTTTTGGAATGACCAATGGCAGAACCATTTTGTTCGTTTCAAAAGCCGAATGCCATATCCAGGGTCACCATCATCATCATCAGCCTATATACCTAACCTACGTCCCACTGCTGGGCACAGACCTCCTTTCATAGATGAGAGGAATCATTTGATATTTACCGTTAGCTTTTCGGTGAAGGAAAACATCGTGAGGAAACCTGCATACATCCGCGAAGAAATTCAAAGTTGTATGTGAAATCCCCAACCCGCTCTGGGCCAGCGTGGGGACTACTGCCCAATCCCTCTCATCTATGAAATATCCAGGGTACACTTGATAAATTACTAAATAATTCACTATTGATCGATGTAATACGTGGTCCTATATTTAGGTATTACGAGATAAAATAAAACGTCAAATTTAATACAAAATTCAGCAACTGCGACATAAATACCATATCATTATTGATATAAGGAACATATTGCCTCACTGACCGAGTTGCCTTTGACCTTAGGAGCTTAAACGTTTGGCAAACGTCATAATTGTGATAACGGTTTACGTGCCGGTCGATAAAGGAGTGTTTAGTGTACAAGGGCAGACATTTTAAAAATAATTTCAACCTATTGATATACCTAATCGATATGTCTGTCACAGTCAAAGTGGTGGGGTGGTCTGACAATCCGCATGGTACAAATGTCTGGTAATGTCGCCTAATTACGTTAAGTCTCAGTAGGTACTACCCGATCGCAATACCGGTGCACCTCCTTGGAATACGACGCCCGTAGGTAGGTAGGTACATACCGTACCCAAGCGCCGTTATGACGTCACACTGCTAGTTGCACCACTATGGTAACCCGACAGTACAAGGGAATGTAAGATGAAGGCTTGAAGTTGTCAGGGATGTTATCCAGCGCTTTAATGAGGGTTTTACAGAATTTCTCAATTTGATAGAGTTTTTCAGGATAGGTATCAGTAGCAAGACCAGCAGCAAATCTACCAATAAATTCAATGATGATTGGTGAATTTTGACACATAAACCTCTCGCCAAAGTGAAAAATCTCGTTCTCGTATTCAGACTATTCAGGCTATGATCTGGTCCAGTCCGGATTAGCTTGTGAAGGAGGAGAAGGAAATATTAAAACGCGGACGCCAGAATCCGAAGCGACGGGACGGGATTTGCGAGAAAGTAGGTGCATCATTGGTATAGGAAGTCGCGGGCAAAAGCTAGTAGTACCATAAAGCAGGCTACTCACGTATTTCCAGCCCAGCATGGTTTTGCAGCACTCGCAGTATATGTCAGCGACGGCGTGCAGTCCCGTCAGTAGGACGCGCTCCTCCGCCGGCCCGCAGCCCACGTTCACGCTGTAACCGTTACATTGTGATGATTAAACATGTACCTATCGTTTAACTGGATATCGTTTAATCGGACGTCCCAGGTAATGGTGGGCTGACGCTGTCGAATCAGACCTACGAGACCTCCAGAATCGAGAACTGGAGGGAGGTGGCACAAGATTGGGATGGGTCACGTCAAAATGTGTCGGAGGCCAGTTAGTATGTACCTACAAACTAAAAAGTCAATCCACACCACAAACCTGTTTGTAGTGTGGATAGGCTGAAGCCTATAATAAATATACCGTGGCAAATTTAGGGTGAGTCACACCACACAGTCGAAGATCGTTGGCCCCACGATTACTGCTGTCTCAAACCCACGACAAATAGTTAAGAACAAAATATAAATTTACAATGTAATATTCATAATATTAAATTCAGTATTAAAAAGCTTCAACCCCCAAATATGTACTTGCAGCTAAATTTAAACACAACCACGCACGAATAAGGTTCGTTTTGGTAATTAAAGTTTTGAAAATCAGACGATGTCGCATTTGAATTTACGATTCTGTTGCAACTGCAAAGTGATTGTACTGCAATGTGCATGACGACAGTGTCCTCGGAACACGCCGTCAATCAAATTTAAATCTTGTCGGGAACAAAATAAAATCGTTATTGACACAGCTTAGGGATATAAGGTCAAGCTTAGGGGTATAACACTACGTGTAGGTGAACTGTTTAACTGATACCGTGCCTGTGACGGGACAGGGGTAAGAGGGGAGACATCAAAGGGTAGCGGACGGGTAGCGGGCGGCGGGTCCCTGCCTCAGTTAAGCGGTCGACCTTTAGGTATAGTGCGTGTCATCCACGACGAAGCGCCCCTCCATAGCGAATCACATACAAATCTATGCTCAATTGTACGGATTGGCCTGTGGAGCGGCGCGCCTTCATGGATGACAGGATGACACCCACAATACTCAACTTGTCAACGAGGAGATATAGTCATAGGATTATACTCACACTGAATTGAAAAGGTACGCGCGCCCCTGGCTGCCTTGGAACGACTGAAAAGATAACGTAGACATTAGTAACGTCGTCGTCGAAATTCATTCGACATTCATCGTTATACCTTATTCGTCTAAGCATCTTTTTTTTTGAATTATTTCTTAACCAAACACTAAGCATTGTTGAATATACAATGTTACCATTTTCATAAAGGTTGAGAAATAAAACAAAGATCAAGACGTAATCCTTTTTGCCGCAATCTAATTCAACTTAAAGGTCTCGCGAAACTTCGCTAAACAGAAAACTTCGTCCATCTGCGGTTTTACCGTTCACAAAAACGTTTGAGCGCTCTTATTCTTATGTCTAAGTTTAGTTTGTGGCAATAAAGATTTTTTTACTTTTACTTTTTTTTACTGTATTTCTATCTAACTTGGCCGAGCTTTAATATTAATTGTGTGCATTTTCATGCTGGTTTGCCACATTGCTTTATTCAATTTTGTTTTCAAGGATATTTTTATCCTGAAAATCATACCTCTATTGGGTAATAGAGAGATAAAATTGCGGACGGAACTTGACAATTGACGGCTAATTCATCATCTCAGCTCATTGAAAACTTCGAATTTAGGTGCTCTACAAATGAAAAGGCTAATTGCCTGAATTCACCTTGTACCTACAAAATTACTTAATTAGATTAATAAAGACTTGAACGTGAAAACCGCAGTCATTTTATCTTTCACCAATCTCTTGTGGTTTGAAATCACGTATAATAAATCTTAAATGTGCTTAATGCGCAAACTGAAAGTGACCACTAAGCGACCGCAAGTTATAGTTAGGAGAGAACTATTTCAAGCATTATTTTTAGTTCTTCTATATGAGTTTAGTGACTAAGTATAAGAAACTGGGTAATCTCATAAAAAGCGGTAAAAAGTTGCTTGTGACATAGATTTATCCACTCCAATATATTTGTTTAAAGTTAGGCCTATTTATCTCTCATATTGAAACAAAATATTCGTGCTATTTACACTAATCATTAATTACATTTGCTTGGATTCAAACTCTAGTCCCTCACAGGGGCCTTTGGCAACTTATAGGTAAGGTAGTTGGTACTTGGTAATAGAACGTACAACTCTTCTAAAGCCTGTGACAAAACCAGGATTAGATTTAGATAATTCCTCCATAGCCACAGCCACATTGAGGCGACGCCTGCGTCAGCGGTTGATACTTGAGCGGAGACAGTGAAATTGTTTTGTCTAACGCCATGGGCGGCGTGCGGGTCACTTTACCGTTGGCTGAATGCATACGCAGGTGATACCGCGTCATCGTGGTCTTGTCGTTAAGTGTCCCACCAGTGAGGCTAGTACAACTGTCGAGAAAAGTGTACATTCCTCTTTCTAATTTCCACAGCGTGAAGACTTGGTCACACAGCCAACACAGCGGCCGTGACGCAAGCGCGCGGGAGGCCGGGCAACGCAACCGCTCCGCGCCGGAATGTACCTATGAAAACATTGAAAACGCCCCGCTCCCTAGCCTATGTGGTGTCGCTAACCTGTTAGGTACCGTACGTTCCGGCGCGCAGCGGTCGCGCACTCAACGCTGCGCTCTCACTATTTGACCCAGCCTTAGGGTCCGGACACATGTCCACGGTACGGCACCGGGCACCATCTACGGCCGTTGTTCTTTGTACGTTGCCTTGCCGCGTACGGCGCCGTACCGTGGACATGTGTCCGGGCTCTTACAGTCCAGCCACGACTGGCTCGGCAAGCGTTTTATCTGTTCATTACGCGGTCGAGACGCGCGACGCCCTGCGATTAGTTGAAATCACACGCAATGTATTAGAAAAACCACTGCCGCTGCCGCCGCCGCCCGAAGTCGTGCCAGCGATCGCTGTGTCGCGCGCGTCATAGTATGCAATGCAGCTAAAGCGACTTGGCAGCAAAGCGTTCTAGCCAAGCAGGTCTTACCTTAGATATAAGTTCGTCGTGGCTGGCCAGGTGCGCGCGGCAGTGTATGCAGCTGTAGGTCCGGTGCGCCGGCGGGAGGTAAGCCTGGAACGTCTTCACAGGCGTCCTCGCCGCGCCCTCGCCTGCCACACGGTTAGTCAGCCCCTCACGCATGAGTGCCTGCTAGCTACCAATAAAAACGCCGTTAGGCGTGTACTGTGCACTACTGTGGAGATCCCTAGGTGTACCTACAGACGTTTTGGGACTGTTGAAAAATTAATTTCCCTAATTTTTAAACTAATTAACTTTCCATTGTGTCTCCTGGAAGACTCTTTGAAATTATGATTTTGTAAGATTTAAATCTACTTAACATTTGTTTTTTGTGACAATGGTAGGTAATGCCATTTTATGCCCCCATCATAAACTCCTAAGTCCATATTATAATGTTTTTTCTAAACACTGCCACTATGGTCTCCTGTCTCCTGGATCACCGGGACAGAGTAACAAGGAAAAGTAGTCAAATCCTTTGTTAGGAAGCGTCTATTCTATCAAATCATATGGTTAATTAACCAGAGCTCATGGGATGGGACATCTGGTCTGGATATGTATATCCATCCCCACTTCTAAAGTCCTTAACTATTTGATTAAAAATCCCATTCTGTCAAATATTTACCAATCCCTCCAGATGGAATACTGGCGCAGTTAACGAATACAGTCGATATGACACGTCATGACAAGGCCTATCACTGTTGAATCTCGTAAGTGTTCCAAACCCGTGGTTTGTCATAGATTGACCAAAGTATAGTAACGATCTGAATAGCAACATGTCTAATGCGTGAGTTAATTAAGCATACCTAATATGCGTCCTTCTCAACACGCCAATATAATGGATAGAGAGATCTAATGTAATTTGATCAGGCGAGATTCTGTACAACACTTTTCTGTACATGGTTGACCGATGGAGAATGCCTTAGGCCGCCATTTGTAGGTACTCATTTTTTAAATTTATGTGCAATAAAGTTTAGATAAATAAATAAAACACTTTAATAGGTACAGTGAATCCATCGTCTAAGCTGACATTTAAGAATCTACTATACGAACGTGTGGTTTGGGATCATAGATATGTAAATAAAATTCTAATATCTATGTTTGGGATGCTTTTAGTTTGCGTGTATTATCAGATATTAACCCTGTCATGACGTGTTTGTATTATCGATTGTGCACATTAACTGATTAAACTGTGTATAACCAGTTGATAACCCCCTGAACTAAATCCTGGGATCGAACCTTTCCTTTCCACGACCCATAAAAAACTGTGGAAGTTAAAAAGTACAATTTGATGGGCCTTATTATGTGAGCGATTACGTCTTCTACCTGGTAGGCTTTGTAGGCTGGTGGTAGTAGGGTCCCCACCCTTTATGTAAATTAACTCGTGAAAATGAGCCTTTAAACTATGTAGATGACTGAAATTCGAAGATGTTTCTTGATATTTGTAAGGGGATCTCCACAGAAGTGTACAAATTTTAATCGCGCACGTTGGCGTCAATTTAACAGCACTCATGCGACATTACAATACAAAACAAACTATACAAAACATCTGCCTTTAAAGAAACAACGCAAAGTACTCATAACTTATTAAATTTATGAAGTCGCAGCTTTGAGATAATTATCCAGATTAAGGGCGGGTTGCACAAACTTAGGATTAAGGTTTAATTCCGCAGCCGACAGCAGGCAGCAACTGCACGTTCCGCCGCACTCCAAATTGAACCGTATTCATAAGAGAGAGTGAGCGGCGTGTGCTGTTGCAACACTTCTCCGCTGATTTCAAATTGAGCTTTTTATGAATACCATTACGGTTATCCAGTCTTTCTATTCCAATTAGCCCAGAACGATCAACGTTAAATATGGCGCCGAGTGCTGTCAGCCCATAGAAACTTTTTTTTAAATTATAAGCGTAGGTAAATGGGATTGCTCTTGGCCAGCATCTAGCCAAGGGCGACGGTGAAGCAAGTCTAAAACCCAGAAAATGCCTATTCATTCGTGCCTTAAAGAGGTCCACGTTAATGAACTCGGAAATACAGATGCCGGCAGGGAATTCTAAACCTTAGCAGTGCGTAGTCTTATCAAACTCGCCATACAATCAGATTTTAACGAACACCGCTTACGATTACATGACGGTTTGGTGCAACCCACCCTTGACCCTGCCATAATGATAGCCCTGTCATAATGTGGCTGCCATATTGATTGGACCCATTGAACTGGTTAATCATTTTCGTAAGATCATTGAACTGGTTAATAGCCAGTCAATGTGACAGCGACGTTATAAGGGCGCCTTTCCATCAGAGCTATGCTATGAAGCTATGCTGCGAGGATATGATAGCTTTCCGTTTCCACCAGTGCTATGCTATGTGAAACAATGCAATATGATTGGTGGATAATTGTATATCATCGCATCCATAGCCACGTAGCATAGCACAGCTCTGATGGAAAGGCAGTTTCGGCCCATGTTAGGCCGGGTACTCATTAGCGAACTGTAACCGTAACCGAATGGATACTGTAACGAGTTCAAGTGTGTACGTACGTAACTGAGAGTCCTTGCGAGCCGTTCGCGAACGATCCGCGAACCACACGTATCGGTTATAGTAACAGTTCTCTAGTGAGTACCCGGGTTTAAATTGTGCAAATTGTTTCGCCGCTCGAAGTCGTAGCCTAGCCGTTATAGGAAGATATTGTGAGGTGACCCACCTGCCTGGCGCGAGCAGCAGACGCCCGCTGCCCACATCAGCCGCGTACTCCTGCGGTCACCTGCCGCGCGCGCCCGTCACCCGCGCCGCGCGCTCCGACGCCGCCAGCCTCTGAAACAAATGAATCCACCGTCATCGTCTCTCATCATCTACTTGGCACAACAAATTTTCCTTGTTTTTAGGGTTCCGTACTTCGAAAGGAAAAAACGGAACCCTTAGTGATCCCACTTTGTTGTCCGTCCGTCTGTCTGTCAAGACCCTTTTTCTCAGGTACGCGTGGAGGTATCAAGCTGGAATTTACATCAAATACTCAGGTATACTGTCCCTTGGAGCTGTGAAAAAATCAAACTTCTAATCCAACACAATCAAAAGATACAGCCGTTTATGCCGCAAATTTTCGACACTCGCAAGGGAATCAAAACGTACAGGGTATTTCCCGTACACTCAGAATCTTGAAATTTGGTACGAAGCAACGTCTTATAGCACAGATAAAGGAAAAATTGCGAAAACCGTACAATTTTAGTTACATCATATAATAAAAATATTTTTAATAATTTTAAACGTACTACCCCTTTCCGTTATTTACGGAACCCTCGGTGCGCGAGTCCGACTCGCACTTGGCATGTTTTTTCAGAATGGAATAGATTTGTTTTGTTTGCTAGAATACTTAAGATTATATGGTAGGTACATAATTAATTAATTATGTTGGTTTAAGATTAGAAATTTGGTCAACAAAGAAGCAGTAGGTAGTCGTAAACACACATCACATTGAATTGGTACGAAAAATCCGGATAGCAGTTAAATATTGACTATGGCCTTGGTTGTTCTGAACTGCCCGCCGCGTGCGGTCCTAAACGCGCCGGGCGAGAACGACCGCTCCCGAACAAGTTCGAACTTCGAACACACCATTCAGACGGCGCAGGCGATGGACCGCCTGCACGCCGCGGGCGGCAGTTCAGAACCACCAAGGCCTTGCTTCTCCTCTTCTACATCACCAGGTTGTGACTTAAGAAGTCACACCTGACAGGGTATAGCAGACATCCAGTATCGTCGATTAATGTAAATAATAAAACACTAAGTAAACAAATTCCAGTTTGTTGTTCAATTCGTACAGTAGTGAGGGCTTTATAGGACATCAATGTATGGGAACCAATATTTTTTCCATTAAAGCATGAGCCTTGGCACACTTGATACTTAGGTGGACTAGAGTTGAAAACGCCCGGGAGACAAGGTCGGACGCGATGCTGGTGGGGAGGGGGAGGGGGGAACTTTCGTTCCGGCCCGCGTTCTATCAGTCCTCATATTATCTAATTTATAGAGACTAGGGCATGTTTGGTATCATTTTCGGATAAATTGAGGATGGCCGATCGTTTTCTAGGACATAAATAACATATTTTCATAGAAAAAAAATGAAATACAGGCAAAAGTTTTAAAAAGTCAAGTTAAAAAAAAATCTTTCTGCACCGATTACGTGAAAACAAGCAACAACTCTGGCATGAAAAAAATACGTTTAAATAGCCACATTTATGTAGATTCTAAAAACATATCATTTCTTAGACCAATATACAACACAAATTAGTTAAAAAAAAGAAAACAGGTGACCCGTCAAAATTTTACTTCATGTTCGTTCCGACCCCCATTCTTTCAGTACTCATATTATCTTCTTTATAGAGACTAGGGCATGTTTGGTATCGTTTTCGGATAAATTGAGGATGACCAATCATTTTCTGGGACATAAATAACATATTTTCATAGAAAAAATATGAAATACAGTTAGAAGTTCTAAAAAGTAAAGTTAAAAAAAATCTGTCTGCAGCGATTACGTAAAAACAGGCAACAATTCGGGCATGAAAAAAATATGTTTAAATAGCCACATTTATGTAGATTCCAAAAATAGGCCACTTGTTAGACCAATATAAAACACAACTCAGTAAAAAAAAGAAAACAGGTGACCCGTCAAAATTTTACTTCATAACAAAAACGGACCTCTAAAGCAAATTTTATAATTCTTTGAAAATGTAACACAACTATAGCATAATTGTAAACTAAGTAGTTTGTAGCTGTGTTTACGTTGGTTAGCATGTGAGTTACACTTTAAATTGTGAATAATCTAACCGTTTGATCATTTCAATAGACTGGTCACTGGTTCAAAATAAAACTAACAAGTTACAGATCTAATCCTTAATGTTACTCGTTATTATTCATGGTACTCGTGAAATACGTATATAATATTTATGTATAACGTTTGTCGTCACAAGGACACATTTCTGTACTTCAATTTTTGTTGGAGACACCTGCATCTCGCAGCGCAATTTTTTTTTTGCATTTGCACCGAATCATTTCCAAGCAGGCTTCGGCAGCTACTGGCAAGCTTGTCCATATAGGTTCCCATCTGTGATTTACTTTCGTCCATCCCCAATCAGATGGACTGGGGATATTTTGGATCGTTAACATTTGACCCCATATATGAACTGCTTGCAGAACCGCCCGCAGGAAATGTTGGTGCAGTGCAGCATTGCATAGTGGAATATGTTCTAACTGGCGATCTTTTTTTGTGAAGAGCTGCTTACGGCATTCGTTTACTGTTGAAACTGAGCTGGATCTGAAACATAAATCTTAAATATGCACAACCACCCTCTAAATGACTGATGGTTTTATGAAAATAGTAAATATTACTTATCATAAATGACAACAAAAAAACTTTCCCACAGTCGCCATTGCATCTTTAATTCTGCCACCGTATGCTGCCAGGAAACCTTCTATGACATTATCCCGAATGTCACAGGTTTCCCACGCATCCAGGCTTACAAGCACTCTTTTTCCTTTTTCGTTGAAAAAAGAAACTGTGTCACAATCTGTGAAGGCATGGAAGGCCTGGGAGCACTTTTGTTTTTTGAGGCCCTGTGAAAGAAAATATGTTTGAATAATTGTAACCAGTCATAACGTACACAATTATGACTGTTTTTTACCGAGCGCGTTAGCTATTTCTTGACAGAAAAGGTACTGCTGGTGTTTCCCAGTACCAATGTGTACCCACAGTCCCTCTAGCTCAGGTGTTTGTTTGCGACAGCTAAAAGTGCTCCCCTGTCCCTTCACAGGTTGTAACACAGTTTCTTTTTTCAACGGAAAAGGAAAAAAGAGTGCTTTCGAAACCTGGAATACGTTCCTTTATGTCACAAGAGGTTTCCTGGCAGCATACGATGGCAGAATTAAAGATGCAATGGTGATTGTTGAAAAGTTTGTTGTCGTCATGTATGATAAGTAATATTTACTTTATTCATAAAACCATGAGTAATTTAGAGGGTGGTTGTGCATGTTTAAGATTTTTGTTTCAGATCCAGCTCCGTTTCGACAGTAAACGAATTACGTAAGCAGCTGTTCACAAAAAAAGGTCGCCAGTTAGAACACATTCTAACAACTAATGCTGTACTGCACCAACATTTCCTGCGGGCGGTTTTGAAAGCAGTTCATATATGGGGTCAGATATTACCGATCCAAAAAATCCCCAGTCCATCTGATTGGGGATGGACGAAAGTAAGTCACAGATGGGAACCTATAATGGACTAGCTTGCCAGTAGCTGCCGAAGCCTGCCTGGAAATGATTAGGAGCAGATGCAAAAAGAAATGCGCTGCTAGATGCAGGTGTCTCCAACAAAAATGGAAGTGTACAGAATTGTGTGCTTGTGACGACAAATGTTATACATAAATATTATATACGTATTTCACGAGTAAGATTAATAATCACGAGTAACATTAATACGAGTAGGATTAGATCTGGAACTTGTTAGTTTTATTTTGAACCAGTCTATTGAAATTATCAAATGGTTAGATTATTCGCAATTTAAAATGTAACTCAAATGCTAACAAACGTAAACACAGCGACAAACTACTAAATATACAATTAGGCTATACTAGTAGTCACATTACATTTTCAAATAATTATAAAATTTGCTTTAGAGGAACGTTTTTGTTAAGAAGTAAAATTTTGACGGGTCAGTTTTTTTTTACTTAGTTGTGTTTTATATTGGTCTAACAAGTGGCATATTTTTGGAATCTACATAAATGTGGCTATTTAAAAAAATTTTGCGGTGCCCGAATTGTTGCCTGTTTTCACGTAATCGCTGCAGACAGATTTTTTTTAACTTTACTTTTTAGAACTTCTACCTGTATTTCATATTTTTTCTATGAAAATATGTTATTTATGTCCCAGAAAATGATTGGTCATCCTCAATTTATCCGAAAACGATACCAAACATGCCCTAGTCTCTATAAAGAAGATAATATGAGGACTGAAAGAACGCGGGTCGGTAGGAATATGAAGTAAAATTTTGACGGGTCACCTGGTTTCTTTTTTTTTACTAAGTTGTGTTTTATATTGGTCTAACAAATTATATGTTTTTAGAATCTACATAAATGTGGCAATTTTAATGTATTTTTTTCATGCCCGATTTCTTACTTGTTTTCACGTAATCGGTGCAGAAAGATTTTTTTTAACTTGACTTTTTAAAACTTTTGCCTGTATTTCATTTTTTTTCTATGAAAATATGTTATTTATGTCCCAGAAAACGATCGGCCATCCTCAATTTATCCGAAAATGATACCAAACATGCCCTAGTCTCTATAAATTAGATAATATGAGGACTGAAAGAACGCGGGCCGGAGCGAAAGTTCCCCCCCTCCCCCTCCCCACCAGCATCGCGTCCGACCTTGTCTCCCGGGCGTTTTCAACTCTAGTCCACCTAAGTAACAAGTGTGCCAAGGCTCATGCTTTAATGAAAAAAATATTGGTGTTGTCCTATAAAGCCCTAACTAGACTGGCTCAATCGATATGGACGATGTCTAATCACAAAAGACTTAAATTGATGCGATTTTGTGATTAATTCAGAACGGAATGCGATTTTAGGGCTAGGTACATACAGGCTCAATTTCGCGACCGAATTCCGCTGGGCTAATTCCGACGGCAGCTGCTCCATACAAAATCTATGACCCAGCCACAAACAGGCGGATAAATTCCGCCGCGTAATTCGTCCCCTCGTCACTTGCATACATATCACGACACATTCAAAGTTGTAGTAAAAATTGTAGTCGACAATATATTAAAATATGGCTAGTAAAGGCACATAAAAATACCTGACGACCTTAAACTGCTGATTTGCACAGTTAAAATACTAATTGCACATGCACATCAAATCAAGCTCTTAATTAAATTTACTTACCTACTTCTTAAAATATCTAGTGGCTTGCAAACATTGGTACGTTCAAGCGTGGTCAACGCTCGGCCTTCTCGGTCCACTGCTCGGTTCAGACACCTTTCCACTAAGATAGGTCCGCTGATACGCTACATAGCGTTTGTCATGCCATTACCATTGTCTGACCCGCTTAGAGCAGACATATAACCGGTACGAAATGGCAAAAAGAAACACTTCTGGATTCATCACTGCCATTAGCGAATCAAGAGACCCAAGTCCGACGTACCCAGGTCGACCGGGACTAGCTGAATTTCTTGTTGGGCACTAGGTTTAGTGAACCAGCGACAAAACTCCCAGTAGCTCGCTTCCACTGCACCTCAGATTCGGTTGAAACCGCTCATCAACCAATCTCACTGAAGGGCAAACTTTTAGAGTATTCCAATGTTTAAATCGACCGCGTCGTGTCGGAGGTTTTCCTTCGATTTTCCCCAGGCCACATTTTCCAACTGCAAACTCCTATCGCTTTATTGGGCCTGACTTATAAAGCTACAAAAAAAGACCCAAGTCCGACGCGGGGCCTGCTTGCCTATCCATATACCCGCGACCTAAAGCTTTCAAAACGTTAATAGACAGTTACATTCAAAAAACTTTAAAGTACCATATTACCAGAGTTCCCGTACATATTTTAAACCAAAACTCGACCTCGGAATGTGAAAATGAAGACAGATGAATTCGATTGAATTAAACCGGTTAACATTCCAGGAAATGTAAAGACTTCTATTGTTCTTTCATATAGTTTGATAAACAGCTGTAGTTAGGGCTTTATAGGACAACACCAATATTTTTTTCATTAAAGCATGAGCCTTGGCACACTTGTTACTTAGGTGGACTAGAGTTGAAAACGCCCGGGAGACAAGGTCGGACGCGATGCTGGTGGGGAGGGGGAGGGGGGGGGAACTTTCGCTCCGGCCCGCGTTCTTTCAGTCCTCATATTATCTAATTTATAGAGACTAGGGCATGTTTGGTATCATTTTCGGATAAATTGAGGATGGCCGATCGTTTTCTGGGACATAAATAACATATTTTCATAGAAAAAAAATGAAATACAGGCAAAAGTTTTAAAAAGTCAAGTTAAAAAAAATCTTTCTGCACCGATTACGTGAAAACAAGTAAGAAATCGGGCATGAAAAAAATACATTAAAATTGCCACATTTATGTAGATTCTAAAAACATATAATTTGTTAGACCAATATAAAACACAACTTAGTAAAAAAAAAGAAACCAGGTGACCCGTCAAAATTTTACTTCATATTCCTACCGACCCGCGTTCTTTCAGTCCTCATATTATCTTCTTTATAGAGACTAGGGCATGTTTGGTATCGTTTTCGGATAAATTGAGGATGACCAATCATTTTCTGGGACATAAATAACATATTTTCATAGAAAAAATATGAAATACAGGTAGAAGTTCTAAAAAGTAAAGTTAAAAAAAATCTGTCTGCAGCGATTACGTGAAAACAGGCAACAATTCGGGCACCGAAAAAATTTTTTTAAATAGCCACATTTATGTAGATTCCAAAAATATGCCACTTGTTAGACCAATATAAAACACAACTAAGTAAAAAAAAACTGACCCGTCAAAATTTTACTTCTTAACAAAAACGTTCCTCTAAAGCAAATTTTATAATTATTTGAAAATGTAATGTGACTACTAGTATAGCCTAATTGTATATTTAGTAGTTTGTCGCTGTGTTTACGTTTGTTAGCATTTGAGTTACATTTTAAATTGCGAATAATCTAACCATTTGATAATTTCAATAGACTGGTTCAAAATAAAACTAACAAGTTCCAGATCTAATCCTACTCGTATTAATGTTACTCGTGATTATTAATCTTACTCGTGAAATACGTATATAATATTTATGTATAACATTTGTCGTCACAAGCACACAATTCTGTACACTTCCATTTTTGTTGGAGACACCTGCATCTAGCAGCGCATTTCTTTTTGCATCTGCTCCTAATCATTTCCAGGCAGGCTTCGGCAGCTACTGGCAAGCTAGTCCATTATAGGTTCCCATCTGTGACTTACTTTCGTCCATCCCCAATCAGATGGACTGGGGATTTTTTGGATCGGTAATATCTGACCCCATATATGAACTGCTTTCAAAACCGCCCGCAGGAAATGTTGGTGCAGTACAGCATTAGTTGTTAGAATGTGTTCTAACTGGCGACCTTTTTTTGTGAACAGCTGCTTACGTAATTCGTTTACTGTCGAAACGGAGCTGGATCTGAAACAAAAATCTTAAACATGCACAACCACCCTCTAAATTACTCATGGTTTTATGAATAAAGTAAATATTACTTATCATACATGACGACAACAAACTTTTCAACAATCACCATTGCATCTTTAATTCTGCCATCGTATGCTGCCAGGAAACCTCTTGTGACATAAAGGAACGTATTCCAGGTTTCGAAAGCACTCTTTTTTCCTTTTCCGTTGAAAAAAGAAACTGTGTTACAACCTGTGAAGGGACAGGGGAGCACTTTTAGCTGTCGCAAACAAACACCTGAGCTAGAGGGACTGTGGGTACACATTGGTACTGGGAAACACCAGCAGTACCTTTTCTGTCAAGAAATAGCTAACGCGCTCGGTAAAAAACAGTCATAATTGTGTACGTTATGACTGGTTACAATTATTCAAACATATTTTCTTTCACAGGGCCTCAAAAAACAAAAGTGCTCCCAGGCCTTCCATGCCTTCACAGATTGTGACACAGTTTCTTTTTTCAACGAAAAAGGAAAAAGAGTGCTTGTAAGCCTGGATGCGTGGGAAACCTGTGACATTCGGGATAATGTCATAGAAGGTTTCCTGGCAGCATACGGTGGCAGAATTAAAGATGCAATGGCGACTGTGGGAAAGTTTTTTTGTTGTCATTTATGATAAGTAATATTTACTATTTTCATAAAACCATCAGTCATTTAGAGGGTGGTTGTGCATATTTAAGATTTATGTTTCAGATCCAGCTCAGTTTCAACAGTAAACGAATGCCGTAAGCAGCTCTTCACAAAAAAAGATCGCCAGTTAGAACATATTCCACTATGCAATGCTGCACTGCACCAACATTTCCTGCGGGCGGTTCTGCAAGCAGTTCATATATGGGGTCAAATGTTAACGATCCAAAATATCCCCAGTCCATCTGATTGGGGATGGACGAAAGTAAATCACAGATGGGAACCTATATGGACAAGCTTGCCAGTAGCTGCCGAAGCCTGCTTGGAAATGATTCGGTGCAAATGCAAAAAAAAAATTGCGCTGCGAGATGCAGGTGTCTCCAACAAAAATTGAAGTACAGAAATGTGTCCTTGTGACGACAAACGTTATACATAAATATTATATACGTATTTCACGAGTACCATGAATAATAACGAGTAACATTAAGGATTAGATCTGTAACTTGTTAGTTTTATTTTGAACCAGTGACCAGTCTATTGAAATGATCAAACGGTTAGATTATTCACAATTTAAAGTGTAACTCACATGCTAACCAACGTAAACACAGCTACAAACTACTTAGTTTACAATTATGCTATAGTTGTGTTACATTTTCAAAGAATTATAAAATTTGCTTTAGAGGTCCGTTTTTGTTATGAAGTAAAATTTTGACGGGTCACCTGTTTTCTTTTTTTTACTGAGTTGTGTTTTATATTGGTCTAACAAGTGGCCTATTTTTGGAATCTACATAAATGTGGCTATTTAAACATATTTTTTTCATGCCCGAATTGTTGCCTGTTTTTACGTAATCGCTGCAGACAGATTTTTTTTAACTTTACTTTTTAGAACTTCTAACTGTATTTCATATTTTTTCTATGAAAATATGTTATTTATGTCCCAGAAAATGATTGGTCATCCTCAATTTATCCGAAAACGATACCAAACATGCCCTAGTCTCTATAAAGAAGATAATATGAGTACTGAAAGAATGGGGGTCGGAACGAACATGAAGTAAAATTTTGACGGGTCACCTGTTTTCTTTTTTTTAACTAATTTGTGTTGTATATTGGTCTAAGAAATGATATGTTTTTAGAATCTACATAAATGTGGCTATTTAAACGTATTTTTTTCATGCCAGAGTTGTTGCTTGTTTTCACGTAATCGGTGCAGAAAGATTTTTTTTTAACTTGACTTTTTAAAACTTTTGCCTGTATTTCATTTTTTTTCTATGAAAATATGTTATTTATGTCCTAGAAAACGATCGGCCATCCTCAATTTATCCGAAAATGATACCAAACATGCCCTAGTCTCTATAAATTAGATAATATGAGGACTGATAGAACGCGGGCCGGAACGAAAGTTCCCCCCTCCCCCTCCCCACCAGCATCGCGTCCGACCTTGTCTCCCGGGCGTTTTCAACTCTAGTCCACCTAAGTATCAAGTGTGCCAAGGCTCATGCTTTAATGGAAAAAATATTGGTTCCCATACATTGATGTCCTATAAAGCCCTCACTAGTCGAAGCGTGAATTGTCAGTCGATCGATTCGTTGGATTATAAATGTGACGCGGCCCGAGTGTTTGACCCGGAATGAAGTTCAGTTACCTGCCGATAAACAGATTTATAGCTTGTACTTAATTTAGATTATTAAAAAAAGGGTTTCGTTTCAATATGAAGCAATTCAAGTTCTAACATCTGATAAAGGGTAAACTTTTTAATGCTTTTATTATTTATGTTCAATTTTATTTCCATTTATAATCGCCATGCATGCACTTTTGGCCCGCTTGACGACCGCTTTAGCTTAGTTGGTAGGTAGTGACCCTGCCTACGAAGCTGGAGGTCCCGGGTTCGAATCCCGGCCGGGGCATTTATTTGTGTGATGAGCACGAATATTTGTTCTTGGGTCTTGGATGTTTTCTATGTATTTAAGTATTATCTATATAAGTATGTATATCGTCGCTTAGTACCCATAGTACAAGCTTTGCTTAGTTTGGGACTAGGTTGATTTGTGTAAGATTGTCCAAAAATATTTATTATTTATTTTACTTAAATAAATAATAATAAATAATAAATAAATCAATTCTTTATTTAGGTATTTACCCATAAGTTTACAAGTTATAAATTATTATTTTAAGCGGTAAAGAAGTTTATAGAAACTAAGTCAGTAATGGACCTGTTTATCGTTTTTAACGATCTTATCGAAAAATCACGCCACTTAAACTCTGTAATTAGGTGCTAGAATGCTACTTATCGGTAACTAACATTATAAATCGACTGACTTGTGGCCCTCATTTCCACGGACTAATTTTTCGCGCCTTTTTTGCTTACTTAGGTATACCATAGACAATTCAACCAACATATGTTAAATCGTCCGTGGGAACTAGGCTTTAAGGGATTTTATAACGTAGACATGTAGCAGTTGATACAACTGAGAGAGACGCAGCTATAGAGAGAGATCGAATATAGGGCAATTAGCAGGTCTCATTCTGCTGTGATTTTTCAACAGTTCCTCAGCCCCTTATGTAAACTAGATAAAAAGATCATCTTTGATGTATTATCGGTTGGAAATCCTTAATAAATAAATATGTAACTGCACCACTGTTTTCGCTGGCTTGGCCACCTAGAGAGGATGGGAGAAAATCGACAGGTGAAAAGAGCATACTTGGGCCGACCGACCGGACGACGTCCTGTGGGTCGCCCCAAGTATCGCTGGAGGGATGTGGTGGAAGCGGACCTGCGTGAGCTCGGAGCTGGTGCAAGCTGGCGAGAAATTGCGCAGGACCGAGCAAAGTGGCGTGCTCTTGTGTCGGAGGCCAAGACTCATTTTGGGTCGTCGTGCCAGCCCAGTTAGTTAGTTAGTTAGTTACCACTGTTTGTAGGACTCTGCTATTGTATTGTACGAGTTCCGCGGATTTACGTAGTTCGTAAACTGAACTGTAGGTTCTTATGTGGCAATCGTGGCAATGTGGCAATCGTGCAAATAACCGTCTGAAATTATAAAAAAGTTCTATCTGAAAATAACGTCAAAACATCGCATGGATATTGGATATCTAAAATAAGACGTATTATTTCTAGAACGTATATTTAGTTTGTTTTCACTGGTAAATGCGTAGTAGATAAGATATATGTTTATGTCTGATCTTGGATCTCTGGATCAACAGAATTTGTTGTTCGTATAAAGGCAGTAAAGTGGCGATTAAAATTTAAAGGGAAAGTGAGCAGTTGCTGTAAAACCAAATCATACGAACTTTAGGCTAAAATTAGTGTATTGTAATACGTTTGTTTAGTCGTTTATAAGGAGATAAATATAGTTAAAGGTAATAATCTTAGCGGTATAGGTTAATAATATTAGCGTAAGAGTAACACAGGCTATGGGACGTTCAGTAAAAAAAAAACATTAAGTCCCGCGACTGAAAATAAAATAGATCTTAACTCCTTTATTTTGAAACCTGTTTCTATATTTTTAGATTACTTTTAATGCAGTCGTGCTTTTTTTGACCTGAAGTTAAAGCGACGAGTTACAGTCGGCCTTATCAATGTTAAAAACAGTCATGAAATTTTTACATGAGAAGAGTGCCATGTTTTGTTTCTATCACCGGCCCGGCCGAGCAATTTTTTGTAGTTGGGCTATAGGCACACTTTCCACAAGCAAGACATTTGACATGCAAACCGGTCAAATTGCGTAGAGTCTGGCTAACGAAAGCTAAGACTGAGGTTTATTTAAAACTTTTTAAATGGCAACTATAATATCCACGTCAAATGTGTCAAGCGGTGGTCAAACGTCAGTCAAACGGTGGTCAAACGGTACTTAATTGTCAGGGGTGGTATGACAGTTTAACTCCCGAGTATGCAGTAATAGCGCTACTATCGCTTTACCATCGAGAAACTTAATAAATTGCTCCCACAGAGTAATATATCAAAAGTACACTACAGTGGTGCCAATACCGAAACCTTTGAAAACAGAACAAAATGACTGTTACGAAGTAACTAATACACAGTGTTGCAACACGTAGATTTTTTAATTTGCCGCCTTTTTCTAGTCTCAGCTTTCATTAGCCAGACTCTAGTACAAATTTTATATGAATATTCTTTCTCATACCCTGGTCGCCGGCGGTGCATATATAACTACTTCTATATACTATATCTATGAGTATGACTTTATTACGGACTGCGTTGACACTGTCAATCACCGTCACGCGTACTTGGAGAGCGTGACTAGTCATGAATATTCTATGTCAGTAAACTCAGTAATCTTCGCATCTTGGCAGCTTTTCATAAATTCCTAGTTTCGTAGTCGCTCGGCTCGGCTTTGTTGAATATTTTAAACAGCGTTAATACTTTAATTATGAAAATTAATGTTCACTCCATGAAATACATTTCTAAAGATAGAGAAGAAACGTAAAGTTCAATCAGAGAGAATAAATATCACGGTTTCATGTTATTCGATGTCTTGACAGCTCGCTGGATGTATAGAGAATTGGAAATGATCATTCCACACATACATCCATCCATAGTATAGTAGAAGTAGTTTTGATTAGTGACTTTTCGTTGTAAGTGTTATTCTCTTATTAAGGCGATATATCGATTGAAAGAGACACCCTTTGTTTTTCGCTCACGACAAAACGGGATACAACTCTCTCCGAGAATGGCTTTTTAGACAAAACTCGTTAAATATCTGACTGTGTGCATGTTTATTAAATTTCCTCTTGTCAGTACCTAGATGAGGTAAAATACCATCATATTAACTTAATCGTGTCTTTTATTAATGCGTTGTTTTAGTAGGCTGAGGAAAAAAAGGAAAATAAAGACTCGACTTTGGATTTATTTTCTATCGAGAAAATTTTAAGCAATCATGTTTCGCTATTGTCAGTACCACAATCATATAGTCAAGAATCATATATCTGAAAATCAGCCCCTACTGTTTGCTAGTCTGGGCAGGACAGCGTTTCAAAGTCTCCAAATTTCTCAGTGTAGCGCCTTAAATGGTCATTCCTATTGCTCTAGTTCTCTTCTTCTTATCAACATCATCAAATCGTCCATAATCGTAAGAGGTGTTCGTTAAAGTCTGATTGGATTGTATAGGAAGTTTGACATGTTTATGGGATGCCTGCCGGCCGTTGATCGGTCTGTAACAGTAAGTGGTGAAACCCGTCCTAAACGAGTGACCAGCCTATTTTGTGTGTAGTGCTATGATGTAATGTAAGCATATAGGAAATCAGGGACGAAAGATAAACACCATCAAATCCTGCAATATAATGAAAATTCTACGCAAGTTCTTGCCACTCTAAGCCCCGCTTAACACTAAGCGAGCGAGCAAGACAACTTTTTGGCGATGCACGATGGTCGGGCCTTAACGCCTCTCTTGTTGCAATATGCAATTGTTCTCTCGGGCCATTGCAGAACCTTGCTGGATGCACTAAATTAGCACAATGAGCATTGTGCATTATGAATGCTTGGGAAATTCACCTTTCAGACTGTTAAACAGACATTCGCTTAGATTCTTCAGAGGGTTACCTCGCCCGCCTACAATTATTTTTCTTCTTAGGTACCTTCTGTATGTGAGTAGGTAGTAGTATTATATTTACTCTGTGGAGTAGGTATAGATGAAAACATAAGTCAGCAGTTAAGTAGCCTCTTAACGCAGAGGGGAAATTAGACTTTACTGGGATCGACTTCTGTTAAATTAGCGAGCAACTGCTGGTCTAGGCATAGCGACATCAACTGAACATAGACAACCACTGGGATCAACGGCTTGAGGTAAGTACGATTTAATTTAAAGTTGTTAGCAACTGTTTCAGCGACACATACAGACTGATAACTGAGCATTAACTATTTAAAATTATCTTCTGTTATATCTAACCCGGTTTATCTAAGCGCGGAAATGGATTCACCTAGTTACTCGTAAGTTTGCATAGGTATTTTAGATATCATTACTACCCAGACAGATTGTCTTCTATTGATGATAAGCAGTAATACCTAGTTATAGTTCGCGTAGGTGTTTTAGATATCAATGACTTCTGTTGATAATAATACTGATAACAGTTTATAGTGCGTGTCATCCACGGCGACGCGCCCCTCCACAGCGAATCTCATACTAATCTATGCGCAATTGTACGGCTTGTGGCTGCGAAGGGGTGCGCCTGCGTGGATGACACGCTAACTATAAGTAAGAAAAGAACCATAAAATTAAGTAGGTACTTCTTACTTGAGATTGTTCGAGATCCCACTAAGAATGCGCTGTGTTCAAAGTGATTCTTCATTTGTCTAGCTGCGAACAAAACAGATCCTTGTAACGAATTAAAAAAAAATTGTTTGTGATTCCTCTGGAATTGCAATCGTCCATTACAATACCACCATATACAACTGCCGCGCCGTGATCTGAAGTACGAACTAGTACGAAGTCGCGACTCGTGAGCAAACGCTAGTACCTAAATGATAAACAGTTATTTCCTTGTCTATAGCTCTTGAGAACTAAATTAGATGCATGAAACACATCCCGATATAGACTTCTTAAAATACACTAACTATTTGTACCAGTTGCAACCAGGAACGCCAAGGTTCTACCTTGGCAAGAACGCTGGTAACGGACAGCCTATAAAATGTTACTTTCTTCTTTGTATTTCCGCATTGCAGCGGAAAAGTAGTTAAGAGAAATAATTCCAGTAGGTATTAAAAAAAGCCTTGTGTACCTTGCTGTTAATAAAATAGTGTAATCACAATAATCTATATACATATAATTAAAGAAAAAAAAATTGTATTTGTATCAGATACTAATCGCGAGTGACTCAAAGGGGATCTAGACACTCCATATACCGTCCCAGGTACTAGTTATGCCTGCAGTAATGAACTTTATAATACCTGGATCTATGTTCTTATTTTGCCAATCGCTTGTCATTGAGAAATTATATATAGGTAGTAATCGCACGTAACCGGGTGATTTGGATTTCAGTTTAACACAATAATCAGCCATTCATATAAGACGTTCATCATCATCATATCAGCTGAAAGATGTCCACTGCTGGACATAGGCCTCCCCCAAAGAGTGCCACAATGACCGGTCCTGCGCCACCCGCATCGGCGGACATCCGTGGTCGCCACTCGAGAACCTTTTGGCCCTAACGGCCAACGGTTCTATAACTTCTACGTGCAATGTGCCTCGCCCAAGACATTACCTACTTAGAAATTTAAGAGCAGAGACCAAGCCCTTACAAGCTAAGCCCAGATATACATAAACAATAAAGTAGAACGTAAACAACTTGGTTGCGTTGCGAAACACGGGGCCGGGGGTTCATATTGCGACTGATAACAGCTGATAACAAACAATGGCCCTTATGCAACGAGATAACCTTCTGCGCATATACACACCGCACACCAATAACACCCCTACGTTGTAGATAATACGACCGATAATCCTATGAAACTTACCGTTAATTGTATTGAACAGCACAGCTGTGTAGAAATTTACATAAACTGGTAGGAGCGTGTCATTCGATTTTGAATTGAGAACCGCAGTGTTAAGGTATAGTTTCTGTTGTAGTTTTAATATGTCATTTGTATGGCGACTTCCGTGTAGTTCGCAGATGGTTACATTGTTTGTAGAAAGGTTAGAAACAAAGGGTATTGGGTGCAGGTGGTTTTTATAATTATAATAACTTAAGGAAAACAATGACGGGACTTGAAGATGTTTTTAAGCTCTATAATATTCAGCTATCATTAGTCCACGAAGTCGAAGAATAGTTACTGCTACTCAAAACCGCCTATATCTTATTAAGGCGATATATCGATTGAAAGAGACACCCTTTGTTTTACGACAAAACGGGATGCAAGTGATGCAACCCTCTCCGAGAATGGCGTTTTAGACAAATCTCGTTAAATGGGCCAATTTTTTTGGCGTTGTAGTTTTTTTTTATTTCTTAGAATTGCATGAAAGTTGGTAGGTTGGAAGAGCTCCTGATTCTGTACAAGTGAAAAAAATATGACAACATGGCCTCGAAAAAATTTTTTTCCCATACATTTTTTCCACTGAGTTACGAAAATCCCATACGTTTTGTCACTCAATGGAAAAAAATTGTGGGACAGTGTATGAAATCGTGCACATATTGTTCAGAATCAGGAGCTCTTCCAACCTACCAATTTTCATGAAATTCTAAGAAATAAAAAAAAACTACAACGCCAAAAAAAATTAGCCCAAATATCTGACTGTGTGCAGGTTTATTAAATTTCCTCTTGTCATGAGTATCAGTACCTAGATGAGGTAAAATACCATCATATTAACTTAATCGTGTCTTTTAATAATGCGTTGTTTTAGTAGGCTGAGGAAAAAAAGGAAAATATAGACTCAACTTTGGATTTATTTTCTATCGAGAAAATTTTAAGCAATCATGTTTCGCTATTGTCAGTACCACAATCATATATAGTCAAGAAAATCGGCCCCTACTGTTTGCTAGTCTGGGCAGGACAGCGTTTCAAAGTCTCCAAATTGCTACAAGCCTTTGTTTTGTTTACAATTTACATAGTAATCAAATTCCCGGTGAGAGGATTCGGAATGAACGCACATATGCGTTGCCGGCAGTGAATGCCTTAACCACACTAAGGCCGGGTTTAGACTAGACCAGTGATTTTCAAAGTGGTCCATGCGGACCCCCAGGGGTCCATGAGAGACTCCGTGTGGGTCCACGTTGGCGTGAGGAAAAAATGGAACGTGATAGAAATGTAGCAGAAGGGGTCCACCGAAACCAGCAAAATTCTGAAAAGGGTCCACAAGAAAAAAAAGTTTGGTGACCTCTGTACTAGACCAAATGTCAGATCATATTTGGGTAACTCTGTACACTTTTTTTGACATAAATTACCGACATAAAGACAACGGGTTCTTATAGAACCTAGCCTACCTACCTAGTTTTTTTAATACAACGACGGTGGCAAACAAGCGTACGGTCCATCTGATGGCCACCTGACATCGCAGGATCGCAGCCTATAGACGTCCGCAACGCCAAAGTGAGTAACGAGAGTGCATACGTAATTACGTAATGAAGAGGTCAAAAGCTCATATTCATATAGGTAATAGGTACCTATACCTACAGTACAGACTTACTTCTTCATATGCGTAGCTATTTCTGATGCCGACCGTACGCATTGAGTTTATGGCCGAGGCCGTAAATCATAGTTTTCATTTACCTTTATTACTGGTTCCTGTTATTGTTTATTTAGGTTAAGGATGAAAGCTTTAAGGGACACAATATGTTCATTGTACCTACAATTGTACTCGCGCTGACAAGCGTAGAAACGTGTTGCGAAACTAGTGTTTCGGTCTTGGGCCATACACAGATATACATACTATATGTACGGTACTATGTGATACGTAGGTATGTAACATTTTTTTTTTTTTTGTAACTTATTATACTATTTACACAGATTAGCGTCTTTCCTGTGGACATTGCCAACAGTAAGAGCTATTAAAACCTAATTTTTGGTTGCGCTCTTAATTGCGTAAACCTTTAGCTATATCAGGGATCGGAACCGGTTTCCGAATACCGGTATTATTTTGTTCCTAAACCGGTTTGATTTCGTTCTTACATAATACCGGTTTATCAAAATACCTGTTAGTGAAAGAACGAATTATTTCGGTTATCAGTATTCTAGGAGAACGGAATTTTAACGTTCCGTGGAACTTTATTAAACCGGTTTAAAATGTCACGACTGTCACTTTTGAAGGCGTTGTCGTCAGGTAATACCATTACCCGCGGGCCCCTCGGCGCGTGTGCTCTTATAATTTATAATATTTAGATTAGAAGCTAATTTATATGATGCTGCCGGAACGGAAGACAGCCACTGGAACTGCCTAACGGAAAGTGATATAGTAGTCGAGTTTGGGCTTGTTTGTTTTGTTGTCTTGAGTACTTACCACTGGACCTGATGTCGAGGGTCTGATGATGCAGCCGGAATAGAGCCACTGGAACTTCTTAACGGAAAGTGATAAAGTAGTCGAGTTTGGGCTTGTTTGTTTTGTTGTCTTGAGTACTTACCCCTGGACCTGATGTCGAGGGTCTGATGATGCAGCCTGAAGAGAGGCACTGGAACTGCCTAACGGAAAGTGATAAAGTAGTCGAGTTTGGGTTTGTTTGTTTTGTTGTCTTGAGTACTTACCACTGGACCTGATGTCGAGGGTCTGATGATGCAGCCTGAAGAGAGGCACTGGAACTGCCTAACGGAAAGTGATAAAGTAGTCGAGTTTGGGTTTGTTTGTTTTGTTGTCTTGAGTACTTACCACTGGACCTGATGTTGAGGGTCTGATGATGCAGCCGGAAGAGAGTCACTGGAACTGCCTAACGGAAAGTGATAAAGTAGTCGAGTTTGGGCTTGTTTGTTTTGTTGTCTTGAGTACTTACCACTGGACCTGATGTCGAGGGTCTGATGATGCAGCCGGAAGAGAGCCACTGGAACTGCCAAACGGAAAGTGATAAAGTAGTCGAGTTTGGGCTTGTTTGTTTAGTTGTCTTAGTACTTACCACTGGACCTGATGTCGAGGGTCTGATGATGCAGCCGGAATAGAGCCACTGGAACTTCTTAACGGAAAGTGATAAAGTAGTCGAGTTTGGGCTTGTTTGTTTTGTTGTCATGAGTACTTACCCCTGGACCTGATGTCGAGGGTCTGATGATGCAGCCGGAAGAGAGGCACTGGAACTGCCTAACGGAAAGTGATAAAGTAGTCGAGTTTGGGCTTGTTTGTTTAGTTGTCTTAGTACTTACCACTGGACCTGATGTCGAGGGTCTGATGATGCAGCCGGAATAGAGCCACTGGAACTTCTTAACGGAAAGTGATAAAGTAGTCGAGTTTGGGCTTGTTTGTTTTGTTGTCATGAGTACTTACCCCTGGACCTGATGTCGAGGGTCTGATGATGCAGCCGGAAGAGAGGCACTGGAACTGCCTAACGGAAAGTGATAAAGTAGTCGAGTTTGGGCTTGTTTGTTTAGTTGTCTTAGTACTTACCACTGGACCTGATGTCGAGGGTCTGATGATGCAGCCGGAATAGAGCCACTGGAACTTCTTAACGGAAAGTGATAAAGTAGTCGAGTTTGGGCTTGTTTGTTTTGTTGTCTTGAGTACTTACCCCTGGACCTGATGTCGAGGGTCTGATGATGCAGCCTGAAGAGAGGCACTGGAACTGCCTAACGGAAAGTGATAAAGTAGTCGAGTTTGGGTTTGTTTGTTTTGTTGTCTTGAGTACTTACCACTGGACCTGATGTCGAGGGTCTGATGATGCAGCCGGAAGAGAGTCACTGGAACTGCCTAACGGAAAGTGATAAAGTAGTCGAGTTTGGGCTTGTTTGTTTTGTTGTCTTGAGTACTTACCACTGGACCTGATGTCGAGGGTCTGATGATGCAGCCGGAAGAGAGCCACTGGAACTGCCAAACGGAAAGTGATAAAGTAGTCGAGTTTGGGCTTGTTTGTTTAATTGTCTTAGTACTTACCACTGGACCTGATGTCGAGGGTCTGATGATTCAGCCGGAATAGAGCCACTGGAACTTCTTAACGGAAAGTGATAAAGTAGTCGAGTTTGGGCTTGTTTGTTTTGTTGTCATGAGTACTTACCCCTGGACCTGATGTCGAGGGTCTGATGATGCAGCCGGAAGAGAGGCACTGGAACTGCCTAACGGAAAGTGATAAAATAGTCGAGTTTGGGCTTGTTTGTTTTGTTGTCTTGAGTACTTACCACTGGACCTGATGTCGAGGGTCTGATGATGCAGCCGGAAGAGAGCCACTGGAACTGCCAAACGGAAAGTGATAAAGTAGTCGAGTTTGGGCTTGTTTGTTTAGTTGTCTTAGTACTTACCACTGGACCTGATGTCGAGGGTCTGATGATGCAGCCGGAATAGAGCCACTGGAACTTCTTAACGGAAAGTGATAAAGTAGTCGAGTTTGGGCTTGTTTGTTTTGTTGTCATGAGTACTTACCCCTGGACCTGATGTCGAGGGTCTGATGATGCAGCCGGAAGAGAGTCACTGGAATTTCCTAACGGAAAGTGATAAAGTAGTCGAGTTTGGGCTTGTTTGTTTTGTTGTCTTGAGTACTTACCACTGGACCTGATGTTGAGGATCTGATGATGCAGCCGGAAGAGAGTCACTGGAACTGCCTAACCGAAAGTAATAAAGTACAAACTCGACTCCTTTATCACTTTCCGTTAGGCAGTTCCAGTGGCTCTCTTCCGGTTGCATCATCAGACCCTCAACATCGGTCCAGTGGTAAGTACTCAAGACAACAAAACAAACAAGCCCAAACTCTACTACTTTATCACTTTCCGTTAGGAAATTCCAGTGACTCTCTTCCGGCTGCATCATCAGACCCTCGACATCAGGTCCAGTGGTAAGTACTCAAGACAACAAAACAAACAAGCCCAAACTCGACTACTTTATCACTTTCCGTTAGGAAATTCCAGTGACTCTCTTCCGGCTGCATCATCAGACCCTCGACATCAGGTCCAGTGGTAAGTACTCAAGACAACAAAACAAACAAGTCCAAACTCGACTACTTTATCACTTTCTGTTAGGCAGTTCCAGTGGCTCTCTTTCGGCTGCATCATCAGACCCTCGACATCAGGTCCAGTGGTAAGAACTCAAGACAACAAAACAAAGAAGCCCAAACTCGACTACTTTATCACTTTCCCTTAGGCAGTTCCAGTGGCTCTCTTTCGGCTGCATCATCAGACCCTCGACATCAGGTCCAGTGTTAAGTACTCAAGACAACAAAACAAACAAGCCCAAACTCGATTACTTTATCACTTTCCGTTAGGCAGTTCCAGTGGCTCTCTTTCGGCTGCATCATCACACCCTCGACATCAGGTCCGGTGGTAAGTACTCAAGACAACAAAACAAAGAACCCCAAATTCGACTACTTTGTCACTTTCCGTTAGGCAGTTTCAGTGGCTCTCTTCCGGCTGCATCATCAGACCCTCGACATCAGGTCCAGTGGTAAGTACTCAAGGCAACAAAACAAACAAGCCCAAATTCGACTACGTTGTCACTTTCCGTTAGGCAGTTCCAGTGGCTCTCTTCCGGCTGCATCATCAGACCCTCGACATCAGGTCCAGTGGTAAGTACTCAAGACAACAAAACAAACAAGCCCAAACTCGACTACTTTATCACTTTCCAATAGGCAGTTCCTGTGGCTCTCTTTTGGCTGCATCATCAGACCCTCGACATCAGGTCGTGGTAAGTACTCAAGACAACAAAACAAACAAGTCCAAACTCGACTACTTTATCACTTTTCGTTAGACAGTTCCAGTGACTCTCTTCCGGCTGCATCATCAGACCCTCGACATCAGGTCCAGTGGTAAGTACTCAAGACAACAAAACAAACAAGCCCAAACTCGACTACTTTATCACTTTCCGTTAGGCAGTTCCAGTGGCTCTCCTTCGGCTGCATCATCAGACCCTCGACATCAGGTCCAGTGGTAAGTACTCAAGGCAACAAAACAAACAAGCCCAAATTCGTCTACTTTGTCACTTTCCGTTAGGCAGTTCCAGTGGCTCTCTTCCGGCTGCATCATCAGACCCTCGACATCAGGTCCAGTGGTAAGTACTCAAGACAACAAAACAAACAAGCCCAAACTCGACTACTTTATCACTTTCCAATAGGCAGTTCCTGTGGCTCTCTTTTGGCTGCATCATCAGACCCTCGACATCAGGTCGTGGTAAGTACTCAAGACAACAAAACAAACAAGTCCAAACTCGACTACTTTATCACTTTCCGTTAGGCAGTTCCAGTGGCTCTCCTTCGGCTGCATCATCAAACCCTCGACATCAGGTCCAGTGGTAAGTACTCAAGACAACAAAACAAACAAGCCCAAACTCGACTACTTTATCACTTTCCGTTAGGCAGTTCCAGTGGCTCTCCTTCGGCTGCGTCATCAGACCCTCGACATCAGGTCCAGTGGTAAGTACTCAAGACAACAAAACAAACAAGTCCAAACTCGACTACTTTATCACTTTCCGTTAGGCAGTTCCGTGGCTCTCTTCCGGCTGCATCATCAGACCCTCGACATCAGGTCTAGTGGTAAAATTTAATATAAAATTATAAATTACAAATAAGCTTTTAAATAAATTGTCAGCGCACTACCGCTGCGAATGATAGTAACCCTTGGCGGCCTCTGTCAAAAATTCGAGTTAAGGCTGGTTGTCTCCGTCGAAAACCGGTTAATTTCGTTCCACGGAAACGAAATTGGGCCCAGAACAGTTCTTTCACTAACCGGTTTTGAGTGCCGAAAACCAGAAACAAGAACGAAACCACAAACGCTATTCATTTGGGTTTGGGGTCAATGGCCGAAACCGGTTTGAAAATAATACCGGTATCCGATCCCTGAGCTATATAATTTTATACCTAAACCATTTGAATATAATCGTGAGACTCGTACCACCTTAACCAATTAACTTAATTTCAATTTTAATATTTTAATTTATCTATGGTAAGCTTGCTATAATAAAGCTAAATAAGCTATGGCCATTTAAATTTCTTACGAACTAGCGTCAATGACATGTATAATTTAGAAGAAGTACTTTTTTTTAATTTTAAGTTTTACGTTGAAACCTACCTAAACTTTCGGGTAGATTAAAGCATTCGAAAAACTCACGTAATCACGTTCCAAATTCTAAGTTATTTTATTACCTGAAATAAAAACATTTTATTAATATAACGAAATCTTCAGAGTTATTTTACTCGAGTAACTTATGCAATTCATATCCTATACATTGTATATGTTAACAGTAGATTTTTTCTTCACAAAACAAAACCAAAGGCAGCCTTGTCAATGGTACCAAGTTACCAACTCATTCCTCATTCCGTTTCCTTTGTCCACAGATTATAAACACGATGGCGCATGCAAATTGCAAATGAAGCGAACAAACGTGTTGTGACAGTGCTGCCAACTGTTACGACACAACCCAGAACGCTTGACGCCAACGCGTTGACCTATCTAAACTACGAATCGTAAATGTCAAACCAACATTGAAGTTTGTAGTCGACTTAAGTCCTATTTGATTGGCACGGGAAACTAAGTATATGACTTTCGATCAAACAAGAATGGACTGTAAGTCAACGCTTTAAGAACCTTCATGTAGGTATTAGATAAGTTAGTTTTTATTTGTTACGATAGCACTGGGGCTTAGTAAACACTAGGTGTAAATAAATGTTGTAGAATAAACGCTGATAAATACTGATAGATTTAAGTATACACATAGTGAATCTAAATATCAAGATTATTTTACTAATAAGAATATAATGTTAATATACCTATTGTTCCCCATTAGCTGTGTGGTATACTGGTTAAGGGTTATTATGCTAATATTAGGTGAGGTAGGCCTACCGACTCAAAAGTCAGAAGCTGTAGTCACAAAAGAAAACATAGCCTTACTGCAAAAACCACTCATAAGAAGTATGATTGCCTCAGCTACTATCGGAAACACGGTTGGTCAGACAAACAGGAAATTAAGCTTGGACACTGATACCGTGTCCCAGTTCCTCTAATCCTGCTCATTGTCCGATAGCGATAATTGTCGGATAAAATAATGAATACCTACGATATTATGATATGTATGAATGTGCAGTGCAAGGAAAATTAATACATAGACGTTACACGTTATTAGTACTTACTCGTATTCAAATAGTTACATCCCTAGCTAGACGAAAGAGCACGTGCCATGATGGTGCCATGCGCTTATTTAACGGCGATGCCCTGATTTAACTGTTCCTTGCTGTCAAACAACTATTCTTCTTCAATATTTCTCTATCAAAGTTCACTAGTTATTATTGTCTGTGCTATTGAGTTGAAGTCCGTTTAGTTTACGCAAAAACATGAAGTTGCAGGGCGGTAGCTTTTTCTCATCCATGCTGGCTTCTATGTTATTTGGGATAAATCCCAAATTAGTAATACTAATTATGTAACTATTGATTACATTTTATTCCCATTGTATTGTGTAACATGAACCTGTGTTGAACTGCATTGTGCCGTGCAACAAAGGCATTCTTAAGTCTCATTTTAAGCTTTATCACAATAGAGATAAGGGTTACAAACGATTGAATGCGTCTTGTTGAACAGCTGACGCCCGCGGTGGTCTGAAGAAGTAGGGGTACCTCCCAGGCTCTCTTAGAATAGAATAATCTCTTAAAATAGCCCTGAGTGCAATATGTTAAAAAATAAACATGCAACATTTCTATATGGGTCAGGCCGTAGATATTGCCACTTTTTGTATAACCTAACTCTCCGCTTCTTTTTTTCCTAACTTAACTATATTAATGAAAAAGAAAATAAAACATTTGATGACTATATATCAAATTATTAATCAACTTCTGCATTTTCTTCCCAAAGAAATGGTGAACCACGGTCACTAAAGATATTTCAATAACATATAATAAGTTCAGGGACAATTTTCTTCTCGGCTGAATAACTACATAAGATCCAAATATTCCGCTGTAAGTATATCATTATTATGTAAACTTCATGTTATTGGGTACATTGTCAGTATCATGAATAGGTATTTGGCAAAATGTATTCATAAATTCAAACCCAGTTATCTAAATTCACAATGTTATCTTGAATATTTTAAAGATATCCTGGATATTTTCCAAGCGAGAATAATAGGTAAGTTTTGAGATGAAGAGACATACACACACACACACACCACACACACACACACACACACACGCACAGCACACAGTCACAGTCACATTTCTTCGCCTCAAAAAACGTAACGTATATGTATACTCTGTTTTTTTAATCTATAAAGTACCTACTAAGGCGGTTGTCACACTGATGCACGACGGTGCTGTGTGCGAGCGAGACAGCGCAAGTCTATAGCGGTGTCCCGCTCGCACTGCGGAAACCGTCCGGAAACCGCACCAGTGGTGTGACAACCGCCTAAGAAAGTCCTAATACGCCAGAAACAAATGAACGTGCCATAAATTTTACTAGAGCAGAACTTTATACAACAGAATTGTTAAATGACAAAAATACCTGAAAACCCACAAATATATGTACAGTCGGCCCATGAAAATGTTGAGCATACTTAGAACCTTGTCATATCGAAATCAAAGAAATCTCGTTAAGACTGAAATGTCATAAGTATTTGAAACCTCCTCCGTTTAGGTGTTAAAACATTAAACTTGCTTTCCACAACCTTTTTGTCGGTTGTAAGGTGACTAATAAAAGTCATGCGTGACATTCAATTTTGAAAAGATAATCTTTCATAAATATTCTGGTAACACTGTCAACAGGTAAAATAATTTAAATATTAATTACGAGAAATCTGTCAAAATCGCAGAACAGAGACAAAGATATACAATGACAAGTCTGCACTCTTTTGCGTGAATGTCATAACAATATGTTCTCAATTTAAATAGTTGACAACCTAATTATCACGCACGCTAATATGCCTTATTCTGGTTTAATTTGACAAAGTACTAAAGTGCTCAACATTTTCGTAGGCCCACTGTACCAAAATGGTAGACAACGTCTATAGAGGTATATGAAGTATACACCTACTTATAAGCATAACCCATATTGAAACAAAAGGCAACCATCAAAAGAAGTCCTCAAATTTCAAACTAACGACCCCACATGTACGAGGTTAAATACCACGAAAGTGGGTTACAGACACAGTGCAAAACAGAAATACTACCACCCGGTTACTGAATAATTTCTCTGTTACAAACGGTAGCCGGACAGTCGGTCAAATGTGGAAATGATTAGTTTAAAATTGGCATAACTGTTTAGCTTGTTGGTTTGGTGGACATTATAACCTGTTTGTAGGTCGTGTTTTGATGACACACAACCAGCAAAAAAGATAATGTTGGGATCATCCATACGAATAGGTCGGGTTTTATATGGATCCGTTAGATCTAATGTCAAATCAAATTTTAGTAACTCAGTATAATTTTTGACATTAGAGAGATTTAAGTGCTCGTGGCTCGTGGGCCAGCGGCGCCCGTGTTCTGCGTGCGGCAACGTCGGCCCAGGTCAGTTCTTGGATGGGTGGCTTTGAGTGGTTATTAACTGAGCGTTCCCGTGCTTTGGAAGGCACGCTAAGCCGTTGAACCCGGCTGTTGTCTATGATAGCAGTCGTTAAGCCAAGTTAGAGGCATCTGCGGCGGCTTTGAGAACTTCTAGCAGTCAATTTACCCACTCACTTGAAAAGCCAAATCAGTCCCAATAAGGTCTAGTTTCCCCTCGGGTTGGAAGGTCAGATGGCAGTCGCTTCCGTAAAAAAACTAGTGCCTAAGTATAAGTACATGAAATCGTGGGATTAGGTAGCGGACCCCAGGCATTCTTATAGGACAGAGCCAAGGAAAGACCAGAGATTTCACGCAAGGAAGTCATTTCCACGCAAGGGATCAAAAACAACAATTTTCCGTGTTCGCTCTAAATGACCTGACATGAAGGACAGGTCATAACAACCACTTAAATTATCGTCGACAATCGACCGTTTATCTAGGGCTTGTATCCGTCTTATATTCAGCTAATAAAATTGTTTGTCCGGGACCATTTGTGCCATTGTTGTGAGTTTTGTTACAATGTGGGTTACAAACGAGATGTAAGTAGTTAAATATGATATGTTACGGCACGGGGGTGACACGCGAAGGAAACTAAGCGCTGTGGCTAAGTATTGTGTGCGTGCGCTGTCGGTACACGCGTCAATTGTTTGCGCGAGTGCGTAGCGCGTGGCGCGAACGAATCGCGAGACGCGACGGTAACCCAATCGTAACCCGGCCTGTCATCCTGGCCTGTCAGGGACGAGGTAACTTACCTCGGTACGGGGGGGTTCGTGTCCGTTCTGTATGTAATACTATTATACTATTCTGTGGTTACGGAGACCTTTTCAGAGGCATTTCGATCCAATGGAATCTTTTGTATTTGTATATTATAATTATTGTACGGAAAGTTTGAGAAGTTTCTATATGTGTACATGGGCCATTTTTAAAGATAATCGGTCTGTAATTGTAAGTTGGTGCAATGCGCCCTCAAAGATGTAGAGATAGTCCCATCCTGACCATAGTTTGCCCCCGAATCGATAGAATATATATTACTGTAATTATTATGTGAAAATCGTCGGTAAATCACGCGTGTTCTTGGGTTAGAATAGCACCAGCACCACCACTCCTTTGTGACGTAATAAGAGTCGACTACTGGAGTAGGGTTAAAAAAAGTATCATGAGCACTGGTCTCGCAATATTATAACTCCAATAATTCCAATATTCTCCTGTAGTTAGGTAAATGCTTACGTACACATATTCCTATCCAGTCGTATGCTAACTCTAAGGATTTCTACTTGACATTTAAACGCTAGTGGAGTTTGCATAATAACGGGCTGAAGTCACCCGACCGGTCCGGACTAGGTTAATACTTTGTCTCTTCCTTGTCTATGAACTAGTCCTGATCGCGTCTATGGGCTCGTCTGATCCCCTGGCTTAAGGCGTGTCCCCAAGGGCGAGCATTGCAGTTCTTTTTTCAAATTTGATCATTGTTTTTTTTAATATTTATTTTATAAGTGGCCAGTTCCAGGAACTATCAGTATGCCCTACCTCTAGATACAGCGAGAGAGGCAATGAATCTTAGGTTCTGTATTTATTGTGTCAACGAACAAATCTGTACAAAGACCGATACTATCCAGACGATAGCTATCGTTTTGTCTGATTTATTACGGCAATAACTCCAATAAAACTCTTTGTTGTCTATGATCGTTAAATAAGGTGCAATTGTCTTCATAAAAATGTAACTCTACTAGCCAGCATACATATATAAGTACTGCGCAGTTGCTCACGCAGTTGCCTACGTGATATATACGTATGTTACACACATAAACGATACACATAATATATAAGATAAATACCACAGACAGATAAACAGATACACAGACACGTTAAACTTATAACACTCCTCTCTTTTTGCGTCGGGGGTTGAAAATGGATTAATGCTTGACACTTTAATGCCCAATAGTTGACACGTATTATAGCATGGGGACATTTTAACATTTAGTAAAGCATTATGACGCATGGTTGCTTTTCCACCAGAGATTATGGTGCGGCAAAATAAAACAATTACGAAATAAAGTAAAAACAAGAAAAACATTTAGCTATTGTATACTTAAGAGCAAAAAAGAGTACGTACTTTGTTTGGGAATTCAAATACAAAGCGTACACATTTTTTTTGGTCTTGATTATATTATATTGTCACTGGCAAAACATTGATAATCAAAACCTACAATCATGACATGACATTACAGTTTGAGCACAACACTGAAAATCATGGTAGGTACCCAGCTAGCACGATTTAATACCGGCATATTTTATGTGACGTTTTAAATTATATTTCAGTAATGAAATTTGACCGTAAAATGTAAAACTTAATCGTGCTAGTTCCGAGGCGGTTAGCTGGCCATGGCAGAGCAGTACCTACGCTGCTATTGGGACCGTGCACGACGACAGCGCCACTGACAGGTGGCCATTATGGACACTTTGTCATAGCTGTCAAGCGAGAAGTCAGTAAATATTGTGAAAAAAATTAATGAAATCTTGTGTTATTTTACTATATTAGACAATATTGGACGATGGTAGTCAGTAACATTATTGCCAATAACATTAAAATTGTTGTTTTCAGTTGTTGTTGTCAGGTTAGGTGACTTACTTTTTTTTCTTACGGCAATTATCCACCTATTTCTTTGGTCTCGTTTCCACCACGGTTTTGAAAATAGGTAAAATTTACAGTCGCTATTCTGTGGTGTTTTTACAATTCACAATAACACATTTTACTAGGGCCATATTAAATTTATCACAAAAACGATTAGAAAATGTTTACTGCAATATGGATTTGACAGCTCAAGTCACCGAAAAAATGTAAATTTTAGCCGTAGCGAGCGCTGTGATCGTTTAGGCTACCCCCTCCACCCGCTTTGCACCCTGCCAATATAAGAAATGGATAGAAACATATATACTTACATACTCTGTGACTGAAATGACTAGATAGTACTGAAAACTGAAAGACGCCTATTCAAGAATATTCAGTCGAGGAATAACAACGGATAAAGCATTGAGCTCTTTTTCCTTTCTATTCGTTTATTCGTAAAATTTTATCAAAATCGATTATTTATCCCAATATCAAACTAAATACGACTATATACGTTTCTATTGCATTTACAGTATGGTCTACTTTACCGTAATCCGGATGCATAATTAAAATTGTATTTTTGTGACGTATTATGTTTTTGTTATGGTTGTTATCAGTTATCACTTATCAGACGGGAAGTTATTACTTAAATTAGGACAGTTTATTATTGTACCTACTAGAATGGTCTACACAAACATTGTTAATCGGTGGATTTTGGTATGATACCGAATAATTAAAGTTTGTTGACTTTTGTTCCGATTTTAGTGTTATAATGAACTTTATGTCACACCTGGCCATAAAGCGGCAATTACCGCACGCTCCGCGCACGGGAAACGCACGGGGTGACATAAAATTTTGTACTTAACACGGGCGGTAATAAAGAAAGCCTCAGATCGCATATTTATCGCCCTTGCCTTCGGCTCGGGCGTCAAATACCTGCGATCTGAGACATTATTTGTTTTACCGCCCTTGTTAAGTAATGTACTATTATGTCACACCTGGCCATAAAGCGGCAATTATCGCACGCTCCGCGCGGGAAATCCCACTTCCAGGCCAGGGGGTGACATAAAATTTTGTACTTAACACGGGCGGTAATAAAGAAAGCCTCAGATCGCATATTTATCAAATACATATTTATCAAATATTTGTCAAATACCTGCGATCTGAGACATTGTTTGTTTTACCGCCCTTGTTAAGTAATGTACTATAACTTCATACGTATTAGTCATATAAGTGTGCAAATATTATCACCTTCTATTCTATGGTTATTGCTGTCACGAGTTTATAGTGTGCAGTATTGTATAAAATAAACCAATGTATTTGCTTTTTACAATACAAATAATCTTTATTGCACACCTCAATAAAAATACAAACAGTTCAGAAACACAACATAGCGAGATATAAGCAGAGGTAGACAACAGCCGGTCTTATCGCTAAAGAGCGATCTCTTCCAGACAACCTTTGCGTAGTGGAGAGAGCAAAACAAACATAACCAGAGGGTGGCGCAACAATAAAAACTACTGGAGTATACCAAAATATTAACTGATTATTGGGCCAATTTTTTTGGCGTTGTAGTTTTTTTTTTATTTCTTAGAATTGCATGGAAATTGGTAGGTTGGAAGAGCTCCTGATTCTGTACAAGTAAAAAAAACCGGTCAAGTGCGAGTCCGACTCGCGCACCGAGGGTTCCGTACACAGTTCTTGTATATGTAGTTGTGTACCCGTCCCGACCCCATTAATTCAGGAACAATCTAAAAAAAACATGACAGCACCATCTATCGGCGCATTGTGTTACTAATTTGCGCGACTGAATAACTTAGTACGTATGTTGGTTTTTCAAGGATAATTCTTTATCACATCAACCGATTTCAATAATTGTTTTTTTTATTTGAAAGAAGGTATTTTCAACGTAATTTTGTAAATTTAAATATAAAACAAAAATATATACAAAGGTGATTAAATTACAAACTTAGTATAGAAGAGTTTTTTGATGACTAAAAAAAAGAAAAACTAGATAGAGCTATGACTATAATTTTCCTGTAAAATATACATGCATATTAATGTTGTGTAATAATTTCAAATTTTTTTCTTCGTAAACTTCGGAGATAAGGGGGGGGGAATGGTATTTTTTTTTACATTTTCCCTCGTAAATCGAAATTTCCCCAACGAAAAAAAAAACTAAAAATTGTTTTGGAATGTACAAGTCAAGCCCTTTCATATGATACCCCACTTGACATAGTTGCCAGACTTTAAAATTTTGAACCCCCTTTTATCTGTCATTATTCACAGAAAATAAAATAAAATAATTTAAAAAACCATCTTCTATGTATCTGGGTTACGCTTGTTTATAACTATTCCAAATTTCAAATCGATAGGATAAGTAGTTCCTGAGATATTTAGCGATGTGACAGACAGACAGACAGACAGACAGACAGACAGACAGACAGACAAAGTGAAACCAATAGGGTTCCTTTTTTACCTTTTTGGTACGGAACCCTAAAAATATGACAACATGGCGTCGAAAAAAAAAATTTTCCCGTACATTTTTTCCACTGAGTTACGAAAATCCCATACGTTTTGTCACTCAATGGAAAAAAATTGTGGGACAGTGTAGGAAATCGTGCACATATTGTTCAGAATCAGAAGCTCTTCCAACCTACCAATTTTCATGCAATTCTAAGAAATAAAAAAAAAACTACAACGCCAAAAAAATTGGCCCTATTATAATTGACTGTACTTTTCAAAATTTCCATACAGTTTCAGAGACAGCAAAAATGTCGCAGTTCTTAATAGCTTTGTCGCATCAGACTAGGAATCAAAGCAAAGGATGGCAATATGCCCTCGGGCCTCACAGAGTTTGATGCCCCGAATTCCCGGCGGGCAACGCGGTCCTCAGATACGCACTGTCACAGAACAGTGAAACAGCTGAGTCACTATTTCTAAAAATATACAACACTTTTTAAATTATACAGTAGAATCCGGATACAGCGACAGTGAAGGCATCGGTGATATTACGTCGCACTAACAGAACTTCGCACAAAATGGACTGATTTAATTTTAAAATGTTTGGTATTAAACCTAACGTTAGGTGATTATCGAAGTAGTTAAAAGCGGTAAAATGCGGAGTCGCTATATTAGCTGATTCTACTGTATCTACTTTTTAAATACAGGTATCGTCGTCTATTTAGTATCAGAAACAAGGGCCTTATTGAGCTAACTGGAGTTAATTCGGTTTGTGTATTAAAAAAAATAACTTCCTCTAGGCCGTCTAGGCTACAAATTAAATTAAATCGTTTGATATGTTTTCTTGCAATAACTGTGTCAACTAGATAAAACGAAAGTGTATGTAATATTGACCCTTAAAATTTGTTTAAGACGGAAACATATCTTACATTATCATATCATATCTTTCTTATATTGAAGAATTGTGGTAAATACCAATAGTAGACATTATTTAAAAAAAATATGGGAACCTGTTATTAATTGATGACGCGAAGCGATTTATACAATATTGATGATATTGGATAAGTAGCATTAGCAAGGCATCCCAGGGCAGATAACAAAAGAATGGCATTGTATATTTTTTTCGCCGGGAGAGGACGGCTTAGACTTATCAAACATCTAATCGTTATTGTTGTTTTTCTAGAATATTTAAAAAAAAAACAATCAAAATAGTTTTTCTTATGATAATTAAAACTGGTAATACCGTTTTATAAACACACAAATGCATATTCAGTTTCTTTAGCCTGTCAAACGGAGTTAACAATATGTGACTAATTCCAAGTGAATAAATGTATGTAAGGATGTATGTAATAGTATGTACCTATACTTAAAATTATTTGAACTGTCCGAGTTTTCTCAAATTAGGCCGTACAAAACCCGACTTTACTGTCCAAGCGTGAATATTCAAAGTCCAATGTCAAGTTTTATAAAATGTCGGACATTTTAAATAATTTCTACTATATGTGCCTGTATAAATTAAATCACTTTCATGTCATACTGAATTATTCATGAAAAACTCACAATACTTGGTGCGTTTGGAACAGAGTTTCCTTCTTGTATCGTAGTTGAACTTTGTTACAAGGTCACTACTTTATTTATTATGTAAATTAGTTAGAGTGCAGACTGAGTGATCTTATTACAATATTGTGTGTATGTAACTGGGTCGCGCAGTACGGTTCGAGAGCAATTGCCTACCACGGTCGCCCCGGTTCTGTAATGAGCTCCCTGTAGAAGTATTCCCAAGGGACTACAGTGTCACTGACACTCTTCAGGAAGGTTCTCCAAGTTACTGTCGATTTAGGTATATAAAACAGACACAAACGATGGACAGTCAACGTCGAAGATATACATATATAGACGCACTATGTGATAAAATAAGCGAACATAACTTCAATGACAAAAGGACGTAAGGGCGTGCAGATATTTTTATCACTTTGGGAGAATATAAATATTTATTATTTTAGCTGCACATAGCTTGAGTAGGTAAGAGAAGGTCATATGTATTTTTTACCTTATTTCATTATTTACTTTAAAAAAAATAGTAATTCTTTTACCAACTTTTCGCAGACTGCTGCATCTGAAGTATTTCCAACTAATATTTAGTTTGAGTCCTGCGAATATCTAATTTTATCTTCCCAACTACCAGACGCGTTAGAACAAAGCCCTATAAAAACAACGCCATGAGGGCAGTTACAGACAAAGAATTTCCTCACAAAGCGTCGTGAATCATCTGCGCTGTGTAATTTGTTGTCTGTGGCTGCGGCTGAATGAATCACAGGATTTGTGTGAAGCGGGCCGTTTAAAAATAAAGTGGTTTTTGGCGCGAGTCGATTTGGGTCAAAGGATCAGAAGATTTAGAAGGACTCCTTTGTAAATGATTAAGTCTTGCCTGGAGTTTATTGATTCGTTTATTATATTGTTTGCCTAAGGAGGTTAATTTTGACGATAATTTTAAATTTGGTGCTCTTAAAAATCGGTTGTTTTAGTTTGCTTTTTTAGGGTTCCGTAGTAAACAAGGAACCCTTATAGTTTCGCCATGTCCGTCCGTCTGTCCCCCGTTTTTCTCAGTAACCGTTAGTACTAGAAAGCTGTTATTTGGTATGAGTATACATATTGATGACGCCGACAAAACGGTAGAATAAATTCTTTAAAAATTTTTTTTAAGGGTACCTCCCCTACATGTAAAGTGGTGGTGTATTTTTTTTTCTTCCAAACCCCATCGTTTGGGGTATCGTTGGATAGCTCTTTCAAAAATATTATGAGGTTTCTGAAAGCATTTTTTGATTAAAGAATTGGTTAGCGTGATATTAAGCTTTGAAGATATTATTTGTTATGGTCAAGTGTCCTCACAATATAACTGTTTTAACCTGTAATAGAACAAACTCTGTAAATAACATGGAAATAAAGGCCTTATTTTTTTAAAGATAGTTTTATGAGTTTAAGTAAGCTTAAGTTTCTAAATTATTTTATTTCTTTTTGGTAAACAATAAAGAATATTTGTATTGAATTGTTTTATTGTAGCTCCTAAATACTAAGAATGAATTGTAATGTCGTGTTATTTTTTTCTTTGTACTAGAAGGTAAAGGCTCGATCTTGAATGAGGTTCTTAACACAACTCAGTCAATCACACTTCAATTATACAGATAATTCTAAAGAAGACCGATTGCCTAACAAAAATTAAAAGTGTTGAAGTAACAAAAGAATGGCTCGATGTATTTCATTTACGAAAGAATGACAGACAATAAAATACAATCATAGAAAAAGGTTGCCTATTCATTTTTGCGTAGTAGTATTATATTGTATCTCTGAATGATGGAAAAAACTAAGAAAGCCTATTATGGTATTCGTAGAATTATTACCTTACCTGTAATTTTTTGCACTATAACTTAAAGTAAACTTTATTAAACATAGTATTATCAATGATCATTGCATTTTGTTAAGTAGGTACACGATTTTCATTTAGGTATAATGACTTTAAATAAATGCAATAAAAAAGCAGCAAAAAATATCGAGATATTTTTTTTAATACATTATTTCATACACAAACATTTAATCAAACGTTGAACGTCCTCTTCGGTATTTAATTAAAAACGTTCGGAAGCTCCGATATAAATGTCGTCTGTACATGCTTTTTAGCAGTTTTACATAAAAATTTGGGGCATTACGTCAGTCAGTGAGCCAAATTTAACAGTGCGGCAGGATTCTTAGTGTTGCTGACCCTTTGTACACTTGAGGATTCGTTCTGTCCGCAGTGAGAGACAAATACAGGACTGCAGGTGGCCGATTTTTTAGTGTCGAACGCTCGACTTTTCACTCGACATCTGTCAAATCATAACATCATAGTTTTTTGACAGATCTCGAGTGAAAAGTCGAGTGTTCGACACTCAAAAATCGATCCCTAGGTCCCTCACTCTCACTCACAGCGTTTTCTCGGGAGCTCTGGCGACTTGATTAGCCTAAAGCGGGTATTACACTGTCCTGAATCAGGCGTCCTAACTAGTGGAGGGGAGTTGAAGCATCTCGCTCTAACGTATAGGTCCGAACCCTTCTAAGTGTCCTGAATTCAGGACAGTGTAATACCCGCTTAAGCCAATCACACACTGCAGCGGCCCGCGGTGGCGGCCAGTTGTATTGTAGAATTTGTAGACTATGGCAATCCTAACAATCATTCATAGCGGCGTTGATTATCATACTGTCAACTGGCCGCCACCGCAGGCCGCTCCAGTGTGCAGTACGCTTTATCCATGCGTTCTGTGTGTGTGTGTGTACCTATCAATTTGTCACTTAGAATCTAGAGGCGCAGCAATAAGATGGAAGGAGGCAGCAGTAACAACCGCCCTGAAAGAGAATAAATTCAATAATTTATTGCCTTTCAAGGCGGTTGACTTGCATAATTGAATTGGATAGGTTTGTGTAGAGTAGAAAGCTTCAGGAACACCTACAGAGCAAGCAGTGGTGTTATTATGTATCCGATCGTATTTTATGTCTGTGGATATACCCATTAGTCATAAACTTGTGAACTTAATATTTTTATCCCTTTCCCACAAACAAAAACATCAAAGTGACAGATAAAAAGAAACGAATTCACGGCATTTTAGATAAAATAGATGTGATGAATGTTTATCAATATAGTAAGCCCTTATTGTTTTTAAGATGTGTGATGTGATTAGTGTTTAAGATGCACGTGGCATCTCTATTTTATTAAAAACAAAATAAATGTTTCATCGCCCGAATGCTTTGGCAGTCGTTGCCGCAAACTGCACGCGTTATGTGACTCATGATTGAGGAATATTATTGTTAGAATTAAGGTCAATCACCCCGTGAACTATTTGTTATTCCGTTTATCACCAAAACGTGGGTTGATTATCTACCAAAGCTAAACTACTTTTCTACAAGGCGAGTCTTCCATACGAACATTATAAAATAAAAATAAAAATAAAAAAGCCTGTATTTCTTACAAAAGTAAATCAGGTTGAGCTTGGATTTTGTTAGTATTAAAAAGTGAAAATTTTAGTGTTAGTAACAAGAAAAAGATAATTTTAATTTTCCAGTTTTTGAAAATTATTCTGTAAGTACCCCTCTGCAGGTAAAGGCCTCCTCCAAAGTTTGCCAGTCTTCTCTGGATTTCGCCAATTGCATCCAGTTCGAACCCTCCATACGGACATTACGAATTTATAATTACTAACGATAGTTCAAGTGTTGTTAGCGGTTTTGTCAAAAAATTATAACAATTACCCTTGACATAGACCGAAGTTTCTTTCGTTAAGTCTTCTCGAAGAGCAATAAAATGCAACACATGACAAATAAAATAAATATTTATGGACAATCTTACACAAATCAACCTAGTCCCAAACTAAGCAAAGCTTGACTATGGGTACTAAGCGACGATATACATACTTATATACTTAGATACTTAAACAGGTACATAGAAAACATCCAAGACCCAAGAACAAATATTTGAATGATATTGTTTTACACTTTCTTGGAGACTATCAATTAATTGTCAAAGGTCGTCGTGAAACTCGTGAAACCATTAAAACGGAGCAGTTTGCTAGCACAACATACCTATTTATTTTAGTTGTAACTTCATAATAGGTACCTAACTCTACGCAAATTGCACCTAAATATCTCAGTAAATGCTAATCCCATTCGATTTTTCTCTGAGTAGTCATGGCAAATTCTGCGATCATATTTATTCCAAACGTGCCAAGTACGCGACACCGCGCGCGTTGATAATATCAAAATGATTTAAATCCAGTCTTCATTCTCAAATAGACTTCAAGTCCAATAAACCTTTACACGGGACTATTTCCTTTAGCTAAATTGAAATCGGAAAGAACACAAAAGATAAAAGGGATATAAAGCAGGGTTCCTGTCTAGACGGTTTATAATAACCTCTACTAAAAGAGATCTCGTTTTAGATTGACCAATTAGTATAAAAGGATGGAAATATTGGATTTTCCATTATCTAGATGTCAAGAATAATTAATCTAATGACATGAGATAATATGGATATGCTTGGTTTTATCCTTCTATATTTAAAAGTTTGCAGGACCGCCATGCAGGACTGTGTGGAAGTGGCTTAAGAACTAAATTAACCCAATCTGTAAAGAAGCGCCCCACTTCTACACTAGTTCAGTTTAAGAGCGCGTTACACCTATAGACATGGGGAAAAGCGTTACTTTTCGATCACCGTTATTGTTATTCCCGTTCCAAAAAAATCACATTGAAAAATCACCGTGACTTTGTCACTTCGGTTATTTCGTGTCACGACATTTGCGTGTCGATCGTTCCCGGCAGTTACTGATATTTTTGTAACAACTGATGTTACTCTGTGACAGCGCACCGTAGTCACAGTCACAGTTAGTAGTCACACTGTTACTTTTTAACGGCGGATCACCGTGATTTTTTCATCGTGAAGTTATTTATCACCCACCTCTAGTTACACCTCCACCCACGATTACAGTTCCACCAACGTTAAATATGGCGCCGGGCGCTTGATTATCGCTCGAATGATATCCGGAATAAAATCTATCCTGTCTTTTACGGGGTCTCGACCTATCTTCAAGTCAAATTTCATCTAAATCCCTTTAGCAGTATAAGCGTGCAAGTTAACATACAGACATAGACATAGAGTTACTATGTCATTTATAAAATTACTATAAATGCATCCTATGTGCACTCGCGTACAGCTACGCACGTCTAGACGATTTTCGCTGAGAATTTACGACCCCGACTGCATAGTTAACTCCGCAGACTGCAGACTAGTGTGCATAATTCTGCAACTTGCAATATTAGATATATAGAGAGCGGCTTGTTTGTTGCCAGATCAAATCATACAACATTATCCTCCTACCATATTCCTGGGGCCCAAGATTTGCATTGCCTAGGAGCCCCGATAGGGTAAATCCGGCCCTTGTCGTAATATCAAAGAGGCCTGGGGTTCGCTTCTGCATCTAACCCCAAGATTTGTGGTAGGCACGAGTTGTTACGAAAGCGTCTGCCATTTGACCTTCTAACCCAGAGAGGCAGAGAGAAAACTAGACCTTGTTGGAATTAGATATGTTTCCTAAGTATTTTTACCTCAGTGGTACAAGACGGGGTTAGAACCCTAGACCGCCGGATAGAATGTCTTGCCACTCGGCTACAATATCTCTATTATAGTTTTTTTTAAACACAACATAAACGAACGCGTTTGCGTTTAGTTTTAGTCTCAATTTGTATGGCAACGAGAACAGCGCCTCTAGTAGCCTTTGGTGGTAGAGTTTGGCTACGTTAACTCTACCAAGCAAATGAACTGTCAAACAAATATTTGGTTTGGCAACACTACCTCACACGTCACATTTCCGTGACATTTCCATAGAAATTTGACGTATAATGCACAGTGTTGCCAAATTATATTTGTTTGACAGTTCATTTGCTAGGTAGAGTTAACGTAGCCAGACTAACTACTTGGTGCCATACAAATTGAGAGAACGCAAACGCGTTGTTTTGTGTTTTGTTTTGAGAAAAATATACTAGAGCTACACTCGCATTTCGTGCCTTAACCTTATTGATGCATACCTATGCCTTTATTTAATAAATTAACCCGTCGTCTACCAGTCCCTGGGATCCCAGGGCAGATAACAAAAGAATGGCATTGTATATTTTTTTTAATGTAATGTGTACGGCTTTAATAATATGGTAAATTATCCACACCACTAAGGTAATAAAATAAAACTTACTCATAATGATTTCCTTAAACTACTCGTCAACTTAAATGTTTACCTGTAACAAAGACAGTAATGATTAAGCCACATGATCATATTCACTTGACCACTGATTCACAAAGGAAATGTTATGACAAGTAGAAGTTTCTATTTTGCGGCGACATTAATTTACGATACGAGACAATGAACCTGCTGTGTTACAGTGATATCAGGGATATCTTCAGAAATAAGTAGCTCTGTGGTAAAGACCTTATTAGAAAAGTTATACTAAAGTCACAATAAAGGTATGATTCCGCTGCCGACTGCATACAGCAACTGCACGTGCCGCCGCACTCCAAATTGAACACAGACCGTCTATATGACGATGACGTAAAGTCATAAAAAAACACACGAAAAATACCTGTAAAAACTATAACATATAAAATCTCCTCCTCCTCCTCAAAAAATCCTTTTATCTACACACATATCATAAATCCTCTAATATGCGTTCGGAAACCGTAGAAAATGACTCTCATTTCAACATTCAATGAATTTATGGCAATTTTCTTATCTGTGGCTAAGGCTATAGCAGTAATAAAATATTTCATTTTAATCTCATATATGATGTTAAAATATTACGTCAAACAAAACTGTCAAAATTTAAATGTCAAAGTTGACATGTCCCTATTCTAGTATCACTGAAAATTCAAATTCAGTCGATGCGAAATGTCAGCTCGATGTTTTTTTAGTATATATCGCACGAAATTTGAGCTAGAACGACATGATCACATCAGAATAAGGACTCTTTACTTTTTAAAATAACATTCAGGTATCTGTTGCCAGTTCTGATTTCGATATTTCCGCAACCGTGCAAAAAAGGTTGTATTAACACAATTATTGTATTTATTTACTACGGTTTCTGAACCCATCTTAGAGTAATTATAATATGTGTGTAGATAAAGTAATGTATGCAACTGTACATAATTAGGCATTAAAACACTCGTGTGACCTTATTATGAAACTCGCCTTCGGCTCGTTTCATAAAACACACTCGTGTTTTAATGCCCCTCATTATGTACCAGTTGCATAAACTACTATTATAAAATCTCTGTTTAGCCCAATGGTTGTCTGGTAGAGAATGCCATTTGGCATTAAGCCCGCCATTTGTACAATTCTGTGTTTTTTGTGCAATAAACTATAAAGTTTAAATAAATAAATATAAATACAGCATAATATAGATAGGGTAAGCTCGCGCCATCTTTGGCCTCGTCTTGGGTTGATGCTGTTGCTGGCCAAGACCAGAACAGAACCCATCCACAAAAAATACAAAGTTGTATATACATAGCCTGTGTCGATCCTCGTGGTTTGTATTGTATTTACAATTAGACGCGCGACTGCGCAGTAGGTTATTTCAGTTTAACAGCGCAGTATGAAACGGCGCGTGCCGATTACCGTCCGGTCACAATTTCTGGCCACGTATTACGCTCGTAGTTATCACGTTATAAACGACAAGGTAAACTATGCGTCACTTTCTATCAAGTCGTTACAGAAAGTGATAGATGGTTTATCATCGCTGCGTGACGCCATTACGACGCTATACAGATATTGAGACCGGGTAGTACGTACGTTTACATGTCGACGTGAAATCTTGACAACGTGATAATTCATATACATATAGTTGGCATTTTATCAGCGATATTACAAAATGGTACATTATTTTTATACCATGAAGGTATTGAATGTGGCAGAACAAGCGTATAGCCTGTATGATGGTGAAAAGACACTGTAGCGTATGGACGCTTGCGACTCCTTCAGAACAATCTCAAACGCGCTGCCGACCCTTTTTATTTGAGAATTACAATTATATTAATTATTTGAGAATAATAATAAGACACAAATGCAGCGTAGGTACTTCAGTCCCAACAACAGCGCATCCTCCGGAGCTCTGTTAACTTAATTATTATTTACTACTACCAGGATTGGAATACCACATACTGACAGAGCGCAAGTACTTTAGTGGTGTTCTGCGGTCAGTAAAGCGGAAGTAATCCCCCAGATAGGCTGCTCTGCTCGACATATGAACGAGATGACATAACGCTGTGCCCTACCTTCCTAACGTATGTTTTCGGGTTAAAATAGAACCATCGCTTTTCTTCCCGTGAGTGTTTTGTTTTGGTTCCCCACTAACCCACTATATACGCTCGTTGCACGTGGCCCGTTTGTGTGTTTGGGAGACGACTATGGAAATAGGATACAAGTGAGTTGTATGCAAATGAATAGTCTTAAAATAGAAGTCTATTTAAAACCTGCATCCAAAACGTGCTAAAGCCTTAGGCAAGGGTATCTTTGTCCCCGTAGTTTGGCCGCCAGCCAACGTAGCTTCACGGTGAATCATTTAATATGAAAACAATTCAGAATTCAGATCAAAACAAACCTGACTAATGAGAGAATTTGTTTGCTTGTGCACTAATCACTGCTATTGACGCGGAGTTTATCTTACGGTCACGACTCAATTTATATACACTGTATTACGTTTTGGTATTTCGATTTGCATTCTGAAAGTTGAGGATGAGATTTATTTTAAACTTTTAAAATGGTATAACTTATAACTATGTAAAACGTCACTTAATTGTCGTGTCAATGGAGAAAAATATTGCTTGATCCTTTATAGGTGAAAGATAGCGAAAAACGTACGGTACGGTACGAAAATAGTACATTACTTAACAAGGGCGGTAAAACAAAGAATGTCTAAGATCGCAGGTATTTGACGCCCGAGCCGAAGGCAAGGGCGATAAATACGCGATCTGGGGCTTTCTTTATTACCGCCCGTGTTAAGTACAAATTTTATGTCACCCCCTGGCCAGGAAGTGGGATTTCCCGCGCGCGGAGCGTGCGGTAATTGCCGCTTTATGGCCAGGTGTGACATAATAGTACATTACTTAACAAGGGCGGTAAAACAAAGAATGTCTCAGATCGCTGGTATTTGACGCCCGAGCCGAAGGCAAGGGCGATAAATATGCGATCTGAGGCTTTCTTTATTACCGCCCGCGTGAAGTACAAAATTTTATGTCACTCCCTGGCCAGGAAGTGGGATTTCCCGCGCGCGGAGCGTGCGGTAATTGCCGCTTTATGGCCAGGTGTGACATAAATGTATTTTATGGCCGAATCATTATTTTGTCAGTTTTGTCCTTCGCCTAATACCTGTTCTGTAATACCTATATTACCCCTAATGAATGATTTTACTGGGTGAGCTCGCTTCACCGTCGGCTTCATCTTTGCCCCCTGGTTAGATGCTGGCAGAATTTACCATCCATGCGGTGTAGATTATTTAAAGGAGTTATGTATTTAGCCTCGGCGTCAAGTAAATCGTCAACAAACTCGAAGTCATTTGCGATGATTTGATGGTTATTTAACGTGTAGTCAAGAGTCGTCGTTTAATGCAGTTTTAACGATTTATTTAGTTGAGTCGTTAAACCAATATTGTGGTTCGACTTCCCTGTGCCATTAGCTAATAATATATTTCTAATTGCTCGTGCCAACATAATGCTTATGCTTATGCCTATTGCATTAGAGATGTACAATTGCAGCGGATATCTATTATGTGCTATTTAACGATCTATAACAATTAGTTCCATTGGCAAAGTTTATTTGGCCATACATTAGGCATTCGTTGATAGTAAGTTGCGAATGAAAATTGTAGATGTGTAGACGTGCTTGATGTTGCATCCACTTGTTTGTCCAAAAATACCTTATAAACCTATTCATGACACAACTGAGTGCCTGAGCACGCTTACTAAAGCAGCTGTCACTCTACAGACGTACTTTGCTTATTTATTAACCGACTTCAATATAGGTTTTAGGTGCTTGTATTATGTTTACTTATTACTTACATCTCTCATCTGTTAGAGATGTAATATCTATCAAACTCGTTTGACTCCGCGGTTAATGAAAAATACTAGGTTAGGTGATTGTTATAAAGTAAATGATTGTTCGGTAATCGGCTTATTTCAAGTAGGACTAGGCTGGTCAAGTCTGCCGCATGCCGAGTGAGCTGTGGGCCAAGATCGCCGCCGATTGGCAGCTCGACAGCTCGCAACGGAGACGAGGCAGACCTCGCCGGTGATGCTATTTTTTTCTAATTTGTTCCACAATTTTCTGGAGAATTTCCTCCACTATTTGCGCAAGAACGCCGTGGGCACCACGTGAACACAGTTACACACAATTATTATAGCACATTAGGAAAAGAGTAAAAACCGCATAGGTACAGTCACGAGTTTTAATTTGGGACCCCCTTAAGGTTGACAGTACTGTCAAACAGTATAGAAATTAAAAAAAAAGTTTGCGAAATGGGTCCTAAATTAATGCACGTGACCGTACTTAGGTTGTGTTGCACTAATATTAGGTTAATTATAAGTTTACTAACAATGATTGATCCAAGTTGCCAATGAATTAGAAATTATAATTGAAATTAATTAATAATTTACTTCATCAGCCAGTTTCTCAGCTTGTAATAATAGGACAACACAACACAATACTTAATTAGAAATGTCTCTAAATAAGCGAAAGATATTCATGTTCAAATTGCTTTGTTATTAAATTACACGCGTTCTCAGCATCTTAACTAAGCACGTTCATTACATTAATGACTTGTACAGAATATTTGCTTGCGTACCACTAATGTTATTATCAATTCATTAACATCAGGAACGCTTGAATTTATAAACAATTATAGCAAACATTTCGTGATATGTGGCAATATGTACAGTCAACATATAATACAATAGCAGTTAAAGAGTTTACACATCAAAGGCGTTCTTTGAGATAGGTACGTCTTACTCTCCTTCGGTCCAGTCAGCATTCTCTGAGCAATTAACTAAGAGCAATGGAAGTAAATCAATTTGTAGGAAATTTATTACAAAATGTACGTGCTATTTATTGCTCTTCGTAATCATTTATCATCAGCTGAACAAAGGCTTCTTCACTATAGATCTAGATATTATACGTTAATCCACTTGACTTTACATAGATGGGCATTTTCACTTTAAAGTGTACCCGCTACTTTTTTTTCCGGTACTCGGTGATTTTGGGTATTCTGACTCGGAATCAAGAGTACTATTGATTCAGATGAAGAAAAAAATGTTCTTTGATTTGCCATACAAATTTTCTGTGTCAGTTTTGTGACGAGCCATATAAACTGTATGAAAAAAGCGTCACAAAACTGACTTTTTTGGCGGGACACTTTTTTTCTTCGTGGAAACGGTAGTATACGTACTCGTATTCTGAGTCAGAATACCCAAAATCACCGAGCTCCGAAAAAAAAAGTTGGGGGTACACTTTAAAGTGAAAATGCCCAGATAACCATGTAAGATGTAAGTTCTGGGTCAGTCAGTATGTATATTTTTGGACTGTTTACAATGTACTGTAGGCAGTGTAGGCATCATGACTCGTGTCATCTCTTAAGCAAATAGTTCCATAAGTAATATCTACGGACGTGTTCTCTATACAACTCGAAATTAAAAGTTACGCTCATTTTAGCAAACTCGTATCATTTATTCATTCTCATTATATTTCTGAACTCCAATCAGAGAACAATAGAATCGTGTTTGCAATAATACGATCTAACAGATACTATAGTTAATGTTAGGTTAGGCATCGTCTTCATGCCGTCGATCGTACATTGCATAAGTGTCATGCAAGGTCGTGAACGGGAAACTTATCTACCGATAAATATGACAGACATAATATCGTCATTATAAGTACTACGTTTCAATTTCCTAGAAGACATGACAGTGTTGTTATAATTTGTCAAGGGCGCATTTAAATGACGGCAAAAGTCACTTTAAATTTAAACTTTATTGGTGCGCAATACGATTTAGAATTTATTGATACGAATATAATGTAAGTTACAACGTTTTGCTTCTGATTACGTGACTCATATTAGCTAACATTTAACAAGATACAGTGAAAGCTGAAAGTATCTAATGGCGCGTTTAAAATCTAAACACATTTTAAATAAGGAACGGTTCTAAAATCCACCGTATAGCTTTTGCACAAGCAAACTTTGACATTTGAGTTCAAAATCCAATGCATTACGGCTGCCGCATCACAATTTTTAAATTTCGAATTTAGAACTCACAAATTACTCATCGAATTCTCAGTCGCGGATTCTTAGTAAAATCAGGCAATACGGCATTTCCGCTGCAACGCACCTTTTTGTCCGCGGACAAAGACCTGAAGACTGGATCGATCTAGATACGTGAGTGGTCAGACTGGTTCGCTCTGCCAAACAGGTACTGATTTTAATTGACACGTAAGATGCTTCTGACTGACCGTGTTATAATCCAGTAGACAACCTTGTTGCCTGAAAGTACGGGGTATTATGCTTTGGAACAATAGGGGTCACAATCGCGGTGATAATTGAGGTATACTGAGAGTAAAAAATATTATCAAAATAAATTATATAACGAAGATTGTCTTGACAAGATTTTGAACTTGTAGTTAAATACTAAATGAAATACAATAACTATTTTATAAAGGCCACTTTTAAACGAAAACCTCCAGATGTAAATGCTTTTCTGAAAACCCGCATCAAAATCGGTTCAGCCAAACGCGAGATAATACAGGTCAAACTAATAACATCCTTTTTTAGGGTTCCGTAGTAAACAAGGAACCCTTATAGTTTCGCCATGTCCGTCCGTCCGTCCGTCCGTCCGTCCGTCCGTTCGTCCGTCCGTCCGACCCCCGCTTTTCTCAGTAACCGTTAGTGCTAGGAAGCTGTAATTTGGCATGAGTATACATATCAATGACGCCGACAAAACGGTAGAATAAAATCTTTAAAAAAAAATTTTTTTAGGGTACCTCCCCTACATGTAAAGTGGTGGTGCAAAATTTTTTTCTGCCAAACCCCATCGTGTGGGGTATCGTTGGATAGCTCTTTTAAAAATATTTGATTAAAGAATTGGTTAGCGTGATATTAAGCTTTGAAGTGATAATTTTTGCTATGGTCAAGTGTCCCCCCCCCCCCCCTGCCAGCTAAACGGTGGCTACTAGGCATGTGAAAAAAATCATGGTAGTAGTATATACGATGAATTTAAAAGGAAAACTATCACAGCTAAGTAGACATTACTAGTTAAGAGGGTACGAACATTTCGCTCCAACTCATCCTAGCCGCGATCTCCCTGCGAGCGGCCATGTTTAGCTACACACTAAAACGATTACTGTGTGCGTGTGGTTCGAGTGCTGCCGGTTGAACTGACAAGTCTTGATCATTGTTATAGAGTTAGAGTGAGGTAGGAAAAAAATGTAGTGAGTTTTAAATGTCTTTATTTTATTAACATTACGTACCTACGCACTTATTAAGGTGGTTCGATTTTCATACAAAAAACGATCGACATTTATTATCTCATTACACATTATTAATACTTAAATATGTGTTAATCTATTTACTTCTGACTATTCATTTTCGCGAAATTAATAAAAAACCTGTGTTTCATACAGAAATTACGCAAAAAACAACGTTAATTTTTTATAAATTTTACGTTTGGGAGCGTGACAACTGTCATGTACATTGTGACGTTCGGCCTGGTACTTTAAATTACTTTCCACAGAAACTGCTTGGCCTAAAAATCTGAAATTGCACATACATATAATTCGGTAACTAGTCCAAACAACGCAGTCATAAATTATCGGGCGCTCGTTAAGAATAAAAAAATATAAATGAATATGAATATGAGAGTAAATTTATGATAATTACGTGGAGTCCACGTGTTTCGGGGACTAGTTTTACTTTGAATTACTTTCCACAGAAACTACTTGGCCTAAAAATTTGAAATTGCACATACATATAATTCGATAACTAGTTCAAACAACGCAATCATAAATTATCGGGCGCTCGTTAAGAATAAAAAAATATAAATGCATATGAATATGAATATGAGAGAAAATTTACACAAAAGATAACCAGTAAACATGTGTTGGGAGACTATACAAACTATTTTTAAAGGTGCATGAACATGAAACAATCAACAAAATTGGAATAAGTTTGTCAGGAAAAAAGTCAAATTTAGAATGATAATTACGTGGAGTCCACTTGTTTCGGGGACTAGTTTTACTTTAAATTACTTTCCACAGAAACTACTTGGCCTAAAAATCTGAAATTGCACATACATATAATTCGATAACTAGTCCAAACAATGCAGTCATAAATTATCGGGCACTCGTTAAGAATAAAAAAATATAAATGAATATGAATATGAGAGTAAATTTACACAAAAGATAACAACCAGTAAACATATGTTGGGAGACTATACAAACTATTTTTAGAGGTGCATGAACACGAATTAATCAACAAAATTGGAATAAGTTTGTCAGGAAAAAAGTCAAATTTGGAATGATAATTACGTGGAGTCCACGTGTTTCGGGGACTAGTTTTACTTTAAATTACTTTCCACAGAAACTACTTGGCTTAAAAATTTGAAATTGCACATACATATAATTCGATAACTAGTTCAAACAACGCAATCATAAATTATCGGGCGCTCGTTAAGAATAAAAAAATATTAGAGTTTGAATTTTACAATTAAAGGAAAGATCCGAAATGTTCACAGAACGTCAAGAACATAGAAGCACATATCCAGACATAGAAATATCACTAGCAGCAATAGGTAATAGGTAACATGGTGCCTTAAGGTATGATTCCGCTGCCGACTGCATACAACAACTGCACCTTCCGCCGCACTCCAAATTGAACTGTAATCATAAGACTAAAAGTCCCAATTTAGAGTGAGCGGCGTGTGCTGTTCCGACACTTCTCCGCTCATTTCAAATTGAGCTTTTTACGCATACCATTACGGTTCAATTTGGAGTGCGGCGGAACGTGCAGTTGCTGTATGCAGTCGGCAGCGGAATCATACCTTTACCTTTTAACTTATGTGGCCGTAGTACTGTTGGATTTTTTCGTCCCAAACAATTTACGTTTATTGCCCATTTCTGTAAAAAATCATATCACTTTAGTGCTTTGAGAAGAAATAAAATAAATAAATTTAGCATGTTAACTTACTTACCAAGTATCAAATTATTAATCTGTAGCGGACGCGCTACATCTACAGAATAGCAGTGTCGGTGTGAGCTTGGTCACCGACCTTAACGCACCGAGGAGAGCGACACGTGCGTTCCTTGGGAAGGCCCGGCGCGTAATGAATCGAACAACGTTGTCGCGCGCTATTATATTGTGAATTATAGTGGTTTTTAAAAATTCGTCTAAATTAAGTGGGTTATCCATAAGCGTTAAAAAAAATAAGAAATATCAAGCAAAACTTGTAGTTTTATAATAATAAGTTTTTTTTCCAAAATATTATAGAACATGTGAGGAAAAAAATGTTTACACAAACCGATTTAGACATTTTGTAGTATTTTTTTTAGATAGTAAAATCCAATATTTCAGAACTAGTGCGATCGCTATGTACTAAAAGACTATACATCCTATTGTAAAAGATAAACATCCAATCGTTTTTGACAATTTAAAATGGAAATATTGTACCTGAAAGATAGCTCTGACGCGTATTTTTGCAAAACACTCCGACGAAAACCTGACTGTTTTAAATAATCGTACATAGAAATAAAAGTTTAGCAACGCTATGGTCTAGAATAAGAGTTTATCTATACAAAACAGAAGTTTACTTTAACAATGTAGTCACTTGAACAAAGATGTGACGTTAGAAAAAACCGTATATTTTCTAAAATACCAACTTTTTGTTCGTACAGTCTTAACGAGTAATAGTCGAACTTCAGAAATGTACTTTGCAAAAGCAAACGTTCGTACAATTTCCATTGATACCTTAGATAATGTTGTTAATTCTTTCAAAAACATAGTAAATATAAGTTTTCGAACTTTTTAGTCCACATAATGTAAATGGAAGACGACTACGGAACCCAACCTTGCGCGTGGCCCGACACGCACTTGGCCGGTTTTTTTGAAATTGCAGAAGGTTAAAATTAAAATACAACAACCATGCGACTTTCTCGTAGTCGCTGCTTCTTTAGGTATCTACCTACATTCTAGGGTGTAATGTTATCTGGAATGAATAGCACTCTTCTAAATTTAGTTCCCAAATTATTTTTGAATTTTACTGCTTTACCTATGAGCTGGGAAATTCCAGGCAGCGGGAATATGATGAAGAGATAATTTATTAGGTTAAAAATTTTATGTAGCATTTAGAAATAGTTGCGTGGGAGCGGACGACCAAAAGTCCAAAATTCCCAACGTTTCACTCGCTCTCAAATTCATTTAGGAAGCAATATGCATCCTTCAATACTTGTTATATCAATTTAAAGGTTGGTTAACTTTCGTTTGTTTATTTTTAGACGGAGAGTTGACCGCAAAAGAGGTCAATACGCGATACGATATATACGAATGTAGATATATGTGGGTGTTGCTCTGTACATTTATTCCGCGCATTTTATTATGGTGACCGCCAATAGCGCGTTCAAAACACTCATTTGTCGTCTTAGGGCTGATTTTTAATTCCCCAGATAAAAGTACCTGTCAGATAAATGTTAGCTCTATCTTTTTCTTTCATTTGACTTCAGAAAAAGACAGTCATAATTTTAACCGACGGATAATTTTATCTGGGGTTGAAAAATCAACCCTTAATCGGATAGATAAGACGTGTCACATGGGAAAGACGTTTTAACAAATATAATATACTAGTAGTGTGGGTGACATTTAAGCTAAGGCATCAGCTGGTCGATGGTATGCGGACATGAGTGTGTCGTTGACAGTGACGTCACTTGTGTCCAGATTTTTTTTTTCAATACATGACTTAAAAAGTTGGTCCCCGAAGGGGACCTCAACTTAGTGCCCATAACGGCCAGGGGCTATAAATAGACCCTACGATCCGGATTGTCTGACCTTGTTTTCTTAGACCATGGCTATTATGAAGTGTTAGGCGACTTCCTGACTTGGCGGGGCGGGATCGATATGTGACATTTTCTTCTTTGACGTAAACTTACTGACGTCGCAAAGATTCCCACTTGATATAATACTGTCAGTATTACTAGCAAAGCAGTAGTAATAGCATGCGCAGACGCGAAGCAGTACCGCCTTCGCATCGTCCCGCTACCGCGCATCCCTCGCCAGTCAGGAAGCACTCATTTAAATGTAGGGGCGTAGTTTAAAATGGTATCGCGTCGACTGACAGCTGACACTGACATTTGACACTTTTCTCATATCGTACTGCCTCCGCACCGACAAATCAGGAAGTCGCCTTTAGTGTATAATGCAGGGATCGGATACCGGTATTATTTTCAAACCGGTTTCGGCCATTGACCCCAAACCGAAATGAATAGCGTTTCTGGTTTCGTTCTTGTTTCTGGTTTTCGGCACTCAAAACCGGTTAGTGAAAGAACTGTTCTGGGCCCAATTTCGTTTCCGTGGAACGAAATTAACCGGTTTTCGACGGAGACAACCAGTCTTAACTCGAATTTTTGACAGAGGCCGCCAAGGGTTACTATTATCCGCAGCGGGAGTGCGCTTACAATTTATTTAAAAGCTAATTTATAATTTTATATTAAATTTTACCACTGGACCTGATGTCGAGGGTCTGATGATGCAGCCGGAAGAGAGGCACTGGAACTGCCTAACGGAAAGTGATAAAGTAGTCGAGTTTGTGCTTGTTTGTTTTGTTGTCTTGAGTACTTACCAATGGACCTGATGTCGAGGGTCTGATGATGCAGCCAGAAGAGCCACTGGAACTGCCTAACGGAAAGTGATAAAGTAGTCGAGTTTGGGCTTGTTTGTTTTGTTGTCTTGAGTACCTTACCCCTGGACCTGATGTCGAGGGTCTGATGATGCAGCCGGAAGAGAGGCACTGGAACTGCCTAACGGAAAGTGATAAAGTAATCGAGTTTGGGCTTGTTTGTTTTGTTGTCTTGGGTACATACCATTGGACCTAATGTCGAGGGTCTGATGATGCAGTCGGAAGAGAGGTACTGGAACTGCCTAACGGAAAGTGCTACGATAGTCGAGTTTGGGCTTGTTTCTTTTGTTGTCTTGAGTACTTACCACTAGACCTGATATCGAGGGTCTGATGATGCAGCCGGAAGAGAGGCACTGGAACTGTCTAACGGAAAGTGATAAAGTAGTCGAGTTTAGGCTTGTTTGTTTTGTTGTCTTGAGTACTTACCTCTGGACCTGATGTCGAGGGTCTGATGATGCAGCCGGAAGAGAGGCACTGGAACTGCCTAACGGAAAGTGATAAAGTAGTCGAGTTAGGGCTTGTTTGTTTTGTTGTCTTGAGTACTTACCACTGGACCTGATGTCGAGGGTCTGATGATGCAGCCGGAAGAGAGGCACTGGAACTGCCTAACGGAAAGTGATAAAGTAGTCGAGTTTGGGCTTGTTTGTTTTGTTGTCTTGAGTACTTACCAATGGACCTGATGTCGAGGGTCTGATGATGCAGCCAGAAGAGAGCCACTGGAACTGCCTGACGGAAAGTGATAAAGTTGTCGAGTTTGGGCTTGTTTGCTTTGTTGTCTTGAGTACTTACCCCTGGACCTGATGTCGAGGGTCTGATGATGCAGCCGGAAGAGAGGCACTGGAACTGCCTAACGGAAAGTGATAAAGTAATCGAGTTTGGGCTTGTTTGTTTTGTTGTCTTGGGTACATACCACTGGACCTAATGTCGAGGGTCTGATGATGCTGCCGGAAGAGAGCCACTGGAACTGCTTAAAGGACAGTGCTACGGTAGTCGAGTTTGGGCTTGTTTGTTTTGTTGTCTTGAGTACTTACCACTGGACCTGATGTCGAGGGTCTGATGATGCAGCCGGAAGAGAGGCACTGGAACTGCCTAACGGAAAGTGATAAAGTAGTCGAGTTTGGGCTTGTTTGTTTTGTTGTCTTGAGTACTTACCAATGGACCTGATGTCGAGGGTCTGATGATGCAGCCAGAAGAGAGCCACTGGAACTGCCTAACGGAAAGTGATAAAGTAGTCGAGTTTGTGCTTGTTTGTTTTGTTGTCTTGAGTACCACTGGACCTGATGTCGAGGGTCTGATGATGCAGCCGGAAGAAAGGCACTGGAACTGCCTAACGGAAAGTGATAAAGTAGTCGAGTTTGGGCTTGTTTGTTTTGTTGTCTTGAGTACTTACCACTAGATCTGATGTCGAGGGTCTGATCATGCAGCCGGAAGAAAGGCACTGGAACTGCCTAACGGAAAGTGATAAAGTAGTCGAGTTTGGGCTTGTTTGTTTTGTTGTCTTGAGTACTTAGCACTAGACCTGATGTCGAGGGTCTGATGATGTAGCCGGAAGAGAGCCTCCGGAACTGCCAAACTGACGGAACGGACTACTTTATCACATACCGTTAGGCAGTTCCAGTGGCTCTCTTCCGGCTGCATCATCAGACCCTCAACATCAGGTCCAGTGGTAAGTGCTTAAGATAACAAAACAAACAAGCCCAAACTCGACTACCGTAGCACTTTCCGTTTGGCAGTTCCGGTGGCTCTCTTCCGGCTGCATCATCAGACCCTCGACATCAGGTTTAGTGCTAAGTACTAAAGACAACAAAACAAACAAGCCCATACTCGACTACTTTATCACTTTACGTTAGGCAGTTCCAGTGGCTCTCTTCCGGCTGCATCATCAGACCCTCAACATCAAATCCAGTGATAAGTACTCAAGATAAGAAATCAAACAAGCCCAAACTCGACTACTCTATCACATTCCGTTAGGCAGTTCGAGTGGCTGTCTTCCGGCTGCATCAGCAGACCCTCGACATCAGGTCCAGTGGTAAGTACTCAAGACAACAAAACAAACAAGCCCAAACTCGACTACTTTTTCACTTTCCGTTAGGCAGTTCCAGTGACTCTCTTCCGGCTGCATGATCAGACCCTCGACATTAGGTCCAGTGGTAAGTAATTAAGACAATAAAACAAACAAGCCCAAACTCAACTACTTTATCACTTTCCGTTAGGCAGTTCCAGTGGCTCTCTTTCGGCTGCATCATCAGACCCTCAACATCAAATCCAGTGATAAGTACTCAAGATAAGAAATCAAACAAGCCCAAACTCGACTACTTTATCACATTCCGTTAGGCAGTTCGAGTGGCTGTCTTCCGGCTGCATCAGCAGACCCTCGACATCAGGTCCAGTGGTAAGTACTCAAGACAACAAAACAAACAAGCCCAAACTCGACTACTTTATCACTTTTCGTTAGGCAGTTCCAGTGACTCTCTTCCGGCTGCATGATCAGACCCTCGACATTAGGTCCAGTGGTAAGTACTTAAGACAATATAACAAACAAGCCCAAACTCGACTACTTTATCACTTTCCGTTAGGCAGTTCCTGTGGCTCTCTTCCGGCTGCATCATCAGACCCTCGATATCAGGTCCAGTGGTAAGTACTCAAGACAACAAAACAAACAAGCCCAAACTCGACTACTTTATCACTTTCCGTTAGGCAGTTCCAGTGCCTCTCTTCCGGCTGCATCATCAGACCCTCGACATCGGTCCAGTGGTAAGTACTCAAGACAACAAAACAAACAAGCCCAAACTCGACTACTTTATCACTTTCCGTTAGGCAGTTCCAGTGCCTCTCTTCCGGCTGCATCATCAGATCCTCGACATCAGGGCCAGTGGTAAGTACTCAAGACAACAAAACGAACAAGCCCAAACTCGACTACTTTATCACTTTCCGTTAGGCAGTTCCAGTGACTCTCTTCCGGCTGCATCATCAGACCCTTGACATCAGGTCCAGTGGTAAGTACTCAAGACAACAAAACAAACGAGCCTAATCTCGACTACCGTAGCACTTTCCGTTAGGAAGTTCCAGTGGCTGTCTTCCGTTCCGGCGGCATCATATAAATTATCTTCTAATCTAAATATTATAAGAGCACACGCGCCGCGGGGCCCGCGGGTGATGGTATTTAATACCTGACGACAACGCCTTCAAAAGTAAGAAAGTGACAGTCGTGACATTTTAAACCGGTTTAATAAAGTTCCACGGAACGTTAAAATTCCGTTCTCCTAGAATACTGATAACCGAAATAATTCGTTCTTTCACTAACAGGTATTTTGATAAACCGGTATTACGTAAGAACGAAATCAAACCGGTTTAGGAACAAAATAATACCGGTATTTGGAAACCGGTTCCGATCCCTGGTATAATGTTGTGGTGTGGTATTTTTTTCGGATGGGTCCATAATACGAACTTATGTGACAAATATGTACAATGAAAATTGTTTACTAGATACATAATTACCGGGCCTCTTATGGAAGTAAAATAAATGTAACAAATGCTTCGTTTTATCAAAAGAAAGACGCATAAACGCTACCGTGCCTTCAGTATGGCTAGCACATGATGGCAACGTCAGTTTGTCGGCTTATCTCGAGCTATCCGTCACTTTCTAACAGCACCTATCAAAAAAAGACGCATAGCTCGAGATAATCCGAGATACTCTCGAGGCCAGTGTGCTTGCCATACTTGCAGCTGGCGTTTGCCCTATGTATATTGAGTTATTGACCCGAAGAGTGAGCTACGTAAATTTTTACCCCACCCGGCAAGAGGAGTGGTTTATATATATATATTCATGTGACGTGTGTGACATGCACTGTAGTTTACGATTACTGGCTATACAGCACTTGGCTTAGAATAGTCAACAACAAAATACAGGAAGTTTACATAAAACTTTTATAAAAAAAGTCTAAATACCGTATAAATGAAATAAATGAACTTTATTCTGTAAGTAGGCCGCAATGGCACTTTTACAAGTCAAACCCTACTAGCGTTTCACAGAGGCCACTGCCGAGAAGAAACGCCGAAAGAAACTCGACAGTCAGCCATTTTCTCACAAAAATATGCTTATTACAATGATAATACTTAACCTACTTAAGATCAAGAAATCTAAGACACATAGAATTCAAAATTCAGAATTCAAACATTTATTCTGCAAGTGTGGATAGGAAACGCCCACGTTTAGTTTCAAACAACTTTATTCTGGAGGGACTCTTTAAAAGAACTTTATCTCGTGAGTGAAGTACGGTTTTAGGAACTTTATGTAGATATAACATACAGTTTATGTGACACTTAACGGCAAATGTCTCTAGTTAGCCGTGAGACCGAAATACAACTACATTCACGGACATAACCATACTTTTCATAAGCTCGTAACTTATTTTTTATGTTAACTTAATTTGAACATTATTTTGTGTCAGTCAAAGTTGCTTTTCCCGAACGAGTTTTAAAATGATACGAGCGTGTGAGAATAATCAGTCAATAGAGATGTAAATAAACAAATCGTTAGAGGAGGAGGCGCTAGAATGCTAATTTTATCGCGGGGTTAACAGCCGTCCTTTTCTAACTAGGTGTGTAAATATTTTGATGTTTGCGATTATCTTCATAAAAAAACATAAAATACAAGCACGTCCATGGACAAAGTGCTCTAAATTATCTATCTACGTCATTGTCAGTACAACTTTAGCATTTTTTTTTTATTTGGAGTACAAACGGCTTCATTTTAGTCCACCCGTATGCAGCTGGGGCGAACATCTAAGTAGCTCTAAATAAACGAGAATTAAACAATACATCAGTTTATCTGACATAAAATTAAGGTTAAGCTAAGTTGAACGCAGGTGACGAACGCTCCGTCCCGTTACCCGGTACCGCTACGGCCAAACCGTAACTGTTATGTGGCAGTGAGGCAAAACAGCTTGTCTCTATACGCCTACATACGTACTTTTACCACGGAACGTCTACGACTGCGCCAACTTGTTAACGACTTTAGTTTTTACAAGATTTATAATCCTTGCGTTTTCCCGGTTTTTTTTATTCTAAATAGGTTGGCGCTTGACCACAAATCTGATGGTAAGCGATATTGTGGTCTCAGGCGCGGATCCAGGGGGGGGGGGGGGGGGGGCAACAGGGGCATTAGCCCCCCCCAATCCATTCCGGCAAGGATTCCGGGTTATGGCCAATAGAGCACGGGCTCCGCTTTGACACCTAGGCTGCTACCGCGAACGGCATTCGAAATTTTCCCTCTCTGTCGCACTTGCGAGTTTGCACATAAGTGCGACAGAGAGGGAAAACTTCGGTTGTGGTTCAGGTAACACTCCTAATCTCAAGACGTGGCGTAGGAATTAGTTTTACGAAAGCGACTGCCTACATGACCTTATAACCCAAAAACCGGCCTAGTGCAAGTCGGACTCGCGCACGAAGGGTTCTGTACCATTATCTATAAAAACGGCAAAATTAACATGTCTGTTGTATGGGAGCCCTCTTAAATATTTATATTATCCTGTTTTTTAGTATTTGTTGTTATAGCGGCAACGGAAATACATTGAAACTGTGAAAATTTTAACTGTCTAACTATCATGGTTCATGAGATACAGCCTGGTGACAGATGGACGGACGGACGGACAGCAGAGTCTAGATTAGTAATAGGGTTCCGTTTTACCCTTCGGGTACGGAACCCTAAAAAAACCTTGTGCAAGAGAACGACACAAATGGTGTTTGATATTCCCACACAAAAGTGTTAATATGTGTGGGAACACATAAAAATAGTTCAGACTTGATATAGGATAAGATAATGACATAATCTTATCCTAAGTATTACACCTACTTATAGAGCGTGTCTCCGCCAACAAACTGCTATACAGTTTGGCGGGTTCTAGGTTAAGCTGCCATGTATATTTTTTTTGGGAATAAACGATTTTTTTTATATAACCTGCCTGGTAAATATTGTCGTCTGGCTTCTGTCGGTACATTAGGAGTAATTTCTCTCGGTCCTCAGTTTAAGGTTTTTATGTAATTGATAAAATTAAAAAAAAATGCACAAGACATATGTAGTATGCGTACAAAGTACCTATCTCTACAAAAGGAATGCTTCTTTATATAATTAAACGGGTCTTTGACAGCTACATGCTGAGTTCGGACCTTTTCATGGCTTATTTTGTTGTTTTTTTTTTCTACTCGTATTTGTTATTATGAAAGTCGTGAATAAATGTTTTTCTATTTCTATTGTCAAGAAGTTAACACATGCAGATCTTTGACACATTTTTTGCAAGCTTTTTTGCTGCTGACTGGTACAGTTGGCCTCATAAGTAGTCGGTCGCCATACATCTGTACTCTTTGACACTCCCCAGTAGCTCAATTCTACTGACACCTCGGATTTGGCTGAAGACGCTCAACGAGGTTTTCTCTGGATTTTCCTCAAACCGCGCACTCCTATTTTGGGCCCGGCCTAAAAAGCCACAGTCAGGTTCCAAAAAAAACTTTGGCATTATACTTAGTCGCTTTCACCCGTTGGGAATTTAGTATGACAGTTTAAGCAAGGGACAGGATAAAAATGTCCCTTGTGTTGTGAGGCTGACTGTACAGTCAGCATCAAAAGTAGCGACACATATGAAGGCGTCAAAAGTCTTTTATTACAAAGGAATAAGAACTCATCTTCATATGTCAACCTACTTTTAATGCTGACTGTACATGCTGCTGTAGAGCTCTCGTCTCTATATATTTTCTTTTAAATATACACTCACCGGTAGAAAATTTGGCCCAAAACTTTTCGCGATTTCAAACTATAAATTGAATAAATTAAATAATGTTTAATATATAAAGTGTCATGGGCACCTTTGCATTGGAAACAGCGAGGAGCGGTTTATTTGATTAGTTTACTTTCTTTTATTTTATTTATAGTTTATTGTGTTAGTTATTGATATATAAACATTAGGCCTGCCATATGTTACATTTGAAATTGCAATAATTGCGGTAAACTTGCATTTTTGGTATGTTGTTTGGGTCCATCTAGATAGTATTTACCCAGATTTGCAGCAGTTTAAAATGAACGCGCGCCGAGTTATTCCTGAAAAACCAAAAAATGGGGAATTTTCTACCAAAATATCAATAATGAGGTAGGTATCTACGGGGAAATTAATTGGGAGATAAAGTTGTAGCAAACTTAATTACCTTCATTCAAGATCATAAACCAAAAAAATATTCTTTGGTACAAACTTTTATTGCCGATTGTAGGTACTTCTTTTCAATAGTCATCAACTACTCGTGGTGATGGTTCTAATGAGACTAAACACGATGGATTAAGTGGACCCAAACAACATACCAAAAATGCAAGTTTACCGCAATTATTGCAATTTCAGCGTTTTTATATGTACGATATAACCAGCCTATATGCATTTTCCAAATTTTCTGCCGGATATAATTGTAAGCTGGACCTCTTTAAGGCACGAATGAGTAGGGATCTTCTGGAGCTCCCTTCGGCCTTATCTTTGCCCCCTGGCGAGATGCTGGCTGCTGGCCAAGAGCAATCCCATTTTTAATTTAAATAAAGAAATCTGAACCACAACCACCATGTGGGATTTACAGCTAGAAAGAGCTTGACAGTTCCACGTGGGAAATATCGTGTCCAATGCCAAGTCGTGGACATTTCATCATAGATTGTTTATTTACATTACAGTACAGCTTATTTGTGTACTTGTTGGATTACATTGTCAAAATCAAACTGAATGAAAATTAGTTTAATAATTCCTGAAAGAAGTCCCTATTGGTTACATCATTTAGAACTTGACCAATTTCATTGGTGTATATATAACTTTGTTTAGTCTTAACCTTTGTTTATGTGCAACTTTGTTCAGCTTAAATATATCAACACGTGGAAAGATATGTTATTTCAACTTGACCTCTCCCAGCGAAAAAACATCATAAATGTAGTGGATAACCTACATAAAAGTATTCATGTAAAACCTGCTTTAAGAAATATTCACTCATTGCCTTAACGGAGAGTAAATCACAATATTTTGTATTAAGGCCCGGGGTACTGTGAATGACCTTGACCACTTAACGACCGCCGATGGCCGACCCAAGCGACATCTGTTCAACAATGATCGCGTTAGCTCGATTTGCTTGTAAACGGGCTGCCTTGATAATCGACCTGTTCCGCTGTTGCGTCAGTAGATGGCGCTCGGATTGCCCGGTGAACTACGCAGAGTAGTGTTTGTATCAGATGAAACAATATGAAGACTGAAGAAACATTCATATTTGGCTCGTTGTTTTTTGTTGTATAGTTGACGAAATATAAGCTGCCCCGATTCCTCGAACAACTTGTATGGCGAATCGGTGCAGCTTATATTTCGTCATCCATACCTACTACGTACTACGTAGTAGCAGTGGCGTGCACAGAGTTTTTAGACAGGGTAGGCAGATTAAAAAAAAGCCACGAATATTTATTATTCGCAGGTAGTACCACCTATTAGTTAGTGTCAAATTTACGATTCATATTCCTTTACTAATGCACTAATTCCAAATCAACGGTAGTGAGATCAAATTGAGAAAGGGTAGTGTACCTACTATCCGTTCTCAATGGAGAATGTCAATAGGTCTGCAAAATCACTTGAAAGTTTGTTACGGTAAAGCTTTCATTCATACAAATACATTAGTTTTTGTTTCATTCAAAAATACCAAGTAGTTTTGATTTTACATGCATTTAAAGTGAGTCCCGCTAACCGCGTGTGACGTCATTTTGCAACGCTAGTCTAGTACGTACGGAAGCGCGCGAACGGAGTGAGCGCGTGTATAGCGAGTGTTGCACTATGACGTCACGAAGGCGGGTCGTCGCGCGTCACTTTAAAATTCAATATCTTGGAAACTAAAGCCTAGCTGAGTGGTGACCATTTTAGCATGTATATTATTACCTGTTTATGTTTTTCCATTGTATGCATTTTGTATTTTATATGCTAAATAAACATGTTTCTTCTTCTTCTTCTTCTTCTAAAGGACGTATCGAAATAATTCCTTCACATATATTTTTTATTTTCAACAAAGAATACAGAAAAATGGAATTCTAAATAAGTTAGGTACCATTAGGTACTGTACGAATATCGTTAGTTATTGAATAAAGTTTTCCTGTGATGATGATTATAAAAAAAGGTACTTACTGGCTTTACTTCGCCAAATAAAGTTTCCAGAAGAACACACGTAGTAGGTACGGTGAACCAATTTGATTTCTAGGCCACTTGGTACCTTGTCACAGTGATATTAATATGATAGCTCTAGCGGCTATAATATTGATTCTAACTGCGACAAGGTACGAAGTGCCCCAGAAATCAAATTGGTTGACTGTACGTACCTATTTATGATCTAAACAGAATTTGATATTTATTATTGCGATAATAAAAAAGCCAATAAATGCTTTTATTGGAATATAACTTTTTTTTAACCAATCAGATCACACACAAACTAATAACGCCCACGTGAGTTATAAAATTCCATAATTCCCGCGGGAGGTAAATCTGCTATAATTGCTTTATACGCACGCGTGCAATAACGCACTTTACGAGCAAGTGTGTGTGTTCAGATAAAATATTGCTCTTACGAGTATATGAAGAATTTACTTAGATATTTTACAATAATTAAGGGATATGCAAAACCGTACAATTATTAAGAGAGTACAATCGAGGTCATAAATATGTTTTCACACCACCTGGTGGACAATGCCCAGTTATATATCAATGCAAACCTTACCGAACCATGATAACCCTAGTTTTCCGGGTTGTAATATTACTTATATACTGAATCTCATTACAACCCTCGGGTAATAATGTGATATCACTTTTCATAGTTGCTATTGTTATTCCCTTAAAGTCTAATTTCGTGAAGTCCGCACGGCGGCGAGCAGACGGCATACCGGCGCCGTGTTTTGTTTTGTTTGGAACGCCGCGTTCGAAATAAAACACGGTACCGGTGCGCTGATAAGTTGTTTTTTTTTTCAAATGAGTTTATAACTCTTATTTACAAAAACGAACTGTTTTAAATACACTATTATTCTGTTTTTACTTACTTACGGTTCAGGTTCAATGGATAAATTGTCATTTGGTGGACCATCATCAGATTCAGATTCATTTATTTCATTAATGTAATTTACAATATAAGTTTGCATCGATGTCAAAAATATAAGAATTCACATAATGTTCGTCAAGTTAGATATAAATAAATAAAGATAATAATGAGATAATGAAATGAAAATATTCTCCTAATAAGGATCTTCTTAACATAATTGAATACGCGCGCGACGACCGCTTTAGCTTAGTTGGTAGTGACCCTGCCTACGAAGCCGATAGCTCTAGTATAAGTTTTTTCGAAACATTAACTAATTCGAACGCGTTTGCGTTTTGTCTCAAAATGTATGAAAACGCTCTCACCGAGTTTGAAATACGCGCGTTCATCGGCTAGCAACAAATGTTAAAATACTCGCTGTTTTAGTTTCCACTAGTGACCAAGTGACCACCAGAGGCGCTCTTCACGTTTTCATACCACTTTCATACATTTTGAGACAAAATGCAAACGCGTTCGAATTAGTACCTAAGTTCATTTATTACCAAATTATGAGATAGACGGTGAATAAATCACCAAAATAACGTCATCATACAATCCGAAAGATACCCTACCTGATATAATTATAAAATAACAAATTAAAATAAAACTAAAACTAACCTAAAAATAACCTAAATATACCTAATAAAAACCTTAATCTAAAAAACCGCCAGTGGGTAACGTTTCCAAAGTGCTGGGCGAATTAGTTAATGTTTCGAAAAAACTTATACTAGAGCATTACAGGGCATTTATTTTTGTGATGAGCACGAATATTTGTTCTTGGGTCTTGGATGTTTTCTATGTATTTAAGTATCTATTTATCTATATAAGTATGTATATCGTCGCTTAGTACCCATAGTACAAGCTTTGCTTAGTTTGGGACTAGGTTGATTTGTGTAAGATTGTCCACAAATATTGATATCGATATTGAATACAAAAATTATAGTATAGGTACAAATTGAAATAAGGACAACGATGGCAATACAAATAAATAGCGAAGTCAAATCAAATATCATTTTACAAACGTAAACAAATGTCAGGATCCTCATGATCATTTGCAAAATGAATCGGAGTAGTATTGAAACAACAAGTGTTATACGGCCTCTTAAAACTCCAACTATAATAGATAAGTATAAATTATAATACAGTGCTTCGTTCTCGATATATAACTTACCACGTAGTATCTTTATGTTACTAGGCAACTGAAACGCATTTTTAGAGCTGAAACAGTAAAATAAAAAAATATTTCTTGTCTATGCATTTCTAGCTCCATAGATTATCCCACCTTGATGTCATTCTTTACGTTTGCGCGGCAACTAACGCTGTTATTCCACGAAAGATTACAAGTAATAAAAGAAAGTTGGTGTTATTGGTGCTTAAAGTGTTCATTAATAGTGATTAATAAAGATGCCGAAGCGAAAAAAGGATGATGATAAGAAAATTGAAAGATATTTACGCAAAATAAAACGTATTAAAGACCGGCGTGGAGAGCGCGGGCAACGCTCACCATCGTACATCGATTCAGATGATTATCCAGGTATGCCGTGTTTATTAATCTTATTTTTCAGAACATGGGATGTGTAGATATATTTTTCGAGTCAAACTTCAGAAAAAATACATTTCACCATAAATAACAATACTTAACCTCAAACATTGTTACTGAACAAGTACTTGGTTACACGGGTGATACGCGAGACGTATTGACGTGTTATATAAAGTATGGGTGGTGTACGTGATACACTGACATATTTATTCGCATCTTGGGGCTTATACGAGATGTAAGCGCAAGATATTGTACATAAAAAAGTACGTAACGTGACGTCATCTTTTTCAGCCGCAGATATGACGCCATTAATAATGGGACACAATGAGGAGATCGTCTCTAATGAAGGCGATTGCGTACAAATAGAATCAGAGGGCGAAAGCTCAAGAAAAGAGGAAAACCAGCCTTTGTTACAACAAGACCAAGAAAATGTCCCCCCGGCCGAGGTTGACCAATCAGAGGTAACCTTAGACAGTGAAACTTTAAAAGCCCTGGGAAAGCCAGTCAAAGAAAAACAAATATATGGCCCTAACATAAACGGGGATCTAGCAAAACTGTGGACACCTATCCTAAAGAATGGGTTAGGAGACTATAAAGAAAAACAACAAATGCTTGAAAAGTACTTGGTGCCAAACAATTGTCAGCTATTACAAGCTCCTAAATTAAACCCTGAAATAGTGGCTACTGTTACTGACACCATAAGGAACCGCGACAAAAAGATTGAGGAAGAACAACAGCAGTTAGGCTATGGCCTAACAGCGTTAAATAAAGCGCTGACACTTCTAGCCACTAACACTGGAGAAAGGTCTAACATAATTAATATTCTCAGTGAGGCGTCACAAATCCTGAGTGACTTACACTACACTCAGACACTGGCAAGAAAACGACTGATTACACCTATATTGGATAAAAAATTTTTAGACTTAGTCAAGGACACGGACAGAGATACATTTTTATATGGCAGTGATTTATCTGAAAAAATAAAAGCCATGAAGTATGCCCAAAAAAGTTCACATTCAATCAAGAAAAGCTATGAAAACTTTAAACCTTACAAGAAACCGGGCCAGACATACGGCCAGGCAAACTACAAGGGCCCGCCTCGATTTCAACAGAAGCCCTACAATCGGAGCGGGCCGAAACGACCATCGGATCGGAGCTCCTACACATCCCACTACAAGTCCAACCCCTACAACACGAAGAAGACCAAACCCGAAGGCAAAACACCTGCTCGGAAGTGATGGTATGTCATGGTGGTCGACTAACTCATTTTCTTAAATGTTGGTATAACATTACTAGTGATAAGTCTATACTTTCACATATTAAAAATGGCTATAACATACCTTTTGAAAGTCTGCCTTTTCAAACTGGTCTTCCAAAAACATTTCAACCTAATTCAGAGCTTGAAAGTGAAGAAATGGATTCTGCAATTGTAAAACTCCTTGATTTAGGAGCTGTAATTGCTTGTGAACCAGTTCAGGATCAGTTTTTATCTTCAATTTTTCTTATACCTAAACCTAATGGCAGCAAAAGGTTTATATTAAATCTTAAAAATTTAAACAAATTTATATCACCATCACATTTCAAAATGGAAGATCATAGGACAGCAGCAACAATGATAACTAAGAATGATTTTTTAGCAAAAATTGATTTAAAAGAATCTTATTTACTAGTACCTATAAATAAAAACTATAAAAAATACCTTCGATTTGTATATAAGGACCAGTTATATGAATTTGTAGCCTTGCCATATGGGTTGTCGGTAGCGCCTTACATCTTTACAAAGATAATGAAAGTGGTGGTAACACACTTAAGGAAAAAGGGTTATAAAAATATAATTTATCTAGATGACATATTGTGCATAGGGTCAAATTATAAGGAATGTCTAGATAATGTCAATCAGACTATATCATTATTACATTGCTTGGGGTTTGTAATAAATTTTGATAAAAGTAATTTGGAACCCTCCAAAACTTGTAATTTTTTAGGGTTCATATACAATACTGAAAAAATGACAATGGAATTGCCGATTGAAAAACGTAATCATATTAACAACCAAGTTAAAAAGTTTCTTAGCTTAAATCATTGTGTCATAAGGGATTTGGCTCAGCTCTTAGGAATGCTTGTATCTGCTTGTCCAGCGGCTCAGTATGGATGGGTATACACTAAATATTTAGAGAGACAAAAGTATTTAGCCTTATTACAACATCATAATAATTATGACAGCTCTACAAATTTACATCCAGATACAAAATTAGATCTTAAATGGTGGGCTGAAAATATTTTTCAGACTAGTAAATCCTTTGATTGTCACATGTTTGACTTAGAAGTGTACAGTGATGCATCCCGTACTGGTTGGGGGGGAGTGACTAATAATATTAAAGTAAACGGAGCATGGAAACAAGAGGAATTAAAATTTCATATCAACTACTTGGAATTATTAGCAATTTTTTTAGTTTTAAAAGCTTTTGTCAAAAATAAACGCCATCTACATATACTACTTAGAGTAGACAATAAAACGGCTATTTCTTACATAAATCGTATGGGTGGTATCCAGTTTCCACATCTCAATAAACTGGCTAGAACCATCTGGGTGTGGTGTGAAGAACGAGATCTGTGGCTATTTGCTTCTTACATAAAATCTTCAGAAAATGTAGAAGCTGATAAGGAATCTAGGAGGATAAATACTGATGCTGAGTGGGAGTTAAATCATAATACTTTTGAGATTATAAAAAATAAACTAGGGGTTCCGGATATAGACCTTTTTGCAAACCGTGTTAATGCCAAGTGCCGTTTGTATATTTCTTGGAAACCAGACCCTGATGCATCAAATATAGATGCATTTACTGTAAAATGGTCGGAACATTTCTTTTATGCCTTTCCACCATTCAGTTTAATATTAAAATGTCTACAAAAAATTAATCATGAAAAAGCCACTGGTATTATGGTTATGCCATACTGGCCTTCACAGCCATGGTTTCCAATAATGCAACAAATGCTCACATCAGAGTTGTTGTTTTTTGGACCTGATAAACATCTCCTATTCTCTCCTTACAGGAGCTGTCACCCCTTGCATCAACAGCTTATCCTGGTGGCAGGAGTCTTATCAGGCAAGCCATGATAAGACAGGCAGTTCCAACAGGTTCCCTAGATACTATGCTAGCATCATTATCCAATAATACATTAAAACAGTATGAAGTCACTTTTAAAATCTGGTGGATTCATTGTAAGGAGAACCAAATGGACCCATTATGTACATCAGTTCCAAAAGTTATGCAATTTTTATCCACACAGTTTGAGAAGGGTGCATCCTATGGATCACTTAATTCACACAAATCAGCTCTTTCTTTAATTATTGGTTCTCGTATTGGAAAAGATGAACGTATAAAAAGACTCCTTAAAGGATTTTATAAAACAAAACCACCATTACCTAAATATAAAATTACTTGGGACCCATACATTGTCTTAAATACCCTAAGATCTTGGCATCCATGTTCCTCATTAAACTTAGAAATGTTAACCAAAAAAGTCATTACCTTAATAGCACTATGTACTGCGCAAAGAGTACAAACCCTTTCATTAATGAAAATAAATAATATCACATGCCTAGAATCTAGAATACATATCAAAATTACAGATATTATAAAAACATCAGCTCCAGACCGGCCCCAGCCAACATTAACTTTACCTTTTTATACAGACCCTGAAATCTGCCCGGCACTTACATTACAATATTACATTAACCATACTGAGGGTATCAGAGGCACAGTGGATAATCTGTTTATAACGACTAAAAAACCCTATAAAGCAGCCACCCCATCAACATTAAGTCGCTGGATCAAATCTACCTTAGCAGTCTCAGGTATTGACACTAATATTTTTAAAAGCCATTCAGTCCGGCACGCTTCAACTTCCACAGCTAGCATGAAAGGCGTGTCCATAGATGCTATTAGAAATGCTGCAGGCTGGACGGGGTCTTCCCAAACATTTGCAAAATTTTACAACAGACCTGTTATTAGTGACCCTAATAATTTTGCCAATGCCATACTGTCAAGGTAAAATTACTGTGCATTATAAATATTTAAGATGATTACCATATTGATTATTGTTTATTAGTTTACAGATAGTAAACATAACATATTTAGGTATTGTCTAGTTACCTATATAGTCAAGCATTTCATATTTGATTAAGTGTTGAATATTCAAGTTCATTTGTATTAAGAGTGTTTTTTATTTTCACAAAGTTTAAAACTGCAATAGAGCAGTATTATTGTTGTTACAATCTGCAAAGTAGCAGTATTCCTTTTGTTATAATCTGCAAAGTAGCAGAATTATTTTTGTTAAAATTATTATTATTTTTTAACTTAGTAGTAAACCATCAGTAGGTCTGTATTTAATGAAAAATAAAGACTGATTAACTCTTACATATGTTTGATTGCAGAAATGTAAAAGATTACAACTCCCAGTATCTCTGAACATCTACGTGGTAAGTTATATATCGAGAACGAAGCACTGTATTATAATAAGTGATCAAACGAACTTACCTAAGTGATGTTCGATCATTATTATATGAAGTGCTTCGTTCGAAGATATATACCCACCCTACCCTAGCAAGTAAGGCTGAGGCCTTTCTTGGCTACCCCTGGGAGTTGTAATTATATAGCTCTAAAAGAATGACATCAAGGTGGGATAATCTATGGAGCTAGAAATGCATAGACAAGAAATATTTTTTTATTTTACTGTTTCAGCTCTAAAAATGCGTTTCAGTTGCCTAGTAACATAAAGATACTACGTGGTAAGTTATATATCTTCGAACGAAGCACTTCATATAATAATGATCGAACATCACTTAGGTAAGTTCGTTTGATCACTTATAAAACTGTCTAACAAGTTGTATGTCTCTATGTGTCCGCACTACTCTGTGCAACGGGAATCGGCTCAAGCTCGGTGCAAACTTCCAAACTAGATAAGTAAACAAATATCTGACAACAGCGCTGTGCCTCGAGCGAAGCGAAGTCGCAACGTCGCATTCACTTTCATATTTGTGGGTAGAAAAATTTGACGGGTGTTCACGGCTCACATATGTAGGTAATATGTGAGATTTGAAAAGCAACTTTTTGCTTTTTAAAAAAATACTACACATTTTTATATACATTTTACGTGCTTTTCATAAAAATATTCACTGTCATGATCAAGACTGGCAGTAATTTTCTATCAGCGCTAGAATAAGCGCCTACTATTTTATACGAAGCAAAGTTTTCAAGTTTGAAATTCATATTACAATACTTAGACGATTATTAACTACAACAGAAAATAGGTTAAATCCTCAAAAATAACTGAGCTTAATTTGGAAACTTAGAATTCTGTCGTAACCGAATAATGCTTGCACACATTTTGTTTTTAATGTTTCTTAAGCGTGGTTTTTTGTCGTAATTACAATGTATGTGAACAAACTAACTACAACAGCAAATACTCAAGGGTATGCGTGTCCTAAATATGTACTTTGCAGGTCATTACGTTCAATATATTCTTCAAATATTCTGCACAAAAACACCTCGATTTCAATACTTTGCCCACCTCTTCACCTTAAAACTAACACGTGCCTCAATAAAACGAAGCGACCTCAGAAATCTTAACACATTTAACAATCTGATATAATGAAAGACACGCCAATATATAAACATTACACAGCAGTGAGCATTTATGTCAATATGGTCCTTCGACCGGATCAATGTATCCGTATACCACAAGGATCAATACTGGAGTACCACAAGGATCAATACTGGGACCAGTATTATTCCTTATATATATAAATGATTTGCCAGCATGTTTACCAAATGACACAATAGTCACACTATTCGCTGATGATACTCATGTAGGAATAAAAGGAAGTAGTATACAAGATAAGAAAGATAAAATTAATAAGGTGTTAACTATTCTCAAAGATTGGTTCCAAGCAAATGGTATAGTACTTAATACAAATAAAACCACCTTAATGAATTATGCTGTAAAACGGACCAATGAATCAAATGACTTTTACAATGACTTAAAAATAAAAAATGAAGACACTACAACATTTCTAGGTTACGAGATTGACAGCAGTATTAGCCACAAACACCATATTGACAAAGTTTGTAACAAAATTGCGAAAGGGAATTATGCTTTAATGAAATTAAAGCCGCTTTTAAACAAAGACTCATTGAGAGCGGTATACTACGCATATATACATGCAAATATAAACTATGCAATATCAATTTGGGGAAATGGAGTAGAAGTACAAAGAGTGCTCAAATTACAAAAGAGATCAATTAGATTAATGAATAGCTTGAGTAGACGCCAATCGGCGAAAACATATTTTAAAAGGAATAAAATAATGACAGTGATCTCGCTATTTATATATAACAGTTTATTAGAAATACACACAACAAAAAATAACTTAAAACAAAGGAAAGACATTCACAATTACAATACTAGAAATAAAGAAAAACTGTGCATGCCGAAATCAAGAACAAAAAAATTTTTCAAACAATGTAGTCCTATTAAAATTGAATTGTATAACTTATTACCAAATGAAATAACTTGTTTACCAGTAAAGGACTTTAAACACAAAATTAAATTTATTTTGGAAAATAATCCGCTGTACAATTTAAAAGAATTTTATAATTTAATGGTAAAAGAAACTAAATGTAAAACTTAGAATTTTAAGGACTGGACAATATAATTATTTAAATAGAAATATTGAATATGTTGTAATCGTATGACGTGCTAAATGTGATGTATGTTACATGGTGAATAAAGATACTTGATACTTGATACTTGATACTATACATCTGTAAGGTAAATGTACGGAATTCCGTAAACGTACGGTATTCCGGAAATAATCGGTTTAGGTCCAAAAATAAGAAAACTATAAACTATTTTCATAAAATATATATGTAAAATTAAAGTGTGGACTATATTGCGTCAAATGAACAAGAGTTGTTGGGACTGTGAACATATGGTATATTTTTACGTAATATGTTTTGGTCAGTCCTTGTCAAATCGCCGAAATGGTAGGAAGTGCTTCGCGTGTGCTTAAGTGACGCAACGGATTTTCTTAAGGACTTCACAAGTAATGGGCAAGAATTTTCATTATAAATTGTTTCAATAATGGTGTAGGATTTGATAACAAGTTGACTAAATAAATTAACATGGAAATTCAGTTAGAATTTAGTAAATTACGGCCGATTTACTGATTGCCGCAATTACATACATCAAAAAACAGCCTTGTTCCGAAAAGCGGCAAACTTACGCAATTGAAGGAAATAAAGGGATTTTGTTTTTGGGTTTTGCCAGGAATTCAGATAAGATAATCAAACAAACAGCGCCGTTACGAGCATGATGTTTGCCATAGTTCCATATGATCAAATTACGTATTATGATTTTGTGGACCATTGTTATAAAAAAACAGTCTAAAGTTATCAAATTTCTGACTTCCGCAATTCCCTACAATGTTTCTTTGGCTGTGCTTCTAATTGCGTTAAAATAATTCTGGAGTTATACTTATGATTTTAAATGATTACTCAGTATTTTTTAGCTATATTTATGTAAACTAACGCACATCGAGTTTTTAGGGGAAAATTGGGGACACTGATTTTAGGACCCATTTGTCTCTAACCATCAGTCCCCTGTGTGTGTGGGACAGATTCAGAATCAGATTTTTCCCATTTGTCTCCACTGGCAACGACTTGGAAAACGTCATTTTCATTTGCCCCACAAAAGTAGAGATTAACTGAAAATTATGACCGGATCCACTTACCCTCGTCTCCTCTAATAATAAATATACTTAAACCTTTTTTTTGTCAAATATGTAATGTTATCTTATTTTTGATCAAGTCATATTATTTTTTTGTGTCCTATTTCATTAATTCTGCAGAAAACGGGCATTTACAGTATTTACCGGATTTACGTGCACGCATTAACGGAATAACCGACTGAGACTATTTTTAATCCGTAATAACGGACATTTAAGAGGGTCATAAAAATGACTATTACTTATCAAAATGCAGTTTAATTTAAAGTTGTTGTATAACATTCTATACTCTTAAAGCCAGTCTTTACTAGTGAACCAATTTCAATTAGCTAAAATGTCAGGTTTTGCTGCAAATAGCTTACAAAGTCAAAAATGCCTTAATACTCCGTAATTCCGTACATTTACCTTACTCATTAAATTATCGCTATTTATCGATTTTCTCCGCTCTAACGTCACCATAACAACTTATGTTTACGTCAAATGCAATTGCATAATACACAACACAACATAGATATCTAATCATACTGATTGAAATAACAAATGTATACGCACTAACCTTTTAAATTCAAAAAGAGAATCCGAATTCGCAAAACACTGGCCACAAACACAGCACAATATTACGCAGAAGAGGAAAAAATTAAAATAACAGCACTATATTTAGACGAATCGTTGGCGATTGGTACGTCCGTTCGGTGTGGAGAGTAGAGTTGAACTGAGGCAGGCCAGCGCGGCTTGTCAACAAACAAAGGCGCAGACGCAGCTACACACGCGCACGCGCAGTGCACACAAGCGCAGTGCACACACGCAGAGAGTGAATGACATGTTAACAATTGAAGTGAAAATCCGAAGGTGTCGTGCGTTTTACTTGTCTACTACATCAATCAAGTCTTTATGGGCTGGGCTACATTGGTATTCTCACGACCTGTAGAGTTATCCAGTTCTATCCAGTAGTACTCGTGTATTGTACTTGACGAGCTAGCAGGCGATATTAGCCTTAATAGTCTTTATGGTCTAATAATCAGACTCTAATATAATATTTAGGCCTAAGTGGCCACAAACGTCACGCGTAAAACATAAATAAAAACGCTTTTCAATAAAAACACGAGAAGCCAGAAAAGAAACCAACATATATGTATGTATTATGAATAGGTATCTAAAAACATAACCACCGACCGAGTGTAGTGAGTCAAACTATTTTGTAAAAAAAACTATTACTCACCTAACAGTTTGATATGTATTTGAATGAAAACGCTTCTCCGAAAAAATGAGGCTGAATGTGTCATTTGACAACGTATATATTTTGGGTACGCATATTCCAACTTTAGTAACCGATGAAGAATTTGGAAGGCCACTGTTCCATTATTTTACGATTGTGATTTCATGTTCTGTCACTTATCAACTCTCACTTTTAGAGAACTTCATATTACTGGCCAGAAAATAAGATGGTAGAGCCAGCGCCAAACAGACAGACGTGACAGTGTCTTTGGTTTACAGAAAACATTAGTTTCGTTTTTTGTACAAGGTCGGTTTGGGCCCTCCTATTAAGTAATTGATATACCTGATTACCTGTGTCAGGTAGTTTTGCTATTTCATGAACATGATTGACTCTATCACTCAAAAACCGATTCAACAATGTTATATAAGAAAACAGACGCCGATCTTACTTACTTTCCATATTTTCACCTCAAAATATTATCTATTCCGATACACTGACGCATACATACAAACGCCTATCGTAAAGACTACGCATATTGTTAGAGCACGTACACATGTAAACCGAGAAAACAATACATGCGTCAAAACAATAACAACGCTTATCAACGCTTATCAGTTAGCTATTTTTTACGCGCCCTTTTGCGACGTTTCTACAAAAAACTGCTGTAATACTGAAAAAAGTCCAAGTCATATTAGAATTAGTAGAATAGTGACATAAGTCGTTTTCGAATTGAAGCTGTTATTACGTGAAAGGCTGACCATTATTAACTAATAATAGCACGCCAGAAACACCCTTGAACTTGATGCGTATAGAAATTTCGACAATGAAGGTTATGAAGGACATCTTTTTTAGTCCATTCAAATATACACCCTATCCCATTTTAATTATAATTGATTTTACTAGCACATGGCAGAGAGATAGGATATTGCGAAAAAACGAGTTCATGGCCTAGAAAGACACGCGTTGGGATGCGTAACACAAAAACAATTGAACAAAAACATTCATGAACGTAACATCGCCCAAGCGAATTTGTGCCTTTATAAAAAGCATTTAAGTCATATTTCTGCTTGATAAATTAATGCCACATACATGAGACGTTTCGTTTACTTATATTCATTGTGTTCCGCCACTGTGGTTTCGCCATCAATGACATGTGTCTGGCTAATGAATTGACGCTGAAAGTAAAATACTTTCGTACATTCAAGAACTTGTGTGCAATTTTCATTGATTTTCATTACATTGCAGGTTTTGATCGTATTCATCTTACGACGGTAGCCAGCAGCCCCGCAATGTAAGGAAACTTACATGCAAGTTCTTGCTAATGTAAATCAGCCATAAAAACACGGTTTGCGGAAAGTTTATGAATAACGGCATTCATTAATGTATTATGCAGAAAGTCGGTATGTTTCAAAAACAAAAGAACATTCACTTTCCATTCACCTTCCGCACAAATGTCTCTCCTTGAATGACTTTAGTGACCTAAACTGTCAAAACATCACTAATTCACAATAGAGAATCATTGAAAGTCTAATTTGTTGGGTTAACAAGTCATAAAAATACCTAATACCTATAGGTACGTGGGATTCTGGGATCTATTCCGTCAGTTATGCTTACGCGTTGCGGGGTGTGTTATACATTTGACGTCACAGATATGTTATGTTTACACTTTTGCACCTTATTCCATTGTAATAAGGTAAAAAATTTAAACATATCTTTGACGTCGACTGTATTAGAGAATAGAGATGGTCTGTTTCCGGTAACATTTCCTCTTAGTACCTACTTATGGGAAATATTTCAGTCTGGAAATATCAATTCCCATATGAAATCAGACATATTTCATAATTTGTTTTCATTCGGTATTTACGCGTCCCTTAGCATCTGACGCCTAGATCCGTTTTGCCCTTGGGCACCTTTTCAGTTAACTCCAGTTGCAGAAACACACCGTGTACAATCTCTTCACTAAAATGTTGTATGTAAAATTAGGCTTGGCGCGCTTAAAGCTTAAGCCACACAGAGAGCGGGCGGGCGGTAGCGGCGCGGGCGCGGGCGGCAGCGGCGCGGGCGCGGGCGGCAGCGGCGCGGGAGCTGGCGGCAGCCAAAAGCAGCTTCCGCGCCGCTACCGCCCGCCCGCTCTCTGTGTGGCTTAAGCTTAAAAGAGAGCGCAACAAATGCAAAACAGACTCTAATTCAATGCAAGTACGTATATTGCAGGTGGAGCAGGGTCTTCTTTGCTAATAAACTTAGAGCGCGCCCAGAGGTCAGTCCTTAAAGTAATGCTAAAAAAGCCAATTCGTTTTTCGACAGAGCATCTTTTCAAAGAGGCTATAACATTTTAAGTGTTAGAAGGATTTTCCTAGTCAAGCTAGTCCACATAGCTCACCGAGATGCTTCGTCTGCTCCAGACGTAGTCGAGCCTGGTCGGCTGCGAGAACGTAGTTTCAGGCTGCCACTACCCCCTATAGACGTTTCAATACTTACTTGAAACCTTTTGTGTATAACAAATTCTGTAAAATACTACATTTAAGAAATATGTCAACGCGAGAAGTCAAAATTAACGTGACAAGGGCTTGCTTAGAATGGAGTTACGACGAGACGGAACGTTTTCTAAGGAACCAATAAAAATAACAGATATACTTGCACACACAATACACATGTTCACACACACACACACACACACACACACACACACACACACACACACACACACACACACACACACACACACACACACACACACACACACACACACACACACACACACACACACACACACACACACACACACACACACACACACACACATAAATACACATGGACACACATAAACACATACATACATACAAATGCATGCAATCTAGTTCTTTCTTTTAGATCTAAATTTTATTCTAAATTTTCTTTGTTCTCTTTGATTGTTTTTTAAAGCCCATATTTTTAATAATTTCTGGTCAACTGCACTCTTGGATCCCAAGATACAGGCTTCGCCTAGTTTGGGGTCCGCCGGGTACTGTTCCTATTGTAAAAACGGTTTTTGTTCAATAAAGTAATTTATTTATTATTATATTGGAATAGACCCCCTGCTTCCTATATCCATATATTGACATTGAACGGAAATACAAATGATACATATTCGACCTCACACCAGAGGTGCATCGACCTGTTCAAATAAATCAGTAGGTTTTATGCGTAGATTCAGAGGTTATACAACTGCGTATTAAAGACACGTCGTGACACTCGTGACTGATAATTTTACTACTCATACAATTCAAATAAACTGTATTAATAAACTAATACTCATACATAAATTCACGCCTTTATTTACATAAGGGGTAGGCAGAAACATGCAATTTAATTTCAGTGCAAATTTTAGCAATTGTATCTAGCTCATCGCGCACAACACTTTTCATCCCGGTTCCTTTAGTCGACTATTAGGCAGTAGTCCCACTACCGCCGCCGTTAGTTCTATCTACTCGTTAGTATATATCTTCTTTGGTAGTATTACTATGAGAGTACTCGCTGCTACACTAGTGCCTTTCAAAACCCTTGGCTAGACCACCCCGTTCAATCAATCAATAATTTTATCCCTATGCTATTCTAATCTAACCGGCTACACACTGATGTGGATAATCACCGGCAGATGATGTTAAACAGTTACAGGAAAACAGATATATTCGGGGGTTAAAATGAAAATTTTGGAGTTCTTTTTCGACCTCTAAAACACTTCTGGAATATATTAGCACAGTCGTCGGTTACATGCCACAAAGCTCTCCTAAATGTCGAAGGAAATATCTACATATATGTTAGTTGCGGAGCATTAATTATAAACCCTAGGTGGGGCGATGATATACGCAAGGCAGTGGGCAGGGATTGGAGGAGAAGAGCTGAAGACCGAGCTCAGTGGCGTGCCATGGGAGAGGCCTATGCCCAGCCTGAAACAGGCTGATGATGATGAATTATAAACCCCAAACATTGACACAGACTAGACGTTTACTCACTCACTCGCCTCTAACCGTAATTTCGCCAACACTTTCACAGGGAAATCAGTGACTAAAACTACACGGAAAAAGTGCTACATACCATATTTTGAAATTATGAAATACACCATTCAAAGTTTGGAATCGACCTTCGGCTCGTACCACTGATGAGTTTTACAACCAAACTCGCGTAAGAAATATCATTTGGTACCAATTTAACAGTAGATTTCGGTGAAACATGTAAGGAAATCGGATCGTAATGAGGTCTAGTTTTCCTTCTTTCAGATCAGGTGACAGTCATTTTTGTAAAACTAGGGCGTATTAGGATGCAACTAGTAAAACGTTAGGAAGGTAATACCACCACCAAAGACTGGGACCCGATTGGGATCGACCAAAATTATTTGGGTGCCGCTGTCTCTCGTACATACCATCAGTACTATAAATCCACCATATGACGCCCTAACATCGATCTGGCCTTGAGAATAATATTCATGTATAACGAAGAGTACATTTCAGTATAGACAGGCTGACATAGAAATCGATGGGTAATGTAGGTTTCGAAAATGGTTATTAATTTCTGCCAGCATCACTGCCCGTGGAAGTTCTGGGTCCGTATTTAAAACATGGCCCAGGCAAAGCAAACTTCGCTTGTAATGCTTCATTTTAAGGATTCCTGCAAGCGAGACATGTTGTCTTGTGTTGGCTCGATGACTTTTAGCAGAAAAGACTTCACGCTTCACCTGCGAATCCTGCGATATTTGTGGCAGAAAGTGCCGTGCTTCGATCGGACTTTACAGCCACAAAAAAAGATGCGCGGCACCTCTGATCTCCGACGGCGCACAGAACTCTTCTTCGTAATGAACTGTCGCTGCAACTGTCAAGTTGTGGCCAATGATACAGTTGGAAGGTCAGATGGCAGTCGCTTCCATAAAAAGGATGCAACTGTACTGGGATAACGCTAGGAGGATGATGATGATGACATACGCTTTTGAATTTCTTCTCATATATGCCGATTTTCCCACAATATTTTCGTGTGCCAAGAAATCTCCAAATCATTTTACTTTATTGTCAACATTACAAATTTTAAATGATGCGACTTTTTTGTCGATGGAAGATAGGTTAAGCAATTAATCATCAATGGCCGGGGCGGGTTACACAGACTGATTACAGACACAACACAACGTTTAATATGGCGGCTTGCTATCATCCCATAAAACGTTGTCAAACTTTCTATAAGTATGTACTTACTCGTATAATCAGATTTTAAACGAACTATGCTTACGTTTACAGACGGTTTGGTGCAACCCACCCTATCCTATAAAGTGTCAAGAAGGAAGACGTCTTTCATGGATACTTAAAATGCCGACGCCAGTTCAAAATATGCAGTGCAGTGTCTTATATAGTATTTAGATAAATAGTGAGTGTATGTGTATTTAATGTGAGCGACAACCTCGTCCCGTCCGTCCCATGCACGACAGCTGGGATAATACTCAATGCAAACCCTGCGAATTGGTGAGCTCTTTCCAGTTTAAACTCTTCACATTTCTTTTAAAATTAATGATTTGTTTGAAACACATTCGCATAGGGTCCACAATGTAGGTAACAGCCAGGTCTACTCAGGCACCACGGTCGTGTAGTGGTCCCTTAAGCATAATCGTAATTTATATTATCTAGGCGAGTAAGTTGATACTCACAACCCCGGAAATAACATAAAGATAAATATGTAAAAGCATTAACTAAAAGTAAACGCCTGACAACTGAATAACGCGGCGGTACCTTCTTTTGTATGTATGTATGTATGTATGTGCATGCCTTATTATACACAAGAAAAATGGTTGAAGTATGCACACAGAACAGACAATAAATACCTGGGTGTCTACTAACTATCGTCATTTCTTTTAATCTGTATTGCTAAAATTTAGTACCTAGGGCTCTCGGCTCTAACAAGAGGTAATCAAAGACCTGTCTCAATTAAACGGCACCGTTACGTGATGACAAAAACATTAGGGATAACTCCACATTCATAGTCGATACCGGTTATAAAATCATTATTTTAAAATTCTACCATAAAACATTGCCTAATAACTGAACATAATGCCGAGCCAAAAAAAACGCACCCGAGATATTTTCAAAGAAACTCGGGTCCCTGACATCTGCTACGCAACTGCAGCGAAAGAAGTCGCCAACAATGACTTAATGGAGAAAATAAAAACTTTAGAACTAAAAGTGCGTAGGTAAGGCACAAAAAAAATCGCCTCGAGTCACAACGATAGGCATGCTACCTGACATGGAATGTCTTACAACCATAAGGTCCGTGAGAGTACCTACATGTAATATCATCCCTTAACATTAAAATCGGAAAAGTTACCTACTACCAACTCAAATCTTTTAGTAAGAAAAACAAAAAGCACACTAGGGCTACCCGAAGGTATATATCATAACACTCAAATCAAAGCTATGAAGACGCAGCTATCAGATTCGAAGGAAGGAATTAACTATGAAGAATAAGAACCTCAACAAGACGACTTCTCCAAGATGGAGCGCAAAGCATTGAAGCACTCACTTTCTACACACGAAGACAACACTTAGTGAGGGCCACGTGAGGGCTCAATCAAGCACTAACCAGAATTGGTTAAAACTCACCCACCCTGCCGAAAACTATTCTGAAGATTCAACATTGAAGTTATGACGCAATTAACACATAAATCATTAATTTTGTGATAAAACTGTGTTACATATCTAGTGTGATGGTGATATGTTGATATTCTGTGTGCATTTCTAGGAGTGGCAAATGTGTATTTAACTTTTTAATTTTTATGTGTAACTAGCTAATAAGGTGTACTTAATTATAGTGTAAGTACTAAATATTAATCCGCTTTGTGCTAACCGTAAGAGCAGAGCAGGGCGTCATAAAACCCTCACACCCAACCTGGAGTACTCAAGTAACTACAAATCTAACAATGCCGCAGTGCCGCTTTAGAAAACAACACACAAAAGCAACCGAAGATAATATTGTAAATATTAAGATCGTCTTCGGATACCAATCGACATTGCAGCGGATTGCCGTCGCAGCTGCTAGTGACAATAAAGTCTTAACTATATCGTAAACAGACAGAGCAAGCGGAAGGTTGGCCGACCAATATTACTTGAAACGGACACTGAATCTGAACTAGACGAGGTCGAACAACAACAGGATGAAAGCCACGAAGGCCACCCTCCAACTCACAAATCTGAGTAACAGCAGTCATTCTCCCTTCATACATATTGACACACGTATTTATTTATTCTTCCTTTTACTGGGCACGATGCTGGTATTCGGTCTGGTTGTATCTATCCCTTCAATCCACCTCCCGACTGCAAAAGCCCTACACTCCCCTCCTGTACTTATTGGCTCTCCGGTGTCTCGGACAGGAGGGTCAGTTGGAGACACCAGGGCGGCAGAAGACGTAGAGGACCTAGCGAAAGGGTCCGAACGCTCGCTCTGTCACAGCACTTGCAGCTACGGATAGAGGCTGCTAAAGTTCCTATGCACCTCCGGCCGACTGTCTGTGCGGTGCCAGTGCGATCATTTGAGCAAGGTCGTCAAGCCTCTTCGACCCTCCCTCCCGGGTATGGCCAACGCCTCCGCGTCCTTGCAGCAGAACTGCTGGCTGGATGAGTCACCGGAACGGAACGGAACGGAAGAAGGAAGACGTCTTTCATGGCAGTTTAAGCCAAAGCCAATACACAACCGCAAGCCTGGTACTTTTAGTAAGAGGAATTACAAACAAATACTCATTCGCTACCGTCACAGATAATCTCACCGTATTCAAAGCTGTAGTCAGAATTCCTTCGTATTTCCAGACATTACTCGGAACAGCGAACAGACATTTTTCCAGCAAATAGGGTAAAGGGGATGTTGGCGGTTCAAGGAATTTCCCGCTGGCGTTTTCAGGGAAATTCCGACGAGGTAGGTAAACGTAACGTACACAACACACGACGTCATACTTAGATATTATGTGTGTGTGATTTATTTACACATCTATGACGCCAACCGTACGACAAACGGAACGTTCAGATAACCTATTAAACTCGTTTCTTTACGTGCATTAAATTTCAGATAAGTTGCAGCTCAATATTTTGTTAATACTTAATAACTGTGTGTAATCGGAGGCTAGGAGTCATGATCACCGTTGTAGGACAACTGGACCCATTCCTAGGTTTTCTCGAAAAAACAAATAAAATTTGAATTTGTGAATATATTTTAAGAGGGTCGTGTGCAAAAGGGTCCGATCACATCTCAGACGATACGACGGGTCAAGGCACCCTGTCGGCCCTCAAACCAAAAGGTAGCAAAAGCATCTCAATATATTAACATTCTGTAACTTACATCAACGAAATAAAGTTGAAATTCGTAAACAATTCTTTGGAGTACCGCTTAGACCACTGGCACCTACTCGAAGTCTCGACTTAGATTTCGGCCTTCGCTGTTAAGGCCTCTCGTTTTTTGTTCTTGAACTTGATTCGTCAGTTTTTTGTTAGTCTAGGTGGTAGTTGGTTTATTATAAGTTTGAGTGTTAATGTTTTTTGCGAACGGAAATGTTAGTTATATTATAATCAATTCTTCATGGCTATTAACTATGCTACACAAATTCGAACTCGGGTGAGTGATGTCTCCCGTGTGAGTTCAAAGATACTTGTTGGTAAAACCACCTGTTTAGTACTTTAAACAAACATCGTTCACAGTAAGACCAATCTTAATCTGAACGCTCCTCCATTGTGTATCCGTTTCCGCTCACATTTGACGTACACATTGGTATATATATATATATACCTAGAAACATGGAATTCCGTAAAGTAGCACTTGATTCAATATATTTTCCTAGATAGCTAACAATATATAAGATACTTAACAATACAATACAGATACTTCTTATTGCACACTACCTGTGGGTTGACGGCGAAAAAAACACAACAAAACAATGTTTTTGTTTACTTGACTTCTTTTCGAGTCACCGGTAGACATGAGGTTAATAAATAAAACTAATTACATACAAAGTGTTGCAATCTGAATCAGTGCGAATATATATACGTCCCGTAGCATTCGTTCCTCTCGCACTTCACACGCTTCTAAAAAGCTCAGCCCTAACAAAACCAATAATCCAAGCTGCTGGAAAATAAATTATTTTACCAGGTCAAGTGGGTGTTATTGCAATACACATCCAGACCCAACTGTGCGCTTGCGAGCGCATAAATAACGCATTTAGCACTCAAGTGCGCTATTATTGTAATGCTGTTTAGATCTCAATTTATACAAGTGTTATTGGAATTTTATTTTGAGGCAAATTCTTCTGTATACAAATGTAAGGTTGTTACTCGCTTTCTTTTATCCGACTATGAAAAGATTATCGGTGTTGTGAGAGTACTTTATTCAATTTCAAAAATACATGCACAAACTAGTCTCATTTAAACTATGGCTCATAACAGTAACAGATTTAAGTTCGCGTCTGTCGTGTAGACGTATTTAAAGTTAAGGGTTTTTTTTCTCTTCATTTAAGACTTCACACAGGTGATCATGTCGCTTACAAAGCTTAATTGTGGATTGGACTAGTAACCCGCATAAACCGCGTCTGCGTTTCTATTAATCCACATAATATTTATATCATAACTTACATGCACATAAACCATTAACCATCGATGACCACAGAACTGACTAATTTTGTTTTTTCAAGTGTTTATGAGCCAAATTTGAATTAGGTTAGGTTTTACTTGTTCGTTAATTAGCGAAAGCCTACAGGAAACCCTATAAATACAATGTGAAAAGAAATATTCCCGACTTATCCCCAATTAGCCTAATACAAAGTATATCTCTAATAATATTTTTTAAGTTTATTTTGAACTCTAACATGTGATTGGTTTAGTGGCCCCAATAAATGAAATAATTCAGTAATTATCACTTTTACAAATACTTCTACTTCCATATTATTCATAGTACCATGACTATTAAATCCAGTTAAATATCAATCAGTAATTCAGAACATAATTTTAAATTAGGTACCTTATTTATCAACCAGCACCACTTCTAAATATATGATATTTTCGGTAAAGTCCCTCGTTTCACCCCACCGGGTTAAACTTGATGTAACATGTATGTTGTAGGAAATTTGTATGTAAATATATGACTGTATAGCTAATACCGTACTCCGTTTCTATTTAACCCAATTCTGTTTTCGCCATTTGATTAAGCAATCGTGACCTGCTTAAAATTAGAACAGATTGCTTTTGAGTCTTCTACATATATAAATAAAAAAAAAAAAAAAATATTTGTGGACAATCTTACACAAATCAACCTAGTCCCAAACTAAGCAAAGCTTGTACTATGGGTACTAAGCGACGATATACATACTTATATAGATAAATAAATACTTAAATACATAGATTATATATACATAAATACTTAAATACATATGTATGGTTATATGTAGCCATCTGTAATAGTAAATTACGCATGTGGAACCGGATACTATAGAAAATTGGACGTGTATGTTTGTATTTGACAGCCGCCATCGCAATGTATATTTGTAAAGTTGTTTTAGTTTAAAAGTTGTCGGAACGCGCACCGGCGCACAGTGGTGCCGCGCTCTAAGAAGAGCGGTCATAGGGGTTTCGCGCAACTAAATGCTAATTTAATACAACTTAGTGCATCTAATTACATTATATTATAGTAAATTGAGTTAAATAATACTATAATAAACAGATTATAGTGTAATAATAGTATTTATTCAGTAAATAAATCAGCGAATTGGTACAATAAGTAACCATATGAAATTGTACAATTATCGCAATAAGATTATACAAAAATATACAGAATTAGTTTATATATTTATATTTAAAAATATTCCAATTAACTAATTATCTAAATATTTACTAGTTACAGACCCCAAAACTCATTAAATAATGACGTAATGATATGACGTAACAAGTAAACTTCCATCCTCAATACTAGAATCTGAAAACTTCTGTTTGTATTTATTATGCCCCGTATTGCCGTCAAACCCCCACCCCCACCCCATTTACCAATTAAAACGAATTATTTGTTTAGGTCAATATTTTCGAGAGCATTTTTTCGAGATTCTAGAATTCGAGATGTGGGATGGTCCAACAAAGACTGTTATTCTACTTCGGCAGATGATTCCAAGGCAATCTTGATTAGTGGATACCTCTTCTTGGCCTCCAAGAGCTTTTTATACGATGGCAAAATATTTATATATAATTTATAACGACGTTTAATAAGTTATACCGATGCTTTGACAACTTGGCCTCAGTTCACTTCGTCAGTATTGATTTGCAGAGAAGAAGTGTTAGATTTTATAAAATCAGTAAAGAGTTTATGGTGGATCTATCCACATTAGCCAAATCCGCAATCTGCGCCATTTTGATCTCTTGCTGCAGTGCATAAGGTTCTTTATGTGCTGCTCGCCGCTCGTAGAACTAACTGCCGCAGGCTGCTGTTGGTTCTTATCACTTGTAGTTGACAGATTGCAGACTTCTGAACTGTTCAGCCAGGTGTTGTGTTTTTCAACCATTCGGGATTTGGTACGGTTGGATTGTTTCCAGTAGGTTTCTATCTTCTTACAAAGAATGGAGATTTTCTTCCCCATTATCTTGGTATCGATATTTTCAACATCTGGAAGTAACTGCGACAGAGTTTGATAGACTCGGCGACCTCTATCAGCACTTGATTCACTGTCATTTATTGATAGCCAAGTATCAAATACAAGAATTCTTTCAAAAGAACATTTTAAAGTTGTACCTAAAACAAATAATACTTTATTAAATGCAAATCAAAAAAATACCGATATTTCGTAGCACGTTCTACGCATCTGGGCATATCGCGTAGACCTTTATTGTTTCACACGGAGGCAGATCGTGGCAGCCAATTTGCTATGTATTTGAATACAGACATATCAACGAATAAGCACATGTATAAATTAGTGCGGTCTTCGGCGGGGAACATAGGTAAAAGTTTCGACAAACATCAACGAAACTAAAAATATATCTAGTTTTATTGTGTCAGCGTAGCACCTCATATAAACAAATTTGCTGAATGAAACTTAAAAAAAACCTTATAAAATACAAAATACATACCTTCAATTTAAATATCCATTGTATATAACACGTCACAAATAATCGAATTTAGGGAAGAACCCTGGTCGCGTATTGTGCTAATGAGATGCTTAATTGCGCTAGTAACGGGCACTTATCCGATACGTTCACTTTAAGTGCACAAAAGTAAATGTTACAAATAAGTAATTGAAATACTATCTATACTCTCAAATACTATGACTAATAATGAGTAATTACACGCGGTATCATGGCATAATTCAAACATCATGTTCGGAGCCCTATGACCTACTACGGGCACCACTGTGCGGCGATAGTAACCCCTACCCCAGCGGGCAAAAGCTACAAGCTAAAGCTAAACTAAAGCTAGTTCAAGATTTACGTCTAGCAGTGAAAGTGGGAAGCTATTTACGCAATTCACCGAAGAATATTCCATACGGGAATCAGCAAGCATGAATGCAAAAGAAATGGTGACAAGCATGGACGAATATAGCTATTATGGCTCTCAAGCTGCCCCAGTTTAGTCCCAGCCATTGTGTGGCTTCGCCGACGCCCGACCTTCGATCATTTAACCCTACACCCAGACTTTTGTGCAATGTTTGCTACTTTTTAGGGTTCCGTGCCCAAAGGGTAAAACGGGACCCTATTATTAAGACTCCGCTGTCCGTCCGTCCGTCACCACAGGCTGTATCTTATGAACCGTGATAGTTAGACAGTTCAAATTTTCACAGATGATGTATTTCTGTTGCCGCTATAACAACAAATACCTACTAAAAACATAATAAAATAACTCATTTAAGGGGGCTCCCATACAACAAACATGATTTTTTCTACTCGCACTTGGCCGGTTTTTTTCAGACCGCTGATTTCCCCTTTACAAATTGATAAAATCAGTTGATGGGTTATTTTTGTTTTAATATTACGACAAAGGCAAACAAGCACACGACCTGGGTATAAATATACACCGCATGGCTTATATACCTTCCTTGTGACACAAAGTAAATAGCGGCGCCTCAGATTCGTTTGAAACCGTTCAACCAATCACACCGGAGTGCAAACTCTTTGAGTATTCCAGTGTTTAAACCGCCAGCGTGGTCGTGTCGGCGGCTTCCCCTGGATTTTGCGCTTGAGCGAGAAAACGAGTAGAATCACTAATAGAGTACTCGCTGCTCGCCGGCGGTGGGACTAGTGCCTTAATATCTATCATATTAATGTTGGTGACTGTATGTAAATAGGGTCGCTAGGCCAGTTACGCGGCCTGCGCCAGTTTGCGACCTCCTGAAGAACGAAGTTTTTTCAATTCAAGATATTTACATTTTAACATGATTTTAACATGCCCTAAAGAAACGTCCAGTCGTATGCGTTTTTATTAGTAGCTATTGATTGGGAATAGATTAAAAAGCAAGAAAATATCCTTTCAGTTTATCAACTCATGCAAGTGGCCGCAAAACTGGCGCATCAAATTAAGAGGCCGTAAACCCACCTACCGATCCTACCTAGTTGTTCTTTATTAAATAGCACTAACATCATATTTTTTTAATTTAATTTAGAGAATAACAAAACTAATATTCATAAATTCCCTTAGGGGTTTTTCGCAAGTTCGTCTGTCACAGAAAATTTAAATTGATTAGGTAATAATTCGTGTCGTTAAAATCTGTTTCCATATTTTTTAAAAGGCGCTGTTACCTAATTAACTCATTATTTTGATTATTGAGACATCATATCATAATAAACAATAAATCATTAATCAAACAACATACCTACAATATAAACCTAAAAAAAACTAAATCAAAATAAAATAAACCTAGAAGCAAACACACCTTTGAACTCGGCCGAGGAACCAATCCAATGAGCTACGAACTTCGGATGCGGCCAAAATACTCGGTTAAAAATACCTGGTATAAATACTTAGGTGTAAATACCAGGTAAATACCAGGAGCGCGCGCGACAAGCGACCGCGACCACTGTCAGGAGCGTTGTGCCAGACTGCAGGGAATGCAAGTGTTGCAAGTGCACCCAGACAAGGCGGGGTCGTAAATTGGAAAAAAAACGGTCAAGCGTAAGTCGAAGGGAGTATTTTTTTTAACAGACTAAAAATCCTTAGTTCGGTTTATTTTTAATGTTTGTTGCCTCAGAACTTAAGTCGTCACTTAAAGATAAAAGATTTGATTTTTTTTTGTGATGAGGCAGGTATGTAGACCAAGTAAGTATATCAATAAAAGTGTAAATATGATAACGAGATCGATGAGCAACCTAAGGATTTTGTCAAATATTATATGAACATCTGATTCATATCATACCATACCAGTCATGTCAAACCTCAGGTTTTACAATTTAAGTTAACCTTTACACGTCACGATGCACTTGCCGTCCAAAACGTTTTTTAGACTATCATGTTTATATAAATAAGAACTATAATTGAATTATTGGTTTTTTATGACAATTCGTTACACTCCACAGTGGTGCCGCGCTCTAAGAAGAGCGGTCATAGGGGTTTCGCGCAACTAAATGCTAATTTAATACAACTTAGTGCATCTAATTACATTATATTATAGTAAATAAAAGATATAAATCCATTTATTCATAAAATAACTTACCTAGGCACAAACAGTCCACAAAATCTAATCCACAACACAGGCTTCGTCAGGTGCGTACAAAAACAAACAATCACAACACAGAGACACCAGAGATGAAATCCGCCACAGGCTTCGTCAAATGGACTTAACATAAAGGACCGGCCCGGATCGAAGATGGCTCAAAAGTTCCCATAATACTGGCGGCGTTGCCGCGCTGGATGGCCAGGGAGATCTGTTGAGCCACAAACGACCCGGACCGAGGATCGCACCCCCTTTCCCTCAGTCGTCGACCCAAATCCCTAACAAAGTCCCTGGCCTCCGCGCCCCATGGTCCCGCAGTCTCCACCGCTACTGGCACGAAGTCGTACATCGGTTCCAAGGCAGAGTACTTCGCGTGTTTGGCCCGGGCCGCCGACTCTGCGGCCGCCCCGGCGGACCTGACGGTGTGACTCAAATGGGACGGTGCAAACGTGCTCACACACGTGGCGTCCCACAAGAGACACCGACCTTTCTGCCATGGAACCAATGTCAGACCGTCCGGCCTTTTCCCATCCGTGCGGCACAGCCCCGGAGGCTCCAGGACACACGGCACATTGGCCGAAACTAAAGCCCGGCGAACCACCTCATTAATGGCATGGTGTCTTGGAAACCGACCGGCACACCTCTGACAACTAAGCCCATGATGCCCGTCTTCCTCGACCCCTACCCCGCAAATACACCGGTGCGCTTCGCACACCTTACACCCTAAACGCAACGCAACCGCGATTCTCAGCGAATCGTTATCCAAAAGCGTACCTAATTGGGGGGAGGGTAGCGCGTGCAGCCACGCCCCAGACTCCGGGCTAGAGGCAGCCTTAAGACGCGCTATGTCGGAACCTACTGCCCCGCCCAAAAGATCCGCGAAAATGCGTTTGCATAGCACGTCATCCCACCCTCTCTGCACACCAGGGTTCTCAGGCCGTTCGTCCCCCGGACAAAAGGTTGACCACCTATCCAATGCCTCGTCTAAAAATGGTATCCGGATATTGCCACCATCACTCGATAAAATCCGAGTGACAAGACCCAGAGTCCCATGAGCCGAGGCAAGAAAGGCCACCACGCCAACTTCTTGACACCGCCGTACTCCCAGCCCACCGTGCCGGATCGGAAGGGAAGCCTGACACCACTGCACCTCGTTCAGGTGGACATTCAAAATGGACTCCAGAACCAGTTTGAGTGCGGCATCCACCCCTGCTACATCATCCCCAAACAACCAGGTGGGCGACGTCCTCAAAGTGTACATTATCCGCGGCAAAGCGAAGCAGTTCCTCAGAAGTACGAGAGAGACGTGCGCCGACAAATGACTCAAGCGCTCCGAAGCCCTAACCAAGGCCACACGCTTCTCCTCGAGCGCCGAACTGACCCCGTCCGGGAAGATAGGAGCACCCAGCAGCGAAAAGGATGATTTCTGAATGTGCCGCACCCCCGGCAAGACCGCTTCAAATCCCGCCATCACCCCTGCGTCCACCCCGCTACAGCCAAAAAGCTCGCACTTAGCGGGGTTAATCTCCAAGCCGATCCCCTTCAAAGCTGGAACCAACTTATTGAGGTCCTCCAGGACTGTGCGTGGGTCCCCACCGATTGTCCCATCATCCAGGTACCATACGTTCAGGGGAGCCTCCAACGAAGAAATAGAACTCTGGATGGCTAAACAAAATATCAAAGGCCCCAACGGGTCACCCTAATAAATTGAGACCCTAAGAAATTATAGTAAATTGAGTTAAATAATACTATAATAAACAGATTATAGTGTAATAATAGTATTTATTCAGTAAATAAATCAGCGAATTGGTACAATAAGTAACCATATGAAATTGTACAATTATCGCAATAAGATTATACAAAAATATACAGAATTAGTTTATATATTTATATTTAAAAATATTCCAATTAACTAATTATCTAACTATTTACTAGTTACAGACCCCAAAACTCATTAAATAATGACGTAATGATATGACGTAACAAGTAAACTTCCATCCTCAATACTAGAATCTGAAAACTTCTGTTTGTATTTATTATGCCCCGTATTGCCGTCAAACCCCCACCCCCACCCCATTTACCAATTAAAACGAATTATTTGTTTAGGTCAATATTTTCGAGAGCATTTTTTCGAGATTCTAGAATTCGAGATGTGGGATGGTCCAACAAAGACTGTTATTCTACTTCGGCAGATGATTCCAAGGCAATCTTGATTAGTGGATACCTCTTCTTGGCCTCCAAGAGCTTTTTATACGATGGCAAAATATTTATATATAATTTATAACGACGTTTAATAAGTTATACCGATGCTTTGACAACTTGGCCTCAGTTCACTTCGTCAGTATTGATTTGCAGAGAAGAAGTGTTAGATTTTATAAAATCAGTAAAGAGTTTATGGTGGATCTATCCACATTAGCCAAATCCGCAATCTGCGCCATTTTGATCTCTTGCTGCAGTGCATAAGGTTCTTTATGTGCTGCTCGCCGCTCGTAGAACTAACTGCCGCAGGCTGCTGTTGGTTCTTATCACTTGTAGTTGACAGATTGCAGACTTCTGAACTGTTCAGCCAGGTGTTGTGTTTTTCAACCATTCGGGATTTGGTACGGTTGGATTGTTTCCAGTAGGTTTCTATCTTCTTACAAAGAATGGAGATTTTCTTCCCCATTATCTTGGTATCGATATTTTCAACATCTGGAAGTAACTGCGACAGAGTTTGATAGACTCGGCGACCTCTATCAGCACTTGATTCACTGTCATTTATTGATAGCCAAGTATCAAATACAAGAATTCTTTCAAAAGAACATTTTAAAGTTGTACCTAAAACAAATAATACTTTATTAAATGCAAATCAAAAAAATACCGATATTTCGTAGCACGTTCTACGCATCTGGGCATATCGCGTAGACCTTTATTGTTTCACACGGAGGCAGATCGTGGCAGCCAATTTGCTATGTATTTGAATACAGACATATCAACGAATAAGCACATGTATAAATTAGTGCGGTCTTCGGCGGGGAACATAGGTAAAAGTTTCGACAAACATCAACGAAACTAAAAATATATCTAGTTTTATTGTGTCAGCGTAGCACCTCATATAAACAAATTTGCTGAATGAAACTTAAAAAAAACCTTATAAAATACAAAATACATACCTTCAATTTAAATATCCATTGTATATAACACGTCACAAATAATCGAATTTAGGGAAGAACCCTGGTCGCGTATTGTGCTAATGAGATGCTTAATTGCGCTAGTAACGGGCACTTATCCGATACGTTCACTTTAAGTGCACAAAAGTAAATGTTACAAATAAGTAATTGAAATACTATCTATACTCTCAAATACTATGACTAATAATGAGTAATTACACGCGGTATCATGGCATAATTCAAACATCATGTTCGGAGCCCTATGACCTACTACGGGCACCACTGTGCACTCCTTAGTCGAGCACACGAAAAATCAGAGCCATATTTATACGACACAGACGAGACAGTTAAATACTAGTAAATACCCATTATAAACGATAATATTTCCTGATAGGGTATTGTCTAGCCGAGACGTCTAGACGGTAGTACATACCTAGTATATTTGGCGAGATGCTTTATTACGACATCGATATACTGCGCTAGACTGCAACCCTATTACTTCTACAGTCTCACCTCTATTAGATTTACCCTAATTCATGTGACGATGCTATTATATAATATATTGCGTTTCTTTAAAATATGTTACTTTAGTATTGCGCTTATTTGGACATTTGAATGACACTGACTGACTTTGTTGTAATATGGAGCTGCTTAGTTGGCACGAACAGGAACGCGTTTTTTCGGGCATAAAGCATTTTAACGACTTAAATATTAATTTTATCAAGGCATATTCCCGGTATAAAGACAATTCGCCTCTTTCCGACACTTGGAAGTTTGATTTATCGCACCACATGTGTTTATGGTATTGTGCACGACGTGAACAATAACATAACATAAATATTAGCATGCCGCCTCCACGCCGCCCACCACCGGTGTCAACGCACGGCGAATGACCGCCGACGGAAGCCTGGTCGACTGGTGACTGCTTCGGGTTACTCATTTGACGACTTTATATACAAAAGTGACGACACTGCACTTAGGCCCTTACTAAATGTCACGGCTACTCCCACTCTCTACATATCGGAAGTTTTTCTTATATTTTTATCAGTAAAATAATAATTATAAAATTGAAACCACAACAACAAAAAAATGATTTTTTTTTGCAGACGGGGGACCTAATATTTTGGCATTGCATGTAGTAAGACCCCGACTGCAAAAAAAATACTTCCTTTAGTTCTTTATTATGAAACTTGTTTTAATCTTTTTAGGGCAGTCGTGTTTTTAATTTTATATATATATATAACACAAACGAAAGCGTTTGCGTTTAGGCTCATTTTGTAAGGCAACGGAAGCAGGTGCCGCCTTAGGTGGTAACTATTTTTTGCCATATAAATTAAGACTAGACGCAAACGTGTTCGTTTGTGTTTTGTTTCGAAAAAACTTATACTAGAGGTACAGAGATATACTGGTCCGCTGGCGCGCTTACGGCGCTTAGGTACTTTGTGAATTACCCCGGGGATTGACCTCTGGAAGTCTGAACCAGGGAGCTAATGATGTCGACTCACAGCGGGCTCACTAATTTGAAGGCTTCCGAGTGGAAACGTTTAGGGGTGAGATGAGAAACACGCGCGGGTAAGTTTAAGAGACATAGGAATGAAAGAAAGAAAACATTTACAACACTGATGCAAAAAATAGACGTACTACGAAGACGTACGTAGGACGCACACTAAGATTATGTGCGATTGTATAGAGTTCTTTAATGAGAGTAGTAGTTCGCTTTGAATAATTTCCAAAAACTCAATATGCAAAAAAACACCATATTATTATCGAACCTGCTTACAATATTTCAAGAGAATCGGTTGAAAAATGCGACCTGTAGAGGATAACAAATTCATTCATTGTTATTTAGTTTTAATTTCCAAAAACTGACAACAAATAATCAACTTATTTATCAACCACCTACTCACAAAATTTCACGAGAATCGCTTGAGAAATGCAACAGAATGTAGAGCAGAACAACCGGAAATCCACTGGACATACGAAAACCTTTTTATCGAAGCTGTAGCGGAGACCCTTGTTTCACTCGGTCAACTGTTCTATGAAAAAATTAGCAAGAAACAAATGAAGTGAAGGAGCCTTACTATTTACTACGGCAGTACTTTATAGATAAAACAAACTCACTCACGCGTGAGTTATTATTTTTCGATCTGTTAACCCTAATAAATAACCGGTTTGTCTAAACCTTAACTATCCGTCATAATAACCTATGCCCTATATGTATGTTGTGTGTCGCGTGCGTGGGCTCTCAGCTGTTCCAGGTGCACACAGCAATTAACCTTTCTATTGCACGCTGCCGTGGCCACCTGCCATGCAACCAGCATATAGGCTATTTAACTACAGTTAAGCTCGTGATAGACGGGCGAGTAAGTACGCGGACTTAAGTGGAGGAGTTTAAAGTGTTCGTAGTTGTTTCACCAGTATGAGTTTCAATTGTTTAACATGCACGCCCCGCTACACGCCCCGCTTACACTTAGATAGCTGCCGCTTTATATGGTATGGATTGGGCGAAATATCGCATATTTTTCATTTCGCATGCGTTCCGTTTCCCTAACGATGTACTAGTTAACTTTCCAGGGTCTTTTATTTATCAGTCAAAAACGCACAGCTTAGGCTCATTTCTGTCAAATTAATACTTATCTTGACGTCTTCCGGTCTTTAGTATCTTGTACAGAATTATTGCGGCTTAATATATATTTATCATACTTGTATTCATTCATTTATGTTTTATTAACAAATATCTTATTATCTATCATTGTTGAAAACGTCACTCGAAATCGACAAATTTCAAGCCAGATTTTATTTTTACCCTCTCAAAATTCACACAATAAAGGCAAAAAATGGCTCCTTTACTATCTAAAACTTTAATAATAAATCATCGTATTAATCTGATCAACACTTTTGTCATAATTTGAGTAGTTACCTACAAAACTTGTACCTAACGCCTATTAAAGAACTTTACGTATTTTTCCTATCGTACGGAACCCTTATGCAAGTTCGACAACAAACTTGGCCCGTTTTTAGGGTTCCGTACCCAAAGGGTAAAACGGCACCCTATTACTAAGACTCCGCTGTCCGTCTGCCACCAGGCTGTATCTCACGAACCGTGATAGTTAGAGTTGAAATTTTCACAGATTATGTATTTCTGTTGCCGCTATACCAACAAATACTAAAAAACATAATAAAATAAATCAAACGTGTTTTTTTGCCGTTTTTACAGATAATGGCACGGAACCCATCGTGCGCGAGTCCGACTCAAACCTGGTTAGTTTTTTGTGTTAGCGGTCAACGCCTGTATATCTTACCATACACGATTATTATTTGCCAGTATTTATCTAATGTGTGTAATATCAAGGCAATCAACCATAACAAGTCCAGATTAAACAGTGTAATTTGGCCAGGCCAACATGCCCTTCTTACCTTGGCACACTTATTAGTTTATTACATAAGTATCGAGTTAACTTAACGACCGAGCGAAAAACATTGACAGCTTCATTCGCCAAGCCGCGGTTTAATGCGGTAATTTTAAGGCGATATATCGATTGAAAGAGACACCCTTTGTTTTTCGCTCACGACAAAACGGGATGCAACCCTCTCCGAGAATGGCTTTTTAGACAAATCTCGTTAAATATCTGACTGTGTGCAGGTTTATTAAATTTCCTTTTGTCAGTACCTAGATGAGGTAAAATAACATCATATTAACTTAATCGTGTCTTTTAATAATGCGTTGTTTTAGTAGGCTGAGGAAAAAAAGGAAAATGTAGACTCGACTTTGGATTTATTTTCTATCGAGAAAATTTTAAGCAATCATGTTTCGCTATTGTCAGTACCACAAACATATAGTCAAGAATCATATATCTGAAAATCAGCCCCTACTCTTTGCTAGTCTGGGCAGGACAGCGTGTCAAAGTCTCCAAATTTCTCAGTGTAGCGCCTTAAGGGTTCCATAGGATTTTGCTCGTCGCCGCGTTGGTAAACAGCACACGTGCCCGGAGCGACGACGAGCGGAATCCACTACGTTACACTGTCTTTATTGCCTACTGTCATGGCGTCGTTACCGAACAACGTCATTCATTGAACAAGTATTAATTGGCGAAATCATCATAAATTTGATGGAAAGCCATTTTTAAAAGAAGAAGAAGAAGGGTTCCATACCTGAAGGGTCAAACCGGAACCCTATTGCTGTCACTCACGCTTCCGTCAGTCCGTCTGTCTGTCTGATAAAAATAGTCTTGTTTAGATCGATAGAGAGATAGAGAGAGATAAGACTTGTGTAGATCTTTAAAACCACTCCGATCGCGTAGCTAGGTACTGTATTTAATGCTTAGAGCGTTGAAAAAACTGCTCATTTACGAACATCCTTAGAATTTGTTGTGTATTCGATTCGACTATTCGTTTGTGAGATCGTCACACATATATTTGAATTGAAAGTCCATGGCAAGTGTGTTTTAAATAACTCAGATTAAAGCTTAAGCCACACAGAGAGCGGGAGGGCGCGGTAGCGGCGCGTGAGCGGGCGGTAGCGGGCGGCAGCGGGACGTGAGCGGGACGTGAGCGGGACGGGAGCGGGCGGTAGCGGCGCGGGAGCGGGCGGTATCTCCCGCGCGGCTCTCGCCTGCTCCCGCGTGCCTACCGCGCCGCTACCGCCCGCTCCTGTCCCGCTCACGTCCCGCTACCGCCCGCTCCCGCGCCGCTAACGCCCGCTCACGCGCCGCTACCGTCCTCCCGCTCTCTGTGTGGCTTAAGCTTAAAGGCCCTTAATCTAACTCATTTTAAGTTGCATCACAGCACGTACCTAAAGGATTTAATTCCGAATGATTCATTCACGAACAGTGGACCTAATTTTCTCATTGAATTACAATAAACACTGTAATCAAGCAAATTGAGCGAAATGAAATACTCGCCGATTTACGTAATGGTTCGGCCTTCAGTCTAGTCTAGTCTACAGGGTGACTGGTAATTCGACCTATTCCTTGAAGGGGGTTATACTAGAGCTAATTTGCAATGATTTTGACCCAGTCAATCGGGGGTCTAAACGCAGTGGTTTTCAAATTATTTGGGTTTTTCGATTTTTTTGAAAAATCCCCAACTTTCGGCTTAAACATGGTAACCACTGGTATAACCCGTATAACCCCCTTCAAGGAATAGGTCGAATTATCAGTCACCCTGTAGACAGTGTGTTTTTTTTACCTGACTGTCCCCAACCCCAGAGCGGGTCAGCGTGGGGACTACTGCCCAATCCCTCTCATCTATGAGAGGAGGCCTGTGCCCAGTAGTGGGACGTATATAGGCTGATGATGATGATGATGATGATGTGGCTTTATAGGTCGGGTCCAATAAAGCGATAGGAGTGCGCGGTTGTAGAGTGGAATGGGGAAGACCCAGGGGAACCCCCGAAACGCACTTAGCTGGTTTTTTAGGATCTTGGCAGCCTTTGGCAAGTGGTGCTGGTGTTTGCCAACTGTCGCGTAACCGGTGCTCTAACCTACTCTAAACATTGTTCCACTGTTTAAAGTCTGATCAATATCGATCTGTCTGTAAACTAGACTAACGCCCTCCATCGACAGTTGAATGAACCTCTATTTCAGGTGTCAATTTCAGTCGAATTCAGTTAAAATTAAGTTTTTTTTTTTGTAAAATATACGATATAATAAACATTAGCACCAAACTTCAAGTTAGGTCAATGGGAATTTAAAAAAATATTCGGGACAAAAACTTGTGACAGATGGCGGATATACGCATGAGTGACAGCAGTAGGGTTCCGTTTGGACCCGTCGGGTACGGAACCCTAAAAAGTGAGCTATGTCTTTTGGCGATATCATGTAAAAAAAATAACATGATTACCTTACTTATAATATTCTATCTTCTTGTTGAAACAAAGAGTTCGTATGCGCCAATACAAACTCTGTCGTACATTTGTCTTTATGTTTCTATCGACGGATGTCAACCATTAGTTTACTTTTGTGGCGTTTGTCGTGTGCATATTTATTCACAATAAATTACTGAAGCTGAAAGGTGGTTTTGTCTCAAGATCCCGGTTTTCCAACACTTCTTGCCTCATTATTAGTCTGAAAAAATAAACCGGTTGCTGAATTAAATATATCTCGACAAATCGCCGAGTTAAACGAAGTGGCAAAACCTAAATAGATGGTTACGCTCGCTCGCTTTCTAAGTAACATTCTCTTGCAAATTGTGAGGCAAAGGTCTGTCTTAGTTCCAAATGTGTCAGTATAAAAATGTAATCAGGAAATACACGATTAGCTCTGACTCTGACCTTTACAGAGCTTCGCAGCTGTTGCCAATAACACTCGCTAATTTACTCTATTAGGCTCGAGTTACTGCAAGAACAAAGGGACTTAGCGTTACCAGTACCCTTACCATGAGTTTGTTTACTCGCTAGCGACTGCGTAAACGATTTCGTATGGACAAAAGTACAGCGCCTCTGGCGGTTACGCAATAGAACTAAGTCGTTTACGCAGTCGCTAGCGAGTACGGTAATGCAAACATTGCAAACTCATGATAAGGGTACTGGCATATTATTCCTTTTGTCGCTTCGGCTAGACACGGCTCTAGTGCACCATACTACGTGAAAAGAGGGGTAAAATTTTAAAAAAATGGGTCACAGACTATGGGTACGTTCCCTAAGCCAATCAAGGCCCACGAACGTTTACTAGTGCTACGCCGTAGCGCGTAGCAGCATTTTTCCGCCATGCAGCTGAAATCGCACGTAGAATCATCACCCTTGAAACTCGAACTTTTGAGTTGAGCCCGAAGAGAATATTATTGTAGCATCATAGTGTTATTGTTGACAAATGTTTATTTTAAACTTCACGTATCCCAACTGATGTACCTAATAATTATAATTATAATTTATAATTTATTTATTTATTCAGACAACATGGGTCCATCGAGTCGTTAGTTTTGTTACTTATCCTATGTTAATTGAATAAATTAATTAATGAATACAATTATTAGAATTAGAATTACAATTACTTATACATTACAATTAATTAATTATTAAATTAGTTAACATAATAAACCCGTTCAGACTCGGGGTTTATTAGTCCCGCTATCCAGTGCCTTTGCAGCACACTATCAGCCCGATCAGCTAACACGTTGAGGATGCCATTGGGACTGTTCTGGATTCTGCTTCTGATCGATGCCATTTTTTTGCGCATTATGGCGTGAAATCCATCCACGCGAGCATCGGCAAACATGCCCGACGCACTGCAGAATCTAGGCAGCCCCAAAAGCACCCTAAACATGTTATTGTAGAGAACACGCAAGGCGCTGATTGCTCGTTGAGTGTATCTAACCCACAGGCCGCTTGTATAAAAGGATTGACAGAAGGCCTTGAATAGTGTCCTTTCCCGAACTAATGTACTTACTTACATAGGTATACCTACATACCTACCCACTACCTAATATTTTCTAGATAACAAAACATAAAATTGCATGTCACAAAATTGAAAACCAACTTTTCTTCAATCCCCTTTTCGAGTCTTAAAAACAACCTAATTGACGTCTTCGTTTTCCATGTCTTTGGACCAACTTTCCTTAACTAGCAGCATATGAATACATACATATATGCGTGGCATGTGTATGTCCTCGGAGAGACAGAGATGCTGGAGGCAGACAACAAAGGATTCAACAAGTGCATACCTACTCCGTGTATGTACAGTGAAGGAAACGTATAAATGCGTACCATTTTATCCTTTATTGTCATTGTGAGAAGAGCGAAAAAGGTATAGGTACGTGTTTTGATTTCCTTGACTGTACTAATGTGTTGTAGAATATGAGACGTCGGCAGGTCGGCACAGAATAGATAGGTGCGTGCCTTCCAAGAAAGCGCGCCCCTCCACTCCACAGCCCAATCAACGTACAATTGCGCACAGATTAGTATGAAATTCGCTGTGGAGAGGCGCGTCGTGTTGGATAACACGCGGTATACACTAGAGTTCAAAAATAACCGCGATAGGTTTTTTTTTAAATTATTTATACTAGTTTTATTATAGGTTTAAAGATTTGCACACATCTTTGAAGACTTATTTACGCAACCGGCCAGACATGCTTTGCAATCATTTGAATGCTTTGATGTGTCCAAAACCGACACCGCGCATACCAAAGTGCATATCTTTGTTCAAACTTTGAATGCATAGTCAAAGTCCCTTGCCACACATAGCAATCAAACGTGTGTTCAAACATTTGAAGCTATGTCTAGCGCCGGCTTTATAGCCAACTGTTTAGCATTTTTCGGAACCCTATTCATAAAAATGTGAATATCCAAAAAGCTCGTTTTTTTCATGGGTTAAGATTCCGGTTTAAACCGTTTCCACGTCAATTTTAGGGTTCTGTACCCGAACGGTTCAAACGGAACCCTATTGCTGCCCATCCATTGTCAGTCACAAAAGAATTTTATAAATTCCCGTTGACCTAAGTATGAAGTAGAAATTTGTTGCTAATGTTTATTATTACGTATATTTTACCAACAAATACTAATATATTAATGAATCAAATTTTATCTTTAAAATTTTCCTATTTTGCCTATTAAAACTAACTTAATTTTGCGGTTGGTTCGGAACCCTAAATGTGCCAAGTCCGACACGCACTTGGCCGGTTTTTTAAACTATTTATTTTGCTGTCTAGATGTAAAACTATCATATGTCATAACAGGAGTAAAAAGAACTGTACAACCTTGCATTTGTAATTTTAAATAGAGCGCGACCACTCATGATTAAGGGCCACGTATTGGCCCGACCGAAACATGTCGAGCGATATTCGACGATAAAGACGTGAGTGACCCGTTTATGTTTCAATAGTATGGCGGTATTTTACCGATTCAGATTCTATGTCCGCGAGTGTATATTATACTCAGGACTCGGTACATACACAAAATCGATATTTGACAGCTAGCAAAACTGACATCATGGCATCCCAGTAGCTGGCAAAAAATCGCAGTTGGCTGGCCAAATTGGTCAGAAATGGTTTTGTATAAGAAGGCATTTCTTATAACTTAAAAGAGATACATCGTTAGGAAATTATGAAAATAAAGTAACATTAGACGTAACCACACAAAGTGCTTTCTTTAAACACAACTTGATACTTATTTGCCACAAAATTTGATACTTGCACGTCTGCTTCTAGTTAGGTTTTAGGTTTCGCAAGAAAGTAAACTTAGTACGTACGCAAAACAAACAATAAGAAATACAAATGATTTCTATTTTTCTTCATTTCATCCTTACAAAGAAAATATCATATTCAGGGGGGATACCGAAATACAGAGGAACCCCCTTCTAGTTACGAAAAACGTCGTAGTTTATTCTCTGCAGTATTTTCGTAAACATACAGTGAGCATAAAGCGTTCAATAAAAGCTAAACACGCCCTTATGCCCCTGAAAATACGGTCCTTCTTTTTTAGCGTCTCGTCTAAGTTATCTGATGCCAGTTGTACCTTAGTCTAGACGACTCCGTAATAAACCTTATCCACTCGTAATTTCCCATAGCACCCATATAACGCTTGATACGTTCACTTGAAAATACATCGTAAATTTATCGCTAGAAGGTTCCTTTTCAAACTAAACGTATAAGCTTAATATACGAGGTTTGCGAAATGCATTTATATCTTGCTTTACATGGCTGTTCTACGTCGATAGTGAGACGAAGAGGGTAAGCATTTCAGCTTTATTAGTTCAGTTGATTACTTTCATTACTCACATTCTGGGGCCCTTTCATCGTAATTTGTTACTGTGGATTTTACCTGGAACAATACATTTTCATTTTATGGTAGTGTCAGCGGCGACTCACTCGCGTGACGTCATCGCGCCGCTAAAAGGTCCCACGTCGGGTGACTATCAATGCGAGAGAAAGTGATGTAGCGAGTGATGCGCGTGCGATAGAAGGAGATGGCCAAGCGTCGGCACGTTTGGCTTGCCTCGCGCGGATTTGTTAACAGTGAGACTTCTGTACGTAGTACTATTAAATTACTTATTCTGTGGTAGTGTGGGAGTTGGGTCATCTTATTTCACAGTCAGTGAATTAAAAATGTATACACAGTAGATAGACCTCGTCAGTGTTTTCATTAATAAATGATAAATCGAACAGTTAAATCATTTAAAGCAGATTGTCTCAATGAATATATAAATATCTGGGCGGCCGAGCTTTCCCGGGCCTGAGACCTAGCTAGATCGATTGCTCGCCCTCGAAAACCCCCACATACAAAATTTCATCAAAAACGTTAGAGCCGTTTCCGAGATCCCGAAATAAATAAATAAATAATTGAAAACCAGAAAGTCCTTATCCTAAAATTGCCTAAAAATACTGTTGTTGTATACAGCGCTTTAAAATTGAATCTTTCTAATTTTTAATCCAACAACGGTGTTTTTAGGATAAGGACGTTCTGGTTTTCAAGGAACGATATATATAGATATATACAGGAATTGTTCGTAGATATAAGATTTAAAGCGGGGGCGGTAAATTGAATGCTGAGTGAAGCGAAAGATTCTACAATAGAATCACGACCGTAGCGATGGATTCCAAAGTAGACTCATGACAGTAACGAGGAAATCAAGTGTTTACGCCCAAGACGGAAATATTTTAGCTACCGAGTGCATACTGCTTTTTATACCGCCACTTTTATGTGCCGTTTTAGCACATTTCGGCCATAATACACAGCAATTGTGCTAGCTCGGCTGGTATTCAGAAAAGTCATTGTTGCCCGTCGTCAAATCAGGGAACAAGATTACAACTTTGATCCCTCATTTGAAGGCAATAATTACTCTTTTTTAAATAGCAAGTGTGAAAATATGTTACCTATTAAATATTGATTAATCCTTATTTTGCTGCAATTCCGAGTAAAGAACTAAAGAGTGTATGGACTTGCACTACCTAAATATGTACCTAATTAGTTACTGACCAAAGTAAAGACAGCATTACTATTACGCATAAGCATACCTACGAACATATTTAAAATCTATTTACACAATAAGGCCCATTTAAAACCAAAACTCAAGACCGGTGGACAATACAATGTTGTATAAATTATAAGTTGTTGCAATGTTACGAGGAGCAGTGTTGGTTTGGTTCATTAGTCATTATGCATAAGCACGACTTCGGCTGGGTTGTGCAGGTCAGGGTTGTAGACCTAACATTACAGGCCTAGGGCGGTAATAGTACATTACTAATCAAGGGCGGTAAAACGAATATCTCCAATCGCAGGTATTTGAGGCCCGAGAAGAAGGTTTTTAATCTTACACATATACTTCAATAGTACATTACTTAACAAGGCAAGGGCGATAAATATGCGATCTGAGGCTTTCTTTATTACCGCCCGTGTTAAGTACAAAATTTTATGTCACCCCTGGCCAGGAAGTGGGATTTCCCGCGCGCGGAGCGTGCGGTAATTGCCGCTTTATGGCCAGGTGTGACATAAAGCATGTTATTGAAGGCAGTGGGCAGGGATTGGAGGAGAAGAGCTGAAGACCGACCTCAGTGGCGTGCCATGGGAGAGACCTATGTCCAGCAGTGGACTGATACAGGCTGATGATGATGATGTTATTGAAAATTGGTTCAATAATAAGTTAGATATTTACACGTATTATGACTAGGTACAAAGGATTACCTTATCAATATTATCATCGTCTGTAAGTATTAGTATTACGTATAGTTTTTATAGTAAATTGTGCTTTACGCAGTCAGTTTGGGCATACTTTTACTAATTTTGTGGATTGGGGCGTACTACTATACTAGGGGATATGGGAATTGGGAGAAATAGTATTATTACATGTATATAAGTGAAAACGAGAGTGTTAAAACTTATAAATAGTTTTGTGGAGCGATATATTATATAACACTTTTTTGTACTTATGATTAATAAATAAATAATAAAAAAAAAGACAACACGAATCGAGGAAATGGCATATTTCTTGTACATAGGCAAAAGAGGTACTCCTACAGAGTACGAGTGAAACAAAGTGAACGCTTAAAACCGGGCCCGTAATGAGAAAATTCCTTATTAGGCTGATATATGTAGTAAAAATTATACGACTTAAGTTTTTACGTAATAACTGTAATGTTTCATTTTTATGTCGAGAAATTTTATCGCCTCATCTCACGATGCATTTTTTTATGGAAATTTTCGTTGCTTTAGAGTTGTGTCCGAACTATACTATAGGAAATATAAATGACGTGCAATCGTGACAACGTGGCGTGCGAGCTAATTGCGGTAGAGTGGGATAGCATGATTTGATTTTTTTTGTCAAACATAAGGGTTGTTAGACAGTTGGCCTTCTGACTTAAGTAGGTAACGTCTAACTTAATTCTGTGCCTCAACTCTATTCGAGACGAGTAATTGGGTTTCGAATTTGTCTTACAATTCATTATGTTTCGCGTGACTCTAGTACGTTATCTCATATTAACAATTGCAAAACTGATACTAAGCAACGAATACCTCGAGTATACTCGTAATTCTGACATCTGATATCGCTAACTACTCGTATTTACGGGGTCAAGGCATATAAGGACTTTAGCAGTGAGACGAGATTGGTCTCCTTGTGAATCGCATAAATGCTTAATAGAGTTTTGGTTTACGAGCTTAATAAGAAAAGAGACAATGAAGGGCCATTTTCTGGCATCTATTTGTGTTAAAGCACCGAATTACACGTCCAAGACGATTTCTGTTGGAAGCAAGGGAGTAATAATCTGCCTGTATCGATCTGTTAAAACGGAAAACGCCAAGGTCTTTTTAAAGATATTTATTTAAACACACACTTAATTTTTAATTAACCTAAGGAGTCTAAGGACACGACCTTCACTATACGATCAGAGGGTGGCGCGGATTGGGATGTCGCATTTATGGTTCGGGAGCAACTGAGGAATTGTCTGGGTTTGGTCCAGGAGCAGAGTCAGTAGGAAGGGATTGCTGATGTGGTTGTTTTAGTCAGAATGTGTACAAGGTGGAGGTTGTAACAGATTTGGACCAGATGGACTCCATAATTGGTTAGTGAATTTACGAGGCTGTTATATCGATTGGTTAATTAACACATTAATTGCCGACGCGTGCTACCGCTAGGCGGGATTCCTGGCAGTAACTTTATTTTTGAACTGTGGCTTATATTGTGATATTATTTATATTTATGCCGGGCCGCAGAGGCGAAGACAACAGGGAAGACGAGGCAAGACCGAACGGGATGGCGGCGCACCGTGGAAGCTCTGCCCCACCTTAGGGGACATAGGAACATAAGTCAAGTCATGCCGGGCCCAATAAAGCGACCACGCAGGCGGTCCTGGCAGTGAGTGTATTAGTGCGTCCAATCGATATGATGAAAGCCACGTCATGACAGATCAATAATATTGATTCGAATGTTTTCACGAAAAAAAGACATATATAACAAGCCGGTGGCAATTGTACCATCAAATATGTAAAAGGCGGCTAATGCGGCCGAAAATATGAAGAGCCACAAATACAGGGGTCTCGGCCCAGAATATCTTTTTATGCCCTTGGTCAAGACCTTTTGCACGTGGGGTCCCATTGCTAACATCTTTTTAATAAAATAAGTAAACGTTTAATTGCAACAACTGGTGACGGAATACAGCGAGAAAATGCTGCCAGCCTCTTCGGTACCTAGGGGCTATTCATAAATTACGTCATCTATTTTTGACGATTTTTGACCCCCCCCCCCCCCTAAAATCATCCAACCATCATAATTCGAATGACCCCCCCCCCCCTATCAAATAAAATGATGTCATTTCTAAAAAATGCGTCCTTAGCTTAATTTTTCAATAAAAAACTATTTAAAATGATTTAGTTATTATTATTTCTTTAACCTTAAAACAATCAACAAAACAACAAATTAACAATCAACTCTAAATATCAAATAACAATTTTTATTCATTTCCCATGGGGACTTCACCCACTCCTCCAAGTTCTGAATTTATTGTTGATTCAAGTTTAGTAGGTAATTTTTTATAGCATTAACAGTTTATAGAAACACGAATTTCATTCCTTTTTTACTCATTAAAGCACTTTTTAAAGATGCGAGAGATGATGTCATCTTGGGATTGACCCCCCTCCCCTCCTACGTCATACTACCATCATCCAATGTTATGACCCCCCCCCCCCCCCAAATTTGAAATGACGTAATTTATGAATAGCCCCCTACCATGCCACGGGGGCCTGGTCCTACATACATGTATTTTAGTTTAGTTTTAATTTAGTTTATTTTTATTGTAATTTTCTATTCCTGTACTTTTTTCCATGAATAAATTTATAAGTAACAAGCTGATATATTGTAAAACGGACTTGATGAAACGAGCGAGCCAAAGACAATATGTTTTTTATGGCATTTTTATTGCGAACATACGAGTCCGATTTTATTGCGCTGTTCAAAATTTAAACATCAAGTGAATACAAATGGAGGTTTTCTTTGTCTGTCTCTTCATAAAAAAAGTCATCTTCAGGGGAGTCTAGTAATTTTGGATTGAAATATTAGGAGAGGAAGTGCAATATGACATTTTCTCCAAAGGCCAATTTACAAGAACTTTCATGCAAGTTTCTTTACATTGCTGGGCTGCAGGCTATCGAGGTAAGATGAATACAATCAAACTCTGCAATGTGATGAAAATTCAATGAAAATTGCGAAACCTCAAAACCTACAATTTGTACAATCGGCAGTGAATATTGATTTTTCCATGATCTGGGCTAACTAATGGGAATGCTGGCGTGGGTTTATAAGTGTCATTGAATATACGCTAAGTCATGCACCATCAGCACGATGCAGCTAGTGCTTTCCCCCCTGTGGCCCTTCAGTGTATCTGCCACTGGCCGCTTTGCAGGCCAAAGCAGGAATCCAATAATTAAAAAAAAAAAGCAGCTAGTGCTGCATATTGCTCGTAAACATAAGGCTACGGCCATCTTTAAACTGCACTAAATATCATGCTCTATAATGACTCGTTTTATTATTTGCAATCCTAGTAAGGTCTAGTTTTCTTTCTGGGCAAAACTTTACCTTTTCGTAAAACTAGTGCTAACGCCATATCTTGGAATAAGGGTACCTAAGTACCTACAGTCAGTAGCACAAGTAGCTACATGTTCGAAGAGGTCAAAATGATCTACAGATCTACATACATCTTTATTGTGAGGGAATAAGAGCTTATGTAGATCATTTTTAACACCTCGCCCGCGTAGCTACTTTTGCTGCTGACTGTATCAAAGCGAACCCTGTAAAGTGTGAAGGAAAAGCCCCCTTATTCATAATACTTAAAAATCCTCTGCTAATTAAAAGGTATTTTGTCCCTTTTTCACAAACAAATCAATGTGACAGATAAGGACAATATTTTAGTGGCCATTTAAATAGGGACAACTACTATTTACCATTAGGTTTGATATAAGCAACTACGAGTATGAATAAGGGGGTAAAAGTCGAGTAAATCCATACAGTTCAAAAATATTGTTTAAATAAAATCAAAGCAGCGCTGTATCCATCACAATTAAGTTCATTCAAGCCTTATTCAAAATACAAAAGAGATGCCAACCCACACGCACTTACGGAATTAAGCTACCACAGTAAAAAAGGTTTATTTTTAAACTGAAACCGCCCGCTACATTGTTTACTAATTTAATTACTTTATGGTTACGTCAAGTGATAAAAGACTGGGCCGGCGGCACCCTAGGTTAGGTTTTTATAATATTTTTGTTTTGTAAGTGTATTTTTATATTTTACTTTTTATAGAAATATTATAAAATCTAACCTAAGAAACACAATAAATAAAGAGAAATAATAATAAATGTACATCACGAAATAGCAATCAGAAAAATAAGCATACTGACCAAAAATCATAACTTTAATGCAAACACAAACGAAGCGAATCCTGCACAAAGTTTGTATGGAGAGAGCTTGCCCTACCCCACCTCTTAAAGTGGTAATTCGTCTGTTGTTTCAATGTCACGGTGTAAGTTCATGACGCCATATGCAATGACACCACTATACTTGCTCTGTATAAGCATATGGTTTTGTGTTTAAGGCCTATTAGGGTCACCAGACTCACCAGAGCTCCCTAAGATGTGCTGTTGATATCGAAGGGCCTACATCTGCATCCAGCTGTAAATACAACGATACTCAAATATATTTTATGTCACACCTGGCCATAAAGTGGCCATTATCGCACGCTCCGCGCGCGAAAAAACCCACTTCCTGGCCAGGGGGTGACATAAAATGTTGTACTTCCCACGGGCGATAATAAAGAAAGCCTCAGATCGCATATTTATCGCCCTTGCCTTCGGCTCGGGCGTTAAATACCTGCGATCTGAGACATTCTTTGTTTTATCGCCCTTGGTAAGTAATGTACTATTTCTTATTTCAAATTACAGAAGGGTCAGCAGCATGCTTGCTTTCCATAGTTCTGGAGTCGCTAGCATCCATAGGCTACGGTGTTTATCTACACGCGGGCCGTATTCTTGTTCTGCCATTGACATCGTAGTATCTAAAAAAAACTTTTGACATTAGGTACTTACAGAATAAATATATTTGAATTTCGAAACCAATTCACCAGAAGTACTAGGATGCCAGAAGATCAATGGTGTTCCCTATTTAGCAGGTATGCGGGGTCAGGTCGCGCCGCTAAATAGGTCAGGTCGGTCGTTCGTTACCCCACGGCTTTCACCCCCAAACACAAGTAAGTTCTGGCACAAACACTGGATGCATTATCTATGTACCAAGTGCAGGCCATCCGCCATAAAGAAAATTAAACCTTATATACGGGTCATTTAAATCTATCAAAATTAAAAAAAGTCTAGTGTACAACTTTCCGTAAAATGGGCATTCACTAGTGAGCTGCGCTGTACTCGTAGATTATTTTTAAATTGCCAAAAACAGATTCGTTTAAAAAAATATCGAACGTGCTCACCAGATTCCACGATACCCATAGAAATGCGACCTGTACCTAAAGGAGAATATCTGGATAAACGTATTTGTCGAAGCTGAAACGGAGACCTTAACTTCACCCCGGTCAATGATGGAACTGGGACACTGCGATCTTTGAAAGTGGTGTTGATATAACTTGGGCATACCGCTGTCAGAGCAAACGTCCTTAGGCTACAGTGCCTATTACCATTAGGCAGGCAGACCAAAAATCTGCATCGAGCTGCAAACTACAAGAACCAAGCTCTTACATTAAAGAAGATCAAAGTTGAAATCATATTTACATGGGCTTTAAGTTTTAGGATGACTAAGTACCTAATCTAAGTAGGTAGGCTAAATTTTGTAGATACTTATACCGGTGACCTAAAGGCCCCAGACTGCTGCATTAAATCTTAAATAACTCTGCTCTGTAATTCAGTTGAACCAGTTTAAATTGTAGGTTAACCTAAATAAAACGTTCATCCACAAATGCAACTAGACATAGTTCTTTGTTGCAATAGCTAAAGCTAATACATAATGAACAAACATGTTCAAATATGAGGCGACTGTTTGCAACTATAAGGTAAAAGGTGTAATAATAGTACATTATTGCCGTGGCCGGGAAGGGAGCAATTGCAGGCTGAGTATTTGTTTAAACGGACGAGCTTGCGAGTCCGTTTAATTATAATACGAAGCCTGCAATTGCCATTCCGGCCGAGGCTAATATAGTGCTTTTCTCAAACATGGGGAAAATACGACAAAAATTTAATTAAGATTTGATAAACATAACCTTAAAACGTCAAAAACATCATGTTTTCCCGCCGTTTATTTTTTTTGACAGAATCGCAATTGTATTTTTCCACCGAAAAACGCAAATTATTCGAGACACATAAAAAAACGTCGCGTTTTCAACAGAAAAATACGAGCTGAATTGGCTGAATACGACCTGTGCCTCCTTTTATATGACAGTTTCTACATTTTAAAAAGTTCATAACTCGACAAATAAAGGAATTTATATGTGACATTGCAGGCCATATATGTGGCCTGCAATGTTTTTTACTTTTTAATTTGGATCTGACCTTAAACTATACACTTTACCTTCCAATATGTAGCGACTAAAGTCCAGTTTGCGGGCCATTTTTGAGAAAAGGTAATTTATATGGGATTGAGTTTGAGTCTCGTTTAGTCTAAATATTGAGTGAAAATCGTGAATGGTTTCACACTTTCGCTGCCAAGTTTTACGTACTTACCTATAAGCGCTACGCAATTTCCTCTGTATACATACGAGGAGCGTAAGGTATCGCCTACGAGCTAGGCGGATTCCTCATTCCTGGCAGTAGATGTGATATTCAACATATAGAGGTATATTATAGGTCTTGCTTGTAGCTATGTCCCATGTTTATGTTTATTTCTGAAAATCAACGATTTATCTATTGCTGTTCATGAGATACAGCGCGCTGGCGAACGGATAGATAGACGGACGAACATTTGCTTGCATTTCCCCTCTCCCATGTCTGCCTCCACTTATAATGAACGGGGCAGCCAAATAACCCAGTTTTCCATTTCCAAATAATGCACCGCGTCTCATATTCCTCCGCACAAACACCAGCATAACCCGACAAATTCCAGACACCTCACGCACCAACCGTTCCCCTGATTCCCAGCCACATCCACAACGTCCCGGGTTATACACACAACAACATAAGCCGACCTATTTAAAGAGGCGCTGGCATCGACCGCGCCGCTCGGGCCCGATCGCGTCCGTGATTCGAGGGCTTGTTTCGGCAACAATGGCGACCCAGTGACCGCGCTGGCCTGTTGACCTAGGTCGCGGAACGCATCTCGCCGTGACTGGGACATGATATAGTGCATAGTAGTTTGGATGTTGCAACGAGTGTGAAATGGTTTTATCCCTAAGGGTATAGGTTGCACGGTTGCACCAAACGGCCTGTAATCGCAGCACTTAATTTTCTATGTCCCTGAAACAATAGGGACTAACTTAATCTAACTACAATATACATAGAGCACTGTTATGAGTTATGAAATTATTGATGACAAATTTGTACACCATCTATGTCATCATATCTAATCTAACTACAGCAAAGAAAAAACAGACGTGAATTGCTACTTAACGTATCCTCATGCTCCGACTAAAATACTTCAAAGAAAAGTCGATGACCAAGTTATGTTATACTTCTTGATGCAAGCTAAACCTCCGATCTTATGTCTGGTGATTAAAGCTGGGGGATTTGATTTGTCAATAAGTAACAGTGCTAGGTATAATTTTTTAACTTCTGTATAGTGTGTGTCATCTACAAAGGCGCGCCCCTCCACAGCCCAATCCGTACAGTTGGCACAGATTACTATGAGATTCGCTGTGGAGGCGCGTCGTCATGGATGACACGCACTATAACATATGAAGCGAATTCCAAGAACACTATAAATCTCGCACTTTTCTGGTGAAAAACAATATAGATGAAAAATTTCGAGATCAAAAGCAATGTTTTCAAGGAATTCTCGAACTGGAATGCCAAGCGTTTAGCGCGGTACAACTAAGACAAAGAGTTATATACATGCACTAGGTATCTAACTCGGGTTCGACCCGAGCGAGACTAGGATGAACAATGAAGATTTCAATTTAATTCAGTTTTTTTTGGTGGCTGGCTTGTATGCCGGGATTGCCGGGTCCAATAAAGAGATAGGAGAGTAGCCTGGGGAAAAACCAGGCAAAACCTGCGAAAAAACCAAGCAGGTGTTAAGTTTAAACACCGCAATACTCTAAGAATATGCGCTCTAGTGAGGTTGGTTGAGCGGCTTTAACCGAATCTGAGGTGTGAGGTTGATTCAAAGTATTTCGTGCGCTGGATTCCATGTAGTGGTGTTTATAAGGTGGATGATACTGGGCTGTTATTCACAAACCGACTCGTCATCTGTCACTACACCCCTCACTCGTTTTTATATGGAAACTGTCAAAAAGTGATAAATTACATTTGACAGCTTCCATAAAAAACGGGTGAGGATGAGTTGGTTTGTGAGGATTTTGATCGTCGCCACGTTGGTGAGCACACGTACCCGGGGCGACGACGGGCAGGATCTATCTACCGTACAAAACCTTATCTACTGTCATGGCATCGTTACCGAACAACGTCATTGAACACGTGACATTGGCGAAATCATCATAAATTTGATGGAAGCCATTATTTAAAGAATTGAATTGAATTGAGTTGCTTTGTGGATCGTATAGTTGCACCGTTTTCACGATCACCAAAATCGTGCTGTCATCAACATCAACGGATTCACGAATTTTTGATGACAGCAAATGATATCACGCCATGCCATCAAAACGAACTGAATACACTCCCAAAGAGGGACTATGAACATTAAATCTCTGCAATCGTATGACCTAGTTGCAAACTGGCTAGCGCAATCAGTGTAATTTACAATGGGTTCCGGATCGGAGTGGTTGGTCCGACGTCCGACCGGACCGTTCTGGTTCGGGTCGGGGACCAGACGTGTGGCAGATTTGCAACTAGCAGCAGTGCAGGGCACGTGGAGGAAGGAGGAAGGCGAAGATTTTGAGGCATACATACATAAACTCACGCCTGTATTCACAAAAGCTGCCTCCCAGAGCACATGTAATTTAATTCCAGTGACACTTTTAGCAATTGTAGGTTTAAAGATGGAAAAAAAAATGATATTGCAGTGAGATTTTGAGGCGGTTTTTGCAAAATGTATGATGGAGAGGCTGGGATAGTTTAAAAGTTTTAGCAGTGTGGGGTCAAAAGTGGCACAGAATAGAATATGGTAGGGGTGGTCTTTGGTATCGATCGATAGCAATAGATTCCCTTAAGGTCGTAAATTGTCTGTTGATTAGTGTATGAAAATATCCCACGCCTTGATTTCTTGATTTATATTAAAAGAAGGCAAGTAAGGGATCTGCTAATAATACTAAGTATATAAACAAAGACGTCTAATGTCAGGATATAAAAAAAAAATCGTCATACGCTTGCGCTAATCCCATTTACTCAACCTTGGAGGTCGGTGCAGCATATCTTTTTCTTCCATTTCTATCGCCTACAATAAAGAAATACAATAAAGCAAGGTAATTTATCTACTCAGTGCTTTATAAAAGTTCCTAACCCACTTCATCTTCAGATGAGCTAGCACAACTTGCTGCCAAGCCAAGACGTATCTCGCACGACTCGGCGATTGTTTTCTCGCTTGAACTGGGGGAATTAGAAAGAGAAGGGTAGGATTTTCTTTATTCGCGTCGCGTCGCAGTTGTGCTAGTCCTAAGAACATCCATATATCATCAACTTCGCTCGGGTCTCAGTAAACACTCGACATGTTTACCCGATCCATATACCTGTAAAATGCAACACTTGCAATTTACGTCACATCACCTCTATAAATAAACTGACCAGTTAAAAACACACCAAGTTACGCCATCGCATCATTCCATTGTTAACTCACGATGTATAGCGATAAGGATTAGTTTCAGTTGCGAGTTTACGTGTTCCTGGGCGTTTTCAGGTTGGTTTTAATAATGTAAGATGCCAGTACTTGATGGTAAAATGAGAGGGGCTGATGTATGTATGAGAAGTGGCGAGTTAAGCCGTATTGGAGGTGTGGTCGTTAAGGTAAGGTAGAGTTACGTGGAACAGATGGTTCATGCTGGAGACAAAACACTTTGGGAAATTGCAAGGGTTTCTAAATGACAGTGCTTGTGGGCAAAGGGTAAGTTATTGAGCTAAAAGGGTTTTATGAATGGTTTTGCGTGATGTGAAACTGTATATTAGCGAAATAGCTATTATACCTAGTTTCATGGAGAACTCCAGAGTTTCAGTCATAATTATTATACAAATATAATGGAACTCACGATTTTAATATTACATCATATATACAAATGAAAACTACAATATAATAAGAGTAAAGTTTAATTGACTGAAATCCAAAAACACAAACACAAAGAATAAACAAATTGCAGTAACCTATATACATAATACTAACGTTTTGCCTGGTATGTACCTACCTGGTTCAAACAACCCAAAAACACTGGCGGCGTTCCCGCGCTGGATAGCCAGTGAGATGCGATGAAGTACCAATATAATTGCTTAAATTATAATAAATAGCAATAATCTATATTAGCAAGATAAATCCCGCCTGAGGAAAACTCGAATCTAATTATTTACTGCATACATACATATACTCACGCCCGTTTCCCATTGGGGTAGGCAGAGATCAAAGAACGCCAAGTACTACGGTCCTTACATACGTCTTTTGCTTCCATCAGACAATCACATCCATACATCTCCTCATACAAGCTCGTCGGTTGCGGGAACTTCTGATCTGGCCTTCTGATTATTTACTGACCTATCTTTAATTAAAAAACCCAGTTACAAATAGTACAATTCGCAAAACTATGATGACAATTCTACTGGATTCGACTCGTCATCAAACGCGCAAATACCATCAGGCAATCATAACGGAACGTCACAAAGAACTGTTTACTAAGTTCATTTCACTTTGTTCACGTTTCCCCATTTTCACTGCCAGCTGAATCGGCTTAAAGGATTTGTACACGAAATAGAAATCTTGTTTAAATTTTAGGAATAATACTTCATTTTGACCTATTGTTGCAACTCGCGACATCTAGTTTGAGAAATGGGTGATTCAACTCATTCATAGCAATAATAAATATAAATAATAATAAAATGAAGTCAGACTCACAAAGCTAAAAGTAATCCCATATCTGATCTAACAACGATATTTGCTGTCGAAGGAAACTTGTTTACTCACAAACTTTAGGGACTTTTCTGTAATAAAGAAGGTGACGGATAGACGTTAATATAAGTTGGTATGGTTGTAATAATGTAATTGGTAGTATTTATATATAAGGCGACGTAGATTCTGTCAATATTATGATGAATGTGACCTCATAAGCATGTTCACATGTAAGCATGTTTCAAAAATAAGTATCGCGTGCTTTTGAAACGCCGTTGTGACTTGTGACAAGGGTAGGAAACAATTTTCCAAAAAAGTGTTGCATCTGATTTTCTCGTGTGAAAATATCAGCGCGTCTCTTAAGTGCGGTTTACTAGCAAGAATTAGCGTGCAATTTTCAGTTAATCTTCATTACATTGCAGGGTTTGATCGTATTCATCTTACGTCGGTAACCCGCAGCCCCGCCCCGCACTGTTTAAGCTTAAGCCACACAGAGAGCGGGAGGGCGGTAGCTGCGCGGGAGCGGGCGGTAGCGGCGCGGGAGCGGGCGGTAGCGGCGCGGGAGCGGGCGGTAGCGGCGCGGGAGCGGGCGGTAGCGGGACGTGAGCGGGACGTGAGCGGGACGGGAGCGGGAGGCGCGCGGGAGCAGGCGGGAGCTTTGATGCAAGTTCTTGCTAATGTAAAGCGGCCTTTACACGGGTGGCGTGTTTACAATTTTAATTAAATAAATGGCTTCAGAACGGTAGCCCATGAGACTTTGTAGCTTACGCTTAATCCACGGGTTAGGATTACTGTCTATTAGTTAAAACCATACAATAAACGGATTAGTTTTCGCCACTATAGATGATTCTATGTATATCTTATTGTAAAGTAATAAGATCTACTTTGACTACTTAAAAACGTGTGCATTCCTTTGTTGTTTAGTGTAGAGAAGTGAACATAACATATGCCCTTTTTAATTTGTTAAATAGAGGTGTCGGATAACGAAATGGATAATACGTGTGCCGTGTGCATGCAAAGTCGAGTGCAGACTTACAATTGAGTAATTTAAATTATAACTTGAAGGCTTCGCTGGTATACCTCAATAATGTCTGACACGTGTTTGATACCAACATTACCAACAGACGGTGGCGTTAAGAACAAACTGATAATGGAAATGAAAATACGGTAAAAAGTAGGTACCTAGTATGTACTAAGAAATTAAGCCTGCAGGTTAATTAATTGGTTTAGTTTTTGAACAAGGATTAGGGAACAAAATATGGCACTATGTCCTAAGCTTAAAGGCCTTTAAGACCAAGTATAAGGTGCAAGACCTTACATGCGATTTTCAATACATTGCAGTTTGATCGAATTTATCCTGCATTGGTTATCCACAGCTCCGCAATGTAATAAAACATGTAAATTTTAGGGCTTAGCGTGCCATTACCATGTTGTTCACCAGCCAATCGAACAAAATAATGACTTCAATAAAAGTTTATTGATATGCCTCTTCTTATACCTACTCGTACACGAGAGGGAATGGGCAGTAGTCCCCATGCACCTTCTTCTTTCTCGTGTGAAGGGATCACACAACTTAAACTAAATAAATTTAGTTTTGCCAATATTTTGCTACCTGTATCCCTCGGGGTGTAGCTTAACCCATGCACCTTAAATCTTTGCATCAATTTGTTTATTCTATAAAGCATTTGTTTGTTTATACAAAGTTTTGTGCTCGCGCAGTAATCGTAGTCTTATGTAGGGCAGCATTTGTAAGCGAAATGTTTGGTTTCCGGAACTAGGCCAGCCGATCCGCTCCTGTGCGCTGTGAGTTGCAACACACCCGGGAAATCTGTCCTGGGCTGGTTCATAAAATATCGATCACTCGCTTCAGGCAGTTCAGGCGAATCGGTTTTATTTATTCATTTAAACTTTATTGCCCATACTACTACTTCTAACGCCAGAATCCTATTGGGGTATATAGACGTACGTCTCCCTAAGAGGCAAGAGAGGAAGAGGCAACCTCCTTTGTAAGAGGCAACGGTTGAGGAATTTCCCTCCCCCACCCCCCCCTTTAGCCGAAGTTTTTCTTTTCGAAGGGTTTCTTACCCGAAGGGTCCAAACGGAACCCTATTGCTGTCACTTACGCGTCCGTCCGTCGTCTGTCACACAGGTTTTACAGCCAAACGGTTCGAGCTACAGTTTTAAAATTTTCACAGTATAAGCATCTTGGTGGCCCAAAGTCAACCGGCGTGAAGTTAGCAGCCTAAAGTCGGCAGCCCAAGATAATCCGACCAAATTAAGATGTCATTTTATAAACCTCCTCTAAAATCATATTTTAAGCATTTTCAAGAGCATATACAACGTTTTTTAAATAAACTTCACTTTATTGTCAAAACTACCAGTATTAAACCAACAAAAACGGCCAAATTTTCACAAAAATCATAGGGCAGCTAACTTCACAAACAGGCAGCCTACAACTTTTCTCGAAGTTTCGATTTTTTTAAGGGACGCTGTCCAGATTACACCTAACTTCTAGTATCGTAAAAAGCGGCTTAAAAAACTCTTTCAAATGAGGTATAATTCGTGAACATTGAAAGACCGTGGCTACCTCAAAATCTAGAATAATACCTAGCAGCCTAAAACTTTTCTCGAATTTTACAAGTTTTCGATGAGACGCAGTCTAGGTTACACTTTGTAACTAGTATCGTAAGAAGCGACTTAAAAAACTCTTTCAAATGAGGTGTAATTCGAGAACATTGAAAGACCGTGGCTACCTCAAAATCCAGAATAATACCTAGCAGCCTAAAACTTTTTTTGAATTTGTCAAGATTTTGATGAGATGAAGTCTAGATTACACTTTGTGTCTAGTATCGTAAGAAGCGGCTTTAAAAACAATTTCAAACGAGGTATAACTCGTGAACATTGAAAGACCGTGGCTAACTCAAAATCCAGAATAATACCTAGCAGCCTAAAACTTTTCTCGAATTTTACAAGTTTTCGATGAGACGCAGTCTAGGTTACACTTTGTGTCTAGTATCGTAAGATGCGGCTTAAAAAACTCTTTCAAATGAGGTGTAGTTCAAGAACATTGAAAGACCGTGGCTACCTCAAAATCCAGAATAATACCTAGCAGCCTAAAACTTTTCTCGAATTTTACAAGTTTTCGATGAGACGCAGTCTAGGTTACACTTTGTGTCTAGTATCGGAAGAAGCGGCTTAAAAAACTCTTTCAAATGAGGTGTAAATCGTGAACATTGAAAGACCGTGGCTACCTCAAAATCCAGAATAATATCTAGCAGTCTAAAACTTTTTTCGAATTTGTCAAGATTTTAATGAGACGCAGTCTAGGTTACACTTTGTGTCTAGTATCGTAAGAAGCGGCTTAAAAAACTCTTTCAAATGAGGTATAACTCGTGAACATTGAAAGACCGTGGCTACCTCAAAATCCAGAATAATACCTAGCAGGCTAAAACTTTTTTTGAATTTGTCAAGATTTTGATGAGACGCAGTCAAGGTTACACTTTGTGTCTAGAGTCGTAAGATGCGGCATAAAAAACTCTTTCAAATGAGGTGTAGTTCAAGAACATTGAAAGACCGTGGCTACCTCAAAATCCAGAATAATACCTAGCAGCCTAAAACTTTTCTCGAATTGTACAAGTTTTCGATGAGACGCAGTCTAGGTTACACTTTGTGTCTAGTATCTGAAGAAGCGGCTTAAAAAACTCTTTCAAATGAGGTGTAAATCGTGAACATTGAAAGACCGTGGCTACCTCAAAATCCAGAATAATACCTAGCAGCCTAAAACTTTTCTCGAATTTTACAAGTTTTCGATCAGACGCAGTCTAGGTTACAATTTGTGTCTAGTATCGGAAGAAGCGGCTTAAAAAACTCTTTCAAATGAGGTATAACTCGTGAACATTGAAAGACCGTGGCTACCTCAAAATCCAGAATAATACCTAGCAGGCTAAAACTTTTTTTGAATTTGTCAAGATTTTGATGAGACGCAGTCAAGGTTACACTTTGTGTCTAGAATCGTAAGATGCGGCATAAAAAACTCTTTCAAATGAGGTGTAGTTCAAGAACATTGAAAGACCGTGGCTACCTCAAAATCCAGAATAATACCTAGCAGCCTAAAACTTTTCTCGAATTGTACAAGTTTTCGATGAGACGCAGTCTAGGTTACACTTTGTGTCTAGTATCTGAAGAAGCGGCTTAAAAAACTCTTTCAAATGAGGTGTAAATCGTGAACATTGAAAGACCGTGGCTACCTCAAAATCCAGAATAATACCTAGCAGCCTAAAACTTTTCTCGAATTTTACAAGTTTTCGATCAGACGCAGTCTAGGTTACAATTTGTGTCTAGTATCGGAAGAAGCGGCTTAAAAAACTCTTTCAAATGAGGTGTAGTTCGAGAACATTGAAAGACCGTGGCTACCTCAAAATCCAGAATAATACCTAGCAGCCTAAAACTTTTCTCGAATTTTACAAGTTTTCGATGAGACGCAGTCTAGGTTACACTTTGTGTCTAGTATCGGAAGAAGCGGCTTAAAAAACTCTTTTAAATGACGTGTAAATCGCGAACTTTGAAAGACCGTGGCTACCTCAAAATCCAGAATAATACCTAGCAGCCTAAAACTTTTTTTGAATTTGTCAAGATTTTGATGAGATGGAGTCTAGATTACACTTTGTGTCTAGGATCGTAAGAAGCGGCTTAAAAAACACTTTCAAACGAGGTATAACTCGTGAACATTGAAAGACCGTGGCTACCTCAAAATCCAGAATAATACCTAGCAGCCTAAAACTTTTCTCGAATTTTACAAGTTTTCGATGAGACGCAGTCAAGGTTACACTTTGTGTCTGATATCGTAAGAAGCGGCTTAAAAAACACTTTCAAACGAGGTATAACTCGTGAACATTGAAAGACCGTGGCTACCTCAAAATCCAGAATAATACCTAGCAGCCTAAAACTTTTCTCGAATTTTACAAGTTTTCGATGAGACGCAGTCTAGGTTACACTTTGTGTCTAGTATCGTAAGAAGCGGCTTTAAAGACACTTTCAAACGAGGTATAACTCGTGAACATTCAAAGACCGTGGCTACCTCAAAATCCAGAATAATACCTAGCAGCCTAAAACTTTTCTTGAATTTTACAAGTTTTCGATGAGACACAGTCTAGGTTACACTTTGTGTCTAGTATGGTAAGAAGCGGCTTAAAAAACACTTTCAAACGAGGTATAACTCGTGAACATTGAAAGACCGTGGCTACCTCAAAATCCAGAATAATACCTAGCAGCCTAAAACTTTTATCGAATTTTACAAGTTTTCGATGAGACGCAGTCTAGGTTACACTTTGTGTCTAGTATCGTAAGAAGCGGCTTTAAAAACACTTTCAAACGAGGTATAACTCGTGAACATTGAAAGACCGTGGCTACCTCAAAATCCAGAATAATACCTAGCAGCCTAAAACTTTTCTCGAATTTTACAAGTTTTCGATGAGACGCAGTCAAGGTTACACTTTGTGTCTGATATCGTAAGAAGCGGCTTAAAAAACACTTTCAAACGAGGTATAACTCGTGAACATTGAAAGACCGTGGCTACCTCAAAATCCAGAATAATACCTAGCAGCCTAAAACTTTTCTCGAATTTTACAAGTTTTCGATGAGACGCAGTCTAGGTTACACTTTGTGTCTAGTATCGTAAGAAGCGGCTTTAAAGACACTTTCAAACGAGGTATAACTCGTGAACATTCAAAGACCGTGGCTACCTCAAAATCCAGAATAATACCTAGCAGCCTAAAACTTTTCTTGAATTTTACAAGTTTTCGATGAGACACAGTCTAGGTTACACTTTGTGTCTAGTATGGTAAGAAGCGGCTTAAAAAACACTTTCAAACGAGGTATAACTCGTGAACATTGAAAGACCGTGGCTACCTCAAAATCCAGAATAATACCTAGCAGCCTAAAACTTTTATCGAATTTTACAAGTTTTCGATGAGACGCAGTCTAGGTTACACTTTGTGTCTAGTATCGTAAGAAGCGGCTTTAAAAACACTTTCAAACGAGGTATAACTCGTGAACATTGAAAGACCGTGGCTACCTCAAATTCCAGAATAATACCTAGCAGCCTAAAACTTTTCTCGAATTTTACAAGTTTTCGATGAGACGCAGTCAAGGTTACACTTTGTGTCTAGTATCGTAAGAAGCGGCTTAAAAACTCTTTCAAATGAGGTATAACTCGTGAACATTGAAAGACCGTGGCTACCTCAAAATCCAGAATAATACCTAGCAGCCTAAAACTTTTTTTGAATTTGTTAAGATTTTGATGAGACGCAGTCAAGGTTACACTTTGTGTCTAGAATCGTAAAATGCGGCATAAAAAACTCTTTCAAACGAGGTGTAGTTCGAGAACATTGAAAGACCGTGGCTACCTCAAAATCCAGAATAATACCTAGCAGCCTAAAACTTTTTTTGAATTTGTCAAGTATTTGATGAGACGGAGTCTAGATTACACTTTGTGTCTAGTATCGTAAGAAACGGCTTAAAAAACTCTTTCAAATGAGGTATAACTCGTGAACATTGAAAGAGGGTAGAGTAGGTATTATTCTGGATTTTGAGGTAGCCACGGTCTTTCAAAGTTCACGAGTTAAACCTCGTTCGAAAGTGTTTATAAAGCCGCTTCTTACGATACTAGACACGAAGTGTAACCTAGACTGCGTCTCATCAAAATCTTGACAAATTCAAAAAAGTTTTAGGCTGCTAGGTATTATTCTGGATTTTGAGGTAGCCCCGGTCTTTCAATGTTCTCGAACTACACCTCATTTGAAAGAGTTTTTTAAGCCGCATCTTACGATACTAGACACAAAGTGTAATCTAGACTCCGTCTCATCAAAATCTTGACAAATTCAAACAAAGTTTTAGGCTGCTAGGTATTATTCTGGATTTTGAGGTAGCCACGGTCTTTCAATGTTCACGAGTTATACCTCGTTTGAAAGTGTTTTATAAGCCGCTTCTTACGATACTAGACACAAAGTGTAATCTAGACTCCGTCTCATCAAAATCTTGACAAATTCAAAAAAAGTTTAAGGCTGCTAGGTATTATTCTGGATTTTGAGGTAGCCCCGGTCTTTCAATGTTCTCGAACTACACCTCATTTGAAAGAGTTTTTTAAGCCGCATCTTACGATACTAGACACAAAGTGTAATCTAGACTCCGTCTCATCAAAATCTTGACAAATTCAAACAAAGTTTTAGGCTGCTAGGTATTATTCTGGATTTTGAGGTAGCCACGGTCTTTCAATGTTCACGAGTTATACCTCGTTTGGAAGTGTTTTTTAAGCCGCTTCTTACGATACTAGACACAAAGTGTAACCTAGACTGCGTCTCATCGAAAACTTGTAAAATTCGAGAAAAGTTTTAGGCTGCTAGGTATTATTCTGGATTTTGAGGTAGCCACGGTCTTTCAATGTTCACGAGTTATACCTCGTTTGAAAGTGTTTTTTAAGCCGCTTCTTACGATACTAGACACAAAGTGTAATCTAGACTCCGTCTCATCAAAATCTTGACAAATTCAAAAAAAGTTTTAGGCTGCTAGGTATTATTCTGGATTTTGAGGTAGCCCCGGTCTTTCAATGTTCTCTAACTACACCTCATTTGAAAGTGTTTTTTAAGCCGCATCTTACGATACTAGACACAAAGTGTAACCTAGACTGCGTCTCATCGAAAACTTGTAAAATTCGAGAAAAGTTTTAGGCTGCTAGGTATTATTCTAGATTTTGAGGTAGCCACGGTCTTTCAATGTTCCCGAGTTACACCTCATTTGAAAGAGTTTTTTAAGCCGCTTCTTACGATACTAGACACAAAGTGTAACCTAGACTGCGTCTCATCGAAAACTTGTAAAATTTGAGAAAAGTTTAAGGCTGCTAGGTATTATTCTGGATTTTGAGGTAGCCACGGTCTTTCAATGTTCACGAGTTATACCTCGTTTGAAAGTGTTTTTTAAGCCGCTTCTTACGATACTAGACACAAAGTGTAACCTTGACTGCATCTCATCGAAAACTTGTACAATTCGAGAAAAGTTTTAGGCTGCTAGGTATTATTCTGGATTTTGAGGTAGCCACGGTCTTTCAATGTTCACGAGTTATACCTCGTTTGAAAGTGTTTTTTAAGCCGCTTCTTACGATACTAGACACAAAGTGTAACCTAGACTGCGTCTCATCGAAAACTTGTAAAATTTGAGATAAGTTTTAGGCTGCTAGGTATTATTCTGGATTTTGAGGTAGCCACGGTCTTTCAATGTTCACGAGTTATACCTCGTTCGAAAGTGTTTCTAAAGCCGCTTCTTACGATACTAGACACAAAGTGTAATCTAGACTCCGTCTCATCGAAAACTTGTAAAATTCGAGGAAAGTTTTAGGCTGCTAGGTATTATTCTGGATTTTGAGGTAGCCACGGTCTTTCAATGTTCACGCTCCTCGCCTCGGCCCTCAAGGTCGAGGCGAGAGAAGTACCAAAAATAAGTAACTGGTCCCGCAGGAGGCCAAACTTGAGAAAAACAATTAAAAAAAAAAAAAAAAAAACAATGTTCACGAATTACACCTCATTTGAAAGAGTTTTTTAAGCCGCTTCTTACGATACTAGACACAAAGTGTAATCTAGACTCTGTCTCATCAAAATCTTGACAAATTCAAACAAAGTTTTAGGCTGCTAGGTATTATTCTGGATTTTGAGGTAGCCACGGTCTTTCAATGTTCTCGAACTACACCTCGTTTGAAAGAGTTTTTTAAGCCGCATCTTACGATTCTAGACACAAAGTGTAACCTTGACTGCCTCTCATCAAAATCTTGACAAATTCAAAAAAAGTTTTAGGCTGCTAGGTATTATTCTGGATTTTGAGGTAGCCACGGTCTTTCAATGTTCACGAATTACACCTCATTTTAAAGAGTTTTTTAAGCCGCTTCTTACGATACTAGACACTAAGTGTAACCTATACTGCGTCTTATCAAAATCTTGACAAATTCGAGAAAAGTTTTAGGCTGCTAGGTATTATTCTGGATTTTGAGGTAGTTACGGTCTTTCAATGTTCACGGATTACACCTCATTTGAAAGAGTTTTTTAAGCCGCTTCTTACGATACTAGACACAAAGTGTAATCTAGACTCCGTCTCATCGAAAACTTGTAAAATTCGAGGAAAGTTTTAGGCTGCTAGGTATTATTCTGGATTTTGAGGTAGCCACGGTCTTTCAATGTTCACGAATTATACCTCGTTTGAAAGTGTTTTTAAAGCCGCTTCTTACGATACTAGACACAAAGTGTAATCTAGACTCCGTCTCATCAAAATCTTGACAAATTCAAACAAAGTTTTAGGCTGCTAGGTATTATTCTGGATTTTGAGGTAGCCACGGTCTTTCAATGTTCACGAGTTATACCTCGTTTGAAAGTGTTTTTTAAGCCGCTTCTTACGATACTAGACACAAAGTGTAATCTAGACTCCGTCTCATCAAAAGCTTGACAAATTCAAAAAAAGTTTTAGGCTGCTAGGTATTATTCTGGATTTTGAGGTAGCCACAGTCTTTCAATGTTCACGAGTTATACCTCGTTTGAAAGTGTTTTTTAAGCCGCATCTTACGATACTAGACACAAAGTGTAATCTAGACTCCGTCTCATCAAAATCTTGACAAATTCAAAAAAAGTTTTAGGCTGCTAGGTATTATTCTGGATTTTGAGGTAGCCACGGTCTTTCAATGTTCACGAGTTATACCTCGTTTGAAAGTGTTTTTTAAGCCGCATCTTACGATACTAGACACATAGTGTAATCTAGACTCCGTCTCATCAAAATCTTGACAAATTCAAAAAAAGTTTTAGGCTGCTAGGTATTATTCTGGATTTTGAGGTAGCCACGGTCTTTCAATGTTCACGAGTTATACCTCGTTTGAAAGTGTTTTTTAAGCCGCATCTTACGATACTAGACACAAAGTGTAATCTAGACTCCGTCTCATCAAAATCTTGACAAATTCAAAAAAAGTTTTAGGCTGCTAGGTATTATTCTGGATTTTGAGGTAGCCTCGGTCTTTCAATGTTCTCGAACTACACCTCATTTGAAAGAGTTTTTTAAGCCGCATCTTACGATACTAGACACAAAGTGTAACCTAGACTGCGTCTCATCGAAAACTTGTAAAATTTGAGAAAAGTTTTAGGCTGCTAGGTATTATTCTGGATTTTGAGGTAGCCACGGTCGTTCAATGTCCACAAGTTATACCTCGTTTGAAAGTGTTTTTTAAGCTGCTTCTTACGATACTAGACACAAATTGTAACCTTGACTGCATCTCATCGAAAACTTGTACAATTCGAGAAAAGTTTTAGGCTGCTAGGTATTATTCTGGATTTTGAGGTAGCCACGGTCTTTCAATGTTCTCGAACTACACCTCATTTGAAAGAGTTTTTTAAGCCGCATCTTACGATACTAGACACAAAGTGTAATCTAGACTCCGTCTCATCAAATTCTTGACAAATTCAAACAAAGTTTTAGGCTGCTAGGTATTATTCTGGATTTTGAGGTAGCCACGGTCTTTCAATGTTCACGAGTTATACCTCGTTTGAAAGTGTTTTTTAAGCCGCTTCTTACGATACTAGACACAAAGTGTAACCTTGACTGCATCTCATCGAAAACTTGTACAATTCGAGAAAAGTTTTAGGCTGCTAGGTATTATTCTGGATTTTGAGGTAGCCACGGTCTTTCAATGTTCCCGAGTTATACCTCGTTTGAAAGTGTTTTTTAAGCCGCTTCTTACGATACTAGACACAAAGTGTAACCTAGACTGCGTCTCATCGAAAACTTGTAAAATTTGAGATAAGTTTTAGGCTGCTAGGTATTATTCTGGATTTTGAGGTAGCCACGGTCTTTCAATGTTCACGAGTTATACCTCGTTCGAAAGTGTTTCTAAAGCCGCTTCTTACGATACTAGACACAAAGTGTAACCTAGACTGCGTCTCATCGAAAACTTGTAAAATTCGAGAAAAGTTTTAGGCTGCTAGGTATTATTCTAGATTTTGAGGTAGCCACGGTCTTTCAATGTTTCCGAGTTATACCTCGTTTGAAAGTGTTTTTAAAGTCGCTTCTTACGATACTAGACACAAAGTGTAACCTAGACTGCGTCTCATCGAAAACTTGTAAAATTCGAGAAAAGTTTTAGGCTGCTAGGTATTATTCTGGATTTTGAGGTAGCCACGGTCTTTCAATGTTCACGAATTACACCTCATTTGAAAGAGTTTTTTAAGCCGCTTCTTACGATACTAGACACAAAGTGTAACCTAGACTGCGTCTCATCGAAAACTTGTAAAATTTGAGAAAAGTTTTAGGCTGCTAGGTATTATTCTGGATTTTGAGGTAGCCACGGTCTTTCAATGTTCACGAGTTATACCTCGTTTGAAAGTGTTTTTTAAGCCGCTTCTTACGATACTAGACACAAAGTGTAATCTAGACTCCGTCTCATCAAAATCTTGACATATTCAAAAAAAGTTTTAGGCTGCTAGGTATTATTCTGGATTTTGAGGTAGCCCCGGTCTTTCAATGTTCTCTAACTACACCTCATTTGAAAGAGTTTTTTAAGCCGCATCTTACGATACTAGACACAAAGTGTAATCTAGACTCCGTCTCATCAAAATCTTGACAAATTCAAACAAAGTTTTAGGCTGCTAGGTATTATTCTGGATTTTGAGGTAGCCACGGTCTTTCAATGTTCACGAGTTATACCTCGTTTGAAAGTGTTTTTAAAGCCGCTTCTTACAATACTAGACACAAAGTGTAACCTAGACTGTGTCTCATCGAAAACTTGTAAAATTCGAGAAATGTTTTAGGCTGCTAGGTATTATTCTGGATTTTGAGGTAGCCACGGTCTTTCAATGTTCACGAATTATACCTCGTTTGAAAGTGTTTTTAAAGCCGCTTCTTACGATACTAGACACAAAGTGTAACCTAGACTGCGTCTCATCGAAAACTTGTAAAATTAGAGAAAAGTTTTAGGCTGCTAGGTATTATTCTGGATTTTGAGGTAGCCACGGTCTTTCAATGTTCACGAATTACACCTCATTTGAAAGAGTTTTTTAAGCCGCTTCTTACGATACTAGACACAAAGTGTAATCTAGACTCCGTCTCATCGAAAACTTGTAAAATTCGAGGAAAGTTTTAGGCTGCTAGGTATTATTCTGGATTTTGAGGTAGCCACGGTCTTGCAATGTTCACGAATTACACCTCATTTGAAAGAGTTTTTTAAGCCGCTTCTTACGATACTAGACACAAAGTGTAATCTAGACTCTGTCTCATCAAAATCTTGACAAATTCAAACAAAGTTTTAGGCTGCTAGGTATTATTCTGGATTTTGAGGTAGCCACGGTCTTTCAATGTTCTCGAACTACACCTCGTTTGAAAGAGTTTTTTAAGCCGCATCTTACGATTCTAGACACAAAGTGTAACCTTGACTGCCTCTCATCAAAATCTTGACAAATTCAAAAAAAGTTTTAGGCTGCTAGGTATTATTCTGGATTTTGAGGTAGCCACGGTCTTTCAATGTTCACGAATTACACCTCATTTTAAAGAGTTTTTTAAGCCGCTTCTTACGATACTAGACACTAAGTGTAACCTATACTGCGTCTTATCAAAATCTTGACAAATTCGAGAAAAGTTTTAGGCTGCTAGGTATTATTCTGGATTTTGAGGTAGTTACGGTCTTTCAATGTTCACGGATTACACCTCATTTGAAAGAGTTTTTTAAGCCGCTTCTTACGATACTAGACACTAAGTGTAACCTAGACTGCGTCTCATCGAAAACTCGAAAAAATCTAAAAACGTTTTAGGCTGCCAGATTGTGAAGTTAGCTGCCCAATGTTTTATTCTGAAGTGTTGACCATTTTAAGTTTTATTTGGATTACTTTGTGACAAAAATCGAATTATTTGTCGAAAGACACTTGACGTGACCTTGAAAGTGGCTATATTACGAGTTTTGTAGAGGTTCGTAAAAATGACTTTGTAATTCGGTCGGATTACTTTGGGCTGCTAACTTTGGGCTGCTAACTTCACACTCGTCCAAAGTCATACAAAAAGTCAAAACTTATTTTTAAGTGTTTTAAGGGGCGCCCATGCAGCTAAAGGGGGCGCGAAAACAAACCAACTTAATTTTGCAGTTGGTTCGGAACCCTAAATGTGCGAAGTCTAACTCGCACTTGACCTTTTATACAACGACTGTAGCAAACAAGCGTACGGTCCAACTGATGGTAAGATGACACCGCAGCCGATATTGCCCCCTGAACCGAATCCTGGATTCGCGCCTACCTTGTCGATACTAAAACGTACTTATTTTCTTCATTTACGCTTTCGCTCGGTGAAATCGAATGGGAGCAGAATCAACGACCTTTACCCATTCAACTGTCAAGCTGTCACCGTATTTACTACCACAACCAGCCAGCCAGTATAAACGACAATGGCAATACAGTGGGTCTTTTGCTAGTTTTGCCATAATTTTGCGGTACGATCATGAATAAACTTAAATCTATATTTATCTACACTTAATATAGAATAGGCCTTCGGTATGTATAAAGATGAATTTCAAAAAATAAAATAAAATAATTCACAAAATTATACAAATGTTTACATTTCACACACTTAAATTCTGCCAAACCACAATGCGGCGGTACAAAAAATGCGGGGTGCTGCGGTACGGGTAAAATTTTATACATAGTGTTAGCAGCAGACTCCTAAGAATGCTGACACGACACCACCTCACCCGCCATCGGACCCCTTCCCCTCTTCCTCGGGCAGCGGGAACCTGACCGCGGCCTATTTGGCCGAGAGACGTGCGCTACATTAGACCTACAGATTTTATAAACCTTGTTCGATTAATTCATTAAGTAAATTGTATCCAATTTGACCAACGTTTAATTTAAATCACAGTAAACTATTACATTAATTCCCGAATATATAAAATCAGATCGTGGGATTGAACGCCAGTACCGATTGCCATTTTGACCAATTTTTTTTTTTTTTGACAATGTCGAGTAAAAAACGATTGAAAACACGAGAGCGCACGTCTTCGCCAGCCTCTGTCCCTAATATAGGTAGACTGGAAGCGACGCTGGAGGCGATCCTGAACCGCCTTGCGACGCTGGAGCAGCGGGCTAGCACTCCTGCCAGCCTGCCGTCGCCTGCAACTCCTGCAAGCGGCGCCCTCAATGCAGACTTGGGCTGCGTAGCCAGTACGCCCCCGCTGGTGTCTTCTGGGCCAGCCAGTCCACCTCCACCGGCGCCTGCTGAACCAGCCAGCAGTCCTCCGAGCGTTGCCGGCAACACCGAAGCGGCAACGGCGTCAACGGACGTCACGGAGCGTCTCATCGACGCGTTGAGGACAATGAATCCGGTGAGATCTAACCATTATTATGTGTCTGATTTTGATCCTAATATTCATGACGTTGATGCGTGGTGTGATGAAGTGGATCGCGCCCGCTCGCAAAACCAGTGGGATGATAAAGAGTGCCTTGCTCGTGTGGGATTATCGTTAAAGGGTGATGCACGCTCCTGGTTGCGCGAGTGGACAAGTGACGACCGTAATTGGTCGAATTTCAAATCAGAACTTAGATCGCTCTGTCCGCGCCGCATTGACGTTGCAAACATACTTTTTGATGTGATGTTACAAGACTCTGATAAGTACTCCACATATGCGGAATACGCTAGAAGATCTCTATTACGGTTACGTATCGTAAAGGGATTGAGTAGTGATTTACTTTGTGACATAATTGTACGCGGCATAAAAGACCCTCAAGTAAGAGCGGCCGCAACAAACGCTAAATTGACACCTGAAACAATCGTGGAGTTCTTATCGAGTTACTCGAAACCAAGTCGTTTAAGTGCGGGCGTACCTAACAATAACATTGAGACGCGTATTAATCGGCATGCCTATGATTTGTCCTCCATCAGGAAAACTCATAAGCGTGCTCAAAATACGGATATTCACGTTCGTTGTTATAATTGTAAACAATCGGGTCATAAAATGAGAAATTGCCCCAAACGTGTTAAGACTGAGAGTAGTAACGCGGATGCGAATAAAGACAAACCTGTGCCCAATCCTGAGCCAGTAAATAAGTTTCTTTCAAAAACCGTGTGTTCGTTTTGCAAGAAGATAGGTCATAGTGATGATAAATGTTTTGCTAAAGAACGATCAGAAATGAGAAATAAAGCTAATGTAAACTTTTGCCGCGAGACAGCATGTGACAAAACGAAAAGTGATATTGTTACTGCCGTAGTATGCGGTGTACCTAACTGACGTGTTGATTGATAGTGGGTCGAGTATTTCTCTAATTTCGAATAACCTTGTAAAGCATTTCTCTTGCCGAACGTATGCTAGTGTTCAAATATTACGCGGTTTAGGTGGAGTAGAAATGCGATCAGATCGTTTTGTAACTTTTCCCATAGAGTTCAATGATGTAACTTTAGAGGTAGATCTACATGTTGTGCCGCACAATTATCTTAGTGCACCAGTTCTTATCGGTACGGATGTATTAAATAGAGAAGGTGTCACATACATTCGTACAAGCGATTCTCAACGACTTGTCAGAAACGATCCAAATGTAAACAATGTAACGCATTGTAAGCCGACTTCGCAACTCAGCTCAATAAACACTCCGTTGATCGGCGATGAAAAGGACCGCTTATCCGCTGTGTTAAACAAATACTCAGATTACTTCCTCAGTGGAACGGCTAATACAACTGTAAACACCGGCGAGATGCATATTCGGCTTACTAGTGACGCACCGGTTAATTATAGACCGTACAAGTTGTCGCATGACGAAAAGCTTCGTGTACGTAACATTGTTGCTGATTTAAAGGAAAAGGGCATTATAAGGGAATCCGAATCTGCATATGCGAGTCCAGTATTACTCGTAAAGAAGAAAGACGGGTCAGATAGGGTGGTTGTAGACTATCGAGCCCTCAACAACATCACAGTGAAAGACAGATACCCTCTTCCTTTAATCGAAGATCATATAGACAGACTCGGGAAATGTAAATATTTTACGGCTTTGGATATGTTAACTGGTTTTCACCAGATTAAAATAAATGAAGACTCAGTTCCTTTTACGGGATTTGTAACACCAGAGGGACATTATGAGTACCTCAAAATGCCGTATGGTCTTTCGAATGCACCAGTAATTTATCAACGCATTATTTCTGAGACGTTGATACCTTTTATAGACGCAGGACAAGTGCTTGTCTATATAGACGACGTACTGTTATTAAGCAATACGATAGAGGAAGGTTTATCTTTACTTAACTCAGTTCTAGAAACTTTAACAAAAGCGGGGTTTTCTATAAATCTGCGCAAATGTACTTTCCTGTCCACTGAAGTGGAGTATCTTGGAAGGACGATCGGTAATGGTCAGGTCCGGCCGAGCGTAAAAAAAATTGAGGCATTAGTAAATTCACCAGTTCCAAAAACTGTAAAACAAGTCAGGCAGTTCCTGGGCCTGGCTGGCTATTTCAGGAGATACATCCAAGGATACGCTACTTAAGTGGCTCCCATAGCTTTTTTGACTCATAAAAATGTAAAGTTCTATTGGGGAAGTGAGCAGGAAAGAGCGAGACAGGAAATAATCTCCACCTTGACTAATGAACCTGCATTATTGATATTTGATCCAACCTTATCTACCGAGTTGCATACAGATGCAAGTTCATTAGGCTATGGTGCAGTTCTGATGCAAAGTGGAAAAGATGGGCGTAGACACGCGGTTGCATACTTTAGCAAAGTTACAGTAGGTGCCGAGCCCAAATATCACTCTTATGAACTGGAGACCCTTGCTGTAGTTAAGGCTCTGCAACACTTTCGTCATTACTTAATGGGTAAACATTTTAAAGTTGTTACCGATTGCAACGCTTTAAAAATGACCCAACACAAGAAGGATCTCCTACCTAGAGTAGCTAGGTGGTGGATGTACCTACAAGATTACGACTTTACCCTTGAGTACCGAAAGGGTCAATTTATGCCACACGCGGACTATCTCAGTCGAAATCCGGTCAATCTTTGTACTGTGCAGAAACCACTTAACTGGGCTCAAGTTGCCCAGGCCGCGGACGATGAAACAACATTGTTGCTAGAAAAACTTGATCAGGGCGAGTTAGATAGTTCGCGGTATTTTAAGAAAAACAATTTGTTGTATTACAAGTACAGCCCAACGGGTGAACAATCACGACTATTGTGTTATGTACCGAAAGGTTATAGACTTAGCTTGTTGCGAGTTTTTCACGACGAACATGGGCATATAGATACGGAAAAAGTAATTGACCTAATTTTAAAACATTTTTGGTTTCCTAATATGCGCCAATTCGTCAAAAATCTCACTGTATTGTATGCCTAACGCATAAGAAGGTGCCTCGGGCCCCATTACAACCCATAGTGTCGTGGACGAAACCCGATAGTCCTTTCGATACACTACATGTTGATGTACTTGGGCCATTGCCAGAATCGAATGGTTATAAGTACATACTAATAATCATTGATGCTTTCACGAAATATTGTTTTTTAATTGCTATGTATAGACAAGAAAGTACTGAACTTAAACGACAGTTTACTAATGTAGTGACTATTTTTGGTACACCCCGATTAATTGTATGTGATAGGGGTAGAATGTTCGACAGTGCAGACTTTGGCGAATGGGCAAACAATTTTGGTATCCAAATACATTTTATTACGCCCGAATTACACCAGGAAAACGGCCAAGTGGAGAGGTACTGTCGAACAGTTCTAAATATGGTTAGAATAGAGGTAAATCACAAGCGTGAATCCTGGTCCGGCGTTCTCTGGAAACTTCAATTGATCCTGAACACCAATAAGCAGAAGACCACTCAATGCTCACCCCTCAATTTGCTAATTGGTTGTGATACAACTACACCGGCTATAAACGCTCTAATTCGCGACATTACTGTTGACGGCAACACGCCGAATCGCGAGGCTTTGCGCGTGATGCGACGTCAGAGGGCTGCAAGCTTGTTGTCTCAAAATCAGGCACGGCAAGATGCGCGTGTCAATAGAGATAGAAGGACACCAAAACCCTTCACGTTGAATGATCTAGTTTTTGTCAAAAAATCGTCACAAACAACTAACAAACTAGACAGTGGTATACGGGGTCCATATCGCATTATCAAAGTTTTACCTAATAGTCGTTATGAATTACGGCTTGTGGCAGGGTCGTATGGAAAGACCACCCAGGCAGCCGCCGAGTATATGCTACCGTGGGACGGCGAATGGACTCCCGAGACCTGTGCTACCTTTTTTGAATGTAAGACATAACTTTTCAAAATAAGCCCCTTTACAGATCTTTATAGATTTATGTTTTCATAATGATGTTACTATGACGCTTTCATTGTTTTCTATCGTTGATGACTGATACTGTTTTTGTTACAATGTAAGCTTGTTTAGGTTGAGCTCTTGTAAGGCCTCGAGTGGCATAGAGTTCACTATTGGAAAGTTATAGATGTATTTGCAAGTAAGGCCTTGATCACATTAAGGCAATGCATTGCATCGTTGTGATATCGTGTAAGGCCTATATGGCATCGATGTGTTAATATTCGCGTGTAAGGCCTTTCATGGCAACGGAATATTGTTTTTACTTACCGTGTAAGGCCTAGTGTGGCAACGGTTGGTGATCTTTAGACCGTGTAAGGCCTGGTGTGGCAATGGTTGGTGATCTTTATACCATGTAAGGCCGGAAGTGGCAGTGGTTGGTGATCTTTATACTATGTAAGGCCGGACGTGGCATCGGTTGGTGATCTGATATCCGAGTAAGGCCTTGTTATAGGCATCGGTAGTGTTCTAATTCTCGAGTAAGGCCGTGTGCGGCATCGGAATAGTTTTTTTTTACTAGAGGAAGTAAATTAATGAAGTAGTCTTTTTGAGTAAACATGCCAGTATTCCGTAATTACGTGGAAATCGAATGAAGGCGGATAGTAACACGTAAAAAAAAGAGCCAAAATGATCCCTGGAGTAAACTTTAACTGGAGTGCAACATTGTATTTACATAAGTGTTTGCTCCGCAGGTGACGACACCCATGACCTTCAAGAGACAACTTCAGGGGCAGAGTCGGGACAACAGGAGAGCATCGGGGACGCTGCTCCGTCAGGAGAGGCCGTGTTAGCAGCAGACTCCTAAGAATGCTGACACGACACCACCTCACCCGCCATCGGACCCCTTCCCCTCTTCCTCGGGCAGCGGGAACCTGACCGCGGCCTATTTGGCCGAGAGACGTGCGCTACATTAGACCTACAGATTTTATAAACCTTGTTCGATTAATTCATTAAGTAAATTGTATCCAATTTGACCAACGTTTAATTTAAATCACAGTAAACTATTACATTAATTCCCGAATATATAAAAATAGTATAAAACCGAGCCATATAATTTTTGCTGTCAACCGACGATATTTATATAATGCCGTAAACTAACGCCTGGTTTAATTAAGTGCATCATAAACTGGGCAACTTATAGTAACATATGTGTGCAGTAAGTTTATTGACGCTTCATGACTCCGACCTTTATAGAAGTCAGACATTGAGTCATCGTGTTTCGCCGTAAACTCACGTTACGTAAGACTGAAGCCAGTAAGCCGATGCTAGAGCCCAGACCAGCAGTAAATCCGAAGCAAGCCACAAAATTTTACAAGCTGCTTTAGTCAAAACTTACTCAAGCTTTAGGTAGCGGTGGATATATGTACATTGGGAACAGTATTTTAACTAAAAACTCCCTGAACGTTGTATGAATGTATGTGCTATTTTCAAACTAAAAGGTATTGTGGGGGTATAAATAAGGCCCAATTTCTGAAACGACGCATTAGATATCGCTGTTATTGACATCCACAAAGATATTCTATCTAAAGACACAAAATTGACTCAATTACAACTCCAACATTGTTCAATCTATACAAGAAAATGTACCGTGTTGCCAGGGGCCCTATTTCACCACGTTGACAATTGTCAGTGACATATGTCGAATGACAATTGTGAAGCGACAGGTGAGATGTGACAATTTTGAAAATTATTTTGTATAGAAATACATATGAACATGACAGGCATTTTGTTACAATTGTCTGTATGACAATTATGTTGTGAAACCAAAATGATTTTTCCTAGTCGACATATTTGTAGATATGTCGGTAAAAACTACAAAGCTTGACACAGCTTCAATCTCATGTCAAGATTTAAGTACTTCATCTGTCTGTATCTGTAGGTATTCTGGACATAAATATGGAGAAAATGTGATACGATATATTTATGACCTAACCCGTAGCCATGACAATAAACGACACGTCAATTACTGACGTCCCATCACAATCTCAAATCATTAGCGCATTGCTCAAGACATCGTAATCATTAATCTTGTCTGTAATTTCTCAAAGGCCGTCTTCTATTGGCTACTCGATATTCTGAAGCCTTGTTGAGTTTTGTTTGAATTAAGAACTTTGGAGAGGAGTTTGAAGTTATTTTGAGCGGTAGTATAGTGGACAGGAGAATACATTAATTACAGTTAACAATCGTATGTAGTAAATAGGCTAGCCACGGACTTCTGACATGTTTAATGTAACTTTTCTGGGTCTTGGATGTTTTCTATGTATTTAAGTATCTATTTATCTATATAAGTATGTATATCGTCGCCTAGTATCCATAGTACAAGCTTTGCTTAGTTTGGGACGTTGATTTTGTAAGATAGTCCACAATTTTTTTTTTGACAAATGTAATTTTCATAAGACTAGTAAGGTAAGGGTAGGTACGGGTAAAAAAAAAAAAAAAAAAAAAAAAGGTACGGGTAGTTGTAGAGGTACAAGATGAAAAAGACATACTTATGCAATTATAACACAATCTAACTTAGCTGAAAATACATATACTGTATTATCTTATAAACTTGAAAATACTTGAATATAACGCCACACAACCTAAATACCTTTATTTTGATTGTAAAACGACTCCGAACAGCTCAGATGAAGTCCTTACCTGAAAATAAGGAAAGTTCTATAATGAATATCATCTTTGAAATCTATGATATATGTAAATTTTGCTTCTTGTTAAGGCAAGAAGGAACTTGTGAACTTTTCATCAATCTCTAGATTGAAAAAGGCAACAACTACTTTTAACAGGTCGTATTCAAAATAGTTATTGAAAGACATAACTTAACCATACAATAATTTAGGCCAGCAATTAATCGTCAGCTAGGTTTATTATAAGTGCGAGAAAGGGATGAAACATATGTCCGAAATAAATCTCGATCTAGCCATTTAGGATGCTCCGTAGGATAAAGTTGTCTGTTTTTATCTAAAGACAGAGCAAATCCCAACTCATTGCTCGAACATTTGTTCAAGCCGCTGCCCGGTCTGACAGAAGAGTTCTCGCAGCAAAATGAGCTATATATTACACAGTATACTTAGCTATGCAAGGTAAGGACCTCTTTATCAAAGTTTCACGCATCGTGAGCACGTCTATTACGTTTTACGGGGCCATATTGAACAGGAGCGAAAGAGCGCGTTTTACGACCTAGGTAAGGTACACTGTGCTAGTACTGAGTTCATTGCGGGTTACATTTTTAACCTGAACCAATGAGAGTGGAAATTACTTTAGATGATGTGTTTGTTTGAATTCAGGCAGAGTTCTTTGTTTATTGTGGTTAACTACCACCTCTTGTATTGGAAGAGCGGTGTCTCCTGAAACAAGCATTATATGAGGCTCCAAACTTGCCTATTGCAATAAATTCTGTCTAAGTAATAAGTTTGCCTATTTTATAGGTTGGGTTTTTTCACTTTCACTTAACCTAACAAATACAAAATCAAAACAATCTACAAACAGTTGGTAGAGAATTAAACTAAATAATTAATTAAATTAAACAACTTATTAGAATAGAATAAGGTAAGGCAATGGGTCCCAGGCTCAGCGTGTGCTGGGCAGGAGTGCCCAGCGCTGGTTTTCAGTCTGGTCCCAAAACTAAAACTATAACTAAAATAAATACTAGGCAGGTCGCAAACTAAACAAATTTTTAGTACTTATAAAGAGTAAAATAGCGTAGCTCTAGACAGACATTCAATCAATTAATTAACATTAGTTACCGGTTTCGGAAGCGAACGTTACATTTAATTGCGTAGCTTCGTTCCGTTACTAAGCGTTTTCTATACACAATACCTACACATGATATTATTTCTGTATACTCATATACAAACGGACTAGCATCCACTTCATATTTCCCATCGAGGGATTAGTTTCGGGACCAAAAAAGATCCAGACTATAAAATACGTTACCAAGTTTCATCATAATCTGTTCAGCCGTCTTTGCGTAATTGAGTAGGTAACACAAACAAACATATATTTAACATTCGCATTTGTGATATTAGTAGGAAGCAGGATGATGATCTAGAGAGTCTAGAGAGACCAAGAAATAGACAGCAAAGTACAGTCCATGGCATAAGGGGATGAATTGAACTTGTAAACCCCTGCAGCTCTAGTATAAGTTTTTTCGAAACATTAACTAATTCGAACGCATTTGCGTTTTGTCTCAAAATGTATGAAAACGCGCTCACCGAGTTTGAAATACGCGCGTTCATCGGTTAAGCTGCAAACGCACTGACAGCGGTGGCGGCGCGGTGCGGAGGCGGTACCGGTTGTAATGTTCGAACTAGTATGAAAGTATTAGTTCGAATATTACAACCGGTACCGCCTCCGCACCGCGACGCCCCGCCCCGCTACCGCTGTCAGTGCGTTTCGGGCTTTAGCAACAAATGTTATACTCGCTGTTTTAGTTTCCACTAGTGACCACCAGAGGCGCTGTTCACATTTTCATACCACTTTCATACATTTTGAGACAAAACGCAAACGCGTTCAAATTAGTTAATGCTTCGAAAAAACGTATACTAGAGCTACTGAGTAAGAGCGACGCTTATGTCTTTCGCGATGACCGCACGAGAAAACGATATGAAAATGCAGCTTTCTTCGGGAATGGCTGACATGATGAACATATATCTGACTGCGAAGTTTCATTCATATTTCCTCGTAGGTACACACACCCATCGATCGATTCATTGCTGAAGAAAAAGGGATAATAAAGACTGGCAAAGTCGCGGGCAAGAACTAGTTACACAAAGTAAGATATAACAGTTTTAAAGTCGGAAAACTGATTTCCGATGACATTATCTAATTAAAAAACACCGGTAATGCCATTAATAAACGCAAAAAACGCAGGAAAAATAAACGCATTTGTATTTGTATTTGTATTAATTAATACTTCAGTGCAAATATTTGCTTCCTTGCGGAGGTGAACGCGCTTAGCGGTACTTAATGAGTTAAAAATACGTTAAAATATGAGTTTATTAATGTTTAAGATGTAATTAGAGTTTTGGGATGCTCTGAAGCGAGACGAGCTTCATACTAGCAGGTTATTTATGTAATATAAGATTTTATGCTCACATCCCAACTAGCAAAGTAGTCATATAAGATTGGGCTTATTCAGCTAATAAATCATATAAAAGTCATGTAAACGTGAATTTTACAGCACCTGTCGTATAAAGCCAGCTTATGCAGCTTTTTAGTTACTCAGCATATTAGTCATACTATGGTGCTGAGTAAACGTTTACTCGACTTGCTTATATGACTAATAAGTCATATAAGAAATGCAGAATAAGTCACTTTTATACGAGGCTTATATGACTATTTAGTCGAGTAACAGTCACTTATACGACATGTCAAGTGCAGTCGAGTAAAAGCAATGTAGTTTGCTATTATACGACATCATGTAACTTATACAGCACAATAGCTGTAAATGTTACATGCTGTCATATAAAAGCTAATTATAGAACATGTTATATATGAGTATCTTATTCAGCGATTTGGAGTCATATAGTCTTCTTTTCTTAAAGACCGGCCAAGTGCGAGTCGGACTCGCGCACGAAGGGTTTCGTACCATTATCTATAAAACCGGCAAAAAAATCATGTTAAATATTTATTTTATTCTGCTTTTTAGTATTTGTTGTTATAGCGTCAACAGAAATACATCATCTGTGAAAATTTCAAGTGTCTAACTATCACGGTTTTTGAGATACAGCCTGGTGACAGACGGACAGACGGACAGCGGAGTCTTAGTAACAGGGTCCCGTTTTACCCTTTGGGTACGGAACCCTAAAAACAGCCCACATCAGCTACAATGACCATATTTTATGGTTCTAGTTGTTTCTAGAAGTAAAATACAAAAATCTGTTAAAAAGGTTTTTTCAGAAACTCTAACGAACCCTAAAATATGTCCGACAAATGTATAATGGCGCTTGGACCGCTAAACTTGCTATATAAGATGCGATTATATAGCTTAATAGCTGGATAAATGCAGTATAACCGCGGCGTTCAAGACAATCAACAATATTAATTAAATTTATATTTAATTAACTAAAAATTACAGTGGGGCATTAAATATTTACTATGAAACATAGTTTACTTCATCAATAAACTTAGCTTCGCAATACATTTCTACCATAGGCCGAAGTTATGAGTGTTCGATAATGAAACATAGCAGGAATGTTTTAACGGTTTATTTTATTGTATAAACACTATTTATTAATATTTTTGTGCCCGCTTATGGAGCGAGCTAGAGCATAATTTTTACACTGAATGTTGCCATTCTAAATAAAGGTAAGTTGGCAGTGAAAGGCGTCTATACATTATCAAGGCGCAATAAAGGCGTCTATACATTATGAAATCTTCTTAACTATTAAATTACAATTTATGTTCAATCATGTATTGAACATAGTTGGCGGGGCCAAAGGTAAGTACATTTTTATATTATGCAGGAAGATACAATTTTGCAGGTTTTATGTTATTAAGGTAAGTACAATTTATACTAGTTGTTGTTTAAGTTATAAATCAATTTTACAATTTTTATCTATTTAATTTATATTCTAGAATGAATTTAATGCTTAATGAAGTTTTACAGCATTTACTAAATGAATTGATCTGCATGTTGTTATCAATTATCATATTTAAATTAATGAATTATACACAATTACAGTTTCATATTATAAATTTTTAAACATTTAAGATAGGTATGTTAGTATACTATAAATTTAGTCATTTAGAGGGAGAGGGCACAACTTATGCAAAGATCTATTATAAATTTTGCCATTGTGGCCCATCTTTACATCTGCCACTCTGACTCTCCCATCTCGCCCTGGATAAGTCTTTACAACTCTGGCCATTGGCCAAGTAAGACTAGGCATATTGTCAAGTTTTACAATCACCAAATCACCTTCTTTAAGGTTTGGTTGGACATTCTGCCACTTTGGGCGATTTTGCAGTTGGGTTAAATAATCCCTTGACCAGAGTTTCCAGAATTCCTGTTTTAGCTTTTCAACAACTTTCCAAAACTTCAATCTATTTATGTTTATATCAGTATGATCTTCTTCTGGAAAGCTGGTCAGGGGAGCGCCTACCAAAAAATGTGAAGGCGTCAAGTATCTGTAATCTGAGGTTTCAGCACTCATTGGCAACAAAGGTCTGGAGTTTAACACTGCCTCAATTTGGGTGATGACTGTGTACAATTCTTCGAAGGTAAGTATTAAATTTCCTACGATCCTCTTTAAATGGTACTTTAGGCTCTTAACACTAGCCTCCCAGAGGCCTCCAAATTCAGGAGAATAGCTGGGAATAAATTTAAATGTTATATAGTTGTTACAGCAATAATTGTCAACTGTTTGTTGGTGAGCCTTAGATGAAGTTAAGTCATACAATTCTTTTAATTTGTTTGCAGTACCTTTAAATGTCTGGGCATTGTCACAAAATATTTGCTTAGGTGCTCCTCGCCTAGCTATAAACCTTTTAAGACATGCCATAAAAGTTTCTGTAGTTAAGTCACTTACTAATTCTGCATGTACCGCTTTGGTAGCAAAGCATACAAAAATAGCTATGTAAGATTTAGTTATTAATGGTTTTCTGATCCTGCTTACTTTCAGGCTGAAGGGTCCACAGAAATCTACACCTGTGACCTCAAAGGGACGAGCAGCTGTAACTCTTTGAGTAGGTAAGGAGCCCATCAATTGCCTTGCAGCTGCAGCCTTCAGTTGGAAACACTTCAAACATTTTATTAATACCTTTTTAACTTCTCTGATGCCATTGACTATGGAATATTTCTGACTTAGTGAGCTTAATACCAGTTTTGCACCAGCATGTAATAGTCTTAAGTGTTCCCTGTATATAAGTAAGCTAGTTATATGGCAAGCTTTTGGCATGATAATGGGATGCATTTTATCATATGAAATATTGCTGGCATTTTGTAACCTACCACCAGTCCTAAGGATGAGGTTTTGGTCTAAAAATGGATGTAAACCACTCAAGCCAGTCTTAATAGGAACATCTTTTAATAAGCACTCAATTTCTTTTGAAAAGTATATTCTCTGAGTTTGCCTTATTATGATTATCATAGCGTCTTTCAATTCTTTTGGTGTCAGTGTGCCAGCAACCTTGTCATTAGAATTCTTACAATTTTTACAAAAGCGGAGCATATAGGCTACCACCCGTTGAAGTTTATTTATGTCTGAATATTTATTTAACAAGTTAATGCAAGTTTCCTTTTCAGCAGTCTGTGTAGTAATAGCTAGAACAGGTTCTGAAGGTGATTCTTGTGTAATTGAGCATGCATTAATGTCAAAGTCTGGATTTAATAAGGCTGCTGGCCCATGAAACCACAAGTCATGAGATTTTAACTTCTCCGGAGACATTCCCCGAGACAGGCAGTCAGCTGGGTTCTCCGAAGTACTGACATAGCCCCACATGGAGGAACCTACTAAGGTATGTATTTGTTTGACTCTATTATTTATGTATGTGTTTGATTTGGGTGGATTATTGATCCACGCTAGTACTATTTGTGAGTCACTATATAATTTTATTTTATGTTCAAAACAACAGCTCAAAGTTTTGCTGACCTTGTTTACTAATTGAGCTAGAATCAAGGCAGCATTTAATTCTAGTTGAGGGATTGTGAGCTCTTTCCCTAAAGGCGCAACTCGAGACCTGGAGCATAAAAGATCTACATGAACTTTATTATTTTTGTCAGTTATTCTCAAATATAAACAACAGCCAAAGGCTTTAAGTGATGCATCTGAGTATCCTATCAATTCAACTTTTTTACCATCACTCATATTCATACCTCTATTTATCTCAATTTTATCCATGTCATTTAATTTTTTCAGGTATTTTCTCCAGGTGTCGAGCTGCTCATCAGGTAAGGTGGTGTCCCAATCAACTTTGAGAGCCCAAAGTTGCTGCATAAATATTTTTGCTGACACAACAATTGGATTTATTAGTCCCAGTGGGTCAAAAATTCTTCCAATGAAGCTTAAAATTGTTCTTTTTGTTTTTAATTTACTTTCATCACTTTTTGGGCTTTCAAATGTGAATGAATCTTTATTTATATCATATTTAACCCCTAAGGTTTTTATCACATTTTCTTTATTGAAATCTAACTCCTCAAAATATTTTTGTTCCGCAGGTATATCTGACAGAATCTCATCAACATTGGAGCACCATTTATGTAATTTGAATCCCCCCAGTTGTAATAGACTTATAAGCTCTTTTTTCAGGTTTCTCAGCGATTCTACATCATCAGCCCCACATATGACGTCATCAACGTAAGTATTTTGTTCCATGGCTTTTGCAGCTAAGGGATATTGACTTTGGTACCTAGTGGCTAGTTCTATCAAACAACGTGTGCTAAGAAATGTGGATGCTCTTAATCCATAGGTAACGGTCTGCAGCTGCAAGCACTGGATGGGCTTCGATGGGTCATCCCGCCAGAGAATATTTTGTAAGCTTTTTTGCTCATCATTAATAAATACATTTCTGAACATTTTTGCAATGTCGCACATCAATGTATACCTGTAAGTCCTAAAAAGGGTAAGTATATCAAACAGCTCATTTTGTACTGTAGGTCCGTTATACATTTTATCATTAAGAGAGACTCCGGTTTTGGATTTTTGGCTCCCGTTAAAGACCACTCTAAAAGAAGTTGTTTTGCTGTGCTCGTTATGTACCCCGTGAAAAGTTAGAAAGAAAACAGGATCATTTTTAACATCATAATTGCCAATGTCAACAATTTTGGCATGTCCCATTTCAATATACTGGTCAATAAAACTTTTGTATAACTGAAAGTGTTCGGGGTGGCTTTTGAATTTATTTTCAAGAGAGTAAAATCTCTGAAGAGCAATTGAAAATGAATCTCCCAGGTTTAATTGATCCATGGGAGCCTTTAAAGGCATGTCTACATGAAATTTATTATCAATCAGTTGCACAGAATTTTGAAAAATTTCTTCAGCTTTTTGAAATTCTGAGGTGACCTCTGCTTTTTCAGGGATTTTCTCTGTAAGCCAGAATTTATTCATGACTTCAGTTAAGTTTTCTTGAGTGTCTTGTATTACAAAATTTGTAACCATATTATTATCGGCTTGCATTTGGGCATTGGCTAATGACAAGTTACCACCTATTACATGCCCAAACAAGGTGTTTTGTAGTACAAGACCATTATTTAAATTAATTTGACCATCTTGTATGATTTTGAAATAAAAGTCTGCACCCAATAACAGCTGAATTTCTGATGGGACATTAAAATCAGGATCCGCGAGCTTGACAGTTTTCGGCAACTTTATGTTGGACATATCAATGTACTGTTGTGGCAGTTTTGTAGTTATTGTGTCAACAATGTGACAAGAAATTGGCAACTCCACATTATTAACAGTTTGCAATACAAGGTTCGTGTAGCTGTCAAGCTTGCTAGGATTGTTGCAAATACCTACTATTTTTGTATTTGTCTTAAATTGTGGCAATTTCAACTCACAGACCAGATCCTTTTGTATGAGAGATGCTTGGCTCCCAGTATCAAGTAAGGCCTTGATATAAATTGTTTGTCCATTTGGATCAGTGAGTTTTACCCTTATGGTGGGAAGTAAAGCGTTTCCCTTGGATTGGTGGTTGCATACAACTTTTTCATCATTTGGGTCCTCCTCATGCATGAGAGTGTTGTGATTGAGTTTGCAGATTTTACATTTAAAATTAAATTTACATTTGTTTTTATGTGCCTTAAGGCACACATTGCACAACTGTTGGGTCTTTGCAAACTCAATCCGATCTCTTTCGGCCGCTGTTTGAAACGCTGGACACAAATAAATAGGATGACCTTTTAAATTGCAGTAGATGCAAGTTTTTTGTTTTGTTGTGTCTTGTGCAACCACATTGCTAACTTTGTATCCTGAACTTGATTTGCCCCGAGCACTCTCAAAGTAGGTCTTTTGTATTGCGGGGCTATCCTCTAGCGCGATAGCGCGCCTTTCTAGATAAGAAACAAATTCATCCATGGTCGGTAGCTTGTCAGGGTCTTGTCGTTCAAGGTGGTATGCCCTGCATGTAAACAAGTCTAATTTCCGACTTAATATTGATATAAGCAGCATATCCCATTGTTTTGTGGGCTGTTCGAGATTTTTTAGTGCATATATTTGCTGCTGCACTTCGGAAATAAATGCCCTTATGGAACTAGCTGTGCCTTTTTGCATGGGAGGTAAATCCAAAAGATGATTAATATGATTTGATATCAGTCGAGCTTTATTGTCAAAGCGTTTTTTAAGGAGAGTTAACGCTTCAGGGTAAGACTCATTGACCATTGGCAGGTTAACAATGACTGACAAGGCCTCTCCTTGCAAATACTTTCGGAGATAAAACAATTTTTGGATATCAGACAAAGATTTATTGTTATCAATGAGTGCCGTAAACAAATCCATAAATGGCTTGAACTCAGTGAAATCTTTGCCATCGAACGATGAAATTTCAATGTTAGGTAATTTTGACATCGATACATCCTTACTAGACTTTTTCAGATCATTGCTGGTATCACATTTATTTATAAAGTCAGTCAATTTCGCAATAATTTTGTAATATTTTGTTTCAACATTTTCAATTTTTTCTTTGTCATTGGGATCTAGTAATGAAATTTCTATATTAATGTCCTCATAATCTTTAAAGGCACTTACAGTTCTGCTTCGCCGCGCCTCCAGATCTGTAACAGAGGCCGCGGCAACACTTACAGGGTCATCCACGAATTGTTCCAGGCGTGTTATGACGCCTTTTAACTGGCCACGTTTGGCTTTCAACAGGGGAATATTTTCCGCCATTATTTACGCACTTTTTATTTAACTACACTTATGCACGCACTATTAATTTAACGCACTAAGCTATTAAAAACATCGTCGAATGTACGAAACTACGAACTTCCTTTGACAGCCGGCCGACACTGACGTTTGACGTTGACACTTGACAACTCGAAACCATAGACGCTACTCAAACCGCGCACTGGAATTATGCGTTTCGCCGCTGTTATTTTTGTAGCTCGAACACCCGCTATCAAAGTTCCTACACTGTAGGCGAAGATGTTCAAATTTTGAATTTGCCGCTATTATAATGCAGACATATTTCTCATCCGATGCTGTTTTCTGATGATCCTGAAGATCTTCTTAACTTGCAGGCAGTCTCTTTCAAGTCAAAAATGCACACCCTGATGCGGATCGGAGAAATTTTTTCCCGGTCACGCAGGCACGCCAACTCTTGCGCTGCTTATTTGTGAGCTTATATGTGCTCGTATACTTGAGGATATAGACCTCGCGATTCACTGAGGATATATACCTCTCCTCGAAATGAACTCTAGAAGTAATCACACAGTTTTTTCTAATCGCGCACGAGGAGAAAATGTCTGCCGCCGCGCCGATCACTATTTCACTCGCGAATAAACTTCGTTTCGAAGGACCACTTGCTATGTTCGATAATGAAACATAGCAGGAATGTTTTAACGGTTTATTTTATTGTATAAACACTATTTATTAATATTTTTGTGCCCGCTTATGGAGCGAGCTAGAGCATAATTTTTACACTGAATGTTGCCATTCTAAATAAAGGTAAGTTGGCAGTGAAAGGCGTCTATACATTATCAAGGCGCAATAAAGGCGTCTATACATTATGAAATCTTCTTAACTATTAAATTACAATTTATGTTCAATCATGTATTGAACAATGAGCATTCTTAATAAAAACATGTAACATCATGGCGGATAAAAAAAATACTTACCGTCATCCAATGCAAACCAATTAAATTTCTTTTTCAACAAACACTTGCGCTTGTAGTTTCGAGTTATATTCTGTTTAGTTGCCAAGGATGCAATTACTCCACAAATATGTCAAATAAGTGGAAGTTATAGATCAAATCAGTCATATAAAAGTCATATGAGTTGCTAATATACAGCTAAATTGTAATAAGATAGTCACGCGGTGATTATTATAAGATCTATAAGTGGAGGTGGTTGCAGTTATACAACTTTTATATGACTGAAATGCTGAATAAAATGGGCCCAAATCGCGTTGTATACACGTTCTGATATTATATTTGTATAAGTGCAGAAATATCGGAAACTCACATATACAAATATACATGGTAAATATCCCGTTATTAATCGTAATTCTAAGGTTGTATATGTATATAGATAAATTTACAAAAGTCTTTATGACAAAATGACGTTAAGAATTTAAGACCCTGGCCTGGCCCTTGTTATATATTTTAATTTTAACTATGATTAGCTTGTGTTTATATACCTAATTAAAAATTTTCGGACAAAATATAAAAAATATAATTTCGTATTGAAAAAATACTAAGTATATAGTATTTACTTATGTTTTATGCTAGATTCATGAGTATTTGGCTACCTACAGGTATTAAGTCTATTGTTTTAAGAACTCGATTGTTCGATATTCATTACTGGTACCTATCTTTGACCTTCTATAGTTACCTACTCGTAATTTTAAACTCAAACTCGCCAGACATTTATAATTATGCATAATTATGTACGAGAATAGTATGCCTATAAATAAACCGACTAAATATTCATAATATCCATAGCCCTTTAATCTATAGGTACTTTTGGTTAATGATAGTGAATGCCAGTACTGTGAAGTGAAACTGCCCTAAACTATTGTCAGTAAAAATATCGAGTATACTCGATGCACGTCTACGTGCACGTCGACGCTTACGTGCTGCGCACACAACCAATGTAAACCGGCCTTAAGAGGAGGGGTAGGGCAAGCTCTCTCCATACAAACTTTGTGCAGGATTTACTTCGTATGTGTTTGCATTAAAGTTATGATTTTTGGTCAGTATGCTTATTTTTCTGATAGCTATTTCGTGATGTAATTTTTTTTTATTAATATATTTTTAATTTTTTTAATTTTGATTTTTTTTTGAAATATTTGAAAATTTTCACATCACGATCTTCGCATATCTAATATTTACAACCAAAAAAAATATTATATTTGTTAGTGCCGACGAATAAAACGTGCACAAAGTTTGTATGGGGAAGGCCTTGCCCTACCCTGCGCCTTAAGTGTTAGTCAAAGTAAATACGACATATGAGGAACTGTGTTTTACTTGGAGCATACCCGCAGAACACCTTATTGTGTGTATAAAACTATATGCAATGGAATTCAACTTTATGGCCATAGAACGAAAATGTAGACGGGTAAGGCCGTTAAATTATTAGGTAAGATACAATACAAGCAGACCTCTTTAATGATCTAACTCACAGCTCTGATGGTTTTTGGCCCATTTTGTCGCGCATGGTCCTTTTCAAGTACCTACATTTCAAAATAGGAAGCGTGGAAAAGCCTGTCAAATAGTGTAAGAGAAGTAGATATTTATCTTTTGTTTTACGAAAAAAATATCGCATCATTTTTTACCAACAGAAGAAAAACTTTACGACATAAAAGAACATTCCTTTTACTTGAGAACAACCGAAACCCCAGCCCAGTAAAATCTATTTCGAAGGCTTTAAATATAACAGTTCATTTCTTCGCTCGTTTACGTAATACAAAAGCAGGAAGTTCTATTCACCCCAATTCCGTTCCCTTTCTAAGGAGTCAGGGTGTAATCGAATTGGTGTATCCGACTTGACGTATTGGTATAAAATTAGTTGATATTTGTTGGTCGGTTCCAATCGCGTCATACCTTGGTCAATATAGTCCCCGCAAGAAAAGAAGTAAATCGTGACACCTGTCACTTCCATAGATTTTATGACCTAGTTAACCTAAAAGTGGCTTAGGTTATATGATGTAGGAATACTTGTTCAAAGACGTTGTTCGGTAACGCCGCCATGACAGTAGGCAACTGGTTTTGTTCGGTAGTGGATTCAGCTCGTCGTCGCGCCGACCACGTGTGTTCACCAACGCGGCGACGAGCAAAATCCCATCTAAATCTGATTGTATGGAAAGTTTGACAAGTTTATGGGGTGACAGTTGCCGGCGCCATATTTAACGTTGATCTGTCTGTGATCGTAAGTTCGTGTAACCCGACGTAATACCGTATTGTGATATAACCTTCTCATGACTTGTACCTTTTTCGAGATCGCCACCGCCATAACGGCCTAAAACGTGGTGCCGTGACGGGCAATCGATTGCGGTGCCGTCGCGTGGAAAATTCGTAATAACATCCCACGTCGTCACGACTACACGTCTCATAGGATTGCAATTCATTAAATACAAAGATAAATAGATAGATGTATCCATTATTTGTTTGCAAACACACAATAAACAAAATAATACCTACAAAAATAGGGTCGAGAAGAATCATCATAGTTGTCTTGTCTTTAAATGAGATATTTTCTGCCCCGCAACTCCCACAAGCAAGGCCGGTGCACATTGGTTGCGTGCGCAGCACGTAAGCATCGACGTGCACGTAGGTATCTAGACGTGCGCGTTGTAAAGTATGAATCTCCATAGTAGATGTCACACCGCTTGCGTGACGTGTGCGTGCGACATCTATGGAGATTCATACTTTACGACGTGCACGTCAACGCTTACGTGCTGCGCACGCAACCAACGTGCACCGGCCTTTATAACGGTTGCCTTCCCACTATTCACACTTCACAGCAAGTAAAACTCGTCCGTCAATTTTCGTAATCAGTGATCAAATGACGATATTTTCAACAATTTCAACTTGTTTTAGATATATTCTCGCTTCGCTTGCACGCGCGTTGAGCTAACGTCGACACTATTGACATAGCAACACTGTCAATCAGGGTTACATTATACCTATGTAGATTTATTTTGCAGTTTACGAATAAACTTATCGGATAATTGTAGACTTTATCTGTGTCGTAATAAGAAGCAGTATCCGTTGACAAATTTTGAACTCGGAACTTCAAGAATATTAAATTAAGACCATAACGGCAATCACTTAATCCAAGATTCAGCGTATCGCGTTACAGACATTTGACGGGCAAGGCCATCAGCCCATCACATAATAATGTTCATTTGTATGCCGCCGCCGCAAAGGCATTGAAGGACTAAAAAAACCACATCCTGGGCATTAAGTTATTCTTTTATTTCTTGTCACCGCGTGGAATCTGCCGTAAAATTGCGCAGATTATTAATAACACAGCCAGAGATAGGTAGCATAAAACTGCAGATTCTTTCCAATTGCCTCTTTTAAGAAATCAGCAGTCGCTTTTCAGCGACCGTAAAACTAGTGCCTACGCCAAATCTTTAGATTAGGAGCCAAAGCGGACCCCGGTCTTCTCTAAGATACAACTGGGAAAAGGCTAAGAGGAGGATGATGATGCTTCTTCTTATAGTTCAGGACCTAGCTACTGTCCTGTAAGGAAGTCCGCGTATGGAGATTTTTTTCGGGAAAGGTGTACTGGAAAATGTACCAAGTCAAGTAACAGCTGTCAACCCGAGACTAAAATACTTACCAAGACCTTAATTCACCATTCTCGAAAAAACATCGATACGCGGACTTCCCTACAGGGCAGTAGGCAGGTACTGGGCTATACCGTCATTACCGTCGCCTATATTGTGAAAAATGAGCGATTTTGATAGAAAACTCGCTTTATGCTGATTTTCGGGCGCGGGCGATGAGAACAGCATATCGAGATGACATTGATGACTCCTGTAATGTTGTTACAATACAAGCCAAGCTTTGTGTGTGTATGTACGGGTCAAACACCTACCTCTAGAATGAGGGATCGTCCTAATACAACTTCATGATCGCGCGATCGCGCGAGTGAAATTGACGAATATATTGAACTCGAATAGGTGTCCTAAAGGGATCGTCCTAAAACATCGCGCGACTTTAACTTAGAATATTTACTAGTAAAAGTCGCGAATTCGCGCGATCATCGCGTAGTCGCGCGCCAATTAGGACGATTCCTAAAAGTTTATTGAAAAACTTGTTTTTTACTGTACGCGCTAGCTTTTACCCGCGACTATTACGTCCGCGTAAACTTCGACTCCCTATCTCATCTCTTCGAGGAATGACTTTCGGGATAAAAGTATCCAATATGTTAATCCAGGCTATAAACTAGTTGTAAACCAATTATCATCATAATCCGTTCACCGTTTTTGCGTGATTGAGGAACAAACATCCAAATTGTCGTATTTATAATTAGTAAGATGTTTAGACGCTACGCTTAATGCATCCCGATTCCCGAATAACAACCGAGACTTGCCGACTGCACCCGAGTTGCAACTGGTTTGGCCCAGATACTAGGGTCACAGCAACGCCACTGCGCATTGGGCAGGGCTGCCAAAAACGCTAAAAGCAACTTAATTCGATAAAATATGCCAGTGTGTTTTTTGACAATTGGTGCATAATAAAGTTGGAGTTTTAAAGCAATGATTTATTGCTGACACAATGGCTCAGAGACACAGTAGTCACTGATAGATATCAGAATAGATAGATGCCTATGGTCTTTACAATTTTGTTGAGGAATTACTCCTGTTTAAAACCCTCTGAACCCCTTTAAGGGATAAGTTCGCCTTTGTACTTTAATTAACCTATCTTTTTGTAAATTATGTCAGTAATGTACCACTACTTGTAAAACAAAGAATGTCTCAGATCGCAGGTATTTGACGCCCGAGCCGAAGGCAAGGGCGATAAATATGCGATCTGGGGCTTTTTATGTCACCTCACCCCCTGGCCAGGAAGTGGGATTTCCCGCGCGCGGAGTGTGCGGTAATTGCCGCTTTATGGCCAGGTGTGACATAAAGACGTTTTAATATCTTATCGTTTGTTGTCATGTTTCTCTAGAAGTGTCTTCTCAACAGATGCTATTTCCGGAACCTGATGAGACATAACTACTACCTAAGTAAAAGTTCTAATCTTCAAATTTCTAAATAAAGGAAAATATTGTAGTATCTTAATTAAAGTTGTACTAATATATCCTCATTAGTAGTTTGCGTTAGCAGCGTTACTGCTGAAATAATAAATAAATAAATAAATAAATATTTGTGGACAATCTTACACAAATCAACCTAGTCCCAACCTAAGCAAAGCTTGTACTATGGGTACTAAGCGACGATATACATACTTATATAGATAAATAAATACTTAAATACATAGAAGACATCCAAGACCCAAGAACAAATATTCGTGCTCATCACACAAATAAATGCCCCGGCCGGGATTCGAACCCGGGACCTCCAGCTTCGTAGGCAGGGTCACTACCAACTAAGCTAAAGCGGTCGTCGGCTGAATAAGTACAACATTATTTTTTATGGTTCCACTCTTGTTGATTTTTACTTACTTCAAATTTCACTCTATCACTTCAGATTCATTTAATAAGAGTGTTATAATTTCACATGGTAAAATTTATTTTCATTTCTCATACTCTGAAAGTGGGTCATTGTTCATCTAAGTAGCGTGCTGAAAGTGGTCCATTTCTGCTCTAGAGCAGAAAAGTGTTAAAAAAAATTGTATGATGAATCGGAGTTAAATTGGGCAACGGCACTAACCTATACAGCCACATAGTACAGATTCTACAGAGATCCTATACTTGTTCAAATGCCTGACTGCTTACCATAAACAACCTCCTTAATTTGTTTGTTTGTTTTTTTTTGCCACAGTCGAATGTAATATCAATAGTTTGTGGCAGATAAAAAAAGGGAAGCTATGACAAGGACAACAAATCATAAGTCTCTCTCTGTCGCTCTAATATAAAGTTGTATATGACCATCTCGTTCAGTAGGAATAATTATTTGATGTCGAGTCTAATTAGTCTGAGCGTAAGCCGATTATTTTTTTATTAAAAATAAATGTAATAAAATGGTCCATACACAAACTACAGTTCCTAATTTTTAGATCATGTCAATATTGTTTTACTTCTTGTCTTTTGTGAAAAATGAAACGAAAATGTGCATATTTGATTTTTTTTTGTCTACGAAGCTGGAGGTCCCGGGTTCGATTCCCGGTCAGGGCATTTATTTGTGTGATGAACACGTATAATTGTTGTGGGTGTTTTCTATGTATTCAAGTATGCATTTATCCATGTATGTATATCGTCGCGTTAGCACAAGCTTTACTTGGTTGTCGATTTTAGTGTAAGTTTGTCCACAAATATTTATTTATTTTTAAATATTTTGCTTTCCTCGTATTCGAAATGAAAAGCAGAGTGTTTAACTCGGGTGAAACCACCCATTTCAGCCTCGAACTGTTGGCGCTCTCACTTCGTTCGAGCGCCAAAATATCTCGGCAGGAATGGGTGGCTTTCAGCCCTTGGTTAACAATCTACTATTGCATTAATGTCAAAAATATAAGAAGTCACATCATGAGATCGATTAAGATTCATCATCACGTAAATTGTGAACTTGTTTTCGTTTGGTTCGGGCTCGAGTCTAGAAAAAGTTGCTTGTGCACAAAACTTCATGTTGTTAGTACCTACCAACTTTTTTACGCTCTAAGTGTTATCTCATCTTTTTCCAACGAAACTTTTAAGCAGGTGCGCTGACCTTAAGGTCATCGGCATGAGATAAAAATGCGTGGGTCATGCTTACTTGAAATGAAATTAAAGTGTGGTTGCGTCTGTTGCAGAGTGTAATGAGTAGTACAAGTTCGAAAAGGTATGAGATCGTTCCTAGCCACAATGAAGCGAGCTTCAAGTGTCCCACTCTATTCTACTCCCTACAGTAGGTACTATGACTATGACAACTATGACACTATGAGGTATTGAGTTACTACAGTCCGCGAGCCTTTACTGCATGACACACAAAATCATTTGTTTAAATTTGAACCTTGGCCCTTGAATAAGGTGATATTATATCTGTAATCTGTATAGAGGTATGGTTTCGTATGCAATAAGGGTTTAAAACGAATGTTGGGTCTCTACCTATAATATATCGCTTGGTTTTCTACCTACGTAGTCATGCAAAATAAAATGAAATCACAATTTAAACATGAACTTGTAAACTGTAGGTAGTTTGGTTTGTAAATAGCGTGGTTCGAAATGAGATGGTTTTCATGGATTCGTAAATGCGTCCGCTAGCGAAAATCTCAATTTTTTAATCAAAGTGAAAATTGAAAAATTCAACACCACAGATGGGATTTGCTTGGTGGGTTAGGCTTGTTAAGATTGAAAATCTGACAAAGATGAAGAGAACTGCATCAAGCTGCACCGACAAGAGCTCGGCTCTTAAGATGATGATGATGATGATGATGATGAAGATTGAAAAATTCACCATCACAAGGGATACCACGGTGGCTCAATTGGTAGAGCAATGGACGGATTCCAGAGGTCGTGGGTTCCCACCTGTGGTGTTGAATTTTTCAATTTTCACTTTGATTAAAAAATTGAGATTTTCGTAAAAGTTGCTTGAAGTAAGTTATGAAGTTTGGCGAAGATTAAAAATGATCAATGTTGATTTTTGTTTGAGATCAAGGCCCTGTATAGCTCTGCATGTGGCTTGTACATAATGCATGTAGAGATCAGCGCGGGCCCGCGCTCAAACTGCGCCCGTCCCGTCCCGCTACCGCGCTCAATGTGGCGGGGCCTTAACACTACGTCACGAGCGAACAGTTTGATACTAAATCGTACTACTCATTTTCCTTATGCTTTGACCATAGCTTATCTAATCTTACTTGCACGCTAACGACCATATTTTTAGGGTTCCGTAGTCCGTACCCAAAGGGTAAAACGGGGACCCTATTACTAAGACTCCGCTGTCCTTCCGTCTGTCCGTCTCCAGGATGTATCTAAACTTCTTGCTCCAGCATAACAAGGCTCCGACAGATGACAGATGTAGGCGGTTGTCAGCCTAATACGGTTTCCGCAGTGCGAGTGGGACACCGCTATAGACTTGCATAGCGATATCCCGCTCAAACTGCGGAAATCGTCCGGAAACCGCATCAGCGTGTCCTCTCATAAGTGGATTTGATTATGGATTGAAACAATGTGAGTTGGCCAAGTTGCATCAACTTAATTTGTTGAAGAAGCTATCTTACCGATCAAACAATAAGGTTCTAAATCCAATAACATATTTATAGAAATTCGGTCAACGAAAATAATTTCAACTATACCCACCTATCGTAATACCTACAGACAGTGACCCCCGCCGGACCTCTCGTCGAATAAACCGGTTAATATAAAGTTCTTAAAACGTTCGCGTTCTCAATAAAGTTCGGAGCTAAACCCAAATAAACCGGTTCCGAGCCCTGCGCGGTAGGCTCGGCGCAGAGCATGTAGCCAATGTAGCCATTGCGTATCGTATACTGCGGTTTCTTTACACCCCGGTCATGACACTAGCTAGTCCATTGTCTATGCCTGTTATCTGCGGTCGACAACGGCCTCTACGCTCTAGCTAGTCTGTGGTCTCGTGGCCATGACCACGACTGTATAGGTGTTACGTTACCGTGTAAATGTGTATTGTTCGTCGGTTTGTTATGAGAATGAGTGTAACGAACTCATATTCATAAAGCGAACCGACTTGGTTGTTAATGGACCAGTTAAATTTCGAAATTCGAACCCTACTGGTTACGAACAGTTGTTACGAATCTATGTATATTATTATACAGAGGGCCTACCGCGGGTCGGTGGGACGGCGAGTAATAAAATTCTATGTAATCATAGAACCTGCTCACAAAATTTCACGAAAATCGGTTGAAAAATGCGACCTGTGGAGGAGAACAAACCAAAATTAGGAGAAACATACAAAATCATTGATAAAAAATGTGTTTTTTATTTTGATTTAAAAAAACTGAATCTACTAAAAACTTCCTGTTAATTTCCTAACCTGCTCACATCACAAAATTTCACGAGAATCTGTTGAGAAATGCGACCTCTAGAGGGGAACCAACGGAGCCGGAAGCACATACGAAAGCATTTTTGTCGAACCTGAAGCAGAGAACTTCGTTTCAGTCGGTCAATCAATACTTATAAATGTAGATCTTTAAATAGAGAATGACTCAGCAAACTTCTTCTCATTGCGGTTAGCTTATCGGTACTTGGCGTTTTATCTTTGTTTGAGCGACATCGAGTGAACGCCAACTTATAATTTTACTTATTGAAATCTTTTTTCTAATGATCTAATTCCATAATATGCGCGAAGTAGGTTACCTACGTGTTACGTGTCGGTAAATGTTAATCCCATATTACTGGTCACAGTGGCAATATAACGTGGGTTGAGAAGCCTTAGGAAGTTAAGGGGTTAACTGTCCTCTAATAGCTGTCTGACTTACAGATATAATATGCAACGCATAGGTATTTAATGATGGAAATTAGGTTTATCTACACCCATATAGTAAATCCGCTTTAATAAGTTCAAAAACCGTAGATAAGACCCCGCTTTATAATATACTGTGCAGGAAGCTTCTCGCGGTTGCGCGCGACCCCTATAAGAACACCAAATATAATACTCTTACGAGACCACGTACGGCACGTACAACCTTAACGACACAGCTGCGGGCCGGCCTGTCGAGGCAAACATGGCGCACGCCGACGAGACGTGCCCACACGAAACACATGAAAGAGGATTTAATATATGGATGTAGATAAAGTAGTGTATGCAACTGTACATAATTAGTGTGACCTGTGTGACTCGCCTTCGGCTCGTTTCATAAAACACACTCGTGTTTTAATGCCCCTCATTATGTACCAGTTGCATAAACTACTATTATTACCAGGTACAGTCAGCATCAAAAGTAGCGACACATATGAAGGCGTCAAAAGTCTTTATTACAAAGAAATAAGAACTTTTGACATCTTCATATGTCAAGCTAGGTACTTTTTATGCTGACTGTACCTGGACATGTTAGGCAGGCAATTCCTTTCTTCCCGGCCTTACTATCTATTATAAATTAGTTCGGGTTGTTGATGGGTACTTATGTATGGATTAGGTACCTAATATTTGCAATCGGTTAAAAACATTCTATCACATACAAAGACTAAGGCCAATCGCTGTTCAGTGTTCAGTTATACTTGGTTATACATAAAAAAAATGTATCATTGATCGATTTGCAATACGTTTCATAACAAAGAATACCTACCTACGTATTGTATGTAGGTAGGTATGTATTATACCACACGACTCCTAGACTAGAGACAATGCATCGTTGCCCGACAAGTTGCCCGACTAGTCTCCCTGGCCCCTCCCCTCCCACCGAACAGCTGACTGGCACGCACAACGCACAACAAAGAAAAGAACAGACACATTATTTATTACACAGCGTAGTAACATCAATAATATTATTTTTAACTAGCTAAACACGCTACCGTATTGATTGAAAGGTCTTGAACTTTAGTGATGTTTCGAATTACCGTGGCGTGGTAAAACATACTTCGCTATAAGTAACTTACTATATGTATACACCTAGTTATGTTTTAGATACCCCACATATCAGCTAGTTATAAATAGGTGTTGTTTATAAAGATGACGAATGTGTTTTAACGTTATAAATGTTTTTTTATAGAATAAACATGAATAATCAACAAAACAGGCGACCATGAAAACGTCCGAAGAGGTGAGTACGTCCTAACAAAGGGCATCAAAGTACTTGCCTTTCTGATCATCCAATACACGAAGGGTAACTGAACGCTGCACTCTGGTAAACAACAGTCAGCCTAAACTTCCAAGGAACGATGTATTAATGAAATCACGACATTATTATTGCCAACACGAACGTCAAATTGTGTCGTAGTTTCCGTTGCTACGGTATTTTGAGCGATCACAATGCGTATTTGCAGTTGTTTTTCTTTTAGTTAAGTACTACAAGTCTTTGTTTACAGTTTTTTGGGTTTTATATGTTATTTACATCACTTTTTAGTGGCCTGCGAACGCGATAATCGTTGCACTGCCTGCGCAATTGCTTGCGCTGCGAGCTCCCGTCGGAGTCTTTCGTATGACACGAGCGGGTTCGTGCGTTTGCCGACCGAGACGGCAAACGCTGCCGCTGGAGCTCGGTCTAGGTTGTCCCACTCACTCGATTGACGTATATTGAGGGGTTGCCGGGTTATTTTGTATAAAATATCTATTCATATTATGTAACTTTTGTATTTTTAATTTACCTGTATTTCAATAAGTTTTATATCATGTAAAAACCGAGTGAATATCCAATAAACTAATGCCGACCAACTTGAAAACCTATGATTATGTAATAGCAACAAGTTCTTCAAAAATATTGCTATCAAACTTTTATCAGGCGTGTTTACCATTTTCAAAGCGTAGTTAGGCTGGTTTTCCACTATACGTAGGACGTTATTTGAAGATCCCTATGACACTTGCAGTGACAGTTCATTTATATAACCTTGGAACAGCGTCGATGTCACATCGAAATGTTAATAAGCATCTTTTGGGAATGTAGCTAATTAATTAATTTAGGATTGTAACATTTACATAATAACAATATGAAAGAAACTTGAATTGTCCCTTATTTCCCAGAAATATGCTTAACGGAATATACACGGTGACGTACTGCAAATGTTATATTATCGTTGGTCTGTGTCGACTAAGGAAGCGGTGCTGTCGATAACAGATGTCGATAATTGAAGTGATAATAATAAAACGTGTCTTATATTTCATTTAAATTGTTACGTGACTGTGTAAAAATAAAACAACGTTAAATTACATATTTATTTATTATTTAAGACGTTCACTGCGGCACAGGTCATTTTTGACCTGTAGGTACTGGTCTTTCTTCTGGTGCGGCGTAAGAATACGTTATGTCCAAATTTTATGTCAATAGGTCAAAGGGAAGTTGAAAACATCTTCGAAAAATATTTTTGTGACAGACGACCGACGGAAGCACGCATGAGTGACAACAATAAGGTTCCGTTTGGACCATTCGGAAACGGAACCCTAAAAATGGCGGTTTAGTAGCCAGAAACGTCTTTTACACGATAACCGCATTTGAGGTTTAAATTAATGTACGTGAGAGGACGCTGATAAGAACCGCCACAGATAATAAAACAATTGAAGTATCGACACATGCACATCACTATATGGTATGTCACTGCAAGTGTCATAGGGATCTTCAAATAACGTCCTACGTATAGAGCTATGCTACGCAGCTATGCTACGAGAATGCGCTTTTTTTTATATCACGTCGGTGGCAAACAAGCGTGCGGCCAGCCTGATGGTAAGCGGTCACCGCAGCCTATGGACGCTTGCAACCCCAAGGGAGTCACACGCGCGTTGCCGACCCTGCTACGAGCTATGCGACCGTTTCCACTAAAGCTACGCTATGTAGCTGTGCGAGGTAGATGCGCAGCCGCGAGGTAGCTGTGTGAGGAAGATGCGCAGCTCGAGCTATGCGATGTATCGACATCGACAGCGGGCGCGGGGAGCGGCAGCGCGGTGAGGGGGGAAGCGCTCACGCATCCGTCCGTAGCGCGCATCCGTACCACGTACGCATCTACATCACGCATCCGCAGCTCGCATCTTTCCATATTTATACAAAACATAGTTTAGCTGAACCCTTTTCCACCAGAGCTATGTGAATAAAGGAATGTGATTGTTGTATTTCAAACGCAACCATAGCAACGTAGCCTAGCATAGCTCTAGTCGAAAACCAGCCTTACTATTGATAGGTCATACTTAACATGAATATGTGTACAATTTTAAGAATTTTAGGATTTAGTGAACTCATCATATTTTTTTAAAGCAGACGCCCTGCCACGGCTCTAAAATGTACTTTCTTCTGCTACTATAGTATTTATTTTTTGAAATTATACCACAATAGTATAAAACTAATACCATGTCCACGGCAACTGGATTCGTTTAGGACTAGAAAGGGACAGAGCTAAAATATTATGACATTCACGTTCTACAGGTCACCCAATAAGCTGTAGTTTTTCCATCTCTGTCGTACTCGTACATTTAAAAAACATACATTTACAACATACATACATTCGTACATTTTTTTATTTGAAGACAAGAAATATTTGTGTACTGCGTGAAAATACACTTACACTGGTATTGAATCTCTTATCAATCAGTGTAGGGTTTATTATTAGGATGATTTCTGGGTCATGAGCAGGAATCAGGTAGATAATCAGGCTCATGAAAATATACAACTTTCCCCAAGAAACCATGGGCCGAAATAATAAAATTAGAAATCAACTTTCATACAAAGTGGCTGGTCACATCGTGACTAATTGACTATGTGAAGTAGGTTTTTATGTCTTCAGATTTCGACCTATATTCCTAGGTGAAAGTTGTTCAGTTTCTGCTCACGTCTCCTGAATCACCCTGTATTTATGTACTTTTGGTAGATTCTAATTCAACGACTGCCCAATTAAATGCATAATATCTGGGCGGCCGAGCTTTGCTCGGCGTTTTCCCGGGCATGAGACCTAGCTAGATCTATTGCTCGTCCCCGAAAACCCCCACATACCAAATTTCACCAAAATCGTTAAAGCCGTTTCCGAGATCCTCGAAATAAATATACAAGAATTGCTCGTTAAAAGATATAAGATTATACGAATGTTGCTTGATAGGTCGGATCTAATAAAGCTATAGGAGTGCGTGGTTGGAGAGTAGCCTGAGGAAAACCAGGAGAAACCTCCGACACGACCACGCGGGCGTTTTAAATACTGGAATACTAGAGTTTGCGCTCAAGTGAGATTGGTTGAGCGGCTTTAACCGAAACTGAGGTGTAGAAGGGACAAATCACTTTTAGTTTAATAAGGCGGTAGATATTCTTCTGTGAAAACGTCTCGGTTTCGGTTGATTGTGCATAGGATATCAGAGGGATTTGGCTCGTCGCCGCGTTGATGAGCGCACGCGCCCGGAGCGACGACGAGCGGAATCCACTACCGTACACTGTCTTTGTTGCCTACTGTCAAGGCGTCGTCGTTACCGAACCACGTCTTTGAACACGTGGTTGGCGAAATCATCATAAATTTGATGGAAAGCCATTTCTTTTAAAAGAAGGGAAGGATATGAGAGCAAAAACACAGGTTTATGATAGCAAATACCTAAACGTTTATTCAGTTATATGATACATCACACGTATGTTTTGCAATCCGGATCCGAATTAACCAGATCTTTGGATGAAATCTGGATATTCCATACAACTTGGATCCTGATAACAAATTGTATTCAAAAGCCATAATCAAGCGTTAAGTCTACGTATTCTTCTGCCAGAATTTGGCCGCGTTCCGCGGAATCTTGCCTTTGGCGGAACTCTTCTTGGGCGCGGAATGGTTGTCGCACCCCGCCCCGGACGCGGAATCCTCTGTGTCCGCTTGCGGTTTCAGTGTCTTCTTGAGGAATAGTATCTGGAATAGATGATTACGTCAGCACCACATCTTTGTGACTTTATTAAGACTCTTAACTTGGTAGCGTACCTTATAATTCAGACATTTTTTAGTCATCTTTTTGAAAAAAAAATCACGAACTTTTTTTTGTTGGCTCAATGGAGCGCGGCAGAGGCTTGAACGCACGATTTTTTTTAATGATGTCTAGTTAAGGGTTCAGATTTGAGAAAAACATGTAGATACAAGGGTGACTAAAGAGATCCATTGGGGTTGTGAATGCTCCATGTGGTGGGGCTGCAACAGTTGCCTGGGAGCCCCAGGGAGGGTGCCGTGGATCGCTAAAATGAACCAAGGGGCTTCAGTGCCTTCAGTACGAGATCCTGGAGTCCCCCGATAGAAATACTACATAACTCAGTCATCCCCCATGTCTGGGGAATTGGTACATAGATTTTCTCAATGTAGACAAAAACAATGGAACGCGTCTTCGATCTATTTAAATGTCGATGAAACAATGAGCAGGAGCAGAACTAAAGGTACTCGTATACGAAGTTGAACCGTAAACCTAAGACAAAGATCCAATTGGGAGTGAGCGGCGTTAGTGTCGTCGTGTGGTTGCGACACTTCCCCGCTCATTTCAAATAGAGCATTTTACTAATACCATTACAGTTCAATTTGGAGTGCGGCGGAACGTGCTGCTGCTGTATGCAGTCGGCTGCGAACTTATACCTTAAGACATTTAGACAGAGGGCCTACCGCGAATCGAAAACGAACGAAGTTAGAATATTTCCTCTCTGTCGCACTTGCCAATTTCAGCGACAGAGAGGGACTAGAGGGAGTAATTAGAACTTCGTTTTCGGTTAGCGGTAGGCCCTCAGTTTTGTATTGAAAAAGCGGCGGCGTCTTCTAAGCGAGCGTTACGGCCTAACGCTACGTCAAATGTTATAACACTCACCTCTTGTTCAATAGTCTGCTGATGCCGTATGGAGCGCTGCACGTCCGCTATGGCGGCGGCGTCTTCCAGCGCGTCACGGCCTAACGCAACGTCAAATGTAATGAAAAACTCACCTCTTGTTCAATAGTCTGCTGATGCCGTATGGAGCTGCACCAATCGGCGAGCACTTCTGCTATGGGGAGGCGTCTTCCAGCCGCGTCACGGCCTAACGCTAGGTCAAATGTAATGAAACACTCACCTCCTGTTCAATAGTCTGCTGATGCCGTATGGAGCGCTGCACGTCCGCTATGGCGGCGGCGTCTTCCAGCCGCGTCACGGCCTAACGCTACGTCAAATGTAATGAAACACTCACCTCCTGTTCAATAGTCTGCTGGTGCCGTATGGAGTTGCACCAGTCGGCGAGCACTTCCGCTATGGCGGCGGCGTCTTCCATCCGCGTCACGGCCTAACGCTACGTCAAATGTTATAACACTCACCTCCTGTTCAATAGTCTGCTGGTGCCGTATGGAGCGCTGCTTGTGATGGTTCGCGCGCTGGATGTGGCGGTCGACGGAGCTGAGCACCGCCTCGCACGAGTTGCACCAGTCGGCGAGCACGTCCGCTATGGCGGCGGCGTCTTCCAGCCGCGCGTCGCGGCCTAACGCCACGTCAACTTCCACGCGTTTGCATTCCTGGTCTAACTTGCCGTGGATGATGTCTGTGGACAGCAAGTTAATAGAATTAAAAAAAAAATTAATCCCGACTCAACATAGATTAAGTACCATCTTCTTTATTGAGTCTCGATTTTAAAAAATCCGCACTCAAATTGGTTCATCCGATAGGGAGCTACACAATGCTACAGAGTACAGACAGACATATGTTGATACAGATAAACGGGGGTTACGATTACGAAAGGGGGTGTTGAGTGGGAGATCCGTGTGCGAGCAGATGGATTCCCAAGCCAACAGCAAATCCTCCAATGGAGGCATGCTGGCCTCCAAAACTGGCACTCTGTCTCATTATGCCACCACATGCTATACTGGCAGTTGCCATATCGTCCCCCCCCCCCCCCGGCCCACAAAACCAGCATCACTTTGCTATGTGAATAGGAAGGCCATTTGCCATAGATACACCAAGATCACAGATTCACTAACCCCTGCCAAGATGTTGAAATTTTGAATTGAACACTAAAAAACACTCACCTGCATAAATAGCTTCAATAATCAGATCCTCTAGATCCCTAACATTCTTAATATCCAGTTCTTTCAACAGCACACTATATGGAATCAACTTCTCCTGCGTCGCCAGCGTGGCAATGGTCAGATGTTGGAGCTTCTTGACTTGTACCGGTGTCAGTTCTAGGTAGTCTGATTTATTTTCTAAGTAGTCCTTGTATGTACCGTAAGCGAATAGGTTGAGTGTGTTAAAGTGGGTTGCATATGGTCCATTTTCAAGCTGAAACAATAGAAATGATTAGGTGGTTCCTAAAATTGGCTAAAGCGCGAGCCATCTAAAACAATCTTCCAAGGACACACCCAAGGACACCTACTTTAGATTCCAGATAGAAAAAAGACTCTTATAAATTGTTGAGATTTGTATCGGCATGCGCTCGGGAGGAGACGCGCGGGCGGCGGACACAGCGCGACGTCATCGTCGCGGATGGCGCGGCAACCCGCGAGCGACACTCGGCTTCACCTCAACTCAAGAAGGTTACTAATTATAAGCTATGTTTGTTAAAATCTAATTAGATGGCAAGTTCATCAATTTTCTAGGGACTATTATAGGGATAGTTGTCTACTTTAAAGTTGATCAGTCTAAAATTGTTACATTCATACAACCCACTGCTTACGGTGATGCTTATTTTTATTATTGATCAATTCCGACCCCTAAAACTCAAATAAACATACAGTAGTTTTGTGAGCCACTCAACAAAAGGAATGTGTGCCCCGGGAAAACAAAAAAAAACGTAAAATAAAGGTATGATTCTGTTGCCGACTGCATACAGCTACTGATGTGCCGTCGGAAACTTTCCAAAATTGCGAATTTTACCACATGGGTAAGTTTCTGAAATTTCTCACATTTTTGTATGGGTTTTGAAACTTTCCGAAATCTAAAATGGAAATTTCTTATATTTCTATGAAATTCCCAAGAAATTTCCGAGAACTTTTCCAACTTTTTGGAAACTTTCCGCAACTTGCACATCTGTACATACAGCAACTGCAACAGCATGTTCCGCCACACTCCAAATTGAACTGTAATGGTATGTGTAAAAAGCTCAATTTGAAATGAGTGGAGAAGTGTCGGGACAGCACACGCCGCTCACTCTAGATTGACACTTTTTGTGTTATGATTACGGTAAGGAACACCCTGCCACTGGCGGACCCATACTTTGGGAAATGAATAAATGATTGAATTTGTCACTGTCAGTTCTAGGATTTCAGAGTGCCTTGACAGTAAGTTTAGTAAAATCTAGGTTTGGCTTCAAATTGTGGTAAGAAATTGTATTGTTTTTGAAACTTTAAGGTAATCCAATCATTAAGTTTGGATTAAAAAATGTATTATAGAAAAAAAACACTAATAGAAGTATGTATATTGTAGTATAAATACAATTATTATTTGAGTGGTTTGAGTAACAAACATGTTTCTCTGACATACAGTGAAGTTTAGAGTTTAGGGTGACACCACCAATAATGGACACTTTAAGCTGACAAGCACCAGTAATGGACACTTCAATCCTAATTCAAAGAGCATACGGTTTTAAATTTATTGTGCTATAAAAAATGCATGACTCTTATTTTCTTTTACATAAGAGTCAATGTACATCATTGGGCCTTGTCCATTACTGTTATGTAGATAGTAAATAGCAATACCAAACACTAATGTAAACTTTTATCTTATCATTTAACAAGTGAATAACCCAATAACGCAAAGTATTGTAACCTCTAAAATGTTCGGTACTTCCAACAGCTCGCCAAATACGTGCACTCCTGGAGCTTCGAGCACTTGTTTTATTAGTTCTGCGGCGCCTGAACCCTTGGCACCCTTCGCCAAAAGCACAAATTGCTCCAATGGATGGTTGGACGAAAAACTCGTCAACGACGAAGGCTCGTCCCTGTCCATGGACATAGCATTCATCTTGCTAGTAAATATGTCTACACCGTAATATAATTAGCACTTCAACAACACAGCGAAATTAAACTTAATAACGATATTATATGCACATTTTCTTCAATAAAAATATGTGTAGATACCATAAATTCTATGACAGATACACACACGGACAAAACACAACCCGAACAAAAACCAAACGTCATTATTAGAGGTGAGGTGGGTGATAAATAACTTCACGATGAAAAAATCACGGTGATCCGGCGTTAAAAAGTAACAGTGTGACTTTTCACGAAGTAACAACGTTACAAAATAACGTTGTGCGGTGATATCAACTAGAACAGTGTCTAAGCGACGCGTCGCGTCGTGCCTCGTGACCGCTGTTACTAACTGACCTAACTGTGAGTACTGCATGGTTGTTCATCTTAGAAGAAAGCTGACGGAATTAATAATAGCGCCACCTATTTTCATGGTTATTAAACTTGCTCGAATAGTCAGGTAAAAAGTAAAAGTAGGTAGACTGTTAAAAAGGTATTCAAAAATTCGATGCGTACCAGTATCACACACGTGGCCCTGTGGTAAAGTATATTGTCTTTAGAGACAATGTACCCGGGTTCGATCCCCAGCGGCGGATGCACTTTTTGTATGTTTTTTCACATGTATCCAAGATAATGCTTACTAACTTTAGCACTTAGTGGCGCTTTAGTCGGGATCACAATATGCGTGAAGTTGGCTATCTATTTCCAGTCATTACACTCTTATTTATGGAGGACTGTGCTGTGATTGCGGTGCGGTGATGGTGACTCGGCTCGGCATCATTAGGGGCCCATCGGGCTCAAGCGGGTATTACACTGTCCTGAATTCAGGACACTTAGAAGAGTTCCGACCTATACGTTACAGCGAGATGCTTCAACTCTCCTCCACTAGTTAGGACGCCTGATTCAGGACAGTCTAATACCCGCTTAAAAATCCGATCAAGATCACTCTTTAAACCTGGCCGCAGACGCACGGTTTTCCGAACGGAAACGCTCTTAGAGATTCAACTGAATAATGTAATTAAATTAAATAAAGAAATGAACTTTTAAACATTTTATGATTAATTTAGATGAATAAAATTAATGAATTACAGCTTTACGAGTACACTTGCACGCATGAATTGGACAATGGACTAGATTATTCCCTAAGCAATTTAATTATAATTGATGCATCCACAACGAAGGTTTCGTCCATAATATGCCTGAAACACACACAGGGCCATCATGGCCACTTAAAAAGTTAATAATGGCTGGCTCTGTGGGAGGCTTTGATGGTACATGGACCGATTATGCTCTATCACATCACAAGCAATGATTGACACTCGCAGACGATTACACCGTCCACACCATGGCACATGTCTGTGATTGGCCATGATGGCCCTGTGTGTTTCAGGTGATACACAATAAACATCCGCAACAAACTTCGTCCAAAATTCATATCCATATCAGCCGATATCATTCTAGACCTTATTACATCGTACCAAGGTTCGAATAATTCACGACAGTCTTTTAACGCCCGGAATGGAACGTATAGCAGTAGCAGTGATACTAGTCACAGAGTGACATCAGTTGTTACAAAAATATCAGTAACTGCCGGGAACGATCGAAACGTAAATGTTGTGAGACAAAATAACCGAAGTGACAAAGTCACGGTGATTTTTCTGGAACGGGAATAACAATAACGGTGATCAAAAAGTAACGCTTTTCCGTGTCCGTGTCTAGTCATTATTATTCATCCATGTCCACACCAGTCCACACACACTCCCAACGGCAAACGTACTATTATTCATCCATGTCCACACCAGTCCACACACACTCCTAACAGCAAACGTACTGTGTATAAAACCGTGTGTACAAGTGGGCGTGAAAGTTGTCTTTGTGTTTTATTTTGAAAATTTGTTTCACGTAAAGACATGAACGAGTCATGACACTAAGGAAAAGTTTATACTATCCTCTATTATTCGCGTAAATCCATGTATATTTTTGGTTGCCGATGAAGAAATTGTCATAAATCACAAATATTCTTTCTTTTTCTTTTTGGCTCCATAAAACCATCGTCTACATGGACGAATGGTTGGGTATTTAAAAATCAAATCGGCCATAAACAATAAAATGGCGTCCGGTTTTTTGTGTGTGCAATGAAGTAATTGTTTTCATAAAATCCGGAGTTTTAGTGCGAATTTTACAATAATTAGTGAATTTTTGGTGTTCTTTCATCACAATGAACTTTAACAACCCGTTTAGCCAGTTCCAAGAGGTGCTTTTAGTGGCAAATGGTGTGCGTGTCGTATGTGGCTAGACTGGCTAGGTAGCGTCGCGGTCCTGCGCCGCCTTTAATATTGAGTTGATTAGGGCAAATCAAGTGGATTCTTCGATTGGGAATGGTCTCTAAAGGCGGCGCGATATAATTAGGGCTCACGGAGGACTATTATTGCGTGTGTTAGTCGGCGTTACGATTCGTGTGTATGCTAGTGTGATTGATGGGTACGCTGCGCTAGTAGTTGTGAAAGCGAGCGTACATACATGTTCGCGATGTTAAAACTGTCATGAGGACTCGTGTTTACTATCAAATAGTGGATTTGTGTTGGTCTGTTTGTTTTCATTTTAATGTTGTGACAAATTGTTGTTAAAAATGTGTATGCCGACGCCGAGTAATGTGTCCGGCTTCGGGTATACGTGGGGTTTCACGAGCTCCGGTGACCTAACGAAGGGCGAGGTTGAAACTCCTAGCAGCCTCAGCTACACCCTCGGGAATACGGTGAGTATTTACTATGACCGCTTTTTATGAATAGAAATTAAATAATTTAAACATTTATTTAAAAAAAAATAGAAATTCTCAAATTGGAATTTTGAATTTCATCATAATCTAATCAGCCGTTTTTGAGTGATTGAGTACTTTTCTTACTTATTCACGAGCGCGGGTGAGTCATGCTTGTGTGTTTAGCTATACATCCACATTGTCTATGTGTGCGTCAGCGTAGGAGCTATGATATGAGATCACGTTGTCTATGTGTTCCTGTGTCATAACTACAAGTCCTACAACAATGGCCAACCCGCACTCTTGCGATAAAAGTACTAAGTATATAAAAAAAAATATTCTGCTATATTTTGTAGCTTGTGACTTGATTAAGAACAGTATAAATGTTCTTTGTATTGTTTCACACAAAGACAATACTTAGCATCTTATATTTTAGTAGTGTGTAGTTTATTGTTTTACTCTAAATTGTCATGTTCTGAATTGTAGTGTCAATAAAATTTAATCTTTTGTCCTCTCAAAGGTGTCCCCCGAAACAACCTTAACGGTTATGTCACACAAGACACCACAGGTCCAAGAGAAGGTTGGAACAGTCTCCGTAGCTGTCAGCAACACAGGCACTCAGGTGACTCGGGTCGTAACAGCTGGTGGCACTCCGGTGACAGCTCGGAGAGCCATGTTTGTGCTCAATGACGGTCCACACACACTCAACAGAGTCTCGCAGCAGAATCAGACAGCAACTATACAGAGTAAGTTTCAGTCTAAAACCAATTAAAAGCTTGATATTTGACATTTTTACTGCTTCCAGTTTCAAAATAAAAAAAAGCTTAAAATTTTACTCAAAGAAAACAATTTAACCCCTTGACTGTTGTGTCACATTTATGGTACAACCAATTTGTCTGATTACTTGTGGGCGGCAATCACTTGACACAGTTTAAACCGTCCGCTACCAGTGACTGGGATCCCCGCTTGGATAACAAAATATTGTTTTTTTTTTTTTTTTGCTTTGGAGAGGACGGGTTAAAATTATACGAGTTGAACATTCCTAACTAAATAATATAAAACTATTCCTATTCCCTACATTTTATTTAGATTAGACCTGCTAATGCTATGTTTAAACCAAAAGGTTCAATTTGTATTAGCAATAATGATAACTTTGTTGAAATTAAATGAATGATTTAGAAAATGTAATTGTTCTATCTGAGACTCATTTATTAATCTCTAATAAACTTCTGTGATAGTAAAATATATCATGTGAGTTCAAAGTTGAGTATTATCACACCTGTGTTAACCAAATATCTTCTTTCCATTTCAAGCAATGCTCTTTCCAAAGTGCAGTAATAATTTGACTTGTAGCTCCTATATTTACAGCCACAAACCTTGCTTCCAAGCCCTTCATGACCCCCATTGGGCCAATACAGCTCACAGCTGAAGAATGCAACGAGATACTCATGAAGCGAGCCTTGCAAGCCCAGGGCATCGCTACACCAGCCGTCATAGATGCTTCACAGATCAACCACACCATACTTAATGGTGGTTTGAAAAGTCTGGCCGAAGCGACCGCGCAGCAGGGTCAGGTGGAAACTATACAGACAACCACAGCACATCAGCATCACCAGTTAATGCATACAAAGCAAGAACCTGGGACAGCCAATAATTCGCCTAAAGTGAGTATTTTTATTTGTCATTCTTCTGTGTAAATCTTTTTATTTCATTTCTCTATGACCATATTTTTTCCATATGTTAGGTTTATGGGAAGTAGATAGTTACTTTAATTTCAAAGTGGTGGCACTAATAGTAAAATTAAACCATATTAATTCAACTTTGTTTTGTATACAATCTTTATATTAAAGAATAAGAATCAATCTTGTTCATTTTAACCCCATCCTCTATAAAACAAATTCTTAGTATATATTCTTGAATCTACAGGTAGACTAGAACGATTAAGTTAATATGATGGTATTTTACCTCATCTAGGTACTGACAAGAGGAAATTTAATAAACGTGCACACAGTCAGATATTTAACGAGATTTGTCTAAAAAGCCATTCTCGGAGAGGGTTGCATCCCGTTTTGTCGTGAACGAAAAACAAAGGGTGTCTCTTTCAATCGATATATCGCCTTAAGGGTTCTTGTTAGCTTTGAAGTTGACCACACCACACCATTTATTTATTTATTATTTTATTTATTAATAATGGGATTGCTCTTGGCCAGCACCTAGCCTGCATTTTTCTGTTAGCACACAACATTGTTTTCTTTTTTCTGACTATCATTTCGAAATTTCTCATCCTGTTTTCTGAATGTACACATCATTTAATAATTCATAATTGAAATTAGAATACAGCGAAGTGTAAACTTGTCTGTAAACTTAAATGTTGCTCAACATGTTTTTTGTTGCCCACGCCAGAGCTACGAGTTGGTGAGCTTCGAGGACGGCGAAACCTCTGCCACGGTCATTCAGCATACGCAGTTGCAAAATGTAAGCCACTTCCATCCCTGGCCATTGTCCTTTTTATATTATTTTATATATGTAACTTCTGCCTTGGTCTAAATTTCATTTTACAAAAAAAAAACTTCTAGATGACATATTTTTATTGTCCCGGCTAAGCTAGTTTAATATCATGTAATACAACATAGTGTGGCTGTTTGCTATAGATAATCAAACGGCACTCAGGGAGGGACAGGAGTTCGCAAGGGAGAATCAGACTCGCTCTCACACTTACATACTGGCTAGTGAGGGACGAAATATAATTATACCCGATCATGCTACCTAGGTTGGTCATCATACTCGTACCCTTTGAGTATAATGAATTAATGACCATGATTCATTCGGCACACTGAAGTATATGATGGGCATTTTAAAATTGGCTTCAACTGCTGGTTATTTACTCCATTATTTTTAATCAGAATACCTTTATGATCAACAATATTTGGCTACAATACTTTGCTAGCTGGATGCTGGATTGTGGCATTCTCTGAGGGAGGCCAGTGTCTGAAAGTATTAGAGAGAAGTGTTAATGGGAATTAATGAGTGCTTCATCATCATCATCATCAGCCCGTAATCGCCCACTGCTGAGCATAGGCCTCTCTTCTTGTACGCCACCCGTCCCGGTCCCTTGCCAATATCATCCAGGAGTGACCCGCGATCTTTTTAATATCGTCAACCCATCGTGCCGGCGGACGCAATGAGTGCTTAGTTAGTTTAATTTAGATATTAAGATATGAATCGCTGTATTACTATGGTTTCACTGTCAATAAATTATGATTATTGATGATGATGTGAATACATAATAATAAGCTGTTGTTAGGCGGTATATTCGCAGACGGAGCTAATGTCGACCAACACCATGTCCGCCGCGCCGCCCGCCGCCATCAAAGAGCGCCCTTACTCCTGCGACGAATGTGGCAAGTCGTTCCTACTGAAACACCACCTCACTACGCACGCGAGAGTGCATACTGGTGAGTTGATTTGTTGTAATATGTATTATTGAACAAGGGGTATTCAACAACGTTGTTTACGTGAGGCAATCCTTTTACTATTTTTGATAATAATGGCTCAGAATAAATAATTCGTACAGAGTACAGAGTACCTTTCTAACAAAAAATAACTCAAATTCTGGTATTTTGTTTTAGCATGTGCCCTTCTAATTATTTAGGGTTGTTACATTTCTGTGTCATCGCATCGCTGTGATATAACGCCGGCTGCGGTGCGATGTGTGGCACTGCCAATGGCCTTCGATAGAAGTTTCACCTCGGAGGTGTGCAATAGCCAAGTTTAGCGTGCCAGCCTAAAATGCTACAAACGGTATATGTGTCCGATAATAATTGACAATATTTCATAATTTCCAAAAGTCTTAATTCGAAAACCATTTCGGTAAAAACGTGTGAAGTACACAAAAATCATTTTTTTAGATTTTTTTCTCGGTTAATTTTGGAAAAAAACGCAAATTACTGTAAACCGAAAGTTGACGTCATCTTCCTCGCTGTATTCAGGGAGACCTTAGTACAGAGTACAGACAATCGCTGCTCTGGAGTGGCTCTGGATTCTTGTTGGGAAGATGACGTCATATTTTACTTACACCCTTTTGGAATGACTTACTTTTCAACGTGTTTTTTTTGTATGAAATAATGAGTTAAATTGAAAAAGAAAAAATACGGGTGGCTTAAATTTTTACCTATTTTCTAGCTAGTTCATAAAATAAAGTAGTTAAAAATATGAAATGTTGTCAATTCATGAAGGCTTGAAAGTTGACACCTCGAGCTTTATTAATTTTATTAATATGGGTCACGTCAGCGACTTTATTGAATGCCAATTCTTTGTTGAATGCCCACAATACTACCGGTAAACCAACTATCGCACCCTTAGCTATGGATTCATTGAACCTTATTAAATGAGAATTCAGATTAAAACTTTGTGCCAGTCGGTGGGAGTTTGGGTGCCCAGTATGGTGGTTTGCTCTAGTATTTTCTAATTTTAAGCTGTTCTAAACTAGAGCCATGTTGCCAGGGCTAGACAAGTGGTAACTATTTCATTGCACAGCTTAGGCACATTTGTGAAATTGTGACATAACTTGTCTTAGCTTTGGTGGTAAAGCAGTTTTACCATCTTCTAGACTGAAGACCGTCTATTTTTGTATTTTTCGGTCTCGGGTAACAAGTGGCGAATGAAGGATTTTTGTAGTGCGTCTCGCTTGTTCCGAATGGGAACTCCCATTAGTTCTATAGAACTGAGACATTTTTACGAATTTGAACTCTTGCATAAGAGCGTATTCCTTGTGAGCTGACAAATACCTGTTTTATGATTTGTTTAAAATGCTATGTTGCCTGCGTTCTATCGTGAAATTGTCCCTTAAGGCTTCATTGTTTGCTCATCAGGAATAGTTCCCCTTGGTCACACCCAGTTGCTCTATCGTTCATTGGGGATAATTTAACAACCCACTTATTGTTTTTTACTGGCTTACATTGATCTCAATTCTTTTTATACCCACGGTGGCAAGGCAAACAAGCTGACGGCCTGCCGGATGGTAACCAGATACCGTTGCCTATGGACAGTTGCGACCTTCTATTGAGTTGAGGATTTGTTGAAAATTATAGAAATGGAATAAAAAAATAACTTATTGAAACAAATCTTCGTTTTTCTTTGCTTTTTATTAGGTATTAGATATTCTAATGTTAGCATAGTCCACTACAATTACGCCTTTTGACATTGAATTGCATTGTAGCAAATAACGTCATTTGTCTCCACGATTTAGAAGATTGAGCTGTGAGTCACACTAAGCGAATAATGCGCATATCTATTTCCAGCGTTCTCAAGCGTAATGCATGATGTATTTAGTTATTTTTGATAACCGTCCAATAACCACTTAGTTGACGGAATCTTTAGGCAAAGGAAAACTAGAGGAAATCTGCAATTTTCATTTTTCACGTCAAGACTCCAATCAAAGCTTCTGCCAAACAAAACCCCAAAACCACCAAGCATAACTAGACTTAAAGCTCTGATTGTAAGGTAGATATTTGCTTGCGTTAACTTGACAGCACTTGGCCCTTATAGTTTTGTACGAACTTATACAGGCTGATGTTGATGATTATTTGAGATCAATGTAAGTTAAGACGGCATTTAGGGTCGGGAACGCGCTCGTAACTGCTTTGGAGTTGCGGGCGTCTATAGTCCACTTACCATCAGGTGGTCTGTACGCTTGTTTGCCGCCGTCGTTACTCGTTGTATAAAAAAAAAATTAAATCCAATGAGCGTTTGTGCAACGCTAGCAGTTCTATGGAACAAATGGGACCGTTGTTTCAGGGGAGCGCCCGCACGTATGCACTCACTGCGGGAAATCCTTCGCTCACAAACACTGTCTCAACACCCACTTACTACTGCACAGTAACGACCGCCCGTACCAGTGTCGACAGTGCAAGAAAACGTTCACGTTGAAACACCATCTATTAACGCACATGAGGGTAACTGACTTGTCTAACTTTCTATAGGTGAGAGGCCGCATGTGTGTGCGCATTGCGGGAAGGCGTTTGCGAGGAAGCACTGTTTGAACACGCATTTGCTACTACATTCGGCTGACAGGCCGTTTAGATGCCATGAATGTAAGATGGCGTTTACGTTGAAGCATCATTTGGTTACGCATTCGAGGGTATGTATAAATGTACATTATTGTATTTTTGAGAAGGAATTATAGCTTTTAGATTAGTTTTGAATGAATTTGATCCAACAACCTTCACATTGTAATTTGGTTTCATAAGTAAGGTGATAACTAAGTAGGTACTTAAGTTATTCCAAATCTAATATTGTACGAATTGAATTTTCTGAATGAACAAAACTGGAATAATCATCATTCTCCTAGCGTTATCCCAGTACAGTTGCATCCTGGAGGATGCCTGGGGTTCGCTACCTAATCCCAAGATTTGGCGTAGGCACTAGTTTTTACGGAAGCGACTGCTATCTTACCTTCCACCCAGAGGGGAAACTAGACCTTATTGGGTTTAGGCTTTGTCAAGTGAGTGGGCAACTTGACTGTTAGAAGTTCTCAAACCGCCCGAAGGCCTCCAACTTGGCTTAACGACTGCTGCCATAGACAGCAACCGGGATCAACGGCTTAACGTGCCTTCCAAAGCACGGGAGCGCTCAGTTAGTAACCACTCAAAGCGGTCACCCATCCAAGTCCTGACCGCTGCCCACGTTGCTTAACCTTAGCAAGCGCAAGCGGTTCGCAAGCGCCGCTGGGCCACGAGATGAATGATGAAAATGAACAAAACTGGAATGACTTATAGAATAAGTATGTACGCTCTTAGTCACTTTAAACATTGGAAATCAATGGTTTCAAAAGTATTGAACGTTTTGGTCCAAGTTTTCTTACACCACTGGCAACGCAAACTGTCGTTTGTCTAAAAAACCAAAAGTTCTTGCCCCCAAAGTCGCGTCCGTTGGGTGTCCTGTCTATATTGGAAATCGAAGACGTTTTACGAAGTACTATGTTTTTATATTGTTCACAAGTTACAAATTACATGTGTATGCTTAGAAATAACGGAGTATTAAATGCTACTAAATTTCGAACTATACTTATTTCGTGCAATCCGAATGTTTTAAAACGTAAAATTTATCTAATTGCCAGGAACACTCTGGCAGAGTTAATTTTGAATACGTATTGTCAAACTTAACACTGAAATGTAGAAAGCAGGTTACAGTAAAGTGATTTATTGATTTTTAATTAAATATAACCCAATAGACAGAATCTAAGTGTCAGTTTAAACCTCAGGTGCACAGCCGCGACCGTCCCTTCGTGTGCGGAGAGTGCGGACGCGGGTTTCCCTTGAAGAGGCACCTCGTCACGCACAGCAAGTACCACGCCGGTGAACGGCCATATGTGTGCAGCGATTGTGGAGAGAGCTTCGCGCAGAAGGTGAGCCATCGTACAGAATAAGTAATAAGTACTACATACAGAAGTCTCCGATTGACAAATCCCCAATTTACAACCCCAAATTCTAATACGTAAATAACAAACTTTGACCACACCAAGCAAATGACGCGACGACGCGACCGTAGCAATGCGCGGCAGCCCCTGATTGGTAGCACCTACGGATGTACTTGCAGCGGCGCGGCGAACTGACGAAGTGAGACCCCCCTGACCACAGTATCAATAGTGCTGTGAGTGTAGCGTTGGTGGGATCCCGCTGAAGCGACATCGTCACGCACAGCACCGGGATGAGTGGCGTACTAGATAGAAGTGAGGCCTATGCTCAGCAGTAGATGATTACAGGATGAAAATGATGATTTATGTATTTACACTTTTGTTCACAGGAGCACCTAGTGATGCACAGCCGCTTCCACGGCTCCCTGTCTCCCTTCGTCTGCCCCGACTGCGGCGTGGCGTTCGCGCGCAAGTTCCAACTTGTCAACCACGGCCGGGTGCACGGGAGGGTGCCCCACGCCTGCCCCGTCTGTGGCAAAGAGTTCCTGCAGAAACGGACGCTCGTCGCTCACATGAAGTTAGTACACTGTTAGCTGACCATTCGTGAACCTTATTGCAACGAGATAAGGTCTAACAATGGTCAGTTAAGTCTCGTGCTTCCGACCAAAAACAGCGAACAATACATAACAATCAATAACATGATGACGGATGGACCCTTTTTCCGGGCATATGCCGGGACGTCAGCGGTGGCATGCGCAAGCAAACCTCCGGCGTCGCACAAAGGCGACGGGGGGCAGCTGCCCCTCCCCGCACCCCATTGGCGACGCCCTAGAAAAGGCCTACAATAGTACATTACTTAACAAGGGCGGTAAAACAAAGAATGTCTCAGATCGCAGGTATTTGACGCCCGAGCCGAAGGCAAGGGCGATAAATATGCGATCTGAGGCTTTCTTTATTACCGCCCGTGTTAAGTACAAAATTTTATGTCAGCCCCTGGCCAGGAAGTGGGATTTCCCCCGCGCGAAGCGTGCGGTAATTGCCGCTTTATGGCCAGGTGTGACATAATAGAACATAAAATTGAATATCAGACTTATTCATTCATATTCAGATAAATCTTTGACAGAAAAACGGATAAGGTAATAAGTCAACTGCAAAAATCTTTTTGAATCAAGTGTTATACAAAATTAGTCCTATGGACGTATTTTGAGTTTGGAATACCTCGTTAGGTTTCTTGCTGTGACCCCAAGTTGTACAGAAAACAGTACTTATGTCCTCTTATTTCCAGGATTCACACGGGCGAGGGCGTTGTAGCGTGCTTAGAGTGTGGCGAGGCGTTCAAATGCAAGTCAGAGATGCAGCAGCATTGCAAGATCTCACGGCACTGCATGAGCGGCAGTGTCACGCAGCAGACACAACAACAACAGGTATTATACAATCTTAGACACATTATAATCTATTAGAGTACCCACATCTCATGAGCGCGGGTGAGCCATGGTTGTGTGTTGAACTATAGATGCACATTGTCTATATGTGCGTCAGTGAAGGAGCTATGAGTTCACGTTGTCTATGTGTTCGTATGTCTCACAACTACAACAATGGCCAACCCGCGCTCGTGAGATATAAGCACTATAAGTGACATTTAACGATTTCGAAGGAACCTTATGGCGGCAGCCATAACGTACCCTTGCCCGTGGAACGTCAGATAAGTGTACATATTCCCGGGAGTATATATGCAGGTTTATGGGACAGCTGTTAAATTACCGTACTTAATTTGTTGATGCAGGTCCAACAACAAAATACCCAACAACAGCAACAGCAGCAACAACAACAGCAAGCACAGCAACAGGCGCAACAACAACAGCAACAGGCCCAACAACAACAACAGCAGCAGCAACAACAACAACAGCAGCAACAGCAACAGCAGCAGCAGCAGCAACAACAAACGACGGTTATAAAACAGGACGATTTCAAGCCGCAAATCGTACACGTAAGTGGATACTTGGTTTAAAATCATAGTTTGCAAGGTGGGACTTGGTAGGAGTTCAGTGCTTCTATTAATTTGATAGCCATCGCGAATCTGCGTTATGGATGACAAATATACTGTCAGATGCTAGATCGAGTGTGATAACGATAGATCGCTTACGGATATTAAGAAATAACTGCACTGTGAAATTACATTTTAATTAAACACACCATTTTATGATACTTGTCTTGAGGTTTTTCTTGTTAAGAAAACATTCTGTGTTAAATTCTGGCTTATCTGGGCTATCTACTAATAAAAAAGTCTCTGAACATTAGTTGGTGACTATTTGTTTAATTGTTGTAGCTACATAGCTTTGTTATTTTTGCAGCTTATCGGAGCCGACGGTCAGATTGTCACGGAAAAGGTGACGCCCGGCTATCCCTGTCCGGAGTGTGGCTCCTGCTTTAACACGAAGGTATGTTAGGCCGATTTACATTAGCAAGAACTTGTATCAAGTTTCATTACATTGCGGGGCAGCGGGATACCGAGGTAAGATGAATACGGTCAAATCCTGCAATGCAATGTAAATTCACTGAAAATTGCACGCAAGCTCTTGCTAGCCTGAACCACGCTTAAAGGCTTGGTCACACCGTGTTGCGCGACGTCCGCGCAACGCGACCGCTGCGCGCCGGAACGTATAGTCACGTATAGTAAAAGGTTAGCGACGTCACACAGGCTGCGCGACGCGAGCGGGACGGTTTCATACATTCTGGGCATTCTGGCGCGCGGCGTCCCGCTAACGTCGCGCAAGCTGTGTGACCAAGCCTTAAAGATTTTTAATTCTTTGAAATTGCAGGACTTGAACGAGAATGTAGTACGTGGCGATCATAATGGATCAGCAATGGTCACACCGATACGTGGGTTTGGTAGTTCGGAATAGCCTACAAGAATAATGATAATATAGGCTTTCGAGACTCAATTACGATCCTTATACAGTCGCTATCAATGAGCAAATTGCCTCGGATCACCGAGGTCATTACTAGAAGTCGTTGGCAACTTCAAGGGTCTGCTAGGCTTTCTGGTACAATTGGGTTGACATTGGCACTAGTAGCGCCAAAAACCCATCAACCAAAATAGGCGAGTTACGGAAAGCGACCTCGCGTAAACCTATAGCTTATAACAGTCGCCAACTCGCCATCAAATATATATGTACTCCTTGAGGAGTACTAAACTTAGGTTGGGTGGAACCATCACCACGATTAGGTAAGCTGTGTTCGTGAAAATCTGACTCTATAGTATAGAGTTTGACAAAAAAACCAACACGAATGTACCGCCGGAGTCGTACGGGTGGTACTTTTACTGGGGCCATTTTTTCGGCTGATTTTGTGTACTGATTATATAGCCTACATTACATTCCCTGATTGTTACTGTCGTGTTTCCCGCAGGAGGCGCTGTCCCTGCACGTGCGGCTGCACGCGGGCGACCGCACGTGCGTGACGGACCTGTGCGCGCTCACCGCCGCGCTGCAGCCCGGGCTAGTTCAAGCCGCACAGCACACGCACAGTGAGTACACAACCATACAACTGCTTGATATACTATTTTAGGAACCAGATATATTATTAATTGAGTTATATTTCGAGAGAGTGTCAGGACAAGTCGTTTTCACTTACAAAAGATGACATTTAAAAAGAAGAAGAAAAAAAGAAGAAAAACATTTATTCGTGGCACAAATACATTACAAATATAAACATAACACTACAATATAGAACATAGCCACGAAATGGCCCTAAATCAGCATAGTGCTAGCCATTGGCTAGCGCTGGTCTTCCTTTGGGACCACGTGAAGCCACGAAGGACAAAAAACAAACAATATAAAAACATAATCATAAATAATTAACAAATTCGCACGCAATCGCTATTCACTAACAACACAACAAACATGAACGCGACCATAAACAGATAAACATTTTCAGACATCTGTGTTCTGTCACAAGTCGCAACAACTAGCGCCAGCGGATAACTACTTGGACCTTCCGACGGATGTATAAGGTTACGCAATCAACCTGCAGATAACATTAAAACAGTCGCCGGTTTTTAAACGGAACTTCTATTACGTTAACGCTACGCCACTGTCGTTCCTCCACCTTTTAGAAGTAATCAATCAATCATCGAACAAATTAGAAAGATTCAGTTAATTTAAATAATTTTAATCATACTTCGTTCTGCTTTCAGATCAACCGATACAAATCATATCCTCAAATCCGAGCAACGTTGTACACACGCAAGTCATATCCACTGTAAGTATCACTACTGTACTTACGATGACGTTACAATGAAGTTTCTTGATTCTGGCAGTGGTATGTATCTGCACCGTGGGAACCGAGAATTATACCTACACCTCGCCAGCCGCGCGCGGTAGGCTCTGTCAGTTGGCTGCCACACGCGCTCACGGCCGGACGCTGCTACGCGTAATAAAGTTGTACTCAATCAAAAATTACTTCGATGCAAAAGGATTTGCAAGTTTACTCCGCAACTGCCATTATATCCAAATAATTTAATTGTTTGTATTGAATTTTGTTTATATTATTTACTTACTATGATTTCCGAATCAAGTTTTGCGGTGGCATTGTACGGCCTCAGAAAGGGCGTAAGCATTTCCATTACTATAGGGACTTGTGACCTTTTGGAAGGGCGGGAATTCAGCCTCAAATGTGAGACGCTTAATCATAATATTTTATATTAAAATATTTTTTGCATACTACTACTTTTACACTATTATTACGTTAAACACGTTGTTACGTTATACACGTTATAAATAAATAACGAAGACAGGTGACCACTTTAGTGCTTTCGTCGGAATATAGGTAGTTAGGTACCTACTTATCTAAACAAAGTGTTTCGTTTTGTAATATGTTTGTGGTAGATTAAATTAATTAAGTACTTTCTGTCGTATGTCGTAAACCATAGACAGGGTTAAAAATATACTTGGCATTGAATTTTAGAAAAGCTCTTATTTAACTTGCTGCGTTGATATGCCTGTACCTGTGTATGTAAATGCAGATCAGATACTGGAAGGATCTCTGAAAATCCCAGAGAACCAACACTAAAGTTTATTTCTAAGTGGTGACAACCCTAGCGTCGCACGCTCGGCGCGTGAAGCCAATGACCGGAGCGTTCAAGGTCGCTCTATTGTTAAATTTGGTAGGCATTTAAAACGGTAGGTATGAGCTTTTTTATTAGAACATACGTATCTGTTCGAAGAACTATTATATAATCTGTGATTCTGGTAAACAATTGTGTAAATTTTACTAAGCAAAAACGTCCGCTAACAAGTGAAAATGTCTACCCGTGGACTATTTTTGCCAACTAGGCTCGTCCGTCCAACTCGAATTTTTTAATGACTACTCTCCTAATTACGCCTTGGGATGTTCGTAGCGACGTCTACTGCAAAGACAATTGATGGATCAATAATCGCTCATATTGACAATACAATACAACCTTTTTATTCATAAGTGAATTATATGTTTTAACAGTGAATATAATTTATCAGCAGAATCATCACATAGCAACACCGCGGCCAAAAATCCACTTCTGTGTGGATTGCGGGAAGGGATTCGCGGCGAAACACGGCCTATTAGCACATCACAGAAGGTAAATATCCTTTGAAATATTCTGATACGTATTTGGGAGCTTACATTTAGATGAAGTTTACGGCATGGTGCTTTCAATTGGTCCGGATTTATATATCATTCCACAAAGATTACTCTTATTTCCGAATTAGACCAGTGAATGAGTTCTTAGTTTGGGATAGGTAATGTCAACTTTTCTTATCGGAAAGTCAGTTATGTTATAAGAACATACCATCTACTATCACTATTAACGAATTACTGAAACATTCATAGAACTTTTTATACGTGTATTTTGCGACGAAAAGGTTTACAATGTGCAAGTATAAGCTTTCCTCCCTTGGTAATAAAATTTATTTTTCGCCAGACATCCAGACGGAAGTTGTACGCTCAGAACACATGTATGCGATCAGTGTGGAAAGGCGTTCTTCCAGAAAAACCACCTTATGCTGCATCAAAGACAACACATGGATTTACCGCCTAGAAGTGTAAGTATCACATTGCTCTGCCAACCAAACGTCTCTCCATTAGAATTACGATTAATAACGGGATACATATTTACCATGTATATGTGAGTGTCCGATATTTCGGCACTGTTGCAACTGTTGCAAGCGCCATTATCACGGAGTAACCCGTATCCCGTACATATCCCGTTATTAATCGTAATTCTAATGTAAATGACCATAGCAGTGTTCCGAATCACGCTTACAACGCTATAAACGCGTTTACGATCGGACCGAATCACGCTCATAGCGTTTACATTTCGTTTTTTTTTTATTCAGTATAGGTTTGCGCTTGACCACAAATCACCTGATGGTAAGCGATATTGCGGTCTAGGATGGAACGCGCTTACCTAGCAAATACCGATTCACTCTCGCCTTGAAGACCGAAAGGTTGTAGTTTACAGGGAACAAGGAATCCGGCAAGGAGTTCCACAGCTTGGCTGTTCTCACGATAAAAGTGGAAGCAAAACGCTTCGTGCGAGTTTTAGGAACTGCCACCGTAAAACGGTGTCGCCTTGCCGTATCCCTGCTCGTCCGATGGTAGAAAGGGGCGGGAGGAATTAAGTTGTGCAATTCCTCAGCACACTCCCCGAAATGCAACCGGTAGAAAACCGAAAGACTGGCAACTTTGCGGCGATGCTCTAGACTTTGCAGCCTCGCATTGCAAAGAGAGTCCTTTCCTATGAGCCTTTTAGCACGTTTCTCGATTGCCTCCAACGCCTCAAGCTGATATTTAGCCGATCCATCCCATAGATGCGAACAGTACTCCATGCATGAGCGAACTTGTGCTTGATACAAGGTGAGCAACTGTTCCGGCTGGAAGTACCGCCGCACCTTAGAGAGGATGCCCACCTTCTTGGCAGCTAACTGAGCCTTAGATTCGATGTAGGAGCCAAAGTTGAGGGTTGATGACAATGTTACGCCAAGAAGCTCGAGGTGGTCGGTAATCGGCACGGTTACATCCCGGAAAGTAGGGGCCAGATCGAATGGTCTCTTTTTAGCGGAAAAAAGACACGCCTGTGTTTTCGCAGCATTGAATCTAACCAGATTGGCTTCGCCCCAATCGGAGACTGCCCTAAGAGAAAGGTTCAAGCGCTGAACCATAGCCTCCCTTTCAGACTGGATTTCGGTTGTACTGGCTCGCGCGGTAGATATGTAGCTCTCTACAACAGTGCTGTCATCAGCATACCCAAAAGTACCGGGCTTCAGCAGATCGTTAATGTGCAGCAGAAAAAGAGTCGCAGAGAGCACCGACCCCTGAGGGACACCGGCATTAATAGCCATTAGATCAGACGAGCTGCCATCGACAACCACTCGAATAGATCTATCCCTCAGGAAGTCCGATATCCAAGCACAAAAACCAGGTGGCAGACCAAATGATGGAAGCTTGCCAACAAGGCCGTCGTGCCAGACCCTATCGAAGGCTTTAGAAATATCGAGAGAAACCGCTAAGGCTTCTCCGTATTTCTCTATAGCCTCACTCCAGGTGTGTGTGGCGTACGCTAGAAGATCACCTGTGGACCGATTTCGACGAAAGCCGTATTGACGGTCACTGAGGAGGTCATTTGATTCTAGGTACGCCAAAAGCCTGCTGTTCAGGACACGCTCCATACTCTTACAGAGAATGGATGTAACTGAAATGGGCCTGTAGTTGGCAGGGTCAGCACGACTACCCTTTTTGGGCACGGGCTGCACACGGGCACATGAGATGTCGTGACGTAATTGATGACGTCATGAACGGCGCCATATTGGCGTTTACAATGCTCACACTCCCAGGCGTCAGCACCTTAAACCAAACGTCAAGTTGACGTTTGATATATGAACATGACAGTAAACACAACATGCCCGGTCCGAATCAAAACACCACTCACGCGGCCTTGAGCGCGCTTACTGATTCGGACCGGCCGTCAGCACTAGCCGTGTTCCGAATCACGCCAACAACGATCACAGCGTTTACAGTGCTGACGGCCGGTCCGAATCAGTAAGCGCGCTCAAGGCCGCGTGAGTGGCGTTTTGATTCGGACCGGGCATGTTGTGTTTACCGTCATGTTCATATATCAAACGTCAACTTGACGTTTGGTTTAAGGTGCTGACGCCTGGGAGTGTGAGCACCGTAAACGCCAATATGGCGCCGTCCATGACGTCATTAATGACGTCACGACATCTCATGTAAACGCTATGAGCGTGATTCGGTCCGATCGTAAACGCGTTTATAGCGTTGTAAGCGTGATTCGGAACACGGCTACTGTAAACGCTGTGATCGTTGTTGGCGTGATTCGGAACACGGCTCATGTGAGCTTAACATCTTATACAAAGGTCTCATCTATTATAGACTATACAAACAGTGTTATAATTTCGTAAGCCCTCTCGGATCGTGAACGGTTTAAAACTCATGTTTAAATTAATTAGTTAATTCGAATAACAAATTATTGACACCGGTTTTCCAAGGTTTAAGGATTGTTAATGGCTTTTATGGCTCTATTACGAGTATAATGGCATTTATGGCTACACCATATCAAGTCTGGCAAGTTCTTAGGAAAGCTGTCATAAAACTTATCCATCCATAAATTCTTAATAATTAATTGTAAAGCAAGACTGAATAGGGCATAAATCAATAAAAAATATAGACTGAATGGGGCTACATGTAGTTCAACGTCATTTGTTTGTCATTGGCAGTTAGCTCCTTGTTAAAATTAATATTCGGATAAAAGAATAGATAGGTCAAAGTTATTAACAGAGTAGTGTTAAATTGACATGATTTTTTGACAGAGAGACACGAGTAACAACGACAACGGGCCGATAATCATGATAACCGGACACTCGAAGAACTTCCAGGCGCAGCAACAGCAGGTCCAACAACAGGCGGCGCAACAACAGGCGCAACAACAGGCCCAACAACAAGCGCAACAACAGGTATAGTTCGTACGAAACTAAAACCAAATTCTGTCTAACGAACGCAAGCAACTTCCGTGATAAAAACTTCTCATATCCATTCCCTGATATCAAACTTATCTCAGGCATGTTCCGAATCACGCTTACAACGTTATAAACGCGTTTACGACCGGACCGAATCACGCTCATAGCGTTTACATGAGATGTCGTGACGTCATTGATGACGTCATGGACGGCGCCATATTGGCGTTTACGATGCTCACACTCCCAGGCGTCAGCACCTTAAACCAAACGTCAAGTTGACGTTTGATATATGAACATGACAGTAAACACAACATGCCCGGTCCGAATCAAAACACCACTCACGCGGCCTTGAGCGCGCTTACTGATTCGGACTGGCCGTCAGCACTGTATACGCTGTGATCGTTGTTGGCGTGATTCGGAACATGGCTCTCCATAACTTTAGTTTTTCTCACTTTCGTGATAAAATCATCTTAATCCATTCCTGGATATCAAACTTATCCCCATACCACGGGGGTGACACCCGAAGGAAAGTGAGCGCTGTGGGTAAGTATGTTTGCGTGCGCTGTCGATACACGCGTCAATTGTTTGCGCGGGTGCGTAGCGCGTGGCGCGGACCAATCGCGAGACGCGACGGTTACCCGATCGTAACCCGGCCTGTCAGCCTGGGCCTGTCAGGGACGAAGTAACTTACCTCGGTGCGGGGGTTCGTGTCCGTTCTGATGATAATACTATTATACTATTCTGTGCCCATACCTTTAGATTTTCTCACTTTCGTGAACAAACTCACTCGTATCAAACTTCTCAATTACCAAATCTCATCGAAATCAGTTCGTTTAAGCGTGTAAAGGAGACAAATAGACTGAATTGCTTTAGCTTTTATGTTAAGAGTATGGATTTTGTTCCAGGCACAAGCGGCGCAACAAGCCGCCCAACAAGCCGCCCAGCAAGTTGCGCAACAAGTCCAGCAACAAGTCCAACAACAAGTGCAGCAACAGATGCAAATCGAGATAGAACCTCAGGAGCACCAGCAGCCTACACATATACAAGTCGTGAGTTCATGATTATCATCTCTTAATATCGTATAGGGTGACACCACCAATAATGGACAAGGCCCAATGATGTACATTAACTCTTATGTAAAAGAAAATAAGAGTCATTCATTTTTTATAGAACAATCAATTTGAAACCGTATGATCTTTGAATAAGGTTTGAAGTGTCCATTATTGGTGCTTGTGCTTAAAGTGTCCATAATTGGTGGTGTCACCCTACTTTATATGTATTTAGATACTAGTTTTTGCCCGGGACTTCGTTAAACTTCCACTCCCTATTGAATCCCTTCAAGGGATGATATTCGGGATGAAAAGTATCCTATTTGTTAATCTAGGCTACCGAGCTTATACTCGGTAGATATCAAGTTTCATTATAATCCAATCAGCCGTTTTTGCGTGATTGAGTAGAGTACTTTTATCTCACGAACGCTCTTGAGCCAAGGTTGTGTGATGGGCTATAGTATATGCACATTGTCTGTGTGCGTCAGCGTAGGAGCTATGAGTTTACGTTGTCTGTGTTCGTATGTGTCACAACTACAAGAATAGCCACCGGCGCTCTCGAGATAAAAGTACTATAACAAAAATCTAAACATCCGAACAATGTAATATTATATATATAATACTAGCTTTTGCCAGCGTAAAAGGGATGATTTTCGGGATAAAAGTATCCTATATGTTAATCCAGGCTATAATCTCGTTGTATACCAAGTTTCATCATAATCCGTTCAGCCGTTTTTGCGTGATTGATGAGTCACAAACATCCAAACACACTAACTTTCGCATTTATAATATTAGGAGGATTAGTAGGATAGAAAAGTTGCAACTGTACTGGGATAACGCTAAAAGTATGGATGGATGGAGTAGGATAACTAGCTTGTCTGTCTATCCCCAGGTGACGAACAGATCGGGGCAAGTGATCGGCAACCAGATAGTGGTGGGCGGCGTGGGGCGGCGGCTCGTGGGCTCGCAGCTGCACGTGATCGGCCGCGACGGCAAGACCATCGGCACGCAGCTGCCGCTCAAGCACCAGAGGCACAACGCCAACAGGTCACTTACCCCCTTATTTACTGAATAAACGTTTTGAGTATGAGTATGAGTATTCATAAAACTTAAGGCTTGGTCACACCGCTTGGTCGCGCCGGTATGTATGACACCGTCCCGCTCGCGTCGCGCAGCCTGTGTGACGTTGCTAACCTGTTAGCATACGTTCCGGCGCGCAGCGGTCGCGTCGCGTGGACGTCGCGCAACGCAGTGTGACCAAGCCTTTAGCAAACCTGCTCTAACTAAAATGCATGAAGCAAGTATAAGATGGAGCTGGTGATACACACATACAAAGGTGTGTGAAGGAGATGTAAGCATAGACAATAACACACGTGGGAGCGAGAAAAAATGACATATCTTCTGTCCCTCATCGCGTATAAGGAACCGATTATTTGTCACCGGCCGTTGTCACCGAAATGTCATCGATGAACCAGTGGCCAGAGTATAAAAAAATATGTTACCCATAATATTGGGTAAACCATATCGGCTCGAACGTTAAAAATAATAGATTAAAAATTGAATCGTGACGTGATTAGAATACTACTGTGAATTTCATTATTATAATGGCTGAATAGCTAAGACGTTTTAATCTAATCGTGATTTTGTTAACTATGATGTAGGTATTAAATTAGTAAACATTTTTATATCGTAATTGGGAGGACATCGGATGTTTTGTGTTTGTCCGCTAATATTTACTAAGAGTTTATTTTGAAGATTCTCAATAATTAAAAACCTACTTGTCAGTAAAAATGGGGAGATTATTCTTTTTGTGGTAACCCCAGAAGAAACTGTCACATTATCTCCGTCCCTGTGTGTGATTCGCTAACCCTCCTTCTATAGATCCTCTTTCTACGCTAAAATGTGTTTTGTCCCTTTCCCACACACACACACTCACACAAATGTCAAAGTGACCGATAAATACAAACGATTATTACCGGCATTTTAGTCAAAATAGGTTTGATGAACGTTTATGAATAAGGCACTGGTCCCACCGCCGGCGAGTAGCGAGTACTCTCATTATAATTCTACTCGCTTGAGCGAGAAAACGAGTAGAATTACTATGAAAGTACCTACTGCTCGCCGGCGGTGGGACCAGTGCCTAAGGTCGTATCACTGTAACTTTTATTGACAGTTGGAGGTTCAGGCTAAGTGCAGGGTGGATACCCCCACGAGGAGTAAGCCTTTGGGCAGATTACAATCCCAGCCAATATAATATCACCTTCATATTGTGTTGGACTACCTTTTTCAGTACTTCCAGATTTATTTTCATATTACAATATTATAAAACTGTCATTCTGTTTTCAGACAAACAAATCAATAAAGTTTTGAAACGTGTATAGACCTTCGGGTCTTCAAAACTCACAACTCTCCCCTGCCCATCCACCTGACCTTTTCCGGTTTGTTCACATCTTTTCGTACACTTACACAAACGAAAAGTTACCAGGGCAAAAAATAATCCTCAAAAAATTCTTAACAAAAAAAGGTTCCTTTTTGATAGACTTGAGGCTATATTGAAGTTACATCTAATTTGATTTCGAAAAAACTAATTAATTGGTGCGCAGAATGTAAACGTCTTGTAAGACTGTCAAGAAGATCTGGTCTGGTCACAGAAAACCGTTGTTTTGGAGAATTTCCAAGATTATTAAGCTCAAGCCACACAGAGAGCGGGCGGGCGGTGGCGGCGCGGGCGCGGGCGGCGGCGGCGCGGGCGCGGGCGGCAGCGGCCTTTGTCGGCAGCCGCCGCCGCCCGCGCCCGCGCCGCCACCGCCCGCCCGCTCTCTGTGTGGCTTAAGCTTTAGACATTATTGGTCGGTATTGTAACTTCTTTGCGCCAAATAGTTTCTTTTTCACTGACTCTTCTCCATGGTAAGTTAGCGCTACGACCATGTTTAGTCTTCTGTGTGACCGAAAGCTGAATCAACGCGGATGCTCACGTAGCTCATTAGTACTAGATTTCGAGTGTAACTAGTTGCCATTTAGTAATATTGTCTTCTGAATTCTCACCAGTATGCTTGATTCACAGTGGCGACGTAAAGGAAGTGAGCGGGCTGGTCCTCTCAACGGCGCGTGGCTCAAACCTGATCAAGTACGAGATCTCCATCCCGCCTTCTACACCAGTTGTGCAAGTACAGCAACTCGACTGAGAGATTCCAGACTGGCGACTGCAGTGATAGGTTTCTGACAATCCGTCTAGTGAACTCTTCGTGCACTCTTTGATTACCACGCTTTAAACTGCAATTGAAGCTTAAAAGTGCGCGAAATTAGCAAGCCAACTGACTCTCACAGACGACTATCTGGAAATAATAGTTTCCTGTACCCAGCCAGTTGTTTGTAGCTGTAATATAGTATGCGATTGAACGGATCTGCATTGATTCTGACCAGGGTATCATCAAAAGCAACAACATAGACTGGAATTTCTGGGATTGGATTCTGTGACCGCTGAATCAATGTGCCCTGGCAGCAGAACCGAAAAAGCCTTCATGTGTGAAGTGTTTCTTCAAGTAGTACTGCTGTGATAACTCCTAGCTCAAGCTTTGGGAAACCTTCGAATGTGACCGCGTACTCGTCTAATAATACGAAAATTATGAAATCATAAGTCGTGTGCGGCTGGATTGGGCGATAGACGATCTCGTACGTAAGTCCTTTTATGGTGTCGGTTAAGGTCCTTAGGATTCCTTAAATCAGACGACATTTAAGTGATGATGTAGGCATTGACTATTCTAGGCTAATTGTAGCAATTGTGCATCAAAACCTCAAGATGTCTACAGCTCATGCAACAAAAGGGAAATTTCCTTTTTATTATACCACCGCGGTAGCAAACGGCCTGCCTGATGGTTAGGCAGCCGCCACACAGATGCGGTTTCCGCAAGACGGTGCGGCGTGCGAGTGAGACAGCGCTATGCAAGTCTATAGCGGTGTCCCGCGCGCACTGCGGATACCGTCCGGATACCGTATCTACCGGTGACGGGTGTCCCCGTCATGTAAACAAAAGATTGTTTTTTTTTTTATGTCGGTAGAGGACAGGTGTGACAATCGCCTTAATAGTACAGTAGGTAATCATCACAAACAGCTTTAACTTTGTCGTATAACAGACGAGGCACTAACCTAGACGCCTAATACACCTACCTGTATACAACTTGTATAGCTTTATTGTCTGTTGACAAATGTACAATATTATTTAATTGAAATTTATATAGTTTTGTTGGCGGTAGGCATATCCGTAGGCGTTTCATGAATCATGTTTTACAAGCTAGCTTAAAAAATTGAGAAGAGTCAATGGTGATCCGGTATAACAATGGACAGTTCAGACTTAAAATCTCATCGTCAATTTAAATGGGAATAAAATCGGTTTGGTGAAGTTATTTCGCCTCGAGCGGCTTTAAACATAAGAATGTTCTAAAATTTAGAACATAGCGCCGTAGGGCGTTTGTAAAAAGACAGGATATCAGGTAGAAAATGTAATTATAGTGTAGCGTAGCTTACTAATAAGTGTACATATCAAAGTTTTGTAAGCACTGAACGTGGTTATGTATATTGTAAAATCTCTCTGTACGTACGCATTTAAGTTTAATTCGTGTAATAAGTTGTTAAGTACATTATTATTAAACTGTGTTAAGTAATGGCAGGTTTCATTTTAAGTGCAATTGGATTTTTATTTTAGGTCTGAATCTTAATAAAATGGGTTATAAATTATCAGACGTTACACGTCACATTTTACATTTTCACAAGTATCAATGTTTTTCAATAAAACTCAAGGATCTGTACATTGACACTTGCAAAGAGGTTTATAAATGTAATCGTTTTATGTTTTTTTTGTTTATTGTGTATCTAGTCTGTGATAGGGAATGTCTATTACTGTCTGCTACATCTGGGAAACTTCTAGAAGCAATAATTTAATAAAGTAATTGCCAATTGTGAATATTGTATAGGTCACCCGTGGGGCCTGATTTATGGATGCGCGTCGCGTCGTAGTTGCTATCAGATGTGTCTGTACATTTCAGGTGTTCAAAAATACCTGAACATACATTAATGCCTTGACAATCGTGTGTTCAGATGTTTGTGAGTACTTGGTTAGCTTCGATTTATTTGATAGTGACTATTGTGTCCAAATGTGCACGTGTATGTCTTTCCCATATCACATTACGTTTGCGTATAAGCGTGTTACACTGCGTGAACACCGTCGCCTAACGCCACGATTTCCATAAATGAGACCTTAACAGTAGTGTTCAATAGTATAATAAACCACATATAGGACTAGTTGTGTTCATACTGTATAGTTTACTTGTAAGCTGACTACTGATTTACATTCATTACAAATTTTACCCAACTCGCAGTAGTATTGAATAGTAGAATGGTTTTTACTTGCTTAATTTTGCACTGTTAATTTACAACTGTTACCAGCCTGAAATATATTGATATAATACTAAAATTATAGCAGATTCAGAAAATGGAAACTAACAAAATAAGCAGAAGGTCGCAGGTTCGAATCCAGCTCGGAGCCAACATTTTTAAAAGTTTTCCTATATCATTCAACAATTACGTGATCACCGCAAGGGGGGGGGTCGGGTGCTTGTATATACATCGGATTATTTGGGGGGGAAGAATCCATGATTACGTCATCTGCGCTTCGTTTCCGATAATAAATTATATTTAAATATTGGACGTAACCAATTTTGAAAACGGCCAAAAATGATCACATAATTGTTGAACGATCCCTATTTAGAAATTTGTAATTTTTTAACATCACGCCGAAGCGGAGCTGGAGCGAAATGAACCATAAGTGAAAGGTCGCTTTTTCATTGTGCACACTGTCGATTTTAGTGCTCGTTGACGTACAGTCAGCGTCATATAGTATGTAGCAGTCAAAGTGGCCAAATAGTTCGGTACACCATACGAAATATATGGTGTACCGAACTATTTGCCAGCTGTGGCTTCCACATAATATATGACTCTGACTGTACCAGAGTGTTCAAATGGTTACATTATATACATACATATGCTGCAGCAAGCACGAACCGCATTTTTGTCATGAGATAGTAACTGGCACTTACACGCTAGCAAGAGACGAATGCTTCATGTCGGACATACATGCAATCATGCTAGTCTGAGGTATTTTAATGTTTGCCATTAGTCTCTGTCGATATATTTTAGTCCGTGGCTGGTATTAGTTTCCTATTTGAGTGCTTCCATATCAAGAGAATAAGCAGAATACAATCCTACTAAGTAGACAGTATTAAGTTTTAAATTATATCTGTAAACGTATTTAGTGGTGTAGGCCACTATGCACGTGGTATATGTGGTTAAAATTACTATGAAAGCTTTCTACTTTGTATAATTATAGGACCTATATTTCGTTTTATAGACTTGGAGAAGCGCAGTTTCAGTTTTGTTAGAATGGGAGGTAATTTATAGTATATGTATATTCATATTACTATGCCATTTTAGCATGTAACTGCGTATCTCTAGGTTGATCAACTGTGATGTGCAGCACGTTATTCGAGTATAGATAAGAATATGATTTAATAAAATATCGGACATACATAATAAAATAAAAATAAAATGTAATAATAGTACATTACTTAACAAGGGCGGTAAAACAAAGAATGTCTCAGATCGCAGATATTTGACGCCCGAGCCGAAGGCAAGGGCGATAAATATGCGATCTGAGGCTTTCTTTATTACCGCCCGTGTTAAGTACAAAATTTTATGTCACCCCCGGGCCAGGAAGTGGGATTTCCCGCGCGCGGAGCGTGCGGTAATTGCCTTCGGCTCGGGCGTCAAATACCTGCGATCTGAGACATTTTTTGTTTTACCGCCCTTGTTAAGTAATGTACTATTAGAGTTTCATTCCGTACTTTTAGTACGTCAAATATGATTGTGTAGTTTTAGCCACAAACACCACATCCGATCATACGAGTTCCGTATGTACTGCATCTTTATTTTGTTTGCCATTTACTTACTTGTGAATATTACAGTGAATATCTATAATTTTTATATTAAAGTGAAAATATACATAACATACTATAACAACTTGTTTTTTATTCATCTTGAAAAATTACACATGTCATAAATGTGTAAAAGCATGAACGAAATCGGAAGCATGTAAGGCACTGGTCCCACCGCCGGCGATGAGCGAGAAGCGATTAGAGCTATATAGAAACGAGTTGGCGAGCAGCGAGAAGCGAGTGGTAGTTCCGATAGTTTCGTCGCTCGACTCACTCGGCTATATAAGCGAGTGTTCAAATGCGACGGGCGATGATTACTTGAAAAATGACCGCTGTTTAGTCTGATCGCCAAGCCAGCATCACTGAGCGAGTACCGCTGAGCAATGCTGACTTTTATCGCTGCGATCAACTAGTGAAGAGAGTTCTCGCCGGCAGAGTTAACAGCCAGCGATCAAATACCTATAAATATATCTGTCACTTTTACTGCCACGGGATCTACATCTTTTGTTCGTTTCTTGAGCGAGAAAATCGCCGTTAGCTAATCGCTTCCTCGCCCTTGGTGGAACCAGTGCCTAAGTACCCAATGGATTTTTGTGCATGTATGTACAGCACAGACATTGTGCCCTTGAAGGAAAAAAACTATAAAAATTTCCTTTTAGTACCTATAATTAGCAGTAGCAATTGAATCACAATGGATAAAATATTTAATGGCTAGTTCGGTATCCATTAAACGGACGGCGGATTTATCGGGTCGGCGATTACTCCACCGACAAGAGCTAGGCTCTTAAATATATGATGATGATGATGAGTTCGGTATATTGTATCCTAAGTGAAGCGACACAAAAAATCGCTCCCTACGCTCGGGGTTCTAAAGGCACGTTGGGCACTAGCAAAGTTAGATTTTGAATGGCACCCAAGTACTTATACGACGTAAGTACTAGGTAGGTCGAAAGAGTAGGTACTAGGTAGGTCCCAGAATGAAAGTATTTGGTCATTATCATACGTATCATAACCGATACGAATGATGAATTCCAATCTAAGCCGTAGTGCAGAGCGAATGGAGCCTTAGGCACCAGGTGCTTAGAGGCGCCAAAATGCCAAATGAGAAAAAAAGGAGGGAATTTTGAGTTGCGCAAAATAAATCGCTCAATCAGGGTGCTAACAACCCACGCCTTCCTACGTTACAAATCACTGTTCTTGCCGCGACCTACGCTGGGAAGTAATCAGCAATCAGGGTTTTATTTGGGCTGGGACCCTCGGGACCAATTTGCCTCCGAGACCCTCCCGATATCAATACCAGCCCGACGGAGCTTTAGCATTACTCTCAATTTGTTATCTGACTGGAGTAAACGCATTACAAGAGCACTCGCGACACGAGAAAAATAAAGTGCGGATTCCGAAGAATTCATAACTCATATTTAATTCGTCAAAGTAGGATCCACATCAAACGGCTGGGAGTCGGCGCGTGTCTTATTAAATTTTGAGGAATTTGAGCCTTCTAAGTACCTAGTAGATATCATATTTAAATGGCATCAGCAATGTCAGCATCTCGCAGTCCCGATACTTCTCTATGGTTTCTTTAACAGTTAATAGTACATTACTTAACAAGGGCGGTAAAACAAAGAATGACTCAGATCGCAGGTGTTTAACGCCCGAGCCGAAGGCAAGGCGGTAATAACCGCCCGTGGTAAGTAGGTACAGCGTGGTACAGCGTTTTATGTCACCACTGGCCAGGAAGTGGGATTTTCCGCGCGTAGAGCGTGCGGTAATTGCCACTTTATGGCCAGTTGTGACATAAAGACTTAAACAGTTAAACTAAGTAAACTCAAACTTGGATTTTTTTAATTTTGTACAGTCGACCAAAAAAGTGGTCCACCACTTTTCGACTCTATTATGTGTACGTTATAGTGCAAAAGTGGTATAGGACTTTCTTTGCTGACTGTACGTAACACGCGTAACATTTATGATCGCAGTCGTCTTGGATGTTTTCTATGTGGATATATCTAAAGTATCGTCGTCTTAGTACCCATAGTTTCAACCTTTGCTTGGTTTGGGACTCTGTCGATTTGTGTAAGATTGTCCACAAATATTTATTTCCCACGAACTATTCAGTGTATTGAAAAAAAAACTGATAAGAGCTGTGCAAAGGGGAAACGCCGGCAGCACCTTGGGTCATTTCTGCCGATGAGCGACCTTGGTGGGACGGTGCTTAGGATATTTTATATTATTTTTCATAGTTATTTTTTATTAATCTACCTAGGTACAGTCACGAGTTTTAATTTGGGACCCCCTTAAGGTTGACAGTACTGTCAAACAGTATAGAAATTCAAAGAAAAAGTTTGCGAAATGCGTCCTAAATTAATGCACGTGACCGTACCTATAGTTTTAATTGTTTCTTCCTTTTCTTATCGTTTTTCAGAAGAAACTATCATGTTTTTATTCATTTGTTTATATCATAATGGATATTTCTAGGTACTTGGTCGTTATTTCGCGACAAGAATATAATCAATACAAAGGGGTTTTTCATAAAAATATAATCATTTCAATCAAGCAAAGTCGCGCGGGGCGTTACGTACCTAAACGTAATATCGCAGCCATCATCGAGAATTAACAATCTTAGGGTTGAAATACCTGATTAATATATTTATTTCAACTTTATTGCACAAAAATATACCTAAAGTACAAAGGGTGGACTTAATGCCATGAGGCGTACTCTACCAGTCAACCATACGGCCAAACAGAAACTTCGTTGACTTATATAAGGACAAGCGTTTAGCGAGTGTCAAAATAGTACATTACTTACCAAGGCCGGTAAAACAAAGAATGTCTCAGATCGCAGGTGTTTGACGCGTGAGCCGAAGGCAAGGGCGATAAATATGCGATCTGAGGCTTTCTTTATTACCGCCCGCGGTAAGTACACAATTTTATGTTACCTACCCCTTGGTAGAGGTGAGACGTACTAGGCAAAACGCGTACTGAGTCTTGCGAGTACGCGTCCACAAGAAGACTAGATCCAAAGACTAGGTCCAAATACGCGCTAAACCGACCCCGACCCGAGGTGCCCCGAAAGAATCCGAACGCGCAGACGAATACGAATAGCGCGGAACATAAAGACTCTTAGACGTTTCAAGTCTTCAGAGTCGTCGTACGCCTAGTACTCGATACGCTAAAAGACGCGCAAGCGGGATCGCGTCCTTACGCGTCCATGCCAAAACCTATTCCAAAAACCTGTTCCCGTAAATATGTCTCACCTCTACCCCTTGGTGAACAAACTATGCTGGTAGTTTATTATGCATTAGCGGATTCTGTTATTAATTATGGACTTGGCGTGTTGTTAATATTTTTAGTTTAGTATTTTTTAACCGACTTCAAAAAAAAGGATTTCTCAATTCGTCTGTATGTTTTTTAGTATTCAATTCTTATAAGTCGTTATATTATGTACAACTTAGGTGCATGATAACATACCTGTTAAAATGAGCGCGATCTCGCCAACTAACTGACGAGACAGTTTGGCGAGTTAAATAGTAATTGCCAAAAAAAAAAAACACAAAAAATGCACCTTTGCGATCATTCAAATAAAAAAATAAAACCTGTTGAGGCAACCCTACGGAATCCGCAGAAAGGCTCGTATTTTTTTTCATCTCTAAGCGCACTTTTTGTCATTACACAGCGATGGGGCGATCTGGCGAGTTTAGACAAAGGTTACGCCCCTACAAACGCGGGCTGATGACTTTTAACAGTTTGGCTCCAATTGCGGGACATTATTACGGAGATTGCCATGCGTCCAGATCGCCAATAAAAGTTTTTCTGTGTTTGAGACCATCTCACAAGCTAAACGTAGGTACCTAAATTTAAATATATGTGGACAATCCTACACAAATCAACCTAGTCCCAAACTAAGTAAAGCTTACATCCAAGACCCAAGAATAAATATTCGTGCTCATCACACAAATAAATGCCCTGGCCGGTTTCGAACCCGGGACCTCCAGCTTCGTAGGCAGGGTCACTACACTACCACTACCAACTAAGCTAAAGCGGTCGAACTTACCTACTGAAATATGTAGTTGTCCTTTCTCATTTTAAAAACCACTTGCTGGTATCTGATTATTGATATGTGGTAGATTCGGCGATAATGCAATATTGTCACCATCAAGCTGGTCTCACGATAGAAACGGATAATGTCCGTTTATCTTAAAATTGCGGATGGTAGATAAAAACACATACAGGTACTCACTGAGACTAAAAAAACTGTAAAAAAAAACAAATATAGCCGAAGATGCTGACTACATTCGCCTACTTATATACTCTATATTTACCCCGAAATTCACTAACCCAGCTTCCATTAGGCGGGATTGATGACACCGCAGATGATGGTGACTATTGTGGACCCTTTCTGTATAGAGACGCCATTACGCCTAATGCCCTGAGAGGATGTGGGAACGTATTGTGTCATGGGTGATACAAATTGGTGTCATATCTCATTTCTCGGTGAATTCGTATTAGATTGGTTTCTAGTTAACAAATAGTAGATTATACACCAGCAGCATAAAGCACTGTTGTCACGGGTGCGATATTGAATCCTGAACGTAAAGAAAGACTCCAGATTTACTTCCGAGCAGAGGGTGTTCGCTCGGGAATTAAAATTGAATCCTGGATGCAGTGAGGCATTCAAGCGCGCCTAAGACAAAAACAGCTTTATCCCCTCTAGTGAGACAATAAAAAAAGGCTACTAGAGTCAGAATCAAATCAGTTAGTCAAATAATGTACTATTATTTACTATACCAAGTGTTTGAGTTCCTGGAGGTGAGCAAGGTTGCCAGAGCTCCCGAGGATGCACTGCGTTCTTCTTCTTCTCGTGTCAGTTTCAGATTCAGACTCAAATTTTATAAAGGGTCGGCAACTGACAACATTTCGAAATTTATAATGATGCCTTAATCGAAAACCATTTCGGTAAATATGCTACCTGAACGTAATAAAATAGTTTTTAGATTTTTTTCTTCGCTACTAAAAATAATATACTAAAATGTATAAAACGGAAGTGTGACGTCATTCCTACGACTGTTAAGGAGCAATGCTGTCAAACATAGGTAATTCATAAAAATTACGTCACAATTCACTTACGATTCGCTACTTTTAGATTAGATATTTTTGAATGAAAATTAGGATTTCGGGAGAAATAATAAAACATGTGGACCTTAAAATTTCATTTTCTATCGATCTAGGACATAAAAAGGCCAACTTGAAAATTTGAAATGTTGTCAATTGATTGCGGGCGGTGTAAATTATTTACCATCAAGCCCCATTTCACCAACTTGACAATTGTCACCTTACAATGACAATTCGGTTTACATTGCCGGGCCGGTAAGTATCGATTCTAGCCAACGACCATTCTTACGTGACGACTTAGAAGTGTACTTAGAATTGTCATTGTCAGATGACAATTGTCAAGTTGGTGAAATAGGGGCCAGGTGGCACGGTCCACCGTCGTCCATCGTCAGGCTTGTTTCTCACCATCTTCAAGCTTCACTGTCAGCATATCATGGGTATGTTTCTTCCATACTACGCTATGGGCTTATCATATGGGGTAACTCTACCGATGCCCAAAGAGCGTTTGTTACCCAAAAAAAATGCATCAGAGCTGTATATGGAGCAGAGTACCTCGCCCATTGTCGACCTATATTTCAGGAACTTAACGTTTTGCCATTACCCTGCCTCTACATATTGGAAATGACCAAATTTGTAAAAAAATACTCACACTTTTTTCCACTACATGACACAATAATAAATAAAACTAGCAAACCTAGTAGAAGGCCTCTCAAATTGTATCTGCCCAGACAAAAACTAAAATTATTTGGCATGAATGCGTATTGTATGGCTATAAAATTGTATGAAAAAGTTCCTGAAGATTACAAAACACTACAAACACATCAATTTGAAAAAAAAATGTTTAAGTGGTTGCTCAATAAATGTTTTTACTCTGTGACTGAATTTTTAAATAATGAATTGAAATAATGAATAATGAATTTGAATTTTTTTTTTTTTAATCGTTCATCAGAATTGTAATAATATTTATTTCCCAATTTAATAATGTTACTAATAATTTGTTAATATTAATGTTTTTCTTGTTTCTTTTTTTTTTTTTAATAATAATTCTTATTTTAATGAGAATGTTAATATTATTCATTTGATAATTTAATAATACTTTGTATTAGTCAATAATGTTAATTGATGTCACTAATTATAAACTAATATTCTCCAAAATATTTCTACGCCGATGTTGGCAGAATATGCTGAACTAACACATTTTACTAACATTTAATGTACCATATTCTTAGAAATAAATAATTGATTGATTGATTGATTGATCGTTGTATAAAAAAAAATATCTTGCCTAACTTCTTGCCTTATTTTTTATTACCTCTCTTATTTTTGGCTTATTGTAGGGTCTTAACGCCTTTGTACTCGTACATACTTTTTGGCTGTAATGTCATGTTTTAATTGTCGTACTAAATTTCCAACGAATGAAAGTGACAAAGTAGGTATCAGAGTTCTAGTTACTTATGAGTTCGACACCTATTCCCTGACTTAGGCGACTTCCTGACTTGGCGGGGCGGGATCGATATGTGACATTTTTTTCTTTGACGTAAACATACTGACGTCGCAAAGATTCCAACTTGACGGAATACTGTCAGTATAACATTTGCGCAGTAGTAATATCATGCGCAGAAGTGGACCAGTACTGCCTTCGTATCGTCCCGCTACCGCGCATCCCGCGCCAGTCAGGAAGCACACATTTAAATGTAGGGGCGTAGTAAAAAGCGATGCTGAGTTGACTGACAGTTGACACTGACATTTGACAGTTTTCTCATATCGTACCGCCTCCGCACCGACAAATCAGGAAGTCGCCTTAGGCTGCGTTTCCACCAGAGATGCCGAGCGAGGTGTCAAATATATGAAAACACATCCTCGCACATCTCTGGTGGAAACGCAGCCTTACGCAGAAACTCTTGATGTTGACAAATTAACCCATTTTTTCCCTTTCCCAGATTAAGTAAGTACCTACTTCAGTGGAGAATAGTAATGCACTAAAATAAAATAGAAGAGCGATTCGATTTCAAATGGGCGTTACTTTGTCCATGTCATCCAGATGACGGTAATCAGATAAGAACGGGAAGGCATGGAAACACCTTTTCTTTGTAAGATTGATATTGCGAATGATGGGTGAATTCTTCAGAAGAATATGGAACATCTCAATTCAATTTAAGGTAGGTAATAAAGACAAGTATTGTAAGAGACGATTCACAGTAGGTACAGTCACGAACAAAAGTTTGCAAAATAGGTCATAAATTAACGAGCGTGGCCGTTCATCTATGTAAAACTATTACTTGCTATAATATAACCGGACAAAACTGTTCTTCGCACGCACTTATTTTGAAATGTTCACATTATGTTCGCGATTTTGTGGAGGATGACACCGTTTGCCGGCCTAGTCGGCATGGGCAAGTATATAGAGAAATCAGTGATTGATTGGCGGCAGGTGCTCGTGAGCTTTGCCTGGCATGGTGTAGGATGGACATTCTTAATTATTAATATCATCATCATCCTCAGCCTGTAGTCGTCCACTGCTGGACATAGGCCTTCCCTAATTCGCGCCACCACACCCGGTCCTCAGCTCTCCGCATCCAACCACTTCCCGCCACTCTCTTCAGGTCGTCGGTCCACCTACTATTAATATGTAACTTTTAAAATCGTGCAAATACTCACAATATTTATGGAAGAGTAAAGTTTGCATAAAATTCACGTCGTAACAAAAGGGAACCGACGTTCCAACCCCGTTTATAGAATTTGCAAGGAAAGTTCTGATTTATTACGAATAAACATGAAAACTTACGTTACGAAGTAATTGGAGGTCTATTTGGCTCAGCACTTCGCATTCACGTTTCAGTGTGGTACGCCCTCTCATTCTGACACGTAGGTACGGCGCTCCTGAGGGGCTAAGATGATCATTCTTCCTTCTCGCACTTACATACTTGACAGTTTAGGGACGAATGCTATATGTCCGACATATATAAGCGATCATCTTAGCCCCTCGGCGAGTACCTACGCGAAATACATAGCGGATTCTTATTGGATAGGTACATTTCGGCAACTGATCTCTCAAAGTTTTCTATTTAGATGAGTTTTCGATTTTATGACTAGTCCCATATAGTACAATTTGTATAATATGAACTACAGTTTTCAATAGTGATTCTTCTCACGGTACGAGTATTGAAATGTAAAGTGACGTACTAAATTGATCACAGTATGAAAACAAAGAAGCCAAGCCAAACCAAGTATTATTAAATCCTTTAATAACTTAGAAATCTATGGCTCATTATTTCATCTCGACAACTTCAAGGGATTTTATCGTTCATTTCTCTTAAAAAGCTACGGAAAGTGTATTCAAAATTGATTAATCAGACTATTATTGAGATTATAAACATTTAATTTAAGTTAAAATACAAAATTGGATATAAGATTACAACAACTCAAGTATCTGAATATCAAGGAACATTATAAGGCGGTTTAAATATGCTTACAAAGTAAACTTTTGTTATACTCTATCGTTTAATTTCTTGATATAAAAATCAAGGTTGTTACTTAAGTAATTAATTAATACTTTACTTGGTACATAGGTACTTAATACTTAATTACACATTGTCTATGTAACAAATAAAGCCAAAACAAATCAAGTTATCATAGGTAATTTGTTTTGCAAAACTTTAATACAATAATAAAAATGTCCGACCTAACCTAACTTAGAAGCCTATCGCAGAGATTTTTTTTCGGTTCTGTTCGATTCATCTATTTGGATTAATATCTGGGCGGTCGAGCTTTGCTCGGCGTTTTCCCGGGCATGAGACCTAGCGAGATCGATTACTCGTCCCCGAAAACCTTCACATACCAAATTTCATCAAAATCGTTAGAGCAGTTTCCGAGATTCCCGAAATAAATAAATAAATATACAAGAATTGCTCGTTTCAAGGATGATTCACAGTAGACCGTTCCGTGTCCGGGCCGGCCCGTTTTCTAATACAGGACAGGACGCGCGACGGCCGTCGATTTCTTGTACTAGAAAACGGGCCGGCCCGGACACGGAACGGTCTAGCGTGAATCATCCTTAAAGATAGAAGATATGTCACAATAGGGATATTGATTGATAGTTAAATCAGCAAGATTTTATGAAACATCAAAAAACACTCAGTTTGTATGAAGTTTTTTGGGATATCGGAAACAGTGACGTCACGACTTTTCTATGGTCAATTAACGTCCATTTATACATTGGGGGCATTTACTTTTTATAGGTTTAACTAGTGCATTAATAGTTTAGTTATATTTAAGTAGTTTTACGTTTTTCTTTTTTTTTCTTTGTTATTGATTTGAATAAACTATATAAAGACTTTTGAAGTCTTTTTACTCATTAAAAATGCAAATCTAATGCGCGTTCTGTAACACAAAGTAATACGGCGGCTGCACTTTATTGAGCCCCGTAGTGACCATATTTGGGGCCGGCCCGTGCCACTCTAGTCTATATCTTTCTAATACTCTAGTGGCGAGTGTTGCCAGTATGTGGCCAGTGATGCCTGACGCCGGACATGCCGTGCCAAATGGTAGGGAGGCTAGAGGGTGAGCTCTGGAAGCACGAAGGGGCTCCCAACCCTCGCTGCTCCAACGTTCTGGTATGAAGGCGTTGGCTCTGCCCCATTGCTTTTCAGATTTGCTGGTGACCCCGTGTGCTAGGACTATGTCAACCTGAAAAAGAATAATAGGGGTAAGACATATAATATGTTTATCTTTAATATTATGTAATTTAAAAAATGAATTTGTATGCCTAACGGTGAAACATAGAGCACATATTTTGTACCTACCGCCATATATTGTATTACCTATGTTTACAAATAAATCACTTTGACTTTGACTTTGATAGGTATTACTAGGAACTTATTATTGAAACATTTTTAGTAACTTGAAATAATGTTTCACGATTCAGGCTGATCAGCTGTTGAAACCTCTATGATATGTACCAGATTTTTGCACCTTTGACGGAAAATGTCATTGTTTATAGAAGCATAGTTTCAGTACCTAGTCTGTAGAAACCAGAAAAGCGACGTAAAAATTCCTTCATTTTATTTTAACGTGAAAGCTCTTATAGTTATCGGTTTATATTATTGTACTTTATAAGGGTTTCCTTTAGAAGCATTCGTATTAACATTATAGATACCTACTCTGTCTATCTTATCAATGACTACTTTAATTTTGTGTAGTGTGTTAGTACCTAGCGAATAAATACCTACTTAATCATTTCTTTCACGTCTTCATTTATCTTCTGAGACAGTAAAGTTTAAAAACAACATTAAGTCGCACCTACGCAATTAACTGTGCACACTTTATAGCTCAAGACTGCTTAGAGACGTTTAAACTGAATCTCACGTAGTTGAAACTAAATAGCACAAATCCCAAGTTTAGCTACAGAAATACGCCGATTTGTTAAACTTATGTCGGATTTAATTTTAATTTTGTTTTAAATGCCATTTCATTTTGAAATTGGGGTTATAATTAGTCGCAAAAGCAATTGTGACCCGAATTTATAATACTGGAAAATTGCGTGAGTAATTAATAGTCTAGAGTCTAGATTTACGTTGTAATTATAGGAGTTTTTAATTAGGTTCGCACGCGTGAGGACTGGAATAACTAATTACATGCGTGGAAGATTGCTAAAAAGGCCAAAGGGCTTCATTAAATGTTTCAAACTTTTGAAACATTTAATCAAGAAAGAAAAGAAAGACAATAAAGAACATTCGATTTATAATAACATGTAGGTATCGCGTCTACTTATTAAAGTCAAATGCCTCGGTGTTTATATTCGTTCCTGGGACGCCACGCCACCCAGCAGACCTCCTCGTGGGCGCGCTATTTAGTGAGGGCCAAGGTACATACCCCGGCCGGCACCTCGAAGCCGCCAACACTGATCGGGCGCGTGCTCCTCCTGACGACGCCGCCCGTGGCCGGGTGCAGCCTGAGGGCTTCCCTGGCGCACGCCGCGAGGTAGGGCAGCTCTTGGACGCCGGCGCCGGCCTCCTGGGACGCCGCGGCCCAGCAGATCTCGTCGTGGGCGCGCTGCTGCCGCGCGGGGTTCAGGGAGAGGTGGTGAAGCATGGCTAGCGCCGATTGGGCCAGCTGTGTGTAAAACCGATAATGATATTGATAAAGGTAGTTTTAGCTATTGTGAAACGAATAATAATGAGACTAATGAGGTACAGGACGTTCGCTTCGAGACAGATGCGGCGTTATGCGTTTATTTTTCAACTATGTTTAATTTATAACATTGCTTCTCGCGATCAGAGAGCCTCGCTAAATGTGATTTCGGTCTTGCCTGCAACTGCTTCGAGACGGCCGTCGTCAAAAGGACGTCACAGGTACAATTAGGCTGGGTTGCACCAAACCGTCTGTAATCGTAAGCGGTGTTCGTCAAATCTGATTGTATGGAAAGTTTGACAAGTTTCTATGAGATGACAGCTGCCGGCGCCATATTTGACGATGACCGGCCTGTGTTCGTATGTCGGTGCAACTGACCCTTAGTAGTACTACCGAGGTAACGGCTTCTTAAAGCGAACTGGTTAGGTAACTCACAGGGTTGACCCCGGCCAGGAGCATGTCAGCGACGAGTGGAAGTACCCGCTGCTTCAGCGGAGCCATTTTGTTCAGTAGGGCTTGCTCTGGCTTTGGTTTGGAGCTGTTCAGCTCTGACGTAGCTTGGAGGAGGAAATGCTCCGTCAAGCTGATAGTAAATGGAACATATTAGATACATATATCATCGATCGATGCGGTGAACAATCAAAACGAACCAAGTAACGAAGTATATAATGAAAATACATTTTAACTTGCTAGCGGGACGGGATTATTTCAAAAAACATTGTGCGAATTCTAATTTGCATAAAAGCAGAGTATTTCAAATGAGTGTTAGAATGAACCCGATTACAGTAAGCATCACAAGTAGTTTGGCATATGAAAGAGGTCAAAAGTTCCTATTCCCTTGTAATAAATACTTTTGACGTTTTCATATGCCAAACTACTTTTGTTGCTGGCTGTACCTACGTGAATGCGTCCATCATGAAGGCTTTCACGAGATAACGCGTAAAATCGTGTTAATAATAAACAAACAAACGGTCAGATTATGGTTTACGTTCATGGTACCTATACCTCATATCTAAATTTTTAACCCTGGTTATTTTTTCTTGTACTTCCATATAATTTCTCTGAATTTGGATTTTTTTTATTCCACTATGTGATTTTTCTTCATACTTTGTCGTTGAGCACAAGTAGATAGGTATTTAAAACTCACCTATAATGCTTATCCAACGCCTTCAGAGCGCTGTTAAAGGTCTTCGAGTCTGGTTTGAGCGTGTGCTCGCTCCGAACCAAGTACCCGGCATCGGCTATTTCCCTCGCACACCTCACCAGCGCCTCTGCGGGAGTGAGACCGCTGGGGCAGCGCTTGGATAGCGAGCAGAGGTCTGGGATGTCATCGTCCATTGAGGTCTTTTCTGGTTTTCTAGGAATATAAAACATAATTAAAAATTACATCAACACGACTCTTCCAGTACCTCGGCAGGCGACGCGGTCCAGATAATCTGCATAAACTTATTGTTGTTGGGCAGATGGAAGGAAAAAGGGGCCGTGAAACCGTGGGACCGACGCGGTAAAAGAAGCCTGCCAAGCAAACTTCGAAGATAGAACGGCGTGGAGAGCTTTGATGCAGAAAGTTACCAGCGAATGTTGTCGCGACCCTCAGTCATGAAAAGACGAGGAAGAAGAGAAGAAAACTCGATAGCGTGATTCAGGAATGGACGTGGGCGGTACAGCGCTATCTTGCGGGTAATTCGACCGACATTAACACTTGACATTGGAGAAATGATGGGCATTTAAACACTATTCTACACGTACTTTGCCCGGCACGCGAGGAGACGTCAGCGTCGTCAGCGGACGACTAGCAGGGAGGTCCTTACCGCTCGTCTAGTTAAACGGTAGGTACAGTGAAGGTCTGCGCTAAGTAAAATGTACCCATATGCAAGCCAGCCATGATCATTTTAAATTACCTGGTCTCTGCAGTAGGTACATGGGCGGCCCCAGACAGGCACCCGAGCCTGGTGCCCAACGCAGCCATGCCAAGAGTCTCGAGCGCCCATCGGAACACCTCTGTTTCCAATTCTTCGTTCAATGCGTTCTCGGCGCTTCTTAACTCCCCTATCCTGGAATTTCAAAATTTTACATAGATGTTATGCCCACTGACTTCCATACTCTATCGTCTTCTATCCTTATCTTATATCTTTAAACGAGCAATTCTTGTATATTTATTTATTTACTTATTTATTTATTTATTTCGGGGATCTCGGAAACGGCTCTAACGATTTTGATGAAATTTGGTATATGGGGGTTTTCGGGGACGAGCAATCGATCTAGCTAGGTCTCATGCCCGGGAAAACGCCGAGCGAAGCTCGGTCGCCCAGATATTGAGGTAATTATACGGTTAAACAATGGCCAGCATGTTTTCAACCCTTCGGTAGACCTTCAGAGAGTGTGTTATCGCAGCAGTACTGTCGGCCACATAAGTATCTGGACACTTTAATACTTTGTTGTTTTCACACGTTGGAAATTCGGTATGACAGTTTAAACATGACGTTAAAGCGACACGGTACAAAGGTGGTTTGCCTCTTGTGAGGCCAACTGTACCGCCCTGGAATATCTGCCAGCAAAGCGGGCGAGACGCAATTAATCGGGTTACCAGTCGTTCGCTTTAAGGTGGCTGTTACCTCCCGGCCCGCTTCCCCGCAGGGCGCGCGCCACGGCGTCATCAGTGCTGGTAATTGTAGCTGTGACGTCATTTCGCGACGGTCATGGCGAAGTGAACGGCTAGTACGTACCTCCTCGTGGCGTCCACGGCGATATCATCGAAAGCCTTTTCGAAGTTCTTCAAAAGGTCTGGGTCTTGTAGAAGCGCTCCTATTGAAGCCCAGATTCCTTTGCTATCATCACTGGAACATAAAAAAAGACTGCTAAGTACTATAAATACCCCGTATATTTAATTTAATTTAATATTTTTATATATACTGTATATACCCCTCCCACTGGGCACTGTATATGCCCCGCGTGGGGTTGGATTACTAAAGCACCACCCACTTTCTTCACTTTCTTGTGTGTTCCTAAGTTCCTACACCCACTATTACATAGGTACACTTGGTTGAAGTGTCTTATGGGCGATAGGCTATTAAGCTATCTATACAATTTCACATTTTATCTATTTTAAAACCTACAAATTGCTATAAGTGAATACAGCCGTTGGAAGAACTTGGCATTATTTCATAATTATGGTTTTGATAGGATTATAATTTACACTATAAAGTAGTCCAGTCTACTTCAAACTGGCCTGCTTTTAGACATGACAGTAAATAGACATGTAGCCAAATTATGAGTCCTGCGATGAAATTGTTGTCTCGCTCTTTTATGAGAGGCCTGCGTATCCTAGGGTTAGTCGAGGCCTCCTCGAACCCGACTTAATATAGAACGTCATATTCGAAAAGTCTGAGCCCAGCTTTGGGATGTAAAGGCTGATGATGATGATGATGAAATAGTTGAATTGTATGTAGGCCCTGTACCTGTGTAGCGGGCAGCCAGTGGCAGCGCGGTGCGCGTGGAGAGGAGAGTGCGTCCACCGAGGCGGCTCTGTTGCGCAGCTCTCGTACACCTGGACACAACATCAAATTAAGCCGTTGTCTATTGGTGACGGGTATTCCCGTCATGTGAACAAAATATTGTTTTGTTTTTTATGTTGGTAGAGGACAGGACTCATCTAATCACTCATCAAATTGGAGCGCTCGTGGCATGTGCGGTATCCGAGGTTAAGCAATCTTGGCTGCGGTCAGTTCTTGGATGGGTGACCGCTTTTGGTCGTTACTAATTGAGCGCTCCCGTGCTTTGGAAGGCACGTTAAGCCGTTGATCTCGGCTGCTGTCTATGGCAGCAGTCGTTAAGCCAAGTTAGCGGCCTTCGGGCGGCTTGAGAACTTCTTTCTATAACAGTCAAGTTGCCCACCCACCCATCGCTACCCTACACGTGACGTGCTGCTAAAAGTAAAAAACCGTAGCAGCAACGGGCAACCGTAGGTACTGTCTTCTCGAAGACATCACGGATCGAAATAAACGCCAAACGATAAATAACATAGATACTCATCAAATGTGTCTCAAGTAAAAGGTCAGTTTGGCGGCGTCCATAAAGCGCTATTTCTGTAAAGAGGTGAATAGAATTCGTACTTATTCTCATGCTGACGTGGAAGCTTAATGAACTTTGAAAAACAATGTTCATTGAATCAAAAAGCCGGCAACGGGGTTGTGTGTGGCTTTGAGTTGCAAGCGCCCATCTTGGATACCTGCATTTTGTGACTAATATATGCTACTCTTTCACGGCTGTGGTATAAAATAAAGTACATAATGCGTAGTGCAGGTGTCTGGTGTAATCACCAGACACCTGCACTACTAATGCAAATCCAATTTACTAATGTAAATTCTACGTGTAACATTGAACTTATTCAACAGTAGCTTGGAAGTTAGGTGCGATTATACATATGTATGTACGACATAATTATATTTTAAGTAGGTTATTATCATCATCCTAGGAATTTCCCGGTTGTATCCTATAGCTTCGCTTCCTAAAACTAGTGCTTACACCATATCATAATTAGGTGCCGAATCGGATGCACGGTTCTGCAGGATATAACGGAGAAAACAAACGGGCATCAAATTAGCCTTGAGTACCTTTCTCAGCGACGTTTGCATTCAAAGTTGTTATAAGTATAAAATCACGCTATGTTTTCATTTGCTCGCAACAATAAAGCAGAAATTCAATTTCGTGATGCAGACATTTTGAAATAGAAATTGGAACGAATCTTGATGTTTTCGTATATGCCATTCCACTTTCAAAATAAGGCTTCTTTATGACTTCGTTACTTCGTTGAATATCGTATTGTGTTTGTGTATTCTTTTCATTACATTATTCTTTAGTAAGCTATGTTGTCCTACTTTGGCCAAAGATATCGAGTACATAGTGGGAGTACAAAGGAACACACTGCAATGTTACCTATCCTTTAATACGTTGCTGTAAGGTTTATATTCGTTCGTAAACGTACCAATAGTATCTCGGATGGAATACAGAATAAATATTACATTAGGAAAAAAGTATGTTTATTTATCTAGCCAGTAGTTTAACCCGTTTGAGACTGAGCAGCGCTATTGTTGCTACCCCTTAGCATGAAAAGCATTTTTCCGCCACGTAGAGGAAAGATCTTGTAGGGGTATGAGTATGACTCATGCGTGGTTTCCGTGCCCTGAATGTGATAAATTTAAAAAGTATCCAATGTATTTTCTAATTATTATACTCGAAAAAAGACGTCTCAATGTGCCGGTGAATGCAGTGCTCCATCAGGCAGCCGACCGAAACTCCTGGAGAAGAATACTGGCCATGCTACGTCGGCAGAGTCACGATCCTCAGCCATGAGGGACCGATTGAGGCGGGGATACTCGAAAAAGAAGAGAAGAGAAAGGAGAGAAGTAGGTACTAGTTTAGTGTTCTTTTCTAAGATCAATTTCGCTTAAAAGTTAACGTTTTTGCTTGGGAAATAAAAACATATTGCAAAAATTGTTATAACGACTTTATCAGGATTCTTTGTGATGCCAGAATTTAGATAATGTTGTTAATTCTGTCAAAAACATTAGTAAATATAAGTTCGCAAACTTTTTAGTCCACATAATTGTGTGTGGCCCGACACGCACTTGGCCGCTTTTTAACTGATGACCTTTTAAAACTGGCTTAGCGGCATGTTAAAAAATGTTTAATTATGAATCTACTCGCTGTTGGTACAAGACAACGGGTGTCACTACAAACCTGCAATTAAGTGTCATTGCTAATAGACTCGATCATTAAGGCAATGCCTGAGAATCAAAACAGACGCCGTCTCAAACAATAAACACATAAATTAAGATGGCACGTGGTCGGCGCGTGTGGCCGCATTCACACCGACGCGTAACGCTAACTGAACTACAATGTAATAACAAAAAAAAACAACATACAACCAAAAATAAAACCGGTCAAGTGCGAGTCCGACTCGCGCACCGAGGGTTCCGTACACAGTTCTTGTTTCAACAATCTTAAAAAAACATGACAGCACCATCTATCGGCGCATTGTGTTACTAATTTGCGCGACTGAATAACTTAGTACGTACGAGTATGTTGGTTTTTCAAGGATAATTCTTTATCACATCAACCGATTTCAATAATTGTTTTTTATTTGAAAGAAGGTATTTTCAACGCAATTTTGTAAATTTAAATATAAAACAAAAATATATTCAAAGGTGATTAAATTACAAACTTAGTATAGAAGAGTTTTTTGATGATTAAAAAAAAGAAAAACTAGATAGGGCTATGGCTATATTTTTCCTGTAAAATATACATGCATATTAATGTTGTGTAATAATTTCAATTTTTTTTCTTCGTAAACTTCGGAGGTAAGGGGGGAATGGTATTTTTTTTAAATTGAAAATTAAATTGAAATTTCCCCAACGAAAAAAAAAACTAAAAATTGTTTCAGAATGTACAAGTCAAGCCCTTTCATATGATACCCCACTTGTCATAGTTGCCAGACTTTAAAATTTTGAACCCCCTTTTATAAAATAAAAATTTAAAAAAACCATCTTCCATGTATTTGGGTTACCCTTATTTATAACTATTCTAAATTTCAAATCGATAGCATAGTAGCATAAGGTAAAAGTACCCTTCACCGGACGCTTAAGACCTACATGTACGTTTGTTTTTTTAATAAGGTTTAGAATTTTTGTACGATAATGATCAACAGCATATGGTGAAGATAGATAAATTTGTCATCATTTAAATGTACGTCGAAATTTATTACATAGTTAGACGTATATAAAAATATTTTTTAAAGTTTTTTATATCGATTACACTGATTTGTCCCATTCAACGAACTAAGAAACGGAATTTGCACCCATTACCGGATCGGCATGCCGTTTCACCGAACTAGGGAAGAAATGTATGGAATGATGGCAGTGTGTGAGTTTGTTAACTGATGAGTGACTATTTATTTCAACCTAACTGCACTAGTTTTGTGATTTCGAGCAATCTTGACGGTAATTTAATCTAAGAAAAAACTGTCTATAATTAAAAAATTTAATCAAATATTTTTTTTATATAAATAATATACTTATCTATTAAAAATTCTTCGCTAATCGCCAATAATTTATTTTTATATAATTTATTCGTTAACGGTTTACATCTAAGTAGCGCTGGCTTTTTTTAAAAGATATACGAAAAATAACACATTTCAATATAGATCTAGCTGTACGCTGAATATGGTTTATATTCCAATGAACGCCAAATAGCAGCTAGGCCGAGATAATCATATGTTCGGTATCAGAGACCATGGGTACGCTTTACCGAACGGGCGTTCGGTAAAGCGTACACATTGAACCTATCACGCGAACATATTTAATAAAATAGTGTTTTAATCTTAATGATTCTGCCATAACAACATAAGTACATTTTATCTAGAAATAAGAACTATTGCAAAATAATAAATACACAATTATTTTGCTTCTACTGATGTTAAATAAATAATATGGAATTTTTAAAATTACCTGGTCAATGAAGCTTATTTTGACGTCAAAAAGTCGTGAAAACTATACATTTCAAATGCAATTTACAAAAAATCTGTCTCGTTTATAGGCGTTCGGTAATTGCTCATTAAATTACTCTATTAATTGGATATGTGTAAAGTGGAGTAGTATATATATAACGTTTAAAATTAACGAGTGAAAAAATATTTTTCAAAACATACGTTTTTCCCTGATTCCGAACGCTGTTCGGTAAAACCTTCAAGCAGTAGATGAGGGTGACCCATCACCGAATTTACATTTTTGTTGAATTCTGTAAATTTGACTGCACTAATTTCACTTATTTAACTCAAACACACACACTTATTAACTCATGATACGATAACACCCTATTTTGAAGCATAAAGTCACTTTTAAACGCTTTTATGACCTTACGAAGTACACTCAGTTTCTTAACCATTTTCGTAAGGAGTCCCATACAACGCCGCGATCGACCTGCTCAATCGATTCTCCCGTTACAACTAAGAAACAAAATGGCTTTCTTTGCCTCGTAGTGGAAGGAATAGGTATCTAGCTAACGGAAAAAAATATCACAACGTAATATTAGCTGTAAGAACTCGACTTATGGCTCAAAATATAGAAAATCCGGTGATAGGGCAGATCCGGTAAAGGGTACATCTACCTTAGTAGTTCTTGAGATATTTAGCGATGTGACAGACAGACAGACAGACAAAGTGAAACCAATATGGTTCCTTTTTTACCTTTTTGGTACGGAACCCTAAAAACAACATACAACCAACCTTCTCCTGTTTTGAAGTCGGTTCAAAATACATATTAACTAGTTGCTCTGTAAGCTGTAGACGTCGCGAGTTTTTTTACGTTATCAATTCCCATGGCTCCGCCTTTTTTAAGTAAATTTCCAGAAACGGACTCAACAAAGTAAAATCTGTGTAATTATCGAACCTGCTCGCAAAATTTCACGAGAATTGGTTTAGAAATGCGACCTGTAGAGGAGAACAACCGGACATCTTGAAATTAGCTAGACATACGAAACCATTTTTGGCCCAGCTGAAACGGAGACATTCGATTCACTCTGTCAATACAAACAACAATATTAGCCATAAACTCAGCATCAGAAGTAGATAAGCACATGAAGATGTCAAAAATCTTGATAAATAAATGCATAGCTCAGTTCTGTACTCTTTTTAATTTAACCCCCCCTGAGTCAGGGGTTGCGCGTCATATCAGGGCCCTGACGTAACCCGCCGAAAGAGGGCGTGTTATGTTACTCGTATGAGTTTAACTTGTGGATCTGTGCATCTTGTAGGTACTTGTGTATTGTGTATATGTCTTGTGTTTTCGGAACTTATGTACGGAATATCATTTGATATTTACCGTTAGCTTTTCGGTGAAGGAAAACATCGTGAGGAAACCTGCATACATCCGCGAAGAAATTCAAAGTTGTATGTGAAGATTGTGAAGTCCTCAACTCGCTCTGGGCCAACGTGGGGACTACTGCCCAATCCCTCTCATCTATGAGAGGAGGCCTGTGCCCAGCAGTGGGACACATATATAGGCTGATGATGATGATGATGATCTGTGCATGTATATGTATGTCTGTCTGTGGCATCGTACTCGTAGCTCCCTTTGTTTAATTACTTTGTAATTTGTTATGAATTAATTACAGTTACTATTAACTTGTAGTTTTTTCTTTTACAAGTTTACCTGGACATAATGTATGGACATAAAAATCAATGAGTTTAATTGTAAGGTAAGGTACCTCAACACGTGGATTTCAATGTCTTCTTCGCTAATCGGTGTAACACACAGCCCACTTAAGAAGGCACCTAAATGACCCCATCTTATCAATTTGCGCATAAATTTTATCTAGCTGGGTTCTAAAAATACTTTTATATTTCGGAATAGTAAATAAGTTTATCACAAACACGCTATATGCAAACGTAACCAGTTACGACTATCGACAATGTAAACATACCTAACCTTTGACATACGGCAACGCAACTGATATGCTTTAATACTTGTACTGAATGGCTACAATGAACTGAACGAGGTCAGTAACTTTAAGGACGAATTATCTTGTGAACGGAAAACGAAACCGAAAATAGCGGACCAAGACACCAAGGGGATCGCCTTGTTGGCAGCCTATTGCAGAAAATATTGTGTGTTATTGGTACAGTCAGCAAAGAAAGTCCTCTACCACTTTTGGACTTTAACATACACATAATAGAGTCGAAAAGTGGTAGAACAGTTTTTTGGTCGACTGTACATAAGATCGGAAGGTGCTTCGTAACATTGCCACATATAGTTGTCAGGAGATAAATAGATTTTCCTCCAGTTTGTAAAGAAATACATATTATAATGACTCATGTCTGTACATCTCTGAGAAAAGAACAGAAAATCAGATACACAAATTCTTATCGGGGATATATCCGCCCAGTTACTCAATAAAACCTATTGTCTAGATTTATTTTCGAGTTCTAAATTTGATTTTTAAATAGTGATTGCGAAAGTGACCGTTACCGATCCGAAAGCAGACATTCTCGAATTTTAAATGAGACTGGCTGGTTACAGTATACTTTCTAAATACTTGTTAATCCCATTATATGCATGCATGATATTATAATTAGCTTTTAATTTGTTTTGCACTAGCGACGAATGCGAAATAGAACCAGTTTTATAATTGGTGTTTAATTAGCTTGTGTGTCTGTGTAATCAACCTGTTTTAGAATTTATTTATTTATCGTATGGCAATTACTTCGAACCGTAAGATCCTCGAGAAGACAGTACGGTTGCCAGTTTTGTTGCACTTTTAGCACCACCCAGGGGTCAAGTGTAGGGTAGCGGTGGTTACTTTCCGCTACGGACGTGGTGCAACTTGGGGTGCGGAAGGCCTTCGCCAGTCGGACGATGTCCTATCAAAATATATGTTTTGCGACATGATACCTCTCTCATCAGTTGTGGATCGAAGGTTTATGGCACGGGGCGGGTATACGAGGCCTTTATCAGTCGGACGAGGTACCCGTGTAGTGGGAGTGCAAACCTAGCCTGACGGTGAGTCCTATCAACATATTGTAACATGTTACCTCTCTCTTCACTTGTTTGTCGAAGATATAAAGCACGGGGTGGGTGTGCTGTGTGAGGCCCCTGCCAATCGGACGAGGTACTCTTGTACCGCAAACCTAGACTGACGGTGTATCCTATCGAAATATTGTAACATGTTAACCTCTTTCATCACTTGTGGGTCGAAGATATAGAGCGAGCACGGGGTAGGTGTGTAGTGTGAGGTCCTTGCCAGTTGGACGAGGTACCCGTGTAGTGAGAGTGCAAACCTAGCCTAACGATGTGTCCTATCGACATATTGTAACATGTTACCTCTCTCATCAGTTGTGGGTCGAAGACATACAGCACGGGTCGGGTACGAGAGGCCTTCGCCAGTCGTACGAGGTCCCCATAACGGTTGCGTAGACCCTCCAGCAGGCCCAGCCCGACGGTGTGGTGGAAGTTACCTGAAACACGGTTTGTGTTAGCCAAGCTTGTGTAAGCACCGTCGAATGGACAGTTAACTGTCCATGATCATCTAATTTTAGTCCACTAAGGCTACTTTTTGACTTGGCGGGGCGGCCGTATAGTATTTTTTAAATTAGAAATGGGATTCCTCTAGGCCAGCATCTAGCCAGGGGGCAAAGATGAGGCCAACAGTGAAGCGAGCTCACCCAGAAAATGCCTGTTCACTCGTGCCTTATAGAGAAGTCCAGGGGCCTATTGCATAATAAATTTTATGTCACACCTGGCCATAAAGCGGCCATTATCGCACGCTCCGCGCGCGAAAAAACCCACTTCCTGGCCAGGGGGTGACATAAAATTTTGTACGTAACACGGGCGGTAATAAAGAAAGCCTCAGATCGCATATTTATCGCCCTTGCCTTCGGCTCGGGCGTCAAATACCTGCGATCTGAGACATTCTTTGTTTTACCGCCCTTGTTAAGTAATGTACTAATAACTAATATTACAAGCGGAAGTCTCTTTCGAATGAAAGAAATTGAAAGAAGACTACCGCTTGTAATATTAGTTGTAATTTGTTATGCAATAGGCCCCAGGTTATATGAACTCAAAAATACAGATGCCGGCAGGGAATTCCAAACCTACCATCCGGTAACCTGACGCACAATATATATAAATTAATGTCCTAAGGATAGATAATAAGGAATAACCAAACCTCATTGCGTAATAGAAAGCTGTCTATCCAGTTTGCACTTTATCTGCCCCCGTCTTAGTTAGTTTCTATATTTAGATAGGAATCTAAGTGGACAGTCTAGGCTAGCAGCTGCGTATGTACTTAGTAGAATTTTGTTACATCCATTAAAGTTCGATGCCTGGCAACTGCGCAACGCGAAGAAGCGTTAGGGACAGAGTTTGCAGTCCCTTGTCCCTTGACCGGCTTGTATGAAAATTCCCAGGACTTATAGGACTCTTCATACAAGCCAGGCCCCAGGGACTTCAAGAACTCTAGTCGGGGCATAGCACTATCATTATTACATTAAAAATGCTTCATAAAATATGCGCTGGTTGTCTGTGTCTGCTCGCAACCAAGATGTGACAGCGAAAAGTCGATTGACCTCAAGCAGGTACTTACGAGTATAGTTACGTCCGAAACTGCAATCAACCTTATAGCCAGAGCTCTTAGTCGTTTTTAGCTTGCATTCGTTTGACAGAATTTGACCTTAGAGTTCCGTACGAACTATACTCGTCAATAATTTTAATTTTATTTGTTCCTGGGTCTTGGATGTTTCCTATTTCCTATGTACCTAAGTATTTAAGCTCCGCGTGTCTGTCGAAACATTGACATTCATCATGAATTTAATGCATGTAACTACATATTGTACATTGACATTCATCATGAACTTCAAATTCAAATTCAAAATTATTTTATTTGCTATAAGTATATAAATATAATAAAATCATTGAAATTTTATACTAAAAATTAGGGTACATTCTTGCCTTATTCTAGTGCATTAGCAAAATATTCATTGATGGAATAGAATGGTCTACTTAGTATTTTTTTTTTCAGTTGTCTGTCAAAAGTGTTTATGCCATTACAATCTTTAATTTCATTGCTTAAGTGATTATAAATTTTAAAATAAAAAATAATAATAATAATTTAAACATTGTTTAATATTCTACAAGCTAAGTTTTACCTATACTAGGCAGAACATGCGCTGAATGCCTCAACATAGGCAACGCCAGTGGCGCCGGAATCTCTCTGAATAGTTTGAGCGATTTCACTGTCGCATCTCTGAGATGGAGCTATCCTAGGTAGAACAAGCGCTGAATGCCTCAACATAGGCAATACCGGTGGCCCCGGGATCTCGCTGAAGGGTTTGAGCGATGTCGCTATGCGTGAATTGTACAAACTAAGTTATACCTATCCTAGGTAGAACATGCGCTGAATGCCTCAACATAGGCAACGCCAGTGGCCCCGGGATCTCGCTGAACGGTTTGAGCGATGACGTTAGCGCCGCCGCGGCCGCAGAGCGACGTTGCGGTGACGTTGTCGTGCGGCGGGATGAGGTTGAGCTGACTTGACGAGATTGCCGAGTGATGCTGGGTAAAAAAATGTTGCCATTAGGATATATATCATTTTATATTTATTTTCAGTATTGTAGTACCTAAAATTGGAATTATTTTGAATCTCCTGTAATAAGAAAATAAAAAGTATTTGGGCAGAAAACAGTGCTGCTCCTACGCTGATGCACACATATATAATATGCATGTATATCTCAACACACAACCACGCGGTTTTCTAGAAAAAGATTCGGAATACCACATTGGAAAGTACGTAATAGGTTCCTAACTTGCACAAATTTATAAACGGTCGTTAGGTTATACCTAAGTTTATTTCAGGTCATATTGAGTCCATGACTTGAAATAAAGTTACTTATACTATTATGCTGTATGCTCTTATACTATTATGTAGCATTTTTTTGTATGTCTTTCCCGTTCACGGGACAATAGTGTCCCGGACCTTTGGGAGGCGTGCGCGGAGCCGAAGTACCGAGGTGCCGAAGTACCATCGAGTACCACATACATAGCCAACACGTAGAGGCCCTTTTGATAATTTAATGAAATGCAAGGGATATACCGAGCGGATGCTGTCCCGGCCCGTGTCATGGGACGCACACAGAGACAGCACCCGCCAGGGTGTGTAGGAACTATTGTTGGTGGATGGAATCTAAATGAACCGTGTTATTAGGTGAAGATGATGGACTAATGGCCGGGCTATTGGGTGAGACATCGGACGCCTGCCTAATAAAACAGTCTCGCATTTTAATTCCGGCAGACGGTGACTTGCTCCCTGCTCGATGGGCCCCTATTAAACAGCGATTATATTATGTAGCATTATTATTAGAATGAAGGTAACTATTTAGGTCTGCATGTAATATTAAAAATATGTAAACCAATGAGGTAGGTACTTATGTTATCTAAACTTGTTAATCGATTTTGACCTCTTGAGTAGGTAGTCTCTATTAATTACACAAAAAGATGCTTAATCTTCTGGATGTATAGTAACTAATAATAGATAATAATGACCTAAATAAGTTTATTTATCTTTTCTTTATCTATTTGTTGTGTTCAAAACACAAAAACTACAGCTTTGATTAGCTATTTGAAGCTTAATGCCATGACATGCCATGTTACCGTTAAGATTCGACATCACTGAAGCTAACTCCTTCCAAGTATACGTGGGTGCAACCCTCTTTTGTTTTTATTTAAACCGGTCGACATCGCATCTCTATTGTTGTCCTAGCCATTGCAATATAAAACTTATATGATTCGTGTACGGTAAAATTTAAAACTTAGCAGTGAAGTCCTTTGGACGTTTTGTTATGGAAAAGGCCATCTACGCGGTAAGAATGTGGTCTGGATAATAAATGCGAAACTTTATAGGTACGCAGTTCTTAGGTACCAAGTTCAAGGCCGCAGGAGCAAAATGGTTGTGACATAATAACTTGCTGAATACATTGCTGGGTTCGTTTTGTGAGGTCGATAAAGATGCGTTGGCATAGGTTCAATGGACTACGTGTAACCAGGAAGTGTTGGAGTTTTGGAACCTTGCAAACTACCGGTTGAATTTGCGCGTTGGCGCATATTTTTTTAATTGGATGATATCATGTGATCTTAATTCTTAGACAATGGAAATCTACGATATTTATTATCTGTCTAGTGCCGCAATGTTACGCATAGTAAACATTAACCTAAACTTATATGTGGTCGTAACCTATACCTATATGTGGTATTGAAATCTACTTAATTTAATATATAATTTAATTTGTTTTAATTTGAACATAATTTATTTGTATTGATTGTAATTTATTTGTACTTATATTAGGTTAATTTTATTATAAGTTATATAAACAATGATTGATCCAAGTTGGTCTCTGAATAAATGAATATATAGATATATAAAATTTATATTATTTAAAAATACAACCACTTACACACATTGTCGGAACAGAATAGTCGATTTTGCCATTTCGAAAACAAATCAAACTGAGAACTCACTAAATTTTAAAATACAATACTTCACACACTACCGATCATGATTAAAATTACACTCGTATTCTATTTAAAATTCGAATCAACTAAAACGAAACTTTTTAAAAAATGGTCAGTGTTTTTTTAGCCGACCAGCCAGTGTAGCTGCGAGCACAGACGATTTGATAATGCAATGCATGTACGTTCTACTACGCCGGTAACCGGAATCGGCATATTGGTCTAGGGATGTCCCGCAAACAAATGTCGATAAAGTTGGAATATTTATTCGACGTTATTTTGACATGGGTTGGTCGTAATAATGATTGACAGTTTGTGCGTCATGTGATGATGAAGTCATCTGAAATTAAAATATAATGATTGAATTCTCGAGTACGAGTTACATAAACAATTGGTGGTTAAGTGTAACGTATACCGTAAAATGCAACTTTTAATGCAACGTCCGATTACGTTGTGATTGTGGAGTGGAATAGTCTTGGTCAATGAGAATCAGTGGGTATTTCATTCTTATAATCGTATATTTAAAAATATTAAAATAAATAAAATAAGTTATGTATCGAATATTATTTATTACTGATTTGTTTTATGTATAAAGGTGATTCTTATATTATAATTAACATCATCAGGATAGGTATCTGTGGCCGCTATAGAAATAACATAATTCAAACTATTCTTTACAGATAAACTAGTAGAATATGAGTGAGTACCTAGTTACTTATGAATTCCCTTTTAATATAATATGCTTATTGTTTTATGTACTTAAACATGGCCGTTTAAAATTTTATAAATAAGTAAAATTTAAAGGCGATTATTCGACAAGATGGCCCATCGCTCTTAAATAACTGAGCTGGTTATGTCGATAAGTATCAATGTAAATAAATAAATAATAATAAAATAAATAATAAATAAATAAATAAATATTTGTGGATAATCTTACACAAATCAACCTAGTCCCAAACTAAGCAAAGCTTGTACTATGGGTACTAAGCGACGATATACATACTTTTATAGATATAAATAGATACTTAAATACATAGAGAACATCCAAGACCCGAGAACAAATATTCGTGCTCATCACACAAATAAATGCCCCGGCCGGGATTCGAACCCGGGACCTCCAGCTTCGTAGGCAGGGTCACTACCAACTAAGCTAAAGCGGTCGTCGAATATCGATATAAAATGTAAATAAACGAGCGACTCTAACGACCGACCTTTGACCACGTCTGTTGACAATTCGGCGTCGAATCGTGGCAAGGACGTCACTGCCGTGCCGGCCAATTGTTGGATATCGTGGGTTGTTGTCCTTTACAATTTAATTTGCATTTTGGCTTCTTGGAGGCATATGAACCATGTATGAAGGTATATTTAGAGGGTCAATGAGATTATATGTTTTGCATTGTGTATTTTTTTCAGATGCGTTCGCGGTCCATATGCAAAGTGACAATTATACAAAAATCAGCTAGTCCATACCTACCAATATCATAACAATGCCTCGAGTCATAGACATCTCGGCTCATAATGAACAGTACAAGGTACAGTAGTATCAAGGACGCGAGTGACCGTTGTATGTCGGCATGAATAAAGAATGACTCATACTACGCCGAGCAGAGTCCGGCACGGCACGAGCGCCGGACGCCGGATGGTGATCGGTGCACTAGTTCGGTGTTGCAGCTGCCCGTGCAGCCGGTAAACGATGACATCGAAAAAATAGCATACCCAAGAATATAGTAATATATATTATAATAATATAAGAAATAAAGCTATATTACACTAAACGGATAAACTCGCGTTTAGTGTAATATAGTTTTAACATGCATGGCTCACGAAAGTTTAAATCCAAGAAATAAAGCGTGAATAAAACAATTACTACGATTGAAATACGGGAATGTGTCGATAGCTGTTATACTTCCTCTTCTAATAAAAATAAAATAAATTAAACGAGATTGTAGAGAAAAGTGTGATGATGATTAACGTCTCCAAAAAGAGATTTGTTTACCTGATAGACACGTAAGGATGAATAAGCTTTACCTACTTTTACGGACACACACTTTTTAGTCAGGATACTTGTAATGTTGCAGTATCGGACCGGGCACAACGAGGCGTGAACTCGGCAAGTCGGCCCGTATAGTGTGAGTCCTCCTTTAATTGATCTCTTGTTAGAAGTCTGCTAGCGGTTTTATTAATGGATCATATCCTTTACAGTGCTCTTACATTATCCAAAGTGATGTATCATAATAGGTATAGCACGAATAATTATTTCTACCAAGTAAAACTTATTTATTATTATTATTATTTATTTATTTCAAGTATCATAGACTCATAGGTACAATATACAGATCTTATTGCTAGTGTTAGTGTTATTATGTACTGTTATGTGTCTGAGTATAATTATTAAATCCAAAAAAATTATATAAAATAGAAAGTTCATCTTTATTTACAATTTATTGACTACTTAATAATCATTATATAAGCAGCACATAGCATAATAATAAAATAATAATTAAAAAACAACTGAACTAAAGCTTAAGCCACACAGAGAGCGGGCGGGCGGTAGCGGCGCGGGCGCGGACGGCAGCGGCGCGGGAGCTGGCGGCAGCCAAAAGCAGCTCCCGCGCCCGCGCCGCTACCGCCCGCCCGCTCTCTGTGTGGCTTAAGCTTAAATCCCTGCTATAATATTTATAAATGCCAAAGTGTGTCTATCTCTCTGGTCTGGCCGGTTTAAACTGTCCTGAATAATAATAATAAAATAATAATGTATAATTTTCCAACGGGTAAAAGCGAGAAAGTACCGAATTATACAGCTACTTATGAGTTCAACTGTACTTCCGTAAAAGTCGTCTTCATTTTTTTTAGCACCGCGATATGGTGGGTGGTTCGCGTTCACGGTCCAATCAACTTGGTAAACAAAGGTCGCCAAAGTCATGTTTATACTTTATTAAAAACATACTGAGCCCGCGGCTGAGTCTATTTTCTTTGTAGCTTCGATTTTTTTGTATTTGCAATATTTTATTTATTTATTTAATTAAATTAAATATATTACACAGCATTACAGATTTAGGTACGTAATCTAATACACTGTGAAACGAAATATTACAGAAACAAAACAATACTAATAACAATAATCAACTACATGGGTACACTGGAAGGCCTATCATCCTTCATCTCACAGAACTTCAGGCATTCCCTACACACAGCCATCCATCGCCACGCAAGTAAATCACACTCGGGTGTTGACACCAAGAGGGCATTCAGCAGCGTCAGAGCACGGAGATGCGGCGAGTTCCTGTGCGACACAGTGCGAGCCGGAGGCACTGCTAAAAGCGGGCGCGTACGAGGTCTAAGAGCCATTCGTGGGACTTCTGGGACGTGTAATCTCACAAATTGTCTAACTAGTTCTAGACAATCTGACTCTCCCCGTAAAACACGGCAAACAAAATTGATTAGGCTGCAATTGCGCCGCACCGCCGCGGGGCAGGACAGATTCGGATATTACCCAAGAGCGTATTCGCTGGAAACGCCGTGTTTCCGCGTTTTACCACGTATTCATTACAGAAAATCTCAAAAACGGTATAGTTTTTTGTAACACTGTTTACAGACCCGTGAAGAACAACTTATCGACTACGGGAGCTACAGTCAAAACATTTTTTACAAACATTTATTAAAGAAACTCGAGCACTTTTCTCACACTCGATTTCGAAATATTCGAAACCATGTCGTCATTCAAACCTGTTTATTCTGTAACCAATTGAAACTAAAATATGTAATACATACAGTTAGATGCACCGAAAGACGGTCTCTTTCGCCTACTGTCTGAAAATACACCATTTAAAATTTGGTTTAACTAAAAGAGCCACGGAAAACTCCATATTTTTGGCAAACTTCGCTGCATCATATTGTCACTTTAAAGCTAATAAAAAGGTTTTTAACTATGCTATTAGGGTAAAATAACTTCTATTCTACGATATTAAATAATAAAAAGTAACAAATAGGATATAAAAATATTAATTTTAATCGATTTAAAACAGACCTTTTTCCCATAGACTCGCTTGCTGTGACTCAGTACCGGCCCAGCGGCCATCGGAGGAGGACGTATATATCGTTTTTTTGTGGCTCTTCACAAAGCTACCGTAATTACTCTCAGGAAACCAATAAAACATGTGACCTCCGATTAGGTGTATTTATTAAGAACGACACAGTCAGATTATACTGGGGACTAATCGTGATCTAAATTGAGACAAGTTATGAATGGTACGCAACCGTCAATTGATTGTCGACTGACAACTTTGATACTTGGTTGATTTCATATATTTATTATTGTATTTGGACTAGAGTTTTTTGAACTATAATGCTTTATTTTGATAAGCAATTATGTATGAATATAGCCAGCTACCAGAACTAGTGGTACAACCTGGAAAGTAGCAATAGCAACTAGAAGTTAATAAAAGTATAATAACTATAATATGTAGTGACTCATGGTAAATACAAATACAAAGTAAAATGCGTTTAATTTTCATACATATGAAACAATATTTTTATAAACATGGTATATTATTGTGTATAATATCCCTTTTAATACATGGTATTAATAGCAAATCTGGCGCAAATGAACAATGCTAGCTTGAAATTGAAATATGTGCTTGGAAATTCTTTTTTAACCTGGCTGTGCCCATTAAAGCGATAGGAGTGCGCTGTTTGAGGGTGTCCTGGGGAAAGAGCAGAGGAAATCTCCGATACTACCACGCGGGCGGCTTAAACATAGAAATACTCTGAGAGTTTGCGCTCCAGTTAGCTTGGTTGAGCGGTTTCAACCGAATCTGAAGTGTGGCTTGGAGAAACATAGTGTAGACCGGGAATGAGTTACCATTACAAATACAGATAGTTAAAGAACCGGCCAAGTCATTGTCGAAATACGCACATTTAGGACCACGCAATCACGAATTAGAAAATTCAGATAAAATATGTCGACGAGTATCCGTACTTGGGCCAATAAGCTTCTTTCAGCCAAAGACAGGACAAGGAAGTTGAAAGACGGATCCAAAATGCTTGGAAGAGCTATTGGGCTTTGAAAGATTTACTGAAGGGAGGCCTTCCGGTAGCTCTGAAGCGGAGGCTCGTCGACATGTGCATTCTGCCTGTTCTAACCTACGGTGCACAAACATGGTCACTCACCGATACCAAATTGAAGGTTTACCAACGGGCAATAGAGTGCAGCATGCTGGGAGTCAAACTGATCGACCGTGTTCGGAACTCTGTGCTGCGCTTCAAAACTGGTATTGCAGATGTTAGAGCTGGAGGATGTTGGAGCAAGACTGCCAGGCTGCAATGGAACTGGGCCGGCCACGTCTGCCGTATGCATCCACGGAGGTGGGCAAAATTAGCAACAGAGTGGGTTTCGCAATATGCTCGGAGACGACGTGGCAAGCCGAGGCAGAGGTGGCGGGATAACCTAGACACATTTCTAAACGACTGGCCCGAAACAGCTCAAAGCAGGAACGAGTGGAAGTCGAAGGGAGAGGCCTTTGCCCAATAGTGGGACACCTTTATAGGCTTAGGAAAAAAAAGTAAACATTTCATCGCCAAATTTCAGGTTCATATGTGATTTATATCCACAAAAATCACCTTTTTCCTTTGATGCAATTTTTAACTTCCTATTCTTCATATACTTCTTTTATTTTAATATACGATGTTTATCTACACAATAACGGTAGTTTTATCCTTTACCGTGGACTTTCACGGCACTTAAGTCGAGGGTCTTATGTCTAGATTAAAGTTTCTCCGAATTGAAATCATAATCATCATCAGCCTATCTACGTCCCACAGCTGGGCACTGGCCACCTTTCATAGATGAGAGGGATTGGGCAGTAGTCCCCACGCTGGCCCAGAGCGGGTTGGGGACTTCAAATACAACTTTGAATTTCTTCGCGGATGTATGCAGGTTTCCTCACGATGTTTTCCTTCACCGAAAAGCTAACGGTAAATATCAAATGATATTCCGTGCTCAAAAATTCCGTAAAAATCTCATTGGTACGAGCTGGGATTCGAACCCACGACCGCCGCTTGACAGCCGCATGCTTGAACCACTGGGCTACCGTAACTTGAACTAATAAATTGCTTGAAATTATAAAGCCGAATTGAAATACACACACAAGGGGCTCCTGCGGATGCTCTAAGGAAGCGTCCTTTTATATATTTGCTCCTGTTACTGGCTACACCTTGAATATCATTTCCGATTGCAGTTCTCTTGCTAACGCCAAGCATGCACTCGCGTAGGCATAACTTGGTAGCCAGGGTTACACACCTACCACTACTGACAGATCGATCAAAACGCTCGATGACATCATTATCCCCAATGGCGAGAACCTTGTAAAGGGCCGAGAAGGACATAGGTAGCAAGACTAAGATAGCCTTTCCACCAGAGCTATGCTATGTGGCTATGCTGCGAGGATGTTATAGTTTTCCGTTTAAACCAATGCTATGTTATGTGAACATATGATTGGTGGATATCAACGCATTCATAGCAATGACACAACTTTGATGGAAAGGCACCCTAAAACTTGAAAGCCGCCGCCATGTTCTTCACGTTGTCTCTTGAAAAGATTCGATCAAGACGCCTCAACTCAAGACACTCTCGTTAGATAGCTGGTCAAATACGAAGTATTGATGAATCATAGGTATAAGTAGGTAGGTACGAGAATATACTTATTTCATTGACTTGTATTTTCCTTCAATATTACAAAACGCATGTGGATGATTTTCCCACAAATTTATCTTCAACTGATTATATTTTCACATTCAATAGTAAGTCTGATACAAAAAAGATAATAATATGAATGTAGTTGTATATCCCTAAACACAACATTTTCGCTGCAAAAGTATCAAGGCTCATACACACACTATACGGCAACTTGTTACAGCATACGAAGATACATGACAGATATCATTGTATACCTTATTGCACTATATAAGGGTTTAAATTTAAATGAAAAGTTATGTGCGATAGTGTTGTTACGAACACATTGGAACGCACCGTGTACAGTGCTCGTTTGTGTGCAGCGAAAAACGTCAAAAAATACCTAGATTTGACTTGTGCCCGGCAACGAAAGCACTCTTAATAAGACGTTGTTAAGTCAGAGACAACTAGAGGCAACTAGAGACTAAATATCCTAAATGAGGATTTAAAAAAGTTGCTTAAAACTGAAGACAATTTTTTTATAGCTTGTTATGTGATTGATTGACACAACATATAATTTAATTAATAGAAACCCTTATTCATTAAACTTAACAAACCTCTTTTATAACTGAAGTATTTTGTCCTCTTCTTACAAACGTAAATATCAAAGTAACAAATAAAGACAAACGACTTTAATGTCATTTTAGCAAATAAGGTATACGTATATATAGCGCATATACCTACATTATAAATTAATGATCGGTCAAAATTTTTCATTTTTCACAAACTTTCAAAGGATTTTCAGTTGTCTTCCTCGCATCATATTTATGGTGAAACTTTGTAATCCCTGCACATAAATGTTTTCGTTAATCTTAAAACTTTGCTCCCTCGATAGGTACGAGTCCCGAGAGGAGTTGTTTGCGGAGATTTTTCAAGCTGCGATAAAATTTATAATGTTACTTAAACTTTTAGGCATAAAATTTGAAAAAAGTGGTGCTGGAAATTAAATTGCTTGTGATGTTGTAATACAGGCATGAAGTTTTTCATTACCTACATTTAAATATAAATTAAAAATGCTCTCTTGGGAGTAATTTGAGACATTTTCATACATATATGAGACTATGTGTAGGTGAAAAACTTAAGTAAGGCCCCTCTTTATGTTGTAGCGTGTTCGAATAAACGTTATAGTGCGTGTGATCTACGACGACTCTCCCTTCCACAGCGAATCTCACACTCTTACATAGTAGTGTGAGATTTGCATATTTATTTAGATAAATAAACACCTTAATACATAGAAAACATCCAAACTCACCGGGATTCGAGCCCGGGACCTCTATCTTCGTAGGCAGGGTCATGACTAACTAGGCTAAAGCGGCAGTCGATGATAATTTACTGATACTTACTGATAAAGAATCTCTGCTATTGGTTGCTACCCCCGTCATCTCTCGAAGCCGGAGTTCCCGATGAATAATATATGAATAATCTATTCATAATAAAAATCAGTAGACGACAGATTAAAACAGCTGTAAATGTCGTTCAAATGTTATTAAAAGTAAGCAATTTTATTAAAATTATTTCCCCTGGAAGAAACAGAGAGGAAATGAAAACGCCGCCGGCTTGTGTAAGTGTGAATCGTTTTCTTGAGGATTATTTTCGCCATTATTTTTACACTGGCTCTCCATTTCCTGACGACGCGCTCACGAATACCTACAATGTTCTATGGGACGCGACACCGCGTCCGCGGCAGATATTCGTGCACGACCGACGTCGACGACGACTTATTATCAATTCTAAAGTGTATCCGTCTGTATGTCTGTCTGTTACCTCTTTACGCTTAACAGATTTAGATGAAATTGGACATGGAGAGATATTTCGTATATATCCTGAGATGGGACAATAGGATAGATTTAATCCCGGAAATCATCCCCTAATAAGGGGTTACATTTGGAAGAAAGTTTGTATGGAGGTACGATATAAACGGTTCCACACGAGCCAAGTCTCCGGCAAAAGCTAGTTATCTTATAAATTAAGAAAACTATGTGTAGGTAGAATAGAGCAATGTGAATAGTCTGGGAAGTTAGGTAAAAAGTAAATGTAAGTTCTAAATTGCTTGTAAACCCAAGTAACAGCGAACTAAACGACCAAAGACAAATATGCCCTTATTAGTAGTCCGCTCGCTAACCCAGGACGACGGTGCAATTATCTCCTTCCTGCCCTAGAGCGACAATTGAGAACCGACACTTGGTAGAAAGTATACGACTAGAAAGTAAAAAGTTACGCAGTTATCTCTTAGGCCTATGAAATAGCTGACTATCCTGATTTGTCGGTGCGGAGGCAGTACGATATGAGAAAAGTGTCAAATGTCAGTGTCAGCTGACAGTCGACTCGGTACCATTTTTTACTGCACCCCTACATTTAAATGAGTGCTTCCTGACTGGTGCGGGATGCGCGGTAGCGGGATGATGCGAAGGCGGTACTGCTCCGCTTCTGCGCATGATATTACTACTGCGTAAAACTAATACTGACAGTGTTCCGTCAAGTGAGAATCTTTGCAACGTCAGTAAATTTACGTCTAAGAAGAAAATGTCACATATCGATCCCACCCCGCCAAGTCAGGAAATCGCCTAAGGCTAATATTAGGGTCTGATCAATACTATTAAATCTAAGCTAAGAATAAGATTACCTATACTGCTAACTAGTTAAAACTATACTGTTATTGCAGGTATTTAAGTTCCATTTTGAGACAGAAGATTCGATAGCTTTGTTGTATTTAACTGTAGCAATGGCAATTGCTTCCGTAAAAAATAATGCCTGCACTAATATGTAAGATTATGATGAGGACGGAGGATGAAGATTTTCAAATAACAACGTTGAGTTGTTCTAAAAAAATAAGATGCTTTTTGATATGTTTTTACCTAAATTTAGTCTTTGCTTCTATCCCATTTTGTATGCTATTGGGAAGACGCTGATAATAAGTGGAAGGTTTTGAAAGAGAAGTGGATTTTTGTCGCAGACGTTAATAACAGATTGTCGGCCTATTTTTCAAGCATTAAAATGTGGCGTGGTAAATTTTCAATTATGTTTGTGATTTGTGGTACTGAATATGAAAAAGGTTATTTCTCATTCAGCTAGCTTTTCTCAGGGCCGTTATTCACAAATCGACCCGTCCTCACCTGTCACCCCTCACCCGTTTTATATGCAAACTGTCAAAAAGCGACAAATTATATTTGATAGTTTCCATATAAAAACTTAGTGAATCGCATTTGTAACAATAAAAAAAAGAATTTCAATATTTCCCTCTGATACCCTTGACTTGAGCCCGACAAACAAAGGAACGTAGGTAGAATAACGAAGTTTTTCCTTAAACTTTTTAAGACGGTTGACTGCCACTATAAACAATTAACACATTCATTGCCGACGATTGCTAAGCGCTATTTCGTAGCCGATCACATGGTTTTTCCGCTATGTAGCGAAAACTGTCTACGAACGGGGAACCCAACCATTGGGCTTCGGCGCTGAATGTGTTTACCTTTACACTGCAACTGCTATGTGTTGCAAGGCTAAATCAGGCACTTTCCCATTATGACTTCGGCTAAACGCGGCTCTCGTACACCCCCGGGGTCTAGATATAGACGACCCCGTTAGTAACCAAATAACACGATTTTTGCGACTATCTAGCTGTCAAACATCACTTTTGTTCTGCATAAATCTCAAACCGATTCCAATTATTAAGTTTAGTCAAATACACTCTCACAGTTTATTTCTAAAAACTACGTTTGCTTTCTTCTAATAACTTAAACCGTTAATTTCTGCGATAAAAATGATTTAGAGTCTGGCTAATGAAATATTACACACAATTTTGGCGGGAAATTCAAAAAATCTTGGGATGGTCACACTTTGTGTAGTAGGAAGTATAGTTTTGATACTAGAAAATATTTTTGATTTTCTGTGCACACGTAGTTAAGGTACCTATAGTGAAACATGTTAAAAGTAGGTTGATGTGCACTCAAAATCAGCTCACATAATTTCTATCACTATTTTTACCAGGCTAATTTTTTTTTGCACAGCTATCGTTCATCGTCAAGCCATTCACGAAAATCACCATGCAATACTTTTCCGATGGGGCCAAATGGCCGCCATACCACTGTAATAGTACATTTCGATACAAGTGAAAAAAAAGTTTTTTTCGACGAAGGTGAGAGTTGGAGCCCGAGTGAAACGAGGGTGACAATCACCTGAGTTGAAAATAAGTTTTTACACATGTTTCGAACAATTTTTTTCATAACAAGTGCCTTAAAAAGTAAAATTTACGCACGCGAAGCATGCGAAAAGTGCACTTTTTAGGCCCTAGTTAGGAAAAGAGTATTTTTTTAAATTTTTGCCATACGATTTGTACCAGTATGGCGTTTGGATTTTTGGAAAGTATTGTATGATACTATGATACAATGTGACATCATATTTGCCATACTTCTCATAGGGGGAAAAAAGTGGTACCATACTTGAAATTGAAAAACTAGGATTTATGACACGTCTAGTTCTTAGTAAGGTCAGGTAATTGTAAGTAGTGTTGTGTTGCTAGAGGTGGGCAAGGTTGCCAGAGCTACTACTGGGTTGCACTGTGTTGAGAGCGTGGGACCTAAATTTTATATAGGGTATATATTAAAAATGCGAACGTGCCTTCTTTGGAGTTGCGAGCGTCTATAGGCTGGGGTGTCCGTTTACCATCAGGTGGACCGTACGCTTGTTTACCACCGTCGCTGTATAACAAAAACTAGTACTGAAAGTATCAAAATATTAATAGAGCACCAACCTACTACATTGTTTACATCTTGTAAACATTGCAGTTTTTCGTTATACAACGCTTCACGTCCACTTCGCACATTGTCGTAATTATTTACGGGCTTAAATAATAGGTCGCGGACCTCAATCGGTATAGTAATTATTAATATTATTTAAAATAAACACAATAAACCCCTCATAAACCGCGACCAATTTTAATGATTGACATAAATTGACAACGTTTTGACAACAGACATTTAAACAATCATAGACAATTAGTGATACAACATGTAAATATCTGTCAGTAAATTTTGGTTAGCCAGACTCTAGTTAGTAAACTTCAGAAACCATTTTCCACAACATGTAACGAGTTACAAATGAAATAAAAACAGCCCGATTTCGCAGAATGACTCTGACCTACCCATGTAAATTGGAAAGTTCTAGTTTGTAGGTTTAATGCGACTGCTGATAAAATATACATACATTTCAACTGGTTGATTCCCTTGGTAGCTGTAAACTTTATTCTCACAGAACTCTTTACCTAGCATATAAAAACGTTTTTATAACTGTCTGCGGCCTCGCCAGCATAGAGGTATAGTTCATTGATCGAGTGACCGCGAAGCATCTCGTTTCAGTTTGGGAAAAAATGACTTCTTGACTTGTCTGTGGAGGCAGTATGATATGAGAAATCAGCTGTCAATGTCAACTGTCAGTCGAGTTTGTCTTCTTTACTTCGCCCTTACATTTCAGTGAGTGCTTCCTGACTGGCGCGGGATGCGTGAAAGCGGGGATAAAGCGAGGCGATACGAATGAAGTACTGCCAAGCTTTCACGCTTGATATCAATACTGAGCAAATATAATACTGGCAGTATTCCGTCAAGTGAGGAAATCTGTGTGACATTAAGTAAGCTCACTTCAAAGAAGAAACTGTCACACATCGATCCCACCCTTCCAATTCAGGAAGTCACTTCATTTTCTATCTCACCTTATTTACTCGTTACTCGTATTGTAGCGATTATGGGCTCAAAAGGGAATATAATATAATGTTCAAACCTTATTAAGATCCCAAGTAACCCTGCCTACGAGTAGAAGCCACCTGAGTGCACTAACGTATAGAGTTTCTTTCTAATTGGGCATTAAACTTTCAGCCTTGTGAATAATATTATGGATATCTGTGCGACCGAAGGCTTATTCTGACGCGCTCATAGTTCATAATATTTCACGACACGAAATAGTGGAAAAAGGAAACTGATTATATATTCTCAATTAAACATGTATTTCAGTCAAAGTTTCTTTTATTATCCACAAACAATACACAGTGAATCACCATACGCTTAGTACGTCGCCATATGCTTTTTACCACAGACTCACAACCCAACTTTTTTACAGAGTAAATAAGGTATTGTGCAGAGTACACAACACATTACGGCTCTGAAGATTTCTTTCAATGACATTTTGTAGGCAGGTAAACGTACAGTACAAGTAACAAAGTTCTCCTGTAGTGCACAGTTTACAGGCTCACAGCACTAGTACCTCTCTCTTAGTGGTTCCAGGTTTTACTACCAAGCTTATAACAGGTTATACGGAGTTCGCTTGGGTTTATAGTACACCTGTTCTTATAAGTTGACTTATAGTCGTGTATAGAACGAAATTATAGGCGCAGTAAAAGCAAAGATGGCCTATAAAAGTGTTGCATAGGTGTAAATACACTTGAGAAAACTTGGTCCAGTAAGTTACACTTATAATCGCCTACAAGAAGTAATTATAAATCCGGTATAAGTGTCATACGCCAGTAATGGTAATTTATAGAACTAAATGCACTTAGAACCATTTGCATTTGTTACTTGACCTTATAGGGGTGTATAAGGTGTGTATATGAACCTATTATAAGTGAATTAGTTATACAGTGGTTTCTTCTAAGAGTAAGTGTACTTGGTATTATTGTGGACTCTCGAATGCTGTTATAGTCTTAATTTCTGTATAAAGGTTGCTTGTAAAACTATTAGTGTCCAAAGAAATCTTCGTGAAGTCCATTTAAGAAGACAATTGCTTTTAATATTTATCGCATTTTTACGGCCATTTTGATTTCTTTGGAGTCATTGGGTTTTTATTAAATTATTACATTTTACACGTTATAAAACGGTCTACGTCCAGAAATATGACCATAATAGTTCGATGAAAGTCACAACTAAAACATAAAATAAATAAACTCTTAGTTATTAAAATTAAGCATAAGATATTTGTATGCGGCACCCTAATTCGTCACAATATGGTGCGACAATGCTGTATTATTTTAAAACACAACTTAGTAAATACGCCGTGTTCAAAAGGCGAACAAAAATTGAGATGTAAAACACAATATACTTCACCGAAAATACTTACGCGTTTGCCGTGCAAACATGTATGCACGTATAATATTACATGCGAAATACTTGTTAATGCATTTTATATAAAATAGATGAACTTACCTTTTATTTTTTTTCTCCTCGACCGCACACAACACATCAACAATTCACAAAATGTTTGAAGTAGCTAGTAATAGAAGCGCGGAGTACGTTACACGCCTGCCTGGTTCTATTAAATGCTCATAGTGAGCTTTGCGGGAGCAAATGGTTCTCCGGAGTCCAACTATAAGTGTATTATTGGTCTAAGTGGTGCTCGCCAAGTCTACTATGAGTATTTTATTAGCAAAAGTGCGCGTATAAAATGGGCCCTTTTCCGTGGTTATAAACTTTTACTAGTCTGTTATAGACCTGGCTCCGGAACCACTACAAGACCACATTTTGTTACTTGGATGTCTAGATAGATTTACTGTCAGTCCGTGCTAAGCGTAAGGCGACTTTCTTATTTGTCGGTGCGGAGGCGGTACGATATGAGAAAACTATCAAATGTCAGTATCAACTGTCAGTCAACTCAGTACTACGTTTTACTACGCCCCTACTTTTAAATGAGTGCTTCCTGGCCCCTGTACCACAAACCTTTACAAGTCTACAATTTCACAAAATTGTACAATTTCCCATAGAAAAAGTTGACAAGTTTGTCGAATTGTACGCTTGTAAAGTTTTGTGGTACAGGCCCCTGACTGGCGCGGGATGCGCGGAAGCGGGACGATGCGAAGGCAGTACTGCTCCGCTTCTGCGCATAATATAACTACTGCGCAAATGTAATACTGACAGTATTCTGTCAAGTGGGAATCTTTGCGACGTCAGTATGATTACGTCAAAGAAGAAAATGTCACATATCGATCCCGCCCCGCCAAGTCAGGAAGTCGCCTTAGGCTAATAAAATAAAATTAAAATCATCAAAGGTTTTATTGTAGTTGGGCATAATCCGGACAGAGCCAGTGCTTCCCAGCATTCATAAATAAATCATAACTCTTGCCAGAGCCGAACTTCGCGACCTGTGTATCTCTTTTATGTAAATGTCACCTTTTCATTTATTCTTCTTTTTGTTTCATTTACTACATGACGTTTGGAAATTTAAATGATGTCATATATAAACTTTCTTTTATGTATTTAAAATATGATTAACTGTTGACCGAAGAGCTAGCAACTTCCTCGCACAACGTATGAATCAGCATTGCGATACAGCAAGGAAATGCCGCCAGCATCCTCGGTAAAATGCCTCAAGGGCCTGTGTTAGATTTAAGTTAGCTTTGATATTAATTTTAGTTATTGTTTTATACCTGTATAGGTATGTATTTTTTGTCAATAAGTGACTTAATATTTTCAAATATGATTGATTACGATTTTGATAGGATGACGATGTGCCTGGCAGATTATATCGAACAAAACAAATTTAAATTACAGTTAGCTGCAGAAAACTGACCCTCCCGCTACATACGAGTACAAACGCAGCAGATGACCACAGCCATAAATCTTGCGAGTGAAGGACCTGAAATGTTAACACACCAATTCCTCAAGTCAATAAAGGGTCAGAAACGCGCTTGTGATTGTTCTGGAGTCGCAAGTGGCTAGAGGCTACGGTGTCTGCTTACTATACCAAACAACTTTGCTGACTGTACCAATTACTCTTGGACGTAAATCTAGAGTACCTACTTGAGTAGCCCTGAACGCCTTTTAGAAAACATTAAGAGGGGTGCGTGGGTCGCAGTTGCAAGGACATTTATCAAGACTGGAGGGCGTGAAAGTGAGGAGACGGGCTACAGACACAGCGTGGCAGCCTGAAAAAGGTGCTACACCAAAAAAAATCTAATTCTCTTATAAGTACCTACTTATGTAACATGTTTAAAAGTGCGTCATGTTACCTTGCTACAAATTGGGCATTGTTTATGAGAGACACTCTTGACGAGAGTGGAATATTAACCTAGTGTAAAACGCTCACGTGTGTACATTAAAACTCCTAGCAAACGTCATAACACAAATATTAGGGCGTCATTTGACGCAGGCACCATGAACAAACACCCTAACCAAACCCTGGAACGCAAATGGACGGTATCGCCCCGCTTCCGCACATCGCACATGATATATCTACCTCCTACTGCGAAAATGTAATAAGTACTATAGAGTAGGCCCATTTTTGAAGAAGTAGCATACAAGAAGCAAGTCATGTAACAGTTGGGGTGACAACGTTATCAGAGGGCTTAGATCCTGCAGAATACGGTTCTGCCTGTCTCCATCCCCAAATTTGAGCCGGAAGTATGTTATACTGAATAATGTGCAGCCCATACAAATTTTTTCGTTGTACATTTGGTAAATCGTGGTTTCGGTACCCTAACTATGGTCCGATTGTTATAGGTTTTTGATATGCCGTAAAGGACAATATTTGTCATTGTATCCCGAAATTTTCGACCCTCCAGCTCCATATCTTTCTCCGCCATCTTGGAAAATCTGTCACTTTTTCAGTGTTTTCCTTGTACTGTCGGTAAAGTTCATTTTAGTGCTAAACATGGTTCGGCAATATTGTAGAAGACAAAATTTGCTAAAACTTTTGGCTACAAAGATTTTTTGTATGACCCCTAAGGACGAAGGTATGACAGGAGATATCTTTAAAACTGCAATTTTTTTTTGTATTCCTCCCATATTTGCGTTTTAAGTGCATTTTAGCGCTAAGTATAGTTCTGCAATATTGTAGATCACATAATGTGCTACAACTCTTCTATAGAAATATTTTTTCCACGATCATCAGGAAAGAAGATACGATGTCATCTATGAAGTACTACCATCGATATTTGCTTCTTTTTCCAGTTTTCTTTCCATATTTGCGTTTTAGTGTATTTTAGCTCAAGTTCTAGGTCTGTAATATTACAGAAGACAAAATTATATGCAAATTCAAAGTACCTACGATCTTACTAGGTATCGTGGAAACAGACGATTTTGTCTTTTGAGGGATTGAAGTGGTATAGCTCGGAAAGTGACAGTTGCTTCATCTTGTCGTCTATCCCGCTATCACTCGACCATCATAGATCCTCTACAGATTGCGATTAATTGCACTCAAACCTAAACATGAGAAGAAAACTGCAAAAGTAGCTAATTTCGACGGTGCTACTCCATAGATGACTTCATATCTTCTTTCCTAATGGTCGTGGAAAAAATATTTAAATACAAAAGTTATAGCAAATTTTGTGATCTACAATATTGCCGAACAATAGTTAGCGCTAAAATGCACTTAAAATGTAAACATGAACGGAAAACTAGAAAAAAGTGGCAATTTTTAATGATATATCCTGTCATATCTTCGTCCCTAGGGGTCATGGAAAAAATCTTTGTACCCAAAAGTTTTAGCAAATTTTGTATTCTACAATATTACAGAACTATGTTTAGCACTGGAATGAACTTTGACGACAGTAAAAGCAAAGAACTGAAAAAAGTGACACTATTTCCAAGATGGCGGCCAAAGTTATGGAGCTGGAGGGCCGAAATTTTTAGGTTACCATGGTTAATATTGTCCTTCACAACATACCAAAAAACCATATCAATCGGACCTCTTTTAGAGTACCAGAGCAACAATTTACTAAATGTACTACGATTTTTTTTGTATGGGCTGCACCTTTTCCGGTATACCGTACTTCCGGCTCAAATTTCGAGATGGCGACAGGCAGATCCGTATTCTGCAGGGTCCAAACCCTCTGATAACGTTGTCACCCCAACTGTTACATGACTTGCCGCTTGCATTGTTTAGAGACGCCTTTTCCAATTCTGTTCCTACTCTACTAACTTTACCGACAAGTGAGGAAATCCGCGCGACATCAATAAGCTGCACCTCAAACACAACACCTCATACCGATCCCGCCTCCGCCCCACCAAGTCAAGAGAAAATCAAAGGTTAGGTTTGCCTAAAAAAACATTAAACTTACTCCGTTAATTTCGTGGCCCGAGCGGGGCATTTCTCCGAAACTGCCGACACTGCATCTGACATCACGTGAAGTATCTACCGCTTAAAAACTCGACTGATAATGATGATTTATGGCCCCAACCGGCGGTCACGCGCTAAAGTTTTCTGATAATTTGGTGCCAATTGCGTATTAAATTAATTATCTTTTACTGTTTTACAAATCGCATTGTACACGAAAGTGGTCTATCATTTTTCGAGTCTATTACTCGTATTTGTACATCTAGGTTTAAATATTTAGTACAGTCAGCATAAAATGTAACTGCACATATGAAGAGGGCAAAAGTCTTTATTACGAGGGAATAAGAGCTTTTGACCTCTTCGAATTCGTAGTTACTTTTGATGCGGACTGTACTAATAAACCAACCAAACTTCCATACTCGAAATCATCTTTAAGTAACTTGGGAATCGCGAATTCATCCACTCGTGACAGGTTTCGGTTATGTTATGCCGTTATAACATAGAAAAAAAATCTAAAGTAAAAAATGGGCAATAATCTTCATCACTAACGGACACCATGACCAGGAGGGGCTTACTACCGTGACGTCATCGCGCCGCGCAAAGTACATGCGGCCGCCGGCTCACACGTCGTGTGACTATTCCACATTCAGTGGTTGCGGCGCAGCGTTACGGATCGCACGCGCACGCGCTGCTGCGTTGTTGTACGATCATTAAATAAATCGTTTCGCTTTATATCCCCTGCGCGGTAATCACGTAACGTTTTCGACCGTTAGTACGATAGATTTAAATATCAAATCCCATACTAAAACTGACATTAAATACGTACCAACGGTAGTACATATTATCGTTACGTGATTACCCCGCTGGTTACATGTATGGAGTGCCCCCCTCCCCCTACTTTAATATTTTTTCGTCATTTCACATCACTTTTACGTAGCGGTTCATACAAGTAGAACACACCTTCTTGTCAAATGTTTTAATTGTATTTGTAGTGCTTATAGTCTCCGAGTACGTCGGCTGTCACATACAGACAAAAAGACGGACGGACGGGTTCCGTTTTCACCAGTTTGGCTACGGAACCTTTATTTATTTATCGTATGGCATTTATTTCGAACCGTGAGATCTTCGAGAAGACAGTACGGTTGCCAGTTTTACGGAACCTTAAAAGTACTATTCGTAATTAGTATTGTAAACAACACTACTAATAATAATAAAGTACATATATTAAAATAGGTTCTCGCTGGTGGTAACCCTAGCGCTGAGGGCGGGGCCTCGAAAGAGCGCGTTGCGTGCGATAGAAAGAGATGGCCACGTTTAGGCACGTTTGGCATACCTAAACGGGGGATTTTAACAGAGAAACTTCTGTACTTGTACTATTACTTATTCTGTGACATGACACTAAATTAAAGGTTAGGATTCTTTATCTTTGCGTAACATTAACGTGTCTTTTCCATATCTCGGGACCATGGTGTCCCGGACTTTTGGAAGGCATGCGTGGGGCCGAAGCCAACAACGCTGAGGCCTTTGATATTATTATTGCCTCTTACGTTTATTTGCTAAAGTTATATATAAATATCTGTGCGACCGAGCTTTGCTCGGCGTTTTCCCGGACATGAGACCTATCTAGATCGATTGCTCGCCCCCGAAAACCCCCACATAGCAAATTTCATTAAAATCGTTAGAGCCGTTTCCGAGATCCCCGAAATAAATATAGATATATACAAGAATTGCTCGTTTAAAGATATAAGACATAAGACATATACACATAACACTAAAAATAGATATATCGATAACGTATAATCACAGATATACGTATTACGTAATGTTAATACTTACCTACCCCCGGCCCTGTAAGAAGTACCTAATCTCATCAGGCCAACAAAACACCCACGCATGTATATAATAAAGCTTCGTTACGCTGAAATTACGCCGTATTTTCAGTGTATTAGCAGGTATATGAATTTGAGCCGCGAGCTTGAGGTCAATGCAAAACGACATTTTCCATATCAAAATATCGTTCTGTCTCGTTAGCTCGTGAAATGTGGAAGCGAGCACGTACAGTCACGAGTTTTAATTTCGGACCCACTTAAGGTTGACAGTCCTGTCAAAATGTATAGAAATTCAAAGGAAAAGTTTGCGAAATGGGTCATAAAATAAAGCGCGCGACCGTACAACACATATCATGTGATAAATCACTTTTGCATGTAGATACTTACCTAAGCACAAGTGCTTTCCTCGTAATCGGATTTTTAATAAGGATAAATACCTATGTCATTTATTTACAAAATATGTACAAGAATACAACAAAAACTTAAATAATACTAAAGCTAAGTTAAACCTAAAACAGGCCCTTGAGGCATTATACCGAGGATGCTGGCGGCATTTCCTCGCTGTATCGCAATGCTGATACGTTGTGCGAGGAAGTCGCCAGCTCTTCGGTCACCAGTTACGTCATCCAGACGCTTCGCGATTTCACTAGATAACTTTTGCGCGCGGGACCCCATGAACCAGAGGTTCCCAAACTTTTTTTCTTGTGGACCCTTTACAAAATTTTGCTGGTTTCGGTGGACCCCCTTCTGCTACATTTCTACCACGTTCCATTTTTTCCTCACGCCAACGTGGACCCCCACGGAGTCTTTCATGGACCCCTGGGGGTCCACATGGACCACTTTGAAAATGACTGCGGCATGAACCTACGATAAATAAACTTTGTCAATTTTTACGTGTTGGAACATTAATTTTAAAACTCCTAATTGGTCATTCTAAAAAATTGGTCATTGGTTCTAATAGCATACTGAGTGTCATTGCGGAGAGGTATGACTGCCCAATTTTTATACACTGGGTAGGCCAAATCAAGGCGGTCGCTCAATTTAGATTTAAGTAATGTGGGGTTTTGGAAGGCCTCGTAATAAAATATCGAATGTAATCAATTACTGGTTTTATTTCTCGTTTTAACACCTTTTTATTAATTTTAATGCTTAAGTCACGCACGCTTCCGTTCACCGTTCAAAATGGTTCTCCCCTCTCTTTCTCACATCGCGTCATCCTTCTCACACACTTACGTTCCGTTTCACTCCTTTCCCTTACGTTCCATTCCTACATTTCGGTCATCCTACATCTCAAATCCGCCCCCGGATTTGGTCTTCTCACCCTTTCATCCCATTCGTTCATTCATTCATCTTACAACTTATATTTAAACAACATTTCTAGTGTCTAGAATCTTCATGTTACAAAAAATAATCTTTAACCATTGCCATGTTCATTTTCTCTTTACAGTAAACAGCTGAATCTATAACATGATATATGCACCACCATTACATAGTACATCAGAATAACGTTACATCGTACATGGCACTCTAACCAGAAATAAAATAATTACAGACACTAGTCAACAATGAGAACAATGTAGGTTACTTCTTTGCATCTTTACAACTTACTAAACACAGCCAATGTAAGTATGAGATAACAGCATAAATAAAAATTTGCACACTTGTTAAAAGTTATGAAAACTTAGTTACATCTTTAACCAAACTTATACATCTTAGTTATAACGATCTGTTGCTCTGTTAACTTTAACAAAAACAAACATAATATCTCAACATTTACATAACACTATAATAGCTTTATGAGATCTGGTTTACTACGCTGAGGGTTACACCTTAAAAAAAACATGTTTACATAGTATATAGTAAATTCAGTCTTAAACTTTCATACCTCTGAAACAAACAAAAAAAAACATGAACAAATATTATTCAATACCTGTTTTACTCGCAGTCATCTTCTTCAGGCCATCTCTTCATGAAGTCTGCAGATGTCGCTGTACTGTTCGGCCCCTCTGTGCCTTGATACAGCTTCACAACGTCGTATCTGTCATTGCGTTTCACTTTGACCACCTTATAGGGTCCGAAGAACTTGGGTTTCAGTTTGAGCCCTGGCCCGAACTGCGTCCTTTTGATTGCGACCAGATCACCCACCTCGTACTGAGAGCTCTGCTTCCTCTTCTTATTGTAGGTATTTCTATTTTCTTCCTGTACCTTTTGAATTTGGTCTCTGGCCTTCTGCCTTAAACTTTCTCTACTTTCACTGTATTGCGCTATGGTTTCCTGTACTAGCAAGTTTAGTATCTCTACATCTTCTTTACAGTTCATCTTAGTTCCAGTGAGCAGTTGGAATGGTGTGGTGTCTATGCTTCTTTGGTAAGTACTGTTGATCGCTCTTTGCACACGTGCAACATGTTTATACCATAGTGATTGGTCTTCGATGCACAGCTTCGTCAGCATCGGTATCATTATGCGATGAACGCGCTCTACCTGGCCATTTCCTCGTGGTATGCCAGTTGTGATGGTGACATGTTGAATACCTTCATCTTCACAATACTTCTTAAAAGCTCCACTGGTAAAAGCAGTGCCTCTGTCCGTCACAATACGTACAGGGTTGCCAAACGTCTCTTGGTGTAACTGTAGCTTGCTAATTACTTCTGCACTAGTCGTTGATTTCGTGGGGTACAGCCAGACAAATTTTGTAAATCCGTCGACCACTGTCAGTATGTGATTGTACATCTTGCGTGTCTCGGTTAACGGTCCGATGTGGTCCAAATGCAAAGTATGCAGTGGAGTCCCTTCTTTTCCAATAGGGTTTAAAAATCCCTCCTGTTTACCTTCTTTACGGGTTGCTAGTAGACACGGTATGCAACTGGTAATCACTTCCTCTATTTTTCTGTCCATATTCTTTATAAAATAATCTTTGCTTATGGCCTCCTTCATCTTCTTCATAGCAAAGTGACCATTGCTATGTACTTGCTTAATTACTTCTTTCTCCATTAGCTTGGGAACCACCAGCTGTCGCTGTTCACCTTTGTAAAGCACTCCTTGTTCCACATAATAGTCGTTATATTGGCCATCTGTCAAAATCAGCTGTTTTATAGCCTTGAGGTCTTCATCTCTCTCTTGAGCCTGACTAATCTTCTCGTGTAGTGTTACCACCGCAGCCACATATGGAATCCTGCTAAGCGCATCAGCGTGTGGCATCCTGCATCCAGCTCGATGTTCAACATCATAGTCGTACTCACTGAGAAGTAACACCCACCTGGCCACCTTCGCTGTTAACTCCTTCTTCTTCAAGGTAAGTTCAAATGCCTCACAGTCTGTGACAATCTTAAAGTACCTGCCAAAGAGGTAATGGTGAAACTTCTTGACACCTTCTATCACTGCGAGAGCCTCCAGCTCATAGCTTGAATACCGACTTTCAATGTCATTTGTTCTTCTACTTCTGTAATATACAGGGTGTAATTCTCCTTCTTCATCTTTCTGCATGAGAATCGAGGCTAGAGCTTGGCTCGATGCATCTGAATGAAGTTCTGTATGAAGCTTCTGGTCAAAAATCATCAGTACTGGCTCACTCGTTAGCTTTTGTTTCAAAATATTGAATGCTTGTTGCTCTTCAGGTCCGAAAACAAACTTCACATCTTTCCTCATCAAATCTGTTAGCGGCCTGGCTATCTGTGCATAGCCTCTTATGTACTTCCTGAAGTAGGAAGTTAACCCGACAAAGCTTTGAACCTGCTTGACATTCACTGGCTCCGGGTACTGTGCGACCACTTCAATCTTCTCCGGACTGGGTTGTACCTGCCCGTCTTTGACTAGATGTCCCAGGTATTCAATCTCGTGTTGTATTAGCCTCGCCTTCTTCCAATTAATTTCAAGCCCGTACTCAGCAGCCACCTCCAGTACTTGTCTTAGTCTTTGTACAGCATCTTCCTCGGTCTGGGCTGGAATAATAATATCATCTATGAATATCATCATAACACCTGCTTGTATTAAGTCTCTAAATATGATGGTGATGAACCTCATAAAGTACTTCGGCGATACAGAGAGACCGAAAGGGGCCCTTAAAAATTCCCATTGCCCGTGGTGTGTGACAAATGATGTGAACGGTACGGACTCCTTGCTCACTCTTAGATGGAAGAATCCATTTTTCAGATCTAGGACACTGAACACCTTAGCATCTTTCAACTTATCAATTAGGTCTTCGATCAGAGGTAATGGAAATTCATCCTTAATCATCTTCTTATTTAACAGTCTATAGTCAATGCATACTCTCGTTGAACCATCTTTTTTCTTTACAAGGACTACCGGGCTAGTATATTCAGAGAAACTCACCTGTACAATTCCTTTGCGTAGCCATTCGTCTACCTGTTCCTCTACCACCTTTTGCTCAACCAGGGCGAGTCTTCGCGGGCGCTGCGCCACCGGGATGTCATCTTTCAGGATAATTTTCAGCTCAATGGGTGCCTCTTTCGTCTGGACCGGGTTATACTGCGTCACAAGCTGCTCCACCTCTGCTTTGATGTTCTCGTCGCGAATGTGACCTGCAATGTCAACTTCACTCACACAACACACTCTCGTCAACCATTCCTCGCCTTCAGGTACTAATAAGACGGAACCCTCGCGCATTACCATAACAACATTCTTAAGAAAATCCTGTCCTAATATAACTTTAAATGGCATACAGTCTTTAGGCACTATATGAAAGTTAACCCCGTCGTAACTTCGTCCGTCGATCGAAACACTTTCGTAAAACTTTCCGCACGACTTTATTGTTGACAGTCCTAGTCCCGCTAAAATCGTGTTATCGGCGCACTTGTCCACGTTCAGTTCATCGTATACGTCACTCGCGATCAGATTTATTTGACTGCCTGTGTCAATTAACGCATCCATGTCCTTTCCGCACAACTTAATTAATTTAACCGGCGTATTTTGCTTTTTCCCGTGTTTGTTTACAACTTGCCAGTCGTCGTCCATATTGCAGCTGTCATGGCTGCCCGCCGTATCCGCTCTCCTATTGGCCGAAAGTCCGAACATGGTCGACTGTCGCTGTGCTTCCGCCGTAGTCTGCTTTACCGACATTTGCTGTCTCGCTTTCTCCACCGGGCCGCTTACGCGATACTCGCGAAACTGCTTGGCTGACGATTCGCCCATGCCGCCAACATCGCCGCTCTGCTCGTTCGGGCACTGTGCACCAATATGGCCGAATTTATTGCACCGGAAACATTTCGTTCCATTCGTACACGCCGTTGCGATATGATTCGGATCGCCACACTTGTAACATCTTTTATTATTATTATTAGGTTGCTGCCGACTTGCCGAACTCGATGAAGTCGCTGTATTATACGAAATGGATGACTTTCTTTGTTTTTCAGGAACGATCTTCGTCTTCATTTTTTCATAGCAAGCGAGTTTTTCTTTTAGCACTGAGTAGGAAGTAATTCCATACAACATCATCTTGTTTACTTCTTGATCTACGATGCCGTCCACGATGTACTGGATCGCGACGTAGTCTGGAAATTTGGCTCTTTTGCCCAGCTCTTTCATAATCAACATGTATTGGTAACAAGTTTCGTCCCGCTGTTTCTTGCGCGCCGCCATTACCTCGTGCATCTCTTTTGAGTTAAGCGAATCTGGGAATTCTTTTTGCAGCGCTGCTTTAAGCTCCTCGAACGTCTTAAAAACTTTTTCCGATCGTAGCCATAGTTCAGCCGTGCCCGTCAAGGATCTTCTCGCTACTATTAAAGTTTGTTGGCTTGTCCAACTAAACACCTCCTTATTGTCTTCGATGTCCTGAGCCCATTTCGTTGAAGAATAAGTTTTGTCTTCGCCGCTGAACTTCGCGATTGCGTCCACCATACTTGAAAATCCGTCCGCCGCCATTTTTTCGCCTTGTACCACCGTGTTCTGTTGTGCGTCTTGGGTTAAATTCTTCTTTACTTCGTTACCGTCGTTGTTTTCGTTCATCGGAGAACCACCTTCTTATATTAATCTTCTTTAGGATGTGCTGCACCGTCGCCGCCTTGCGCCGGCACCGCTGCGCGCCGTGACCACGTGCCGTCGTAAATTGAAAATTCGATATTTTCGAGCCTTTCCCACTTCGACACCAAAATTATGTGGGGTTTTGGAAGGCCTCGTAATAAAATATCGAATGTAATCAATTACTGGTTTTATTTCTCGTTTTAACACCTTTTTATTAATTTTAATGCTTAAGTCACGCACGCTTCCGTTCACCGTTCAAAATGGTTCTCCCCTCTCTTTCTCACATCGCGTCATCCTTCTCACACACTTACGTTCCGTTTCACTCCTTTCCCTTACGTTCCATTCCTACAGTAATATTGTTATTAGAATAGATACTAATGATTAGTTTTAAGTAACACTAACAACATATGGATGTAAAAAAAATTTATCCGAAATAAAAGTTATCATTCATTCATTCATTCATTCATTCATTAACTTTTATCCTTAATTTATAGCTTACAGTTATTATGTTTGACAGTATATTGTGTATCAAATGGTATGACGGTGTTTGATCTTGATCAGTGCAAATAAATGATATGACATAATTATGATATAATTTTGAAATGCAAATTGAGTGTCAAATTGACCTCCCTGTAACAATAACAAGCCCTAAGCTAATGTTTATTCTGCCACAGAAAACAACCCGGGAAAATAATCGTAACAAATATTTAGGCTTCTGGATTGCCTGCTTATGTTCACAAGGATATACAAAATAATAGGATGTTATAATTTTTTTCTTAATCTATTATCGGCCTTTCTCAAGTTTAGCATTGCCACGACTATTTTTTTCCCCCGGTTACTTTTGTGTAATATGCCCGAAAAAGGAATCGATATTGGCCAATGATCAATTTAATCACTTTGGCAATGTAAAGGCAGAAGCGTAAGACCGAGTTATTAGGCTGGTTTTCCACTAGAGCTATGCTATACTATGTTTTCATACATTTGACACGTAGCTCGAGCTGCAGCTATGTGTCAAATGTGTGGAAACATAGCATAGCATAGCTCTAGTGAAAAACCAGCCTTAAGGAGCTACACTGAGAAATTTGAAGACTTTGAAACGCTGTCCTGCCCAGACTAGCAAACAGTGGGGGTTGATTTTCAGATATATGATTCTTGACTATATGATTGTGGTACTGACAATAGCGAAACATGATTCCTTAAAATTTTCTCGATAGAAAATAAATCCAAAGTCGAGTCTATATTTTCCTTTTTTTCCTACTGCAGCCTACTGAAACAACGCATTATTAAAAGACACGATTGAGTTAATATGATGGTATTTTACCTCATCTAGGTACTGACAAGAGGAAATGTAATAAACCTGCACACAGTCAGATATTTAACGAGATTTGTCTAAAAAGCCATTCTCGGAGAGGGTTGCATCCCATTTTGTCGTGAGCGAAAAACAAAGGGTGTCTCTTTCAATCGATATATCGCCTTAAGATTTAAAATATTCGACGGTTTTGGTAATTAGAAAGCAAAATTTTGTTCAGTCAATTCCAAATCTATGCCCTATCACAGACGGCTGAATAATTCGGCGCGGGATCCGCCTGTCTACTGTGGCAGCCTGGCATGGCCTTCTGAAGCTATCCACAGTGGTAAGTAATTGTGAATTCGATTTTAAATGAAATAGTGCCAGGATAAAACTATAAGTACACCACACAACTTTAAACCACGTCTATAGGTGGGTGTAAGTTCATACAAAACTCTAAGGCCAAATTCTGTCAAAAGAACGCAAGCAAAAAACGACTAAAAGCTCTGACTGTAAGGTACATTCTTGCTTGCGTTCGTATATATATTTATATGTATATTGATATATACAACGTTCTCTCATCACACCCGCTTCGCAACCTCGAAGAAAACGATCCCAACTGAAACCGTTTTGAATGTAGGTTTATGCGTTTATCTGGAAGAATCCTTCTCCAATCTCACTGTACGCCGTAAAACCTTTGTGGAAACTAAATCCAGTGTATAGTAGCTAAAATAAGTTTGAGTTTGATGTGTTTTGCGCGGCCCACTGTATATTAAACAAAAAAAATACTTATCTCTATTAAACAGTTAAATAAATAAATAAATCTCAAATCTATTTTTATTACGGAAATTTTCATGCAAACACATAAATAGGTATATTGTAAAACGAACTTATCTGTGAAATATTGAAAAAAAAAATCAATCAATTTTCTAATAAGTACCTATAGTTACAATGTAAAAGAAGTTTGTAAAATTTCAAATGTTGTCGATCGGTCGGGCTAACCTCCAAAATCATTGGAGAGACGGGAGATGATGACACAAAATTTTTTCGACACGTTTTCAAATTAAAAGACTAAAAATCATTTGCTACAATATGGTATCATTGTATTGGGTTCCTTTGGATAAAATTCCACCTAAAAAAATATCCCATACTGTAACCATTTTTTGAAAACGTGTCGAAAACCCTAGTTTTTCAATTTTAAGGGGACTTCCTGATTTTTCGGTGCGGAGGCGGTACGATATGAGAAAAGTGTCAAATGTCAGTGTCAACTGTCAGTCGCCTCAGTACCATTTTTTACTACGCCCTTACATTTAAATGAGTGCTTCCTGACTGGCGCGGGATGCGCAGTAGCGGGACGATGCGAAGGCGGTACTGCTCCGCTTCTGCGCATGATATTACTACTGCGCAAACGTAATACTGACAGAATTATGTCAAGTGAGAATCTTTGCGACGTCAGTAAGTTTACGTCAAAGAAGAAAATGTCACATATCGATCCCGCCCCGCCAAGTCAGGAAGTCACCCTAGTATGGCATCAATTTTGCCCTTTGTATCATGATTAGATTAGATTAGATTCATTTATTTCATGATAAGAATTACATTATAAATTTGTACACATGTCAAAATTACAAGAATAGTTATCATGATCGTCATAAACAGGAAAAATAAAAAATAAAAAAGGATAATAACATAATGTCAACCAAAATTAAACACACATGATAATGATAAATAGTAAAAATAAAATAATTGCATCTCCCTTTCGGGATCGTCAAAGTCCATTTCAAAATACAAATTCCAATATACTAATCAAGTCAAAATACAAGTTCAAGTCCATTACAAAATATAAATCAATTTAATACAAATTTAATAATAATTATTTACACGTCAGTAACTTAAGGTCCATATACTCTTTAACAGCGTATAATGGATTTTCCAATAAGAGGCGTTTCAGGCGGCGTCGAAATGCATCGTCAGATGGTTCAAGTCTAAGATCAGCGGGCAGTCGCTCGTAATAGGTGGGCCCAATAACACGTGGGTTCTTACCTGCAAGTGCCATGCGACGGGGAACTGTTCTCAAACGCCCAGTATGGCGGAGTGTTTTGCCAATCGCATTTACGGTGTTAAAATCAGAAATGTTGTTCCTTACGAACATAATAATTTCGAAGACGTAGAGTGAGTAGTGTGTCATAATACCAAGTCTCAAAAAATGGTCCCTGCACGAAACTCTCGACTTTGCCCCGATCATCGCACGGACGGCACGTTTCTGCATGAGCAGCACTCTGTTGAGTTTCCCCAAATGAGTGTGCCGTACGACATCAGCGAATGAAAATGGGCAAAGTAAACCTGCTTCAAGGCATCGGCGGATATGATTGGCTTTAGTTTACGTAAAGCAAAGACTGCACTACTCAATCTGTCGCATAATTTGTCTACATGGCACTTCCAGTTTAGATTAGAGTCCAGAGTGAAGCCAAGAAACTTACATTCATCACTTATCGGCATCGGGCTGTTTGTTACACACGGTGGAATCGTAATTTTTCGGCCCGAGAATACCATGACGGTGGATTTGGCTATATTCAATACTAAGCCGTTGGTGGAAAACCACCTCTGCAGTTGATCACACCCGTCATGGATCTTCTCTCCGAGCTGTTCAAATGTACGACCACTAACCACCACCGTGGTATCATCCGCGAATAAGATGAGAGGCCAGCCGTGATGGCAGCGGGAAGATCGTTCATAAACGTTAGGAAAAGGGTATTTCCTAACGCCGAACCTTGAGGAATTCCTATATTTACTCTGCCAGCACTAGACTTGAGTTGTTTACCGCTCGTGGATAATTTGACAACTTGTTTCCGGTCAGATAAAAATGATGTGATCAATTTGTGGCTCAAGTCTCGTATCCCGTGTATCTACTTTCCAAAAATTTACCGCCATGTATCTACTTTCCAAAAATCCAAATGCCATACTAGTACAAATCATTTAGCAAAAATAGAAAAAATACTCCTGTGCGGTGGCCATTTCATTTGGCCCCATCGGAAAAGTATGGCATGGTGATTTCCTTGAATAAAATTAGCCTGGTACAAATATTTTTTTTTAGGTGTTCACGTCGGCATGGTGGCCTGTAAACCACACCGGAGAAGTATATGGCATTACGATACCGCCTACTTAATTTTTCATCGACTATCGCAAAACAGAAGAATTTTTGTGGTACAAATCGTTTGATTTTCGTAATTTAACCGCCACGTTCGATTAACGCCCACGCGGTTGGGCCGCGATACCAGCGCTATGGTATTAACATTTTGTGTCATCATCTCCCGGCCTATGAATAGACCCAAGAGACGGGACCCTGCCGGCCACATGTACTTGTAGCGGCGCGATGCCGTCACGCCGTGAATCGCCCCTGCCAGTAGTGAGATGTACGAGTATATAGGCTGATGATGATGATTATGATTGCACCAAATAACGATTCGGACCGATTAACGTTAAATATGGCGCCGGCGGTAACTGTAATTCCATAGAAAATTCACAAACTTGCTATATAATCTGATTTTTAACGCAGCTTAAAATTACCGACGTTTTGAAACAACTGACCCATAATAAAGTAGATGATCGCGGAGCAGAAGGAAATATCAATGACCTGGTAAAAGGTATCATATAGATACTTACTGAATTATTCAACAGAGCCCGACAATTTATAGCAAGTATTATTTCAATTTGAGTCTTGGAGCTTAGACAGTAAAATAGATATTTAAATGGTTTATTAAGCGTCGGTTTAAATTTCAAGAAGGTTACCCGTGTAAATATTTATTTGAACCCTTTGAGCAGTGGAGTTTGGTATTTCCTCTGGCTCAAAGAGGATAAGTAAAGCTTGACCATCGCATATATATGCGTACGGTCTATGTGTCTTACGCATGTATAGCCGAGTAGGTACTCATTAGCGAACTGTAACCGTAACTGAACGGATACTGTAACGAGTTCAAGTGTATATGTAACTTGAGACAGTACCATTCATCGGCTCGTCGCAAGCCATTTGCGAATGTTTCGCGAACTGTACCCTTACCATGAGTTTGCAATGTTTGCATTACCGTACTCGCTAGCGACTGCGTATACGATTTAGTACCTATGGAAAAAAGTACAACGCCTCTGGCGGTTACGCAATAGAACTAAGAATCGCCATACTAAATCGTTTACGCAGTCGCTAGGAGTACGGTAATGCAAACATTGCAAATTCATGGTAAGGGCTGGCCACTGTAACCGACAGTTACTGCGTGCTCGCTAAGGAGGTTGGCTTATGTTACGATATATGCAAGATTTATTGAAGGGATATGATTTCTTGGTTTTGTTTTTATTTGTGTTGTTTTTGTTTTTGTTTGCTACAAACAAATATATATGTTATTTCATATAATATCTCTATGTCTATCTCTATTTTGGTATATGTTGTTTGACAGAAAGGGACATGATTGTCTCCTTTTTGATGTATTTGTCTTCTAAAATCATCTTTGCTATGGGTGACTAAAAAAAGACCTTTACACCCCCCTCTACCAGTTATATCCACCCCCATTCCCCAGGACTTTTAGTATGTTGTTAAGGACATATTTACCTACAACTGTGCCAAAATTTGCTTATACACGAATTATCCGATTAAGTTTTCCTTCGTTACTTGATCTCTATCTCTGTTGGTGTCCCGTATAATACAAATAAATAAAAATATGCGTAGGTACGGCGTACGGTGGCGTGTGGGAGCGTACGCTGACTTGAAGCGGCGTACGTTGACGTCGCGTGGCGTTCTGTTACCGCTGCAGATGTAGCTAACTCAGTTGGAATTAATAGAGCGCTTACACGCTATCTATCCGCATGTTACACCGAATCAATATTACTTGGAATTCGTCCTTGTGAAATAAAATTTGTTTTTAAGTTAATGCAGAAAAATGGTACGGCAGGTATTTACTTTATAACGTAAAAGTAGCGGTTCATATGATGGTCACTAAACAAATTCCCCAGCTGCTCCTAGCTGTATTCCTGGCGGGTGGAAGGTCGCCACAGCTTCCGAGGCTGCATTGGCTGGAGAGTAGTGGATACAACGAATACACAACCAAAAAAAAAACTTTTTGATTGTTTTGGACAGTTTTGGACTCGCGTGCGTTCATATGCTAAGGTCTTACCTTCAGGGAGGCTATGTGCTCGTTTGCAACAGACGTATTATAAAAAAATAGTTTTATGGACATCACGCCACAAAATAAGAACAAGTTTATATACTAAAACGGTTTGTTTTAACGGGTCTAACATAGTGGACGGGTTGTGAACTTTTTTCGAGTCTACCCTTCACATTTTTATCAACTTTTGTAGGGTAGTCAAATGTTGTTGTGTACCCATATCTCCGTTGACAACTTGCTGAGACGACAGTGATTCCGAGACCATGACCGGTGCAACCCGTATCGAAACGTCGGTAAAAAAATTTAATACATAAATAAATACATCGCGTTAGACACGTTAAAACAAACCGTTTAAGTATGTTTACAAAGCGCAAGAGTTTAAAGTGTTATAAGTTATGTACGGTGTGAATGCCGACGGAGACACTTACGGGAGCAGACAACACTACGCGGTTTATGGCGCGTGCTCAACGAATTGAAACATATCGGGGCTTAAAAACACATCAATGCTCTAGACAAAGTTTTCATCTAGGACACAGTAGATACATAGCTTATAGGGAAGCAGTTACTTGGGAGAGCAGACTATGCAGCCTCATTTATAGTACACAAAAGATACCTCTCAGTCGGCAAAAAATACCGAATATTCGGAACATACTTACTAGATTACTATGTACAGTCAGCGTCATATAGTACATAGCAGCCAGTGTCCAAATACTTCGGCACACCATACAAAATATATGGTGTACCGAACTTTTTGGCCACTTTGGCTGCTACATACTATATTACGCTGACTATACTTATAAGATTACTTACTAAAAAACAACAAGACAAACCTCAGGTGAACCGTACGCTTGTTTGCCACCGTCGTTGTATAAAAAAAACTACTTCAAGTTTTAAATATTTTTAAGTACAATAACAACAAATATTAGTGTTAGAAATAGGTTTTTTTTCATCGGTTTGCGAGGATTGCGAGGGCAGTTGGGTCATGAATGGGGAGAGTAGGGATGACAGAGGGGTGAGTTGGTTTTTATAGGCTACAGCTCCGTAAATTATATATTCTTATTACAAATCCAGCTATTATAATGTTTATAATCCCAAAGTGTCGATGCAACAATTTTCCCAACTCACCTTAGTAGGAAATCCCACCTCACCCTAACCTAACTCAACTACGGTTTGAGGTAGGATTTCCTACTATTTTGTCACATAGAATCGGCACATAGAGTCGGGGTTAACCATTGTCGTATAAACGTCTATAAAACTTTTATTCTTGTTATAAAACCTAGTTTAATCCACTTTCCAAGCCATCAGGCTAATTACCCGATCCATTTCACATTATGGGTGATTTTCATAAAACAAATCACGTTATTGCCTAGTTCTGTTGAAGCGATCGTAAAACAAATGAATTATGCTTTTAGTAAGGGCGGGCGCCAAAATACGATGCAGACCGATTTATTTATTTAAACTTGATTACACAGATACCAAAATAAAAGTACAGTGGTCGGACTTAATGCCTTAAGGCCAACCATTGAGCCAAACAGAAACTATAGTGGTGCAGGATAATAAACGACGGGACTCAAAAGGAAACACAAATCATTTTAATAAAAAAAAAAACAAATAATTAATAAAATGTATATACAATATACTTACAAAAATATACTTAACTAGCGGACTCGGCAGACGTAGAAACGCAGCGCCACCTACCGGGTCCAATTGTATTTTCAAACTTTCCTTTTACATGCGCCTATTCATATAAACATATGATGAGGATCATCAATCTTGTATTATAGAGAGAGGTTAGGACTGATTAAGGTTAGGACAGTTCATGAATCGACGAAAATATTAAAGTTTGAGGTTAGAGTGTGAAGAAATAATGTTACATTACAAAAAAATACTGTAGATTGAAAAAGAAAGAAAGTAACAAAATACCTAACCGAACAAAATATTGAAAAATGCTTTGGTAACTCTGTAAAAAAATTCTAAATATCATCGTAAAAATAAACTTTCATGCTGATTGTTTCGTAATTTTCAACGGCAGTGATATATTTTTTTTATAAGAAAGGTAGCTGGTAGGTAGATGACTCACGGAACGCCATACAATTGTCATAATGAATAAATACTTGTAATACAAAAATAATCCGAATATAAAGACATAAATAAGACAAAATATTTTTTTTATTTAATTTTCATTAAATCATTTTGAGTTACATTTTATCCGACGGTAATGTGCATAGTCAGCCGCTCTAACTACGGCGCATTAATTATCTGTACTACATAACTTAAAACTTTTAAAATAAAGCCTGCCTGCATTTTATTTACTTAGTGACACAAGGGCTTATCTATACACTAGCATTGTAGTCACTTACACCTCTGTCACACCGAGAGTGTAATTTTAATTCAGCACACGCAAACAGATTCACATTAAGATACCTATATTTTAGACTTGTGCCGACAGTAAAATACCTTCGTAAATGGCAGCCGAACTTTTCCATTTTTACGTTTACATTTTGGCGCATTTAACAACGTTTACGTTATAAAATAAACAGAATTTTCGGTGTTTTGTTATCTATTGGAATTCGAGCGCGTTGGCAAATATTAGTTAACAATTTTAAGGCCGGGTATTACCACTTTTGAGTTTTTAAAAACCATCTGACACATAGAATACAGTGTCTTAAAATCTAAAAAATATATATGTGTTACATGAGGATCTTGTCTAGACAAAATCACAGTCAGATATATGATCTGATGAATTTCACTCGATAGAAAAAAATCGCGAAGTTACCCCTTTATGGAATGTATTTTCAATACTACGGCTATATTACTGATATTTAACATTTCATTTTTGTACTCAATTAAAGATCGTAAATAGTTATAGACAAATTCGCAGGGTTTGCTTTGATAAAATGATTGGCTTAATGACTATAGCTAAATATTTACAAAACTGCGCGCAGAGCTTGCGTAGAGAGCGGGATGGTTAATTGTAAACACACGCGTGTTAGAGCGGGACAGTTGCGTTGGGGATACCTCCCCTTAAGCTTGATTTGTTTTGTTATTTGTGTGGCGCTTTTGAGTGTATTTCAAATCTGTGTTGAAGTTGAATAGGTACTGTTGATTTAAAAAAAACTGCGGCAAAGTTATTCAGCTGTTCCTTTTTAATCTGTTATGGAGGACCTATATGATTTCTCCTAGTAACAATTCAACAATCAGGTTTTAAGTGTAGATTGTCACACTTTCCTGACACACTTTCGAAGTAAGCGCCAATAAAATTTTAGGAGCCTTAACGTAAACAAGGTCGTTGTGAACTGATACAATTCCTTTGTATCATAAAATGTGTCATAAAAACGAGTGTGTGATCCCTTAGCTGTTGGTTGCAGATAGGGCTCAGAGCTACAGTACGATTATTGAAAATTTGAAACTGACAGAAATGTTAATTCAATTGATAGTGTCGTAATAAAGTATTTATTACAAACATACGACTTTTAGACAGTGTGAATGTAATAGAAACTATTACATTCGTGTTGAAGTAGAATATGGGATTTGAACAATTTGAGCATACTTAAGTAGCTACATGCTTAATTTATTCAAATTAGTAGATCTTAAAGAGAGGCATCAACCAAGACTATACACCTGCCCCTCTAGCACAACATGCATTCCGTATCTACTCGCGCGCGAGATAAGCTACCTGTCACTTTTTGACAGTATTAATCAGACAGTGACAGGTAGCCTATCTCGCGCGCGAGTAGAGACGAGATGCATGTTATGCTAGCCCCTCTGTAAGATAAACGTTCCAGTTTTTTCACCTGAATTCTTAATAGTTGACACAATATCGATCATCGTCAGTTGTGTTAATTTGAAAATTGTCCTTAGGGTAAATCGACAGTAACTGGCCACCCCCAATAACTGGCCACTTCGTAAAAATATACACCAAACAAGTAATCGTTGGCATTTCTGCAATTAAATAAATAAAATTGAATTGGGTTTAGAGCTGACTTCATGTATTTTATTTTGTTGAAGGCTGTCTTCACTGCACAAATTCCGTGGCTAGTAACTAAATGACATTTTCTTAAGTGGCCAGTTACTGGCAATTTACCCTACAGGTTTTTGATATTTTTTCTTAAACTTCCACCAACTACAGAAAGGATAAAATCTACACAATCCTACTTATTTATTGCGCCTATTAAATTCCATCTCCCCAGTTTCGCTCCCAGCCTTGACAGCTACTAAAATGACAAGGGTCCACTTTTTATCGGCGGCTGAAAGAAATTATATCTGTCACAACCGGCTCTTCTGCTCGGCTACAAACCAGTTAATTTTGAAACTCTTTTGGCATCTTAAACGAAGAAATAAATAGAGTCCATACACGTGTAACCAAGAGGGATGAATGACCTCCCTAAAACAATAGGGGAAAATATAAGGGAAGCATCCTAGGCCCCCTATTATTCCTTATCTATATAAACGATCTACCTGACTCGACAAAACATGACACTATTTTATTCGCTGATGACACCACATTATTAGTTAAAGGTACGGACATAGATAACTTTGAAAACGAGATTAACAAAGCATTGTATGATGTTGTACGCTGGCTAGATTTCAATAACCTTCAAATTAATCTCAAAAAAACAAAATTTATGTTGTTCAAGTCATACAAATCTAAAATTCATCACCTTAAAGTAATGCACAACACAGAGCACATTGAAGAAGTAAGTAGTACTGTATTTCTTGGTCTAACATTGGACGCTCATTGTAACTGGAAGGAACATATAGATACAATTTGCAAGAAACGGAATAAATTCCTTTTCGTACTTTGGCGCCTCAAACAGACAGTGTCATTTAATACTGCGTTATTAACCTACCATAGTTACATTATGTCTACCTTAAGATATTGTATAATTATGTGGGGCAACTCCGTGAACGCTGATCGTGCCTTTGTTGCCCAAAAAAATGCATTAGAACTCTCTGTGGAGTAACTAGATGAGAATCATGTAAGCCTTTATTCATAAAACATAATTTACTGTCCTTGCCTTGTCTATATATATACGAAATAGCCATATTTGTAAAACACCACACGGAATTATTTACCTGTATAGAAGAAAAGGAAACAACTAGATCACATAGACGTCACAGACTCGCACTACCAACTAGTCATAAGAGTGCTCAGGAAAAAAAGTGCTCATAATATGTGTATAAATATCTTTATGTCACACCTGGCCATAAAGCGGCAATTACCGCACGCTCAGCGCGCGGGAAATCCCACTTCCTGGTCAGGGGGTGACATAAAATTTTGTACTTAACACGGGCGGCAATAAAGAAAGCCTCAGATCGCATATTTATCGCCCTTGCCTTCGGCTCGGGCGTCAAATACCTGCGATCTGAGACATTCTTTGTTTTACCGCCCTTGTTAAGTAATGTACTATTAATAAACTACCTGCCTCACTAAGAATACTGCATGTTCATGAATTTAAAACAAAGTTGTATAAAATGCTGGCTGAAAAATGTTTTTATAGTGTTAAGGAATTTCTAAATTATAGATTTGACGAAGCATGTGACATTTAATAATAATTGTGTTCATTGAATTTTATTATTATTTTATGTCACACCTGGCCATAAAGTGACCATTATCGCACGCTCCGCGCGCGAAAAATCCCACTTCCTGGCCAGGGGGTGACATAAAATTTTGTACTTACCACGGGCGATAATAAAGAAAGCCTCAGATCGCATATTTATCGCCCTTGCCTGCGGCTCGGGCGTAAAATACCTGCGATCTGAGACATTCTTTGTTTTATCGCCCTTGGTAAGTAATGTGCTATTATTAAATTTGAATTTTATCAATGTTATTTATATAAATCAATCTAATTTAATGTAGCTTATGTAGTATGCGATAAAATTTTATATACCTAATGTTTAATATTTACGTTTAAATGATTATTAAGAATATGCTAAGATTATGTGACTTAATTAAAATGTAATTTATCCCTATTTATAGACTGAGTGAGAAAATCACTGACCTAAGTTTTCATATGCCTGACCTGGCTGAATATATTATGGGAAGAAATATGTACCTACTTAAGACCTGATCTGATGTAACCATATATTCAATATGAATAAACCATTCATTCATTCATCATTCATTCATTCATTCATTCATAGAAAACATCCAAGACTCAGGAAATTCGTGTTCATCACACAAATAAATGTCCTGACCGAAATTCGAACCCGGGACCTCCAGCTTCGTAGGCAGGGTCACTACTACCAACTTGGCTAAGATGGTAAAAAAACGAGATCTTGTCTAAAATTCTCGAAACAAAATTTTGTTATAAAAAGCTGACTTTGGGGGCTTGATATTTCTGTTTTCCAATATTTTTTTAACTTTAAATACAGTATTAATCTACTCAACGTGCTCTAAACAACGTACCCCATTTGATGGGATAGGTAAAATAAAATTGTCGTGTCCCGCTTTGGCTGTATGGGGAGCCCCGCTTAAAACATTTAAAAATAATTTTTGACTATTTGTATGGCTTTGAGCTAACAAGATGCTTATACTTTGAAAATTTTAAGACTCTAGCGCCAACCGTTTGGCTGTTAAACCTGTATGGTAAACGGAGGGACGCACGGACGGACGCGTGAGTGACATCAATTGAGATTTCCGTTTGGACCCTTCGGGTACGAAACCCTGAAAATTAAACTATGAAAAATACAGCAAATGATAATATGTTTCTCTCTGTCGCTCTTATTCTAGTTTGCATACAACTATCTCGCTAGTTTGTGGTATTATCATTTTGATGTCTAAGTACTTTGGTTACTCTTAAGAGTAACCAAAGTACTTCAATCTTAAGATTGGCTATGATTCTGAAGATAGTTATACATGTTTATCGGGCTTAATACCTACTTCTTGTTCAGTAGCCCCACAGATCCACAAAGCCGCAGTTTTTGTTAATTTGGACCTAAACATTGCAACTCAACACACATTTGTTCACTGGACTACAAAGAAAAACCAGAGCAGTGAGCAGTGTGTAATTTAGTTAAGTAAAATAAATTGAACTATATTTTTATCAAAATGACACATCCTACTAAGTAAATAAGGTAACTTACGTCACTTTAGTATAAAGGATGATACTGTACCCTTACCATGAGTTTGCAATGTTTGCATTACCGTACTCGCTAGCGACTGCGTAAACGATTTAGTATGGACAAAAGTACAGCGCCTCTGGCGGTTACACAATAGAACTAAGAATCGCCATACTAAATCGTTTACGCAGTCGCTAGCGAGTACAGTAATGCAAACATTGCAAACTAATGGTAAGGGTACAGAAATTGAAGCATAAACCCCGAGCGTTTTGTCTATATGTAAATTTTATGAATCCATGCAGCACTAACGAGATTGCTATCGACGGGGGAAAAGTATGTAACGCAAGAATTTGTGAAATAGAAATGTTACATGGTCATTATCTGATTATAAAATGTGGCTATCATTAAACATACGGTATCGCAGTTTGGGCTTCTTCAAGAAAGGAGTGTATGCTTTTTTAAAAGGGCGACAACGCGCTTGGGACATCCTGGAGTTGCAAGCATCCATAGGCTGCGGTGACCGCTTACGTTGCACTGACCAACATATTACTAAAAAGCTACACCATCATTTCTAAATAATCTGTTCAGAAATATAGTAGCTTTGAAAATGAGGATTACCCATCACCTAACGTCACTTTGGTACTGGCTTTTTGTATCTATGTACAATACATACATACACATCTATCATTACTCGTTATCTGCACAGAAATCTGCATTATTTAAATATTGAAGTCTTCTTACTCGTATATGCACATGTATTCACTCACGTTTTATCTAAGTGCCAGACGCGAGGCTTTTTATTTGACAACCCTATAAAACTGACAAACGGCCAACGACAGCTGTGGTCTCACCCCTATCATTGCCAATCTACGTTTGCACTCCTTGAAAAACAATATCCATGTTATCTCAGATGAATAAGAACCAAGTAAGCGTATAGCGGATGGCAAAGTTATTGTGGAAAAGTTTTGTTGGTATAATTTCAGGTTTGATTCAGATTTGTCATGTCATGATGTTCTTTATTGGTTTTTAAGCAATTTGCGTGAGATATTGGGAGAAATTGCAGAATCACGTCCTACAATAATAAGGCTGCGTTGATACTGATGACGAACGGGGTAAAACAATTTTGAGAACTATTATTTCCTCGAGCCGTGCGGTAGCGGCGCCGCAAGTATAACGCGGTAAACGAAGTGATTTCAGCTCTCGGCTAGTTTAATTTATTCTTAATTTTTGCCTGACAGAGACCATCGCGTATGAAACTACAGTTTAATCACAAATATTTGAACACTGCGCCTGTTCTGTTCTGTTTACTTTGATTCGTTTCATTTGATGAATATACTAGGTATGCATTTCAAAAATTGGGATGGAAATATGCTCTACATTTTATCACGCGGGTCTGCCTGCATTCTCCGTAATTCGCGAGCGGACCCGCAGGTCGGCTACATAAAAGCCAAATAAATTGGTCGAGTGGAAATTGCTTTAATTTTTACAAGCTTTTATTTAACTTGCAATGTATGTAAATATGTTTGTTCGGGTGGCATCTAGCAACTCAATTTTGAAGCAGATATTTTCATCCGATTGAGCTGAAGTTTTGTATACACTTTTAGATTGCATGACAATGCAATGTTATGGTACCATCGTGCTGATCTGATGATGGGACCAGAAGGTGGCCCTGGCCATTGCAACTCCTAAACTATACCTATAAAATATACTCGTCGTGATTGGGCTCATTGGAAACCTCTCCACGAGTAGTTGATGATGGTGAAAAGAGTCCGTAGTAAAAGCTCGCACCAAAAATTAACATTTTGACAGAAAATTATTAATAGGAATAAAGTTGGTTGAAAATATTTGATAGTAATATTCGCCATTCAGCCATACATTTTGATCCGAATTTTATTGGCGTTCACTGCAGTAAAATGCAATTTTACGATTTCTGGACCATAAATCTGAATCAGAACGGAAATGCATTGGATTCTATGAATTTCGGCAGAATGATCCTAAAAGTCGTAAATGTATTACTTTCCAGTCGCTTTCAGAACACGGGTGTGCCAAATCGACTTCTCATTTGAAATTCTATCTGAAATATTTGGAGAAATCTGGGAAAGCAGTTTTACAAATGAAAATCGCCATTTCATTATATATGAATAAAGAAAAAAAAGATATAGAATTTCGCCTTTTAGCGACCTTTTAAAATTTTTAAATAATAATAATGACTCATTGTAAGGACCAAATTTAAGTACGATAATAATCCTACATCCAAGTTTACACGAAAAAGTTTATTTAGTAGTATTATACTTAAAACATCATCGTACAGAGATGGTCAAAAATAAATAAATATTTGTAGACAATCTTACACAAATCAACCTAGTCCCAAACTATCCGGTACTACCATAACCGGTTGCCATATTACGAACTGGTTATTACAATGCGCCGAATAGAGCCACAGAAAGCACTACTTACATTCTTTAACAATTTCAGAGTTAGGCGACTTCCTGACTTGGCGGGGCGGGATCGATATGTGACATTTTCTTCTTTGACGTAAACTTACTGACGTCGCAAAGATTCCCACTTGACAAAATACTGTCAGTATTACATTTGCGCAGTAGTAATATCATGCGCAGAAGCGGACCAGTACTGCCATCGCATCGTCCCGCTTCCGCGCATCCCGCGCCAGTCAGGAAGCACTCATTTAAATGTAGGGGCGCAGTAAAAAGTATTACAGAGTTCACTGACAGTTGACACTGACATTTGACAGTTTTCTCATATCGTACCGCCTCCGCACCGACAAATCAGGAAGTCGCCTTATGTGTATAAATAATCGTAAAAACTACATCGCAAATCGCAACCATCCTCAATGTCACGTTTTAAATATAACACTTATATTCTATAATGAGTCGTATTGTATGGGTGTAACGGTTCTTATTACAAGTATCTTAGATTATAAGAAGTGAGTTTTGCAAAGTAATCATTATTAGTCCCGGTTCTCAGCAATTTTATAAGGCTCATATATATTTATAGTATGAAGGAAGAGCGGTGTAAAAGGTGGTGACTCTGATTGCCCTAGATTTTATTTCTGGTGCAACGATAAATACGGTGTAATGGTCGTATTACATTATAAAGTTTATGTATAAGCTGGGAAGGAAAACGGTTTTTTTTTCTAGCCACGTAAAGATGAAGATTTTTCACAAAGAAATGATATTTTTGATTCTAAAATTCAGCAGTATTTGAAGAAGGAACGTTTCCGTTTGTGAGGACCATAACAATTTAGTACGTACCGTAATTTAAAGGGCTCAGCGCCGCTAAAGAAGTTTTCACTTCAAAAAAAACCTACAGTTACCCTAATGTTTGAAGACTCTTCATAATACCAGCTTTTAACTTATAACCTACCCTAGGTTATAATTTCATGATTTCATGTTTAACCCTCTATAATTTTATTATTGAAAGTATTAAGTTTTAATATAAGATTTATATTTATGATTTGTTTTAAAATTATATGAATGGTTGTATTGATTACGGCATTATAGATATCGACATGCGGATACTTACTCTTAACCCGATATCATGGTGAGATTTAGGCATTAGGGATATTTTTTTATAAGTTATATTTTTAAGGTACTGAAAGTACTGACATTAATTTTACTGGTATAGTGAACAAACTCATGACTTATGATTCATGAATTAAATCCCTATAGTTAAATTAAACTAAGTAGGTATATGACAACTATCTCCCTAACCGCAGGATTTCACCAAAGCCGAAATTAACTTATTTTTCTACACAGAGGTTATAGTACTATGTAATTCTATTTCAACCGGTATGAGTCGTTTCTTCGAGCACCTAGCGATGTCTGATCTTATTTTTGACTTTTATTGTGCTCTAATTGTATGTAGTAGGTACAACTGAAAACTGGTTCGAATGGCATCATGATAGGATAGTAGCCAATTGAGTAGTTTTCCACCCTTAGCTACCTAAACCTTTTACTTCCATTTTAGAACACCCCATAAATCACTCCAGTTTAGAACTCGACTCGATAACAACAAACACAACTATAAGTAAAGTCGAATCCATTACCGTCTCAATTTCATAGCGGAGATCCATTTTAACCTTTAATCGATTTTAACGAGGAGCGTCTGATTTATATATTTTTAGAGTACTTTTATCTCACGCGTGGGTGAGCCGTGGTTGTGTGTTGAGCTATACATGCACATTGTCTATGTGTGCGTCAGCGTAGGAGCTATGAGTTGACGTTGTCTATGTGTTCGTAGGTATGTGTCACAACTACAATAATGGCCAACCCGTGCTCGTGAGATAAAAGTAGGTACTACATTGTCAACAATGTATGCGCTTCTTCGCCCTTATACATTAAGTAATTTAATCGTACTCCCATACAAATTTTCAACTCTCTATTCTTGTAGGCGCTGATGCTCGAGATTAGGTACTTAGATTCATCAACAATTTATTTCCAAATTCAATCATGTATAGGGATAGATTAACCCCCTTATTCATTATTTTAGCTAAAATGTCGTTAATGTTCGTTGGTCTTTATCTGTCACTTTGACATTGGTGTTGGTGGGAAAGGGACAAAAACACATTTTTCTTAGCATAGGTTTGTTAATTTTTATGAATGAACGGGTTAGTCATCATCCTCCTAGCATTTCTCGGTTCTGCCCTAAAGGAATCCGGGGTCCTTAGACACTTAACACATTCATTGCCGACACGCGCTATGCTCGTAGTCGATAACATGGCTTTTCTGCCTTGTAGCGAAAACTATGTACGAACGGAGAACACGATATATCCTCGGCGCTGAATGTGTTATTGTCAAGATTTCGCATAGGATCTTGTTTTACGCTAGCGACTGCCATCTGACCTCCCAAACCAGAGGTGAAAATAAAATATACCTTGTTCGGATTAAACCAGTTTTCTCACGAATGCTTCGTTTCACCGAAAAGCGACTGTCAAATATCAACTGATAAGTAGATACGACATTACATTACCAATAAATTATGTCTATGTCTATGTCAAGAAGACGAGGGATTGACAAAAGTGGCGATAGAAAAAAACTATTATCTACGGACGAAGTCAGGGCGCAAATTACGAAATAATAAGATTACCGAGGACTGTGTTCCCTCAATGAGGCGTAAATCTTATCAAACTATATTAGATCACGTTAATTGACCAGTACAATAAGGACCGTATCTGCTTTGTAGATATATATCCAAACATACATATGATACATATAACAAACACCAGAAACCTTGTCATGCAAGGCATTATAATGCTAATTGCAAGAAACGTATAGCCTAGAATGGCGTAAACGTTCACCTTGGATCCCTGTGACTGCTTCAGACAGCTGCAAGCTTTGTGGACGTTGATGTCGATGTACCTACAAAATATATTGAAGTATTACTTTGAACTGGCGGTCGAGATTTCAACGCTACGTTCCTTGTATTACGGTCGAGATTGTAATGTAACAGTCGTCAAAGTTACGACGAGTTTGTTATAGTAATCACACAATATCTGCATCATACGGGCCAGGTATTGTTCTTAGAACACAGACGTTTGTTCAAGAAGGGTGTAAGTGACAAATCATTTCTAACAGAATACGTCATTTAGTTGAGAACGTAAGGACAATGGTATTGGAGCGGAGGTCTGACACGTATCGTGGAATAACTTTCGAGAACCCGTATGTGATTTTATTGTTATTGGAAATTGTAACTTATGTTCATGAACTGTTAACACTTTTTTAAGAACCCTGAATAGAAGTGTACACGTATGTAAAAGATATTTGAAATGATGTTGGAATTATGAATATTGATTCGATTTGGGGCAAGAGCATTTGTGTCAAATTATTTTATCAAGGTTCAATATATTGAATTTCTTGAAGGGTCATTGACTACATAGATTAATATTGATATTCAGTTTCATTAATTTCAGTTCAGAACAAAGAAAAAATTAATCGAGTTCTCGCATGCACCCTTAGACGGGAATCGAACCCGCGCCTCTGGTTTGCTGGACCAGCGCCCTTACCTCTAGGCCAACCTGACCACTACGTCATCACAGCAAAAAAATATCAATACATTTGCTACTACATAATATTATATAGTACTCACTTCTCTGAAGTTTGGCAGTTTAAATAAATAAATAATAAATCAATATTTGTGGACAATCTTACACAAATAAACCTAGTCCCAAACTAAGCAAAGCTTGTACTATGAGTACTAAACGACGATATACATACTTATACAGATAAATAGATACTTAAATACATAGAAAACATCCAAGACCCGAGAACAAATATTCGTGCACATCACACAAATAAATGCCCCGGCCGGGATTCGAACCCGGGACCTCCAGCTTCGTAGGCAGCGTCACTACCAACTAAGCTAAAGCGGTCGTCATATAAATATGTTTAAAGCGTGTCACACACTGCAGCGGCCTGCGGTGGCGGCCGCGGTGGCGATGGTGGGCAGTTGTCTACTACGACACTCCTAACATTCATTCAGATACTAGCGGCCTTGATTGTCATACAGTCAACTGGCCGCCAACGCAACCGCCACCGCAGGCCGCTGCAGTGTGTGATGGGCTTAACGTGGACTTACAGAGTAATACTAACCTTACCTCCTTAAGTACTATTAATTATTGTGGTGCGGTACCGTCTGGTACGATATGAGACAACTGTGAGCAGTCAGTGTAAACTTTAAATAAAAAAACCGGTCAAGTGCGAGTCGGACTTCGCACATTTAGTGTTCCGAACCAACCTCAAAAAATGTGATTTATTTATCAATATATTAGTATTTGTTGGTAAAATATACGTAATAAACATTATCACCAAATTTCAAGTTCATAGGCCAAAGGGAAGTTGAAAAATTCTTCGTAACAAAATTTTGTGACAGACGACGGACGGACGGACGCATGAGTGACAACAATAGGGTTCCGTTTGGACCCTTCGGGTACGGAACCCTAAAAATGGGATTACTCTTGGCCAGCATCTAGCAAAGATGAGGCCAACGGCGAAGCGAGCTCACCCAGAAGTTACCTATTCACTCGTGCCTTAAAAAGGTCTCGGTTGTATTTAAGAGATGAATCAGTGACGCAAATCTCATCGACATCAGTAAGCTCTCGTACAACAAAATCCTACGAAGCTGGAGGTCCCGGGTTCGAATCCCGGGCAGTTATTTGTGTGATGAGCACGAATATTTGTTCTTGGGTCTAGGATGTTTTCTACGTATTTAAGTATCTATTTACAGCCTGACCAGGAATATATGATCATTGTCAAGAGGGCGCTATTATTCTGATTTATATGGCAACAGACTATTATGACATTTTGTCTTGTTTACCTGTCAGCTCTGACATAAATTATGAATTGTTTTGCAGCTGAATAATTTCATTTCATCACATTGATAATATTCCGCTCTTGGCTATGAATTGTTTTGGTCATGTTTTCTCATTTATTATTAAAATTTTAACACATAACTAATATTCAAATAAACCGCAACAGTGACGTGCTGACAATGTCATTAAAATTATTGCCAGTGTAAGAAATTAGTTCCAATTAAATTCCGCAACATGGCGCATGATCATATATTCCTGGTCAGGCTTTATCTATATAAGTTGTATATCGTCGCTTAGTACCCATAGCACAAGCTTTGCTTAGTTAGGTTGATTTGTGTAAGATTGTCTACAAAATACCTACCACATATCGATCTCGGCTTTATAAAAGCAAAACCTTAGCGACAAGTCAAGTGAGTGATCAGTTTTTTACAAGCGAGATTGCAAGTGGTTTTAGTCTCGGAGGAAATACGCCTGAGATGGGCAGGGAACTTTTCTGAATGACATCCGATTGGGGTAGGTTCGGACTTATTGGTGTTGAATTGAAATCTAATTTACATTTCTCGCTACATAATACTACCGGCCTAATCACAAGGTCTAATTTTCCCTTTGAGAAGGTCAGATGGCTGCAGGCCGAGTTTTAATCCTACCAAAAATACTCGGTATTTCAAATTGCATAACCATGTTTATATATCCTTGTGTTTAAAAATATAAAATATTAAATTCTGATAGTTTCGTTTAGATTTGATAAAATATTTTGTAATATTATTTCATAACTAGCTTTTGCCCGCGACTTCGTCTGCGTAGAACTCGGTCATCACGTTAGAATGTTATTTCCCTGGCTAGATGCTGGCCAAGAGCAATCCCATTATTAATAAAAAAAAAAAACTTCTATTTCTTGCGCTTACCTAGTTATCTCTCTTCCATTCTAACTTAAACCCCGTTAAGGGATGATTTCCGGGATAAAAGTATCCTATGTCCTTCCCTAGGACTCATACTATATCCATAGCAAATTTCATCTAATTCGGTTGAGCATTTTAATGGGAAACAGGCAGACAGAGTTACTTTCGCATGTATAACCCGCCCCGGTTTCGCACGGGTACTCCACTTTTACACAACAACAAATACCTACTCTTTATTGCACACCTCAATTAAAGGACACAGATCAGGATCACAGGGAGAGGATTTTTTATGATTTAAATTTATTTATCTAAGCTTTTTCCCGCGACTTCATTCGCGTGAATATCCATATCAACTTCTACACCGGCTGTCTCGCCAAACATTGCGCACGCCGGCTCAATGCGCCCACATGAAACACATGACAGAGGACAAAATATATATTAAGAAAGAAGTAGACGAAATTTTTCGGATATTCTGATACGGGTGTGGAAAATACTTCATACGCATCAAGTAATGAAGATGAAAACGCGAGCGCAGCGAGCGCGAATTCTTTCAAACATTACGATGCAGGTGTGCAAAAGACTTCCTACGCACCAAGTAATGTAGATGAAAACGCGAGCGTAGGGCGCGCGAAAATTATCGAACATTATGACGTAGGTGCGGAAAATACTCATCAAGTAATGTTGATGAAAACGCGAGCGCAGCGAGCGCGAAATTTTTCGAACATTCTTATGCAGGTGCCGAAAAGACTTCATACGCATCAACTATAATGTAGATGAAAACGCGAGCGTACGGCGCGCGAAAATTTTCGAACATTATGATGTAGGTGCGGAAAATGCTCATCAAGTAATGTAGAAGAAAACGCGAGCGCAGCGAGCGCGAAATTTTTCGAACATTATGATGCAGGTGCGGGAAATACTTCATACTCATCAAGTAATGTGTATGAAAACGCGAGCGTAGCGAGCGCGAAATATTTCGAACATTATGATGCCGGTGCGGAAAATAATTCATACGCATCAAGTCATGCAGATGAAAACGCGAGCGTAGCGAACGCGAAATTTTTACGAACATTATGATGCAGGTGCGGAAAAGACTTCAAACGCATCAAGTAATGTAGATGAAAAAGCGAGCGTAGCGCGCGCTAAAGTTTTTGAACATTATGATGTAGGTGCGGAAAATGCTCATCAAGTAATGTAGAAGAAAACGCGAACGCAGCGAGCGCGAAATTTTTCGAACATTATGATGCAATTGCGGAAAATACTTCATACTCATCAAGTAATGTGTATGAAAACGCGAGCGTAGTGAGCGCGAAATGTTTCGCACATTGTGATGCAGGTGCGGAAAATATTTCATACGCATCAACTATAATGTAGATGAAAACGCGAGTGTAGGGCGCGCGAAAATTATGATGTAGATGCGAAGAATGCTTATCAAGTAATGTAGAAGAACACGCGAGCGCAGCGAGCGCGAAATTTTTCGAACATTATGATGCAGGTGCGGAAAATACTTCATACTCATCAAGTAATGTGTATGAAAACGCGAGCGTAGCGAGCGCGAAATTTCGAACATTATGATGCCGGTGCGGAAAATAATTCATACGCATCAAGTCATGCAGATGAAAACGCGAGCGTAGCGAACGCGAAATTTTTACAAACATTATGATGCAGGTGCGGAAAAGACTTCAAACGCATCAAGTAATGTAGATGAAAAAGCGAGCGTAGCGCGCGCTAACGTTTTTGAACATTATGATGCAGGTGCGGAAAATAATTCCTACGCGTCAAGTAATGTAGATAAAAAAGAGAGTGCGAAATGAATCGAACATTATGATGCAGGTACGGAAAATACTTCATACGCATCAAGCAATGTAGATAATTGAACAAAAAGAAATTGTTGACCTATCAAATGGCTTTGTAAAGAGGTGGTTGAATAGATATTTTTTTGTTCATAAATTAGTGGAATACCTTTCAAAGTTCAAAGCGCTTTATTGTAAAACATAGGTATAACTGAATACCTACTTTGGTCTGTTCTTTCACTTTCGAAGATGGAGTAGAGGCCTAGGTTGATAGCGCACCCACCCTGGTTGCTTCTAAGAGTTATGTGATTTTCTGAGAATTGTTTTTTTTTGCTGCCTATCCGCCTATAACTTTCGAATTTGGTCATACTTGATGTTTATTGTTACGTAAGTATATTTTACTAACGAATACCAATATACCCTAAATTTATGTCTGTTACGCGCTGAACGTATTTTATAAATTTTGCTGAAGGAAAACGCAACTAATCGGCACCTCGAAGAACCTCAATGACACCCATATCGATTATTAAGAAACGTAAATAAGTAAATGTCCGCCATCTTCGATTTGAAAATGGATATCATTCTTGTAATGAGCACCTCAAAAAACAATATTTTATACAAAAATGCGCATACCTAATATATATAGGTACATGTCGCAAGTGCTACCATGCAACCGAGAGCCCGCCGCTCTGCGTAGGTACCCTCCATCGAAAACAAAAAAAAACCGAGGTTTCGTAGTAAGGTTTGTGAATATTGATAGACACTGACTGACCAACATAATTAGATCTCTCATTTCAAACAGTTAATATGGTTTGAGGGACTTTTGTATTTTTGTCTTTAGCCCTGAGAGGCAGAGGTATTGTTATTTCACCCCCCATTTTTTCAAATACTATCTGTTTATTATAAAATGTTTGAATGGGGTTCTATTTACTTTGCGTCCATGTATATACTTACCAATTTTCAAGCCTGTAAATCATGAACTGAAAGACTTCTCATACAAAGTTTAACCCCTCTTTTCATCCCCTTTCACCCCTAACCTATATGATTTTTATAGCCTATAACCTGGCCGAAGATCCAATAAACATATTAGTGAAGGCTGTATTAAAATCCATTCGCTAGTTTTCGCGTGATAGTTAGACATATAAACAGACAGACAAACAGACAAACAGACAAACAGACAAACAGACACGAATTCTAAAAACAGTTGAAACGTGTTCTGTTATCGATTCTTAGACCCCTCCATCGATTTTTTTACTAATATCTTCAATGTACAGATTTTCGACCCTCTTCTGCTTTATTATATGTATAGACTAGCTTTTGCCCGCGACTTCGTCTGCGTAGAAACCGGTCATCGTATTAGAATGATTTTGCTATTCTTTTATTTTAGGCGCTAAGCTAGTTATCTCACTTTCGGACATAATGATGCAGGTGCGGAAAAGACTTTATATGCATCAAGTTATGTAGTAAAAAGGCGAGCGAAGCGTGCGTGAAATGTTTAGAACATTATGATACAGGTGCGGAAAATATTCATACGCATTAAAGCATGCAAATGAAAACGCGAGCGCAGCGAGCGTGAAATGTTTCGAACATTATGATGCAGGCGCGGAAAAGACTTCATACGCATCAAGTAATGTAGTTAAAAAGGCGAGCGAAGCGAGCGCGAATAATTTGGAACATTATGATACAGGTGTGGAAAATACTACATACGCATTAAGTCATGTAGATGAAAACGCGAGCGCAGCGAGCGCGAAAATTTTCGGACATAATGATGCAGGTGCGGTAAAAACTTTATATGCATCAAGTAATGTAGTTAAAAAGGCAAGCAAAGTGAGCGCGAAATGTTTGGAACATTATGATACAGGTGTATACAGGTGCGGAATATACTTCACACGCATCAAGTAATGTAGATGGAAACGCGAGTACAGCGAGCGTGAAATGTTTCGAACATATGATGCATGTGCGGAAAATATTTCATACGCATAAAGTGATTTAAATGAGAACGTGAGCGTAGCGAGCGCGAAATCTTTCGAACATTATGACACAGGTGCGGAAAATACTTCATACGCATCAAGTATCGTAGAGAGCGTAGCACGCGCGAAAATTTTCGATCATTACGATGTAGGTAGGTGCGGAAAATACTTTACACGTATCAAGTTATGTTAATGAAAACGCGAGCGAAGCGAGCGCAAAATTTTCGGACATAATGATGCAGGCGCGGAAAAGACTTCATACGCATTAAGTATGAAAATGAAAAATGAAAAAAATGAAAAATCTTTATTGGTTTCTTACAATGTTTGTAACACTTTTGGCTGGGGCCTCCTATTAAGTATGGAAATACTTGTGTCAGGAGACCCCGAAAGTAAGTAAGTAAGTAACGTAGATGAAAACGCGAGCGCAGCGAGCGTGAAATGTTTCGAAAATTATGATGCAGGAGCGGAAAAGACTTCATACGCATCAAGTAATGTAGTTAAAAAGGCGAGCGAAGCGAGCGCGAATTATTTGGAACATTATGATACAGGTGAGGAAAAAAAAAGAAAAAAAAAGGTGCGGAATATTTTTCACACGCATTAAGTAATGTAAAGAGCGTAGCGCGCGCGAAAATTTTCGAACATTATGATGCATGTGCGCAAAATACTCCATATTCATCGAGTAATGTAGATGAAAACGCGAGCGCAAATTTTTTCGAACATTGTAATGCATGTGTGGAAAAGACTTTATACGCATCAAGCCATGTAGATGAAAACTCGAGCGAAGCGAGCGTGAAACTTTTAGAACATTATGATGCAGGGTGCGGAAAAGACTTCTTACGCATTAAGGAATGTAGATGTAAACGCGAGCGCAGCGAGCGCAAAATTTGAAAGAAAAATAAGTTGTCGGTGGTTGAATACATATTTTTTTGTTTAAAAATTATTGGAGAACCTTACTACCTTTGTTTGTTCTTTCACATTCAAAGGTGGAGTAGAGGCCCAGGTTGATAGCGCACCCACCCTGGTTGTTCCTGGGAGATGTGTGATTTTCTGAGATTGAGTTTTTGTTTTCTATCGGCCTATGAATTTCGAATTTGGTAATTAATGTTTATTGTTACATACCTATATTTTACTAACAAATACCTATATACCCTAAATGTGGAAAGTCTGACCCGGCCATCCAAATTTGCAACTTTGACAAACTTTACTTCAATGCGAACTGCGATTTCGTTTATTTTCTGGCTTTGAGAACGGCCCCCCCCCCCCCTTCCCCACTCCTGATATCCCCGTACCCCGAAGAACCTCAAACATATCCCATAACGATTATTAAGAAAATAAAGGTCCGCCATCTTGCATTTGAAAATGGATATCATTGTTGTAATCAGCACCCCAAAAAAAGATTTTATACAAAAATATTAATATTTAAATTTATTTTTTTGTGTACAAATTTATAATGTAATTCTTATCATGAAATAAATGAATCTAATCTAATCTATACATTTTGAACCTTATTATTTGAACAGTAAAATGGCTTTTAAACAAATAAAGTTGATGCAACTCGGCCAACTCAAATTATTTCAATCATGCGCATACATATACATGCCGCAAGTCTTACCATGCAACCAGCCCGCTGCTCTGCGAAGGTAGGTAGAGGTACCCTCCATCGAAAACAAAAAAAAAAAAACACCGAGCTTGCATAGTAAGACTGGTATGTACCTAGGTTTGTGAATATTGATAGGAACCGACTGTCCAACATAATTAGATCTCTCATATCAAACAGTTAATATGGTTTGAGGGACTTTTGTTTTTTTGTCTTTGGCCTCTCAAGTATATTTCGTCCCCCGTTTTTTCAAATACTATCTGTTTATTGCACAGTGTTTGAATGGGGTTCTTTTTCCTTTGCTTCCAAGTAGATGCTTACCAATTTTCAAGCCTTTAAATCACGAATTGAAGGACTTCCCATACAAAGTTCAACCCCTGTTTTCACCCCTTTTAATTACCAAACTGTATGATTTTTATAGCCTATAACCTCGCCGAAGATCCAATAAACATATTATTGAATGCTGTATTAAAATCCATTCGCTAGTTTTCACGTGATAGTTAGACAAATAAACAGACAGACAAACAGACAAACAGACAAACAGATAAACAGACAAACAGACAAACAGACATGAATTCTAAAAACCGTTGAAATGTGTTCTGTTATCGATTCTAAGACCCCTCAATCGATTTTTTTTCTTATATCTTCAATGTACAGATTTTTGACCCTCTTCTGCTTTATTATATGTATAGATATCAGATTAAATCTGCATAAAGTTTCTCTAACTAACACCCACAAACTCAATTTGGTAGTCCTCAAACTTTAAATTGAATGAAAATTGGATAAACATATTAGTAGAGCAATTAAAATAAATTCCTTTAAAACTAATGCCATTATCACAGTAGAGTAGACAATGTATCAATGTGTGAGTTTGTATGTGAGCTGTCAAAATATTTGATAGACTACCTCAAGAATTAAAAATTACTGCCTACGCCGCTACTACTGTGTAAAAATTAGTGCGTACGCCAAATCTTGGGATTAGGTAGCGGGCCCCAGGCATCCTTCAGGATCCGCAGGTGGGCTGAAGACTTGGAGTCCCCTGTGGCCGGCTTAATGACGGTGGAGGCGATCCGTCCTCATCTGGCTCGCTGGGTGACCCGGCGCCACGGGACTCTGTCCTATAGAATGACGCAGGTGCTCACCGGACACGGGTGTTTCGGCGAATACCTGCACCGAGTGCCAGGGCGAGAGGAGTCACCCGTCTGTCACGAGTGTCGGGCGCCACAGGATACGGCTCTCCACACTTTGATGGAGTGTACAGCGTGGGGCCCTCATCGTCTCGCCCTGACAAATGTAGTGGGAAGAGATCTCACGCTGTCGAGCATCGTAAATGCGATGCTTGACAGCGAGAGATGCTGGGAGGCAATGTCCACCTTCTGCGAGGACGTTATCACGCGGAAGGAGGCAGCGGAGCGGGCGCGTGAGGACGATCCCCTCGCGAATCCGCTCCGAAGACGACGGGTTGGACGAAGAAGGCGACTATACGCTCATCTTCTTCCTCCACCTCAGTGAGCCACTGGTAGGGACTGGGGGGCCCCTACCACTGATCTAGCTCAACTGTCGCAGGGTGCCGCCAGTGACGGCAGCACCCTTCTAGGGCCTGAGCCCGCGTCGATGCGGGCATATGCCGAGACGCCCGTGGTGGCATGCGCAAGCGAATCCTGCGGCGTCTCACAAAGGCGATGAGGGAAAGCCGCTGGTTTTTAGTGGGTAGCCTGACGCAGGAGTCCCACATCACCGCGCCTAAAACCCCCAGGAAGGCCGGTATGCATTAAGCATTTTCCAGCGTAAAAAAAAGGCATCCTTCAGGATGCAACTGTACTGGGATAACGCTAGGAGATGATGATGACATATGCACTGTCTAAAAATAATTTGCTTGTAAAAGAAACTCTACATTAGCGTTAAGTTGACTATCTAATGGAAATATCCAAATATCGTACTTAGTTGTTTTTTGACTTAATGACGAATGTATTTTCTTTTAATTCTTTATTGATTATGATTTATGATTGTATTTGGTGTGTGGTGCTGAGTGATTACATTCTATTTTTTTACGTTATTTTTATTGTAATTTATTTATTTATTTGGAAATTGTATTTTGTTATATTTAATCGTGTAATTCTTGACATTGTATTTTGTATTGTTAATCAATCTTATTAATTCTTGGAGCACTTAAATATTAAGTAGTCATTGTTATAATTAAGTTATGTATTAAATTATTTCAAACACAATATTTTATTGTTTATGAATAAAATGAATTGAATTGTACAGTCAGTTGTAGAAAATCGTGACCCCCGATAGAAGTTTGTATGCAAGAGGGGCAGGAGCAGGTTTCTCTGCAACTGACTACTAAGTTGTACATCGGTGAGAGCCCCATTATGAGTTTATACCGCCTTACCCCATCATCCACCGGACATCCAGACGTACGGCTGGCTACCGAGGATAAGGATACCAAGCGCATTTTATCATCTTTTATAATGCGCACTGCTAAGGTTCGGAATTCCCCGCCGGCGTCTATTTTTCCGAGCTCCGATAACCTAGACCTTTTTAAGGCACGAGTGAATAGCATTTTCTGGGTGAGCTCGCTTCAACGCTGACCTCATCTTTGCCGCTTTGGCAAAGCTGGCCAAGAGTAATCATATTTTTAATTAAAAAAAGGACTTGTAGGTCTGTGGTGTTGTGTTCCTGGCAGTCAGTAAGGTTGCTACAGCTCCCGAGGGTACGTCGGCTAGAGACAGATGCAGGCCTCCAATTTTAACCCAGCGCATAATCGGGAGCTCTGGCGACCACCAGAGGGGCTAAAATGATCGCGTATATGTCGGGCATATAGCATTCGTCCCCCTCGCACTTACATACTTCACAGTAACAGCCTGCAAAATAGTGTTACACAAGTCGTTTGCTCTCAATTTGCAAGTGTGAAAACTCCAAATTACTAAAACCAAAACTGGAGGAATATTTCACACCAAGTAGTTGAAGACAATGGCCGAAAAGAAAACGAATAAATCTGAACAAAGAACAAACCAAAATAGAGATGCAAATAGCGACGCATAACAATGCAGTGATTCGAAACTAAAGGGCGTAAGTGACTAGCTTTCGTAGACAATTACCGCGTTTTTTGTTTGTTGGAGTGAGAGATGTCAACGCGGTTGGACTTTAAGATAAGGCGAAGTTGGGTTTGACAAATCGAATGTCCTTTGTGTGAAATAGCAAAAAATAGGTTTTTTGCTGTAGCATTAGAATTTTGCAGTACTGTATCAAATAATTACTGTTTTGACAAGTTATGAAGTTAAACATATTAAAAAACCCCTCGACACAAAACCTTGCTACTTTTGATTTTAAAAAAACACCCTTTATTCGCTTCATCCATTAGGGAGCTACGATGCCACAGACATACACAGAATACACATGTTAAAATCTTTTGCGTAAGGCGACTTCCTGACTTGGCGGGGCGGGATCGATATGTGACATTTTCTTCTTTGACGTAAACTTACTGACGTCGCAAAAATTCCCACTTGACAGATTACTGTCAGTATAACATTTGCGCAGTAGTAATATTATGCGCAGAAGCGGACCAGTACTGCCTTCATATCGTCCCGCTTCCGCGCATCCCGCGCCAGTCAGGAAGCACTCATTTAAATATAGGGGCGCAGTTCAAAATGGTACCGAGAGAGACTGACATCTGACACTGACATTTGACACTTTTCTCATATCGTACCGCCTCCGCACCGACAAATCAGGAAGTCGCCTTACGCGTCGGCAGTTAAAAAACTGACACCTCGCTGAGTTATGTTGCGCCGCACATTTCTTCTCGAGGCAGATATTTATTTAAAATATAGCCATATTTTGCCCACGTAGCTTATATTTATTTTGACGTAGCCTAATTGCCAACATAGTTGGTACCTAGTAATTGGCTAATTGACCATTAACACGTTAGCATGGCGTTTATAGACGTGATAAGTATGAATTAAGCTCGCCTGTGTACATTAATCTATTGTGATTGTGACATGTATACGTTTTAACCCGTCATTGTACAATAAAGTGCTTAACTACATACATGTACAATTGACGAACGTTTTTTTTAATTAACGATTTTTTTATTATGCTTTTTGGTCTGTTTAAATAGGTAAATAAATTAACGAACAACATTTAATTGAAGTTGCGGGCGTGAAAGTGTTAATGAATTTACCGCATTGCAAAATAAATAAACATAAATAAAAAAATTGTGGACAGTCTTGCACAAATCAACGTAGTCCCAAACTAAGCAAAGTTTGTACTATGGGTACTAAGCGACGATATATAAATAAATTAATACTTAAATACATAGAAAACATCCAAGACCCAAGAACAATTATTCGTTCCACACAAATAAATGCCCCGGCCGGGATTTGAAACCGGGACCTCCAGCTTCGTAGACAGAGGCACTACCAACTAAGCTAAAGAGGTCATCAAAAATAATTTCTATTTAGCCTGGTGCTAAAAAAATAATTCATAAATTAATTTTTATCAGTTAACAGGGCCTATTTTGTCATTGTTGTGGGTAGGCCTACAAATACTTAATAAAACAGTTGCCATTCAACCCTCTTTCATTTAACACAACATGGTGGCAGCGGTGTTATTTTAAATCGAGTTTGTAGGCAATTTGGTGTTCAATCACGGTTAAAACAGTTTAATTGTGTGTCGTATAATATCGAAGTGATATTAAAGTGATATTTTAACATGGAGCACGCAAGACCGCCAACAGAACTCAGTTTGGATGGCAGCCCCGTCAGCCGGGCTGACGCATGGCGTAAATGGAAAACACAGTTCGATTTATTTCTAAAAGCATCGGGGGTGCATAAAGAAGACTCGGCTGTGCAGTCTAGTTTACTCATTAACCTTATCGGACCGGACGGTTTTGATGTTTATCAAACATTTAAGTTCGACAAAGACAGTGATAAGGAAGATGTCAAGTCACTAATAAAAAAATTTGACGAATATTTTGGAGTCAAGTCTAACATAACATTGGCGAGATATACTTTTTTCACTCGCGATCAGGGATCCGGGGAAACGATCGGCCAGTATGTAGTGGCGCTGAAATTGCTAAGCAAAAAATGTGAATTTGGAAATTTAGAGGAATCTCTGATACGCGATCGCATCGTTTGCGGCATCAACAATGGGGTGGTGCGCGATCGGCTGTTGAGAATCGACGACCTCAACCTGGATAAGGCTATTAAAATTTGTGAAGCCGACGAGGTTTCAGTAGACGGCAATCGGTGTTTAGAGTCCCGCGGGGCGGGATCTGCGCGGGTGGATGCCGTGCGCGCGCGCGGCGTTCCCGGGCAGCGCGGCAGGGGACGGCGCGGGCGCGGCCGGGCCTGGGGCCCGCCGCCGCGCGCGGTCGGAGCGGCCGCGCGCCCGCCGCCGGCGGCGCAGGGGCGAGCGCAGTGCCACGGTTGCGGTATGCAGTGTTTACCGGGAACGTGTCCCGCTATGAATGTGCAGTGCTACGTGTGTCAAAATTACGGTCATTATGCGAGGTTGTGTAACACGCCACAAAATGTCAAAAAAATGTACGACATCGAAATTTGTGACGATGAGGCAGCCGCCGAGGACGATTGTGAGTTATTTTATGTTTCTGTGGTACAAAACGCTCCGCTCGGAGGACGGTCCGTTGATGACGAGTGGTACGAGACCTTGACTTGCAAGGGTGGTTCGGAACGTTTCAAATTGGACACGGGGGCTGACATTAACGTACTGTCCTACGAGCGGTTTAATAAGCTAGGTTATGATGATTCCGTTATACAGCAAAAACATAACATGAAGTTACAATCATATAGCGGGGACGTAATACCCATTAAAGGAATATGTTACATGAATTGGAGCCATAAATCTTATCAATATCGTCTTAAATTCGCTATAGCGAACATAAATTGTGAAAGCGTACTGGGCAAGCAGGCATGTACTCAGTTAGGATTAATTCATCGGGTTCACAGTGTCAATTTAAAAGATTACAGCGATTTATTTGAGGGCCTGGGGTGTCTACCGGGCGAGTACAGCATTGTTATCGACCCGAGCGTACCGCCGGTGGTGAGCGCGCCGCGCAAGGTGCCGCTCGCGCTGCGCGATAAGTTGCTTGACGAGTTAAACAGAATGACAGAGTTAGGTGTCATAACAAAGGTGACTCATCCTACTTCGTGGGTTAATTCTATTGTATTGGCAGCTAAGAAAAATGGTGATATTAGAATATGCCTCGATCCGCGTCCACTAAATTTAGCTATTCGCCGCGCTCATTATCAATTGCCAACCATAAGTGAACTAGCTTCAAAATTACATGGGGCCTGTTATTTTTCGGTGTTAGACGCCAATTCTGGATTTTGGGCAATACAATTAGATGACGCCAGTTCAGATTTGTGTACCTTTAGCACGCCATTCGGAAGGTACAAATTTAAAAGGTTACCCTTTGGCTTAAATTGCGCTCCAGAGGTTTATCATGCCAAAATAAAGCAGTTACTTGAAAACCTGGACGGGGTAGACTCATTTATTGATGATATCATATGTTGGGGCCGAACAAAAGAGGAACATGACAAAAGATTAGTAGCGTTATTAGAAAAGGCAAGGAGTATTAATTTAAAGTTTAATCAGAGTAAATGTAAAATATGTGTCGAGGAAGTAACGTACTTAGGTCACGTGTTTAATAAAAATGGCATGAAACCCGATACCACGAAAGTAAAGGCAATTATAGAAATGCCGCCTCCCAGTGACAGAAAGGCACTCGAGCGTTTTTTGGGCGCAACTAATTATTTATCTAAATTTATACCGAATTATTCGGATTATACAAATGTGTTAACGAGTTTACTCAAAAAAGAGGTCGCCTGGGTCTGGGATGCGGTACATCAGGACGCGTTAGACAAATTGAAAAAACTGCTTAGTGAAAGTCCGGTGCTAGCGCTGTACGACGTGCGGCAGCCGGTAGTAGTGTCGGTGGACGCCAGCAGTGTGGCGCTGGGCGCCGTGCTGCTGCAGGGCGGGCGGCCCGTCGAGTACGCGTCGCGCATGCTCACCGACACGCAGGTGAGGTACGCTCAGGTGGAAAAAGAGATGCTGGCAATAGTGTTCGCTTGTGAAAAGTTTCGACAGTACATTTACGGAAAAGAAAATGTAATTGTTGAAACTGATCACAAGCCGCTGGAAAGTTTATTCAAAAAACCATTAGAGTCAGTCCCAGTACGCTTGCAACGAATGTTACTTCGTGTGCAAGGCTTAGGTCTGTCGGTTGTTTACAAACCCAGCAAATATATGTACTTGGCGGACACTTTGTCACGCGCATCTCTGCCAGAGAAATATGACGAAAATATTAGCAACGGAATCACGTACCAGGTAAATTTATTGATGAGTCATGTGAATATGTCGAAAAACAAGTTAAATACTGTAAGAATGGAAACATTAAAAGATAAGGTATTCATACAGTTGTCAAACTATATTGTTAATGGCTGGCCAAATAATAAATACGAGGTATCGGAAGATGTAAAATGCTACTGGTCAATGAAAGATGAGCTGTGTATAATAGATGATATAATATTTAAAAATTATTTGGTCTTAATTCCGAGTTCTATGAGAGGTGAAATGCTTAAAATCATTCACGAAGGTCATCTTGGCATTGATCGCTGTAAGAAACGAGCAAGGCAAGTGCTGTTTTGGCCGAGTATTAATAAAGAAATTGAGATGTATGTGAAACATTGCTCAACTTGCCAAGAATTGTCAAACGCACCGAGTAGGGAACCACTATTGCCATTTGAGATACCGCAGTTACCTTGGTGCCAAGTAGGAACAGATATCTTTGAATATTCAAAAAAATATTACTTGATTATCGTTGATTATTATTCTGGTTTTGTCGAAGTTGCTAAATTAAATAACATTACGAGTGCATCGGTTATTCAGTGTTTAAAAGAGAACTTCGCTAGATATGGAATTCCGCAGAAAGTGATCAGCGATAACGGCACGCAATTTACGAGCAGGGACTTCAAACGGTTTGCAGTAGACTGGGAGTTCGAACACACAACCACCTCACCCAATTATGCCCAAGCAAACGGGAGGAGTGAACGAGCGGTTCAAACTGTTAAAAATATCCTTAAAAAGTCAATACAAAGTGGTTCGGATTTTTATTTAAATTTATTGAGTTACCGCAATACACCTCGTGAAAACTTAAGTTCTCCCGCCCAAATGTTAATGGGACGCATACTTAGGTGCAGGTTACCAGTCCATCCCGACCTGCTGCAACCCAAACCGGTGCCGGCCGATCAACATAACATCATTACTTATAATCAACAAAAAAGTAAAAAGTATTACGACCAACATTGTAAAACATTACCTAAATTAAAAACAGGTGACAATGTTATTGTGCTAGAAAAAAATTATAGAATGCGAGGTCAAGTTGTATCAGAGTGTGATTCGCCGAGATCTTATTTGGTTAAAAACAAGAGAGGCATTTACCGCCGCAATAGAAGGCATTTAATCAAGTGTGAACCGGATATCCCGGGAACCTCGGAGTCACACTCACCTACTCAGCAAAATGAGTCAGATGGAGGGATATCGCCTAATGACGAGCGATATTCATCCGCGGGGTCATTGGACAATGAAGTTGTTGAATCACATTCGCCAATGATAACCATTAGAAAAAAAAATCTAAACATGTTTCCATCTACATCTTAAGTCTTAATGTACCTAACATCTTAAATCTTACGATTAAAGTAAATAGGTACTAATAATACCCGTATGGTTGGTATTCTTTTGTTGAACGTATTTGTGTTACAATGTTATTGGATTTTGAACCTTATTGTTTGAGCGGTGAGGTGGCTTTTTGAAGGAGTTGCTTTGGAGCAATTCGTTCAACTGAAATATTTAAGTTATACTTATTCTTAAGTTAAGTTTAAAAGCTGTTAAGTAATCTGTTGCTATTTATTTTTAAATACAACAATTGGTGAGAATACTAAAATAAAATTATACAGTAACATCTGTTTCACTGTTTCATAAACAAACAGTGCCCAACACCCATCACAGTCCTTGTGCCACTGTAATAAGGTACAAAGATGGTCAGTTAATAGTATCCTCGATGGCATTACTATAACATAGCAACAAATTATTATTATTTTTTCTTGTACCCCTATTAAGGGGATGTAGGATAGGCAAGTTGTAAATTAAATTTATACTTAGATATGTGTGGTGAAGGGATTAGCAATTAATAATTCTATTTCTTTTAAGGGGAAGATGTTGTGGGTAGGCCTACAAATACTTAATAAAACAGTTGCCATTCAACCCTCTTTCATTTAACACAACAGTCATTATCACCAATTGTACTTCTTTTGTTCTATCTATCAAGTAGAATTATTATTTATTCCATAAGCTAAGGTATTGACAAAATGTTCATAAGTTTACCAGTATAGTGCGTGCCATCCAGGACGACGCGCCCCTCCACAGTGAATCTCATACTAATCTATGCGCATTTCTACGGATTGGACTGTGGAGGGCGCGCCTTCGTGGATGGCACGCTGTTTTAGTAGTACAATGAAGCTAACCTAAGCTAAGTATAATAAATAAATATTTGTATTGTAATAGTATTTGTATTGTATTTATGTGTACCTTCTTCTTTCGCTTCAATCGCATCCATGTAGGCTCTTCAGTGGTCAGTCTGTCGACCATCCACCTATTGCACAATGTCCGGTAACTAAGATTACAAACGGAGGTCTCTTTCGAATGAAAGGGGTTGAAAAGAGACTTCTGAATCAATTATATTACCTACATAGTCTTCTTCTAATATTGTCTTCTAAAAGAAGAATAATAAAGAATAAAGTGGAATTTGTATTCGATCAAGTTCAGGTCGCGGTGCACGAAAACAAACACGACTTTAGCCTTAAATAAAAAAAGAAAAGTAACGGCCAACCGACGCTGACACGCTACGCGTTGCTACGAGTCAGTGCTACGGCGTAGACCGTTGTAGCCGCACGGCGCTTAGCGCTACGAGTGAGTGAGCGAAAAAGTATCGTAGTGTAAAAACTAGCAATAATAAAAAATAGTAATAGAAAAACTTGCAATAAATTAAGCTTGCAGTACATTTTGCTCCAGTTTTAATTGGTTTCAAGTGTTTGTGTTCTTTGGGGAAGTGATGACTGACATTTAAATATTATTGAAAATGACTGTAGAGTTATTAACTTTATTGAAGTTTGAATCGAAGACAGTGCACACGAAAAGTAAGTTAAGTACCTATTTTATATTTAAATAAACTTGCAATAGGCTCATATCAAATGAGGATATACCGAAATAATGTACATGGAGATGACGATTAAAATAGAAAAATATGGTACATCGATGTAAATTATTAAATGCATATTACATTTTAAACAACAATGAAAATGAAGCTAATGGGTTTCACAGTCATTTCGTGTAATCACATACAATAGCCAATAATAAATCACATTTCGTGTCGATACACATGTGTACCTATATTTCAAATGTGTTCGTGTTTATTGTTGTCATGTCTCATACAGCATGTGTCAAATTAATGTTTATTATTATTTTTTGTTTTCAATAATATGTTGGAAATATGCAATATTCGATGTAAAAACTAATGCACTATAACCGTGATCATAGTGGAAAAATTTACTTTTAATTACGTCTTCATTTTCACCCTTTATAATCCTAATGTATAAATAAATAAAAAACACTTTTAAATTAGGATTCAAATACCATGTGGTGGAAGACCGTCCTCTCCCAGCGTAAAAAACAAAACAAAACAATCTTTTGTTATCCAGACGGGGATCCCAGTCACCGGTAGCGGACGGCTTTATATACTTACCAATTTTTTTCTGCAAATCCGTACCTCAGTGCCCTTACCTATGTCACACGTATCTGTGAACACGTTATCAAATAGAGCCCAACTTTTCAGGTCCCTAATCATAAGCTTAAAGCTTGTCTTGACATTAATAAATCATAGGTTTTTTTAAAGGTTGATTGTCAGCAGCGATACTTGTAAACCTTGTAATGGAAGGGAAATTATCATTTTCAAGTTAAAATCTTCTATGGAGAGGTATAGGTCTCCGATGGCCGTTGGGGCTGAAAGGTTACATATTACCAAGTTAATATCATAGTGAGAAAAAAAAATTGTGTTCAATAAATTAGAAATACCTATATACAATATTAGCTAAGTTAGAGATGTATTAGGTCTCAGTTTGCAACGTGTGGGTGAATATTCTGGAGTCACAAGCGTCCATAGGATACGAGTTTGCTTACCTATGCAGCCCGTGCGGTTTTTTGCCACAAACTTTATATAAAAAAAATGTCCCGGTGGTGGAGGAGACATGGGATGTGTGTTGTAAATTTTATGTGTCTGTTTACGTATCTGTTTATTTCTAAGGTATAAAGCTGGTGTCAATAAACTTATTAGTCAATAGTCTCCAATAAATACCTCAAGGTATAGGTCAAGGACATTGTTATAGGCGCTACACTGAGAAATTTGGAGACTTTGAAACGCTGTCCTGCCCAGAGTAGCATACAGTAGGGGCTGATTTTCAGATATATGATTCTTGACTATATGATTGTGGTACTGACAATAGCGAAAAATGATTGCTTAAAATTTTCTCGATAGAAAATAAATCCAAAGTCGAATCTATATTTTCCTTTTTTTCCTCAGCCTACTAAAACAACGCATTATTAAAAGACACGATTAAGTTAATATGATGGTATTTTACCTCATATAGGTACTGACAAGAGGAAATTTAATAAGCCTGCACACAGTCAGATATTTAACGAGATTTGTCTAAAAAGCTATTCTCGGAGAGGGTTGCATCCCGTTTTGTCTTGAGCGAAAAACAAAGGGTGTCTCTTTCAATCGATATATCGCCTTAATGTTTATTGGGATAGCCATTGATAGGAAGTTTATTGTAATTTTTCCTTTGTTTCTATTGGACCATTCTTATTGTAATTTTTTAACAACAATATAAAGAAAACTTTACGTCAATTTATATTTTTTGAAATTGTTTTTTTTTTTTTTTTTTTATTTATAGTTATTTATTTACAGGTAAAAACCCATTTGTTGTAAATACAAATATAAAAATCACATTTAAACATTTAAATAAAAGTGTATAAGTTAAAATAAAATAAAATTAAAATTAAATGGTACCCAATAATATAATATTAGGTACTTCTTGTTCCTTTCGCGATGCACGGAAAGCCAATGTTTATATATTGGATTATCCAGATACCCAGACAGCTCACGAAGAATACCGTTGTCTGACGTTCGCAACCGATGCCAGAAGGAAGCAACGCGAGAGCGTATGATGGCGAAAAAATCTGGTACTTCGGCCTCGGCAAACATGCTTGATGCGCTGCAGTATCTTGGCAGTTTCATTAGAATGCGGTATGCGTCATTATACTGCACCCTAATTTTGCTCATCGCGCGTTTAGTGAATCTGCTCCAGAGTTGACATGTGTAAAAACATAGACAATATGCCCTAAACAATGTTACCTTCACTTCATCACTACAACGCGCGAACCTGCGAGCAAGCATGTTGCACCTGACGGCCAAAGCTCTGCGCTCCCGCTCAATGTCTTGGTCATCCTGCAGATGCTCCGTGAGCACGTGTCCGAGGTATCTGAATTGTTCCACCCTTTCCACTTGCGCTCCGTCCAAATACACTGGCGGGACACTGGCCGGACCTCTTCCAGCCCTAAAAACTACCAATTTGGTCTTCTCCACGTTATACTTTAGTCCATGATTGCGGGCATAGACCTCGCATATAGATAACAACTTTCGAAGCCCCCTGATAGATGGGCTGAGAAGAACCATGTCATCGGCGTAACTAAAATTATTAGTGCAAGTGGCACCAATATGACAGCCCACTCTAGTTCTTCTCAGCTCAACTATCAGGTCATTAACGTAGAGACTGAAGAGGTCCGGCGAGGTCAGCCCTCCTTGGCGAACTCCACACTCTAATCTAAATTCATTAGAGGTTGTGTCACCCCATCTCACACAGTTGGATTGGTTCTCATACCAGTACCTCAACAGATTCACGATTTTTGAGGGTACATTGGATATAGCGAGTTTCTCCCATAGTAACTTCAAGTTAACTAGGTCAAAAGCTCGACTGAGGTCTAGGAAACATGCGTATACCGATGACTCCCTACCAACGTAGTAATTTATAGTACTTTTAAGGCTAAAAATCGCTGAATCCGTTGAGAGACCGGGACGAAAACCAAACTGCGCATCATCCACACAAATATTGCGCTGCAAATCCGGGTGAATTAATCTCTCTAGTATTTTCCCCAGAATCGTACCTAGAGAAATAGGTCTATAATTCTTAATACTAGAGAGATCCCCTGTCCTATTTTTGGGAACTGGAACTACCACCGTCTTAATCAAGTTCTTTGGTAAGTATTCAAAATTGATGCATGCATTATACAGGTCGGCCAGAAGGACAAATACATAGTCTCCAGCATAAAATATGTGCTCCACACTTAGCCCGTCAAAACCTGGAGACTTACCACGTTTCATACGCCTTACGACCCCAGCGACATCGTCAGGAGTAAAGCAAGTTCGGTCTAATTTTTCCGAGCTCGGGCCGCCCGACAAGGGTAAGCAGTCAGGTGCGTCGCGGGCCGGGAGAGGTTGGACACTGAAGTGCTGCGAGAACAATTCGGCAATATCTTTTGCGTTATGAACACCTTCGATGCTGACAGGGATACTGGTTTTAGGATTCAGTTTTTTCGTATCTTTCCAAAACTTACCAAAATTCCTGTCTGCCCGATGAGTTGCAAGTATATTCATGCGTATTGTGTCCTCATTGTTCTGGCACCACTTCAGTTTATTCTTAAACATCTTTCGACTGTGGACCATCTTGTCGAATAAGTCCCCGACATGCGGTCTGCCGCTCGCATCCCACCAACTGAAACATTTCTTAGCCCACTCATGGCTCTCCCGCACGTGGTAGTTCCAGCCCAACACTGTTTTTACTCGCCTCCGTGCATCGCGACAGGTATTAGCACTCGAAACGGCTGCCATTTGAAGCGACGATACGATCTTGTTATAGAAATTGTCAATAATACAGAGATGCTTCTTACATGAGAATTGTGCACAATCATTACAATGTGTTATGTGACTGCCCATTTCAATACTTCTTAACCTAGTATCACAGTGCATAGCATAAGCGTTTATACGATTTAAGTCTCTTGTACCCCATCGGACATTATTCGAATTAATTTTGTTATCAATCACCTCCTTATTAGTAACCATACATAATTCACATGTCAGCAACACTGGAAGATGGTCCGACCAATATACACCATGTTTCACTTGAACTGATATTATTGTGTCCCGCGCTGCTTGGGTCGTCACACAGTGATCTAACCACCGCCTGGAGAGATGGGCATCACTCACGAATGTGTATGTGTCCTCGGGCAGAAGCTCCATGTCCGCGCATACCAGTGAATGGTCTGCACAAAAGGCCTGCAGCTCCAACCCAAACCTTGTACCAGGGTGCGCATTGTAATCGCCCAGCACATAAACCGCTTCCGCATCACTATCGGCTGTGGCGGCTGCCACACTAGCGAGACAGTCAGTGAAGTCAATCAGATTTTCTTCCTTGTCGATCGGTAAATATACACTGAAGACCAGAATGTTACTACCATCCAAACTGATTTGTATTGCAGCCACCCTATCTCCAGCGCACTCCACAATCGATACCTTCGGGAACTTGGACTTTCTCCACAGTAGTGCTAGGCCTCCGTACGGACGACCTCGGAGCACACCTAGCGACGTGTCCACCGATGATTTCGCGTGACACGCAAAATCATCGCTTATTTCGTTGACGAAGCCCAGGTCATGGGGAAGAAGCCATGTCTCCTGAAGTGCCACGATATCCGCATCTAAGCATAACTGTCTTATTTGATCTACTGATCTTTTTATAGATTTGCAGTTGAACGTGACCATCACTATTGGGCGTTTTGGTGTACTATCCATTGAGGGTTTGTTTGGTTATAAGGTATATAAAATTATAATTAACGATTGTATAAAGTTTGACAAGTTTCAATGGGGTGACAGCTGCAGCCGCCATATTTAACGTTCATCGGTCGGTAATCGTATGTTATACAAAATACCCGTCCAATGACTAAGTACATATTATTACGAGTATGGGGATCTGAACATGGTACTACTAACTAGCCCCAGCTTTTTTACGTTACGTATAAGTAAATTATTTTCATATTTTTCGAAAACCATTGTCGAATACTGCCTAAATTTAATATTATATATAATTACGAAACCGTCTATATCATTAAACAAGCTAAATTGAATCTTGTATTCCCTAACCAAGGTTTATATTGGAATGAATGAAATATTGTAGGAAGACATCAATATTTCATAGTTTGTGATATCATTGACTACGACAAAATGAATACTTACTGTAATGATAATGTAAGCAATGTCGATTATAAAGGGTGGTACACTAAGGGTAGTAATTTAGAGGCCGAGGTTGAAGAATCGACTGCTAATTTAATATGACATAAGCACAAGAAATGTACAAATATTTTACATAAGTACCTACAAATATTTTCTTGTCATTTGCGATTCTTTTTTTACCTAGCCCGGCTATAATTCAGAAAAGAATCATTGTTACCCTAAAATAAGTAAAAGTTGTATCCGCAAAATGTTACATCTCTTTTCCTCGTATCCTGAAGACATAAACCGTAATGTTGGTGTAAGAACCGAGGAACATTTTAAGGACGCGACGTAGTAAGTTTGTCAGACTGTATGGAAATCCAATGCGTTTGACAAGCGCACGCGGCGTAGTGCGTTTGTCAGAATGCATGGAAATCCAATGCGTTTGACAAGCGCACGCGGCGTAGTGCGTTTGTCAGAATGCATGGAAATCCAATGCGTTTGACAAGCGCACGCGGCGTAGTGCGTTTGTCAGAATGCATGGAAATCCAATGCGTTTGACAAGCGCACGCGGCGTAGTGCGTTTGTCAGAATGCATGGAAATCCAATGCGTTTGACAAGCGCACGCGGCGTAGTGCGTTTGTCAGAATGCATGGAAATCCAATGCGTTTGACAAGCGCACGCGGCGTAGTGCGTTTGTGTTTATTTATGTATTTATTTGTAATTAAAATGCTTAAGTATTTTATAAGCTTGTTTATTTTCAGTCACCATTTTCTCTGACAACCACAGACTCACTTAAATCAAAGACAATGTAGAGTACAGTTTATAAACTTCTATAAACATCCCCCCTCTTTTACTAACATAAATCCCCTTTCAATTATAATAAAGTAACATCATAAATCTAACCTATCAGGCACTTTAACTGTTCTGCCACTCCTAGTTATGACTGGTTGTGTTAAATTTATTATATTATTATTTGTGACATTTTCATCATTACCAGCCATCCCAGCATTACTAGGCATGTCAGTAGTAACAGGCAAATCCACATGACTAGAAGTATCAGCGGGAGTTATGGGATCATACATAATATCACAGTCTCCATACACATTTCCATTTTCATGTTGAATTTTAGGTTTATCATTAACATATTTTCTATTTCTACGATAGACCCTACCACTATCATCTGCCAACAAGTACGAGGGAGGCTGGTCACAGCTCTTTAAAACTCTACCTGGAACCCATGGCGTGTCCAAATTCTTCTTAAACATAACACTTTGATTCGGACTAAGCCCTGTCAAAGGTTTCGCATTCTTATCGTAATATCTTTTCACAGAGTCACAGTAATTTTCATGTTTTTCTTTGTCTGTATTTACCACTTTTGGTCTCAGAGATTTCAGAGGTACTGGTATAAGAGAGTTAAGATTTCTGGAGTACATTAATTGAGCAGGTGACGGTAAGTATGGTTTTGGTGTATTTCTATAATTAAGAAGGCCCAGATAAGGGTCAGAACCATCTTCCTTGCATTTTTTAATAATGGACTTAAATATTTTAACTGCGGCTTCACTCATGCCGTTTGACTGAGAGTGTTTGGGACTTGTTTCAATATGAGTGAATTTATAATTGATAGCAAATCGTTTGAATTTGTCGGATGTGAACTGGGTTCCACAATCAGTCACAACATATGATGGAATACCATGCCTCGAAAATATTGACTTACAATGATTAATCACACAATCACTGGATAAATTATCTAATTTACAGACCTCTATGAATTTAGAAAAATAATCAATCATTACTAAATAGTCTTTTTCGTCAAACGTACAAATATCCATACCTATTTTATACCACGGCAAAGGTTCAATGTCCTGAGTCAACAAAGGTTCTTTCTGAATATTTGGCATGAACTTTGCACATGGTATGCAGCTGGTTACATAATTATCCAGGTCTTTATTTATTTCTGGCCAAAAAACACAGGAACGAGCCCTAGTTTTACATGTGCTGAGACCAACATGTCCTTCGTGTATTTTTTGCATCATGTAATTTTTTAGAGATCTAGGTATGACCACAAGATTGCTTTTTAAGATTATCCCATCCAAAATGGCCAGTTCGTCCCTAAACGTCCAGTACTGTCTTACACTTGAATCCAACTGATTACAATTTTCTGGCCATCCCTTCTCTATGTATGACTTTACTACACGTAGTACACTATCATCTTTCGTCTCGTCCTGTATCTTTTTTAACCAGGCATCTGAGATTGGCAAACTTTCACGAAGTAATTTCACATGCATTATGATGTTTTCAGTTACTTCCTTGAGTTTATTTTCAGTATCATTTGTATTACAACTTCGGGAAAGCGTGTCAGCAATATACATTTCACGACCTGGTTTGTATTTCACATCTAAACTATAACCCTGAACTGCTAACATCATTCGCTGCAATCTAGCCGGCACCTTGTATAAAGGTTTTTTAAAAAGTGTTTCCAGAGGTTTGTGATCAGTTTCAACAAACACTTTACGACCATAAACATACTGGTGCATTTTGTCACACCCATAAACTATCGCTAGCATTTCCTTTTCCAGTTGACAGTAATTTTGCTCAGTCAAAGTGAGGCTTCGTGAACCAAAAGCAATAGGTTTTCCTTTTTGCAATATAACAGCGCCAAGCGCTGTGGACGAACTGTCAACTGACAAAGTTATGTCTTGGTTCGTGTCAAAATATGTCAGACAAGGGCTGCTGCACAATGCACTTTTCAATTTATTAAAAGAATCTTCTTGGTTGCTTTCCCAACGGAACAAAATGTCATTCTTCGTCAATTCTCGTAGAGGATGATTTATGTCAGAGTACCTCGGAATATATCTTGACAAGTAGTTACACATGCCAAGAAATCGTTCCAGGTCTTTTTTGCATTTTGGAGTTTCCATTTTCATAATTGCCTCTACTTTAGCTGGGTCTGGAGTCACGCCTTCAGATGTAAATTTATGTCCTATGTACACGTGTATGCTCGTTAACAAAAAATTTGCATTTACTTTCGTTGAATTTGATGCCATTTTTAGATGCAGTTTTAAGAACTTTAATTAACCTATCATTCAATTCTTCAACGCTAGAACCCCATACGCAAATGTCATCCATATAATTAATAATTCTAGCAAACTCCTCAGGGGCTGAAGAAATTCCAAAAGGCATCCTTAAATACTTATACCTGCCGAATGGAGTCTGAAATGTACACAGTTCCGAGCTAGGCTCATCCAATTTTTGCATCCAAAACCCGTTTGCTGCATCTAATAGAGCGAACACTTTTGCATTTTGCATTCTGGATTTTACCTCGTCCGAGCTTTCTTACTATAACTAAGCTATTGACCCACTTGGTTGGTTTAGTTACCTTCTCTATGACCCCTAGCTTTTCCATTTTGTCAAGCTCCTCACGCAGTTCGGGCAGTAATGAAAATGGAACTCGCCGTGCAGCCTGCACAACAGGTGCTGCATCCTCCCGCAGTTGTATGTTGACCGTGTTGGGAAGGCATCCAAGACCACCATCGAACAGCTCACTGAAATTATTTTTTAGATTATTTATTAAATCAGGTACGTTATTTTTCTCAATTTCAATGCTATGAACATTTACTAGCTGTTGATTAGCAGTTATAAAACCATGTTCCATACATGTTTTACATCCCAGTAATGTGGGCACTGATCCGTCAATAATTATAAATTCTACACTGTAAGTCTTTCCATTTGGATGTCTGATCAATAAGCGGCAAACACCGTGTACGTTAATACTTTTCCCATCTAATTGCACAACTTTTTTGTTACATCGCTGAATTTCTTCTTTAGGAATTGCCAATTTTTTACATACCTCGGTACTGATGATATCACAACCAGCTCCCGTGTCCATTTTGACAAGAATTGGTTGATCATTTACATAGAATGTTTGAGTAATTTCATTACCCGAAGTCTTCACACTAGCCATTCCAACAAAGAAGTGATCACCCACCGATTCTGCGACCTCGTCGGACTGATTGGACTCTTCTTGTATCATATGCACTTTTTTCTTCATACACATGCTGGAAAAATGATTGTTTCTGTTGCAGTTGTAGCATGTTTTTCCATATGCCGAACACTTATTTATTGCATGTGTTTTTCCGCAATTCCTGCAGTTTTTTATAGTTTTTAGGCTGTTAGAGGCATATTGATTAGTTTTTCGCGCGATTAGAACTTCCGCCTCCGACTCCTTGTTTTGCTGCACGTGTAATCTCGAAGCTTCGGCATTTTTGAGGTAAGTCATTACATATTCCAAAGTCAGCGTCTTATCTTCTTCCGAAATTAATTTGGTTTTTAAGTCGTCATATTGCCGATCCAATCCGGATATGATTTTACTAGCTGTGAGTTTTTCTCGAAGGTCTCCCAACTCACACTGTCGTCCCAAATTTATAATTTTCGTGAAATAATCTTCTAATGGTTCGCCGACATTTTGTTTCGTTAGAAAAAAATCATGCCGCAGAATAGTTAAGTTCTTTCTCGGAGAGAAATGCTTCTCGAAACTCTCTAGGACTTGCTCAAAGGTTTCGTCCTTGACCTTTGTAAATGTATTGTATATTGATATTCCTTTAGTTCCTATCAGGTTCAGTAATATTGCAATCTTCCGTGCGTCTGTAGCTTTGTCAAACTCATTTGCTACCATATAAATTTTTAGCCTTTGGCTCCATACCTTAAAATTTTCCGCTAAATTGGCTTCGTAGGACATGGGTGGCACCCCGCCTGACCCCACGACTGACACCATGTTTATTTATGTATTTATTTGTAATTAAAATGCTTAAGTATTTTATAAGCTTGTTTATTTTCAGTCACCATTTTCTCTGACAACCACAGACTCACTTAAATCAAAGACAATGTAGAGTACAGTTTATAAACTTCTATAAACAGTTTGTCAGAATGCATGGAAATCCAATGCGTTTGACAAGGCTGCGTTTACGCGCAGCACGTCGCCTGTGCGTAAACGTAGCCTGAGTAGTGATTATTAACATTCTGATATTTTACAATTCAGTGTCAAAGCCTAGGCGAAGCTATTAAAACTTCTCTGATCATTACCGTGACATTTGACACACACACACGTCACTTGTTATGGTTACACTGATAAATCATTCACAAAGGGCGCCGGCATCGAAGTTTAAAAGTTGATCAGTTCAATAATTTCATTAAGTTTCTAAAAAGCTTTTAAAAATACAATCCACGAATACTGATAGTTGATTCGATAAGGTAACTATTCAATTACATTATGTAGATCAAATCAATTATTTAGTATGAGCTGTTATGTTGAAACTACTGCCTATTTTCTCATTGTCAATACAAAATACCACATCACAAATATTGACGATATAAATACCAACGATCACAATTACAAATTCTATTCTATTATTTGTGATGCTCGCATTGGCTCCGGAGCATTACAACCATGTTTTATTCACATCGATCGATACCATAACTGAGGGACGATTGATTCGGTCGTCGTAAGAATAACATGACAACATTGCCACCTAACGGCTTCAATATGTCTTGGAAAGTAGACCTCATTTCTTATGCTGTAAGGTCTAATTTGGAAGTCAAGATGGGAGAGGAGGATTAAAAGGCTGTAGGAAAAGAATAGAAATTGTGAATATGTATTTTGTATGTATTGTGAAACTCGATTGAAAGCGATCTGTTAGGTACTCTTTAAAATTCGTTTTTTCGCTAATGTAAAGAGTAATAGTTTACTTTTTAGTTATTTTTTAACTTTTTGACCACTATTCATCAAGTTGTCATCATCGACTAAAATTCTCTCATTCTGAGTGAGACACTACACCTTAAAACTTCCTTCCAGAAATTGTTTGTTATTATATATTATACGTTACAATTATTATTTAATAATAAGCAACTAAGTTATTGAACTTACACAAATAACCAGGTGCTAGTCCCATAGTAAGCACTATTGTAGCTTACTGTGTTAGGGATATTATAATACCTATAGGTACTAACGTAGTAGTTAGTAAACTATAGCCAGTTGCCAACATCTAATCCCGAATCTTCAATCATTCTTCAGAATTATGCTTCTGTTTTTTAATATCCCTGGCGGTCGATTTGGATCGCAAAATTGCATATCGCACTGTGATCCCAATGTCTCACGCGCTCGTTTCGACACTTGACTCGTCAAGCTAAAACGTATTAGAACGATGCGCAGCCGCATCATGGTTATTTTATCTATTTCACTCTATCTTATAACTGCGTATTTCTCGTGCAATCCGTCACGCAGGACCAAATCATGTTGCGTTACGAAGCGAAACACCAAATTGATCTCCAGATTCAATTGGATTCCATGAAAAATATGCAGACGGTAATATTTCGATACGAAATTGCTTAGAATTATTTCATAAGTCTTATTTTTTTGAGGGATTGGTGTATTGATTTTGCAATTTCACGAGTCTAAACTAGCAACACTGGTTTAATGGCCCGTCGTTATTGGTCTACTATAACAATATTAAGAATACTTCTCAGTATTGCGAGTAGACTTGTATAATATTTAGCGTATAATTTCGTGAAACGGCCTCTGGGATACTTAGTCAACTAAAGATATTTAATAAGAATTCAATTTGTCTGCGTCATGACACCTAATCGGAATAAGGCGATATATCGATTGAAAGAGACACCCTTTGTTTTTCGCTCACGACAAAACGGGATGCAACCCTCTCCGAGAATGGCTTTTTAGACAAATCTCGTTAAATATCTGACTGTGTGCAGGTTTATTAAATTTCCTCTTGTCAGTACCTAGATGAGGTAAAATACCATCATATTAAATTAATCGTGTCTTTTAATAATGCGTTGTTTTAGTAGGCTGAGGAAAAAAAGGAAAATATAGACTCGACTTTGGATTTATTTTCTATCGAGAAAATTTTAAGCAATCATGTTTCGCTATTATCAGTACCACAATCATATAGTCAAGAATCATATATCTAAAAATCAGCCCCTACTGTTTGCTAGTCTGGGCAGGACAGCGTTTCAAAGTCTCCAAATTTCTCAGTGTAGCGCCTTAAGGGATAAAATGGGCCAATTATAGGTTAATAAATAGTTTAATTGTTCTTTTTATTCAAGACAAACTGATTTTTTTATAAATAAAATTATTACATTTGAATAAACAGCACGGATAAAGTATGTGCACGCGACCAAATAATACCAGCCAGAGGTCTCTTTTTGTATGTGGCATCAAAACCAAAATGCATGGATTTTGATTTATAGCGACATCATACTTCTTCTATAATAACGAATATCGACTGCCGGCTAAGCCGGATTCGATTCCCGCTTAAGACAACTTGTCTAGGTAATAAGCATAAATATTTGTTTCCGAGTCTTGGATATGCTATATCTAATGTATTAGGTATCGTCTAGTGCCCAAAAAAAGCCTTAATGAGCGCGAACTAGGGGGCAAGTTTGATGTGTGTAACATTGTCACACTAGTATAAATTTATTTATTTAAAATGGACGTGCTAATTAAAGATATAAATTATACAATGTGTTACCGGTTTGCGGGCTTTTATTTAAACTGGGTATTTAAAGGTAGTTACTTAACCATGCGCTTATTTTTATTATTAAACCAAAATTTCGACTTAACTTATTTTCTAACAAAATTTTAATTGCCAGCTATGTACTGCAAAGTAAATTGACAACTCAGTACTAATGACAGCCCTTAGTGTTTTGTTTGCTATGAAGTTATCTTGAGTAGTGCACGTAGTACAAAGTACTAAGTACATTGCCGGTGCGGAATTAGGAAATTCAATTTTGCAGTTAATTCACATAATTATGATTTGCTAATACTTGGAAATAATTGCTAATGGAACATATTAATATCAGTTTCATTTAATGCCCGCTTGCCGGTAACGCACTGTATAAAGCGGCGGACGTGAAAGTGACATTGACTCCAAAGTCCGAACAGCGGCCAAAAAGCTGAGCATTCTAAATAAGGTCAAGCGATATTTCACGCCGACAGCTTCTTACTTTATACAAAGCCCAAGTCCGATCCTGCATGGAATATTGTAGTCACCTTTGCGATGGCTCGGCTTAGTACTAACTTGCCGCACTCGACTCGGTGGATCTCAGAGCCAGGAGGCTCATTGGTCTAAGCTGCAGAGCCTAGCACATAGACGCAAAGTAGCGTGCCTATGCGTCTTCTACAAATTGTACTTTGGTAAGTGTGCTCAGGAGCTCCATGGGCTCATAGCTCATACCACCTTCCCCCTTCTTCCATCGGACATCCAGACGTACGTCAGGCTACCATCCTTACCTAGTTGAAATTCCTCTAACTCGAACCAAGCGCTTTTCGTCATCTTTTATAATGCGCACTGCTAAGGTTTGAAATTCCCTGCCGGCATCTGTATTTCCGAGTTCATATAACCTGGACCTATTTAAGGCAAGAGTGAATAGGCATTTTCTGGGTGAGCACGCTTCACCGTCGGCCAAGAGGAATCCCATTATTAATAAAAAAGTGACGAATTAACTCGACCTCTATATTTAGCATTCTGTATAACATTTCATAATTCATTGACTACCTAATTCACTTTAACCTTAAGGTCATAGATAGAGTTCAAGAAAAGTAAAATAAGCGACCATTTGACATTTAAACGATCCATCACCAAAAAAAAACTTCGTAATCGTTGACAATTCGTAAAACATAATATTGTGCTTCAGTAATGGTAATGTTCATGTTGGTAATGACAGTATTGTTGCTATGTCATTGATACTAATTTAATCATTCCGTACCTACCGTCGAGTTGATGAAAATCGATACTATGGTAAGGTAAACGATCAGTGTTTGACAAAGACCCAGTGATGACCACTTTCAAGGAACCCTCTAGGGGGGCGCTAGTCTGGTGGTTGCTTTCCTTTCTCGGTATAGTTTATCGCATATTATCAGTTACGAGCATAGCGCTACGAAATCATTGGTAGTGAATGTGTTAATTCATAACAATAGATGTGAACAATATGTGTTAACACGTTATGTGCGAGGCATTATTTAGTAAGCCACGAGACAAAATTGACTGGTACCTAGGTACCACCCTGATACTCGCGCACCGCGCAGGTATGTAGGTAAGGGAATTTCCTTGTATATCCTTCAAAATCTTGACTGTCATTTAATGAAATGTTAATGACACCCCATTAAGGGGAGGTATCCCCAACGCAAATGTCCCGCTCTAACATACGTGAGTTTACAATTAACCATCCCGCTCTCTACGCAAGCTCTGCGCGCAGTTTTGTAAATATTTAGCTATAGTGAGTAAGCCAATCATTTTATCAAAGCAGACCCTGCGAATTTGTCTATAACTTACGATCTTTAATTGAGTACAAAAATTAAATGTTAAATATCAGTAATGTAGCCGTAGTATTGAAAAAACATTCCAAAAAGAGGTAACATCGCGATTTTTTTCTATCGAGTGAAATTCATTAGGTCATGTAACTGACTGCGATTTTGACTAGACAAGATCCTTATGTAACACATATATATTTTTTAGATTTTAAGACACTATATTCTATGTCTCAGATGGTTTTTAAAAACTCAAAAGTGGTAATACACGGCCTTAACTTTATGGCCGTTTTAGGCCAATCGGTAAAAGAACATAAGTTACAACTGTTACAAGGCTTTATAAACACAGGTCTTTTTTATCTGGTATGAAAATTGTCGATCTGTAATAAGTGATGGGAAGGTAAAAAACTACACATAGGTATGTATATAGCAAACATGCCATAACTGAAATGTTACAAAGGTAGTAACCAAAAAATAATGGTATAAGTATATGTATGTTGCATGCTATCATTTAGTTAGTTGTTAGTTTAGTTATTATTTAAAATACGTTTCAGTGTACTTAGTGAATAAGAAACAAAATTTTTTGTAACTGTCATTCACGACTAGAACTTCCTTGACTTGAGACTAGAAATAGGTATCTATTTGTAACGTGTACCACTCTAATCCATTAAACAGAAAAGGCAAATAAATAATACAGAAAATGGTTAGAAGTAATTAGAATAAGTTATTAACCTATTTTATATCATTATTATCTGAGCTCTGCCATAAGGGCCCTTTTTTACTAAACTTTACAACTAATTTAAAGATAGAAATACTTAACTTATACGTGTGAAACCAAGCTAGAAATACACATCTAAGTAGTCTCTAGTCATCAATGTGCAAAAAACAAAACGGGTTGCACTCCGGGAGTGCCGGCAGAATTGAAAACTCAATAAAGATACTAAATGGGTCATTGTCAGATTTAGGTGCGCGTCTTTTCGGTGGACAGGACATGCCAAAAGTTAAGGGCTACAAAGCTTAATTTTCGATTGATCTGATAACCCGCATAATCTGTAATTCCGTGTCTATAAATCCATATAATAAAAACGTAAATTACATGCACACAAGCCGTTAACTATTGTCCACCGAATGGACAACTTTTGTTTTTCCGATTGACAATGACCCAAATAACAAAGATATTCATATCGGTATCGGTATCCGTATCGGTATCCGTATCTGTACTGTACTCATACTCATGTTCATATTCGCATAATCCATTTACATAATATGTCCCGAGTATCATTGTGTCTTACGCATCTAAGACCAGGAACCTGTACCACAATACTTTACAAGCGTACAATTCGACAAATTTGTGAACTTTTTCTATGGAAAATTGTGCAATTTTGTCAAATTGTAGACTTGTAAAGTTTTGTGGTATAGGGGCCAGCTGAGTTTAGCTGAGTTGACACCCTCCTAACATCGCAATCACGATTACTAGGAGCGGTCAACTAGCTGGTCTTAGAATCTTAGAATCTGTCGCGAGTTCAACAAATTTTCCCCAGTACAAAAGTGCTCAGAGCCGCTAAAGAAGTTTTCACTTCAAAAATTGTAAGCAATACTACCTATTTCCCATTTTTATTTCTTTAGATTCGTTGAGTGTGCTCAGGAACTCCATGAGCTCATACCGCCTTCCCCCTTCTTCCATCAGATATCCAGACGACGTACGACTGGCTACTTTCATTACCTGGTCAAAATCATCTTTTTTTATAATGTTTACTGGTTTGGTATTCGAATGGCGTATGTAGGTACTTCCGACTCTTCCGAGTTCAAATAACCTGGACCTTTTTAAGGTACGAGTGAATCTTCTGGGTGAGCTCGCATAAGCGTCGGCCTCATTTTCAATTTAAAAAAATATATATGACTGGTTAGAATTAGGCGTTTATTTAAGAAAATTTAATTTAGCTGTTTGCTCTAAGGAAGAACCCAAATTTGGTGTATTTTGAAAATTAATTTTATTTTTTAGGAAATATTATATTATTAATATCTATTCATTTAATGTGACTCGTTTACTTTCTTTGTCTATTCTAACAGAATCGTGCTCTATCAAGGTCATAGGGGCCCCATTACCCTAATGTGCCCAGGGCCTCAAATTGGTTAAAGACGGCCCGGCCCTGTGCGTTTCCGTTACTGTCACCCGGGGAGGTACCCTAAAAAAAATTTTTTTAAACATTTTATTCTACCGTTTTCTCCGCGTCATCGATATGTATACTCATGCCAAATTACAGCTTTCTAGTACTAACGGTTACTGAGAAAAACGGGGGTCGGACGGACGGACGGACGGACATGGCGAAACTATAAGGGTTCCTTGTTTACTACGGAACCCTAAAAACTGAAAAAATCAAATTACTTGAATTTCCCGAAACGTGGGGTAATCTTCAGGGGATTTTTTTATTATTTGTTGGTATCCCGAAATCGAATTATAAACCGACTGAATGATGGGACATCAATTCTAAGCTGGCTTCTATGGTAAATTTATACTACGCGATTTGATCGGTTTATATGTGAAATGTTTGGAGGTTATTTTTGAATTTATTTACATATTTTTCCTATTTCATCAAGTGTCTCATGATATAACTTATGATTTAGCTCAGTAACTTGGTACCGGTGAGATTTTAGAAATAAACACGGGTCCAAAATGCAAAGAAAATGTACTTACGCAAATTACGCATGGAATGTAACATCCGCCTTTTTTCGGTCGAGTTTGCTTTTACAGCCCAACACTGAACACCCCACCATGTTTGCACTGAACACCCAAACACTACGGATCTGATAATTGGTAAATTATTATTCATTTAAACCAAACTTATCATTAATTCTCTATTTATAAAATGCACTACCAAATATTGCCAATTTGTTTTGCAATCTTCTTGACACAAAACTTTGACACAAATACAAAAATTTTCGATCGGTGATAAGGACAAAACATCGCACTATTTTCTACTTCCTCTCATAGGAATCGCAATAAGGCTATCTTTCTCTTACAAAGCGTGTCAGGCCCTTGGTATTTTATCCATCACTCTTGGCCACTAGGTATTTTGAAGGGAACTGTCACCGTATTTAGGGACAATAAGAACTACTTTCCATGAGAATTTATTTGAAATATGATCTTTACGGAAATCGGTCAGTCTGGCTATCCGATATTGGACTTTGGAAACGCTTTTTTAGGGACAATAAGAGCTACTTTCCATGAGAATTTATTTGAAATATGATCTTTATGGAAAATCTTAGGATTGTCTTAAAACAGTTAGAACCTTGGCTTTCTAAGAAGACCAGCTGGGGACCTTTCGTAACATAGCAATCACGATACTAGGAGGGGTCAACTAACCTGGTCTTGGAATTTATCGCGAGTTTATACATTTTTCCCCAGTACAAAAGTGCTCAGCGCCGCTAAAGAAGTTTTCACTTCAAAAAAATATGTGATTTTACCGTATTTTACTAAAACGCTGATATCTACGAAACTAGAAAGTGCCATAAGGGCCCTTTTGTTATGGACTGTCTCATATATATGCCTCGACCGTAATTGCCATCCTGTCCTCGTATTATAGCCGGACCTCGCCTTCGGCTCTGGCCGGCTAACTCATACTCGCCTAGGATGGCTTACTGACTGCTCTCTGCAGTAATGTACTATTACGTGGCGCCAAAGCCATGCCATCGCTGGCGCATAGTCTATTTGGCATCAGCAACTGGAGTCGTATTATAGCGGCCTTTACACGGGTTATGTAGTAGGTACAGTACATTCGAGAATTATGATTTTCGTGGAGCTCGTAAATCCATTTGGGTACTATGAAAGCACGGATACACCGTTACTACCGGTACTTATTTGCTAGTTATTTACTGTTAAAAAAATCTTTTGAGAAAAAATAAATATCTTAAACAGTAACTTTATTTTACTAAACGGTTAAAACTCACGTATTAATTGTCACTTCGGGCGACATGTTACAAAGTGAAGTGACAATTAATACGTGAGTTTTAACCGTTTAGTAAAATAAAGTTATAACATGTCTCACGAAAGTTTAAATTCAAGTATCTTAAACAGTATTTAATCATCATCTTCCTAGCGTTTCCTGGTCTCCTACTGCTTTATATACCTATATTATATCATATGCGTATTACACGTGCCTATTTAATAAATACCCTGCATATTCCACATTCATTTCAATTAACCAACAGCTATTGCAGCCATTTTGTGACTCCGCAACGGAATGGAAATTAGGAAATGCCGAATGTAGTTGCGAGTTCACCCGCACCAACTGCACGTATTCCGTGTTGGCACGCTGACAGATAAAATTAACTTTGTGTCATGAGGCTTAAAGTTTAAAATCCAATGAGAAGGTTAGCTGCATTGTGTTTTTAGGAGGATTGCTATAGCTACTTTAGGAGGGCTACTAGAGCTGGAGCAGAGCTTGGGCAGAGGTTTGTCCTAGGCTGGAGAGACTTCTTCTTGCTTGAGTTAAAACACAGTAGACTGTAGAAATTGGAATAATTTTATTTACAAAAATGCCTAACTATATACAAACTAAAAGCTTACAACTAATAACAATATCACGCCGAATACTAAATACAAAATTAGAGCGAGACGGATAGCGCGCGAGCGAGAGAGAAATAGGTTTGCGCGCGAAACGCTGCCACGCGCGGCTATAAATATATGCGGCGCGCGAAGCTCGATCCTTTTCCCGCGTCGGCCGTCGAGATGAGAAGATCACTGCGCGCGTCGCTGTCTCTCCGTGCTCCGTGCTCTCCGAAGATATTCTTGAAGATGCTGCTACACACGCGGCGTCTTCATAACAAAACTGTCCTTTTCGGGACAAACCAAAACTGCTCTTATCAGAGCAATCAGCTGTTCTTATTAGAACAGCTGTTTTCTGACGTCAATCACTGGTCACTGTTTCTGGTTAACAAACCACACGTCAATCGCTTCTCTATACAAATAAATGTGTTTTCTTCTCTTATTCCCTCCTATACCTACAGGGCTCCCCTTCAAGCGAAGCGTACCGGCAGGCGAATTTGGCGGCCTCGGCGGGTACGATTTTCGTCTGTAGGTATATTTGTCGTGTGTTGTCCATTTTGTTTCAGCTTGTCCGTTGTTGTTTGTTTCTGGCTATTGTTGTCTTGGTTGTCTCGTTGCGATGTTGTATTCGATGTACTCGGTGTCGTAGTTGTAGGTAATAAACTCGTTGCGGTCGTTGAACTCGGTGCGATGTTTGTACTCGGTAAACTTGTTGCGCTGGTTGTACGCACACTCGGTGAGGTCGTTGAACTTGTTGCGATGTTTCTCGGTACATTCGATGTTGTAGTTGGATCTTCCTCGGTGATTGTGTACGCGGGCTTGAGTCTGTCGATTGACACGTTGAGTTGACGGTTAGGTAATTGTATTGTGAATACTTTGTCGTCTCTTTTCAGCACGCGGTAGGGTCCGTCGTAAGGTGCTTGAAGCGGCTTTCTTACGGCGTCGACTCGTAGAAATACTTGTTCGCAGGTCTTGAGGTCACGATGTACGAATATCGGTCTTGTATTGCTGTGCGGCTGAATTGGTGTCGGTTGCAAGCGGCGAATTGTGTCTCTCAGCTGATCGACGAAAGCAGAGTCCATTATGACGTCATCGCTCGTCGGCGTCGTTTCTAGGAAATCACCGGGTAGTCTTACACTGCAGCCGTAAGTGAGTTGGGCTGCACTTACATCGGTGTCACTTCGTAGTGCTGCGCGTAGTCCAAGTAACACGGTAGGTATTTGGTCAACCCACGATGTTGTTGATTGAAGTCTTGCTTTTAGTGCGGCCTTGAGAGATCGATGGCTTCGTTCAATAATTCCGTTCGAGACCGGATGATACGGCGTTGTACGGGTCTTCTGAATACCGAGTAAGCGTGTTAGAGCTGCAAATACTCGGCTCTCGAATTGCCGTCCTTGGTCCGTTGTAATTGTGGCGGGGCATCCGAAGCGGGAAATCCAAGTGTTGTACACAGCCTTGGCGACTTCTTCGGCGGTTATGTCCATTAGTGGAACTGCTTCGGGCCATCTGGTTGCTCTGTCGATCATCGTGAGTAGGTACCGATGTCCAGTTGCGGCGGTAGGTAAGGCTCCAACAAGATGTGTTCGAATCGTTCAGTTGGCGGGAATGACGAAATTTGACTTGCGGTGTGTCGTTGAATTTTGGCGCGTTGGCAGTGTACGCATACTTTCGCCCAAGTACCAACGTCCTTGTTCAAGGAGGGCCAAAAGTAGCGTTGTGCGACTAATTTTCTTGTAGTTCGTATTCCGGGATGACTGATGTTATGCACAGAGTTGAATGCGGCACGGCGAAATTCTTCCGGTACGTAAGGTCGCAAATTGCGCGTCGATGTTTCGCAGAATAGTTTGGCGGCGGTTCCGGGAATTACGACTTGTTTCATAGAAATGTTCGGCTGTTGCTGGGCGAGTGTTTGGATGATATTGCTGTCTCTTTCTTGTGCTTCCGCTAGTAGTTTGTAGTCGATCGGTGACGGGCAGGATATTGTTTCTATGCGGCTGAGTGCGTCGGCGGCGGCGTTTTGTGATCCACTGACGTGTCGTATATCGGTTGTGAATTCACTGATATACAACAGCTGACGGGTGCGGCGCGGCGATTCGTTGTTGGTACTTGTTTTGGTGAATGCGTATGTTAGCGGTTTGTGATCGGTGAATAATATTAATTCTCGTCCCTCGAACATCTTGCGGAAGTGCTTCACACTCATGTACAGTGCAAGTAATTCGCGGTCGTAGGTACTGTAGCGTGTCTGTGCGTCGGAGAATTTCTTGGAAAAGTAGCCGAGCGGTTGCCATGCGTTGTTGATGAATTGGTTGAGAGATGCGCCGGCACTTTTGTCGCTTGCGTCGGAGAATATTGCGAGTGTTGCTTGATGAGATGGATGAGCAAGTAAGGCGGCGTTTTTAATGCTGTCCTTACATGCGTCAAATGCAAGCGTAGCTTCGTCGTCCCATTTGATTGCAGTTTTATCCTTCTTGCGCGCGTTGTGTAGGTACTTGCAGAGCGGGGCTTGAAGTACCGCGGCGTCCTTGATATTTTCTCGGTAGAAATTAATCATACCGAGAAATCGGCGTAGCTCGTCGATGGTTTGCGGCTTCGGGTAATCGATGATAGCTTGGACTTTTTCGGCGGGTGGCTTGATACCGTCCTTGCTGACTTCGTAGCCGAGGAATTTGACGGATGGCTGGCCGAAAACACACTTCGATGGATTTATTGTTATTCCGTAATCTTCGAGTCGTTGTAGTACGGTGCGAAGGTGTTGGCGATGTTCGTCTTCATTGCTCGATGCCACAAGTAGGTCGTCGACGAATGGGAACACGTAGTCGAGTTCGCGAAGGACTTCATGTATGAAGCGCTGGAATGTTTGTCCAGCATTCTTTAGACCTGGACACATCCTGGGAAACTCGAAAAGACCGAATGGTGTAATAATAGCGGTTTTTTCGATGTCTTGCTCGCTGACTGGCAACTGTTGGTAGGCGCGATTAAGGTCGATAGTCGAAAAAACTTCTTTCCCGGCGAGTTGGTAGGTGAAGTCTCGAATTCGTGGAATTGGGTAGCGATCGGGCTTCGTAATTGCGTTTAGCCTTCTGTAGTCGCCACAAACACGTAGTTCTCCATTCTTCTTCGGTACGACGTGTAGAGGTGATGCCCAAGGACTTTTGCTTGGTCGGCAAAGGCCTTGTTGCATCATGTTGGCAAATTCTTTCTTCACGAGTTCGTATCGATGCGGTGCGATGGGGCGTGGCCTGCAGTGTAGAGGCGGGCCTGTGGTTTCGATGAAGTGTTCGACGTTGTGCTTCGGACTCAGCTTCATTGATGTAAGTCGCGTGATGCCTGGGTAATCGGCAAGTATGTTGTGATACGACTGTTGCACGTCTATGCTGCGCACGGTAGGTATGTTAGCAGAACAGAGTTGTGCGTTAGTCGTAAGTAGCGTCTTGCCGTCGATGAGTCGTCGATTCTTGATGTCCACGATGATGTGGTGATGTCGAAGGAAATCGGCTCCCAAGATAGGCTTCGATACGGCTGCGATGATGAATTTCCACTGCGGTGTGAAGTTTCGGTAACGCAGGATTCCGCCGCTGCCAGCGTCACGTCTAGTTTTCCGACGGCGTGTTGATCGGCTTGAAATTGCACGGTGGCGTGCATTTATTCGCGTCCATGCCGAATCGTCGGTGATAATAACAATACGGCATGGGCGAATTGTTGCGGCTGCGATCTTGCGACTGTGATGCGTTGCGGGAACGAGAACGTGACGTGAAACGGCGGCGATGTCGGCTGTTGCGGTGTTCAAAGTGTCCGCGCGGTCGTGTCCGTAGTTCGGCGACTTCGAGTGATAATCTTCTTATCTCGTTGATAAGAAATTGCGTGTCGAGCTGTGGATGCGGTTGCGACGGAGGTGGTGGTGGTGGTGGCTGGCTGGACGTGGATGGCACGGGCGATGAAACGGCGGCGATGTGGGATGACGGCGTGTGTTCCATCATTTTGTCGGCGAGAAGAGCGAGGTCGTCTAGCGTGGTCTTGATCTTAAAGGCTTCGCTGACGGTGAGTACGGATCGGACGTGTGGCGGCAGGTGTTCGAGCCACATCATCTGGATCGTGCTGTCGGGGAACTTCTCGCGGTTTAGATTCTGCATCTGGCGAAGTAGCTGGCTAGGTTTCTGTTCGCCGAGCTCTACTTGTGACAGCAGTCTCTTCGCCTGGGCTGTGCTGGATTCTTCGTACAGCGAGATGAGACGGTCCTTAATCGCCTGGTAGTAATTCTTCTCCGGCGGCGAGTATATGAGGTCGGCGATATTCTGGATGTCTTGCTTCTCCAGCTGGGCGATAACCATCTGCGCTAATTGTGATTGGCTCCTCTTGAGATCGGCGGTGGCAGATTCGAAGCTGCAGAACCACAATAGCGGCTGGTCGCGCCAAAATGGTGGTACGCGTAGTGACAGCGCTATCGCAGATACGTCGTGGCTGGCTTGAGGTTGCTGCTGGGCTTCGTTTGGTCGTCCGTCGGCGTTTCGGAGTTCCTGGTTGGCGGGCTCGACGATCTCGTTTCCTCCGGCCATCTTGAGACTTGAAGGTTTCTTCTGTGTTCTAGTCGGCTGGTCACCACTTTAGGAGGATTGCTATAGCTACTTTAGGAGGGCTACTAGAGCTGGAGCAGAGCTTGGGCAGAGGTTTGTTCTAGGCTGGAGAGACTTCTTCTTGCTTGAGTTAAAACACAGTAGACTGTAGAAATTGGAATAATTTTATTTACAAAAATGCCTAACTATATACAAACTAAAAGCTTACAACTAATAACAATATCACGCCGAATACTAAATACAAAATTAGAGCGAGACGGATAGCGCGCGAGCGAGAGAGAAATAGGTTTGCGCGCGAAACGCTGCCACGCGCGGCTATAAATATATGCGGCGCGCGAAGCTCGATCCTTTTCCCGCGTCGGCCGTCGAGATGAGAAGATCACTGCGCGCGTCGCTGTCTCTCCGTGCTCCGTGCTCTCCGAAGATATTCTTGAAGATGCTGCTACACACGCGGCGTCTTCATAACAAAACTGTCCTTTTCGGGACAAACCAAAACTGCTCTTATCAGAGCAATCAGCTGTTCTTATTAGAACAGCTGTTTTCTGACGTCAATCACTGGTCACTGTTTCTGGTTAACAAACCACACGTCAATCGCTTCTCTATACAAATAAATGTGTTTTCTTCTCTTATTCCCTCCTATACCTACATGTTCATGATACGTATTTTTATTAATGGCTGTTCTTTTTCGGGCCTGACAGGTGTTGTTTGTAAATGTTTGTTTTCTAACCAAACGTGCTACCTGGAACATTGGTTTGCGTTTACTTATAAACTACTGCAATTACTGCAGTCTCAAACAATGATTATACAGAGTGCCCCTGCCGCCGTTTAAATCAGCTCTGGCTCGAAAATCTCCTGCTTACTCCCATCCTTTCGTATATAACATGGTCTGCAAATGCCTAAACATTAAAATGCACTCCGTATATCAAGCTAAGAATGTGGTGAAGAAATGGCTGCTAACGTTGTCATACGCTGAAACTGAAAATTTAATCAAATTACCTGAAACACGCTAAAACATATTGAATCCTAACATACAGACAAACGTACACCCCCCCACACACACACGCATACACAAAAACGCACACCTACACACACACATACTCACACACACACACAAACACATTCACACATACAAACAAGCAAACACTGCATTTCAATATTAGTGTATTTAGTGTATTTAATACGAGTATGTACATTTAGTTAGATTTACTTACTTTACTTTACTTTTTAAACTTGTGAATCTTGTTAATCGCACTCGCAGACTACCAAGTCACAGGCTCAGCCTAGTTTGGTGTCTGATGGATAATCTGTAACCATCATGTAACAACTTAATATTGCTGAATAAATAATTTATTATTATTATTTACTTATTCCAGCGACAGAGAGAGAGTCATTTAGTTTTCGGTTCGCGGTAGGCTCTCAGTGCCTTTAGTGGTTTTTTAGGGTTCCGTACCCGAAGGGTCAAAACGGAACCTTATTGGTGACGCTCAGGCGTCCACCCGTTCGTCCGTCCGTCGTCTGTCACACAGGTTTTACAGCCAAACAGTTGGAGCTACAGGCTTCAAATTTACACAGTATAAGCATCTTGTTGGCCCAAAGCCATTCAAATAGTCAAAACTTATTTTTAAATGTTTTTAAGGGGGGCTCCCATACAGCTAAATGGGGGCGCGAAAATATTTTTTTATCGTACCCTATCGAGTAGGGTATCGTCGTTTAGAGCTCTTTGAGTAGATACTTACTATATTTTTAATAAAAAAAATATTGGAATACAAAGGAATGAGAAACCACCAAAGTGAATTTTTCTCCGAAATTTTGTTGTGAAAAATGTTTTAACTTCCCAAATACCTGTAACTTAAAATGTGGTAGTAATGTTTGTTATCACGTATATTTCACCAACAAAAACTAATATAGTTATTGATAAATAAGATTTTTTCTTTGAAATTTCCTTATTTTTCCCATAAAAACCAACTTAACTTTGCGGTCGGTTCGGAACCCTAAATGTGCGAAGTCCGACTCGCACTTGGCCGGTTTTTTTACGAAACAAATAACAATAAACGAATGCGAAATGCTCAATTTCTATGGCAAAGCGAACTGCGGCTCTGGCGGCCTTTGGTGGTAATCTTTGTGGCCATAAAAAAGGAGATAAAACCGAAGACGTTTCAAAAATATACACCGGACCTAGTGGTAGTTGTTGACCGCATAGTAAACTGAAACCCGGTACACTCCACTAGGCTTTTGATTAGAAGCCTGCTTCGCGTGTAGTCCTCTCAAATTAGTTCCTACTGACTGATCTTTATCTAGTATGTACCACGGCGATGCCGATGTATTCTAAAAAAAAATTAGATCCGTACTATCATTTACTACCGTGTGTTGCTTTACTTACAAGGTATATAAAGATTCGTCTAAACGCCATACTTATCATCACCCTTATAATACCTAAATAGGTACCCACCTTCTATCAAACTTAAACACTCACAAATCCTATATTTACTTAAAACCAATTCCTCTCCCATTAGCAGCCGCAAAGCTACTATATCAGTAGCTCTAGTATAAGTTTTTTCGAAACATTAACTAATTCGAACGTGTTTGCGTTTTGTCTCAAAATGTATGAAAACGCTCTCACCGTGTTTGAAATACGCGCGTTCATCGGTTAGCAACAAATGTTATACTCGCTGTTTTAGTTTCCACTAGTGACCACCAGAGGCGCTGTTCACGTTTTCATAAAATGTAATAACGTAAAATGGTCGACTGTGTTAGATAGATCTAAAGAAAACAGGAATAAAATCGCACTTAAAAACAATGGTAGACAACAGGTGGTCTTATCGCTAATAAGCGATCTCTTCCTGACACACAGATTTATCATATTTAGCCTTAGAGCATTAAACACAGGAGACGCCTTCAGCGCATCTTTCCTAACAAATTTTTTAGCCAATTTTTGGGGGAGGCGAGGTAACACACATATAAAGAAACTACGCATACTGGTAAAACATTCCTCTATTACTACGCACGTACACTAAAACAATCAGGCACGCACAGTTAAAAGACCAACCTTCAGGAATGAAGTTTCCACTTACTGGCGTTTCCACTAGGTCCAATATCGCATAGCCGTACTAACCGATTTCCGTAAATATCATATTTCAAATAAATTCTAATGGAAAGTAGTTCTTATGGTCCCCAAATACGGTGACATATATTTCACGTCAGAAAAGTGGCCAAGCGTGATGGCCAAAGTACGAATAATTTTCAATCGACTTTGTAATCGATGCTTGGTTTCCGATTTCAATTAAAACTTTAACTGTGCAGAAAATTATAATTAAAGCCAAAATATATGTGCATGTGCAATGATAATTCATCTTTGTGTTAATTTGATAAATTATGACGTTTTATGCACCCAAAAACAGCACATTAATTGACGGAGCTCTTCACACGCCGGGAACGATTCTGAGACTGAAGTATAATCAATTAATGAAGTAGTTTTTAATAACGTGGCAGATTTTTCTCCTATGCTTTTGACAGAGGGGTAAGTATATCAATGGCGGCTCCCGTCTTAAATGCTCTAAGTATTTAGCTAAAAACATTATTGCTTGTGTCATATTATTGTTTACTTGTCGAATAGAAGGTAAAGGCTAATTTAGTCTCAATTCGAACTCGAAGCACAATATGCTTGTATTGATAGCTGCCTATCAGCAGATATTAGCTTATAAATGCTACTACACTGGATATTGCACAGAAATAACATCGCTATTCTATAGGTTTTACAGCTCAATTTACAATTACTTATCTATGGCAGATAGAGCTTTGTTATTATTAGGCTTTGCGGGCAATTAATTTGAGACTGAGCCAGACTAAGCTACCGAGGTATGGCAATAATTAGGACGGTATCAACTAAGAAATTCGGAAGTATTTGAGGCGGAACTACAATCAATAAGGAAGCTGCAATAACATTTGCAGTTAACGACAATAACGAAATTAATCACTGTTGTTTTGACGGCTGTCATTCCGGTACGAAGAACATCAAAAATGACATAAATTTTATATACAAATATATATTTACTGGAATGAAGGCTAGTTAGAGCAGGAACAGAATTGGAAAAGGCGTCTCTAAACAATGCAAGCGGCAAGTCATGTAACAGTTGGTGTGACAACGTTATCAGAGGGTTTGGACCCTGCAGAATACGGATCAGCCTGTCGCCATCTCGAAATTTGAGCCGGAAGTACGGTATACCGGAAAAGGTGCAGCCCATGCGAAATTTTTCGTAGTACATTTAGTAAATCGTTGCTCTGGTACTTTAAAAGACGTCCGATTGATATGGATTTTTGATATGCCGTAAAGAACAATATTTGTCATCGTATCCCGAAACGTTTGACACTCCAGCTCCACGTCTTTTTCCGCCATCTTGGAAAATCTGTCACTTTTTTCAGGTTTTTGCTTGTACTGTCGTTATAGTTCATTCGAGTGCTAAACATAGTTCTGCAATATTGTAGAATACAATATTTGCTAAAACTTTTAGGTACAAAGATTTTTTCCATGACCCCTAGGGACGAAGATATGACAGGAGATATCATTAAAAATTGCCACTTTTTTCTAGTTTTCCTCTCATTTTTACATTTTAAGTGCATTTTAGCGCTAACTATAGTTCGGAAATATTGTAGATCACAAAATTTGCTACAACTTTTGTAATGAAATAGTTTTTCCACGACCATTAGGAAAGAAGATATGAAGTCATCTATGGAGTACAACCGTCGAAATTTGCTACTTTTCCAGTTTTCTTCCCATATTTAGGTTTGAATGCAATAAATCGCAATCTGTAGGGGATCTATGATGGTCGAGTGATAGCGTGATAGACGACAAGACAAAGCATCTGTCACTTTCTGATCTATACCACTTCAATCCCTCAGAAGACAAAATCGTCCGTTTCCACGATACGTAGAAGATCGTAGGTACTTTGAATTTGCAGATAATTTTGTCTTCTGTAATATTGCTGACCGAGAAATGCACTAAAACGCAAATATGGGAAGAAAACTGGAAAAAGTAGTAAATATTGACGGTAGTACCCCATAGATGACATCGTACCTTCTTTCCTGATGATCGTGAAAAAAATGTTTCAATACAAAAGTTGTAGAAAATTTTATAATCTACAATATAGCCGAACTATAGTTAGCACTAAAATGCACTTTAAACGTAAACATGAGAGGAAAACTAGAAAAAAGTGGCAATTTATAATGATATCTCCTGTCATATCTTCGTCCCTAGGGGTCATAGAAAAAATCTTTGTAGCCAAAGTTTTAGCAAATTTTGTGTTTTACAATATTGCCAAACCATGTTTAGCACTAAAATGAACTATAACGACAGTACAAGCAAAAACCTGAAAAAAGTGACAGATTCTCCAAGATGGCGGAGAAAGACGTGGAGCTGGAGTGTCAAACATTTCGGGATACGATGACAAATATTGTTATTTACGGCATATCAAAAATCCATAATAATCGGACCATAGAGTACCGGAACAACGATTTACCAAATGTACAACGAAAAAATTTGTATGGGCTGCACCTTTTCCGATATAACATTCTTCCGGCTCAAATTTGGGGATGGCGACAGGCAGATCCGTATTCTGCAGGGTCTAAACCCTCTGATAACGTTGTCACCCGAACTGTTACACGACTTGCTTCTTGCATTCTACTTCTCCAAAAATGGGCCTACTCTAATTAAAAGAACATTGATATCTGAATGATATTTTATGAGATAGAATACGGTGTACCTCAAGGCAGTGTAGTTTTCCTTATCTTTTATTAATGATTTGACATTGACTTTTAAACACTCTACCTATGATACTTTTCGCCGATAACAGTACAATTATATTTACTGGGAATGCTACACAAACACATATTGAAATGAACTTAGCATTAGAGATAGTAATTACATGGTTAAATATGAGTAATTAAATGGCTGAAGTATAATTCTGAAAACTAGATCGATACTTCCCAAGGTCGGCTGCCCTAACTATAAGTGAGATGACATTTTACTCGTAATTACCTAAATACATTTAGGTAATGTTATGTAAATATTGTAAATACTTTCGTGGATAGAACATGTTAACTATCATAATTTGTACAAATTTTGGTCAATTGTAACAAATCTATTTAAACTAAAACGTGTTTTGCATCTTTCTCGCAAACATAAATATTTATGTGACATAAAGTCAAACTAATTTTAAGGCGCTACACTGAGAAATTCGGAAACTTTGAAACGCTGTCCTGCCCAGACCAGCAAACAGTAGGGCTGATTTTCAGATATATGATTCTTGACTATATGACTGTGGTACTGACAATAGCGAAACATGATTGCTTAAAATTTTCTCGATAGAATATAAATCCAAAGTCGAGTCTATATTTTCCTTTTTTTCCTCAGCCTACTAAAACAACGCATTATTATAAGACACGATTAAGTTAATATGATGGTATTTTACCTCATCTAGGTACTGACAAGAGGAAATTTAATAAACCTGCACACAGTCAGATATTTAACGAGATGTGTCTAAAAAGCCATTCTCGGAGAGGGTTGCATCCCGTTTTGTCGTGAGCGAAAAACAAAGGGTGTCTCTTTCAATCGATATATCGCCTTAACGGTATTTAGCTCAAACAATTTTGATAAACGGTTTGTAAATAAGGCCATGTGTAAATAAATATCACTCCATGAAATGTGACGGTCAACTATTTGACCATTAACGATTGACCACGTACGTAACATACAATATTCTAATCAATTTCGATGCCATCACTGTTAATTACATCCAAGGCCATTCGTAATCGACTTAATTCACTAAATACGGGGACAAAGTGCCAGTAAAGGCATTCTATGACAAAGTGAATAGGTAAATGCAATGATTGGCCTAATGACATCGCTAATCGTCGAAACGTCGTTGAAAACTAGCAGATGGCAAATAAGAATGCTGCTTGCAAAATAGCAAGCAGACACTTGCAACTCCGGAGAAGTGATATGGACTCGCTACCTATAGTCGATAGCAAAGGACATTTTGACAGACTGGGGGCCGATTTTTCAGTGTCGAACGCTCGACTTTTCACTTGATATCTGTCGAAACTTCATAGTTTTTTGACAGGTCTCGAGTGAAAAGTCGAGCGTTCGACACTCAAAAATCGGCCCCTGGTCTCTCACTAATAATAACACAGCGCCTTCTCGGGAGCTCTAGCAGTAACTCGGCGACAGAAACAAAACACTTTATTACACCTAATACAGAGCAAGTTATATAAGTGTTACTAAGGCAACAGTCTGCTTTAAGGTAGATGCCTCGATCCGCATACGTAAACCACGCCTGGAGAAACACTATTGCATCTTCTGCGTACGACAAAGGCGTTGCAACATTCTTTGGGAATAGCTTTATTGTACAAATTTCATTGTAGAAGTTTTAGGAAATTATGTTTCGGCTATAATCAGAGACAAACTAGTAAACAGCGTTTCAAAGAATGCGTAATTTTCCATGGTGCTCTCATGGTGGCTAAACTACAGTTGAGCGCGGCCGGCGGGGACTTCCACCGCGCGATTGCGACAACACAGACACGTATAGTCTCTATTCGTCCCGGTACCGCCACATACCGGGTAGCGTCAGTTCAACCCAGGGCCTAGCTGAGGATCTTGCTGGACTATTCTCAGTAAGGCTAGGTTTAAATTGTGAACCAGCGACAAACCTCCCAGTAGCTCGATTCCACTCACACCTCAAATTCGGCTGAAGCCGCTCAACCATTCTCACTTGAGCACAAACTCTTAGACTATTCCAGTGTATTTTAAACCATCCGCGTGGTCGTATCGGAGGTTTCCCCTGGATTCTCGCCAGACAACTCTCCAACCGTGCACGATAGGAGTGCTTTATTAGGCCCGACCCATAGAGCCACAGTCTATTTAGACGATACTATACTCTCTCGGGCAAAGTTAACCGAACAGTCCTGAACTTTACTTCGGGAAAATGAGGACTGTACAATATACATAAGTAGCAATTGTCAGTTAAGTGTAAACTGCGGCAATTGTGTACATGTATCGTCATTGTTTCAAGCTGTCTATAAATAAACAGGATAATTATGTACTTTCGTGTAACAAATATTTTATGAAGTGGTGACTCGCTTGACATTTGGAGTTATTTCAGAATTGAGAATCTATTATGATAATAGCGGTATATAATTTTTAGGCGTGATTAATAGCTTATAGTGGTTTAATACGCCAGAATTTTTAAACTTGGAAGGTTAATGCTTAGAAGTTAATTAATCAACTTTAATTATTTTTGACCAAAATGTCTACAATAGTTTAGGGTTCATTTTCACTATCATTTTAGCCCGAAGCACACGTATACATTATCGATTTTAAACAGCCCGCTATAAAAGTCCTTTTTGAGGTAGGTTAGGTACCTACTGCCAACTGCCCAAATAGGGATAGATAGTCAACGTAACGAGCGCCATAATAAACACGGAACAGTAAACGCGCATATTAACTTTTTCATCAAGAGGGCGAATTGTGAAGATGCCCATTTAACAGTCGCTCATTACTGCTTCCCATTTTAACGTACTGTGGACTAAGACGTAACTACCACATTTTTTAGTATAAGGTAAGTCGTTTTGTAAATATGGGTGTAGGGTAGGATGTGGGTTTATTGCAAATTCCTGAGGACTGTCCTGGGACAAAGGGCGCTTCGCATACTTCGTATGTCACTTACTATTGTGGACAGAGGAAAGTTCAGACCTTTGGAAACATTGCCGTAAGTATATAGTTTAAAAAACACAAAGAAAAAAATATTATTAAGCTTTTATTTCCGCCAATCAGGAAATAAAGCTTTATGAACTAGGTAATTAAAAAAATATTGTAGCTATAGCCCTCTTCTTTAGGTCACTTTTTTATGAATAATGAGATTGCTTTTGGCCAGCATTTAGTCAGGGAGTAAAGATGAGGCCGACGTGAAGCGAGCTCACCCAGACGATGCCTATTCACTCATTCCTTAGAGGTCCAGGTTATATGAACTCCGAAATACAGATGCCGGCAGGGAATCTAACCCTTAGCAGTGCGCATTATAAAAGATGATGAAAAGCGCTTGGCAGCGCGCACTTTCCTCGGTCCTGTGCCAATCCTATCCATTGCTTACTCGCTATTTTGTTTTTATACTTAGTATTGATTAAATCAGTTTGTATAATATTGAAATAGAATAAACGGGTTACTCACGTCTTTAACCTCGAATATCGCTCAACATGCCACCGCCGCCCTTGCCGATCAGCCGCGCGCTCGCGCGCAGTGTGAGACGCGAGGCCGTTGCGGTTACACCTCATGATTAAGGACCACGTATTGGTCCGAAATATGTCGAGCGATATTCGACGTTAAAGACGTGAGTGACCCGTTTATTGTATTTCAATATGTCTGAGACTCACGGAAGTTTTCTATTTTAAAAGTCTGTATAAGTAAGCTTCCCTGTGGCTTGAACTTGTAATTATAATTCTAGATTTTTTTTTATCAAATCCAAAGTACGTAAAAACTAGTCGTCACGTCAGTCACCCGTCGACTTGTTTTCTGAAGAAACTTATTATCTACGTTCCAAGGGAATACACTTACATTTTTATGAGAAAATTAGAAATAATATGACATTATAATGAATGTCACGAAGTTTGGAAGGCTAATAAGTCGGCGGAGACCTTTTTGTCTCTCCGGTCGGAAAAGTTGATGGAGACCTAATTTTTCTTGACAGATTTCTACAGTTGACGATCTTATTATATTTTCTTTAAGGCGCAGGGGTGGGCAAGCTCTCTCCATACAAACGTTGTGCAAGTTTTTCTTGGCTTGTGTTTGAACTACACTTATGATTTTTGGTCAGTATGCTTATTGTTCTATTAGCAATAACCAATATTTTTAATTTTTTTGTGTTTTTTATTTTTCGTTTTTTTTTATTTGTTTTCTTGAGGTTCTTCGTATATCCAATATTTACAAGCAAAAAAAATATATTCGGGAGTGCCAAAACCGATGAATAAAACGTGCACAGAGTTTGTACGTAGGCCTTGCCCTACCCTGCGCCTTAAAGGTGAGTTGCACTCACTTACGATTACAGACCGGTAAACGTTAAATATGGCACCGGCAGCTGTCATTCCATTGAAACTTGTTAAACTTTCTATACATACGCACGTGAGTCATGTGGAGTAGCTAGCATAGCATTACATTGATTCCGGTGTCGCTTACCATCGGGCGGGCGTAGCCTCGTTTACCGATATCGCGGTACATACCAATAAAATTGAACATATTTGTGCTATATTGCGGTTGACTGTAATACGGTTTTTAGGGTTCCGTTCCGTGCCCAAAGGGTCCAAACGGAAACCTATTGCTGTCTGTCACTCACGCGTCCGTCCAGCGTCTGTCACAAAAATTTGTTCCGGTGTTATTTATCTAACGCGATAATGAGTTTTACGCGGTTTACGGTAGTGAATCTATACATATAATAAAGCAGAAGAGGGTCGAAAATCTGTACATTGAAGATATTAGTAAAAAAATCGATGGAGGGGTCTAAGAATCGATAACAGAACACGTTTCAACTGTTTTTAGAATTCGTGTCTGTTTGTCTGTTTGTCTGTCTGTTTATATGTCTAACTATCACGCGAAAACTAGCGAATGGATTTGAATATAGCCTTCACTAATATGTTTATTGGATCTTCGGCCAGGTTATAGGCTATAAAAATCATACAGGTTAGGGATGAAAGGGGGTGAAAAGAGGGGTTAAACTTTGTATGAGAAATCTTTCAGTTCATGATTTACAGGCTTGAAAGTTGGTAAGTATATACATGGACGCAAAGTAAATAGAACCTCATTCAAACATTGTATAATAAACAGATAGTATTTGAAAAAATGGGGGGAGAAATAACAATACCTCTGCCTCTCAAGGCTATAGACAAAAATACAAAAGTCCCTCAAACCATATTAACTGTTTGAAATGAGAGATCTAATTATGTTGGTCAGTCAGTCGCTATCAATATTCACAAACTTTACTACGCAACCTCGGTTTTTTTTTTTTTGTTTTCGATGGAGGGTACCTTACCTACGCAGAGCGGCGGGCTCTCGGTTGCATGGTAGCACTTGCGACATGTACTACCTATATATTAAGTATGCGCATTTTTGTATAAAATATTGTTTTTTGAGGTGCTCATTACAAGATTGATACTTATCCATTTTCAAATCGAAGATGGCGGACATTTACTTATTTACTTTTCTTAATAATCGATATGGGTGTCATCTTTGAGGTTCTTCGAGGTGCCGATTAGTTGCGTTTTCCGTCAGCAAAATGTATAAAATACGTTCAGCGCGTAACAGACATAAATTTAGGGTATATTGGTATTCGTTATTAAAACATACATACCTACGTAACAATAAACATCAAAGTATGACCAAATTCGAACAGGCGGATTGGAAAGCAAAAAAAACCGGCCAAGTGCGAGTCGGACTTCGCACATTTAGGGTTCCGAACCGACCGCAAAGTTAAGTTGGTTTTTATAGGAAAAATAAGGAAATTTCAAAGAAAAAAATCTAATTTATCAATATATTAGTATTTGTTGGTAAAAAATACGTAATAACAATCATTATTACCAAATTTTAAGTTTATAGGTGTTTGGAAAGTTAAAAAATTCATCGGAACAAAATTTCGTAAATTCCAATAATTTATGAACAAAAAAAATATCTATTCAACTACCTCTTTACTAAGCCACTTGATAGGTCAACAAATTTTTTTTGTTCAATATTTCGCGCTCGCTGCGCTCGCATTTTCATCTACATTGCTTGATGCGTATGAAGTATTTTCCGTACCTGCATCATAATGTTCGAATCATTTCGCACTAGCTTTTTTATCTACATTACTTGACGCGTAGGAATTATTTTCCGTAACTGCATCATAATGTTCGAAAAATTTCGCGCTCGCTGCGCTCGCGTTTTCATGTGCATCAAGAGAATGAAGTATTTCCCGCACCTGCATCATAATGTTTGAAAAATTTCGCGCTCGCTGCGCTCGCGTTTTCATCTACATCACTTGATGAGTATTTTCCGCACCTACATCATAATGTTCGATAATTCTCGCGCGCCCTACGCTCGCGTTTTCATCTGCATTATAGTTGATGCTTATGAAGTCTTTTCCGCACCTGCATCATAATGTTCGAAACATTTCGCGCTCACTACGCTCGCGATCTCATCTTCATTTCTTGATGCGTATGAAGTATTTTCCGCACCTGCATAATAATGTTGGAAAAATTACGCGCTCGCTGCGCTCGCGTTTTCATCTACATAACTTCATGAGTATGAACTATTTTCCGCACCTGCATCATAATGTTCAAAAACTTTAGCGCCTGCTACGATCGCTTTTTCATCTAAATTACAGATGCGTTTGAAGTCTTTTCCGCACCTGCATCATAATGTTCGTAAAAATTTCGCGTTCGCTATGCTTGCGTTTTCATCTGCATGACTTGATGCGTATGAATTATTTACCGCACCGGCATCACAATGTTCGAAATATTTCGCGCTCGCTGCGCTCGCGTTTTCATACACATTACTCGATGAGTGTGAAGTATTTTCCGCACCTGCATCATAATGTTCGAAAAATTTCGCGGACGCTGCGTTCGCGTTTTCTTCTACATTACTTGATGAGCATTTTCCGCACAACCTACATCATAATGTTCGAAAATTTTCGCGCGCCGTACGCTCGCGTTTTCATCTACATTATAGTTGATACGTATGAAGTCTTTTCCGCACCTGCATCAGAATGTTCGAAAAATTTCGCGCCCGCTGCGCTCGCGTTTTCATCTACATTACTTGATGAGTATTTTCTGCACCTACATCATAATGTTCGTAAAAATTTCGCGTTCGCTACGCTCGCATTTTCATCTGCATGACTTGATGCGTATGAATTATTTTCCGCACCGGCATCATAATGTTCAAAATATTTCGCGCTCGCTGCGCTCGCGTTTTCATACACATTTGATGAGTGTAAAGTATTTTCCGCACCTGCATCATAATGTTCGAAAAATTTCGCGCTCGCTGCGTTCGCGTTTTCTTCTACATTACTTGATAAGCATTTTCCGCACTTACATCATAATGTTCAAAAAATTTTTACGCGCCGTACGCTCGCGTTTTCATCTACATTATAGTTGATGCGTATGAAGTCTTTTCCGCGCCTGCATCAGAATGTTCGAAAAATTTCGCGCCCGCTGCGCTCGCGTTTTCATCTACATTACTTGATGAGTATTTTCTGCACCTACATCATAATGTTCGTAAAAATTTCGCGTTCGCTACGCTCGCATTTTCATCTGCATGACTTGATGCGTATGAATTATTTTCCGCACCGGCATCATAATGTTCAAAATATTTCGCGCTCGCTGCGCTCGCGTTTTCATACACATTTGATGAGTGTAAAGTATTTTCCGCACCTGCATCATAATGTTCGAAAAATTTCGCGCTCGCTGCGTTCGCGTTTTCTTCTACATTACTTGATAAGCATTTTCCGCACTTACATCATAATGTTCAAAAAAATTTTACGCGCCGTACGCTCGCGTTTTCATCTACATTATAGTTGATGCGTATGAAGTCTTTTCCGCGCCTGCATCAGAATGTTCGAAAAATTTCGCGCCCGCTGCGCTCGCGTTTTCATCTACATTACTTGATGAGTATTTTCTGCACCTACATCATAATGTTCGTAAAAATTTCGCGTTCGCTACGCTCGCATTTTCATCTGCATGACTTGATGCGTATGAATTATTTTCCGCACCGGCATCATAATGTTCAAAATATTTCGCGCTCGCTGCGCTCGCGTTTTCATACACATTTGATGAGTGTAAAGTATTTTCCGCACCTGCATCATAATGTTCGAAAAATTTCGCGCTCGCTGCGTTCGCGTTTTCTTCTACATTACTTGATAAGCATTTTCCGCACTTACATCATAATGTTCAAAAAATTTTTACGCGCCGTACGCTCGCGTTTTCATCTACATTATAGTTGATGCGTATGAAGTCTTTTCCGCGCCTGCATCAGAATGTTCGAAAAATTTCGCGCTCGCTGCGCTCGCGTTGTCATCTACATTACTTGACGAGTATTTTCCGCACCTGCATCATAATGTTCGACACATTTCGCACTCACTACGCTCGCGTTTTTATCTTCATTACTTGGTGCGTATGCAGTCTTTTCCACACCTGCATCAATGTTCGAAACATTTCGCGCTCGCTGCGGTCGCGTTTTCATCTACACTATTTGATGCGTATGAATAAGTATTTTCCGCACCTACATCGTAATGTTTGAAAGAATTCGCGCTCGCTGCGCTCGCGTTTTCATCTTCATTACTTGATGCGTATGAAGTATTTTCCACACCCGTATCAGAATAAGCGAAAAATTTCGCGCTCGCTTCGCTCGCGAGCGTTTTCATCTACGTCAAAAATAAGTTAATAACATATATTTAGTCCTCTGTCATGTTTCATGTGGGCGCATTGAGCCGGCGTGCGCAATGTTTGGCGAGACAACCCGGCGAAATACGGTGTAGAAGTTGATATGGATAATGGATATTCACGCGAATGAAGTCGCGGGCAAAAGCTTAGATAAATAAATTTAAAACCTGGACTACCCGTGCGAAACTGGGGCGGGTTATAAATGCGAAAGTAACTCTGTCTGCCTGTTTCCTCTTAAAATGCTCAACCGATTTAGATGAAATTTGTTATGGATATAGTTTGAGTCCTAGGGAAGGACATAGGATACTTTTATCCCGGAAATCATCCCTTAACGAGGTTTAAGTTAGAATGGAAGAGAGATAACTAGGTAAGCGCATGAAATAGAAGAATGAAATAACATTCTAACGCGATGACGCGAGTTCTACGCAGACGAAGTCGCGGGCAAAAGCTTGTGTTATAATATATGCACGTGTATTTCAGTTAACACGCATCTCTAAGTACCTAAGTAACACGTATAAGTACTTCATATATCACGGTATAAGCCCTTGATCCAAAACAAATGGTGTATCTTTTTATCCTGCTTGTTCGTTCCTCGAAACGTTGAATAGGTAATAATGTTCGCGAAGCTTGCCCTCTAGTTTCAGGTAGAACGATACATGTATATCGTACGTTCACTTTTGACGCATATTTCTTATTCACAATGTATACTTACTTCTTATTATCTATACTGTATACATTTATGCAAAGTTCTTTGTCAACAATATCTATTTCTTTTCGTTTCAACTAATGTTTCGCACCGAACTGTAAACTCGCTATGTACTCGTTATAAACGACCCGGACCATATGCTATAGCTCGAGTCGATTTATATTGTAAGGAGCACCTTCACTAACTTTTCCACTCAAATCTAATTCGCGTTAGATCTAAGTAGAGAAAGTATTATTCTTCAATAGCGGACTGTAGAAACTATTATTATTATTGTTTATAGACGGTCACTGACTCTACTTTACTATCAGCGAATTGCTGGTGACTAACTTTGAAACGAAAACAGCTGTTAGGATGGGTTAGGTTAGGTTATGTCTAACTTTCGGTTTACGGATGAAATTACAAGTCGATTATTTTCACACACTATTTATTTATGTTTGTTTTTCAAGATAAAAGTTATGTTTGTTTTTTACACGGTTTATTTTGTATACACGATTAATTGATTATAAATATCCGATCCCTTAGTCTAATTTTAATGCTCAAAAGAAACAGTTTTATACGATTTTACTTAAACTTTTAACGATTCTAACTGAAACTATGACTACAATGTCTAGCCTTCCTAAACTTCTTCGGTGAGCGGAGTTCCTGGTTGTTGCTGAAGAGATGACTGGATAGCACTGAACTAAACTAAACTTACATATTCCAGGAATAAAGCTCTTTTATTAACTAGCTTACGGGTCGACCTAACATAGAGACTCGACCGACATACGTTTCGACCAAAGTGGAACTCCTCCCCTTTTGGCTTATGGAACTGATGGTTCCAGGCTTCCCCTGTCGTCACGGGAGGCCGTCATGAGCTCATCTTTGGACAGATGAATCGCTCATTCGAGGCGTCTGCATGAGACTTACTACGGGGGCGCTAATCCACCGTGTTCGGGCTTGAGAGTCTGTGACGTGCGAATATATTCAACTTTACGGGAAAATTCCGCGCTCGGGAATTTCTACTGATCAGAGTTTACCCGACACAGACTAGATGCTGTGTGGTACAGGTGCGCCTTAACGGCTTCTTCATTACTGAATTTAATATATGGATTCGAGTCACAGACTTTCGAGCTGTGTCACCATTTGTGACTTTGAGATAGCCAAAATGTCTATATTTTTGGGCTATCTCGAGCTATTGCGCAATACTGGATGGGATTTTCCATCGATGTGTGACGCACATAAAAATGCTACTGCGTAGCCGATACTATCTAACTGCGCAATAGTTTTTGGACTTTTCCTTTGTGTCCAAGGAGGTAGTAAATAAGTATACGGACGATACCTAGGTACTTATACCGTTCACCTAGCGTGAACGGAATGCTAACTAGTTGGGTAAATAACATGGTTTCTTAAGTATTTGAGCTTACGAAACAGGATTACTCTTAAATTTACCTAACTGTTTTCTTATCTTTATTGACGGCTATACAAGTCATCGTGACTGTAAAATAGGCTCATTTTCGCCGGTTTTGGGCCCGTCCGCCACATTCTCCCCGCCGTCTGAACACTCAGACACTGTGGCAAGGGTAGCTATTGGTCTTCTTCTGGATCGGGACTCGGCGCAGGCTGGATGCCCGACGCAGGCTCGTAGCTCGGAGCAGGCTCGGTGCTCGGCGCAGGCTCGGCGCTCGAAGCAGGCTCGGTGCTCGGAGACTCGACGCTCGCCGCAGGCTCGGTGCTCGGAGACTCGTTGCTCGGCACAAGCACGGCCAGGCGTGAGGTTGCCCGGCGTAGCACGCCGTACGTTGTGCGGACGTCCACATCCCGCATTCCGTCGGGCGCTGGATTGGTGGCCACGACTAGCCCTCGCGGCCAGACATTGCGAGGGCTTGCGGGGTCGGCAACTTTGGGTGTCGTTGCCGACGTGGATCTGCTGGGCTTGCCCGCCGGAGTGTTGGCGGGGGCCAGCAGTGGGTAGTACTTGCGTACCCATCGTCGCTAGAAGTGGTCTGCCAAGCGCTTGTGCTTGGTGCCATCTTCCTTTGCCGTCTTCCACGCTGGGACCGACGACAGGATGCTGGTTCGTCATCCTCTCCCGGCTGCCGCCTCGTAAAGGCGCAGCCGGGGTGACGAAGCGCCTGTTCGGGCGCTGTGGCTCTTCGTTGTCTCGGAGAGCCGGCGGCCGCTCTTCATGCGCGGCCGCGCGGGGCGACGCCTTCTTCCCGCGCCGCCTGTAGCGCTGGTGGGCCTCCGGCCGGGAGGCCGGGAGGTCGTACAGGGGCCGCGCGCGCACGTGCGCGCGGCGCGGTTGGCACGGCTCGCTCGCCGGTGCCTCGGCCGGGATGTTGTCCCGGGACTGCGCGCGAGAGTTCGCGCAGCGCAGTTGGCGGGGCGCGCATGCCTGTGTTCCGGCGCGCGCGCTGGGCTGCAGTTGCAGCGCCCGCGGGTTCGATCTTGAACAAAATACAGGCTTTAGATTATCATTGTTAACATGTGCGCCCCTACGGCGGGCGCGTTTTAACAATTTGTTGTGAGTTTTCTTCAACTGTGCGGCCTGCTCGTCCGCCGACCGCACGTCGTCTGCGGTGACGCGGCGTGGAGCCGCGTCGCGCGGCTCACGATCGCGCGTCGTGTGGTACACCGCATGTTCGTCCGCTCTGGGACGTGGTACTCCCCCGAAGATAGCCCACCCCAGTGCGCATTTTACGGCAACTGGGGCGTTCCCTGGTCCTGTCCTCACTACCTCGGGTATTAATAGGTGCCAGTGATCGGCACCTAAGAGCAGCTGCGGCACGCCGTAGCTGCTGACTGCTCCGCGGGCTTCGCGCAAGTGCTCGTATCGAGCCAGCAGTTCCTCGCCTACGGCCTGTCCTCTTAGGCCGAGGCTTCTCACCGTCCTCATGTTGACCGGGTGAGCCACGCCTCCGCTTCTGGGGCGTACATGAGCGGACACTCGCTCGGAGTGCCCGCTGTGCGCGATTCCTCCTACGCCGCGCACAATCAGCTGTTCCCGTGGTCTAGTGGCGCCCACGTGGTCAGCGACCGTCTGCTCCAAGAGAGAGACCGTTGACCCCTCGTCGAGCAGGCAGTAGATATGGGCCTCGCCCTTGGGGCCCGATATCGTAATTGGCAGGACCTTCAATAATACCTCTGTATTTTCTTCCGCGTTGCTCGCGTAGCTGCTCTGCTCCTCGTGTGGTCCCGCCTGCGCCGTGCCTCCTGCGCACGGCAGCGGCGGCACTGTCGCCGCCGCTGGCAGCGACTGTGGCCTGTGTGTCGCAGTTTGCGCCGTGCCTCCTGCGCACGGCTGTGGCGGCTCTTCTGCCGCCTCTGGCAGCGACTGCGACCATCCTCCATGGAGCAGCCTGTGGTGGGGACGTGAGCAGCCAGGCATACTGCAGCCTTTCGCCTTGCAGTGCTGGCGGTGATGCCTGGCGTCTAAGCACTTGAAGCAAACCCTGTTCTGCTTCGCCCAGTCCCATCTCGCCGGTAATTGCAGGGCCTGCACCTTCCGGCATTCGAATGTCCTGTGATTCGCGCTACAGTACAGACATACCTGGATCCGTGATGCCTGTACTTCCTGTGTTGCGCACACCACCTTTGACGGCAACGGCTGCCGCGGCTCTCCGTACTCGTTCGGAGGAGGCGCCGGCGGGCGGTTGCTGTTCCACCTCTGGAACCTTGGTGGGTACGTCTGCGGCTGTGCTCCCCGCGGTGCGAGTTTCGCGGCGGGTGCGCTGGCATGAGTGAATTCCAGCTGCAGATCACTTTCTTCCAGTAGAAAGTCTGCCATCACCTGGATTTCTGCCTTGCCGCTGTTCCTATGCTCCCGTGCATAGTCGCAGTAGCGCGATCGGAGGTGAGGACTCAATCTATCCGTCACCTCGCGCACTAGCAGCGGATTGTTTGCATAGTGCGCATCGTCCAGATCCATGAGCGTACTCACTATGTTCATGATCCGGATGGCGAAGTTGTTGAGCTCGTTTGCGCTCGACCCGATGTGCGGCAGCTTCTTGAGGTCTTCTAGCGCCTTGTCTACTAGGAAGTCCTTACGGCCGTACTGCTTATTCAGTATTCTAATTACCAGGTCTGGTGTCGTCGCCGTCGACAGGATGTGCTGCACGCACGCTTTGGCTTCGCCCCTAATGGCGTTTCTCAGCCGCGCAACGTTCTCGTATCCGCTAAACTTATAGCGTTTGTTGCTCTCATTATATGTGTTAATGAAGCAACGCCACTCGCTTACGTCCCCGCTGAAGTGTGGCAGCTCGTACACTTCTTTGGTTGCTGGACGTGCGGCGGTCTGCATGCGCTCAAACAACTCTACCATACCTTCGGGAGTCGTCGTTGCGGTGAACCGCGATCGAGGCGTCCTGGGCTCGTTCTGCCGTGCCTCTGGTTCACGTTCATGCTCGCTCTCGTACTCCAGTCCCTGTATAGGAGAAAGGGGGCGCCGGCTATACCTTGGAGCCGGACGCACCAACTTCTCAGGCTCCTTGTGAACCTGCGCGATCATACGCTTCGGCGTCTCCTCGATGCGCGCCTGGACTGGCCAACTCTCGTGCGAGGCGATTGACTCGATGTCCCGTACCCGTTGTACTCGCTGGTCTTCCACGTCGCGTCGATCTTCCACATTTAGACGATCTTCCACGTTGCGTCGATCTTCCACGTTTAGACGATCTTCAACGCTGCGGCGTGCCTCCGCGTCGCGTCGCTTCTCGTAGCGACGCTCCACGGACTCGTCCACCCATTTCGAGACACGGTCCTTCGTACGGGAACTCTCCGAATCTATTTGAGCAATCCTTGCCTTTAACCGCTTGTGTACCAAGTCGGTCTGGATTGCGAGCTCTTGGCGGCGTAGTTCCGCCAGCTCTTCAGCTGCGTCGGCCTCTGCTTGCAGTCGCTGTCCTTGCGCGCGACTGCTCCGACGCGACACCGTGCTCTCCGGTCTGTGAGATCTATAGGGGGTAGATTGGACGAGGTCCGCGAAGGCAACCCTGTGTGCTGCATCGCCACTCGCCTCTCTTCGGTCGAGGTCCACGAGGGCAGCATTCCCGTGCGCTGCTCCGTCACTCGCCGCTCTGGACTGGCCGAGGTCCACGAGGTCGGCCCTTGTTGCCGTTGCCTCGCCACTCGCCGATGGATGCTGACGGCTGCGTTCCGGAGGGATCACATGTTCTAGCATGTCGTCCTCCAGCCGTTGCTCCGTTGTCCGTGGACGGCCGCTATGCTCGCGTTGCCGTCTCCCCTGGTCATGGATACTCGGTGACCGTGGTGACTGGTCTAACAAGGCTGCGAGCGCAGCCTTGGCGTCACTCCGGTGTTTGCTCACTTTTGTTGGCTTCTTGGGTCTCTTCTCCTTGGACCCCCGCTCCGCCGACTGTTTCCGACGCGCATCCCGCGTCAGAAGTGAAGACGAAGGGAACCTTGAGATGTCTGGGAAGTCCCTGAGAGCATCCTGGTTGATGACGTAGCCAACGGTGTTGCTAGCGGTGCCAGCTGCGCCGATGGCGCCAGCGGCAGCGCTAGCGTTCATGTTCAGTGTTCTCCTGAAGTCCAATGGCCCTTGCTCTGCCGGTCGCTCCTGGCGGGCGTAAGGCGCCAGGAGTGCAGATGGAAGAAACCTGGACTGTTCGGAGACGGCCTCTCTGGCCGTAGGCACGTTGCTGATGTTGGCGCCGGCGGCGCCAGCGGCTCCAGCCGCGGTGCCAGCCTGGTCGACAGCTGATCGCCCATTGTCGCCAACAACACCAAACGCGCCACATCCAGCAGCGCCTGTGGGAGCGCCAACGGCTTCCTGCCGTAGCGCGGCTTCCGCGCCCTTCATGAGAAAGGCCAGGCGCTTCTCCTCGTTATCAAGGTCCGAAGTTTGGGACCTTGTCAGACGCATAGCGCGCGTCGGAGGAGGAGATCGAGATCGAATTCTCTTTACAGCGGGCGTCTTCATTCGCCCTACTCCGCTCACGACCTAGCTTGACCTTTCCGGCGTTAGGTCTACGCACGTGTGATTATAAATCGCGTTAAGGTGCGATCAGCTGACACGTTCAGCTGATAACGTAACTCGCTCGTGAGTTTCCCGCCCAACGTTCTACTACAAAATTGAGTACCCGACTCAATATACACGATTTATATTTACAAAGTACAATAATCACACGTAATCCTAACTAACCTACAAGTCCTAAGCTAAAAATAATGGATCGGATACAAAAAACAAACAAAAAAGGTGGTGCTCCGACCGCGCGGTCGAAATGCACCCCAACGAAAATAATAAGCCGCTCGCGAAACTGAGTCGATACGTGCTGTTCCGGATCGAATACCAGCTACGTAGACGAAAATATCGATTTTATAAGATTTTTCCGAAAATTAAAAAAAAGTTAAATAGACTCGAATTTAACACTGTACACAAAACCAAGTCGATACGTGCTGTTCCGGTTCGGATGCCAGCTACGTAGACGAAGATATCGATTTTACAAAATTTTACCAAAAATTAAAAAAAAGTTAAATAGGCTCGAATCTAATACTGTTCATGAAATCAAGTCGATACGTGCTGTTCCGGTTCGGATGCCAGCCACGTAGACGAAGAAAATGAATTTAAACGTTTTTTCGGATTTTTAAGTTCGGCTCAAATTTTCACAGTTCGCGAGACGGGAACTACGCGCGTTAGCCCGGCTCGGTTGCTAAGCGCACAGTCACAAAAATAAAGGTAAATCGCTACTGAATTTACACTACTACGCAATAAATCCCGTTCACTTTTATTACGCAGTTAAAACAAACAAATCGTCACTGTTCGCGAATGCGCACTGAGTCCCGTACACAATCAGTGTCGCATATCCCGAATTAAAACGTAAACCGAAAATTGTCACGTAGGGGTGCGCGCGCGCGGCGCTATCTGCGCACTCCGCGTACGTTCGGCACTGAATTTAACTAACAGCTGTTGCAACAGCAACCCGCCAAATCAGGATCGCTAAGGACCAAAAATGTAAACGACCCGGACCATATGCTATAGCTCGAGTCGATTTATATTGTAAGGAGCACCTTCACTAACTTTTCCACTCAAATCTAATTCGCGTTAGATCTAAGTAGAGAAAGTATTATTCTTCAATAGCGGACTGTAGAAACTATTATTATTATTGTTTATAGACGGTCACTGACTCTACTTTACTATCAGCGAATTGCTGGTGACTAACTTTGAAACGAAAACAGCTGTTAGGATGGGTTAGGTTAGGTTATGTCTAACTTTCGGTTTACGGATGAAATTACAAGTCGATTATTTTCACACACTATTTATTTATGTTTGTTTTTCAAGATAAAAGTTATGTTTGTTTTTTACACGGTTTATTTTGTATACACGATTAATTGATTATAAATATCCGATCCCTTAGTCTAATTTTAATGCTCAAAAGAAACAGTTTTATACGATTTTACTTAAACTTTTAACGATTCTAACTGAAACTATGACTACAATGTCTAGCCTTCCTAAACTTCTTCGGTGAGCGGAGTTCCTGGTTGTTGCTGAAGAGATGACTGGATAGCACTGAACTAAACTAAACTTACATATTCCAGGAATAAAGCTCTTTTATTAACTAGCTTACGGGTCGACCTAACATAGAGACTCGACCGACATACGTTTCGACCAAAGTGGAACTCCTCCCCTTTTGGCTTATGGAACTGATGGTTCCAGGCTTCCCCTGTCGTCACGGGAGGCCGTCATGAGCTCATCTTTGGACAGTTGAATCGCTCATTCGAGGCGTCTGCATGAGACTTACTACGGGGGCGCTAATCCACCGTGTTCGGGCTTGAGAGTCTGTGACGTGCGAATATATTCAACTTTACGGGAAAATTCCGCGCTCGGGAATTTCTACTGATCAGAGTTTACCCGACACAGACTAGATGCTGTGTGGTACAGGTGCGCCTTAACGGCTTCTTCATTACTGAATTTAATATATGGATTCGAGTCACAGACTTTCGAGCTGTGTCACCATTTGTGACTTTGAGATAGCCAAAATGTCTATATTTTTGGGCTATCTCGAGCTATTGCGCAATACTGGATGGGATTTTCCATCGATGTGTGACGCACATAAAAATGCTACTGCGTAGCCGATACTATCTAACTGCGCAATAGTTTTTGGACTTTTCCTTTGTGTCCAAGGAGGTAGTAAATAAGTATACGGACGATACCTAGGTACTTATACCGTTCACCTAGCGTGAACGGAATGCTAACTAGTTGGGTAAATAACATGGTTTCTTAAGTATTTGAGCTTACGAAACAGGATTACTCTTAAATTTACCTAACTGTTTTCTTATCTTTATTGACGGCTATACAAGTCATCGTGACTGTAAAATAGGCTCATTTTCGCCGGTTTTGGGCCCGTCCGCCACACTCGTATTAAAAATAAATATAACTTTTCGACAACCTCTTACAACCGTCTTACTTTATCTCGACCACCCTTTATCCGATTTGGCTCATGTTCAAACTAAAGAATTATGCTATAGGCACGTTCTCTGATATTTACGCATTTTTGACCCTTATTACAACGAAATAGAGGGCAAAAGTGTTCATAATTATAGTCATGAGCGCGAGTGTACGAGTTAAAATAGCGAAGTGTGTATTTCTGCATTGCGTTTTTTCCGCAAAATCCGTGAATTATGAAACTTTCATATTCAATACTTAACAGATTTTGCTGAAAATAAATCGCACAGCAGAAAACCGCAGTGCGCGCATACCCTAAGACGCGCCACTGCGTTAGTATTTTAAACAAATCGTACGAAGTTTGAAATAAAACAAGTTAATGTAGCACTCTGTAACCGCAGTCCCTGTGTACTAGTATTTAAGGTTCAAGTTTCAAAGACTAGATTGGAGGGTTAAGTTCGCAAACTTGGATAAGATCCTGAACTTTTCTTTGAAGGATTAAGTAAACGAATTAGCGAAAATTTACTCAACTCAACTCAGAAGGGCATGTGACAAGAATGTCTTAGTTTAGGATGGCAATATTGTGTCTTCGTACATCTTCCTTATTATAACTTTTGAATTATTGCTGTAATTATATGTGTTTGTGTGCTAAGCGCCATATCCATTGACAGACTTATTCCTTTCGTTGCAGATGAACATCATTGGGTGAGGAGAAAGGAGGCTCTGAGGACGCGTCGATATGGACAGCATAAGGCTAGAAGACGGAGACAAATCGGTAAGCTATAAGTTTAGTACACTATTTATTGACCGAGTAAAACGAGGTCTCTGTTTTAGCTTCGACAAAAATGCTTTCGTATGTCCGGCCGGATTTTTGTATGTCCTCCTCTACAGGTCGCATTTATCAACCGATTTTCGTGAAATTTTGTGAGCAGGTTCGGTAACTATATAGAATTTTTTTGTCGAGTCACTTTTTGGAAATTCAAAAAAACAAACATTGTATCAATGATTTCGTGTTTTTCTGCGGCCGTTTTTTCCTCTACAGGTCGCATTTCTCAACCGATTCTCGTAAAATTTTGTAAGCAGGTTCCATGACTACAATAATTTATTTGTAGAGTAAATTTTTGTAAATTAAAAAAAAAATTTTTTGACGTCGTTGGCTGATCTCCTCTACAGGTCGCATTTATCAACCGATTTTCGTGAAATTTTGCGAGCAGGTATGGTAACTATATAGATTTTTTTTGTCGAGTCACTTTTTTGAAATTCGAAAAAACAAACTTTGTATCAATGATTTCGTATTTTTATGCGGCCGTTTTTTCCTCTACAGGTCGCATTTCTCAACCGATTCTCGTGAAGTTTTGTGAGCAGGTTTTATGATTACATAGAATTTTTTAGGCAAGTAAATTTTTGTAAATTTTTTTATTTTTTATTTTATTCATTGGTTTGTTCTCCTCTACAGGTCGCATTTATCAACCGATTTTCGTGAAATTTTGTGAGCAGGTGCGGTAATTCTATAGAATTTTTTTATCGAGTCACTTTTTCAAAATTTAAAAAAACAATTTTTTTATCAATTATTTTGTGTTTCTGCGGCCGAATTTCGATTTGTTCACCTCTAAGGGTCGCATTTCACAACAGATTCTCGTGAAGTATTGTGAGCACGTTCTTTGATTACATCGAATATTTTTGTCGAGTAATCTAAAAAAAAATCTATGGTTTGTCCGCCTCTACAGCAGCGGTCGGCAACAGGCGGCCCGCGGGCCGCATGCGGCCCGCGAGCCTCCCTGGCTTTATTGTTTGTAAAGGTATAATTTGAAATACTTAACATCGTGAAAGCGTCTGCATCGCCAACCACGAATATTTTCACAGTTGGTCAGGACGAGATATGTGTTTGTAAGTGTATTTTACAATTAAATCTATCTAAATATTTTTTCAAAAATTTCGCGCTCGCCGCGTTTGCGTTAGACAGTATGAAGTATTTTCCACACCTGCATCTTAATGTTCAAAAAATTTCGCGCTCGCTGCGCTCGCGTTTGCGTCTACATGACTTGATGCGTATGAAGTATTTGCCGCATTTGCATCAGTGTTCGAAAAATTTCGCGCTCGCGTTTTCATCTAGGTGTGTTATGACTTTATGACCCGTCCCCCCCTTAAAGTTTCTATATCTGCTATTCTATATGCTTGCATTGATCGAATGAATCGCGAAATTACGATGCGGTTGAAATGCGAATTATCTGGGTTTGGTAAGGAAACTAGCTGGTTTATCTGTGAAAAGTCGGTTTTTTCGTCTTTCTCGTTTTTCACGTAAAAAGGGGTGCGAATTTTTACTACGTTACTGTCGCGTACGGCGTACCAATTTGTTTCGAGTTGATATCAACAGACAGTGATCATTATTATCATCTGCGGCCCGCGAAGATTTTTTTAGCTACTATGTGGCCCGTGGGTGCTAAAAGGTTGCCGACCCCTGCTCTACAGGTTCGATATCTAACATAGTTTTGGAAATAAAAAAAAACAATCACGAGGTCTACAGCTCACAGAGCCACTAGTAATTAATGGGTTTTTCAATTTTGTTGTAGTTGCCATTACATATCTTTATACGTTTTTGATATACCTACAGTCAATTTTCACACTCGTGTCATCATTATCTGGCTAGCGAAGGGGTCGACAAACAGCGGTTCGCCAACTTCATGCTGCTCTTTGAAAGGGCAGGCGAGTTGCTATTCGAGTTCACATCAATAATAGGTAATAGGTACTGAGTGAAAAAACTGAAACAGATATTTGCGGCTGTCTGAGGTTCCATTAATTTGGTATCTTTATTGAATTTTGCTCTTTGGTATTTGGAAGTTTGCAGACTCCTGTCCCAGCGTTATTGGATGTATGCGGCGTAGGGGGGTAATAATAAAACGCGCGTATACCGATGCGCAGCTGGTTTATTACCGACTCATGTGGGATGAACACACATACACATGCATGCGTTGGTACATATCAGTTTATCCCGGTTGTATTCTGATTCATAAAGAAGCCCGAGATTCGCTTTGACATCTAAAACCCAGATTTGGCGTAGGCACTAATTTACCTTATTCCATTGAAATAAGGTCCAAAAATGTATACATATTTATGCCCTTGACTGTACTACCGTTGGTACATATGTCTGTAGCCAAGAGGTATTTTCGTTAGATACCATGTGTGTTATACATAAATTACAAGAACATCATTTAAAAGATATAAATTTCTAAGGGATTATGAACACACGACCCTCAGTTTGAGATCCCACGCCTAAAATTAGTACGTCCGCTTCATTAAATTAATTTTAGTCCCACGATATAAATACTTAATTACAACAGTTAAGATAATTAAGGTAGTAACACACCTTTGAAGGCCCGGCACCTGTGCTGGAGGGCAATCTGACTCGGTATATATTTCATACGTACCTACCTAAGAACGAGTGGTGAAGTAAGTAAATCAAAAGTTCCATTGCTAGCCTAACTGCGATGACTAAATCATTCACACAGTTCTTTCTCAAACGGAAAAAAATCAATACCTACGGTTTCTAGGTTGTTCACACTTAGGTACATATGTAAATCGATGATTATATATGACAAAGGTGTTTGTAATCCATACATGAAAAAATAAAGATTCGTGTATTAAATATGGCACCCCCTTTTGAGTATACAGGCGTAAATTTATGTACCTACCTACTACGTATATACGAGTTCGTACTTTTATTGTGCACATTCAGGTAATCAGTTTTTTTTTAATTTTTGGAAATTTCAGGTCAAATGCAACGAATACAATTCGTGTCCTATTTAACGTCAAACCTGCTCAAACCTAACAACACTGCTCAAATGGCCAGTCGTTATGTCTATGTCTAGCGCCTTAGTATTGCAATCTTTATGAATTGGGCCTTGGACCCTTTCTTGAAGCTACAAGTTACAAATTACAAGTGGAAGAACCGAATCGAAATTACTGAAAATGGTCTCAGCGGGGTAAACACGTAACTTTCGAACGTACAATAGACATATTTTAATGTCATTTTTAGTATGGGATTCGACATTTAGATCTACATTTATACCTATAACTTACGAACGGTCGAAAACATTCCGTAATCGCACCGCAGGTTGTAAATTATTTTATTCGTTGCATTTGGTTTAAAAACTTTTGTACGACAAAGCCCTCGTGGTATGGTTATATGGTTTGTTAAGACCGATTTCAGTTAAATATTGATTCAGCCAACCTCCAGGCGGTAATTTCAGCGATTGATTGGCATTGAAATTGTAAATTTACAGGTTCCTTTGTTTGATTGTTCAATTTGAATTACAGGTTGGCTTGTACATTATGCAAGCAGGTACCAAATTGAAATTTAATGAACGGGTCACTCACGTCTTTATGGTCGAATATCAATCGACATATTTCGGACCAATACGTGGTCCTCAATCATGAAAACCAACCAGCCGCGACAGCCAAGTGCTATGCGAGGCGCCTAATAGTTCTCATATATTTCAATATATTTAAGACTCACAGGTGGCAAAATGGCTGCCGCAAATCCCGTGTCACATGATGTATAAACAAACATAATCCTTATTCTCGTGTCGATCAAACGTCGTGTGATAAATACTATAGGTATTTGTAGAAAAGTAATGTGCTCCTCATATATAGGAATAATATACAGAGTTGGATATATACAGGAAAGGAGATATGTACATTTGTACAAATTATAATTATAATATACATATATACAATAGATAGGAGACACAGGAAGAAACGACAATAGAGAGATCTCTCAGGGATCGAAGTCCAATGAGAGTTGGTTGGAAGTTCTATATACGCAACTGACTTAAGAAACTTCGATAGCGCGTTGCAGAACATGTCAGATTTGACAGTTGCCTAGCGACGCCACATCAGCCCCCCTTTGAGACGGAGGAGTCAGCGACGACGTATTAAGAGAGTGCTCAGAGTCAGCGTGGCGAGCGAGGGCTCAGAGCCAGGGTGACGAGCAGGCGAGGAGCGGAGTCGAATCGCTGGGAGTAGAGGTACCAGGCATATGGAGGAGTCATGCTAGGTGGCACACTCAGAGAGAGGGAGAGAGAGGGGGGAGGAAGTCGGGCTAGCTGCGGGGCGGCGACAGGATCTGGAGGTTGCGCTTATGTCCATTGTCGGAGGTCACCAATGTAGAATAGAAATGTACTCCTCATATAGGAATAATATACAGAGTTGGATATATACAGGAAAGGAGATATGTACAAATTACATACATACGAGGGGTGATCCAAAAGTAATGATAACGAGTATGTAAAACAACACATGTGTTCAAAAACTAAATTTATTTCTTAACGTAGTCTCCTAACAAGTCTACACACCTATGCCATCTTTTCTCCAGACTACGAATTCCATTAAAAAAAATATCTTTGTTTGGACTCTCCAAATAAGCCTCCACAGCGGCCATAACCTCACTGTCATTCAAAAAAATTTTGACTCGGAGATTTTCCTTCAGCCGTGGAAACAGATAAAAGTAGCTGGGGGTTAGGTCTGGCGAATAGGGGGGTGTTCCACCAATTCGAAACCCGCATCCCGGATTGCAGCCATTGCAACACCTGGCCTTATGAGGAGGTCCGTTGTTGTCTGGGTGGAACATTCTAGGCACCCAACGAGCGGATACTTTATTCATGTGCAATTCTTGGGTTAAGATTCTTTGAATGCTGCCATACGAGATCCCTGTGACCTCATTTAAATGTCTGATTGTCACCCTTCTATCAGTTAAACTAAATCTTCTATTTTTTTGACATTCTTCTCAGTGCGGACGATGGAAGGCCAGCCCTCGCGGTGTTCGTCTTTACAAGATGTTCTACCCAAGTTAAACTCCTTGCACCAGTGTGCAACTGTAGAATACGGAGGAGCAGAGTCCCCTTATGTTCCCACCAATTCAACATATTATGTATATCTTTAGTACACATTTTTTTCAAACAGAAGTACTTAATAACGGCTCTCACTTCAGATTTTTCCATTTCCACTCATTTATTCCGACAACTCACGAATAAATAAATTTATTTCAGTGACAGATATCAAAAATTGATTACATGTATTTTTTTAATTTACTGGCCAAGAACTGCCTTAAAAAATAAAACCTCTTTTTGCTTTTTTCAGCCACTGAAAGTATTTCATTATCATTACTTTTGGATCACCCCTCGTATATACAATAGATAGGAGACACAGAAAGAAACGACAATAGAGAGATCTCTCAGGGACCGAAGTCCAATGAGAGTTGGTTGGAAGTTCTAAATACCGCAGTCTCCTTGCCAAGTTGCAAACATAACATCCTTTTCACAGAAGGTTAAACTTAACGATCCCTCAACTCGTGCCAAACAGGTTTTTGCCCTCAACAAGCCACGGAATTGGGAAAAGCTTTTTACAAGGCCTCGTTTCAAGTAACGAGTAAGCTTACATTTGTAGATTTTGTTAGTCTTTACTGACACTAAATAAAAAATCGCCTTTTACAAGTTATCTTAAAGGCGCGAACTAATATCATAGATGTGAGCACAAATAATTTCTATTTTAAGTATTGATCTATCTACATATGCAGTATATCGTACCCATACCTAGTACATTGTTTGCCTAGTTTGGGACTAGGTCGATGTGTGTAAGTTTGTTCAAAAAAATATATTTTATTTATTTAAAGAAAACAAGTGAAGATATGTCCCTTGTTTTACCGACAAACTTTTCATCGATTGTCATTTGTTTAGATGTTTTTTTTTCTATTAATTGTTATAGTGTGTCGTGAATGCCTAATAATGTACTGTGAGGCGATGGATGGATGTAATGAAATGAAGTTCAGTATTTTAATCAAGATATATTGTTAAAATACCGTAAGGTAGATGTAATGATAATAGCATTTCTTCTTGAGGACATATTCTTTTATTACAGTTTTAATAAAAAACGCAGCCCAATGGGTGAAGAATCTAGATATTAATCTGTAGACTCATAGATATGTTGGCTTGGATGCCATACGATAAAAAATAAAAAAGGTGTAAGGTATTCTGTTGTTACCTATTTATTAGGTACTAATAAAGTATTAAACGTATTAACGTTTATCAAATCAAGAATTTCGTTATTACAGAATGCCTGAGCATATTTTATTAATTTGTTCATCAGGGGTCAAGTAGGTACACCCGGATATCGGAAATATGCACGTTGTTCGGAAATTCCAAGCGAAGTATTAGGGCACAGACCCGTCTTTACTTTACCTATTCGAATCCCGATAAGGCCCAAAATATTTGTGTGATCAATACGAACATTTTGTTCGTGAATCTTGAATGTTTTCAATATATTTAATAACTCTTAATACAATACATCTATATATAGTGATGTCGTTGGGGCGACATTAACAGTGGGTCAAGTGGGCACACTTGGCTAGCGTCTATTGGTTTGAATTTATAGTATAAGGGTATAGCAGTTGAGTATATACGATTCTACAAATGGAAAGTTGTGTTTTGAGGGTATACCTAAAGGTAAAAAATATTCGAATACTTTGGTTTATTTTCTTCTGTAGCCAACTAGCCATCTTCTATATAAGAAATGATTACATGAATTTTGCTTGGGTCTACCTATAAGCTCAGAAACAGTTTCTAGGGTGTTGCCAGTTGTAAAGGAGTTCGGAATCCACTTTGGCACGTAATTCCAAGTTTTGGGGTAGGCACTAGTTTTACGAAAAAGAGCCATCTCACCTTCCGTTCACTAGTGTTGCTAAGTAATGTTATCCCGTTTTCATCCTGAAAGCGGCAACATCTGAGACACCTAATCCTAACAGTTAAGAAAAAGAAGAAGAAAAACATTTATTTATGATGAAACAAACAAAAAGAAACGTTACAAAAAACAATCATTACAAAAAATCGTCACAAAAAGGTCTCACCTCAGCATAATGCCGACTCAGGGAGCCGGCGCTGATCTTCCGGCGAAACCTATGTGCTTTAGTGCCGATATGTGTAGCACGCCCCGCCTAAAATTGAACACGACCTAGTACAATCTGACAGCGCTGTCTTGTGACGTCGAGCCGTCACACGAATGTCAAATTGTCGAAGGTGCGTCCAAAATGGCGCGGCCTATTACACACACTCAGTCACTCACGAGTACATTTTTGGTATTCATTTCTAGGAAAGTGACTGTCGTCCGACTTTGCAACCCAGAAGAGAAATAAGACTTTATTTCACATGCCATACGTTAACTGTTTGGCTTGAAAATGTATAAACTAAAGAGCCGTGATACAATAACCATACAGGTGCGATATCTGTCGACCTTTGCAATTGTTCATGTCCAAACTAATTGACAGCGTCCCGGTGGGACATGGCCGTGGTCCAATAACATTTGGCGTATCCCTTGGGACAAGGACATGGTAATTAGTTATATTACCTAATGAATTAATTAATCAATCTATTGTGTTACATATAGTCGAGTTTTCGTTAGCGATATATCCTTTTATTTAATATATGTCTGGTTGTAATAAATGGCTGAATGAAATGAAGTGAATTAGTCGTGAACAGAATCATGAAAATATGATTCTATCAGTGATTCCGAACCACTTTTACCATTGGACCAACTTTATCTGTACCAAAATAAATCTGCTGTTTCATAGGAAAAGGTCATTTGCCATTTTATAGCTTGACCGGGACACGGCTGAATTTATCTAAGACTCTAACGACATTTATTGTCTAGGAGGAGGGAATCGCTAAATCAGTGCAAGTCAAAACTCTAACGGTTAAAGTTTTGACTTGCACTGATTTAGCGATTCGTATAAAACCCCGAAATTTCTTTTTAAGTTGGGTCATGTCAACAAAAATAATCTGTTAGTACCCAATGCGGTATTCTACCGCCTCCCAGATGGAGATGGTTATCAGATGGATGAAATTGGCCCAAAAAAGGCACATTCTTAATTAAAAACGTTTTTGCACGAACGATCGGGAAATAATAGATTGATTCCCGTCCTGTCACACTGTTACTGTGGGGAGACATCTAAAGAAGACATTAATTATACGGCTGCCAGCGACTGTTATTCGGAAATAGTACGACCTGTTTTCTAGAGAACGTTTGATTTGTAATTGATGAACTCGTTAGTTACAAACTTCGTTTAACTGACCGAGTGAAACGAAGGTTTCCGCTACTGCTTCTACAAAAATGAATTCACGTTCGGATGTCCAGATGTTCGGCGGATTTCAGGTTTTTTTCCTCTACAGGCTGCATTTCTTAACTGATTGTCGTGGAATTTTGTGAGCAGGTAATAATTATATAGAATTTTTTTTCGCGTCGGTTATCGGAAAATTAGAAAAAAAACTCTCGCGAGAGCTTTTTAGTAATAGTCAAAGTTAGGATTTGCTTTTATGGGAGAGTGATTAAATGTAAGAGTAATAAACAGTATCCTTATAATTGCGTGATAATGATACACTAATAAGAGGTACCTCTCATTTATGAGACGAAGCCTGTGCCCAACGGTGGGACGTAGTTAGGCTCATAATGATGATGATAATAATCATTTTGCGTGTAGTGTAGGTTAGGTACACTTTGCATATAATAGTGTACCTACATTTTGCATATTGTGCATTATTCACTGAAGTGATTCAATCTACAATCAAGCTCTCCCTTCCTATCCATTATGACCGCTTGTATGTGCAGACCAAAAATTTCATTTCCTAAATGAAATAAAAGGATAGAAAATTTATGTGATTTGCATGACATTATTAAACGGAAACTTTGTTGGTAACAAAGCAATAACTTCTAGAATATACAATATTATCTTGCAATATTTTTATAAAAATTTATACAGTTAAATAGAGTCTACAAATTTCTCAACTCATGGCAGTATTTCTAAGTTCCCTGAACAAAGCATTTTAGAGCTGAAAACTTTTTTAGCTTTCTTAAGTACGTGCAAGCTGAAATATGTGCTAAGTTTTGGCAACGGAACAATGAAAACCAGTAAGAGTTGAGTTTAAGTGAAATAGTGAAGCGACATGGGTAAAACATCTTTTTAGTGCTCCGTACCAAAAAGGTAAAAAAGGAACCCTTATGGTTTCACTCTGTCTGCCTGTCTGTCTGTCACATCGCTAAATATCTCAAGAACTATTTACGCTATCTATTTCAAATTTGGAATAGTTATAGAAAAGGGTAACCCAGATACATAGAACATGATTTTTATAAATATTTTATTTTATTTTGTGTGAAAAATGACAGATTAAAAGGGGGTTCAAAATTTCAAAGTCTTAGGCTGGGTTGCACCAAACCGTCTGTAATCGTAAGCGGTGTTCGTCAAATCTGCTTGTATGAAAAGTTTGACAAGTTTCTATGGGATGACAGCTGCCGGCGCCATATTTGACGATGACCGGTCTGTGTTCGTATGTTGGTGCAACCCAGCCTTAGTAGGTAAAGGTGACAAAAGTGGGGTGTCGCATAAAAGGGCTTGACGTGCACATTCTGAAACAGCTTTTCATTTGTTTTTTTCGTCGGGTAATTTTGTTATTCAGTCGCGCTAATTAGTAACAAAATGCGCCGATAGATGCCTGTCATGTTTTTAAGATTTTTCCTGAATTAATGGGGTCAGGACTGGTACCTAAACAAGAACTGTGTACGGAATCCTCGGTGCGCGAGTCGGACTCGCACTTGATATTTGATACTTTTAATACTAATGTGATAAAGTTTAATTTTTATTTATTTTGACAGTGTGCATGTAATATAAAGTTAATTACATATAAGATCAGAAACTAAATCGCGAAAAACAATGAAAAATCTGATGTCTAACTACAGTATATATATTTCGTAACTCGTAAACAGGCTAGGAACTTCTCTGAAGTTGCCTAATGACTCAAAAGTAGAAGCTTTAACATTATAACTTGGTATCAATAAACGGGATTTAATCGCGTATATAATTACATTTCTTTATCTCTTTGAATCGCTAGTAAACTGAGGATTTTGTGACACATCCGAACCGTCGAATAAGCTTGGTACATCCGAAAAAGTTATAATTTCTGTCAATTTAACTTGTAAGCATGCAACTTGTAAAGTAACTAGCAAGCATGCAGTACTTCACATATTCACTGCTTGTTCAAATTATAACTAAGACCCAACTTTAACAATAGTCTGCCCCACAAGGCATTTAACTTATTTCAACCAGTTACTGCCAATGCAAATTGAATTTTACTAGTATAGGCATAAGTGTTCCATGTATGTGAATGCAATGTGAATAGGTGAAATTATTCCTTTGTGCCTTAGTTGCTACCTCGAAGTTAACTAACGGTCATACCACTCGTCCCCCCTTACCTATTAATAAAACCTGACAAACTAACCGTAGGTACCTATACTAACATATGTTTGTCCCATTTTCAAAGTGACGGTAAAGACTTAAACGAATTTTAACAGCATTTATATAGAATAGATTTGATGATGAGCATTTATGAGAAAAGAAGAAATTGTGACGTGTTCCCGTATGTTATAATGATGAAAATCTGCCTCTCAAAATCATTATGGTTTATCGACTGACATTTTTTTTGACTGTCGAATGTCAAAAGCTTCGCCGTTACCCTGCTGATCTAATCTACATTTTATGGGAATCTGTAATTATTTTACAAATTAAATTCTCCAAAATACGAGCATTTTTATGCTCCCATAAATACTAGTAATTAATATAATTTTTCCCAGCGTTAGCGAGCGTTGCTAACGAGGGGCATATTGTTACAAAATCAACCCTCGCCTAAACCTGTTACCGTTTAATACTCGAGGAGGTCTATTTTAGTTCGTCAGTTCCGATCGCAATCACATTATAGTTATGCATGAGATGTGTGTCAGTAGTTACTTACTCTGTTTGTCATAGGAATATCTTACAGTTAAGCTTTCTAAAAAACATAAAAAATATGATTATCGCTGTAATAACTTCTTAACTTTAATTTTTTTCTTTGCTTTGCTTAGTTTGGGACTAGGTTGATTTGTGTAAGATTGTCCACAAATATTTATTTATTTTCTTTATTTATTCTTAATATCAGAAAAATAAACAGTTTCATTTTTTTATATTTCATTGTGGTTCACGCGCAGATTTAACCTAGCAATTGCATCTTTAAGCATAAGTTGCTGTGAAGTTAACCACCTGATACTACACTTCAAGGTGATCAAAAGTAACCGAACATACACTCTATTGCCACTACACACACCTAATGTGCCAATTAAAACAATGAGAGTAAATTTTCTGACATAGTATCGTAGCGACAGATGTACTAGCCCCACATAATGAATGCGAAACTAATTGAACCTTGATAGAGATGAGAAATACCTAGTTGAACCGCATGCAGGATAAGCTTAACCTAATTAATGTTAGCTTCGGAGCAGTGAAATTTGACTTTGTAGCTAAGTTACAGATACTGCTAATGCATAGAGGTAAGTAAGATACCACATTTTGTCAAGTCAAACACAGTCACGAAAACTTGGGACTTGTTTAGCCAGCTGAAAATGTATCACTGTACCTATGTGTCTTGTATGTGATAAAACATATCACACCTGGCCATAAATTACCAATTGCCGACCGCTACGCGTGCGAAAACTGGCCTCCTCTTGCCACTTCCTGGGCAAGAGGAGGCTTACAATTTTGTACTTACCGCGGATGGTAACAAACAGAGCCTCAGATCGCATATTCTCTCTCATATCCTTCGGCTCGTGCGTCCAATAGCTGTGCGATTTGAGACATTCTATGCTTTACCGCTTACCGCCCTAGGTTAGTAATTTACTATTAGGGTAAGTCTAGGATAGATGATTCACTTTTTGAAATCGCTTTATATATCAATAATTCGTCTGTTTATAGCAAGTCCTACGGGTACTAAATCTATAATAGATAATAGTACTCTAATTGTTTTGTAATAAGTTGTATAGTTTCCCTGTATATCATAGTTTTCTGGACCTCTTAAAAATGGGATAGGTGCCTACCGTGGGGTGGGGGATAGACGATTTGCCGTGAAAATGGCTTAAATGGATAGATGCCGGGTCAAATCAAACTGGCTCGAAGGATAGATGCCCTTTGAAATCAAGATGGCTTAAAAAATAGATGTCTTCATGTTCTTCAGACCATGTGATGTTACGCGGGACAGCGCTCTGATTACTCTTTACGGAGGGTTTTGCACCCAGCAACATAATAAATTTAAAAACAGTCGGGGTTTATTATGCCGATCCAAAAGTGTGGCAACTATACTTTTTGCAGCGGATCGATGCCCTTTTCGTTAAAAAAATAATGAAAATATAAAATGCTTAATAAAAAATATTATACCATGCAGCCTAATCTTCTGGGCAAACCAAATCAATTATTAAATGTCAGAAATAATAAGAGGATAAAGAGTTATTCGAGTAACCTACAAATATTATTTTCACGCTCTCTGAAGTGTGCGGAACATTTTTACGCACTCATACAAAACGCATATGTTCTCACTCATAGCCGCAGCGACACCGAGGTCTGTGGAATTACAGCCAGACATACTATATTCTACCTAGTAATACCTAGTAATATTGAGATTGAGGCATCTATCCCACTGGGGCATCTATCCTGGAATTACCCTACTAGCTTGCGTCCGCGGAGTAAGCTGTGACGAAAATGGGAGCACTTGTGATAGATATGATACACGAGCGACACTCTGTGCCAGCAGTGGGATGTCATATGATGATGAACTATAAAAACCGGCCAAGTGCGAGTCGGACTTCGCACATTTCGGGTTCCGAGCCGACCGCAAAGTTAAGTTGGTTTTTATAGGAAAAATAAGGAAATTTCTAAGAAAAATCTAATTTATCAGTATATTAGTATTTGTTGGTAAAATATACGGAATAACAAACATTATTACCAAATTTTAAGTTTATAGGTTTTTGGGAAGTTAAAAATTCTTCGGAACAAAATTTCGTAAAAAAAAGCTGACTTTGGTGGCTTCTCATTCCTTTGTTTACCAATATTTTTAACACGCTTTTATTAGGTCGACCTGTATGTAACTATGTAATGGAATCTAACGTCACTAATTTAACCATCTTCCAAGCATCGTAGCGTCATGGAAATTGGCAGCTGTATGTAGTTCTGATGACAATACAATAATATGGTACTGTCGAACTGATCTGATGATGGAGCCGGATGATATGAACTGGAACTTCATGATGGAACATCGTATCATAGCTGTGTTTGGATTTGTTAGAAAAGTCTTGTAATGAGCTTTGACCACGATTAGGTTTCAAGGTCTGATAGGTCGACCTATATGTAACTAACTATGTAATGGAATCTAAGGTAACTAATTTAACCATCTTCCAAGGATCGTAGCGTCATGAAAATTGGCAGCTGTATGTAGTTCTGATGACAATACAATAATATGGTACTGTCGAACTGATCTGATGATGGAGCCGGAAGATATGAACTGGAACTTCATGATGGAACATCGTATCATAGCTGTGTTTGGATTTGTTAGAAAAGTCTTGTAATGAACTTTGACCACGATTAGGTTTCAAGGCCTGATAGGTCGACCTGTTAGTAACTAACTATGTAATGGAATCTAAGGTAACTAATTTAACCATCTTCCAAGGATCGTAGCGCCATGAAAATTGGCAGCTGTATGTAGTTCTGATGACAATACAATAATATGGTACTGTCGAACTGATCTGATGATGAAGCCGGAAGATAGGCACTGGCATTCCATGATGGAATATCGTATGATAGTCGTGTTTGCACTTGTGAGAAAGGTCACGTGATGGACTTTGAACACGATCAGGTTTCAATTAACACGCAAAGCGTGTTTTTCTAGTGTTTTTAAACTATTATTTTTTTTAAATTAAAAATATAGTTAGTATCTACTCAATGAGCTCTAAACAACGATACCCTACGCGATAGGGTAGGATAAAAAAAATTTTTCGCGCCCCCCTTTAGTTGTATATGTTTTGACTATTTGTATGGCTTCGGGCTAGTAAGATGCTTAATATACTGCGTAAATTTGAAGCCTGAAGCTCCAACAGTTGGGCTGTAAAACCTGTGTGACAGATGACGGACGGAAGGACGGACGGACGGACGGACGGACGTCTGGGCGTCACCAATACTATACTACTATAGATTATTATATTTTGTCCACAGAACCAGTGTCGATCGCGACAGACGCGGCTGCCTCGGACGAGTCCACTCGCGCGCCCTCCCGCGTCTCCGCCGGTGAGACCGGTACCTTAGGTAGCTCACAACACGTTTTAGCTTACTACACTAGCACTAAAGGCCCTAATACACACGCCCGAGACTAGCATGCGAGTTTAACTACATTGTGCGGTTATATAAAGCGAGCGAGCACATGCAAGTCTCGTACGTGTGTAAATAAGCCTTAAAGGCCGCTCCTTATATTCCATCTTTTTTCCACATTGTCGTGGAAATTGGATATGTTATTTTTAAGTTCCAATATATGTACGTACAGTGTTACGAGTTCGCTTTTCTTTAAGTAGGATAAAGAAAACATATTTTACACGCTTTCTTGGCAAATAAAAAAAATGTGTTCAATCCACATTTGCGCCTTGTTGAGCAATATAAACATCTAGGAAATGATTTAAAAATAGCAGCTAAAAAAGTATCTTATATTAAAAGTAAAGGGGTTGGGGTAAACCTTATTGTGATTATACGATAAAACTAAAAGTCCGGATTCATTTATTATCTAACAATATTTAAATTGCCAACAAGAAAGTGCATTGATTGATAACCCACGAATGACAGCCCTAAATGTTCTGTTTACTACGATTCTACAGTACCTACTATATTGGCATTTAGGAGATTGAATTGAGCGATTAATTCATATTAAAAGCCCTTTCGTTTGATACCGCACACGATAGGTTTCAGAACATTTTTTTAATTCCATACAAAAAAAGATCTCGTTATAACTCCTCTTCTTTTCGTTTTTGTTTTCGTCCAACGGGTCATATTGATTCATATGCCCTAAAGATCAATCGTAACGATTTTCATGCTTTTAACACCATTTGCAGCATCTTTTGGCGTACCGCTAGGACTATTTGTCATAATCCGTTCATCCGTTTTTTGCGTGATTGAGTAACAAACTTCCTAACATCTAAACTTCCGCATTTATAATATTTACTGCCTAGTATAAAGTTCATTTTCTTGCGGCGTACGTTCGTACGTTTCCAAAAGGCTGTTGAGCGCAGTTGGCAGATGAAGGCCCAGTGTATATTTAATGCTCGCTTGTACAAGCAAGCCTGCACAAGGTACATACATCACTGGTAACGGCCAACATATTTACATTGGCTGCACATAAAATCACAGTGATGTCATAACCAGGATATTAACAGGACATTTAATATCACACATCGATTGTATTTCAGCTCAGCTAGCAAGATAAGGCGTAGTCAACTTTTACTGCCCAAAACGTCACGTAAAACATGACAATAAAATCTATCGTGCGTTTGGTATTCGATAAATTTAAATATTTGCGGAGGCGTGCGATATTCGGTGTTACAAAAAATCTTAAATTGGATTTCACATAAAAATACGAGTACCTACTTATAATTATATCAAAAAACACAAACAATAAAGCAATAAAGAGTATTTGTATTGTATTGTATATCTATTCCAGTAGCGCTATCTCGAAATGGTATGACATGACGGAGAATTTAACCCTTTGACCGCCAAAGCGATAGTGTGTCGTCGTGCCCACTACGCCAAGCACTCTTGAATTGGTGTAATGTCTAAACCAATAAAAACAAATTTTAACAGTTCATAGTTAAATTATTTTATTCATGATCAAAGTACACCTTCACTCCGACCTTTTAAGTGGTTGTTGGTGTGGTGGGCACGACGACACACAACTACTTTATAGGTACTTGGCGGTCAAAGGGTCACTACAAGTTCCAATGTCTTTTTTATTTTTAACATTTTGATATATTAGGATACTGCCCAGTATTATGCTCATAAACTTTAGAAAATGGGTACCTGTGGAAGTTGTAAATTTGGGTTCGATATACACGAATCCAATATACTGATTGTGATACAGTTACTGTGCCACGCCACGCCACGGCCTCAGCCAGATTACAATCTTAACGTTATGGTCACAATAGGAATACGCAGAACAAATTATAACTCGACATGAAATATTTTTAGCCGCATAATGTATTTGCTGGTTTGTTAGGTACAGTTAACACTTTATTTTAACACTTAATTTTCACAGTGTTGATTTTAAAAGCACGGGTGGCGGTTTGTTTTTAATATTTAATCAAATAAATACAACGTCAAACATGCCTATGTATGAATATTCAAATGTTGTTGCTCCTGCTTCTAAACTATAACTAAATAAGTGATATACATTTTGTCCACTATCGAAAAATCATCAAGATATATTATTTTTTGAAATAATGGTCCTTTTCGACAAAAACTCATTTCCATGCCGATTTTCGACAACAATCCGTGCTCAGCCATCGAGCACAACATATCGATTTTATTTGTTTTGTTTTCCGGCCTTGAAATCTACAATTGCTAAAAGTGGCGCAAATTAAATTTCGTGTCCTTTGCTTACACCTTTTTTGAATATAGGCGTGAATGAGATTGGTCTTGAAATATAATTATTTGTTGCAGAATGGAGCGGCGCGACGGGCGGCCCACCTGCAGAGGTGGTGCTGCGATTACACCCTCCACAGACAACCCTCCGGGGCAACCTCTCCTCGCTGTCCGAATCAGGTGAGACCAAGGGTAAGGACGCGATTCGCTTCCTGGTTCCCGAATTATTAATACATTCGCTGCTAATTGCTATGCTACGCCCCCTAGGAACAAAATTGTATGGACTTGAAACGCACATATGCGTTGCCGCCCGCGAATGCCTTAATCAAAGTCAAAGGTTCTAGGTTAAATGGTCTGTGCATCGACCATATTATTGTTTCACAAATCTAAGGCTGGTCACATACGGACTGTGTCCGTTTCAGCTTTCTACGTATAAGAAGTTGTGCTTTCCTTTCTTCAGCAGATGGAAGCGGCGTGGTGGTCCGAGCCGAAGAGGCCTTGATCGTTGCGTTTGTGTTATTGCTGTGGGTAGCGGCCATAGCTCTCTTCTTCAACCGTTGGGGCAAGATAAGGTGCGTCTATAAGCTGTACGTGGACTTCTTCCTTTTTATGAGCACCTGTAGATATTAGCACATTCGGTGGATATAAAGGCCAGTCTCTCTTTTCGCTTCGGCTAAATTCGGCTCTCACATAGGTACAGACAAGGGCACCAATATGTATACCTACACTTTTTCACCTTATTGCATTGAAATAAGGTCCAAAAGTGTATACATATTTATGCCCTTGACTGTACCTCCAGCGTGCAATTCACACAGTGACTACGGTACAAGTAACAAGACAAAAAGAACGTCATGATTTGAGTTTTAACGCTCAATATAATGTAAAACATCAGTTTTTTTTATACAGAGGACCTGCTTCTGTAAGTTTGTATGTAAGTACTATTATTTTTTCTACGCAAATCACGCTGTGATCCACCGAGTGTGCATCTTGGCGAGTGCACTGATTACAATTTTAAATGGTTTCGACTCGATTAGAACTGGTATAGAATATTTATGAAATAAAATAAGACTTCTTGAAAAATCTAATTATTCATTTTAGTTTAATCTTCACAAATTATGCACGTGAAGTTTACCTTTAAGTAAATGTTACACCACTCGTAGAATTAAGTATGCATGTAAATTATCTTAAGCATTGGTGTAAACATTTGTTGGTGAACCTTGATTAAATAAATAAAAAAAAAACAAGCTATTGTAAAATAGATACTTAAGTGTTATATTTGAAGAGCGAGTATGTTTCTAGTCTAGAGTACTCGTAGCTACGAAATAGTCCCCATGAACTATTTATTGCGCCAGATATTTCACTAAAAATTCTACGACAGGAAAAGTCCATTTTTAGGTCCTACATTATACCTATATTTAAAAAAAACAATCAAGATACCGCCAGAACGCTTTTGGTGTCAGCGCGCGAGAATATTGAATTCCCCTATGCTGGCAAGGTTCCAATATACTGCAAAATTATTCACAATTTAAAAATAACTGATAAAATCAGGCGTTATATTTTGCGGAATGCCATGATAAGTTTATAGAACAACATTTTTTAGCATTTTCGCTAAAGAATAAAAGAAGAGTAGAATTTTTGAAATAGTAGGTAAAAAATATTGTTCTAGAACCTCAAAAATAATGTTGAGTGAAACGAGACGATGGTCCACAGGATGCTGGAGCCATACCAGCCCAAGTTCCAGCAGCAGCATCGACAGAGCTGCGCTCTGGTGGAGAGCGCTGTGGCCGTGGCGCCTCATGTAAGTCGACTGACAGACATGTAGAAGATCGTCAGAAAGATATACCTTGACCGCTAATAAATAGATCCGTGTGTCGCAGCACCGAGCGTCGCTGGCGCGTGGCTGCGTGTCTTACGACTGTGGCGCTTCCTTCTCCGCCTACCACCCGTGCGGTTATCTCGCCCATCGTCCTAGACAGGTAATCGCACTTTTACACATTTTATCTTCAGAACCGATAAGCAAATGGCTAATATTAAGAACCCGTGCCCCATAATTACTCAATAAAACACTCGTTTGAACTTGTTGTGATATTCGCCTTCGGCTCTTTTCCTTAAACCATATTCGTGTTTTAATGCATCTCATTATGTAGCAGTTACATAAGCTACTATTGCTGAGTATGATATAAAATACGGAATCATTAGTTCATTACTTTGCATCATTAAGCATAACTGATGAAAAAACAAAGGCGGCAGAAATATCTGACACGACTCCATTTATAGGGCCGCAATTACGTGTTAGATATTTATGCCGCTTTTGTTATGGCAGATATTGGTGCTGGTGACTGTACCTATTTTTCTTTTGTTAGTGTACGTTTTTGAGCTTAGCTTGAAGACATAATTTACTACATACTGTACGTAAATACATACATTTATCTTTAACCTACTAAACTCTAAGCATTATAACAGATGAAATCTTAGAATTTTAACAAAGCTCCCGATAGATGTGAAAGTAAAACGAAGGTTAAAGTAAAGCGAGTAGAAGATTCGGATGATCCCAGAAAGTTAACAAACCATTTATAAATGTAGCAATTTATAAAAGCTCTTTAAGCTTTTTTATTTGAAAAAAGTTTCATCATCCTTAATGGGCCCATTCAGGGCCCGCTCTAATGACCAGTACGGATCAGTTTGGAGTAACACAAATATTCAACGTATCCACTAAAAGGTTTTTTATTACGTGACCTAACATGAACGTTGAACAAACTAGTTGCACCTGTAAAATAAATGTAACTAAAATTCCTATTATTCGAGGTCTTCCATGGCTTATCGACAATTTTCCTTTGTATTTATAATCATTTGGCGCAGTCGAGTCGATAGGATGCAAAATAAAACACAGTCGCGGAATGAATAGGTCCGTCAATTTTCAAGTTTATTTCTACACTGTGAAGGCCCGAAAGTGGTGACCATGGCTAAAAATACCACAGAAACCAGGTGCACAAATGGAGCAAGTTTTATAAAGCTTTTACCGATTACTACCTGTCTGTTTGATCTGTGTTGCCGGTTAAGGCTTGTAAAATTGTAACTAGCTTTTTAAAATTTTACACAGAACTATCGGTTTTATACAGCATCATAATAAGTACCTAGATTTAAACAGTGATCTGTCAGAAACGCAACTGGTTGCCATAAATTACGCTCTAAGGTGTTTGTCCAGGTGTAAACATGAGCGATTGAATCACCGTCAAAACACACTTTTGAAGAACATGAGATCACATCACATTTGGCATGTATTTAGACGATTAAGAGCTGCAGGGTAATCATATATCTTTATGTGCTAACGCTAGGACTAGGCCCAGAAATGACTAAAAATAATGAATTAAAATACGCCTACCGTTAGTACGTAAAGTTACGTCATAAGGCCGTATACTAGACTACAATGCCTTGCTTCAAAATGCTGCCTAGAAGCAAACGCTCAAATCTCCCGCCACGAAAAGGTTATGATATTTTTGTAACTGCCTACCGTCTTCCAGAATTCTGTGTTCGTGGGCAGCATGGCCCTCATCCCAGAGAGCCCCCCGCGCCGCTCGCGCTCCGCCGCCGACCTCCCTGCCCTCGTGCCCCCCTCCGACCCACCGCACGCGACCCCCCGCTCCTCCCGCGCCGCCAGCCTGCACAGTGCCGTGGACCTCCGCCTCTGCGTACCCTCGCCTAGGGCATCAAGAGCAGCAAGTCTTCATTCCTCAGTAGAGATGCCTCCAGGATCAATACAAGTGCATGTCCGAGGGTCTGGAGGGAATCTGAATAGGCCTAGAAGTCCAAGGAGGCTGACTATAACTAATGTGTGAAATCAGCCCGTTCTACACTCCGAGAGATATTAAAATAGTTGAATTGATGAACTTTGAAGGGTGTAAGTCAAAAGGTCTTTGAAGGGTGTTTCTAAATCAGTTTTTCGGTGTAATACAGTTTCGCCTGCTCTTTAAAATTGACTTTAAATATTAACTAGGTACTTTGACTGACTAATTACACGATGTAACAGGTTACAGGTGGTTTCACTAAACCTAAATCTTGATTTTGTGATCCACACAACACATGATGTTTAAAACTTCGATTTTGTACTCTAGTTGATAATTTATGAAATGAATTGTTCTCATCATCTTAAACGGGTATATCGAACTCGCTTGCATAAGTTTGTAGTTTATTGTTTTATTGGCTGTCACAGTTAACCCAAATAGGTGAAGATAATTAACAATGAAGTTATTGTGGTAAAACTGCGTGACCTATTTTAATTTTGTTGAGTTTGCTAATTGAAATGCCCTACTTTTCTACAAATTTCAGGTAGAATACCACGACTAGGTAGCTACAAACTTTAGGCAAACTGTAGTTCAATAGACCTATGACTCGGCAGTGGCAGTGGTCTTCTTTTTCAGAAACGCCAATAGATTTTGATCTGTAAAAATGCCATTGCCGCCTATTTGCAGAAAGATCATTTATTAAGCGCAGTTTAGATTAGCAAAAACTTGCGTGCAATTTTCAGTAAATTTTCATTACATTGCAGGGTTTGATCGTATTCATCTTACGTCGGTAGCCTGCAGCCCCGCAATGTAAAGAGACTTGCATGGAAGTTCTTGCCAATGTAAATCGGCCTTTACTGTGGAACCTACCACCATAAGATTAATACTATCGGTAGTCAGTCAGAGCTGCTTTAATATGTGCAAATTACTGGATTAAATTTTTCTGTACTCTCGGACTGTAGAGCTACATCTACCAAGAATGTTAATTATCAATAATTGTAGTTTCACAAGAGCTGGCATTGAAAATGTAACGTGAAAATGTAACGAAAATGTAATGTGTTTCACAACTTTTGAAAGGTATAAAGCTCTTTTTACCTCAAGTCTTTTCCTGTTCGCTTTACTCACCAATTAATAGAATCCCAGCTTTTATAACTAATTTACCCTTCTTAAGGTTTTGCCCGACGTTTCGAATGTATCACAACATCCGTGGTCGCGAGCTCAATTAGTTATAATTGGCTACTTGTCAGGTTTCGGAAATGTATTTTAAATTATACGTAGGTTTATTTTATACCTGTAACAGTTATCTTTTTCCCCCAAAGAGCTTAATTTCTTTCAAAAAAAATATTTTTTCTTTAATTAATTTGAATTTCGCGCGAAAACAGCCGATCACGTGACTGTGAGTACTGTGACGTCGCACTTGATAAACAACTAAAGGTTTACTTCCGCAGCCGACAGCAGAAGGCAACTGCATGTTACACCGCACTCCACATTGTACAGTAACTTGTGCTGTTGCGACACTTCTCCGCTCATTTTAAATAGAGCTTTTTACGAATACCGTTACGGTTCAATTTGGAGTGCGGAGCAACTTAACGTGCAGTAAGTGCAGTTGCGGAATTAAACCTTAACTTTGAAATGTGACGTCACACGCGTTTCGGTTTTTATAATCCACAGATAAAAAAACTCGTAATTTATTATTCAAAAATAAAATGTTTTCAATTAATTTTAAAGCACAAACCTATAAGCTACTGTATCCAACACATTAATTATTTTATCTTTACAACTGTCAAATAGCGAATTGTACGCGATTAAGTCCCGTTTCCCAATAATAATGTGTAAAACTCGTGTAAGTTTAAATATGGTTTAAATCAATATATCCCAGCTCTTGTTAAACTCGCTTTATCCTCATTACGTTTTGACTAGTAAATGGCCAGTAAGTCAAATTACTAACTTTATATTCAAACCTAATTATTAATTTTGTATCAAAGTTACGAGTAGTATTACTTGTATAAATAAATAAATTAATTTTATTTTTAAAACAGTGGCATTATCAATTAAATAATTGCGCAGGTTAGCAACCAAATAAATTTAGTGTGCCGGTTTGCGAGCACTTATATGATTTGGTAAATTGAAAAACTAGTAAAAGATGAACTAAACATTAACTTAAAACAACTGTAGAAATATGATCTTTAATTGAAGAAACGTCGATGTGAAGAAATCATGACCTTTCGATGGTTGTTTACTGAAACCGGGCATAAAACCGGTAATGATAGGGCAATTTCAGACCTCTCACCAGAGCGCATTTATCGTTAAGTTTGGCCAATATCTGGCTAGTGAATCCTGTGGCCAATCCGTCTATTCAAGTTCATAAACTAGTAAACAATCGTGCACTTTAAAATAAGTAATACATAGGTACGAGTATATGGGCAAACTCGTACCTTTTTTTTTCTTTTTTTTTTGACGCTGAGGAAATGCATTTACGCATCCCCCCGGGCCCGGGGAAGGCCCATGGTGGGGGGTATGTGGGGGCATACTCGTACCTACGAGTATATGTATTTGTGACTAAAAGCAGTCAGCATCATATATGTAGTTAGTACCAGACAAAGTAAAAAACCGGCCAAGTGCGAGTCGGACTCGCGCACGAAGGGTTCCGCACCATTATCTATAAAAATTGCAAAAAAAAAAACATGTTTGTTGTATGGGAGCCCCCTTAAATATTTATTTTATTTTGTTTTTTAGTATTTGTTGTTATACACAGCAACAGATATACATAATTTTTTGAGATACAGCCTGGTGAAAGACGGATAGACGGACAGCGGAGTCTCAGTAATAGGCTCCCGTTTTACCCTTTGGGTACGGAACCCTAAAAAGTAGGTATTTGTTGCACAGTCGAGTCCGTTAATATATGTACACATTTACACTCTAGTCTTTTGTAATAATGTCCAAATATGCGTATATATTAGTAAATCTGACTGTACAATAATAAAGTCGTGTTGCTATTGCGATATTTGCTTTATCTGCTGCTGATTATATGATTCAAGCTGTAAAATACAATATCATATAGATAGAAATATACCTATGAGATGCTCAATCTGATATTTACGACCACATGTTTCAAAATCTTCAGATAGTTATGTCAACATATTTATAAATTGTTAATACATTCTATGTATGTAACTTGTGTTTAATTGTTGTCTTTTGTTTATTAATCAGTATTTTATTGATATAGTTACAAAGTATTTTTTGTTAGTATATTTGTGAATACTTATAAAAGTACCAATTAAACTAAATATTATTATAATAAACTATTTATATCCTCTTTCAACTTTCCAGTAGCGTAGTATCTTATCTCTTTCTCTTCATATCTGTGCTCGTGTGTAAGTCCTAGTGCGTTGAACGCAAATCATTAGTCGTGTGGTGCTACTATAAGAAAGTTATATTCTAGTCTGGGTATTTTTTTTACGATTTCCTCGTGCCCTTGGTCCAATAATGTTTAATTCAATAACTCGCCGGGAACCATGTAATGTTATTAATTATAACTTGATGCTATACAAAATTAGTCACTAGTTAATAAAGAAAAAAAAATTACCTCCCTTTACCTATTCACTATATTTTAGGAGTTTTGTCAACCAATTTGATTTCTGGACCACCTCGTACCCTTCGTACCACAGTGACAAACTACTTATATGAAAACCGTTAGAGATCTCATTTTAATGTCACTATGACAAGCTATACGATTTACAGACCGACTTGGTTTATCCACTACCAAACAAAACCAGTTGCCTACTGTCATGGCGTCGTTACCGAACAACGTCTTTGAACAAGTATTGATTGGCGAAATCATCATAAATTTGATGAAAAGCCTTTTTTAAAGAGTGAAGTGAAGTAAACCGACTTGTCCTCAACTGTCACCTCACCCCTCACTCCTTTTTAATATCAATCAATTCTTAAAAAAAATGGCTTGCATCAAATTTATGATGATTTCGCCAATCAATACTTGTTCAAAGACGTTGTTCGGTAATGACGCCATGACAGTATAAGGTTTTGTACGGTAAATGGATTCTGCCCGTCGTCGCCCCGGGCACGTATGCTCACCAACGCGGCGACGATCAAAATCCCTCCTTTTTATATAGAAATTGTCAAACGCCATATGACATACTTTTTGACAGTTTCCATATAAAAACGGGTGAGGGGTGAGGTGACAGGTAGGACGAGTCAGTTTGTGAATAACAGCCAAAGTGCGAAGTGGCCCAGAAATCAAGTTGGTTGACTGTACATTGTTTAACACGTTCACTGTCCACTATCCCCATACAGAAGGATCCGACGATATCCCAAGTCCAACTGTACATTAAGCATGGGAATGTGACTTCACGGTCAAAGCATGGACTCCTGAAAAAAAGATTCATAGAACGTGTGAACTCAGAGAATATTTTATCTTTGAGATAATCTCAGTTCTTCAAATGAAAATGTTTGTAGAGTAAACAATTTTTTTTACATCTTGTAAATATAATCCAGAAATTCTTAATTTTGCCCTGTCCTATTCGTCCTTGCTAATCATAGTATTTTAAGGTTTAATAATTACCTACCTATCTTAGATCGTACCAAACATTAGAAATTATTTTATAAAATATCCAAAACATGTAAGATATTTTAGACCAAGTAATGCTTGTACATATACCTATTGTATCATAGAATTAAATACTTTTACTCTTGGGCATATTTTTTTTTTCAAATAAAATTTTAATCAAAGTTCTGTTTTATAACTGACCAAAGACATTAGGTAAGTAGAATAATTTAAGATTTTATTGTTCAATGATATTCATTAAAATTATGCAGAATATTGGAGCATCATAGAATTATCCAAAAATTTTAAGGAACCTTTACGTATAATAGTTTCTAAAACGTATTTAACAGTATTTTTACACACAGCCGTGTCTCATCATTATTTTGTCATTTTAATTATATGTTAAAACGTTTTACGTTAAATAATGTTTTAGGAACGAGCGCTGAGGTTATGACTCGGGTTATTAGCAACAATTTAATTTAGTGAGCCAGTTAGCGACCACATGGTAAAACTGATAAAAGCATATTTTCTCGCTTATTAGTTTATTCCTATATTAAAAAAATTGATGAAACTTATCCTCCAGGTGGTTGTTAAATGAAGCTGGTTATGTTACCAGCTCAATGACCCTATTTCCGCATAAACTGGTCCATCGATGTACAAATGAAATAACGATCGCTTCTTCAATAGTTCAATAAACTTGCATTTAGCAAAAGAGCGTATTTTCATAGCAATCCGCACTATCTTACGTCCTTTTACCCCACACCTGACTACCAAGTCAATACACTACCAGTTACGTACTGTTTTAACCAGTTAGAAATAGCCATATTATAGTAGAGGAGCCAATCGGTTACGTCCTTATTACACGAGCTGTTCGCTGTCGCCTAAGGCTGAAGGGAATCGATAGCTGCTATCTTTAGCCCTGATACAATCACAATCAGGGGCCCATTGCATAATAAATTACAACTAATATTACAAGCGGTAGTCTCGTTTCAATCCCTTTCATTCGAAAGAGACTTCCGCTTGTAATATTAGTTGTAATTTATTATGCAATAGGCCCCAGGTTGCTGTAATTCGATCCTCGAATATTCATAAGCAGACCTAGGAATCCGCGGGGCAAAATTGTTTGACAAGTAGGGAGTTCCTATATCGATAAACTCAAAAATCGATGCTAGGTCTATATACTAGTGATCGCCCCCAGTATTGTGTTTTTTGTTCTATTGTTCAACACAGCATATTTTAAATAATCGCTAAGTCTTCTTGCTGGTATATGCACATGTATTCGAACTCGCGTTTTATCTAAGTGCCAGACGCGAGGCTTTTTATTTGACAACCCTATAAAACTGACAAACGGCCAACGACAGCTGTGGTCTCACCCCTATCATTGCCAATCTACGATCTACGTTTGCACTCCTTGAAAAACAATATCCATGTTAAGTATCTCAGATGAATAAGAACCAAGTAAGCGTATAGCGGATGGCAAAGTTATTGTGGAAAAGTTTTCATCATCCTGCTAGCGTTATCCCAGTACAGTTGCATCCTGAAGGATGCCTGGGGTCCGCTACCTAATCCCAAGATTTGGCGTAGGCACTAGTTTTTACGGAAGCGACTGCCGTCTGATCTTCCGACCCCGAGGGGAAACTAGACCTTATTGGGATTAGGCTTTGTCAAGTGAGTGGGCAACTTGACTGTTAGAAGTTCTCAAACCGCCCAAAGGCCTCCAACTTGGCTTAACGACTGCTGCCATAGACAGCAACTGGGATCAACGGCTTAACGTGCCTTCCAAAGCACGGGAGCGCTCAGTTAGTAACCACTCAAAGCGGTCACCCATCCATGTCCTGACCGCTGCCTACGTTGCTTAACCTTAGATATCGCAAGCGGTACCCGGCGCCGCTGGGCCACGAGCGCTCCTCTATTACATTGTTAGATATTTTAAGTTCGATAAACTGCTGCTGATATTGTCCTAAAGCGCGTTCGGAAAAATTCAGATACCATAAATAATAATAAATAATAAATAAATATTTGTGGACAATCTTACACAAATCAACCTAGTCCCAAACTAAGCAAAGCTTGTACTATGGATACTAAGCGACGATATATATACTTATATAGATAAATAAATACTTAAATACATAGAAAACATCCAAGACCCAAGAACAAATATTCGCGCTCATCACACAAATAAATGCCCCGGCCGGGATTCGAACCCGGGACCTCCAGCTTCGTAGGCGGGGTCACTACCAACTAAGCTAAAGCGGTCGTCGATGCTGGGTATATGAATTTTCATTAGGCGCTAATCAATTATAATTATCAATGTCGATTGTAGTTATTCAAAAACTGTGTCTGGAAACCGCAAGCCGATAATTCATGTCAGGACATGAGTGGTAAGCCTTAATATTAAATACCGTGTGTATTGGAAAAAATATACCAAAAGTTGATAACGGACAAATCACAGTAGGTATGGAACTGCAACTCTGAGAGTAACAAGGCAATCGAACATGCTCGTTCCATGTCGTACATGACTGTAAGCGTTAACTGGTAAGTCTTAAATACCGTGTGTATTGGATACAACGTTCTCGAAAGTTAATGACGGGCAAACCACAGTAGCCTTGCAATTCTACGAGTATTAAGGCGCTACACTGAGAAATTTGGAGACTTTGAAACGCTGTCCTGCCCAGACTAGCAAACAGTAGGGGCTGATTTTCAGATATATGATTCTTGACTATATGATTGTGGTACTGACAATAGCGAAACATGATTGCTTAAAATTTTCTCGATAGAAAATAAATCCAAAGTCGAGTCTATATTTTCCTTTTTTTCCTCAGCCTACTAAAACAACGCATTATTAAAAGACACGATTAAGTTAATATGATGGTATTTTACCTCATCTAGGTACTGACAAGAGGAAATTTAATAAACCTGCACACAGTCAGATATTTAACGAGATTTGTCTAAAAAGCCATTCTCGGAGAGGGTTGCATCCCGTTTTGTCGTGAGCGAAAAACAAAGGGTGTCTCTTTCAATCGATATATCGCCTTAACAACCCAATCGAACATGCTCGTTCCATGTCTGTTCCTCCCTGTTCCATCAAACTCGATGGAACGGCCGGCGTATCGCGTCAATAACGTTTGGAACAACGCGGGGGAACAATTTGTTCTGGCGCTCATCTCCGCGGCCAAGGTCACAGGGCTGTCACTTATATTTTGAGCGTTTATTTTTGGTAAATTTGAAGTGGAAAACAATGCGGCAATTATTGTTGAGTGAGCAGTATTATGAATTGGATACATGTATCTGTTTACGTGAAGTACAAATGCAATAAATATTTTTCATTCGTCATGTACCTGCTATGCGCAACGCTTATTTTACTACTACTACGAAATGCTTAATGTTAAAAATAGTTTCCGTTTCTGAAATAGTCCGTACAAGCTTGTAAAATGCGTTGTTAAGAGTACACAAAAGATTTACCGAAAGCCGAACGAAGCGGTGGTGGCGAGAGTAGACGAAACTTTACAACCTTGGTTCTGACGAGTTTGCGTCTTGTAATAGACAATAAATAGCGCAATCTTTCCCAGGTGACCATGATGTAAAAAAATCACCGCAAAATATAATATACTACTGTTTTTGTCTTATATAAAAAATGTGTCTGTAAAAATACATCAAATAAAAATACCTATAGAGGAATTTTATCATAAAATGTCAAATAGAATTTTGAAACCAGCAACCCTGAAGCAGAAATGCGCTCCTGTGTATAGTCGAATTTTGTTTCGTCAAATAATAGTCTCGTATAAGGTACACGTCCATGTAGGTACATAGGTACTCTACGCTACTTGATCTTTTTAATCTCAATTCAAAGAAATTTAAATGGACGGGGTGACAAATAATGGAATTAAGGTGTCAAAAATTAGCACGTTTACCTGTCAGACATATTGAAATATAATAAAACGGGTTACTCACGTCTTTGAGGCCTAATATCGCTCGACATGTTCGTACGTACGTGGTCCTTAATCCATTCACGGCTAATCACAACACATATGCGTCATGCTTCTAGTGCGATTTCCGCTACAATAACGGGAAAACGCTGCTACGCGCTACGGCGTAGCACACGTAGCGATGGCCTCGAATGGGTTTAATGAGAAACAGCTGTAAAGGCCGCGGGGGTGCCTTAAAAGTGAGTGACCTGTTCATCATCAATTTGCTTGATTTAGTTTTTGAAATGTAAAAGTCATGAAACATCGCCCAATAAAAACAAACAATTAAGAGAATAAGACACCAGTACATACACTACATTACACTACTACACTACATTACTACATTTGTAAAAATGTCTACAATGCCAATCCTAGCCAAACCACATTAACTAGTTCGTAACTGTATAATACAAATACTTAGTTGCCATCTTTTCCCTCCTAATTGAAAACTCATTTAGTTCTAGCTCGACTTGGCTAGCGAAACAACATAAACCAAATTCGATTCTTCGACATCAGAAGGCATTAACTGCCCAGCCGTCCCTATGTAAATGCGCTCTTTTGATCTTCGACAGCAGAATCATGAAACCATTTTGTACTGCGGTTCGCCTACAGCGTTTTAAACCTAAATTCGCAGTTTCTCATTAGTTTCGTAGGAAACTTTACATTTACAACCAACTAACCACGGCTCGTGTGTTAATATCAATGAAATGCTTAATCCTACTTACACCTGGTTTTTATTGAGCTCCAACTACTTTAAAAAAATCGTGAAATACCTACGTAAAAATGTTATTTTGGCCAAATGAACCAATGAGTTACTGTTAGTCCAGGCAAGAAGAATTTACAAACCTTATTAAGACTCCTTAATCGTCCGCTAGATCTTAAACTAAACCAGCAATAAGAGACATTTTCCATTTACAGTTAAGAACTTATAAAAATTGCATCATTATTTTAATGTGATATGGATCGAGTGTAGAGTTGTCTTACTTAGTAGACTCGTGTGTTTTAAAAAATGTGACGATTAAAAAAAATTAAAAAGTTATAGGTACCTAATTAAAAAGTTACTGAAAAGATCTGATAAAATCTGCGTTTTTGATGCAAACGTCCTAGAATTACTCTATGCGTTGATAATTGCGTCTTTGATGACAATTAAAACTATAATGCTCCATTTCTAATAGCCAGCGCCTTAATAGGTAGACTATGTTGTAATCTAAATCAATTTTTCGGAATCCAGAAAAAACATGATGTACGTACCAGTGGCGCAGCGTCCATACAACTCGATTCCCACCGGCTTGCCTAATTTTCAGCCAGTCTAGTTCTTTTACTACGGCTCATAAATAATAAGTAAGGCAAATTATTTCCGGCTTTCCTTAGAATATTTTTGACGCGCCGCCACTGGTACGTACAGTACGAGTACTTTAAGTTTGCCACTGACACCATGCTTTTATTCCATTGGATATTATATTTATCACTAAGAGTTTATATTACAAACATCCGGTTTTAGTCAGTATATTGTATACAATATCCTATACTTATCGCACCTTGAGGATGAAACGAAACCGACCTACATTACAATTATTTATTTATTATTAAAAACATAAGAAATTATACAAAAAATTACAACACCGTTTAAACTAAACAACACCGTTAAACCACAGCTTGGTTTGTCACGGTGCAGCATTCCACGACAGCTATAAAAACGAATAAGTAGTACATACAAGTTATGATATTATCATATTACTTAACTAAACTAAACATTATAAATAGAAAAACAAACAAACATTACAAATATTATATCTAATAAAATTACAAGTAATAAGTACTATATATTGCACATGCACAGTGTGTGCAATGAAACCGACCTGCTTTAGTCCGACCTTCTTCTTCTTCTTGGTCGTAACCTCATGTCTGAGGGACGACGTGACGACTATGGGCGACTCTCTCGACTACTGCTCTCCAGGCTGTTCGGTCTTGTGCCATTTGTACAGTTGCCTGTAAGGTGGACCGAAATCCGACCTAGATACCGCATAAAACTTTTAATCGTTGTATAGTTGGTTCCATCCTAAAGGTGCATTAATTATGATGTTTGTTTATTGTAAATATTTAAATAAGACATAACTTAAATTTTTTTGGTCAGACTTCACTCCTTTTGGTAAACTGAAATTTAATATTGTTATAAATTGAATATTGCTCTAAGTTTATCATTATTATTACTATACTATGATATAATAAAATTATGTCTACATATAATTAAATTAAATAATGTAAGCTAAAACCGCAAAGAATAATTTTAAGTGATACACAAATGTATTTTAATAACTACTAGGTATAAGTTAAAATATCATGTTTCGTTAATATTCTTATAACGCCAAAAATCTGCGTGGTATTCTACAATCTACATACAAAGAAATTTAATAAACATTGAACAATTCGTTGTTTTATTTGTAGTACTGCAATTTAATACTCCCAATAGGGATGATGACACTATAAAAGAAAATCAATAAATCCAAATTTTCTACATAATGACTCAAATTCTCAATCAAATGGCAAAAAAAGTAATTAAAAAAAAAAATTACGTAATTATAAGTCTTCAAAGTTTTAAAAGTGGGTATTTTCTGTCGCTTTTCCGCAAAACGCACCTTTGTATTGAACGATTGTCATTTACTATGGCGCTACTCAAAGGTGACGTCACGGTCGAGTAGCACTTTCTCTCTCTAACTACGAACATTCTAACCGTTGTTGCTTCGTTATGTTTTGAGATATTTGAATAGGATTTTCACTATTTGGCATAGTTTTATGTCTTCTTTCTATTGAAGTTATAATTTTTTTTGAGTCATCATGCCTATTAATTAAAAGTTAGTCTAAGTTGTCGTTAATCATGTTCAGAGTCTGAGCCTCAGAACAACAAGATAAGGCACCATGATATTGTAATCTTTAGAAGGCTTTGTTCGGGTGAATTGTTTGTCCCTTGGGTTCTACTCATGTTCGACAGTAAATTTGGCTTCTTACTGAAATACTACATTACTTACCAAAGGGGGTAAAAGAAAGAATGTCTTAGATCGCAGGTAGGTATTTGATCTATTTGATAAGTATGCGATCTGAGGCTCTCTTTATTACCGCCACGTGCGCCGTGGAAGAGGGATTTTCCGAACGCGGAGCGTGCGTTAATTGCTACTTTATGGCCAGGTGTGATATAAAATATGTTATCGTTGTGACTGGCTACTTATAGGAATAGAAACATCTAGGCACTAAAACGATAGCGTAAAACCATGGTTTTTCGCTATCGTTTTAGTGTTACATGCAACATGAAAAATCCTACGGCACGTAGGTTTTTCAAAAGTTGACACACGCTAAGCGCTTTTGTTTTCCTGCGGGGTAATCACGTAACTTTATGTACCTACTACCGTTAGAGCATATTTAATGTCATTTTTCGATATTAGATTTATACGTCAAAATTGACATTAAATAATATGCTCTAACGGTAGTACCTACGTAACGTTACGTGATTACTCCGCAGTAGATATTTTCTAGGGATTTTGCTGTTCGGAGTCAAGTTATTTGATTTTACTGAAACTTGATCTATTCGCTATTGTTTTACATAGTTACTATCGTTAATTATCATTATCATAGTTGTCGAAGTAAATTGTCCACATTTGTAAATAAAATACCAAGCCTGCTTTTAATTCAAATACAGCAATTCATAGGTCGCTTTTATACTAAAACGTGGACGTGCACTCTATGGTTTCATTCATAATTAGTCTAAAGCCTTTGGTCTATTAATGAATGAAACCATAGAGTTTATCGTGGACATGTACGTCCACGGTAAAGTATAAAAGCGACCATAGACCTCCAGATTAGCCTTTTGTAATACCTTTGGTAATAGGCAATTGAAAATAGAAATCGATGATATGAGGTTATTTTTAGAAAAGTCAGTTACGTGACCTTTTTATGGGCGTTTTCGTAGATCTAAAAAGGGCATAAAACAACAGTTTTCTGGTAATACTAACGTCTCTTCATGATTGATAATGTTATTTTATAACATGCGTGTGGGCTAAATGTCGACATGGTGCGGATCAATTTTAAACAATAATTATAGCCTATGAGGCTCCATGTTAAAATAAACTGAAACCTACGCAGGATTACAGGCTGTAAGCTACGTAATCTAGTGGTTCAAGCATGCGTCTGTGAAGTGGCGATCTTTGGGTTCTAATCTCGGCTCATATAATATTTTTTTCTCACGACCGCGGGTTGGCCATATTTGCAATTGTGACACATACGAACGCATAGAAAACGTGAACTCATAGCTGACGCACAAATACTCATAGACAATATGCATGTATAGCTCAACACACAACCATGGCTCACCCGCGCTCGTAAGATAAAAGTACTCTCCCAATGAGTTTTTTGAACCGACTGAATTCCGAAATATCAATCCACAATCACTTATCTCAATCAAGCCAACAAAGAGAAGGGTTGTGCCAACTGCGCCACTTGTGGGATGGCCTTGGCCTGCCAGATGCACGGCAGCGGGGGTATATCTGACTTGACGTATTCCCTTTAACCACGTACGTAACCGTAACCACGAATTGGTAACCAGTTACGTTGAAATACTTTTTATCATAGGTACTAAACCAGTTGTTGTGAAGAATGTTTCTTCCTTGTAGGAAACCCGTTGCAATAGCAAAACACTAGATAGATTAAATTTGTTAAACAGATTCAGATTCCCGATGGGCAACATGCCGAATTATGAAAAAAAATTCGCGACTGGTTCTATCTTTTGATGAACCCCCCCAACAAGGTGGACTGATGACCCGGTAAATGTCACACAAGGTTGACAACGTGTGTCACTTTAAGGGAGTCCGCTGGATGCGGGTGGCGCAGAACCGGTCATTGTGGCGCTCTTTGGGAGAGGCCTACGTCCAGCAGTGGACGACTTTCGGCTGATATGATGAGGTATGCAGACCCTTGAGGGTCCGAGTACACATAAATAACTAATCTACTTAGAAAATCTATATTACCTACATCCTTACTTACCTATTGTAATACGTTCTGGAATATTTTTATAAACACGAGAAATAAATCCGACGAAACTGCAAGCGAAGAAAAATTTCACATCTACATAATATTCTTCTTTATTATCTCATACTTTCAAATTGTAGCGTCGCAATTTCTTGAAATAAAAGTTTTACAGTCCGCTATTCCGAGCGAGGATTTCTTTATGGGCCGAACATGTGGCGAGGCTCGCAAAGAACTATGAGAGCGGCAATTGGTTTACTTTCAACGGCTCTAGGACGCAATAAAATATATAGGTTGGATAAAGAGCAGAAACTATCAACTTTTTGGGGGTACGAATTGATAAAAGTTTAATTGGAAATATCACGTGGAAACTATTTGTTCAAAACTGGCAACATCAGCATATGCACTTCATAAGCTAAGACAGGTCGTGGATGTGGAAATAGTTTTGTCAGCATACCACGCGCTAGTAGGATCTATTCTTAGATAAGGAGTAATTTTTTGGGGCAATTGCACAGATAGAGAACATGTTTTGATATCACAAAAAAGATGTATTAGAGCGATGTTTGGCCTCAAACCGCTAGATAGTAGTAGACCATATTTTAAAAAATATAGGTTGTTGACATTTCCTTCAATTTATATCTATGAAGTAGCGGTATTTGTTAAAAATAACCCTGACCGATTTCAGCGTCATAGTGCAGTATGTAGCTCTCTCAGACCACGTGATACTGATAGGATAATAAGCCAAATCACCAATACTGCCCTACTAAATAAAAGTGTATTTGGTTTGACATGTAAAATTTACAATAAGTTACCATTACAAATTAGGAATTGTACTATTGACATGTTTAAGAAAAGGATGATGGAATTATTATTGGAAAAATGTTACTATAATATTAATGACTTTTTAAATGATGATAGTTTGTAAGAATTTTTGACGTATTTATTTAATTTAATATGACTTATTAATGCATTAATGAAGTAGGAATAGGAACCATCTAATTAATTATTATTATGCACTATATTATTATTGTTATTGTTATTGTTGAATTTGTACGCCGAAAGGCAGAACATGACGCACATTATTGTAAACCTATTTAAGACCATTATGTAAACTTACTCATGTTTTACAAATAAATTATCTCTTATCTCTCTCTTATCTCTTAAAAAGGAAAATTATAAGGTATAACTCTTACAATTTTTCACAATCTTTCTATGTGTGACCTCTTCACGCTTACCTAAACCGCTGAACGTATATACGATACCTAGTTTGAGTCCCGGGGAAGGATATAGGATACGTTTTATCCCATAAATCATTCCTTAAAGAGGTGATAGTACCTACCTATCTATATATAGAAGCGGGATAAGGTACCTAAGCGCCTGAAAAAAAGAATAGCAATTAATTCAATTCTAACGCGTTGAACAAGTTGTATGCAGACAAAGTCGCGAGAAAAAGATAAGTGCGTGCCATTTTAGGGAAAATAAATTATTCACATATTTTACAGGTGCATCATTTGCAGAATAAATGTTTGAATTCTGAATTTTGAATTCTATGTGTCTTAGATTTCTTGATCTTAAGTAGGTTAAGTATTATCATTGTAATAAGCATATTTTTGTGAGAAAATGGCTGACTGTCGAGTTTCTTTCGGCGTTTCTTCTCGGCAGTGGCCTCTGTGAAACGCTAGTAGGGTTTCACTTGTAAAAGTGCCATTGCGGCCTGCTTACAGAATAAAGTTCATTTATTTCATTTATTTATTTCATTTTCGATAGACCGGAAGTTCCGAAAATTACATATCCAATTTGGCGAATGTGGAACACAATTTCGATGGCTCAAAACTTGATAAGATTCCTTCCCTATTTGCAGGAGTCGTAATATAAAAATATGATCGTAATATAACTTTTAAATTGGAGAGAAATCTTTGACCTTTACAAGTTACGCTTTGTGACTTGCGATTTGATGCTTATTATACTGAAACGAAAATTAGATGGTAAGAGTATCTACACAAGTAGATGGATATGAAAAAACTTAAACTAAGTTAGACTAGGGTATTATGATCTGATCTAGTTACTTGCCCGCTGCTGCTGCTTTAGACTAACGTTCACTTGTTTTTGCCAACTTTACAAACCCCCATATCGATTGTAGTTGCCAAGAGGAGCGGAGGAGGAGAGTTTTTTTTTAAAAAATCCTTAATCAATATTCCAGTAGTCTAATCATTAAATATTAGCTTCTGTCTCTTTAAATAAATGATTAGTTTTCCATAATTAACTGTAAACTTAACAAACTAAATACAATAAAACGAACACAGCGTCCCATTTAAATCGAATGTCACATATATAGGCCAAAGACCTCGCTACGAATCAGAATGGAATGCTACATTTTAACCATAGCACACTTAATAAAGTTAAAATGTAGTAGCAACCCTAACAATTCCAGTAACATAGGCCCTTTTGCTTGATATATCAGACACTCGACCTTCGGAGGACGGAGATACGGGCGAAGACAGAGCGTCAGTTTAGTTCATATCTTTCACATCCCAATCGCCTTTCAATGTTTCTCTTTTCTGACACGTGACGACATTTTCTCGGTGAATTGAAGCGAGCCCGCGAAACGCACTAAAACTTTAATTGGGATCGAATGCGAGGAGCAAAAATAGACCTCCAAACCCTCGTCACGAAACTGGGTATCTCGGATACACTCGTATGAAAGGTCATATCTTAGAAGAAAATTCTCGACCAGTTGTGGCATTGTATATGGATTATGATGCGTTATTGAGAGAATACAATAGCCACATTTCGAGGGGTAGGGCAAGCTCTCTCCATACAAACTTTGTGCAAGTTTTTCTACGTTTGTGTTTGCACTACAGTGATGATTTTTGGTCAGTATGCTTATTTTTCAGTTAGCTATGTTCTGTAGGTTTATTTTTTTTATTTGAACCATTAAATCAAAAAAGAAAAATATTCGGGAGTGCCAAAACCGACGAATAAAACGTGCGCAATGTTTGTATGGAGAATTTCTTGCCGCCTCGCCTTAAACAACAATATAATATAAAATATCAACAATAGCAACAAGCCAAGTTAAAAAAAAGAACTAGCGACGCAGCAGCCGTGTGTGTATATTACCGAACATAACTTAAAATCTATTTATTCGAATAAAACTTGTCCTATACGATCAGGAAAATTAAAAAAATACACATCATTATTTTATAGTTCCTGCACCATATTGTTCGTAATTAAACGCACCACACACCACATAAAGAAACCGCCAAAATCCTGTACTCTCGTAAAATATAACGTTAGACTTGAAATAAGGATAGGTAATTGCTTAGCTCCCGAAGCGTTTTTATAGCCCATAAAGGAAGCCCTCTGATTGGTCCTCACTTATCCAGCCCTAATAAGAACCCTTGCCATCAGCAACAAAATGAAACATCAACGTATGATACCGTTAGGTGCTTACTACATTCTTATTTAAGGCAATATAACGTTTAATAATGGGAATCTTTATTACGACGCATTAAGAGCTATATTCAAAGTGTATGTGGGAATTTAGAATATATTTATTACAGTGCAATAATTGTAATGTAAATGGTAGCTGTTGTGCTTGTTAGTGAGCATGTTTTTGCATGTAGATTAATTAAGCATATCTACGGTAGTCCAATATTTTTCCGTAGAAAGGGACCTGGTTAATTACTTCAAAGATTTTATTGTTTAAAAACACAGGTAAAACATGTATATATAGACTTCCAAGAAAATAAAAAGTAAAAGAAAAAACAACCTGGTTACTTAGTTGGGAAATTAAGATTAGGATTGGGTTAAGGTAAAGTAGGCACTCCTAAATATTAGAGCCCCCTTAGTCTATAAATTCAATTTAGTCCTAACTAACTAATGCAAACGCTATATGTATAGACAGACCGAAACTGTAAAAATAATAGTACATTACTTACCAAGGGCGGTAAAACAAATAATATCTCAGATTGCAGGTATTGGACGCCCGAGCCGAAGGCAAGGGCGATAAATATGCGATATCAGGCTTTCTTTATAACCGCCCGTGATAAGTACATGGGATTTTCCGCGCTGGGAGCGTGCGGTAATTGTCACTTTATGGGCAGGTGTGGCGTAAAATAAAGCAATTCTCGACCGAGTTGTTGTTTGTACTGGCACACGTATTATATAAGCAATATTCAAATACTATAGAGTGCCGCGTAAGCAAACAAATTGTAAGGCATTCTATCATGAGTGCTTACAGCGAGGGGCGGTATACAAATTTGCGTTTAAAAGCCTTAGGCCTGCACCCACTGAGAGCGGTAGGTTGAAACTGGATATAACAGACATTGAGAGTGTGTTCCACCAAACCGTTTGTAATCGTAAGCTGTGTTAGTTAAATCTGATTGTATGGAAATTTTTACAAGTTTCTGTGGGATGACACCGCGCCATATTTAACGATGATGTGTCTATAACCCGCCTTTGAACCTATAAAGTCATTTATTTAATTACAGAAACTATATAAGTAAAAAGGGCGGACTTAATGCCATTTGGCATTTTGTACCAGCCAACCGTAGGACCAAACAGAAACATGCAAATGTGGGTGCAGTGAAAAAATAATTCATGAAACTTAAATAGTCATCACGACCGTCTTTAATTTCTACAACAACATTGTTGGTTCCTCGACTAATTCGCTTATCATAGAATTCCGTGACGACTGATACAGTTAGGTTTTTGAAAAAAAACTTATTATTTTTCATACATAAAATTTATGACGTCATAAAGACTCATTCCACCACTTTAGGAAATTTTTTTCATCAGCTACCTTTTAAGAGGAAGGTAGGGCAAGCTCTCTCCATACAATTTTTGTGCAGGATTTTCTTCGTTTGTGTTTGCATTAAAGTAATGATTTTCAGTCAGTATGCTTATTTTTCTGTTAGTTATTTCGTGATGTAATTTTTTTTCGTTGATATTATTTTTATTTTTTTGAAATATTTGAAAATTTCCACATCACTTTCTTCGCATATCTAATATTTACTTCCAAAAAAAATATTACATTCGTTAGTGCCAAAACCTACGAATAAAACGTGCACAGAGTTTGTATGGAGAATGCCTTGCCCACCCCTGCGCCTTAATTGGTTCCTCGCATCCCATTTCATAAGAGTGCGAAAAACATAATAGCGAAGTCGATTAACGGTAAAATTAACTGGTTACAGGTTACGATGCTATTAGCAAAGTTTTAGATTGTGACGGAGCCATTTTTCATATGAGTGAAAGTTTTTGCTGGCGTGACTACGAAATAAAATAACATATTGGTAGCTGACAGTGTACAACACGCTTTATCTCGTAAATCTCTTCGCTGTAAATCAATTTGCTCCACGTGAGCGGCTTGCCTTATTGAAATATTGTTTACGAACAGCAAACAATGGCTTCAAGTCTTTTAGTACATTGATAATACTTTGGTAAACAAGTTCCTGACAGTCAATCTACTTGGAAAGCAGTAAGGTAAATAAATGGTAAATCTTTGCCAGAAAAAAAAATGTGACAACATTGCCGGCGACAATTTATTATATCCCGTTATCGCGCGACCATGATACGTGACGGGAATTTTCTTCATATAAGACTTACATATCTCTCTGCTCTTCGACAAACGCTTAAAAATGCAGTGGCTGACGCGTCAGTATTTAATAAATTATACCGATCAATACGTACAAGGTTCAGCTTAATGAAAGTGGTTCCGCAGCCTCTTAATACCCACAGCTTCTAGCACTTGACACAGATAAAGAAATCCAGTCCATCACGCTTTTATTTATTAAAGTAATTATTACATTCTTCAACCTCAAAAAACAGTACATTGACCTTAAAAATAACCTAAAAATAAACTTAATACAGGGTGGCCCAAAAATACGTTGATACGGAATTTTTTGGATATTTTTATTTTCCACACGACTAGGTACACGACTTTTATAAAAAAGCATTAACATACTATTAATAAACTAAACAAAACACTAGTTATCTGCAAAATATTCCCCTTTGGCTTTGATACACAGTTGCAAACGTAAGTTAAACTGACTAGCAAAATGCCGCACGTCCTAATACGTTATCTTGCCAATTTTTTGGCAAGTATTACTTTCAGAGCAATGTACATTTCTAAGTTTAGGGACGCAGGCCCTTGTCTTTAAGGTTGACCAAATATTATAATCGATTAAGGTCAGAGGTGTGTAAGGTAGCCAGCTACTTTTATCAGCTTATGAATATGGGCAAATTTTGGAGCTATCGTGAAAATTGCCCTCATAAGATCGAAACACTGGTCACCATTTTCGCCTAATCTTAATCCAATGGATTATAATTTTTAGTCTAACTTAGAGACAAGGGCCTGTACCACTAAACATAGAAATGCAGACCTTTCCGAAAATGACGTTTTAATACGTGAGGCATTTTGGTCGTCAATTTAGCTTACGTTTGCAATTGTGTATCGAGGCCAAAGGGGAATATTTTGCATATAACTAGTGTTTTGTTAAGTTTAATGATAGTATTTTTAACGTTTTTTTTATAAAAGTCGTGTAGTCGTGTCGTAATAAAAAATATCCTAAAAATTCCGTGTCAACGTATTTTTGGGACACCCTGTATTAAAAACTAAAAACTATGTAAACTACTACCTACAAAATCCTACCTACAATATCCCCTAGATCCCCGCTGCAGGGAATGGTTCCCAGAAGGCTGGCTGCGTTTCCTCGTTGCACCGCAATGTCCGCAATGCCTATACGTTGGCCGAGAAACGCGCCAGCCCTCCGGTCACCAGTGGTGGCGGTTAATTTTTTTTTAATTTGCTCGTATATTTTGTGAAATTACGTTGCATTTTTGATTTGAAGATTCGTTGCATGGAATGCTAGGGCCAAATGCAGGTCTATAATAATAAATAACATAAAATAATATATAAGCAATAACATAAACCGAGTACCCTTTAAATCGGATTTCTGATACAACATAACCCGCGTTCATTGCTCTTGATTACATTTAAACATTGTGTAGAAACCGATCTACTCAGTGTCCCTCGATGCTGACAATGGTGACCGCTATATAATGGAGAATGTCAATAGGTCTGCAAAATCACTTGAAAGTTTGTTACGGTTAAGCTTTACGGTTAAGCTTGTTACGGTTACGGTTTAGTTTTTGTTTCATTCAAAAATACCAAGTAGTTTTGATTTTAAAGGAATTTAAAGTGAGTCCCGCTAACCGCGTGTGACGTCATTCTGCAACGCTAGTCTAGTACGGAAGCGCGCGAACGGAGTGAGCGCGTGTTGCACTATGACGTCACGAGGGCGGGTCGTCGCGCGTCACTTTTAAATTCAATATCTTGGAAACTAATGGACGTATCGAAATAATTGTTTCACATATATTTTTTATTTTCAACCGAGAATACAGAAAAATGGAATTCTAAATTAGTTAACAGTCTCCATTGTCGAGGAGAGCAAACCCCTCTTTCACCAATTCGAGAATTGTCATCTGACTATGGCAAATCGACGAACTTACATTGCCGGGTCTATAAGTATCCAGCGTCCATCTTCACTGGACGACCGAGGAATGTATATTGTCAATTTCAGATGACAATTGCCGAGTTTGTGAAATTAGTGCCACGATTTCCCTGATGATTACATTACTTGATAGTCAGCAATAAAATTTGTCTTCCGCTTATGGACACACAATCTAATAGTGACAAAAAATACTAGACCTCTTTCTTGGCTGACTATACCGACAGTTATTAGTGTGAAGTTAACGCGGGTGAAGTGGCAGGTTTTACACGACTTACCCTTAATGAAAGAGAACTGAGGAATTCACTCACTTATACCCAAAGCGCTGCTGCTTAAATCAGTGATACTCATACGTTTTTATATCAAGAAGTGGTGAAAAGGTACATTTCTAATGAATGTAAGATTTATATCCTAATGCTGACACGGGCCTTTTGGCACTTACTTCAATCTTAATTATTTATTTATTTTCTAGGATCACAACCTTGCCTAGGCAGGGAAGGATTTAACTTTGCGCTTTTAAACTTTTGCAGATAAAAATTCGGCACTTCTTGTGTTCGTTTTTCAGACAAAAAACAACCCTTTCCGAGCATGTTTGAGAAAAATAATTATATTATTAGTCAAAATCGAGACAAGAATATATATATATATATACGTAAATCATCTCTTATTAACTACACGGCAGTAACCTAATAAATTATTATAAAATTAAATTTAAGCTTATTCATCATTCATAATTCATCAGTCTCCGAGTGCATAATAAAATTTAACCTGGAGCTTTATTAAAATCCTAATTAACTCGAATGCTTAGCAAAGCTCTATTTTAAGCTCTATCTTGGTATACGAGAACTTGATTACAAGAATGTGCAGAGTCAGCGGTATCATTATAGTGAATGAAAATATGGTTTGAAATAGAAAGATTAATTTTATTCGTGTTTAATGAAGCTGCCTATGATAGAGTACTAGCTATACTATGCACATTGTCTATGTGTGCGTCAGCGTAGGAGGACGGAGTGGTTATATTCTCTTTGTAAGAAACTATTAGTTTACTTTTTCTGTGTTCGTATGTGTCACAAGTAGTTAGACCTTCATGCAATATTTTTCGCCGGGTACCATAACACTACCCCCATCTCTCAATGTAAAATTATGGTTACGTTATATGTCGTATTATTATAATTCAGGTATTACCTGTTACCTTTTTTGCTATATCGCTCCGTAACACTAAAACCTACCTGGTCGGTTGCAATTTGAGGCAATATCTAAAGTAAACGCTATATGCTGTTTATCAAGAACACTCTACCTACGCTAAGAATGGTGGTTAAACTTGAATACGGCCTGAAGCGGGCCTTATGTCATATTCATGTCGCAGCCTCGTAACAATAGCGAACTGCGACTAACTGAATAAAGAACTAAACCTTAGAACATTTCAAAAACAGAATGTATAGTAATAAACTAAAAACTCACGTCTTTAATCTCAAATATCTATTACTAACCTGTCTATTTACTTAATGTGAAACCAACTTATTGACTACGGGTGGGCTTAAAACCAGCTTATCGCTGTGCTCACACCGATTTTTCCATGTCAATTAGATATAAGATATTACTAACCGATACACCATTGTAATTTAAAGGAAAAATAAACGCATTTGTATTGTATTTGTATTTGAAATATCGCTCAACATGTTTCGAATCAGCACGTGGTGCCATAGGATTTTGCTTGTCGCCGCGTTGGTGAACACACGTGCCCGGAGCGACGACGAGCTGAATCCACTACCGTACACTGTCAACACTGTCTTTGTTGCCTACTGTCATGGCGTCGTTACCGAACAACGTCACTGAACAAGTATTAATTGGCGAAATCATCATAAATTTGATGGAAAGCCATTCTTAAAAGAAGAAGAAGAGAAGCAGTCGCGACGATCTCGTCCCGGTACCGCCGCATAGAGCCGGGGTAGAGTCAATCCGACCGGTGGAGCATAGCTGAGTTTCTTGCTGGACCCTTCTCAGCTAGGCTAGGTTTAGTGAACCAGCGACAAACTCCCAGTTAGTAGCTCGATCCCACTGACACACACACACACACCTCGGGTTAGGTTAAAACCGCTCGACCAATCTCACTGGAGCGCAAATTCTTAGAGTATTCCAGTGTCTAAGGTTCCTGCGACTGGTTCTTGTTGTAATAAAATCGAATGTCAAACGGCCGCGAATGACAAATACATTTTAACGGCATTCCTTCTAAAATAAGTAAAGGCCTTTCGCAGTTTTGAAACTGTACTGAAGTAAATTTAATAATTTATACACGTCCCTATGTAGTAAATTTAGTAACTTAATAAGGGTAGAGTTTAATGTCTACAAACATTAAACTGTAATAACCCTGAGATCAGGTTGAGCCAACTTTTATGTCAAAGATAAACAGCGTTCCGCTGATCTGTAAGTAAAATTATCTACCCTTTCCTAACCTGACCTCTTAAACGTACGTATAATAAATGACAGATATACCTCACTTACATTTGAATCGTTCCGTAATTCACTACGTTCCGACTAGTTAATAAGTTAAATACTATATCTATTACCCTAAAATTTAGTTTACATTTAATTTACTTTAACATAAATTAAGAGCATATAAACCAATGGCGATAGAATTTAAAATTATATCAGACGCCTGCCTTATACCGCGCTGTTGTTGGCTTCACCGCTCTTCCATACAAACTTTCACCCCCTTAAGGGATGATTTCCGGGATAAAAAGTACCCTGTATTCTTCCCCGGGACTTAAACAATCTCCATACCAAATTCCTTCTAAATCGGTTCAGCGGTTTCAGCGTGAAGAGGTAGAGGTATATTACACACCAACAGACACACTTTTGCATTTACAATATTAGTATGGATTGTAAAAATACGAATTACCTAATTCATACTTGATATGTGAGCCTATATACGAATTATCTAATTCATACTTGATAAATACTCAAAAAATCGGACGCGGAACGAACTAATTTACCCGTAATCAAGAAACGTAAACACAATGAAATACTAGAACTTGACCCTTTTGATAGTAATAATCTTCTTTCTACAATAAAAAGCAACCCTTACTTCTCAACACATGACCTGGAGCACAGCAAAGCATGTAACAGCACAACCTAAAGTGTATACATATGTAGCTATTTGTACTTATAGAACAGTAATACCTACTAGTTGTTAGCGCTGAGTAAAAACGAGAAAGTGTGAGTTACACAGCAGCTGAAGGCTTCAGGTGGACATGGGTCCACTAATCATGATTGGTGTTCGCTCACTGCCACTTACAGAGGCTCACAAATCGTTGTTAGCGAGCGGACGCGAAGAGCACATGTTGTTTATTGCGTAATGGCAGCCAACTCACGCCAGGTAAGTTTATGAGCCTATACAGGGGGCCTTCCCCTATACGCGAACCGAAAACGAAGTAAGTACGGATGTATTTTCATCCCGTATTGTATCGCAATCCCTTTTTGTTCGGAATAAGGTAGGACATAAGTTTACGAACGATAAAATTGTCTCAAGCACTGAAATTTGATGACTCACAGCTCAATATTTGCCAATCAATGTCGTATTGCAAAATATTATTATTCTAATTATTTAAACATCGCACTAGCGCCTCTAGCAGCGGCTTACCTTTTTTTTTTGCTATTAGGCTAAGTTCAGATGAACGCGCGGTGACGCGCGCTGCCGCGCGATTCATCTGAACTTTGCCTCGCGCGTGAGCTAATGACGCGCGGTTCAAGATCTTGCGCGCGGTGCATTGCGGTGCGCGCGGTCACGCGCGGTAACGCGCGGTCACGCGCGGTAACGCGCGGTCATGTACACAACAACATTAAATAATTTGTTACAATCTTAAACCGCGCGCCGAGCCAACCGCGCGTCGCCGCGCGTTCATGTGAACTTAGCCTAAGTTTTGGGGCGCTTCTCCATTGACTAACCGTTATGGCGCTTCTCCATTGACTAGTCAACAATGGTGTTATTTCTTCGCTCCATGATAAAGTTCATGGAAATAAAAATAGGCCTTTCTGTAGAACACCCCTGCGGGAAAGCTATGCTAAAGAAAATCTACCATCCTTATAGTTACCATACCTTTTAAAAGTTATAAACCATTACCGTCTAAAGTAATCCTCAAATTAAAAGTGATTTAGTAGGAAGGAGGGTGCCCTTTGTTATATCGTAACGAGCTTGGCAGACAGCGAGACAAACTCAAAGCCCGTCCATCAGCAGCCGTAAGGAACAACTACCTCTGTGGGGTGTTAACCTGCCCAAGGTGCGCTCGTTCCTTTGTTAAAATGATAGGGTAGGTACGCGAGCCACTTGCGAGCACACCAGAGAGTGGACCAACCTAATACTCGTACCTGAACCAGATCCAGATCACACAGTCGCTGTGGCCGAAATCGGCTACGAGAACATCATCATCATCATCAACATGTTTATTAACGATCATATCAAGCGGATCGTATCTTCGAACGACTGCAATATTGATTTTCAATTAAAGAAGTTACGAGTGTACATTTTAAAATCGTTAACTGTCCAATGTTATACTCTTGTTTGACCTTGACCATTTTAACTGTTGTAGGTATAATTATTTAACTTAAGGTTATTAAACGAAATAACAAACAAATTGCACATACTTTATAGGAAAGAAAACGGACGGAAGTACTTAGATACTGTTTCTTTATACAAACTAAGCGGCTAAGATAACATACACTTGTACAGTCGCCATCAAATATAAATATTTATGTATTTACCTTTTTTACCGACGTTTTGACACGGGTTGCGCCGGTCATATCGCGTTAGACCCTTTTAAACAAATCTTGAAACGCGCCTGTAGAGGCAAGGCCTTCTCCATATAAACTCTGCGCAAGTTTTATTCGTCGGTTTTGGCACTCCCGCATATAATTTTTTTTTTGTTTCTTAATATCATCCAATATTACGAAGAATGTCAAGCAAAAAAATTCAAAAATTTCAAAAAAGTAAAAAAAAAGTACAAAAAATAAAAAATAAACTTTTTTTTCTTGAGGGTCTGGATAACTGAAAAATAAGCATACTGGCCGAAAATCATAAGTGTAATGCAAACACAAGCAAAGAAAAACTTGCACAAAGTTTGTATGGAGAGTGCTTGCCTCTGCAGGCGCCTTAAGTATTTTTACAAAGCGCGAGAGTTTAAAATGTTCTATATATATCTGTATATCTTTCAGTTGGTACCTACGGAAAGACATACCACTGAAGACTGAAAATACGTTTTACAGAGTATAATATACGAACATACTCATTCATCATCCGTTCCCTGTCGCTCACGGCATAAGCACAATTGCTTGCGTCATATTGTAACCGACTTACCAAAAATGGGTTCCATTAGGAATTCCAAGCGCGTCTGTCAGGCAAAGCAGACCGCAGATTTAATCCGTTCTGAAGGATTTACGGCCCGACTGTACTTTAGATTGCGAAAAAACCGGTTTTGGAGGCTTTCATAATTGTCTTGGTTACAGAAGACCTAGTTTCCAGAGTTCTTTCTTAGTTTAAAATTGGACTTACATTTGATTAAACAAGCAGACATCGGCAAACATGGTACTTAAGTACTTAATGAGATATGTTTTATATATACAAATTATTTGAGTTACAAGTTCTTTAAATCAGCAAGTCTAATGTTAGACACCTTAATAATACCCTATATTAATTACCTGATTGACATATATTAATTACCTCTATTGCAAGACATAAGAATGAAAATGTCATGAATTGGGTAAGTGTGACGAACTGGGACTTACTGAGGGCAGTGGCTACTAGGACGTGTAGGGGAACTGGGATACAGAAACAAACGTTGAAAAGTGTGATTCAAAACTTTTGAATCTTCCTAGACATCGCAATAAAAATCTAAACTAGGTAACTTGATTCAAAACTTTTGAATCAACCGAAACATCTTAATAGGAATCTAAATTAAACTAATCTAACTATACATAACCAATATGGTCGTAGTTAACATAGTGAAAAACATTTTCAAATACAGGCTCCAAGCGAGCTTAGATTAAGTGTTTTGATAATCGTTCCCCATTTGAATAGGATGCTTATATTTTATTTAGTTTCAGATGAGCTTCTAGTTTAGTTTTAGTTAATCTACGCGTCTTTGGAGACATTGGTGTCTATACATCTGTTTACTTAATTTTCTGGGCCTCCATTCTATCACTGAAAATTCGATATTACTTTTATAAAAATCTTGAAATTGAGACACTATTCGATCATGTACGAGTAAGAAAGATTGCCTTAACTAGGACTTTTCAAATAGACTAGTACAAATATTTTATTAAACATCACAAGGCATGACATAACAGTTACATCTATCTACAAGTATTTTAAAACTACACTTAACACATTAAAATACAAATATAATTTCAATTCATGAAAACATGTTTCGGAATTGAGCCCTTGGGGATTAGGTATTGTAATCTGTGATATCTGATATACGTAGTGGCGAAATATTAAATTGGTAAATAATTACAGCCTATACAATTGTTTATTCCAATAATTCTAAGGAATCCCTAGACATATTATAATTGAAGCAGTATTTAAAATAGTTTTTTTGAAATGTCGAGTGATATATCAATTAAATTCTGTATCCACTCCATAGATATATAGATAATGACAATCATACCGCGACCAGTGTTATATCACGACTAGACGACAGAGCACGAGCGGAATCTCATGATTTAACTTTTCTGACTCTTAAAAACTCTTAGGCAATCAATGACACATTTGTGTTGAGCGTATGCGCCGCAAATCGCACCCCTAGTTCATCTCGAACTGTTAGCCATAAGTTCAACAATGGCAGTGGAAAACACGCAAATTGTACTCAAGCGGAAAACAAAAGACGGTATTGTTACGCTTTGATTCTGTATCAGTAAGTATCCAGTTGCGTTTGTATCAACCAAATTCACTTGAACCCCATTCGAAGTCAAATGTTAGAAAATATAGTTCAGCATAAGACGTATTCTAGGGAATAGATTTTCTCTCAGTCCATTATTGAGAAACACTACATCTTCCTGTTTTCTGCGACTGCTTCAGCTTCTTTGCGGTTATATTTAGCTGCTTTGCGGTAGTGACCGAAATATCTTTATTTTAAAGGGATCTAGGGCAAATCTGGCTGAGTCTGGAGCTGATTTGGTTCGTCCCGCCCACAGGCACTGGTTATGCGCTAAAGCAAGAGACAGTGCAGGAACCAATACGAATCACGTATCGCTGAAATAGATCACAGAGAAGTTAAGAAATTGAACACTACATAAAAGTGCTAGAAGTCTATTTTTGTTTGTCGCATTTCAATTAATATAGCGCGCACTTTAAATTTCAAGCACATTAAATAAAAGCGAATTGAGACCGTATAGTATGTCAACAAGTTTGTCAAAATCCCAAGCCCTACAACTTCGTTGTTTATTCACAAGCTATTCAATTACGCACAAATATACCAAACGGCCATAAAATAACATGTGTACACACAATTTATGCACCACAAATCGGACCCATGGCTCTAAATTTCGCAACTTAGACCGCAAGCGTAAATCAACGAAGATAAACAAACATAAACAATACACAGGACCAGGAGATTATAGCAGAACCATACCATATAACACATTCGCTGTGTGTCGCCAATACCCCTACTGTACGGACGTGAACGCAAATATGCGTAATGCGTTGCCTTGAGCTTCATTTGTAGGTATTATTCTCAAGGTAAGAAAATTACACCTTATTGACGTCCTCAAGAGGTACAGTATACGATTACTTGGAGTTTGACACTAACATAACATGCTCTTATTGGATACTGTACTTTAACGCTAATCTATTACCAAATATACAAGTTTTAGACGGTTTATAGGTATGTAATAGAAACTATATTACATTAGTGTAACCGCCTTCCCACTTCTTCCATCGGACATCCAGACGTACGGCAGGTTACCATCCACTTGGTTGAAATTCCTCTTATTTCGACCAAGCGCTTTTCGTCATCTTTTATAATGCGCGCTGCTAAGGTTTGGAATTCCCTGCCGGCATCTGTATTTCCGAGTTCATATAACCTGGACCTATTTAAGGCAAGAGTGAATAGGCATCTTCTGGGTGAGCTTGCTTCACCGTTGGCCTCATCTTTGCCCCCTGGCTAGATGCTGGCCAAGAGCAATCCCATTATTAATTTTAAAAAATGTGTTAAAGTAGAATATCCTATGGCCCGTTGAATAAGAGCGTATTTCAGTGTCATACTTAGTAATTAACCATTGTATTCTGATGCTTGAAAATGGCACATTTGATTACATCACAGAATACCACTCGACGTCATTCAAAGAAATAGATGGGTCATTGTCAGTCGAAAAAACAAAAGATGTCCATTGGGTGGTCAATAGTTAACGGCTTGTGTGCATGTAATTTACATTTTTATTACATGGATTTAAAGACACGGAATTACAGATTATGCGGGTTATCAGATCAATCGAAAATTAAGCTTTGTAGCCCTTAACTTTTGACATGTCCACCGAAATGACGCGCTCCTAAATCTGACAATGAGCCAGGTATACAAGTTGGAACCTACTACTAAAACGCTACGTAGGTTTTACAGAAGGTACATTGTCCAATAAAGTCGTAATTAAAGCATGAAAACTACGTACTACGTAAACGTACTATGTAGTAATTAACTAATGGTCGTATAGTGACGCGCAAAAATGTGGGTGCATAAAATTATAACAAATATTAAGTACGTCCCATCCCATGGTTGTTAGATATATCGGCGAGTTAAGCTTTTGGTACAATTGACAACATTTCAAAATTTATAATGATGCCTAAATCGAAACCCATTTCGGTAAATATGCTACCTGAACGTAATAAAATAGTTTTTAGATTTTTTTCTTCGCTAGATATGAAGAAAATCGCCAAAATAAAACCCACCGTATAAAATGGAAGGGTGACGTCATTCCTACGATACGACTGTTAATAGTGTACGCCGTACGACTAAAAAAAGCCGCGATTGAAAATTAGGATTTCGAGAGAAAAAAAAACACGTGGACCTTAATATTTCATTTTCTATCGATCTAGGATATAAAATGCCCAACTTGAAAATTTGAAATGTTGTCAATTATTTATTTTTGTATATATATACATTGTGAAGATTAATTCGATACATATTGTTGCACCTGACTGTACCTATCAAAATGCCGGCCGCACAATGATGAAATACAATAAATTAAAGCGCCCAAACTAATCTGAACCTTCCGCTTCCTACCGGAAACTTTATTTCAAGTACGTCTCCTCGTAAAACAAAATCCCATTATAGGTAATGTTTTTCCAAGCAAAATCCGCCGTAAAGTAGACCAAGCATATCCTTCCATTTTTGATAGCAATAATTTCCTAATTTCTGCTTCCCATTTCAGAAAGTAACAACTTTATTAATACATTTCCTGACCGCTTTGTAGTCAAGGGATTAAAGGTTAATATCCTTCGTTTGAGGTCAAAATGGTATTTCGTGGGTCCCTCGGGCAATAATAGAATTTGGGCTAATTAAAATGAAGCTACTGATTAAAACGGACATGGGAACGACGTGTACGGTTTTCCGGAGGCACTGTAATATTGGTGGATATACGTAGGTATATATTGGTGGATTTTTTTAATGAAAATCTTCGTTTCTAGGACGTCACTACTGTCACATTGACCACACAACGTAGGTACCTACTTATTTACAAAGCAACAGAACATGAATTTCTCAGGTAGGTGGGTACATTATGTACACCACATCATCGAATTAACAAACATATATTTGAGAGTACATACAGTTTCTGTGAGATTTTTCGCTAATACATACAGTACAGATAGTTTTTGGTGTTTGGCTAGAATTAGTTTATATCAACTTTTATAAAATTACTTGAATTACCTGCTGGTTTCAGCAACTTTAAAAACCAGTCTGGCAGTGTTTTAGCAAGCAGTAAATATTCTGGCAACACTAATACAAGATTAGTTATGTTAATAATTCATTGAAAATAAAAAAAAAATAACTAACTAGTATTACTCAATACTAGTTGTATAGTATCACTTAATTTTGTTGAATTTTCACTAAATTACAATCCCCACCCCTTCCAATCGCAACGACTCTCAGTAGCCAGAGAGTATATTTATAGTCCAGAGACAAGCCTTAACACAACTATACCAATTCCAAATGTTATAAAATCACTTTTTTTTGTTGTCAGCTCTTAATCTATAACTACAAGTCAAGTGTAGCTGCTAACTGGCCGATACAAGGATACCGTGAAAACAATAAGAGGATGATGATGATCTTTAGTGAAAATACTCTGATATTTAACCTTAATAATTTTTTATTAATCATTATAACCAAATCGAGCATTCATTAAGCAAAATAAGTAATCTTTATTTTACTGCGCAACCGACATATTTCTCGAATTTTAGGCATCATTTCATTCCATTTATTTTTATCATTGACAAAATACTCCTTATCTAGATTCAATTCCCTAATGGGCCATCTAGGAAATGAGCTCATGAATATGGTTAGTAAGCTGTAATTAGGCAGGACTCCCGTGGGCAATGTAATTCGCCGTATTCCCACCTGTTACTACAAATTCGTTACTATTGGTGTTAGCAGGTTTTACCCGGCTGTTACCAGTTCGGCATACCTACTGGGGAAAATGAAAAAAGCTTTAACGGCAGTCTAAAGAACATCTTCACTACCATCATCATCATGATTATTTTAATAAAACTAAAATTAAAAATATAAAAACCCCCCGACATGATGGCTGATGATCTACAAACGGCTGAACAGATTTTCATGAAATATGGCTAAGAACACTCGGGATAAAATTATCTATGACACAAAAAAAAACTAAACGAAAATCGGTTCATCCGTTTGGGCGCTACGATACTACAGACAGATACACAGATACACATATACACAGACAGACACGTTAAACTTATAACACCCCTCTTTTTGCGTCGGGGGTTAAAAATATAACATCATATGTTTTTGAAATAATATTATTACATTCATAGGGATCTAAATAGACTTTAGTATGTATATTCATTCTCGCTGATCTCATAAGAGTACCTAAATTCGTGGAGAAAGAAAATCTTTTACACAATGCCATGATAGATAGTCTCGGAGACGGGCGATTCCCTCAAGGGAAATGGATGTGTGGAGCGAATAAAGCGTTTTTATAAGGTTTTCCGGTTTCATGAATGTACGAGATAAGGACCAAATTCGGTTTGTCCTTGATATTGTAAATTTTGTCTCGTTTTGCGCTAAGCTACACAATACACATGCACATTGTCTACGTGTGCGTCAGTGTAGAGGCTATGAGTTCACGTTGTCTATGTGTTTGTATATGTCACAACTACAACCACGGTCAACCCGCGCTTGTGAGATAAAAGTACTATAGCTTTGGGAGATGTGAAAATCGATTAACGGCTAAGACTGTTTTTTTCTCTATGGGTATAGTAACGAAAGTGCAACCATATTTTGATATATTATGCTAAGCCGCAGAATTTCGTAGCTTTTAATGGTTTTAATGAATTACTTCACTGTTCATTAACAAAACAATCCCTTTTTGCGGTATGTTTAGTGATGTGACATTCGCAAATTATCGAAAACAAAATGGCCGTCAACATTGACGGGTAATAATAATACTAAACGAAACATTAAAAATTAACAGTGCATGGCTGGTTATCATGAGACCCTATCGAATGCTACCAATAAACCTTCGATACCTAGTTAAAATAAAAGTTGAATATCTTGGACGGACCATCTCGACAGATAAAGCTTTCAATTGGAAGCCCGCACTTAAATCAGTCAATCGTTTGGGAACTTATAACACAAGTCGTAGTTGCTTTGGGGATTATAAAAGGTCCGTCGTATTTTTATTTATTTATTTGTTTATTTGCATAAGGCAACAAGGCCGACTTTGTTTTCTTTTAGTCAAAGAGCCTCGGGGGAAATGCGCAATTTAGGTAGGTACGTGATTACGCTTACCCACAAACTGTTTTTTTGCTTCGTAATATCCCTACAGCAGGTCCGGGGTGCAAACTTTTTTAAACACTAAAATCATACACGGTTATTTATCCTCTGAACAAAATCCTTGTCCAAGCCAGACTTACACACTCATAAATACATTGACGTTAAAAAACCACAACACAGTAACCACCACAATAACATTCATTTTGCGGCAGAGATTACCAAATCGAAGTGATTTAAAGTCGAGCCTCCTCCAATTCCGTTCCGCGTCTGACAAGATTACGCGAATAGAAGGCAGAATAAAAAACCGCTTAACGTTCACAAGGCAATTCTGATGACGACTCGGCCAGATGGCCTACCTGACGAACCGCTTCGGATAGAAATTAAATTTAGATTTTTCGCGCACCTATTATGGCACATTTTAATTTTAACTAATAAATACAGTTACATTACATTTTGAAATTGGCGGGCAATATGTCGACAAATTACAGTATGAAAAGAAATAACACTGTTCGGCCTGTTAAGTTTCCTGAGGCCTTTACTGTTTACTTTCCTTTAAATATAATGAAATCACATTTTTCGTTCTAAAAACCGTGTATTAGTTCAGTTGTATTTTTTTAAGTGACATCCGTCATGTCAAATTTCTGTTCTATAGAAATTTGACACATATTCAAAAATAAACTACAAAAAGTATAAAACCTATAAGATAAGGTTGGACAACATCGCGTTGTACAAACACACACACACACACGCACATCGACACATCTCCACACTAAAACTCTAACGGGTCTTGATATTGGGATTTAGTTGCTCTGCATACAGTGCAATGTGCAATAGATGTTTGCAGATGAACAAAAGACATTGTCGATGATGACTAGATCGCGATACTGATCTAACTAAAGATCGAATGTAATACTGGCCATGCAGCACAAACGCCAACACAGATAACTGACCATTCGTGGCCCTTATTACAATGCTTATAAAGTGCACGAATGGTCCTATGTTGGCCAAGTACCACCTAGTTCCGCTGTCAAAGTCAATGTTCATCTTGTCGATAACACTTTGGGAGGCAAAGTTCGTCGCATCCGTGCTATTGTTGTGTTTAAGGGAGGCCGGCGGGAGAGGAAGTAAAGAATCGCATGATTCAAGGGTCACAGATGTATTACCAATTATCTTACGGATATTTTGCCTGGATGTTCATCTAGTCTAGCTCAATAATCGAACATCGGAAATTAAATATTTCAACCAAGGAGTTTAAAGTTTATATACAAATGCCGCACACAAATTTTTCGACTCAAGATGCGAATTATAGTGTATAATGGAAGCGAACGCGAGCAAGGTTTAAATATGATTTAATATCGATATGTTTGCTCAGATAGACTCGCAAAGTAGACGCAGATTTATGTCATTTAATATGCCGCATTTAAATCGTAGTGACTAGAGTCTGTGCCCCGACGTTTGATACAAGGATATAAGGGTTTGACATTAAACGAAATGCATATAGACATACCTACTAACTTATCTGAAAAAACGTGTGAACGATTTTCATTGACGTATCATCATATAAGGTATTTGTCCCATTAATCGACATCTTAGTGCCCAATAGTTGATTTTTTTTGACATAACTTAATTGTTACTTCTGAGCGTCTATTACAGAGATTCTACCACATATAATTTAACCATTACGGTAATAGGAAAAAAATATCATATTTTATTGATGGCTATAAATTTTCAACCAAACGCTTATTTATCTTTGATTGATAGTAGCACTTTTATATTTCGTAGGGCATAATTCGGCCCTAAAAGCGTGCTGTCGAAATAAATAAACCATTCATGCACAACACGGTTTGTTCGGTTGACTGGTCTTTATTTTAGCAATTCAGATTTTTACAAAACCAACAGTAATAATAATAAGGAAGTGGAAAATGAAAGCGTTTAAGAGGAGGGGTAGGGCAAGCTCTCTCCATACAAACTTTGTGCAGGATTTACTTCATTTGTGTTTGCATTAAAGTTATGATTTTTGGTCAGTATGCTTATTTTTCTGATAGCTATTTCGTGATGTAAATTTTTTTTTATTTTTTTTTTTTTATTTTTTATTATTTTGAATATTTTTGAAATATTGGAAAATTTTCACATCACGATCTTCGCATATCTAATATTTACAACCAAAAAAAATATTATATTTGTTAGTGCCAAAACCGATGAATAAAACGTGCACAAAGTTTGTATGGGGAAGGCCTTGCCCTACCCTGCGCCTTAAGGGGAGGTATCCCCAACGCAACTGTCCCGCTCTAAAGGCTTGGTCACACTGCGTTGCGCGACGTCCGCGCGACGCGACCGCTGCGCGCCGGAACGTATGCTAACAGATTAGCGACGTCACACAGGTTGCGCGACGCGAGCGGGACGGTTTCATACATTTTGGCGCGCAGCGCAGCGTCACGCTTGCGTCGCGCAAGCGGTGTGACCAAGCCTTAACACGCGTGAGTTTACAATTAACCATCCCGCTCTCTATGCAAGCTCTGCGCGCAGTTTTGTAAATATTTAGCTATAGTCATTAAGCCAATCATTTTATCAAATCAAACCCTGCGAATTTGTCTATAACTATTTACGATCTTTAATTGAGTACAAAAATTAAATGTTAAATATTAGTAATATAGCCGTAGTATTGAAAATACATTCCGCAAAGGGGTAACTTCGCGATTTTTTTCTATCAAGTGAAATTTATCAGATCATATAACTGACTGCGATTTTGACTAGACAAGATCCTCATGTAACACATATATTTTTTTTAGATTTTAAGACACTATATTCTATGTCTCAGATGGTTTTTAAAAACTCAAAAGTGGTAATACACGGCCTTAAAAATACAGTCAGCTTGACAACGAGTCTTCAACTATGTAACAACGCGCTTAAACTACAATGAAGTGATTTATCTTATCAGTCTAGCGAGTTTCATTTATATTATTCTGGATCTGTACCGTATTTATCATTCCGTGTGCTTTTATTTTCATTCCTGTGGACTGTTATTATCATCCCAGTATATATTTATCATGCAGTTGTGAGTTTTATTTTCAATTTCAGTTATCTCAAAAACTGTTTAAGATATCAAAAGCCCTTTTAATAGATTTTCATAATACTTTCTGAAGTGCCTTTTGAAACAAAATAAAAACACGAAAAACCCCCTAACAAAGAATCTCACTGGAATGATACAAAAAACGTGCATTGTTGAAATTGACCCTAATAGAAATATTAAAATTAATACATATGTGAAACAATTTGATACGAATATTTTTTTATCATATGAGTAAATTTGTGTCCTACAAACGCATAGTTGTTCATTTTTAAACGTTCAGTGAAAAGTTTCCTAAAATTACGTTTTTCGCGTCACCGAGTTAAATTTTATTGATGTTGCTGAATTAGCACAACCTTTTACTGGTTTAAGTGTAGAAGACTGAAACTAATTGAAGTTTGAAAGTGATTCATCTGTAAAAGTCCCTTGACTGTACATAGCTATAGGTATATGACGTCCTAATTCTCCAGCCCAGTTTAGTTACCGAAACGCCACGAAACGTTTTCATTATCCGCAATGATATGCAGATTCGTAGGCTCTATTACAGGCTAAGGTACCGTCCCAACGTATAACACTTTATAGGTCGACCGCTTAACTGAGAATGAGAAGGGTAGAGAGGCAGGAACTTATCGCCCCCTACCCGAACGCTTACCCTTTGATGTCTCTCCTTTTGCCCCCCAACCGTCACAGGCGCGGTCTCAGTTAAACGGTACACCTATCTTTGTTAAAGCTAGAGAGTTCTCACAACAAAAAAATTCATAGACATTATATCATCATTATCAGCCGAAAGACGTCCACTGCAGGGCATAGTCCTCCCCCAGAGAGCGCCACAACGATCGGTCATGGACTGCCCGCATCCAGCGGACTCCCGCGACCTTAACCAGGTCATCAGCCCACCTCGTGGCCTTCCAACGCTGCGTCGTCCGGTACGTGGTCGCCACTCGAGAACTCGCTGGCCCCACTGGCCATCGGTTCGCCGGGAAATGTGGCCTACCCACTGCCACTTGAGTTTGGCAATTCTTCGGGCTGATCTTATATATAAATAAATATTTGTGGACAATCTTACACAAAATTGTGGATGGTGTGTGCAACAAAACGATGTAGTCCCAATAGAATTGCTTACGTTTTACGAAATCCACATTTTTTAAATTACTTTTAATTTTCGGGCTAAAACGCGGGCCAGTGGTTGCATGACGTCACACTGTTATAAACATAATACATGACCTCCGTAAACGACTGAAAGTGACAATTTTGACAGGTCGGTCTCTAACGGTATGACGTCACAAGCTGTCAACATGGCGTCGTTTCGATCATATGAGACACAGATAAAGAATACTTAAATTTATTAATATAATATTAATTTATTAAATAATTTTCATTGAAATGTAACTGACTAGTTATTTGGGTTCCAGGAATCACAAGCTACATTTAATCTTTGATTACATCTGTTCTGTCAAGTACCCCATTCCCAAACTAAGCAAAGCTTGTACAACTCGTACACAAATAAATGCCTTGACTCCTTGACTGGTTTGGAACCTGGGACCTCGAGCTTCTTCAGACTTCATGACTTGTTTACTATATACATAAGTGCATAATGACTGGTAACTAATACGATATAGTACAAGCAACACGATACAGTACGGTACGGTACGATATAGTACGGTATAGTAGTCGATAGTATTACAAGCGGAAGTCTCCTTCGAATGACAGGGGTTGAAAAAATACTTCCGCTTGTAATATTAGTTATAATTCATTACCTAATATGCAATAGGCCCTAAGTTTAAATTAATAAATATTTTCCAGGAATTAAGGAACGTCTTGGGCCTGTAAATTTGGTGTTTAGAAGAGATTAGTGTATTAATAGGGAGCTTTAATAGGCTTAGGAAGGGACAGCTTCGACGTGCATAGCTTGGACACGTCCGAACTACGTGCCACGAATATTATCTATACTATGCGAATGAGAAAGTAAGGCCAAATACAGATTTATTATGTTTTTATTAGCTCCCATTTTAGGTACTACGCTCTTACACGAATTGATAAAAATAAGCTCTGCCCCGCCGGCATCTGTATTTCCGAGTTCATATAACCTAGACTTCTGTAAGGCACGAGTGAATAGGCGTTTTTCTGGGTGGGCCCGCTTTATCGTCGGCCTCATCTTTGCCCCCTGGCTAGATGCCGGCCAAGATAATATATACTACCCATATCCATACTTAATATTATAAATGCGAAAGTATGTCTGTCTTTTGTTGAAGTGCAAAACAGTTTATTTTTGTTGAAGTAAGTACAAACTTATGACACATAATTAACCCATCCGTAAAAACAAGTAGTCAATTTCAAGAAATTTTGAAAGAAATAGAATTTTGTAAGGGACATTGTTTGTGGAATGCTCCTAAAAATGATCTTGGTAAATTTAGAGGCTAGTAGGTATAAGTTTAATGTACCTAACCTAAACGACTTTCTCGTCATTTGTTTACCATTTAAAAGCCTTAAAACTGTTAAGCGCATCAAAGAGGCTGCCCCAGTCCATTAGTGAGCTATTTCAAGCAACAATGAATATATTGATAAAGTCCGTCATTATAGCTTACAAAGGATGTTCAGACTTCGCACTCCATAAAGTCTAGTAACTTTCGTAACCGCCAATCTCGTTCATTCTTATATTGTAAACAGAACCGTGGTCCTTTGAAATACAGTTCACATTGCAACAACGTCTTGATAATTTTAGGAGGTTTTTGAAGTGAGTGCTTGAAATGGAAGTTGTCGTCTTTCTCAAAGTTTCGGGTCGAAGGTTGCCGCTAAAATTATTGGGAGTCCGGTTCTAATGACAAAGATTTAAAAGTTTTATATGAACGGAGTCTTTTGATTTGTTTAGTATCTAATTTTTAAGTATGTTCCTATTTTGCAAGAACGTGTATAGATATTGACTGCCAAAGTATCCAAAGCAGCCAAAATATGCTTATGGTTTTCTTTACATTTATACGGACTGAGCCGATTCTTGAGACAAAAATTAAATACCCGGGGGTATTTAATTTTTGTCTCAAGAATAATAAAACAGCCAGTTATGCATTGATGATGATGAGTTCCTGTTATCCCTCAGTAGGGACAAAGGGCTTGCGGAAGAGTTATCCACGACTTGTGATGGCGCAGCTTTTGAAATTATTTTTTCCTTTTATAGATATAATTTATATGAAAGTACCTATACATATGTTTAAAATCCGATAATGTCCCTGATAATTAAATTTACACATACAATTTCAGTGATCTAAGATTGCGAGTACGAAAATCAAATTGGACACATTGGATAACATTTTCACTAAAGTTGGGCATAATCGCTTAACCGACATAAAGTTCGATTTGTAACGGTACCTAACTATATCGCAACGGACAAAACAAAGTATGCAATACCTTCTAATACACTTTGATTGTAATTTATATTTAGTTAGTAGCGGTTTAGCACGAACACTTTAATCAAACTCGAGGAAAATAAGAGCGGAGAAAAAAATCGCTGCAATTTACTTCAATTTGTGGTTCCCGCTCGCGTGGGGAGTAAATAGGGTTCTGCCTTCGCGTTTAAAAAATAATATTTATTGCCATTATCTCAAACTAAAGGTTAATTTTATTTTTTTAGGGTTCCGTACTCAAAAGATAAAACGGGACGCTATTACTAAGACTCCGCTGTCCGCCCGTCTGTCCGTCTGTCACCAGGCTGTATCTCATGAACCGTGATAGTTAGACAATTGAAATTTTCACAGATGATATATTTCTGTTGCCGCTATAACAACAAATACTAAAAAACAAAATAAAATAAATTGCAATTTGCTATATTTTACAAAAATATTTAATTTTACTAAAACTTTTTTTTACTATACTGTATTTTAAAAAACTAAACTAAAAGTAAACTAACTACTACCTACAACTTAACCGGATTTAGCGCCACCGCACCTCCAAGCATGGGATGTACTATACTCGTATATATATTGGCGTATGATGTTGATTAGCATGCTCCCGTATAATTCTGCATGTAAACCTCCAACCCACATACATGGCCACAATTAAATTCACTATAAGAAGTCTGGTGCCAGCCCTAGAAGAGTATATTGCCCTTCACCAGATTAATACGAAGACTTACAAAGTCTACTCATTGTGCGCATTCTGCAAATGGGTCTTGCTCGTACAATGTGATTGAAGAAGATAGATGAGGTCCCGACCACATTAGATGAATCTAGAGCCGACTGATTACATGGTTGCAATTGAAGAGCGCTCGGGGGCCAGCGGCGCCTGCGGTACGTAAGGTTAAGCAACGTGGGCAGCGGTCAGCAGTTGGATGGGTGACCGCTTTGAGTGGTTACTAACTGAGCGTTCCCCGTGCTTTGGAAGGCACGTTAAGCCGTTGATCCCGGCTGCTGTCTATGGCAGCAGTCGTTAAGCCAAGTTGGAGGCCTTCGGGCGGCTTGAGAACTTCTTACAGTCAAGTTGCCCACTCACATGACAACGGGGGGTTGAAGTTGCCCATATCCGTAGGGAAAGTACCCACCGCTACCCTACACGTGACCGGTGGGTGGTGCTAAAAGTGCAACAAAAACTGGCAACCGTACTGTCTTCTTGAAGATCTCACGGTTCGAAAGAATTGCCATACGATAAATAAATAAATATGGTTGCAATGAAACAAGGTTAAAACTGCAGCAGCATAGCTGCAGCTCGATCTACGTGTCAAATGTATGAAAACATAGCATAGCGTAGCTCTAGTGGAAAACCAGCCTAAAGGTGTCGCTTGTCTGGCCTACCGCGCCAATAACGCCTCTAGTAGTGGTAGCCGTACAGGCCCAATTTCAAAGAAAAACCGCAAATCGATGTACAGTTTAGCCATTTGGTACACGCATACTAAAGGTCAAAACAAAGTTTTTGACCCGCAGTTCCTAAAAAAAATTCCCTTAGGAGGGGAGTGCCGAGACATTCTATTTTTTGTATGGAAAAAAAATATTTTTCTTCAGAAACCTGTCGTGTGTAGTATCATATGAAAGGGCTTTTTGAGGCGATTCTAAAAATATACCACATCATTACATTTCAGCAATTTCTTTTTATATAAATCAAAAATAATTTTCGAAACATACCAAGTTTGAGGTCCTCCAGACACGATATGGCTGATTTTTATTTTATTCAATATTCTTCAAACTTGGTATGTTTCGAAAATTATTTTTGATTTAATTAAACAAAATGGCTTAAATGTAATGATGTGGTATATTTTTAGAATCGCCTCAAAAAACCCTTTCATATGATACCACACACGATAGGTTTCTAAAAAAAATATATTTCTTTTCCATACAAAAAGAAGAATGTCTCGGCACTCCCCCCCTAAGGGAATTTTTTTTAGGAACTGCGGGTCAAAAATTTTGTTTTCACCTCTAGTATGCGTGTGCCAAACGGCTAAACTGTACATCGATTTGCGGTTTTTTTAATCGTACGGCTTACACTATAGGTAAAACACACACGTACACGGTACACGGTAGGTGATTATGACGTAGTACGTTGTAAAATTACACTAAGGTTCATATTCAATCTCTTATGGAAAATGAGTTGGCGATAGGTATTAAATACTACCGTACACGATGAATGCCGTTCAAAGGATTAAAGCAAAGTTTGTGCCGTAGAAATTTCAATTTTACTGGTTCATACTGACCTAAACGAGCGACCTACCTCATCGAGCCTGCTCGCAAAATTTCACGAGAATCGGTTGAGAAATGCGACCTGTACCACAGAATAAGTAATAGTACAAGTACCTATAGGATATAGCCAGATGGACCTCCGGAAATCCGACGTACATATGAAAGCATTTTTATTTTTGTCTAAGCTGAAGTATGCAGGTGAAAATAGCTCAAAATAATAGACAAGGGCTTATTGCCCTATGCCCTATGGTTAAGACGTGTATTGAGCTTCTGATGCTATCTAGCTCGCACAGCATGCTATATATACAGTCACGTTTTACAGCTGAAATGTATAGTGCGTGTCATCCACGAAGGCGCGCCCCTCCACAGCCAAATCCGTATAATTTAAATATTACTGTGAGATTTACTGTGTAGGGGCGCGTCTTCGTGGAAGACACGCACTATAACTACGACATCATTATCCATCATCAGCCTGTATCAGTCCACTGCTGGACATTAGGCCTCTCCCATGGCACGCCACTGAGCTCGGTCTTCAGCCCTTCTCCTCCAATCCCTGCCCACTGCCTTGCGTATATCATCGCCCCACCTAGTTACAGGGCGTCCTACACTACGTTTGCCGACACGCGGTCTCCACTCAAGAACCAGTCTGCCCCAACGGCCATCGGTTCTTCGGCATATGTGACCTGCCCACTGCCATTTCAGCTTACTAATTCGCTGAGCTATGTCGGTAACTTTGGTTCTCTGACGAATAACTTCGTTCCGGATACGATCCCTAAGAGAAACTCCGAGCATAGCTCTCTCCATAGCTCGCTGAGCGACTTTGAATTGGTGGACAAGGCGCACAGTGAGTGGCCACTATAACTACTCTCAAGTCAATTCAAATATGACAGTATTAGGTATAACCTGTAGTGGTAGCTAAGCTTTGATTATACCTACTGACTCACAGGCGGAATCTTCTAATTTTTCTTCGTCTTCATAGTAGTTAGTACAAAATGAAATTTTCCGTCCAATTAAGATTTCTTTATGAAGCTTATTAAGAACTTTGCCGTTATGAAGACTACGCTTCTGCTAGTAATTTGTTCTTTCACAAAGACCAAGACAGTCAGTAGAAGGGCATATCAAATAGTTCGTTAGAATAAGAGTAGGTAAGTAAAATGAAAAAAGATTTTTAGACCATATCAAGGAACATATATTATCGTGCATATAAGCACCAACCCGATTGAGTATTCTTCAATAATAAAAGACATCTTACACAAATCGAACTAGCCCCATAGTAAGCTTAATAAGGCTTGTGTTAAGGTACTTACTAAGTATAGGACGATATATTTTTACAGGGCCAACTGTATGCGCGCGAAATAAGAGTGGAGTGATTGACATATTCCTCGTCAACGAGTGATCGCCACGATGGCTAAGTTGTTTTAGATCAATGCACGGAATGCAGAGATCCTGGGTAGAACCCCACCTGTGGCGAATGTTTTAAAAAAGAATTTGTTAATCATAATTTCGTTAGCATACTTGGTAAAAATTTACAGTAATTCCAAAATACTGCGAAAGTCGCCTTACTGTAGCTAGAGAGTATTGTGGCGACACCCGTAGCTCTAGTATAAGTTTTTTCGAAACATTAACTAATTCGAACGCGTTTGCGTTTTGTCTCAAAATGTATGAAAGTGGTATGAAAACGTGAACAGCGCCTCTGGTGGTCACTAGTGGAAACTAAAACAGCGAGTGTAACATTTGTTGCTAACCGATGAACGCGCGTATTTTAAACTCGGTTAGAGCGTTTTCATACATTTTGAGACAAAACGCAAACGCGATCGAATTAGTTAATGTTTCGAAAAAACTTATACTAGAGCTACCGTTCAGAAAACTGCTCGCGCTATTGCCAATTAAACTGCGCAAGTTTGTCTACTTAATTCAGATGCTAAGGGTCGGTTTTATAAAGATACATCACACCTTATATCGGGAAGTTATAAACTGTACTACGTTAACAAAACTTTAAAAAGACTTACTAACTAATTAATACTTTACGGTGAAGGAAAACGTCATGAGGAATCTAGTCTAATCCCAAAAAGGTCTAGTTTTTCCTCTAGATTGGAAGGTCAGATCGCAATCATTTTCAAAACAAGTGTCTATGCCAAATCTTGGAATTGGAGCTAAAGCGGACCCCGGGATATTTCCCTGCGATGGTATCCACCGGATTAAACACTAAATAGAAGTACGAGTAGAAGCAAGTTTTCACATAAATAATGAAGCTGCCATTTGTTTTCGTGCTTAGTACCTAACTTATAGCCTAGCAGTCAAAACGGCATAAAAACATTATTGCACCATCTGCCTCTTTATTGACCATTACAGAGTAGTAAATTAGCCCTTACGCAGTAGAAAATAAGAATGTAAGTTGTCGTTAAGCTAGAATGTTTTTTTATTGCCGTCCGTGTAGCTTTCTTACTGCTTTTCGAACGACGTTTGTCTGAAGGCAAGGGTCTCAGATCGTCAATTTATTTTTAAACGTCTCCTCTTGGATGGTTTTTCTTGTGGTCTTTTAAAAACTTCTGCATCTTCTAACACAAACCAAACGAGGGATTTATAAGTCTTATAAGTGTAACATATGTGTATGTGTCTATCTGTGGCATCGTAGCTTCCAAACGGATGTGCCGATTTGATTGTGACGTTTTTAGGGTTCCGTACCCAAAGGGTAAAACGGGACCCTATTACTAAGACTCCGCTGTCCGTCCGTCCGTCTGTCTGACTGTCACCAGGCTGCATCTCATGAATCGTGATAGTTAGACATTTGAAATTTTCACAGATGATGTATTTTTGTTGCCGCTATAACAACATATACTAAAAAACAGAATAAAATAAATATTTAAGGGGGCGCCCATACATGAGACATGATTTTTTCCCCATTTTGAAAGATAATGGTACGGAACCCTTCGTGCGTGAGTCAGACTCGCACTTGGCCGCGTTTTTGGATTTATATCCGATTGAGATACGTTTGTACCTCGCAACAAGGTGTGATAAAAACATGGGATATCCTTAAACTAACTGGGTTATACATTTTTTTTGTTAATAAATAAACTATTCCTTCCTAAATACTCGTATAAATGTATAATTTATTAGTTATCTATTTTTTATAAAAAATTATAATATTAAAGTGAATTCGTATTTAGTAAGTAAATATGTATTTATTATTATTATATAGTGGCGACCAAAAGATTTAGTAGTGTAACGATCGACGTACCTCACCTGTATCATAATGTAGGTACCTACTGGGTCATTTTCTATACTCGATTTTTTTTGTGTCCGAGCTGAAAATCGTATGGTAGCATGAGATAATACGTACCATTTATTTTTTTTCATAAAGAATACATGTTTCCACGTTGAGGTCCACTCAAATTCACGGACTAATTTATTTTTAAAATACATTAAAAAATACCTAAACGCTCAAATTAAGACTCCGTGCCCTGTCCGGCATCGAGTTTTGAATCAATCAAAAATTCCTATCAAAAACTGTATATTAGAATCACTGGTTTCGTGTCAAAAACTTTAACTCGATTATATTTACTATCACTGAGCACAGACACTATTCACTTCACTGTGGTGAATAACTTGTAATTGATGTTTAAAAATCGTCCGAGCGCGAGAGTTAAATTTTGTCGGCAAAATTCAAAGGTCCCTGGCAGCCATCGTTTACATTTGATCAGCTGCGCGTCCTGCTTCACATGTACTCTCAAATGTCAGCTATTATATATAAAAAATCTATATATAGCAAACCGCATTAAGTTCGAGTAAACCACCTAAGTACTTCGGTTTCTGGGTGGGCGACAATTTTTTTTCTTTTGCTTGCAATTTCGGTGGCCCTTAGAAATTCAAATTTTACATAAGTAATCATTAACATATGTATGCATTATAAAGCACTTTGGTGTCTTTATATAAACGATAACTTAAAATATTATTAACATGCGATTTGAATTTTTTATGATTTTTTTTATATAGATTTCCAATTCCCGTGTCCTAATTCCCATAGCTTGTTTACCCAAAACAGCTGATTTTGGGACACGGGAATTGGGAAGGGTGACTTATTTTGTTAATAAACCTCATTTAATAACAATAATTATGGATGAAATGCATAAATAAATATAATTTGTACTAAGTATATCGATTAGAGTTATAGTTTATGCGTTTATTTAAAGAAAACAGGCCAACAGCTACAATTACACTTAGCTTCTTACATATTTGAAAAGAGTGACCCATGATTGGTAAAATTAGGCTAAATAACTTCGATACAACTGAACTTTATAATTCTTGATAAATAAGGTGGTAAATAATAATTTTAATACAATTTTTTCTAAGAAAAGGCAATTCCCATGGACAGATAAATTCCCGTGCCCAGGTCAAATTTTCAAATTGTAATAACTTCCGTAATTTTATAAGTATAAGTACCCCGTAAGAAAATTTGTGTTTATTAATTTTTTTATCAAATTATCAGCATAGAATTTTCTATGTATTATTGGTATTTCTAAATTCCATGGGAATTGGACAAAAATGCCCGTTTGGTGAAATTCACTCTACTATTGTATAGGTATTATATGGATATGACCTTATTTTCTCAAAAAACTCACACACAACTAGTACCTTATACGCTTGCATATTGTTGGATTAGAAAGTTTTCAAACTCATCAAAAACTCCCAAGTATCCACAGTCAAAATTCATGTCATATTTGCTAATCATCTGCGCTCGAGCCTGCATGGTTTCTCCACATAGCCCACATCGGATGTAGGTTAGATCGAGGTTACAAGTATACAACTATACATGTCAAAAATCCGGCCATAGGCGAAGTGGGCTTTGTTTGCTCTGGAGAGTGCTCGTGTCCCCTGACCGACACTGTGGGCAAACACGGTTACACACCGCTTCTGCTAGCCACGAATATACCCTTGTGGACCTGACTAAAAAAAACTTTGCCACATTAAGGCCTATGCTCACCACGTTTTTTAAATGCGCCGTCGACACGCGTCTCCATAATACTATCTGCTACTGTAAACATTTAGTATGTATGGGGGACTCTTGGCTCTCTCTTGACTGGGTGTTTACCACCTGTATGCTGTATGGTTTCCGCCGCGGGTACCACCCATGCTACGTCATTGCTCCTAGTAAGTTAAGTATAATGTAGTAGTCACTAGCTCCCATTTACACGGTAACGGAGACGCCCAATGCATTTTAGGAGTGAGAGATTGGGTTTGTTTGTGTGTACGCGTCAATGTTGGCAAATGCAAATACTTATACGAGTACTTATTAATTCTTATTATGATTGATTTTCTCAGGACACTTTTCACCTTTATCTTGTAAGGGATCGTCCTAATACAACGCGACTACGCGATGATCGCAAGTTCGCGCGAATTTTACTCGCGCGAACTTGCGATCAAACATATTGAACGCGAACAGTAGCTCTAGTATAAGTTTTTTCGAAACATTAACTAATTCGAACGCGTTTGCGTTTTGTCTCAAAATGTATGAAAGTTGTATGAAAACGTGAACAGCGCCTCTGGTGGTCACTAGTGGAAACTAAAACAGCGAGTATAACATTTATTGCTAACCGATGAACGCGCGTACTTCAAACTCGGTGAGAGCGTTTTCATACATTTTGAGACAAAACGCAAACGCGTTCGAATTAGTTAATGTTTCGAAAAAACTTATACTAGAGCTACAGGTGTCCTAATTGACAATCGCGCGAACTTGCGATCATCGCGTAGTCGCGTTGTATTAGGACGATCCCTAAGTTTGTAAAGTAATAGACCAATTATATTGAATTTGCAATTCACGAATTCGGCTCAGCTAATCATAATACCTAGATCGCAGTTTTACCCCATAAGCCTTCCGAAGTGTTAACAACAAAAATCTTTTCCAAGTGCTTGAAATATTTGTTCGTCAAACGCCTAGGTATTGTGTCCTTCCTCGGTGCAGAACCTTAACAATGTAGCGTCAGCAAAGCAGAGTGCATCCGCTAATAGACCGTATTATCGGATCACTGCCCTGCTTCTTCACTACATGTTACTATTTATATGTAATACAGTTGCCGGTAAACATCTTGAACCTAATATTACCTGCGCAGTAGCGTGATTTGTACGTAAATCGGCTACTGCGCACTCAAGGTTGGGTTCAAGATGTTTCCCGGTAAGTTACTATAACAGTAATATTTTAACTATGTTACTGCTGTAACCGTCTACCACAGTTAGAAAAATATTGATTGTCATAATGCTGGTCATTGCCTACAGTTTCTGGGCGCATTTTAGAGGATTAATGATAATGTGTGTAGATAAAGAAAATTATAAATATCAAGTACACTGTTTTACAACAAAGTTCAAATTTACTAAGACCAACCAATATTATGATCTGCCATTACGTTCTATCAAGTTTGATAAACCTAATGATTAGTTAGTTATGTTTTTCTATCTGTAGGAATACTTATACATTTTATGTTCAAGCGTTTTATTTGCGAAAACGGTTAGAAAAGCTAGACATAATTGACATAATGAGATCCTGAGCGTCCACCATTTTATCTTCGGCTACTAAATGTATTTAATTTATTCGTTGATGAAAGCCCTTTAACCTATAGACCATCGGCATAATTCAAATATTCGTTTATAAATAAAGTTTCAATTCGCATTCAAATACTTGTACCTTAATGAAACGTTTAAAAGTTACTTAGTTACTAACTTTAACGAAACACTTTAGCGTGGTAAATACTTATTGTTATAATGTTTCGTTTGCTTTGTTGCGAAATTTGTGGTTTGTTTGATAAAGTTTAAATAGTTTTAATGGTTGCGACGACTTAAGGTGAGGCCAGTTCATGGATCGACGATAATATTAAAGTTTGAGGTTAGAGTGTGAAGAAATAGGTAATGAAGAATTACACTACACACAACTTACTGTAGATTTAAAAAGAAAGAAAGTAATAAAATAACCGAACAAAAAAAATTAAAAATGCTTTGTTAACTCTGTCAAAAAATCCTCAATATCAGCGTAAAAATAAATTTTCATGCTGATTATTTCGTAATTGACAACGGCAGTGATATGTTTTTTTATAAAAAGGGTAGCTTTTTATTATTCTAACATAATAACCGGATAGATTTTTGATAAATGGTCCAGTATTCAATCAAAACGTACTAAATATTCACGAAAACTACGCGCAGAATTCCGTAGAGAGCGGGATGGTTACCTAATTGTAAACTGACGCGTGTTAGAGCGGGACGGTTGCAGTGGGACTGCCTTGCCTTAACGGGAGTTCGGTTGCCAAAGCGGTAAAACTATTTATTTAAATTGATTGCACATTACAAAATACAAATGGGTTACAAGTTTTTTAGTTTTAATTTATTCTGTGGACACTTGCAACCGCGCGGCGCTCATATAATTGGTATGGTCAACCAATTTGATTAGATCTCATATTAATGTCACTGTGACGAAGTGGCCCAGAAACCTAATTGGTTGACTGTACTTATGGACTATGGACCCCAAAGCTGCCAGGAGATAATCTCTATGAGGTCGGTCTCCCGAGTAATGACGTCATCAAAATTTCAGCCGCCGCGTTAGGAAAAGTGTCATTTACACCCAAACTATGCAAGTTACGTACACGTGTGTATACCATAGTTAGTATGGAAACCCTTAAGGCGATATATCGATTGAAAGAGACACCCTTTGTTTTTCGCTCACGACAAAACGGGATGCAACCCTCTCCGAGAATGGCTTTTTGGACAAATCTCGTTAAATATCTGACTGTGTGCAGGTTTATTAAATTTCCTCTTGTCAGTACCTAGATGAGGTAAAATACCATCATATTAACTTAATCGTGTCTTTTAATAATGTGTTGTTTTAGTAGGCTGAGGAAAAAAGGAAAATATAGACTCGACTTTGGATTTATTTTCCATCGAGAAAATTATAAGCAATCATGTTTCGCTATTGTCAGTACCACAATCATATAGTCAAGAATCATATATCTGAAAATCAGCCCCTACTGTTTGCTAGTCTGGGCAGGACAGCGTTTCAAAGTCTCCAAATTTCTCAGTGTAGCGCCTTAACAACACACACTATGGATTATATGAGCAGAACATACAAATGATAGCTATACTATATATGTATCTAAACTGTCGATTATTGAAGTGTCTACAGGAAACATGCCTAGTTTTTTATATTGATTGTGACCTATTTACTATTAAAACATAAAATTATACGCTCAACTCGCACAAGCAAAGGAAGCAAAGGGAGGTAATACCAATTTAATATTTACGATTAGTCTTATCCAAAACATAAACTTTGGAGCTCGATTTCCGGCGGACGTCGTTATCCATGCTATTACAGTCAACAACTCAACTTAATCATCTCGACTTTGACCTAAAATGTCAATACAATAAAGATAAACATGGATTTTGGTAGTGGCCGCGTTGGTGAACACACGTGCTCTCGGCGCGACGACTAGCAGAATCCATTACCGAACAAAACCAGTTGCCTACTGTCATGGCGTCGTTACCGAACAAGTCGAACAACGTCCTTGCACATGTGGTTGGCGAAATCATCATGATGGAAAGCCCTTTTTAAACAAAAATAAATAAAGGTAAATATAGCGGTAATAGACGTGTGCGCCGATTTAAAAATGATCGGCGGCGGCGTTTGCCAAAAAATCGGCGGCGGCGGCGTACTTTCGGCGTGAAATCGGCGTGAAGGTCAAGTAAATAAAAATGCGAAATAATTCGTATTTTTTTTTAAATCGAGATCAATGCAATAAATCTGTATTCATACAAGTAAACCACATCCCTATATAACAAAAATGCGGTAGAAACATGGACAATACTGGTTAGGGAGCGACAAAGAATTCGATATACGGTACTGGAGGCGAATGCACAGGATACCCTGGACAGCCAAACGGACCAATGACCCAGCTCAGTATCAAGACACGGTTATCCACTGTTTGTCGGCAGTGGCTGCTTTCATACTTTAAACAAGTAATGCGCAGTGGTGCTGATAGTCTGGAGAAACTGGTCGTGGTTGATGGAATGGAAGGCAAGAGGGCTAGGGGACGCTCATCAACTACATGGACAGATCAGGTTAAGGAAGCCACATCGATCGAGACCGATGGAGACATTGGAGACAAGTCCTCAGGGCGGCGAAATCCAGAAGTGATCACGATCCTCAGGAATGAGGGACCGACTCAAGAGAGACAGATATAGCTAACAAAAATATCCAGTCTAAAAGCTCCGCCTGGGGCATGGTCCCCATAACGCTAGCCGCGTTACCCCTCTGTATTGCCAGAGAAATTCTCTGTGGAAGGAAAGTGTCAGGTCCCCGAGGTACCGACCAGTCGCCACAACAAAGCTCTCATGAATGTCTTCATGTCAGCCGGCCAGGGTCCAGAGTCCAATGCAAGCATTGCAAACTCGCAGCGTTACTTACACAATAAAGACGAGTGTTTGCGGTGCTTGAGAGCTTCGTCAGCTCCAGCACTGGCCTGGGAGCGAGTTGCGTGGAAATGGGATTGCGCACATGCGTAGTTTAACACCAGAGCCCTCCGTAGTTTCCACGGCTCCAACGTGACTCCATCAGGATGGTTACCATCGTCTTATGCCATATCCACTAGTTCTGTTGTCCCAGCACGAAACACACCAAGCTTACCGGGCCTCCTTCAGGAACGCCATATCGCGTCAGTTTCCGAATGAGACAACTACTAGAGGAGGGGGAGGGGGACATTATATTAGATTTATGAATCGATTATTCCCAAAGTAAAAAGTCTTTGAAAAATTCTTAATCGTTTCTGAGTAAAAGGATTGTGACATTACAGGACATACGTACAGAGTGTACAGACAGACGGATATGACGAAGCTATAAGAGTTTGTTTTTGCTATTATTATTTGGCTATAGATGCCTACTTATACGATTTTCTCAGCCGGATTTCCATACTCAGGCGCTCAATGTATTTCAGACTGCTCTGATAGTATATATAAACTAAGAAAAATATTTATTGTCACACAACAAATTTAATATAAGAAGTGTACCACTGTGTGTAGTGTACATACATTAAAACAATAACAAAGCAATAAAAAAGTTAAATAAAAATGTTAGTTATACTCTTTTATCTAATAAAAAGACTCTTTGGCATTCAGTCAAGGTTACGCCGATTTCACGCCGATCATTTTGTCGGCGGCGGCGGCGTGGCAAAAAGGCCGGCGGCGGCGGCGCGCCGGCGCGGCGCACACGTCTAAGCGGTACGGTATATCTTACTGCTAAAAATTGAGTCGCTTTTTAATTAATTTGTAAACATATTAAATACCTAGGTAGTAAAACTATGCGAAGAAAAGAACAAAAGTAGAACTATTTTCATCAGATACCAAAAAATATCTGTTAACCTAACAATTTTTAAATTGATTTTGTTCATTCCACCATATACGAGTATAAGTAGGTACCTACCGTATATCAGTCACCTTATTCATAAAGACAAGACTAATTTTCATTCTCCAAATGCGAGCTCAAGCCAAGATATAAATTCCAAAGTAAGTAATTTCCCTCCCGCACAAGCAAAATATCCTTTTATCTTTTCATTATAGCCTCGAAAGACAAAAACCCCGTAGAAATGTGCAGATAAAATATTATGGTCGTGTCAAAACCTTTTGATCTCTCGGAATATTTCGAATCACCTTTTATCCTGCATTTAATGATGATTCCTTTGGTAAAAAATAAAATTAGTGGTAATTTTTAGGGTTCCGTAGCCAAAGGGTAAAACGGGACCCTATATTACTAAGACTCCGCTGTCCGTCTGTCCGTCTGTCAATCTGTCCGTCTGTCACCAGGCTGTATCTCATGAACCGTGGTAGTTAGACAGTTGAAATTTTCACAGATGATGTATTTCTGTTGCCGCTATAACAACAAATAGTAAAAAACAGAATAGAATAAATAGGGGGCTCCCATACAACAGACATGATTTGTTGCCGTTCGAGTCCGACATGCACTTGGCCGATTTTTTAAAGTTTGTAACCAAATTTGAGGGAATGAATTGCCTTTTGTCGTTTGTTTATTTATTTAATCTCTCTTTCATCTCGCGTTTTCGTAGTTAATTAGATACTATGTACATAACCTTCAGTTGGTAATAAACATAGGTACAAACTTCAGGGTGACATTTAATAGCTTTTTATGATACAAGTGCGGAAATTGAGTCAGAATAAGTATAACCTACGCCTCTCATAAAAACCGGCCAAGTGCGAGTCGGACTTCGCACATTTAGGGTTCCGAGACAACCTCAAAAATGTGATTTATCAATATTATATTTGTTGGTAAAATATACGTAATAATAAACATTATCACCAAATTTCAAGTTCATAGGTCAACGGGAAGTTAAAAAATTCATAGGAACAAAATTTTGTGACAGACGACGGACGGACGGACGTACGTACGGACGGACGCCTGGGCGTCACCAATAGGGTTCGGTTTTGACCCTTCGGGTACGGAACCCTAATAAAACAACATGCTCAAAAAATAATAAACAAATGGACGAGGAAACCGAGGTAAAATAACAGTCGGTCTCATCTCTGCTTTATTTGTGTATTATGCGCTCGTGGCCCAGCGGCGCCGGGTACCGCTTGCGGTATCTAAGGTTAAGCAACGTAGGCAGCGGTCAGGACTTGGATGGGTGACCGCTTTGAGTGGTAACTAACTGAGCGCTCCCGTGCTTTGGAAGGCACTTTAAGTCGTTGATCCCGGTTGCTGTCTATGGCAGCAGTCGTTAAGCCGAGTTGGAGGCCTTCGGGCGGCTTGAGAACTTCTAACAGTCAAGTTGCCCACTCACTTGACAAAGCCTAATCCCAATAAGGTCTAGTTTCCCCTCGGGGTTGGAAGGTCAGATGGCAGTCGCTTCCGTAAAAACTAGTGCCTACGCCAAATCTTGGGATTAGGTAGCGGACCCCAGGCATCCTTCAGGATGCAACTGTACTGGGATAACGCTAGGAGGATGATGATATCAGTTATCTGCGTACAAATATTATTGGTATCTGCGTACAAATATGGCTAAAAATATACACATTTAAGGCCAGAGGATACTTAAATATTTCGAAGAAAATATAAAGTTAACATGTCGCTACAAAGCGCAGCGCTGCTTTAATGTTACTTTCTAACTCTGTTTGACAGAAAGTGTTTATATTTTTAATTAAGCAGATTAAAATAATGCTCAACTGGAGCAGTTTATTTTCTACGCCAGACCCGTGGTTTTAATAAAATCTCGCATTAAGTATACTACAAAATGGATATTAATTAAAAAAACCAGCGGCAACAAAGACTTAGCCTCGAGCAAGCGCAAGCTCCCAAAAGACATATTCTAGAATTTACATAGAAACTGGAGGTTTTACGAGTATATATGTAATGAGTAGCGCTTATGTACCTAATGTTAGTAGTTCACTGAATACCTATTCCTATTTGTAAAGCCAATCTTATTGTAGGTATTAAAGAGATTTGACCATTGGAAGCGGAATTAAATATCACCTTGCCTTGGCCTACATTGCTTACATGCTTCCACGAAAATATAATTTCATTTACTTACTCAAAAAAAAAATGGCGGTGGCTTTAAACCGTATATTATTGATAATGATAACGCAGAAAAAATATGTACCTCTCATACACGCTCGTCACATTGACTAACATTTCAGCCGTTTTTCAAAGACTCCGAAGTAAATACGAGTACAACAAATGATTACTAGTTTACATGAACTCACTAGTAAGGGTGCCTTTCCATCAGAGCTGTGCTATGCTACGTTGCTATGAATCCACCAATCATATTCGTTGGTTCACATAGCATAGTACTGGTGAAAACGGAAAGCTACCACATCCACGCAGCATAGCTGCATAGCATAGCAATGGTGGAGAGGCAGCCTAAGGCGATCAGAGATGCGACGGCGATCTCAAAGCATAAAGTCGCTCAAATTGTTCGCCGTTGTGTCGCCAATTGCTCAACGAGCAGCCGGCCCGGGCCCTATAGACACAGCGACGTCCATTTATTCGGATTGTAAGAGAAACCAAAAAATTGGCTTTCTTGACCTTCCCTTTTATTCATAAAACTTAACACATCTCTGCTCTAAAATTGTGTTTAGTCCCTTTTTCACAAACATAAATGTCGCACATAAATGAAGAACTTCTCGATAAGTTGGATCGACTTCTCAATAATTGTATCCGCTTCATTTTCTGTATCCGGTAATACGATCTATATGAACCATTTTTAGAGTTTTGATCGCCAAATTATTAATTAAAAATTGTTTTAGGAATTCAAATTCAATGGAATAATCGCCATTAATACAAACATGCAAACATGTAAACATATCTTTGAAGCCGACTGTACCTACGTTTTAGCCACATTTTAGCCGTGAAAGCCGTATACAAACAATGACACAAACACGAAATGCATGCAAAATAGCTGCAACAAACGCATTGCTTACAAATCACAAACAAATGAACACAGACATATCGTTGTAATAGTGCTAGAAAGGCAGGGCAAAGCACAGCGGAGCATCATCACGCTATAGGACCATTAGAAGACCAACAAAAAAAAACTAGCAAACAAATAAATATTAAATGTTTCCAATGTTTTTGTTTAAATGGGTCATAAACAGTTGCAAAAACAAAAGTCTTCTCTCCTGTGGTCAATAGTTAACGGCTTATGAGCATGTGAGTTATGATTTTATTACATGGATTTATAGAACCGGAGACGCCGTTTATGCGGGTTACTTGACCAATCCAAAATTAAGCTTTGGAGCCCTTAACTTTTGATATGTCCACAGGAAAGACGCGAACCTTAATCTGTTCATGACTCATGAAGCTCGGGCTACAAAAACACGAAAGAACTTATTATTTTATGTATTTTCTATGCCAACAGGTTGAAATCAATCAGTTGAAACTTTTGGCAATGAGTAACGCCAACAGAAGACAGTAACAAATTAAAAACTTCGGATTCGTGTAAAAATACGTGGTAAAAGCCTGAATTTATAGAGGATAAAGAAACATGGAAAAGGTGTGTCGTGACTCGCGAGGCAACCATACGTCAATCTATAATAGGTATTAGCGGTTTCGAAGAATTCTCACGACTTAATTGTACTTAACCTATTTAGAAATACTTCTGGCTTAAGTACTTGACTAAGGCCGGGTTAAGACCTGTTAGATCAAATGTTGGTAACGGTAAGGCTTAATAAATATGCGATAAAAAAGTATTGTTAATTTTCATAATTATTGCGTATTGCATTAGTGTATTACTTACTGTACCTACCGCGATGAGAACGGGATTGGAGATGACAAATATACTTTTATGTTAGATAAGACATGAGAGGTTCTAGTAACGCTGTGCCGATGATCGCGCCTACAATCGTATCGTGGTCGTATCGTAGCTCAAAGAGAAACTATTGTTGTGCTATTGTACGATCGTAAAATAAACCAAACCACTGTTTCTATTCAAATCAAATCAAATCAAATCATTTTATTTTTCGGATAACATTGATCCATACAAAATACATTACAAATTTCAAATTAAATTAAATAAAAATACAAAATATAATAATTGGCTATTGTTTCTAAACACTATTACAATAAGGCAATATATGCATTTTTACATACAACATGCGGCAATACATGGATTGGAGAGTGGCCTGGGGAAAATCCAGGAGGACTCTCCGACACGACCACGCGAGTAGTACGTCAACCTACCTGCATTTCTATAGGGAACGTGCAGGAACTATAGATGCCAGCATTAAATCGACCATAGACACAATGCGGAGTTGCGGACAGTAAAGGAAATTTGACAGTCCTGTCATCGTCCTTATATTATTTTTAATATGATAAATGTTATAAAATATGGGTTTCAGAATATACAAAATCCCAAAACTTTCCGATCCCATCTTTTTTGGGTTCCGTACCCAAAGGGTAAAACGGGACCCTATTACTAAGACTCCGCTGTCCGTCTGTCACCAGGCTGTATCTCAAAAACCGTGACAGCTAAGCTCTAATGGAAAGGCACCCTAAGGTGAAGGTCCAACTGGGATGCACCGAATATGAAACATACGAGATCCTGAACGTTTTAATAACTCCGGATTGTTAGAAGATAAAACGGTTTGGAAGAACTTGTGTCTAACTGCCATTTTACAAAGATATAGGATCTCTCCAAAACTCGAGTTAAGCTGAAGTCTCTTAAACTAATATCAAATGCAGATTGCCGGCTATGAGATTTCCATCATTAATATACTTCACATAAATATTCATCCACGTACGCTAAGCCCGCGAGCTCCCATTAGTCAAGATCCGTGACACGTCGTTTACGCATTACTGTCACAGATTCCTGATGCTCATTTAAATTATAACATGTGGATCAGAACTCCTTACAACCTCGAGTGGTTACCTAATAAAAAAAATGTTTAGAGGTAGCAAGGCTGAGATTGCAATGAAGGTTTTAAATAATTTTCTACTAAGCAGTAACGCTGCTAACACAAACTACAAATTTAGAAATAAAGGAAAAATTTAAAAATTTAGGCAGCGAGCAGGTTTCGAATATGCGACCTCCTGGCATTCGCGACCAGTGGCTCTAGCCAACTGAGCTATAGGTGGAACCCACACCCGGCCCCCAAATTCTTCAACCGTTCCTTCATTTATACAAACGCCTTATTTAGAATTTACCAAGGGAGGTAAAACTAAGAATGTCGCAGGTCACAGGTATTTGATTTGAATAAATATGTGATCTAGGGCTTTCTTTATTGCCGCCCGCGGTAAGTACAAAATTGTATGTCACCCCCTGAGCGGAGCGGAGCGTGCGGTAATTGCCACTTTATGGCCAGGTGCGACATAAAATACCTAATAACAATAGTGGTAATAACTAATTACTAAGTAAAATACAAAGTTTAACTCATGATAGGTACCATCCCTTCCCGTTTATAATACTAGAGACCTCAAAAAGTTCGATAAAAACATTATTCCTAAATTATCTATTTCCTAACTTTCCTAAGTCGGGTTTTCTGTCGAAACGCGGCGAAGGTCTCCTTATCCCTTAATGTCCTCGGAATTCCCCTTCATCCGCGGGTTGGCAGGATTGCAGCTTTGCAGCCAGATCCCGGCGTCATTTCCAAACCATTTATTCCTTGGGACGTTTTTCTAAGAGACCTTTATGTTGATAGATAGACTTAAACTTTATCCAGCCACAACTGACTCGAATGTGCTTACCTTTACAGCTAGTTGAAAACCCGGCCTAGTGCGAGTCAGCAGAGTCTGTAGCTCTAGTATGTTTTTTCGAAACATTAACTAATTCGAACGCGTTTGCGTTTTGTCTCAAAATGTATGAAAACGCTCTCACCGAGTTTGAAATACGCGCGTTCATCGGTTAGCAACAAATGTTATACTCGCTATTTTAGTTTCCACTAGTGACTACCAGAGGCGCTGTTCACGTTTTCATACCACTTTCATACATTTTGAGACAAAATGCAAACGCGTTCGAATTAGTTAATGTTTCGAAAAAACTTATACTAGAGCTACAGACCTGACTGAACATTTAGTGTTCCGAGCACAGCATTCAGTTGGTTTGTTTTCGCGCCTTAATACGTTTAAAAATAAGTTTTGACAATTTTTATGGCTTTGGGCCACCAAGATGCTTATAAGTATTGCAAAATTTTAAGACTGTAGCTCCAACCGTTTGGCTGTAAAACCTGTGTGACAGACGACGGACGGACGCATGAGTGACAGCGATTGGGTTCCGTTTGGACCCTTCGGGTACGGAACCCTAAAAAAGATTATATAAAAATAACGTCCACACACATTTGTAGGAACGAATGGGTAAGGTGTAAGGTGCGTTCACGCACAGGCACAGACGTAAATGCGTGCGCGGTTTGACAAGCGCACGTGCGCGCACGCAGAATATCTGTAAACGAGGCCTAAGGCGCGAAATACACACAAGCGGCGTAAGGCATAAGGCAATATTATATACAAACGTGCCTTATGCCTTACGCTTTTTGCCTTACACCGCTTACCTATGTGTGGTTTGGGCCTAAGAGTAAATTCTGACAAAGGATGTCAGGAAGGAGTCATTTAAAGGATGATTCACGATAGACCGTTCCGTGTCCGGGCCGGCCTATTTTGTAAGTACAAGAAACGAGGGCGCGCGACGGCCGTCGATTTCTTGTACCTACCAGATATCTACATACACATATATCTATCTACACGGCGGTGTGTGTCCATAGAAAATATAACCGCTACAACCATAGTGTCCATAGTGACTACAAAATGCTTTTCATCCCATTTCTAAACGCCGTCTAAACTATGTTTTCAGCATAATCCTTTATTATACTCTTTCGAAAAGCGATCCTTATCTTGTACTCAACAAGGTTAATTTTCCTGTTACGCGAGTAACTATAACAAAAATTTGCTTTTTACTTGGAATAACTTTGTAAGATGATATTTTACACGAAGATTACGTCTGACGAATCTATTACGTAGAACCCTTTTTATATGACGGATGTAGATTCAGTGAATCAGCAAAACATTAAATCCAGTGAGAGACCTCGAGAGTTATTTTCTTCAAACGACGACGTTACGAGCTACCTATAATTATCATCAAACAGTTGAGGAAAAACACAGGCCTCATCTATGAGAGGACGGGATGCATAGAGAGCGGGATGGTTAATTGTAGGTAAACTCACGCGTGTTAGAGCGGGACATTTGCGTTGGGGATACCTCCCCTTAAAGTTGAAATATATACTTATCTAAGTGTTCCGCAAATAATGCTAGATGTGTTTCATTTTATCTATTCCGCGTAGACATATCCGGGCCATTTTCCAAGCGAGGACCTTTACGTCCCTTCCGATAAGAATATACGGTTCATAAATTTGATGTTGTGAAAAATAACCTCACATCACACGGACCGCTGCCTTTTATGAAATGTGGAAATCGAGCCCAGAACCGATGTCCGATGTTGGATGCTAATATCATATTTATTTATTGATTACCTGGGTGATTACATAGTACATACAGACAAATATTTTGATTCTGGGTGACCCCGTATCTTGTCACAGTGACATTATTTATTTATTTATCGTATCGTATGACAATCATTTCGAACCGTGACATCTTCGAGAAGACATTAAAATGAGATCTCTAGCAGCTTTGACGCTAGCGAAATGGCTCAGAAATCAAATTGGTTGTCCGTACCTAACGTTATCGAGCGTGCGTAGAGTACCAAGAAGATCTAACAGTCATATGTCATTATCCATACAAAAAATGACAGTTGAATCTACCTTTCGTCCGCTAGACAAGTAACGTAATTATCTAGCTACTAATTGACAGTGGCTAATGCAATATTTTCTATGCTATGACGGTGGCAAAGAGCTTACGGCCTGTCTGATGGCAAACAGTCACCGTCATATGATAAATATACTTAGGTCTCTGCGCCTAGATTAAGCTCTAATTTTGGAACCCCTGAAAACCCTAGGTGCTCCCAAATATTTCTCAAAGCGATGATAGATAACATTTAAGCACTATTTGAGAATATTATTTATAACGCTCTTCAATAACATTATTTTCCCAAACTCTTTTGATAAAGAACTCGATCTCCTTGCGATTCCAGACAAATGTTTTGGAAAGGACGGCGATATCCAACATTGCTGGATGATCATATAAAGATTATTTTGTTCGCCTTACCAATTTGATTTCGTTTGGGAAAATATTAAAGAAAATCGACGAAGCAGAACGCTCTAATCGGTGATTTCGCCGCTCGTGTGAAAAGGATTCTTAAGCAAAGCCAGGTATAAAAACGAGTACGTGTTTCGGCACTTTTTCTTTGTAGAAGAGGATTACCTTATATTTTACGTTGCCTCAGGCCGTAAAACTCAATTTACCGGCCGCAAATGGCAAAAATAGCCTCAACATATTATTTACTGACCGCTCTAGTTTCGTAATGTACTTTTCACACCACCTGCTCGCCAATGCCCAATTACATATCATGCAAACCTTACCGAAAGCAAATCATTATAACCCTTGGCTTAAGCCGGGTTGTAATATTGTACTGAATCTCATTATAACCCGCCGGGTAATAATGAGATTTCACTTTTCGTAATTCTTATTGTCATGTCCTTAAAGTCTAATTTCGTTAAGTCCGCACGGCGGAGGCGAGGCGGCACAGCGGCGTTCCAAACAAAACACTGCGCGGGCCCGAGGACGGGGATGCCGCTCCGAACAAATTTGAAAATCGAACGTATTCGTACTGGCCACCACAAGCTGAATGGAACACATTATGAAAATAAGTTATCTAATTCGATTCTGTAATTTGGTTTCAAGCTGATGGCTGGTTGACAAAGCTTAAATAAAAAAATAAAAAATATGAAAATAAAAACAAAACCCGCGAATCTAACAAGACGCTGCGTAAGGAAGTATAGGTACAGAGTAAAATTTCAGATTCTATAAAAATCCATTGGTACTAATATTACTAGTGGCTCTGTGAGCTGTAGACCTCGTGAGTGTTTTTTTTTATTTCCAAAACTATGTTAGATATCGAACCTGTAAAGCAGGGGTCGGCAACCTTTTAGCACCCACGGGCCACATAGTAGCTAAAAAAATCTTCGCGGGCCGCAGATGATAATAATGATCACTGTCTGTTGATATCAACTCGAAACAAATTGGTACGCCGTACGCGACAGTAACGTAGTAAAAATTCGCACCCCTTTTTACGTGAAAAACGAGAAAGACGAAAAAACCGACTTTTCACAGATAAACCAGCTAGTTTCCTTACCAAACCCAGATAATTCGCATTTCAACCGCATCGTAATTTCGCGATTCAATTGATCAATGCAAGCATATAGAATAGCAGATATAGAAACTTTAAGGGGGGGACGGGTCATAAAGTCATAACACACCTAGATGAAAACGCGAGCGCGAAATTTTTCGAACACTGATGCAAATGCGGCAAATCCTTCATACGCATCAAGTCATAACACATCTAGATGAAAATGCGAGCGTAGCGGGCGCGAAATTTTTCGAACATTATGATGCAGGTGCGGAAAATACTTCATACGCATACGCATCAAGTTATGTAGATGTAAACGCGAGCGCGAAATTTTTCGAACACTGATTCAAATGCGGCATATACTTCATACGCATCAAGTCATAACAAATCTCGTTGAAAACGCGAGCGTAGCGAGCGCTAAATTTTGCGAACATTATTATGCAGGTCTGGAAAATACTTCATACGCATCAAGTCATGTAGACTAGAGGTGGGTGATAAATAACTTCACGATGAAAAAATCACGGTAATCCGCCGTTAAAAAGTAACAGTGTGACTTGTCACGAAGTAACAACGTTACAAAATAACGTTGTTACTTAGCGACGATATCACTGGAACAGTGTGTAAGCGACGCGTCGCGTCGTGCCTCGTGACCACTGACCACTGTTACTAACTGTGACTGTGAGTGCGGTGCGCTGTCACAGAGTAACATCAGTTGTTACAAAAATATCAGTAACTGCCGGGAACGATCGACACGCAAATGTCGTGATCGAAATAACCGAAGTGACAAAGTCACGGTGATTTTTCAATGTGATTTTTTTGGAACGGGAATAACAATAACGGTGATCGAAAAGTAACGCTTTTCGCCATGTCTAATGTAGACGCAAACGCGAGCGCAGCGAGCGCGAAATTTTTTGAACAATTAAGATGCAGGTGTGGAAAATACTTCATACTGTCTAACGCAAACGCGGCGAGCGCGAAATTTTTGAAAAAAAAATTAGATAGATTTAACTGTAAAATATACTTACAAACACATATCTCGTCCTGACCAACTGTGAAAATATTCGTGGTTGGCGATACAGACGCTTTCACGATGTTAAGAATTTCAAATTTTACCTTTACAAACAATAAAGCCAGGGAGGCTCGCGGGCCGCACGGAAGGGGCTCGCGGGCCGCCTGTTGCCGACCGCTGCTGTAGAGGAGGACAAACCATAGAATTTTTTTTAGATTACTCGACAAAAATACTCGATGTAATCAAAGAACGTGCTCACAATACTTCACGAAAATCTGTTGTGAAATGCGACCCTTAGAGGTGAACAAATCGAAATTCGGCCGCAGAAACACAAAATAATTGATAAAAAAATTGTTTTTTTAAATTTTGAAAAAGTGACTCGATAAAAAATTCTATAGAATTACCGCACCTGCTCACAAAATTTCACGAATATCGGTTGATAAATGCGACCTGTAGAGGGGAACAAACCAATGAATAAAATAAAAAAAAATTAAATGTACAAAAATTTACTTGCCTAAAAATTTCTATGTAATCATAAAACCTGCTCACAAAACTTCACGAGAATCGGTTGAGAAATGCGACGTGTAGAGGAAAAAACGGCCGCAGAAAAATACGAAATCATTGATACAAAGTTTGTTTTTTCGAATTTCAAAAAAGTGACTCGACAAAAAAATTCTATATAGTTACCAAACCTGCTCGCAAAATTTCACGAAAATCGGTTGATAAATGCGACCTGTAGAGGAGATCAGCCAACGACGTAAAAAAAATTTTTAAAAAATTTACAAAAATTTACTCTACTAATAAATTATATGTAGCCATGGAACTTGCTCACAAAATTTCACGAGAATCGGTTGAGAAATGCGACCTGTAGAGGAAAAAACGGCCGCAGAAAAACACGAAATCATTGATACAATGTTTGTTTTTTTGAATTTCCAAAAAGTGACTCGACAAAAAAATTCTATATAGTTACCGAACCTGCTCACAAAATTTCACGAAAATCGGTTGATAAATGCGACCTGTAGAGGAGGACATACAAAAATCCGGCCGGACATACGAAAGCATTTTTGTCGAAGCTAAAACAGAGACCTCGTTTTACTCGGTCAATAAGATTTATTAGTGCAAAACTGTGTCTGTCTCTTTTATCTTTTCACGCTAAACTCGCTGCATCGATTCAGATGAAATGTAGTAGGGAAGTAGTTTGAGTACCGGGGAAGGGCAGGATAATTTTTATCCCGGAAATCATCCCTTAAGTAGGTAGAAGTTTGTATGGAAGAGCGATTACTAGGTAATCGTCTGAAATTAAATTATAGCAATTAAAATTAAGCAATTAAATTCAAACGCGATGAACGAGTTCTACGCGGACAAAGTCGCGGGCAAAACCTAGAAGATAAAAAAATCTACTAAAATGAGTGACGAACGTGATTTGGCTTTGAATTAGGTACTAATTTGATTCTGTCTCTATAGCCTTGGTTTTTTTTATTGTCTCGCTAGAGGTGTGAAAAGTAGAGTATACTCCTCGTGGATAAAACTGTTTTTGTCTTGGACGCTTAAATCCCTCACTACACTCAGGACTCAGTCTTAATTCCCTCGCTTCGCTCGGGAATTAACTCATTACTCCCTCGCTCCGCTCAGGAGTAAAATCCGGAGTCCTTCGTTACGTTCAGGATTCAATATCGCGCCCGTGACATAAAACAGTGCTTTATCCCCTTGGTGTATAATCTACTATAATGTGACCAATTTTTGCCTCTGTGTTGTCCCCAGAAAAAAAATTAGAGACATGGCAAATAATAACTAGCTAACATAAGAAAAAGTTAGGAGCTAATAACATAAAAACAAAAAAAAGCACAATTTTGTGTTTCGTAAAAATTTTCACTTTTTCAGAGGCAAGCACACTCCATACAAACTTTGTACAAGTTTTTCTTTGCTTGTGTTTGCATTACACTTATGATTTTTGGTCAGTATGCTTATTTTTCTGTTAACCAGAATCTCAAGAAATATTTTTTATTTTTTGTGTTATTATTATTTTCATTTTTTTGAAATATTTGATTATCTTGACATTTTTCGTATTTCCAATATTAACAATAATAAAAATAATAATATGCGGGAGTGCCAAAACCGACGAATAAAAGTTGTACAGAGTTTGTATGGAGAAGGCTTTGCGCAGGCGCCTTAAAATGAATGACAAATACAACAACGCTCTCTATAAACATCAGACAGTGAGAATAATGACGGTCGCAGTCTTCATGTATGTATAACGTGATTAAGGTTGACAAGGGTGCCAATGACAAATTATCAACCGAATACAGTTTTCCTTTTTTAATCAATAAAAGGTCCTAACAAAGCCGTTTTCTCTTTACGTGACACACATGGGGTAACAGTCTCTTTGTTACAATAGAGCAAAATTACTCGAGAATAGGTAGGCGCGAAAAAAGAAAACTTTATTGAACAAGTCCAAATCGTTCCATAAATGAACGTACACTCCAAAAAGGTCAAATGCGAGGCAACAATGGAGCAATTGTACGTTTCACGAGGTTTGTTTCACCCTGGGTTTCCTTTGCTACATTACACGATTTACACGCCAGTGAGAAAATTGTGTACCTATAAATTTTCTTGTGCAAAACCGGCACGGTCTATACCGACACGCAACTTAATCGTTTCAACTCAAACTCGTTTTTCTTAGGTATCTGATGCTTTCTTCATAATTAATTTCGGTAGACGTAGACGCACTTATTTCGAGGAAATCACCTTATTCAATGGTTAATTTAAATAATATAGTCTCGTAGTTATGGTTATTAGATGACAAGCGTTGGTCTTTGAATACAAGCAAGGAGTAGATACCTTTTTGTGAAAACCGACTGGCTCAAGATCTGCCTACTAACCTAGTTAATTTAACGTGTCAAACTTACGTTAGGTAGGTCTAACTGTCAGTTTTAGTTTGGAAAATGACATTTTGGGTATATCTATCTTACACACACTCGAAAACGTTACGTATTTATTTATTTATCAACAATATACATTTATAATGATGATTTCACTAGGGCCACTATGTCAATATTGTGTTCTTAGATTGTTGATTTTTAATATTATTTTATGTGTCTTGTTATAAATAACATTGTTTACTGGTCTGTCGCATTAGGTAATCTATATAATCCCTGTAATGATAGATCTAAGCTGTAGTTGAATAATAGAATAAATAAAAAAATAAAAAAAAATATACAGTAAAGTACCAAAGCTCCACTCAAGTTAGGACTTACAACATTAGTGCTAACAGTAACAAAATAATAATTAATAATCAGGGAAGAAAAGAAATCTTCGACGCTATTGGATTGACAATTTGACAGAGCAGGAGACTGTAATGGATGTTGAGAAGTAACTTCCGGCAAACAAAAACTGATGGGTATAGGAAAGGATAGTGGCCATACTGCATTTTGTACATGTAGTGCAATCACCCTTTCCAATAAAATAACTAGTAAAGTAACCAGGGTACTGCCTGTGAGACTTTCGGAAGTACCCACTTCTGGTAGCATTTCCTGCGGGCTTTAAAGTTGGTGTTAAGTGGAGTAACATTTGGAATCCAAAAGATAAATTCAGCCGTTGTTTCTAAGCCGTAACGTAACTCGAGCAAAGCTTGACAACTCTCGAAATGTTTTTCTTCGAGAACTTCGTATGTTATTGCAGAGTAAAAGTATTTTCTTATAGGAACTTATACAACACAAAGCAAAGTTATTTATATTTAACGTACATATAACTTTACAAATTTATAATAACCTGTACCTACAAATTTAAAGGTCTTATTATATTAATTAGGGTTTCATGCATTCGCTCCCAAAAAATTGTCCTCATAAGTGCTCATAGAGGCAGCTCATAGGTGCCTATTTGAGCGCTGTTTTGAGAGTTCAATATTTTGACGACCGCTTTAGCCTAGTTGGTAGTTACCCTGCATACGAAGCTGGAGGTCCAGATTCGAATCACGGTCAGGGCTCTTCCAGTGTTTAAACCGCCCGCGTGTTCGTGTTGGATGTTTCCCAGGATTTTCTCGAGGCTACTCTCCAATCGCGCACTCCTATTGGTTTATTGGGCCTGGTCTATAATGCCAGAGATTCAAAAATTAAGTAATAAAAGTCAATTTCCGAACCAACCACAAAATACTGTGAAAATTTGGAGATTGCTATAACCGCTTGGCTATAAACCTGTGTGACATGACAGACAACGAACGGACGGACGCGTAAAAAGTGATAGCAATAGGGTTCCGTTTTGACCCTTCGGGTACGGAACCCTCAAGAACAGGGTCCATTACATTAGGTTATGACGCCCGCTTCCTGTAAACTTGTTAGATACCATCGTGGGATATAAAAAAAACAAGAAATGGGGTAAGATGGGTACAAACGAGTAACCATTCCGTTTAATTATTTACCGTATTTACCCAAACTGCAGGGTAAACGAGCCACTTTATCGTTGCTTGGACCATTTGGTATCACCCTCCCTTGGTTACATAATATTGATGCCGACACCTATAAACGGATATAGAAGGTACTTTTTTAACTAAAAGACATTTTCATCCTTTGTAGGGATAAATAAAAACGCAAGTAAATATAAATGTGAAAGCAAAGCGAAGTTAGCGCATCCATAATACTGTCACGCAACACTATCAGTCTTCTTGTCAGTCTATCAAACTTACATTTATATTCACCTGATGCGGTGTGATGTAATGGCTCATATTGTGCTAGGCGTCAGAGCGCATCACAGCACAGACCATCACGTCAGATAATTGTATGAATGTGGCAATGTGACTATGCATTTCCATGTTACTTATTGTGGCATAAAGCCACGTTAATTTTATGAAATACTTCCGAACTACGTTGCTGAACGTGGCTGTCCAGGAAAAGATACCTATAGGTTTAGGTACGCGGGCTGGCTTTCCGCAACTCGACGTCATATTATGTGGTTATTTTGAGTGATGGTTCGTTGGCGCTACTCGTGTCAATACGAAAATGATGACCAACTCACCGCACTAGCTGCCGTCAACACCGCCCTTAAACGAAGACACTCCTCGTCGTTGCCACCTCTTTAGCTCCGAGTGTATACATTTTACTATGTCCTAGCTAGCCCTCAGCTGGCCTGCCTGCCCCGAATTTGCACGGGTCGTAACTACAAATGAAGAAAATGGACCAAATATTCCCTTTCCAGTCTCTAGTGTTCTGTCGCACTGAGTCACTCACTTTTGAATTTGAATATCTTTTGAACCCACTCCTGTTTTCATAGATACAAATCTTGCCCTAACAATATTTCACTCTCAAAAAAACATACTTAGCCAAAAAGGTACAGCCTTTCAGAAATGACGTGCGCACAATTATATTTTCGGAAATTGATTTTGTTTGCTTTTGATATATCGTCTCCATATATTTTCGTCATATATACATTAATATACATTATTTACTCTATTGTACCTAGGCTATAATTACATAATTGTTAAATGATTCTTGTCTCCTATTCTAGTACCTATGATAGCTTGACTACACAATCTAAACCACATCAAAACTTGATCTAAACTTCTTGACTACACATAACATATAACATGTCAGTGTATTTTTTTTCTAATAATGACGCATATGTCATCGGCGACGGCTTGTCTCCGGCCAATTACTAATTTCAAATTTATCGAAGAGCCCTTTTGGCCTTGATGATGAGGAAATGTTTGAGGTTGGACATCATTGAGATGGGATTGAAATGAGATTGCAAATTTCAAAATGGAGGCTCGGATTATACAATATGTGGCTCGGGGAAGTGTGACCCCGCAATCTGCAATTTCGCGGATAGTGAAATGTGACTCTTGGGACCTTCGCGATATTAGAACGTATCATAATGTCAGTGAACTTTGTCACTAGCATGAATCACAAATGAAATATTTTTAAAGGATTGGTTCCGAGCACGAGATAACGAGATAAGTAATGCCGGATGTGAAGTGTAAAATCGGAAGTGACCATATCCGATTTGACTTATTACGACTGTGATGGACACAGTGACAAAACCTTTATACTCTTACTTATGACTACTTCCACATTCACAAAGATTATGATAGCAATAAAATCGACAGTGAAACATAGATATAGTATATATTATTATAGATATGCGCCACCGAGCGACCGGGGGTAAGAGAAAGAATATTCATATCATATAACATTTATACTACGCATTTTGACCGTTTTTCATTTAGGAAGTGTGCCTGTGCCTGTAACCCGACCATGAAAAAATGCTCGGTCGGTCGCTGATAGAGACAAAACGTGGCACTCTTTTCTATTCACTCGTGTAGGAATCGCAGTATAATACTATCTTTCTCTGTTAAAGTGTATCAGGCCCTTGCCGCAAAAGGTACTAGTATTAATAATGTACTCTTTGGGTTCGACTCGGTTGATAATGACATGTTACTTCTGAGACTACCTAAAACTACAGACATACTGACTTACATAATAAACAAGTACATTGAGACCATGACTTTCCCATCTTACTGGAAACTCGCCCAAGTGACCCCGTTGACTCCTATGCGAAAACGTGTCGCATCGCATTTTTGCATTACTGGAAGAAGTTGCATTTGTTGTCCTCCTAAGTAGATCTAGTTTTTAATTGTAATTGGTAAATTAATGTGTTCGTAACCAAATGTATTTTACCTAATCAAATATATAGATTTATTCCGAAGATTCGGCCTCGTGTCTAGTAGTGCGCTGCACTTTTCTTAGACCATGAGTGCCAGCAAAAGAGCCGGCGAAAGGGAAGCAAAAATAGTGAACGTAATTGAGAGCAGTGTCGTATGTGACCCGCCCACATTTCGGCCGCCAACTTATAACATGATTTTATCAACAAAGTTTGTTTTGCTGCCGAAACAACCGCTGCTGTCGTGTAATCGCAAACGAATTTTATATAGGATCTTGTTAGTTATCCATTCTGTCACGTGACTTAGCTAACTTTGTAAAAGTTTAGGAAACTTATATTGGGCTACTTATTTGATATTGGTGGGTTTGGGATACCAATCGGTCAATGACAAACTTGGTGACACTTAAGGATGATTCACGGCAGACCGTTCCGTGTCCGGGCCGGCCCGTGTTGTAGTGCAAGAAATCGACGGACGCGCGACGGCCGTCGATTTCTTGTGTACTAGAAAACGGGCCTGCCCGGACACGGAACGGTCTAGCGTGAATCATCCTTTAAACTCGGTTTTATAAAGATCCATTAGAGAAATGCGTTAATGTATAGAAATGCATGTAAGGTTGTTATCGTACTGAACGCCAGATAGTATAATCTTATATTGGATTTTTATACGTTATTATTAGCAAAACAACGCTCTTTACTTTACTACATTTAGATTTGGGCACGAAAGAAAAGAATATTGTTATTAAGACCGATATACAAGATATTACAAAAATTCTAGTGATAAAAAACTACCTATAGTTACCACTAGTTGATTCTTAGGACGTCCATGGTCAGAAAAGGCTTGGGCCCATTCTAAGACGTCGCTACACGGGGAACCGTATAATAACAGTATTAACCTTACCTTACCTACGGGGGATATTGTGTACCGTGTACCTACATTTCTGCAAACCACATTTACTTATGTTGGCACTGGCAGGCTCGTACAAAAATACTCCCACGTTTCACTAAAATTGTGCGCCAATCTCGCCTATTTATACACCGTGGAGTAGTGTGTCCACACGCGCATTGTTTCCACCGGACCCTAGCAAACAGCGGCCTTCAAAGCTAGTGTGTCCACACGTCGAGCGTTGCTGGGATATTGGGAGCACTTTAAATAATTGCGCGGTGTAACGGTGCGGATAGCGTTCATAGGTACTAGCCTAGATAGGTCATGTCACCCAAAAACGTCTTTCCTTAAAATGAACCGGCGGCTTCCTACAGACATATGTAATAAAACATAGTTAAATGGTAGACATTTATTTACAAGAAAATTGGTACTGGTATTGGTTATACGACAATAACTTAAATTAAATAATATTAAAGCTAACTTAAATCTAAACACGTTCTTGCGGCATTGTACCGAGGATGCTTAAAGACAAGGTTGACTACCTACTAAGTATAATCAACTAGGTAACTACTATAATATCAGTAAGTAACGAAGCGTTTTCCACATTCAATTAAGCTAACTCACCTGCAAATGAAAACCGCTTTATTTACCACGTTTAGTAGAAATTAAGTGTTGGAATAAAGCTTGGCGCTAAGCTTTTTGAAGACAGACTAAATGTCTGACGTCATTAAAATTAAAGTACAAAGCATGTACAGTAAGCCTCAAAAGTAACTACTTAAATGAAGAGATGAAAAGCTCTTATTCCATTACAATAAAGACTATTGAACTCTTGATGGTGACTGTACTGTGAGCGAAGAACTTTCAGCAATTCAAAGCCTCTGGAGCTTTTTAGGGAACAAAGAATTACTTTACAGGGCTTCACTTAAGATAATTCAAATTTGTTTTACTCGTCGCAATTAATTTATATCATGACAATGTCAGCTATCATCCTATTTTATATCCTAAATGATAATGTAAACAGAGTGTAGCGACTAATAAACGACATGAAGGGAGAAAATTTGGGAGCTTTTACACTATTGTAAAAATACCTAAAATCAACTATATCATTGTTACCTAATTCATTCCTTCGGCGAGGCAAAAAATTGAATGAATTAGGTTAGGTAACAATGATAGTTGATTTTAGGTATTTTTTTATAAGTAAGCCTTACTCTTTTAGATATTTTTTTGTATAAGTATATCATATCCTCACAACTCCGAGATATAAGGGGATTCGGACTTTTTCGTGAAATCGGTGCCTATGCTGGAGCGAACCAAAATACATTTCCAATGTCAAAATAAAATGTAAGCGGCAGGTATTTGGACTTAATGGATAATTTTCCGCTTATTCCTACCTCAAACCCAGTTTCATATTAACCCACCTCACCCTTAGTGCCTAAGCTTAAAGTTGTATGAGTGAGCAGTAAAGTGAGGTAAAACTAGTAAGTACTGCTATGTGATTCACAAACCGACTTTACTTCAGCTGTCACCTCAACCCTCCCCATAATATGGTATTTTACTCATAGTCAAATCAGCAACTTTTTATTAAATGTCAAAAACGCTCTGTTCTTGTATGAAGTTTGTAAGGACATTGGACTTGGATTGGAGGAATTGGAATGTTCAAATCAGCGTCCTTTTTAAATGTTCATGCTTATAAAATCTTTTAATTAGCTAAAACAAATTAATAATTGATGTTTTCCAAAACACTCCAAAATACTTGGAAAACATCAATTATTAATTTGTTTAAGTTAGATCTTTTATTAGTCAAGTAAAAAATAATTAATTTTTACCTTTGTTTAATACAATACAATACAATACAATACAAATACTCTTTATTGCACACCTCAATAAATAGAACTATTACAGAGTATGTATATTTAAATCTAGAGGTAAACAACAGGCGGTCTTATCGCTAAAGAGCGATCTCTTCCAGACAACCTTTGGGTAGCGGAAATATAGCGAGAAATGAATTATAATGGGTGGCAAACTAAAAATCCACAAAAATAAACATACACACATAACCACATTTACCCATTTTTAATACCCTATAGTTTCCATATAGAAACGGGTGACGCCAGGGGTGAGGTGCCAGGTGAGGTCGAGTCGGTTTCTGAATAACAGCCGTTGTGAATAGCATAGCTGTCAAACGGTGACATTGACAGATGGGCACTGGCTAGCAGATACAGCCATCAGGAAACGATTGACGCTTGCGATTGGCTGATTGTATCCAATTTCAATTTCGTTTATTGCCGTTTGAATAAATATGCATTTAATCAACAGTTTTCAATAATTGGAATCGGTCATAAAAACGGAGATAAATTAGCTACAATAACAAACTTAAAAGACTACATATTTACAAACTATAAAATAAAATAAAAAATAAAACTACAAATAATAAATTTGGCCCAAATCGCCGTCAATGGGCAGTGTGCCCAGAAGGCTGGCTGCATTGCCACGCTGGATGGCAATGCTTATTCGCTGAGCGAAATATTGGCCAGCCTTCTGGTCACCGGATGCGTCTACCAGGCGCGCCGACAAATCTTTATAAAGTCGGCGCGCACTTTGGCATAAAAACTAGAGTTAGTTAGTAGAATTAGTTTATCTAAGTACTAGTTAGTTGCATAAAATATATTATTTTCTACTTTTTAGTTTAAATTTGTGGATTTAGGTATAGTCTTGGTTGAAGTCGGTTTTTTTTAAATTAATTTTTGTGCTCACCAGCTGCTGTCATTAGTCATTATATAGTCAAGTAAGGACCAGCTGTCAAAGTTTTTTGGTTATTATGGGCGTGAAAACAAAGTTTACGTTGATTAAAACTATACCGTAAAAATATCGAACATTGTAAATACACTTCTACAAGCGCACTTTATACTTGTGCTATTTTTTTCAGTTCTGTGGTAACAGATATATGTATATGTTCTGCCGTCCTGCCCACGTTCTGCCTATAAGCAATGCACCATTTTAACCATTATTCAACCGTGCCACTGACAGCGTGTCAAACGCTTCCGTGAAGAGTGTGACGACGGTGCGGAACACGTGACAAACCGGATATGGCATCTATGTGACGAGACGAGATTATGGAATGAATTCCAGTCAATTCAATGCACTGTTGTGAAGTGTACTTGAACAACGAACCGATAAGTAAATATAAAAAATGTTGTACAAATCGAGTATATATTTTATCTATATAATAAATCTCTTAAATTCCAACCAGTATCATTAACAAAGGGTTTTCTGTCCGGGGTAATCTCAGAATCCGCTGCATCGATTTAGACAATTTTTGGTACACAGGTTTATTTTTATCTCCGTCAAAACTTAGGATACTTTTTATTCAACTGCAATAATTAATAATTTTTTTGAAATATATGACCTTGGATTTTAATTTCTTTTTCATCGCCGCCATATCTGTCACTGGCAGTGATCAGTATACGGAGTACGGAGCTATATGGAGCTACAATTATATGTATATTACTTCTCTGTCTGTGACGGGCTTTATCTTACAACCATTTAATCTGTAAGCAATGCCACAGCGGATTGGTGCCTTACTAATCAATATCCCGTCTTAATTAAGCCACTACACAGTTAACTACAGCTAATTAATTTGGCGGGGTCCAAATTAATTAACTTCTTAATCTTCTTATGCCGTAATAAAGGATCTGATCTAGGCTTGAGACCTGAATCTGATGCGGTCTCAAGGGGTTCAATCAAGTGTATAATGTTGGTTTTATGTTAGGTGTACCTACCTAACGTGTTTAATCTAGGATTGATTATAGGTAGGTACCGTGTATTAGATATGAGCGCCGCGCCGCCGCGCCGCCGCCGCCGGCGAAAATCCCACGCCGCCGCCGCCGATACAGGGCGATCGGCGCGCCGATCTATGTCTCGCACGCGTTTCAGATACTGTGTAGCCTATCTTTTACACACTTTTATCATCGATTGGCAAACTAGTTTGGAATTTGATAGCTTACGGTTATATAGGGTTATTTATTTTAGGGTTCAGTACCAAAAATGCACAAAAGGATCCTTAATGAGCGATTCTAGCCGTCTGTTCGTCAGATTGCTAAATATTAAATTTCAGAAACTATTTATGTTATCGATTTGAAATTTGGAATACCTACTTGTAAAATAGGCTATGGTAGTATTTGTGTTATAATTATCAAAGTAAAATATCATATACTATAGCAATTATTCTTAATTTTTTTTAAATACGTTTGCTTTGCACTTGACCGCAAATTACCTGATGGTAAGTGATATTGTGGTCTAGGATGGAATGCGCTCACCTAGAAACAAACAATTCACTCTCGCCTTGAGGACCATAATGATATAGGTTCAAGGAAAATTTCGGTAAGGAGTTCCATAGCTTGGCCGTTTTCACAATAAAAATGAAAGCAAAGCGTTTCGTGCGCGAGTTTTCGGAACTGCCACCGTAAAACGGTGTCGCTTTGAAGGGGCGGAAGGTATTATGTGATTCCTCAGCAGACTGCGAAATTTGGTGTGTGTGTGTGTGGTGTACGCTAGAAGATCCCCAGTGGACCGATTTTGACGAAAGCCGTATCGGTCACTGAGGAGGTCATTGATTCTAGGTATGCCAAAGAGCCTGCTGTTCATGACACTCTCCATAACCTTGCAGTGAACGGATGTGACCGAAATGGGCCTGTAGTTAGTACGCGACTACTGCGTATTAAATAATCTTCAATGCCGTTGAAATTTGCTTGGCTTAGTGAAGAACTTGCTTGTTTCTTACACGGTACGATGTGTTCGAGGTTCACCAAAAGATGGGAATAATGCAGCGCCTAGTATTTGTGATAAATCCTAGAAGTATATAATATGCGAGTGTGTTTGCGTTAGAAACACCATGTTCCGTAAGCATCCAAGAGTTTATCCAAGAGGCAGAATTGTCACGTTTACATACTGATATCATAGTTTAGAGCTTTGTCATGTGACTGGACCATGACACGAAGTTTCCCGCAGGTAGCAACAGACTTGCTGTTTTCATTGGCACTTAGATGTTACATATACAGCAGAGCGTAATCGACTAGGACGGGATGAAATGTAGAGCATCGATATAAATCAAATAAATAGTCGTGTTTGTTATCCTGACAGTAAAAATGACGTTGACAGGCGTCTCCGGCATCAAATACGTAAAAAAATCGTATTAAACGCCTATATGTAGGATTTTTGTTTTGAACCTAAGGTTTTTTCAAGGTCACGCCGCCGACGCCGCCGCCGCCGATCAATTTTAATCGGCGCGCCGCCGCCGGCCAATTGCCCATCGGCGCTCATATCTACCGTGTATACATCAAAGAATAAGTTATTTTGTATATTTTGTTTATTAATTACGTAAAAATAATCTTTTTTTACTGTTTTTAATACCGTAAATCGACAGCCACGCCATGATAAGATCAATTACACAATTTATCCCAGACCTACTGCCACGAATAGTGCGTACAAGTCGTATATAAGAAACGTCATAATAATTTATTAAAGCGATTAACAAACACCTCGAGAGACTCTCGCTAGATGGTTGGGCCAAGTTTCTCTTTCTGTCTCCCGACACCATCGGTAGCTTAGACTCATCTTCATTGCCAGCGGTCCCTAGGTTAAACCAAAAGACTACAATGTTTATACTTTACCTACGAGTATAGGTGTGGAGTCAAAAGAGACTTTTTGTCAACTCCCTCGGGTACCATACGTTTCCCGCGGACAATGGTTGCCCTCATCCGCATAATTAATCGACTCCTACGAAAAAGCCTATACTGTAAAGGTAACTCAATTCATTTTGTTCGTGCTCGATGAAATGCTCAGGGGATATATCGATTCGGACTTTCAAAGGGGCGTGGTTTACCGAATCGATATTTATCGAAAACATTATTTTAGAACCCTTCTAGGTAGGCAGTAATAAATAGTAGTTTATGCAACTGGTATTTTGAGGGATGAAACTAGAGAAGTTCACGTGCAAATCTAGTGTTTAATAAACAATGATAAGCAAAGTGCCTAAGATTCTACAGCATTCTGATCTCATCTTATAGTGAAATTCCTTTCCCATCCTCGTAATGCCTAGAGCTTTTTAATTTATTTAAGGCTTCATACTACATAATTAAATACTACTCCAGTTTTTATTGTACCTACAACACATTTGAGAGTATCGAAAGTATATACGTAAACTTAAACTTCTTTTGTCTCAGTGTCAAGTTGCCTACTTACCTAGTAGTAGGTATTTATTTACGTACCTTACAGATATTCAGAGTAGATAGATGTCACGGTATACATTTTCGAGATGATCAATATTTTCTTTTATTCATTCGTCCGATATTTGCCTTATCCCAATATTTAACATGTTATATATATAGAATACGTAAACAGGGTACTTTGAATAAAAATTGCGTGAGCTGTTTCGCCTTAAGGCATGCCGTTCCCAAGTTACGTAACGAATTGACAGCGAATTAGGTAACTGGGTGATTCTACTTTTTGGTGACCCGTTTTCTATTGCGAAAAAAACTATGATATTAGTGATGTTCTCTCCTTGCGTCACCCAGGTCATAATTTAGTATTTTAGTTTGGGTGCGCAGTGGTCCTCGCTCCCCGGCAGCTCGGTAGCAAGTGCCCACGCTCCCCGGCAGCTCGGTAGCAAGTGCATGCCCCCGCTCCCCGGTTAGCAAATCCTTGAACACTACCCTCCTTATTTATTTGTGACGCCAATACGTCACAATATCTATTGAATTATTGTACAAACAATAAAAGGAATATATATCTTATTCCTGTAAAAAAAGTTATTAACACAGTGGTAAATACTATATTTTCATAAAAATTGGTGACATCAATAACCACTAAGTTACTCGATTTATGAATATTAGATTTGGTTCGATATACCAAAACTATCAAGTGATACTCTACTCTAACTACCTACACCTATTTCTAAGGAACAGTAGGTACCTACCTACAAAAAGGACACTGCTATTCCGAACTCTGCATTTACAAAAAAGTGACGAAAAAGAAGAATGGCACAAGTGCCTAATTCATATTCAAGGCATTTCTTTAAAAAATGAGAAAAATAATAAGAAAATTTCATAAAAACCGTGCCTGATAAAATACCTACTCAAACGTTGAGTAAAATCTTACGCACCAACACCAACTAAATAACAAAGAGAGCATCAGGGACAATACTCAGCGTTAATACTCTATGACAACAAGGAAATAATAATGAAAAAAGGAAACGAGGCGTTCTGTGCCCTGAGAGAATATATGGAAATATATATACCTATATATGTATGTGGGTGATAGACTAATATTTATATTGCTTTTTTGAACACTATTTCACTATTATGTTCGTGGCATAATGCCAAACGCCAGAAACAAACATGTTTCATAAAATTAACCCTTTAAAAATTCTATCGTGAAAATTTTAGATATATTTTTAACAAGCTTATTTGCTCTATTATATAGGTACTAGTATCGTGAATAAGAGGTAACGTAAACCATTTTTTTTTTATTTGTCACTTTTAGGGTTTAAAAAAAGGCATAACGGGGCGTAATTTATTGCTCTAAAATTAATGCGAAGGTGTTTAATTTCTGTAACTTTATAGGTACAATGGTACGACCTCTAAGGTTTTATTAAAAACGATAAAAGGTAAACTTGTCTAACCTAGATAATAAGCTCCTAAAATAATGGATTGTAAAGGATATTTCGCCAAGTTACCTAACAATAACATTCAAGAGCCGCAGTTAAGCTAGGTACCTACCTTTTGAGAAGCCTAACATTTTGAAGGACATTTTAGCGCTTAAGTAGATGTTGGAATAAATGTCGGACATATTATTTTCTAACTAAGTGCAGTTGTCGTTTCAGACAGATATCCCTAGAGAGAGCCGTTTACAACGAGTTTTTATCTTTCATGTTTCAGTAAAAGTTACTTAGTTTTTTAATTAAATTTGCGCACCGACCCGTACCATTCCATCTCGAGTGGCAGTTTTCATTGCAGTGCTTAGGTATATAACCCGCGGGCCGCGACACAAAACCAAAGTGTCGTAAAAGCCTACCTAATAGAATAACTAACCTACTTAATAGGGTACTACTTAGGTAGTATTTTCTAGGGGCTAAGATGATCGCTTAAATATGTCGGACATATGCCGTGAACGTCCACGGTAGAATAAAAGCGTCTGCATACAAGGGGCTGCAAACTTTGCCACTAGGTGGCACCACTAGATTTTGTCACATCTCGATTGATGCACATTTAACTTAAAAAAATATTGTACGTTTAAAATACCGTTATAAATAATAATAAGTATTAAACTTTGTATCTTAGGCCGAGACACTGTCGGTTAATATTTCAAAGCCATTTAAATACAAAAGGTTTTGTTTAGACAGGAGGGTGTCAGTTATATTTTCGTAAAAATATACTCATCCGTTTAGCGTGGTAGTAATGGATCCAAATGAAAAATACGGACGTCTGACTCTGACACAGCTAAAAGCACTTTTACGGCAACGCGAGCAATCAGTAAAAGGACCGCAAAATTAAGGTGGTTGTAGTAAGAAAAAAGAGGAAATTTCTGAAAAAAAATACTAATTATTAATATATTAGTATGTGTTCCGTAAAATATACGCAATAATAAACATTATCAGCAAATATCAAGTTCATAGGTCACAGCCCAAAGATAATAATAATCACGAACTGTTGTCTTGGGACCATGAAGTTAGTATAAGATGGAGCTGGTGATACACACATACAAAGCTGTGTGAAAGAGATGTAAGCATAGACAATAACACACGTGGGAGCGAGAAACAATGACATATCTCCTGTCCCTCATCGCGTATAAGGCAGCGATTGTCTGCCACCGGCCTATGCCACCAAAGTGTCATCGATAAACCAGTGGCCAGCGTGTAAGAAAATATGTTACCCATAATATTGGGTAAACCAGACCGGCTCGAACGTTAAAAATAACTGATTAAAAATTTAATTTCGACGTGATTAGAATACTATTGTGAATTTCATTATTATAATGGCTGAATAACTAAGACGTTTTAACCTAATCGTGATTTTATAAACTTTAATGTAGGTATTAAATTAGTACACATTTATATCGTAATTGGGAGGACATCGGATGTTTTGTGTTTGCCCGCTAATATTTACTACGAGTTTATTTTGAAGATTCTCAATAATTAAAAACCTACTTGTCAGTAAAAATGGGGAGATTATTCTTTTTGTGGTAGCTCCAGAAAAAAGTGTCACAATATCTCCGTCCCTGTGTGTGATTCGCTAACCCTCCTTCTATAGATCCTCTTTCTACGCTTGGGACAAACTCTAGTGGCGCCACCAAGTGGCAAAGTTTGGCAGCCTACCTACTTTGCTAGCCTGGACGTGCACGTATTAGGGTAGTAAACAAAGGTAAAAATAAATTATTTTTTACTTGACTAATAAAAGATCTAACGCAAATACTCTGAAAATAGACAAATTTTACCTGAAAATAAAATTTATATTAAGTTACTTACCTTATTCCAAGCCTAACAAATTGAGATGGCAACATCCGTTTCCACTGGCAACGCTGCCATGTTCCTAGTGACGTAGGTGCAATTACCCCACCCCTTGTTAGGAACCCAGAGCCGTCAATGGCTGCGCGCCATTAGCGAGCCCTCATTGGATTCTCAATTTGATCTACCGTCCAATATGATATAAATGGACGGCAGATAGCCACTGCAGATAGACAGGTGGCAATGTAGCCACGGTAGGTAGACCGGTGGCACTGCGTTATGTAAACAAATAACGAACTAGGGGTAGGTAGTTGGTTTGTTTACGATTAAATAAGATCTGATGATTAAATAGTACAGCTGAAAAAGAGCTTAAATACTAAATTGTTCCTGAAATACAAGCTTAAAACTAAGTTAGAAGCTGAAAAATAAGCTTAGATTCTAAAACATGCAAGTGAATGTTAATAAACATAAAAAAGTGTTTAAGCACACGCCAGCAGACAGCAATAAAATTAGGCTTGGAATAAGGTAAGTAACTTAATATAAATTTTATTTTCAGGTAAAATTTGTCTATTAAGTACCTGTACCTTATTCCAAGCCTAACAAATTGAGAAGTGTTTGTTATCGGCTGCTGGTTCATAAGGATTAATCAAAACTAAATAGTCTAATTAGAACGCCAATGTGAAGAATAGATTAGATTCTTGATATAGAGTATTGTAGAGCAGTGAAAAACTTTTATACTTAACATATACAAGTCATATAAGTACTATAATTACTCCTTCACCGTATATCAAACCACATAATAGGATCTACTTGTGTCCAAAAACGCTTACAGATTTTTAATGAATTTTTTGAAATACCTAGTAGGTAGCACCAGCTAATCACTTACGCCTTTCCAAGTTATAAATATGCCATCTTTATTAACGATTGTCAGTTTGACAATTGCGGATATTGTTCACACCGTATAGTAATCCATAGAATAGATTTCACCAGTTACCTGCGAAGCTTTTATGCCTTCCTCTCGGTTACAGAACAAAAACTAATGATATCCAATAAATAAGTTATCAACATTTGGATTACAACTATTAGCCAAACAATTTCAAAGTATAATTCATTGGAAGGCAATATCGGACCGACATTTAATTCAACTAGGTTCAATATTAGCAGCTTTTCAAAATTTAAAACGTTTTTCCTTAACGTGGGATCACAGAATAAGTAATAGTACGTGGAATCCATAAATGCCTATCTGGCTGACAAAGTGTACTGAACTAAACAACGGTCGTGATTATCCTCTGTTTGAACTGAACCAAGCTATGGGTCCGTTTACAGAACAGTGTTCAAATCATCGGTTTATACATAAACAGCCTAAAATGCGAGGAATTATCTACGCGAACGGACCTACGCATTACGCCTTATCCCAAATATGCTTACAGTCTTAGCCAGGATGATTACAAGACGCCATAAAAGATCTTCACCTACTGCTAATAAATAAATTGAAGTGGGCCACCACTGCCACCAGCCATCAGCTAGACAACTATAGAACTAGACAATGGTAAGGGGTTTGTTACTATCGAAGAATAAATACTATGAATCTCGATGTCTATGGATATGGCTTCATTCTCCTTGTCACTGAATTATAACGCTAAATCCTTTATCGGTAGGGGCACTAGGTAAAGCCTGGTAGATACGCATAGTTACAAACGAGAAGCCTCCTGTATCATACGTATAGACAGGAGAAAAAACGCGCTGAACAAAGAAAAATAAATGTCTACCATCCGACTAGTAGTGACAAACTTACTAACAACAACCATCGAGAAACGCTGTAGCTAACTGGATCACCTGCGATGTCGAGACTACGTAAACAACCATCGAGAAACGCTGTAGCTAGCTGGATCACCTGCGATGTCGAGACTACGTAAGCTTTCCAAGTTGTAAGAAGACCTGACTGATTCAAGTAAAGGTACCCGAAACCCCATAATAAATATAGGGTATCTCACCGGGGAGAGTTGAAGAGAATGTTCTATAATTAGTCGACCCCGATTTCGTATGGACTACAATACAGGTAGTCTTAAAAGCGCTGAATATGCGCTACTCTGATCTCTTACTGGTTACTGTCAGTACGTACATCATCTGCCATAGGCACTGATTTTGATCATATCAGAAAGATTAAAGTATCAACAAACTAAACTTTCACTATGATCTACGCATTCTTATTGTACAGGTATAGACCGTCCTAACCAACGAGGCCGAAGCTAGTAAATATGAACGATGGAGAAGAATAATATAAATGATAATAATGAGGCCATCTTGCTCGGGGATTAAACCGCAAACAGCTTTTCCTAATTAGCTCATATCGTATAATTTTAATAAAACAGGCAAATGTCTGAGTTATAGAAGCTCTATAAACATGTATATGCAGCATGTCATGTCAGTGTCAGTGTGTCAGTTACCGAAGGCATCTACTTTCCGAACATCTCGTGGAAATCTTGTGAAAATCCTTCTAGCTGAAAGGGATTTCAAGCCCAGGATCTCCTGCAGTCCTAAGGAGTAGGTACAATGGTTGTTAGAGGACCATTGTTCATTTTTATATACTTTATCGTCAAGCCTAAATGATTCAACTAGAGAAACGTACTTTGTACGCACCCTTGACTCTGGTGTGCATAGATAACAAAATCTTATCCGTACAAGATCTAACGGACCTCTATCTGCGGGCCTAACAAAACTGCCATTGCGACGCGAAACAAGTAGAGCTAATCTACCCTCTGTTTCCAACTCCTAAGTTCGAGTGCGACAGGAACCACCTAGTCACGCTGTGTGCTAGCCCAGCTGAATGATAAGCGAAGCAAAGGTATAGGTAATATCATCTGAGGTACACCGGCGAGAATCTAGAAATGTCGCAATCGCAAGAAATGCCCTGTTTTTCAAACCAGTCATGTGCCACCAGTCGTGTACCTTGCCAAAGTAAACATAGAAAGCAAAATGGACATAAAAAGTAGTCTCAAACTAATAAGTCATCTCAACATCCTTTTGTCAATAACTGGGTAATTTGCACAGATGAAGATTATCCAGTACAGACAATTATAATGCAGCATGCAGCCTGTTCTAGTCATGAGAGACAGCACTGTAGACTTAACTGATAAGAATACTTACCATATTTGCCTCTATAGCATGCTGTCTTCATCCTGCGTACCTCCTACTTTGCCAGAAGTAGAGGAGGCTCGAGCTAAGGGAGGAGCTCGGTGTCGCAGCTAACCAAGCTGCGAGCAAAGTAAGTTGCAAGCAACCGTAAACTGAAATGCGTATCTGTATTGCCCAGAAGCCGGGACGAGGTTGAGTCTTCTTAAACCGCTTTGATGGTAACTTTTTACGCAAAAGTTTGCTTAGTAGCTTCTCCTTGCGCAGGAGGACTTTGATGAACGGTTGGTAACAACTCCTTGCGCAGGAGTGACCTTGCCGAGTGGTTGGTAACCAAAACCTTCCGCAAGCGTGCGTATACATATTCAGAGACAGATTCTATAAGTGTCCCAAAATATGAATAATGTCGGGAGTCGAACCCGTGTTCACTGCGTAACAGTAATTATAGGTAAAATATTGCTACAAACTCAAGATACCACCGTCAGACACTTTTTGTTAAATATTCGTTAATGTATGCTATTAACTGGCTTATTCATGTATGCATCTCTCGGACCGCGCGACGGACGAAGCAAACAATCTGAGTAAAAATAAGCCACACATATTCGGTAGGTATAAACACTGTTGATACCTGTATCTTAACCAAAGTACTTCGAGTTTGCGCAACTACATTCAACTTATACATTATGAAAATAGAAAAACGTTTATTTTTAAAAGAAGGTTGAGGGTACTCATATAAGGTTACTTACCTTATTTATTTCAGGGAAAATCTCCGTTAGGTACGACGACGAGCGAAGCGAAGAGAGCTAGGTAGAACCGCCACCCTACAGCACGCGAGCCGTGCGAGCGAAGCGAAGCGTGCCGCGATTGCCGCGGCAGAGCGGCCAGCGAAGCGCTAGAACCTAACTTTTTTATATTGAGTACCCCTTGGCACACCCCGATCATCACCACGAAATGATAATCTTACCAAAACGACATTACAATTACACTTGCCAAATTTTCAACTCGAATTATAATTTATAAACGACTCGCATGATTTTATAACCTTAATTCACGCACGTATGGCAACAACTCCTTGCGCAGAAGTGAGACATAACATATTACAAGTCTTGTAATTAGAAGCGTGTAACGCGCTACCCTACCTTGTTAAACCAAAAAATAATCAGAACGTAATTTTGTATTTACTTAAGTTTAAATCGCCACTTATGGCAGCCAGCTATTGAGCACTACCCATAAGCTAAACCTCAGAGGTTCGGTTCGATTAGCATTTATAACGACTGGAAATATGGTAATTACTGATGTGCTCCACAATTGCGATACCAGATGACTTGAGGGTAGTTTGCAAAGGTGAAATGGTTAACCTTCACAAGAAAAACAGCACGGGTAGACCGTGGCTGGAGGAATTGCATGAACAGACATCATCGGGTACGCAAATTGACTAAAAACTTGTAAAGATCTTACCTCCTGAGAGCTACTCACGATTACTTTAAATTCCATCGTCCGTGGTCAGACATGACGAATCCTCGCTCTCCACGCAGTCTATGGGTGGAGCACCATCACCCTGCACCTTGATTACCAGGATCCAAACAATCTATTTTGTCACTATCATGGAACTTGATCAGAAAATTTCGAATTATTTTCCGTTAAAAAGGCAGATTGAAGTACCGCCGGAGCAGGTACTTTACGTGTTGCCTCTGCAAGAAACAGAACGCCAATGAGGGCTCGCTAATGGCGCGCAGCCATTGACGGCTCTGGGTTCCTAACAAGGGGTGGGGTAATTGCACCTACGTCACTAGGAACATGGCAGCGTTGCCAGTGGAAACGGATGTTGCCATCTCAATTTGTTAGGCTTGGAATAAGGTACAGGTACTTAACATCAATTATTAATTTATTTTAGCTAATTGAAAGATTTTATAAGCATAAAGATTTAAAAAGGACGCTGATTTGAACATACCGATTCATACTGTCTTAGTGACGTCATTAAGACAGTATTTCCTTACAAACTTCATACTTGCTAACAGAGCGTTTTTGACATTTAATTAAAAGTTGCTGATTTGACTATGAGTAAAATACCGTATACTTGTGGATTTTTGTCTGGTCACACTTGACTGTCGTTTTGGTTGACAACTTGACAACATTTTGAAAATGACGTTGACGTTTCTTGACGAAATGTATCCATGATCCATGAGATATTTTTAATTAAAACAATTTATTTATTCTAAAATGTTATTAGTAATTAGGTGAAATAGTGTGCTACTCTACAATAAGGTGTAATTGAAAATCTTCCTAAAGATGTCTGACGGAAGCAAACCTTCACTTCGCATCGACTGGTTCGACGGAACTCTTATCGACGAAAGCAGGCAAAACACTGGCCGAAATGCATCAGAATTTGCTGATGAAGAGCAAACTGATACGCAGACACCGGCCCAACCGCCACAGTTCCAGAAGAAACCGATAGGCTACAAAAAACTGCTTGATATCTCCATGCTCAAACCTCCTACACTAACTTTAGAAATTTCACATAAAAACAGCTTCTGGTACCTCATGGATAGTGAATTAAAAGGAGACTTTATAGTCCTAATCGTAAGAATACTCGCTAATGTGTACAAGTCTTTAGAATCTGGTGAGAAGTCTATGATTGTTAGTGTTCTAAAATCTAAATTTTTAAAGTCAAACTTTTTAAATACTTTAAAGGGGTATTTAAGTGGCTTGCCGGCTGTACGCGTGGTAGAAAAGAGGATGAATTCACAGTTGTGGGATGATGCAGAATCTTTTTACTTCAATGTTTTATCTATTTGTGAAGGTATTTATAATTTTAGTGGTAAAAATAAAGAATATTTGAATGAAGCCCAATCTTTATTAGAAGTATTGGAGGACAGTGCTATTGGAGTAAGGGACGAGCATACAGAAAGATTTAGAGAAGAACTGTTTTGTGAAATAGAGAATTTAAAAACAAAACTATTCAGCAGTTTTGAGAAGGTACAACAGCTAATGCTTTAACAAACATGTTATATTCAATTTTATAACCCATTATGAATGTAATCATTACTTTACAGGGATCACCCAAAGAACCCACAAAGTCTCTAACAACTTTGAACAAAGATGAGAACCACTTCAAGAACCTTAACATCTTCCCGACTAAAGCAGACTTGCTCGGAAACAGTGTTCTGAATATACAGCCCAACATAATAAATGGGGCATACCCTAGTGTGGAACATTATTTAGATATTCAGTTCAAGTTGCTCCGTGAAGACTGCTTTGGACCGTTGCGTGAAGGGTTATGTAAGTTTAATAAAACTAAATCTTTTTTTATACTATGACAGTGGCGAACAAGCATATAGTCCACCTGATTGTAAGCGGACACCGCAAGATATAGACGCTCGCAACTCCAAAAGAGTCACGTGCACGTTGCCGACCCTTTATAAAATTTGAGGATTCACTGTGTTGACAGCAGAAGGAACAAAAGGTCCCTCGCTCTCAGCTCTCATAATTAATGCCGCTCCACTGATTAACATGTGTCAATTTGTGAGACATAATATTAATTCTTTATATTTTTTAATTGTTTATATGTTATAGTCAGAAATCAAGAGGACTACCAGTATCTATACAAAAACTTATTAGTTTAAAAGTGTAGCTACAGCCACTATGGACAGTTCTCTGTACCATTAATTTCATATGTATATGTGTATGTGTGACACTCAGACGGCTTAACACATTGACACCATCTAAATTTTGAGAAACAGGGCATATGCTATATGTGCCAGAATAGCCACTATATTGTTATATAGTAGGATTACGAAATTTACAGGTAAATACATGCAGAATCCAAATAAGAGAAGACATGAAAATATCAGGTAAAATAACAGTAGCTTTTTTTTTCTATTTCATTTTGAAATCGTTTGAGGTACAAACAAAGGTCAAAACAAAATCATTAAGTATGTCCATTGATCACTTCAGTCACTTGCGCATGTCTAGTCAGAGTCAAATAGTATGTAGTCTGTATGTAGCAGCCAAAGTGGTCAAATAGTTCGGTACACCGTATATTTTGTATAGTGTTACAATCTTATTGGCCACTTTGGCTGCTACTGTATAAACACTGACTTGCTGCCCTTGCCTTAGATTGAAAATAAAAAGTCTGTTGAAATAGTATCCCGTCTGTCTGAGCAAGAAGGTTTACATTGTTATTACAGTTCATTACGTGACTTTTTTTGTCATTGGCTTGGTCTATTATTTATACACACTTTACCAACGTTAAAACATAATGTGCGTTATTAGTTAGATTCTGTGTGGCATTGTTTTTAGTTTAAGTAAGTCTTATAATTCATTTGATTCATTATATACACTATTCCATTTAATTTTAGGGTGTATCCCAAGTTACGAATAATCCGTACATACATAAGCAACAACAAAGTTGGTCATCTAGTTGACATCGCTTGGACGGACCGCATAAATCAAGGCCTTTACGACAGTAAGAAGTATGCGTACAGTAAGCGACTCATGTTTGGCTCACTGTTGCTCTTCACTAGTGACAATTTTGAGACAATACTGTGTGCTACTGTACTAGATTCCGGATTGAATTTATTAAGTGATGGTTATGTAAGTATTGTAAATGACATTTGACGCTAACTGTAAATTAAAGGTTGTCGCAGACATAAAGGCTCGGCACCCGACCCGCGCCGCCGGTCAGTATTCTTTGTTAGAAACTTCATACTTATCCACTACGTAACGGCATAGGCCCCGCCCCAGCTCGGGACCACCTAACGGCGAATGGACAGCTCGCCTTCGCAGCAGGGATCGAAACCGGTATTTTTAAAAATCCCAGAAATAGTCCAATATTTTGAATTATTGTATGGTCTTTACGTAGGATTGAATCATGTATTTACGTTACAACTTCGTATTATTAAAATGTCCCATTAAAAATGAAATTATAAACCAAAGAACGAAAAAGAACGCTATAAATACCGGTATTTTGTATGGAGCAAATACCGGTATCCGATCCCTGCTTCGCAGTGTGAACGCCGCGCTTGCATCTCGCTGCCGGCGAGTGGAGCGCGCATATGGCGAAACGGTCTACTTCAAACGTAAAAAAGCTATCAACCTCGCGGCAAGCGGCTACGGTCGGGTGCCGAGCCTTTATGTGTGCGACAACCTTTAGTTGCTTTTTGGCACAATTCAGACAACTGAAATAATCTTTAGTATACCTAATTATTCAAAAGGTAGACCACTCCGTGGTCAACTTTGATTTTCTTTACAAAAAAATGGTTTCTCGACATTGCATTTGCATGTTCCCGTTTGGCCCTATGGTGGAATGGTAAAGAATGCCTCATGGCGTTAAACCACCCTTTTGTACTTGCATAGTTTGTTTGTTAAACTTTAAATAAATAATACACAGTTTAAATAATGAAATATTATGTACATACTTTCAGAAAGCAAACATGTGATTCATATTTTCGATTTAGTTCGAATTGTGTGAAGTTGTCCTCTAATAGTATTTTTTTTATTCTTCCAGATCGCTGTATCCTTTCATAGTCCGGTGTCAAAGACAATATTTGAACAGAAGTTTCTAATGGTGGAGAGCGAAGTGTTCTTTGAGCCTTACCATAGAGTTTTGAAAGTTATGCAGGAGTCTATGGATGACTTGCCCATGAAGAGATATATTGTCGATGTGCAGGTAATTTACGTTATTTTAGGACCACAAAGGTGACCTTGCTGTTTACAACTGTGCAGCTACCGGCGTGTTACCAACCGTGTAGACAGAGCCTAAGAGAACGACTTGCATAGAAATTTGTAGGCGGGGGGTGGATCAGATTTTTCTGTAGCTTGTAGAGATACGCGAAGCTGTGTTTTCATATATTTGACACCTCACACGCTTGACAACTAGTTTTCAAATGTATGGAAACACAACTCCGCACATCTCTCGTGGATGCTTACCGTTATTTCCCACCCGTCGAAACTTTAAGTACATAGATTTTTTTGTAGACGCAAACTCAACCGCCAGCCTACCTAACTCCAGAAACAATTTACGCAATACCGGACTCCAAAGAGGATACCTACATCCCAGTGTTGGAGACAGACCAGTGGCCGACACCCTTCGATCTAGACCAATCCCAATTAGAAGCCTATAAGCTAGCACTAACTAGAGAATTCGCCGTTATCCAAGGTCCACCTGGCACTGGTAAAACGTTTATAGGGGTCAAAATTGCTTCAACATTACTCAAGAATCTCTCCCTAGAAGGAACACCCATGTTGATTATCTGCTACACGAATCACGCCCTAGATCAATTCCTTGAAGGCATACTAAAAGTCACTGACAATATTGTAAGGTTGGGCAGTCAAAGTAAGAATAAATCTATGGAGCAATACACGTTGAATAGCATGAGAACGAAGATCAAATGCAAATATAGCTATCTCTATTCGAACAAGAGAAAAGAGTTAGAGAAGATCTTCAATCAGATGACTGAAGTGCAAAGCGAAATAGAGAAATGTGAGAAAGAGATAATTTCTTACAAAAGTTTGAAGCCCTATTTGAAAATTGATGGTAAATTGTTAGAATTAAAGAATTCTAATGAAGATGCGGTACTTAGTTGGCTGTTTGGTCATCTGGATGATATTGTTGATGACATTGATGATGAAGTCGAGGATTGGGAGAAATTTGATGATATAGACATCAGTACTGATAAATTAGATACATGTTTCTCCGAACAACTTGCATTAAAAGATATAGAATCAATGAGATGTAATATAAAGTATATCAAAGATGTTACTGAAGATCTTATAGAGATGCAGAAAATGGAGGAGAAATTTTTGGAGAAGATAAATAGAGTTAAGAAACGGGTGGATTGCTTTAAGGTGAGAACTACTTGAGAGGATGTGAGTGGTAATTCTTTACATAATCTAGTGATGAAGTAAACTTATCTTTTTACATATGTAGTTTATTTTAGTTGATTTTTCAGTTTACTATTGTTAACAAATTATGAAATTATCTTAAAGACAAGTTTTATCCATTAAGTATCTTGTTGGCTTAATCTTTCTGTGAACTTTTATGAAGATTTCTTTTTGATCACTGAATTCGTTCGTAATAGTGTTAATTGGTGGGATTCAACGTATTTTTTCTTTTTTAGAAAAATATGTTACTTCAAAACGAAACTAAAGCACACATAACGAATGTGACTGACCTCCATACCCTGGAGCCTGATATGAGATGGAAGGTTTACCACGAGGCAGTAGCGAGTATAAAGAATGAATTGATGCGCAAGATGAATGAGTTAATGGTAAGTTAGCTGGATTGAAGTTTACTATTGATCATATCGACATCGACTAGGGGCCTATTTCTCAAAGCTACAAGTTACAAATTACAAGCGGAAGTCTCTTTCTATTAAAAGGCATTGTAAAGAGACTTCCGCTTGTAACTTGTAGTTTTGAGAAATATGCCCTAGGTCGTTTATCTATATTAAAATAATTTTAAGTTAGTGATACCATAGATAAATACTGTTGAGAGTCGAACATCATTATAGTGGCCTACATTTGTTCCTAGCTGTCGACATTACAAATTCTCAAATAAATAAAAAGGATAAGGATCGGGTCTTGTAACTGCTCTGTGTTGCCAGCGCTACGCTTCGGTGTTTGCTTACTGATGGTAATTGCCAAAATGCTTGTTTGCCACAAAAAATATCTCGTTCCGTGATAAACATCTGTGTTAGACGGCAATTCACGGAGCCATGTTTTTAGTCTAGTAAACAAGTCTGATGGAAAAATACCTACAACTTATTTTGTTCATCACATTTATTTTTGTTCAAACTTGACATATGTTCAGGAGCAACACGACACCATAAGCGAGGAAATGGAAGAAGTTGCAACGCTTATCGATGGCGAAGTGATGGCCACCACTCGGGTCGTGGGGGTCACCACTACCGCCGCCGCCAGAAGGCATGCTCTACTCAAGCGACTCTCGTCGAGTATAGGTAGGTGCCTATCAGTGGCGGCGCGTCAAAAATATTCTAAGGGAAGCCGGAAATCATTTGCCTATCTTATTCTTCATGAGCCGTAGTAAAAGAACTGGACTGGCTGAAAATAAGGCAAGCCGGTGGGAATCGAGTTGTATGGACGCTCCGCCACTGGTGCCTATTGAAGTTGCAACACAGTCGTGGGAGTTTCCATGGCTGCCTGACTGACCGCATTTCGCGGCTGTAAATAAATAACGCCAAACTTTAACATTACTCATCTGTTTGCAATTTTAAATAGAAAACTTCCGTAAGTCTCAGACATATCTTATATCTTTAAACGAGCAATTCTTGTATATTTATTTATTTATTTATATATTTATTTCGGGGATCTCGGAAACGGCTCTAACGATTTTGATGAAATTTGGTATGTGGGGGTTTTCGGGGACGAGCAATCGATCTAGCTAGGTCTCATGCCCGGGAAAACGCCGAGCAAGGCTCGGTCGCCCAGATATTTGAAATATAATACCTAAACGATTCGAGAGTGGATTCTCGCCTCCCGCTCCCACCCCACCGATGCAACGCGCAACCAACACCGGGCAGCCGCGCGCTCTCGCGCAGTGTTAAACGCGACGCCGCCGTGACCACTCATGATTAAGGACTACGTATTGGCCCGAAACATGTCGAGCGATATTCGACGATATAGACGTGAGTGACCAGTTTATTATATTTCAATTTGTTTTTTTTTTCGTTTCAGTGATAGTAGAAGAGGCGGCTGAAGTAATGGAAGCCCACATTGTAGCTTCACTCACGAATCGTTGCCAACATCTCATACTTATTGGTAAGTTTTGAATTTCTTAGGGTTCCGTACCCAAAGGGTAAAACGGGACCCTATTACTAAGACACCGCTGTCCGTCCGTACATCTATCGTCCTCCGTCGTCCGTCACATCGTGAGGAAACCTGCATACATCCGCGAAGAAATTCAAAGTTGTATGTGAAGCAGGGACCCGCCCGGTATCCCCTTCGAGGGTTTTTGAACGGGTTTTTAGTAAGGCTTTGCTTACCCTATCCGTTGCGCTTCAAACCCATTCATTTGGCTTTTAAAGCGCTTTTAATACGGTATCCCCTTCAAGGGGTTTTTGAAAGGGTTTTTAGTAAGACTTCGCTTACCGAAGTCGTTGCTCTAAAAAAACCCATTCATTCGGCTTTTAAAGCGCTTTAAATATGGGTAAGCCGTTCAGTTAACGAATATCAGATATTTTTACTAAGCGCTTAAAAAGCCTTTCGAAAAGGCAACAGTTTGAAGGGGTTTCCCTTTCCACGCTTATGCAATTTTCATCCTTTTACTGATGACAATAAGAGCAGTAATTGCAAATTTACGTTTGTCGACTGGATGACTGCCGGCGCCGTCGGCACAGGTGCCATAAAACGCTGGCGCCTTTGAAATACCGCTAAGTTGCGATTTAAAAATACCTTATCACATTGCAATACGGTTTCGTTTGGCATGGCGAAGGGCCGGAACAAGTTGAAGCGTGCAATTTATCGAACGGGCCGACTTTTCTGCAGTTGTAACATATTTAAAAAGTAGTGTTCAAAAAACAAATGCTGATTCTGTTAATGCAAATACTTTTTAGGGTTCCGAAACCGAAGGCTCTAATCGGAGCCCTATTGCTGTCACTCACGCATCCGTCCGTCCGTCGATTGTCACAAAATTTTGTTCCTAACAATTTTTTAAGTTCCCGTTGACCTATGAACTTGAAATTTGGTGATAATGTTTATTATTTTACCAACAAATACTAATATATACATTGATAAATGAGGTTTTTCCTTTGAAATTTTGCGGATGGTTCGGAACCCTAAATGTGCGAGTGCAACAAGCACTTAGCTGGGTTTATAATGTTAATTAATTATTAAGGTACCTAAAAAATATAGATATACTCACGGATTAATGCTTGGATTTAGCAAAAAAAAAAATCGGATGAATGTGTTAGTGTTAATCTCGGTACCGATCTACCGATACCGATATTCCCCTGAGTGACGAAATTGAAATTAATAAAATGGTTGTTTAAAATACGATAATGAATATATTTTTCCCTAAATTATGAATATAGACTACAACAATATTCGAAATACAAAAAACATTGCATATATAGCAAAACCTTTTAAAATAAAGACATTTTAATTTCCACTGAGTTACATTTTGTACAAGGTGTACGTATACGTACACTATTATTTAAGTAACATAATTTACCTAAAAAACGAGAAAAAGGTACATATTTTTTTTAGTAAAGTGCCATGTAATAGACCGGTTCTATTTGCATGCATTATAAACGAAGAAAAACATTATATTCCACAAAATTATTTTTTGTGAGATGTTAGTAATACCAATATGACGTATAATGCACAATGTTGCCAAATCTTATGTCTTTAAACGAGCAATTCTTGTATATATATTTATTTATTTTGGGGATCTCTGAAACGTCTCTAACGATTTTGATGAAATGTGGTATGTGGGAGTTTTCGAGGACGAGCAATCGATCTAGCTAGGTCTCATGCCCAGGAAAACGCCGCTCGGCCGCCCAGATATTTTATAACTTTATACGAGCAATTCTTGTATATATCTTTATTTCGGGGATCTCGGAAACGGCTCTATCGATTTTGATGAAATTTGGTAAGTGGGGGTTTTCGGGGACGAGCAATCGATCTAGCTAAGTCTAGTAGGTCTCATCTCCGGGAAAAGGTCGAGCAAAGCTCGGTCACCCAGATATTTATATTTGTTTGACAGCTCATTTTCATGGAAGAGTTAACGTAGTGAAATTGAAGTTTGAGCTTCCAGTGTGAAGAAATAAGGTAGAATTATACTACACTAAAAACTATTTAGACTGAAAAAGAACACAGTAAAATAACCGAAGAAAACATTGAAAAATGCCTTAGATAACTCTGTCATAAATCCTAATATCATCGTAAAAATCAACTTTAGTGCTGATTATTTCGTAATTTTCAACGTCAGTTATAATTATGTTCTTTTTTTTACGAAACCTGTAAAGTGCGTGTCGGGCCACGCACAATGTAGAGTTCCGTAGTTGGTCACCCGTTACATTATGTGGACTAAAAAGTTTGCAAACTTATATTTACCTACTATGTTTTTGAAATACTTAATTAAAAACATTATCTGAGGTACCTACCTCAATGGAAATTGTATGAAAGTTCGGCTTTTAGTCGTTAACTAGTAATGTCTACTCAGCTGTGATCATTTTACTTATAATTTCATTATATAGGGTGTAACATTTAAATCGGTCAGTATGGGAAGTCTGAAACTATAAGACATACGAAGATCTGTTCTTAGGAACGATGTCATAGATTTCAGTAACAAGAAAAACGCAATAGTAAAATCATCACCTAAACGAGTTTAATATTGCATTGAAAACCATGGTTGCCATTTCAAACATCAACTTAATGAAGGGTTATGTTATGAATTTATGATGCATTTTATTCATTTTAGATAGCATCATAGTAACATTTACTTATGAAGTTATGACCATACCTGTGCTAACTCGGAACAAGTTCTAGGGATTTGATATCGATTAAATTAAAATTTTAATTGCCAGCAATGTATTGCAAAGTAAATTGACAACTCAGTACAAATGACAGCCCTTAGTGTTCTGTTTACTATGACGTTCTCTTAGGCAGTGCGTTACGTAGTACCTACATTGAAGGTGCGGAATTAGGAAATTTAATTTCGCAGTTTTTGGGTTTTTGCTACTCCTAAGCTTAGTGAATCCTCAAATTTTATAAAGGGTCGGCAATGCGCACGTTACTCCTTTAGAGTCGCGAGCGTTTATAGGCTACGGTGTCGGCTTACCATCAGGTGGACCGCACGCTTGTTTGCCACCATCGTAGTATAAATTCTAGTCGACGTAGAATGGGTAATGGAACATATTAATATCAGTTTAAAATTAATACCTGCTTCCCGGTAACGCACTGTATCAATACGTGTGCTCATTGAAAATTCTACTTACGTCGCCATGAAAAAAGTAATCAGTCAGTAACAGGAAATTTCAATAACCAACACTTGGTAGCTTAATATCACGCCAACAGATTCTTGAATCAAAAAACGGTTTGAGTAACCTCACAATATTTAGACAGCACCAACATGATGCGGTTTGAATGAAACAAAAATAAATTCACCAACACGATGTCTAGGGAAGGTACCCTAAAAAAACATGTTTTTCAAGATGTTGTTCTATATTCGTCCGTTTATATTTAGTACCCGTGCCAAATTACAGCTTTATAGTACTAACGGTTTTTGAGCTAAGCTGGAACCGGACGGACGGTTCGACGGACATGGCGAAACTATAAGGGTTCCTTGTTTATTACGAAAACATGACAAGCAAGGATAGCTTTTTTATTGTTCTAACACAATTGGTAACCGGATAGATTTTTGATAAGTGATCCAGTATTCCAAAAAACGATCAAAATAAACGTTTACGAAAACTACGCGCAGAGTTCCTTAAAGAGCGGGATGGTTAATTGCAAACTCACGCGTGTTAGAGCGAGACATCTGTAATGGCACTGCAATAAACTAGTACAGAATTCATATTTTAATTATTATCCTTCTTTATGCACTTATAACGCGGCTTTACCGTTACACTGAGTAACTTTTCGATCCAATGAGAAACAAAATTTCTCAGTGGAACTTCACGCTTGTACCTTGAGATACAAAATTTAAGTTATTTTATTATGAAAAGTAACGTTATTTCTATATCAATGAATGATGTTATTAATAACACCACATATATAAGAAATACGATAAAATACGATAATTACCTTCTAAAACTCCGTCACTAAATGGAACTAAAAATAGTCAACCAAAAACTCTGCAATATAACTCCTTTTGCAACGAAAGCTTTTAGTATACTGACTAACCAACAAAACCAACACGGCATGGATAAAAGAATGTAGCCTTACCAAAATAAAATTGTCTTTTTGGAAGAATTAATCAAAATATCATCGAATAACATTCGTTATTCAATAGGAATCTCTACAGCGCTACTTTTTTGAGCAATATTATACACTAAACATTTAAATTAAAACCATTACAATGATGTAAATATCGATGTATCTATAAACTTTATTGCTAGTCAAATCATATACTCTTACCATACAAAAATCTGCATCTGCAATAAAATGCTGGGACATGGAAAAAATATATATTATTAAAAAAAGTTCCTACGCATTATTGATGCAAAATTATCTATTAACGTATTTAATAGCACAAAAGATACGCAACTACTTTAAAAACATGTCTAAAGTGATAAAAATAATGGTAGGACATACCAAAAATGCCGCTATACAACGGTAAAAAAATCGCCCGAACACGAAACAAAACAAAACTTCGGCGTCGGCCAAGGGCCTGACACGCTTTGTAAGAGAAAGATAGCCTTATTGCGATTCCTATGAGAGGAAGTAGAAAAAAGTGCGATGTTTTGTCCTTATCACCGACCGGACATTTTTTCATGGTCGGGTAAAAGTAATCTGTCATTAGTGTCAAGAAGATTGCAAAACAAAGTGGCAATATTTTGCAGTGCAATTTATAAGTGGAAAATTAATGATGAATTTGGTTTAAATGAATAATAATTTACCAATCATCAGATCCGTAGTGTTTGGTTGTTCAGTGCAAACATGGTGGGGTGTTCAGTGTTTGGCTGTAAAAGCAATTTCGACCGAAAAAAGGCGGATGTTACATTCCATGCGTAAGTACATTTTCTTTGAATTTTGGACCCGTGTTTATTTCTAAAATCTCACCGGAACCAAATTACTGAGCTAAATCATTAGTTATATCATGAGACAATAGATGAAATAGGAAAAATATGTGAATTAATTAAAAAATAACCTCCAAACATTTGACATACAAACCGGTCAAATCGCGTAGTAGAAATCTACCATAGAAGCCAGCTTAGCATTGATGTCCCACCATTCAGTCGGTTTATAATTCGATTTCGGGATACCAACAAATAATAAAAAAAACCCCTAAAGATTACCCCACGTTTCGGGAATTTCAAGTAATTTGATTTTTTCAGTTTTTCAACAGAGGATGAATCCCGAAAAAATGGATTTCAGGACTGAGGGAACAGGAAATTAAATTGGGTAAAATAATCTATAACTGCTTATTACATATTTGTTTATTTATTGAAAAATAAAGTTATAAATGTAATATATTATTGTAAATAAATTACCTGTTCTAAATTGAAGTTTATTCTTTTATTCCAACAACTACATAATTTATCTGTGAAAGACAAAAAGGGGCATGGAAATAGTAAGCACTATCTGGTTACATTACTTACTACTTTCATCGTCTAGAGACTTAAACATTTAGCATGGTTCTTTGGGTGACGTGATGACCAGCAAGTCAAGCGGCGAGCAGGAAGGCCAGCGACCAGCGGCGAGCGGCGAGAACAAAATGTATAGATTTGGATCAGTGAAATCGCCGTTTGATGCAACGGTGATAACCGGTGACTATGTATTTATAGGTAAGATTATCCCAAAAAAAGTGGCCGGTCGAGATCACTTATTTTACGATATCGCCTACGATGTTGTGTAAATTTAGTTAGTGAGTCAAAATGGCGTCACTATGGAATTTGATCACTTGTAACTAAGTACTATCCGACTAAATTTTTGGGGTAATTTTTTGCAACCATGGTATCCCCATATTTTGACGTCATAATATGAGAAAGACATAGCCCCGGTCGCTTGTTGGCGCATCTATAACTACAGAGTATATACTATATCTATGGCGTCGGCTACCCAAATATTAAAAACTAAAGTGAAACTATTAATTCACGCCGCTCTACGCGAGTTGCAAGTACTTACGCAGCACAGAAAACTGAAGATCTTCCAAAGGGTAAGCGCTAAACTCGTTATGGTTAGCCTTTCCCGAAACTATTCATTGAATGGGCAACCAGCGCTTAAAATTGTCGGAAAGGGATACCCTTATAAAAGCGGTGGTAGCCTCTTTCCTAGTTCTAAGCAAAATGAAGGGGTTACCCCTTCGATTGGGTTAGCAAGACGTTAGGGCTATTCATTGAACGACTAAGCCGTTCAAAGGCTTTTTTCTGGGAAGGGGTGGTCGGGTCCCTGATGTGAAGTCTCCAACCCGCTTTGGGCCAGCGTGGGGACTACTGCCCAATCCCTCTCTTCTATGAGTGGAGGCCTGTGGGCAACAGTGGGACGTGTATAGGCTGATGATGATGATGATAATTATGATGATGATGATGATGACCACTTTCAGGCGACCACAAGCAGCTAAAGCCCTCCGCAGCCCACTACAAACTAGCTAAAGACTACAACCTGGAAGTATCCCTATTCGAGCGAATGATCCGGAACGGAATTCACGCCCGGACTCTAACCACTCAACGGCGCATGCGACATGACTTCACGAGGCTTATCGTGCCAGTGATATACGAGACACTCGATAGTCACCCTAGTGTGTATGGGTATAAGGACGTTAAGGGCATGAAGAACAATCTGTGGTTCTACAGTCATGATGTGTTTGAGGATTCCGAGGTAAATATTACCTCGAACGTATAGTGGTAATTTTCTAATATGTCCGAAAAACCATAAAACGATTATCGTTAGCACTTCAAAACGAAAGGAAGTATGAAATAAGATTATCCGCACAAATAGCTACCTTCCGTTCTAAATGATAAGGTTCAAGTTGTAGTGACTTGGCAGTAAAACAGTAGCAGTCTTTGTTACGCCGGCCGACTACCTGCGCAAGCTTCGACCACCAACTGTTTTATTGCCAAGTCACCACAACTTGAACCTTATCATCTACAACGGAAGGAAGCTATTTGTGCGGATAATCTTTTTTCATACTTCGTTTCGTTTTGAAGTGCTAACGATAATCGTTTTATGGTTTTTCGGACATATTAGAAAATTACCACTATAACTGCCTTTCCACCACGATAAATATCTTACACGACTCTATTTGTAGGGCCGTAAGGACGTGTCAGATATAATGCCGCCTTTGTTATGACAGATATTGGTGCTGGTGACTGTACACTAAGCATTTCACTTAAATAAATGCTATAATCTTCGTACATTGAATGAAAAAGGAAAATACTAACAAATACACCTGGGCGGACAAGGAGCTTACAAAGATCTGAACACGACATATGTCGAGGCCTCTCTGTTAAGTTCGGATATTTTTACGTTATTACACGTTATATTTATGTTGTAATAAGCAAACAATGTTAATAGATACATTTAGACATATCCCATTAACCAATTCCAGGGCTTAGAAGACAGTTGGAGTCATAAGAACACTTTCGAGGCGAAATGGTGCGTGGCCCTAGCGGACTACCTGCGCAAAATGAAGTACACGCCAGACGAGATCACTATACTGGCCACGTACACCGGGCAGGCCACGCTCATTAAAGAGGTATTTTATATCGTCGTGCGAGAATCAAAACTCCCTATAAAATCTGTGACTACTCTTACATAGTTGTAAATGTAGTAGTACGAGGTCGAAGATGAAGGGAGCTCACCCAAGATATCATCATCATCATCCTCTTAGCGTTATCCCAGTACAGTTGCATCCTGAAGGATGCCTGGTGTCCGCTACCTAATCCCAAGATTTGGCGTAGGCACTAGTTTTCACGGAAGCGACTGCCATCTGACCTTCCAACCCCGAGGGGAAAATAGACCTTATTGGGATTAGGCTTTGTCAAGTGAGTGGGCAACTTGACTGTTAGAAGTTCTCAAACCGCCCGAACGCCTCCAACTTGGCTTAACGACTGCTGCCATAGACAGCAACCGGGATCAACGGCTTAGCGTGCCTTCCAAAGCACGGGAGCGCTCAGTTAGTAATCAAAGCGGTCACCCATCCAGTCCTGACCGCTGCCCACGTTGCTTAACCTTGGATACCGCAAGCGGTACCCGGCGCCGCTGGGCCACGATCGAGCTTAAAAAAGCTTCCGCTTGGTAAAACATTACAGTATTTTCCATTGCGTGGGAAGACAACCCCCCCACAATTTGACTAATGACCTGGCAAAGGTCGCGGGAGTCCGCCGATGCTGGTGGCGCAGAATCGGTCATTGTGGCTGATGTGTCTTTCAGCTGATATGATGATGATGATATATTTTCCATAGCTCAGCAAGAGTTACGACTCGCTTCGAGACGTCAAAGTGACCGTAGTTGACAACTACCAAGGCGAGGAGAACAGGATAGTGATATTGTCGCTGGTGAGGAGTAACAGGGACAACAAGATCGGGTTCCTAGCAGCGGAGAATAGGATCTGTGTCGCCCTGTCCCGCGCTAAGGAGGGTGAGAATTCTTTATATTGTTGCATCTATATTTATAGTTCGTACAAAACTAAGGCCAAATTCTGTGAAACGAACGCAAGCAAAAAACGACGACGAGCTCTGACTGTAAGGTAGATTCTTGCTTGCGTTCATTTGACAGCATTTTGGCCTTACAGTTTTGAACGTACCTACTATATGGTGCGTGCCATTCACGACGACGCGCCCCTCCACAGCGAATCTCATACTAATCTGTGCGCAGTTGTACGGCGCAGGCTGTGGAGAGGCGCGCCTTCGTGGATGCCGCGCACTATACCAAAAGTTTTTTTGCAGATACTTTATTATCTATTTGGTTATAAATTAGGATGCGAAAATATATACTATACGAGTACATACCTAAACACGACTTGGATATAAATGATCAGATGAGTACACATTTCAAAAGTGTACTGGTAGTCCCCCTTTTGGGGAAAAATGGGTACAAATACAAATACAAATACAAATACTCTTTATTGCACACCTCAATTAAAGGATACAGTACAATACAAAATCACAGTAAGTAGAGGCAAACAACAGGCGGTCTTATCGCTAAAGAGCGATTTCTTCCAGACAACCTTAGGGTAGCGGAAATTAAGTCTAATCATAACGATTGATAGTAGGTGGTGCAGAGATAATATATGAAACCTCTTAATAATTACAACAATTCAACTAAATTAAGAATAATATACATACATAAATACAATATACAGATAAACATACATAAACATATACACATATACAGTCAGCCACAAAGTCTAAAGGAGTCGAGTCTAAATGTGTCATGGGAGAGATAGATAGTGATCTTTAAGCTGTTTTTTGAAGACAGCAAGAGATTTAGCACGCCTCAAATCAGTAGATAAAGAATTCCAGAGCCGAACAGCTTGGAAAGTAAAGGAAGAATTGTAGAATTTTGTTGAGGAACAAGGGACCGAAAGAAGCAAATTTTGTGAGGACCTGACAGAACGGAGATAACTGAAACGCTCTTTGAGGTAGCATGGAGATGCCGGGTTAATGAGAATGGAATACAAAAGAGATAGGACATGAGAGTTACGACGAAAACGGATAGGGAGCCACTTGAGCTGAGAGCGGAAACAGGATACATGGTCATATTTGCGTAAGCCAAATATGAACCGAATGCAGACATTTTGAAGGCGCTCAAGTTTATTAAGTTGCTCCTCATTGAGGTCAATATAGGAAACATCTGCATAATCTAAGATGGGGAGGAGTAATGTTTGAGTAAGCGCAATTTTAGTGGAGATGGGCAGGAAATTATGTAGCCTTCTCAGAGAAGCTACTGCGGAAAACATCTTCCTACTGACCTCATTCACTTGAGGTGCCCACGATAAGGTTCTATCTATAATGATGCCTAAATTTTTTACTTGTGTTGAATAAGGGATTAAGACATTATCGAAATAACGGGTACATTTTCGTTTTAAATTCAGTAGGTCAGTATTAGACGCTACTGAATCTCTGACTGATCTACTCGTGCAAAAGACTTTCAGAGAATCTTTTTATATAAACTAAATTTTAAAAAATTGCAGCAACGGCAATTAAGACGCTGATGATATTCTCATTTGCCACAAGTGAATAAAAATCAAATCTTTATTTTCAGGTTTCTACATGTTCGGCAACATGAATGTTCTGCAAGCGTCCAGTGTGATATGGAGGAAGATAAACACGAGGCTGGCGGAGCAGAACGCTATAGGGAACGCGATAACGCTCAACTGCGAGACACACAACAGTACTGTTGATGTAAGTTTAGTAGTTTTCAAAGTGAGAAATTAAACGCCACACGTGGGATTTGAACCCACGACCTCTGGAATCCGTCCATTGCTCTTAACCAACTGAGCTACCGTGGATATCCCTTGTGGTGGTGAATCGTTCAACATTACACTCTGCTAATTAGCCTTAGGGAGGCTCGTAGCGACATCTACCGCGATCTTCAGCAGCAGCACTAAGGTTTCAAATTGTATTGAGAATCGTGAACAACAATGTGCTACCCCCATACGGCGTTTATTTTTCTCTTTAAATTACAATGGTGTATACTCAATTTAAATGTTGTCAAGCGAATGCGTCCGCTAACGAAATTATAATATACCTAATATTTCAAAGTGAAAAATTTGAAAATTATACGCCATTAGCTTATTAACATTTCGATGTGACAGCGACGCTGTTCCAAGGTAAATGAACTGTCAGTGCCAGTGTCATAGGGTTCATGTGCCGCCGCGGCAGGTATAAAGTGTCAATCGAGGAAACTGAAGACAATAAACAATTATTTATATTTTTTTACAGGTTTTTGACGTTCACGAAATGAGCAGCCAAGACACGTGTATCTCCTTATGTAAAAAGAAAAACAACCTTTGAACAATAATTATTTTATTTCTAAGTCGTGATTGTTGTAACGTGCTGATGCTACAAAAGCTGAATTAGAAACGTCCCAATTGTAATTCAACTTTGAAGCAATGTCAACTCTGTGTATATATAAATACGATTCAAATTAATCGAACATACATCATACATACATGGTCGTCATACTGTTATATCGCCAAGCGTAATAAATAATAAAAGTAATAAATAATTTGATACATTAAAAAATATGCAGTTTACATTTTTGTATTATTTAAAACCTTATTTACTATACCAACAAATAATATTGTCATTCTCAACCAAACTGGTAGCTTTTGGCGGCGCTAATAACCTCTAGCAAACGGTTGTGGAATTTCCATCACTACAAGTTTTTTTTTATAACAGTTATTGTTAATTATCTTTGCCCGTCTGCCCCTTTACTTGTACGCAGCTACTGTAACTACTGTACCTGGCGGTGTAGGAAACTAATTTAGGTGCAAGGGCGGATCCAGGATTATGGACCTTCCAAATCAAAACTTTCTACACCTAATATTGTTCAAAGAGTAATACTCGGTCAATGCATAACAAATTAGACTCAAGTCTTAAGCGCGGTTTAGAGTAGCAAGAACTTGCGTGAAATTTTCAGTGAATTTTTCATTGCAGGGTTTGATCGTATTCATCTTACCTCGGTACCCCGCAGCCCCGCAATGTAAAGAAATTTGCATGCAAGTCCTTGCCAATGTAAATCGGCCTTGAAAGCGAAGATTGTAAACTTTGATCAGTGATTACAACAAGTAGGTACAAACAAAAGCTTTTCGCGTTTGCAAGCAATGTATGTACTTAGACTAATTAAATTGGTCTTCAAATCATATAATTATAATCCTTACCATCGGCTCGCTATGTATATAATCCTATTTCGTTTCAAAAAAGTTTATACATTTCATAATGGTTAACATATCGAAGGCAACATTTTTTATGTCACACCTGGCCATAAAGCGGCCATTATCGCACGCTCCGCGCACGAAAAAACCCACTTCCTGGCCAGGGGGTGACATAAAATATTGTACTTACCACGGGCGATAATAAAGAAAGCCTCAGATCGCATATTTATCGCCCTTGCCTTCGGCTCGGGCGTAAAATACCTGCGATCTGAGACATTCTTTGTTTTATCGCCCTTGGTAAGTAATGTACTATTATCTACACACATATAGTATATCCTCTTTAATGTGCTCAAAAAGAGTAGGTAAAGACCAGCTTTACAATATACCGTGCACGCCGCCTCCCGGACGCGCGCGCGCCGGCCCACGCGGAGATGACCATTACCTAATCAAAGTTTGTACCGTAACCGTCATCTCCGCCCATTACCGCAAAGCCGCGCGCGCCGCACAGCTGCGGGCCCGGCTGACTCGCCAAACATTGAGCACGCCGGCTCAACTCGGCGCGCGGGAAATCCCACTTCCTGGCCAGGGGGTGACATAAAATTTTGTACTTAACACGGGCGGTAATAAAGAAAGCCTCAGATCGCATATTTATCGCCCTTGCCTTCGGCTCGGGCGTCAAATGCCTGCGATCTGAGACATTCTTTGTTTTACCGCCCTTGTTAAGTAATGTACTATTATAAGTAGGTAGGTTAATAGCAACATTACGACAGCTGTTTTCAAAAACAATGCTGCAATATATTTTATGTCACACCTGGCCATAAAGCGGCAATTACCGCACGCTCCGCGCGCGGGAAATCCCACTTCCTGGCCAGGGGGTGATATAAAATTTTGTACTTAACACGGGCGGTAATAAAGAAAGCCTCAGATCGCATATTTATCGCCCTTGCCTTCGGCTCGGGCGTCAAATACCTGCGATCTGATGCATTCTTTGTTTTACCGCCCTTGTTAAGTAATGTACTATTATGTTACACCTGGCCATAAAGCGGCAATTACCGCACGCTCCGCGCGCGGGAAATCCCACTTCCTGGCCAGGGGGTGACATAAATTTTTGTACTTAACACGGGCGGTAATAAAGAAAGCCTCAGATCGCATATTTATCGCCCTTGCCTTCGGCTCGGGCGTCAAATACCTGCGACCTGAGACAATCTTTGTTTTACCGCCCTTGTTAAGTAACGTACTAATATTAGTTCTCTTATAAAACATCTAAACTAATTCTATAATTAATTGGAATTTTATAACGCTAAGGAAGTAAGAAGGTCAAAGAACAGTTATATTATTAGGCTACGCTACGCGGTGCACTGCTTACAAAGAGAGACGTCACATTCTTCTCTAACTCCGCGTCCCGCGCAGGAATCGTCTCAGTTAAGTTTTAAGCAGTTTAAGCTGGAAACGCACAGACAGCGGTGGCGGCGCGGTGCGGAGGCGGTACCGGTTGTAATGTTCGAACTAATATGAAAGGGTCCGCACAGAACGCTTTTTTCCCGGCCGGTTTTCTGTGCGGACCCTTTCATATTAGTTCGAATATTAAAACCGGTACCGCGACGCCCCGCCCCGCTACCGCTGTCAGTGCGTTTCGGGCTTTAGCGGTAGGCGAAAGGATGACGTGTAAGCATTCTATTTAAATCAGCATACACACACTAACTTAAACAAAACATAAACTTACAGTAACTTAAATAAAATAAAACCGCGTCAGGGTGCACAAGTTAATGTTGGAACTTATTGTATAATTAATTGCCATTTTGTGACGCTAGGAAGAGCGAAGGTCAAAGAATTACTAAACGCATCGTAAAAATAACAGTTTTGTAGCATTCTACTTATAACTCAGTACTGAATATTGTCTGGAAGGGAGTGCTCTTTAGTCGTGTTATGTAGTAGCAGGTACAGTCAGCGTCATATAGTATGTAAAGGTAAACCAGAATATATGCCCATTGTCAAGAGGGTGCTATTATTCTGATTTATATGGCAACGGGCTGTTATGACATTTTGAATTGTTTACCTGTCAACTCCAAAATATTTGAAATATTTTGCAGCTAAATAGTTTAATTTCCAGAGTGTTTTTACTCAACAGTAAATTATGTACATTATTGATAATGTTCCGCTCTTGACGATGATTTTTGTCATTTATTATTCACCACATATTTCCATCAAATTTATGATGATTTCGCCAATTAATACTTGTTCAGTGACGTTGTTCGGTAACGACGCCATGACAGTAGGCAACAAAGACAGTGTACGGTAGTGGATTCTGCTCGTCGTCGCTCCGGGCACGTGTCGTGTGTTCACCAACGCGGCGACGAGCAAAATCCCTTACAAATATTAAAATAAACGGCAACTGTGACACTGACGTGCATACAGTCATTATTCCTGTTCGGGCTTTAGCAGCCAAAGTAGCCAAATATTTCGGTACCTACACCATCTATCTATATACATATAATAAAGCAGAAGAGGGTCGAAAATCTGTACATTGAAGATATTAGTAAAAAAATCGATGGAGGGGTCTAAGAATCGATAACAGAACACGTTTCAACTGTTTTTAGAATTCGTGTCTGTTTGTCTGTCTGTTTATTTGTCTAACTATCACGCGAAAACTAGCGAATGGATTTTAATACAGCCTTCACTAATATGTTGATTGGATCTTCGGCCAGGTTATAGGCTATAAAAATCATATAGCTTAGGGATGAAAGGGGGTGAAAAAAGGGGTTAAACTTTGTATGAGAAGTCTTTTAGTTCATGATTTGCAGGCTTGAAAATTGGTAAGTATATACATGGACGCAAAGTAAATAGAACCCCATTCAAACATTGTATAATAAACAGATAGTATTTGAAAAAATGGGGGGTGAAATAACAATACCTCTGCCTCTCAAGGCTAAAGACAAAAATACAAAAGTCCCTCAAACCATATCAACTGTTTGAAATGAGAGATCTAATTATGTTGGTCAGTCAGCCGCTGTCAATATTCACAAACCTTACTACGAAACCTCGGCTTTTTTTTGTTTTCGATGGAGGGTACCTACGCAGAGCGGCGGGCTCTCGGTTGCATGGTAGCACTTGCGATATGTACCTATATATTAGGTATGCGCATTTTTGTATAAAATATTGTTTTTTGAGGTGCTCATTACAAGAATTATATCCATTTTCAAATCGAAGATGGCGGACATTTACTTATTTACTTTTCTTAATAATCGATATGGGTGTCATTGAGGTTCTTCGAGGTGCCGATTAGTTGCGTTTTCCGTCAGCAAAATGTATAAAATACGTTCAGCGCGTAACAGACATAAATTTAGGGTATGTTGGTATTCGTTAGTAAAATATACCTACGTAACAATAAACATCAAGTATGACCAAATTCGAAAGTTATAGGCGGATAGGAAGCAAAAAAAAACTATTCTCAGAAAATCACATACCTCTTAGAAGCAACCAATTTAAATAAAAAATAATAATAATAATAAAAACCAGGGTGGGTGCGCTATCAACCTAGGCCTCTACTCCATCTTCGAAAGTGAAAGAACAGACCAAAGTATGTAGGTATTCAGTTATACCTATATGTTTTATAATAAAGCACTTTGAACTTTGAAAGGTATTCCACTAATTTATGAACAAAAAAATATCTATTCAACCACCTCTTTACAAAGCCATTTGATCGGTCAACAATTTCTTTTTGTTCAATATTTCGCGCTCGCTGCGCTCGCGTTTTCATCTACATTGCTTGATGCTTATGAAGTATTTTCGGTACCTGCATCATAATGTTCGAATCATTTCGCACTCGCTTTTTTATCTACATTACTTGACGCGTAGGAATTATTTTCCGTAACTGCATGATAATGTTCGAAAAATTTCGCGCTCGCTACGCTCGCGTTTTCATGTGCATAACTTCATGACTATGAAGAATTTTCCGCACCTGCATCATAATGTTCAAAAACTTTAGCGTGCGCTACGCTCGCTTTTTCATCTACATTTACTTGATGCGTTTGAAGTCTTTTTCGCACCTGACTCATAATGTTCGTAAAAATTTCGCGTTCGCTACGCTCGCGTTTTCATCTGCATGACTTGATTGCGTATGAATTATTTTCCGCACCGGCATCATAATGTTCGAAATATTTCGCGCTCGCTACGCTCGCGTTTTCATACATATTACTTGATGAGTATGGAGTATTTTCCGCACCTGCATCATAATGTTCGAATAATTTCGCGCTCGCTGCGCTCGCGTTTTCTTCTACATTACTTGATAAGCATTTTCCGCACCTACATCATAATGATCGACAATTTTCGCGCGCCGTACGCTCGCATTTTCATCTACATTATAGTTGATGCTTACGAAGTCTTTTCGGCACCTGCATCAGAATGTTCGAAAAATTTTGCGCTCGCTACGCTCGCGTTTTCATTACTTCATGCCAAAGAATATAGAAAGCTAAGAACGCTAACTCTTTGGAAGTATCATAGCAGGTCAGAAAGCACTAGCGAGATGACGCTACCAGGCTGAAAATGAAAAACGTATTGTTGATTTCGCCAAAATGTTGCATTTTAACATTCTAAATCGACATATTTAGACATTATAAAGCATAAAATATAATTTGATACAGTGTGTCACAATATAACACGAAAATAATAAAATAAAAAATAGCCCTTTTCTAACAGTTGATTTGCTTCAACTGATCGTAAGTTTTTGTGAACTACATGGCCAAGTGTCTGTATTGTATTCCGGCAGATGGCGCAAATTTTATCAATCATGTAATGAAGTTGCCAGGCTATTGAAAAAGGGTAAACTTCTGGGATAAACTACATTCATGATGAAAGAATAAATTGCGTTTAGATTTACGTTATTAATAGTATAACTTATTTTACTTAGAAGTTGTTACTATTCCAAGATATTCCTATTTGTGTTATACTTTAACTATGAATTTAAATAATACTAAACTTGTTTGTTTGTTCTATTACTTTTATGTATGAATTGGCAACACTGGTGAATGACACATACCAGCCACTCCAGCCAGTGGTGGATCAAATATATTATATTAGTTTTTAGGGTTCCGTAGCCATCATGGCTAAAACAGAAACCTTATATTATAATTTCATCATGTCTGTCTGTCCGTCCGTATGTCACAATCAATTTAGTCTGAGACTATAAGTAAGTAGTACAATTATGAAATTTGGTAGGACATTATATTATGAACCACTACAAAGGTGATGTAAAAGTACGAAAAAATTATAAATTAGGGGGCACTCCACATAATTTCAAATATTACAATGCACATTGTCGTGTTGAATATTTATCGATTAACCTTTAAAAATTAAATAGAATAGAGGTTACACAAGATTTCGATCCAAGTCAATTATTGGTGAAATATTAGTTGTCAAAGTCGTAAATAAATAAAATAAAAATTGTTTATTTAAAAAGTGTGCCCATTAATTAATACTTTCAACGATTTTTGGTTTGAACAAGATGGATGTAAGGGTGTTTGAGAACTGTCTTGCTCAAATAAAAGGACGTAAGTGCCATAAGGCCCCTATGAAAATACGACTTTTTTTGATTCAAGTTGTTGGATAGTGTGCTTTAAAAGCGGAGGTGAGACGTATTTACGGGAATAGGTTTTTGGAATAGGTTTGGGCATGGACGCGTAAGTACGCGATCCCGCCCGCGCGTCTTTTAGCGTATCGAGTACTAGGCGTACGACGACACTGAAGACTCGAAACGTCTAAGCCCATTATAGTACATTGTTATAGAGGCTAGAAAGTAAGCAATAGATGGACGAGTTAGTTCGAGGGCCGACGCGCAATATAACATTGTTGTAGCGGTTTAGGTGTGGTTTAGATGTGGTTTAGGTTCATAGTTGTCCTGTTCATGAGTCTACTACTACTACTACTTTGAAACACGGCCTACGGGAAAGGTTATACATAGGTTAGAATTATTTCAAATTTGATATTTATTTTTACATTTAATTTGAACTTTAAGCCAAAAAAAATATTTTTTTGCGAAAATTCGTCATTATACTCGATTTCGACTAATTCAGGGGTAAGGAACTAAGGATTTCAAATTTGACATTTATTTTGAATTTTAAGCCAAATTTTTTTTTTGCGAAAAAACGTCATTATACTCGATTTCTACTAATTCAGGGGTAAGGATTTCAAATCTGACATTTATTTTGAATTTTAGGCCAAAAAATGATTTTTTTTTGCGTAAAATCGTCATTATACTTGATTTCGACTAATTCAGGGGTAAGGATTTCAAATTTGACATTTATTTTGAATTTTGAGCCAAATTTTTTTTTTTGTGAAGATCGTCATTATACTTGATTTCGACTAATTCAGGGGTAAGAATTTCAAATTTGACATTTATTTTGAATTTTAAGCCAAAAATAGTTTTTTTTTTTGCGAAAAAGCTCATTATCATTCAATCAATCATCTTTATTGCAGACCAAAACGATCCATACTTTGTTAGCATGTCTTACATAACTACTTATATAGGGTTAGGATGACTAAAAGATAAAAATGTAAATACACATTATACTCGATTTCGACTTATTCAGGGATAAGGATTTCAAATCTGACATTTATTTTGAATTTTAAGCAAAAAAAAAATATATTTTTTCAAAAAATCGTCATTATACTGGATTTCAAGTAATTCAGGGATAAGGATTTCAAATCTGACATTTATTTTGAATTTAAAGCAAAAAAAAATATTTTTTTGCGAAAAATCGTCATTATACTCGATTTTGACTAATTCAGGGGTAAGAATTTCAAATTTGACATTTATTTTGAATTTTAAGCCAAAAAAAGTTTTTTTTTGCGTAAAAACGTCACTATAATTCATCTTTATTGCAGACCAAAACGATCCATAGTTTGTTAGCATGTCTTACATAACTACTTATATACTAGGGTTAGGGTGACTAAAAGATAAACATGTAAATACACATTATACTCGATTTCGACTTATTCAGGGATAAGGATTTCAAATCTGACATTTATTTTGAATTTAAGCAATAAAAAATTTTTTTTTTCACAAAATCGTTATTGTACTTGATTTCAACTAATTCAGGAGAAAAGATTTCAAATTTGACATTTATTTTGAATTTTAAGCCAAAAAATTTTTTTTGTTGCGAAAAAACGTCATTAATGTCATTATACTCGGATTTCAAATTTTATATTTATTTGATTTTTAAGTAAAAAATGTTTTTAAAAAAACGTCATTAAAATTCAAAATAAATATAAAATCTGAAATGCTTACTCCTGCATTAGTCGAAATCGAGTATAATGACGTTTTACAAAAAAAAAAAAACTTTATTTACTTTAAATTCAAAATAAACATAAGTTTTTAAATTCTTGCCCCTGAATTAGTCGAAATCGAGTATAATGACGATTTTCACAAAAAAAAATATTTTTTGGGTTAAAATTCAAAATAAATGTCAAATTTGAAATCCTTATCCCTGAATTAGTCGAAATCGAGTATAATGACGATTTAACGCAAAAAAAAAATATTTTTTTGGCTTAAAATTCAAAATAAATGTCAAATTTGAAATCCTTATCCCTGAATTAGTCGAAATCGAGTATAATGACGTTTTTTCGCAAAAAAAAGAAACTTTTTTGGCTTAAATTCAAAATAAATGTCAAATTTGAAATTCTTACCCCTGAATTAGTCGAGATCGAGTATAATGACAATTTTTCTAAAAAAAAATTTTTTTTGGCTTAAAATTCAAAATAAATGTCAAATTTGAAATTCTTACCCCTGAATTAGTCGAAATCGAGTAAAATGACAATTTTTCTAAAAAAAAAATTTTTTTTGGCTTAAAATTCAAAATAAATGTCAAATTTGAAATCCTTACCCCTGAATTAGTTGAAATCGAGTATAATGACGATTTTTCGCAAAAATAAATATATTTTTTTGCTTTAAATTTAAAATAAATGTCAGATTTGATATCCTTACCCCTGAATTAGTTGATATCGAGTATAATGACGATTTTTCGCAAAAAAATATATTTTTTTTTGCTTTAAATTTAAAATAAATGTCAGATTTGATATCCTTATCCCTGAATTAGTCAAAATCGAGTATAATGACGTTTTTTCGCAAAAAAAGAAACTTTTTTGGCTTAAAATTCAAAATAAATGTCAAATTTGAAATTCCCACCCCTGAATTAGTCGAAATCGAGTATAATGACAATTTTTCGCAAAAAAAATTTTTTTGGCTTAATCTTGAAAATAAATGTCAAATTTGAAATTACCCCTGAATTAGTCGAAATCCAATATAATGACGACTTTCCGCAATTTTTTTTATTTACTTAAAATTCAAAGTAAATATAAAATTTGAAATCCTTATCCCTGAATTAGTCGATTGACGGTTTTCGCAAAAAAAATAGGAGGAAATTTAAACTATTATTTACTTGATTACCTGGTAGTTATTATAATTTTAATATTTCCTTACATTACATTGTTTGAGGAAAGCACTATACAAGCCTCGGCCGGAACAGGGATTGCAGGACTCGTTTTATCCGTCTACACCACAACACTCGTCCAGCAATCCCTTACTTTACGGCCTCTGCAGTAATGTACTATTAGGGCCAATTTTTTTGGCGTTGTAGTTTTTTTTATTTCTTAGAATTGCATGAAAATTGGTACGTTGGATTGGAAGAGCTCCTGATTTTGTACAAGTAAAAAAAATATGACAACAAGGCGTCAAAAAAATTTTTTTCCCCATACATTTTTTCCACTGAGTTACGAAAATCTCATACGTTTTGTCACTCAATGGAAAAAAATTGTGGGACAGTGTAGGAAATCGCGCACATATTGTTCAGAATTAGGAGCTCTTCCAACCTACCAATTTTCATGCAATTCTAAGAAAAAAAAAAACTGCAACCCCAAAAAAATTGGCCCATTAATGAATGCTAGGTAATTACTCGTAGGTACTCGTATCGTAGTATCTAAAGTAATTTCTCAAAAATGGGGGAAATACGACAAAAATTTAATTAAGATTTGTAAAACATAACCTTAAAACGTCAAAAACATCATGCTTTCCCGCCGTTTATTTTTTTTAACAGAATCGCAAGTGTATTTTTCCACCGAAAAACGCAAATTATTCGAGACACATAAAAAAAACGTCGCGTTTCTAACAGAAAAATACGAGCTGAATTGGCTGAATACGACCTGTGCCTCCTTTTATATGACAGTTTCTACTTTTTTAAAAGTTCATAACTCGACAAATAAAGGAATTTATATGTGACATTGCAGGCGGACTGCAACACGCCTGCAATGTTTTTTACTTTTTAATTTGGATCTGACCTTAAACTATTCACTTTACCTTCCAATATGTAGCGACTAAAGTCCAGTTTGCGGGCCATTTTTGAGAAAAGTAATATGCGTATTACGCACGTAAACATATAAATGTGGAATGAATTAGACGACCGCAACGCGTGCGCGGCAGGCGGGAGGCGAGGTACCGCTCGCTTAGTTCCCGTGCGCCGTGCGCCGTGCGCCGGCGGCGCGGCGCGGCGCGCGGCGCCTCGACGGCCCGGGAGGGCGGCGTAGTTATGAATTTCACGCCTTTTTTAATGTTTATTCTGTTAAAACACAATCTAAACAATGTGTCTTACTTTTTGTAATATGACTGCATAACCTTTTTATATTTGTAGACTTATCTAATTACATACTAATTATAATTAGGTACTTATATTAGATCATTCACGACGAAAAATGCACGCTTATGATTTTAAAATTGTGGCTTGACTAGTAATTAATTAATTTAGAATTATCGAAAGCTTCAGGTCGATAATTCGGTCCGACTACATACCTAACTTATATTGGTACTTTTGGTATGTACTCGTATAGTGTACTCGTGTCGTGAGTACATGAGGCTTTCTAGCAAATAAATTTTTGAAGGGGTTTACCTACGAAATTATTAAAAACTACTTAGGTACTCATTTTAAAACACTAACCATAACCAGTAATAGTAACTAAAAAAAAGAAGCACACTTCGTACCTACAGAAAAAATAAAAATCCAAAAGTCTGGAGACAGGGTTTGAACCCGAGTACTCAGGATTTGAAATCAACTACTCGAACCACTCGACCAAAACAAAATGGACTCGCGCGCCGAAATTTGGTGTATACTAAGAACAAACTACTAATAGCACCTGCGCCGCAGCGCTGCTGCGTCTGTTTCGCCGCTAGAATACGAGTTTAGATTGAAAACAACGCCATCTGTAATAATAAGTTGAACTACGAGGTACCAGCGACGATAATAAGTTTTAAGCGAGATAACTAGCAATGTACAGAGTTAGCGTTCTTAGCTTTCTATATTCTTTGTTCATGCGTATGAAGTATTTTCCGCACCTGCATCACAATGTTCTTTTTTTTCATTTTGCGCTCGCTATGCTCGCGTTTTCATCTTCATTACTTGATACGTATGAAGTATTTTCCACACCCGTATTAGAATATCCGAAAAATTTCGTGCTCGCTTCGCTCGCGCGCGTTTTTATCTACATACTTAATAATATATATATAGTCCTCTGTCATGTGTTTCATGTGGGCACATTGAGCCGGCGTGCGCAATGTTTGGCGAGACAGCCCGGCGAAATACGGTGTAGAAGTTGATATGGATATTCACGCGAATGAAGTCGCGGGCAAAAGCTTAGATAAATAAATTAAAAACTGGACTACCCGTGCGAAACCGGGGCAGGTTATAAATGCGAAAGTAACTCTGTCTGCCTGTTTCCCCTTAAAATGCTCAACCGATTTAGATGAAATTTGGTATGGATATAGTTTGAGTCCTAGGGAAGGACATAGGATACCTTTATCCCAGAAATCGTCCCATAACGGGGTTTAAGTTAGAATGGAAGAGAGATAACTAGGTAAGCGCAAGAAATAGAAGAATGAACATTCTAACGTGATGACCGAGTTCTACGCAGACGAAGTCGCGGGCAAAAGCTAGTATAAAATATTATTGTATTTATGTGTATGTCAGTTTACATATCTATGTATTTATGTAAGTTTATGCTTCTCATAGTCATAATTAGTATTTTAGGTTGTTCATACTCTATTTTCCTGTTTCACCTACTCAAGTTTTAACTTTTCTTGCATCGTTTCCACTACCCAAAGGTTGTCTGGAAGAGATCGCTTGTTAGCGATAAGACCGCCTGTTGCAGTTTGTGCAATTTGTTTCTGTTATTTGTTTTTAGTGTACATTATTTGGTGAACAATAAAGAATATTTGTATTGTATTGTATTGTATTGTACTATATGACGCTGACTGTACCGCTAGCGTAGGCTAAAAAAAATATAGTTTACAGATGACAATCTGCAAGTTTTAGTATGGTATATTTATAGCAGTGGTTCTTAACCGGTGGTCCCTGATGGAAGTAAACGAAGTGGTCCGCGAAGCCATCAAACAAATATTGAATAAGTGATGACGAATCAACAAAACAATGTGTCGCGCGTGTTGCGCTATGAGGGAGCCGAGCCGAAAATAGGAGGTGATCCACGTAAAGACAAAAAAAAGTCATCAGTCACTAAAAGTTTAAGAACCACTGATTTATAGATACTGATTAACAACCGACAAAGTATTCCTTTGTTTGCAAATAACACTCTTATCCTCGTCGTTTAAATTACCTACGTCATCATAGAGGTAAGACCTTCGAAAACTGGTTTATTTATTAGATATCGTCATTATCATGCAACCAACAACAGGATGTCGTTTTTGCTAACAACATGGCGTTTTTCTGATACCTAGTTAGTTAATACTATCTTATTCAAAAAATATGCATGCTTCTTTCAAAGCAACACAGACAACAGACTCGTGTCCAAGGCTTTGGGTCGGTGAACCATTAAGTATAGTTAATTATTTCAAGTAATGCTAGCTACCTAGTAATGTTTGTCTAATTTTGGCATGGATTTCTACCTTTAACCTATTCACCGGCACAGTAGATTCTGTAAGCTGTGCCTCACACGTCAAAGTCTTCGTAGCAAAAGACTGAAAATGAACCCTACTTCATAGCACATAAGTTGCCTTCTCGATATGAAGTCATTGGCGTGTGGGGCACCTATAATATTTTTCTATTATTAGTATATAAGTTTGTACCACTTTGGCTCTGCTGTCAAGGTATAAATGTTATTGGTATTAAATAAATAAATAATGTCTTGACTTTATATCAAGACAATGGCGGTGAAAAGGTTAAAGGCCCATACATGGTCATGTTCGATCACCCTTCAATCATGTATCCTACCATCTGTAAGAGATACTAGTTTTAACATTATTAGCAGTATGTGCACACTACACTACAGTTCGCACAATTATATACCATAAGTACCTTTCATATTGTACCAATTGAAGTGATAAAAACTAACCTGATCACAATGTATCACAAAGTATAAATTAGCCTAAAGCGTAGGGAATTACTGTAGGTAGAGTGCGAAGACGAAGAAAATAATGTTAATCCTATATGATTATAGAATATAAGTACATTGACGCTTGTCAAGGATATACAAAATGTACAAAATACATAAAACTGAAAGAGCACTCTACTACTGAATACCAATAGCCATAATTGAAGCGAATTCTATTCTAAATGTCACACCTCGTTAATACAATCTTGTTCATTCCATCGTTTCGGCATACTACATTACCTCTGAAGTATCTCGTTAACGACACTGTCAGCTAGAAGAACTACTTTGTTCAACAACTTTTTTCTTCGACTACCACTCTAAAATAACCGTAGGCACTCGGCCTTTAATTCTAATATAGTTCTAAGAAATCTTCAATTATGTCAACTATAGCTTTAGGATCGTTTAGATGCACGTGGTGCGTGCCTTGAACTTCAACAAGTCTCACGTCAGCTCTTTCTTTCATCTTCTCTATTACGTCCAAGTAATAATCCACTCTCTCCCATCTTTGACCGGGCAAAGCTCTGATATTCAGCACTTTACACTTCACTTTCGAGGCATATTCTAAAGCAGTTTCTATAGACATCATGCCTAAACCAGAAACTTTAAGCCTAGGGTCTCTTTTGAAGAGAAATCCCTTTTTATTCACATGCGCCGGCACAGGACACATACCTCTCTTCATGAGTGTTTCGCCGTTTTCTCTAGAAATAGCTCCTTTGTAGGCGTCCACAACAATATCGATCATTTCATCGTACTCATAACTGGGTATTTTGTCGTCCGTTAAATTCTCATACTCCAATAATTTATCGACAGCCCAGCCTGTAGTTTTCACCATGTTAGACGGTTCCCTGACTGCAGGGCTGGCTATGTCTATACAAATAATCTGTTCTACCTCGTCAGGGAATGACGCCGCGTACATGAAACTTAAAGCGCCACCGAGAGAGTGCCCCATGAGACTTATCTTTTCCCATTTGAAGTGTTTCACTATCCGCCTGAGTAGGACGAGTCCGTCCCAGAAGATGTAGTAGATCATACCGGTAGGGTAGTGTGAGGACAGCCCGTGGCCTGGCAAGTCAATGCAGAGGACTGAAGTCGTGACTGGTAGCAGTGGGATCAAGTTGTCGAATGTCCCAGCATTGTCCTGCCAGCCGTGTATAGCTATTATCGGCTGCTTGTCCCTCGGGCCCCACCAGCGGCCGGCTACATGGCCCCACGGTACGGGGATCTCGATTTCTTCGACTCTGACGCCCGTCGGCAGATCTGTAACAAGTTTGTCGGAGTTTTTACACATGTTCATTAACGCCAGGGGTAGGGCAAGCTCTCTCCATACAAACTTTGTGCAAGTTTTTCTACGTTTTACGCTAACGTACCTACAGTTATGATTTTTGGTCGGTATATGCTTATTTTTCTGTAAATTTAAATTTATTTGAAAATTTCTTTTTCAGTTTCTTCGTATATCCAATCTAATATTTACAACCAAAATATACCTACATATATTCGGAAGTGCATTGGCACTCCCAAAAATACTTTTCGGTATTGACCGACGTGCACGATGTTCGTATGGAAAATGCCTTGCCCTACCCCTCGCCTTAGGGCCGTGCAATGAAAAATATTGCGTTCTTCAAAACGCCGTCGCCGTTCTGAAGAGATTAAGAAACAATAGGGATAGGGATTGATTTTTAGATATGATTCTTGACTATATCATTGTTTCTCCGATAAGAGTCGAAATATGAGGTAGGAAAAAAACTAGTCTTTTCTTCCTCAACCTGCTCAAACAATACATTAATTATTAAACGACATAAATAACCCTGCCTTGCACTCGGGTAAAAAGGTATAAAATGATATGTCATTTTATCTGATCTAAAATCTCATAAGAGTAAATATGAATATAACTTCAAAAAGTCAGATATAATTGACAACCTTTTCATGTTTACGATTTTGTATTCTAGAAAGATCGATAGGGAATGTCACGTGTTTCTTTATTTCTCACGAAATCCTAATTTTCATTAAAAAATATACTTTATGTCACACCTGGCCATAAAGTGGCCATTATCGCACGCTCCGCGCGCGAAAAAACCCACTTCCTGGCCAGGGGGTGACATAAAATTTTGTACTTACCACGGGCGATAATAAAGAAAGCCTCAGATCGCATATTTATCGCCCTTGCCTTCGGCTCGGGCGTAAAATACGTGCGATCTGAGACATTCTTTGTTTTATCGCCCTTGGTAAGTAATGTACTATTATGTCACACCTGGCCATAAAGTGGCCATTATCGCACGCTCCGCGCGCGAAAAATCCCACTTCCTGGCCAGGGGGTGACATAAAATTTTGTACTTACCACGGGCGATAATAAAGAAAGCCTCAGATCGCATATTTATCGCCCTTGCCTTCGGCTCGGGCGTAAAATACCTGCGATCTGAGACATTCTTTGTTTTATCGCCCTTGGTAAGTAATGTACTATTTTTTACAAAAAAGCCGTTACCGACTAAAATCAAGACTTGCATTCAATGCTTGTATTCTAAGTTTGACCTTGGACGCCTTGGATCTGTATATTTTATTTCAATTCCTGAAAATGTATTATCGGGGTGAGGTAAATTATCTTATCTTAGTTATTACCACACGGTGTTCTCAGTCATAAAAATATAAACTAATAAAAGCGTTCAAAGTAGACAGTAAAGACAGCAGTTTAGTCGGTGATAATTGTACACTCACGGAATTTTTATTACTGAGTCATTTATATGTATAAGTGTCAAACTAATTTTGTTAAAATAGTGAACCTATGAAGTCAGTGGCGGATTTACATATTTGCCGCCCCTAGGCTATTCAAATTTTGCCGCCCCTGCTGACCTCCACAATTCAATACCCTAGTTAACAAACCTATTAATACTTTTTCGTCGTAAAAAAAACGACTGTTTTTTGAAAAACTTAATTCTAAATGGTCGCAGAGAGCTGAATTTTGGCATGTGAGGAGATATGGGTCCGCTGATAATAAAAAAAAATTAAAGTATCCAAAACGGCGGCCGTCAGAGACAAAACAATTTTCGAGTAATTTTTGCGAGGGCGAGCTTCAGGCCGCGAGCTGCGAGGCCGCAGGCCGTAGGCTCGGGTAGCCTCCATTCGAGAGGCTATGCCAACTCTCCTCCCCAAGTAAATTTTGAGACGCCGAAGGCGGGAGGAAGGTGTTGCCCAACTATTCATATGCCCAATGTATCTTAAAACTTACCTGAAAGCCAGCGCCGGATCTAGAAATTTTAGAGGAGGGACATAAACCATGAAATTCTGCCCCCGTGTGCATGAATACGCGAGCGCAGCGAGCGCGAAAATTTTCGAACATCATGATGTAGATGCGGAAGAAACTTCATACGCAGCAAAACGTAACAAATGTAGAAGAAAACGCGAGCGCAGCGAGCGCGAAAATTTTGTAACATTATAATGCAGATGCGGAAAATACTAGGCATCAACTCGTAGCAAATCGAGAAATATAACAAATCATATGCATCAAGTCATAAAAAACGCGAGCGCAGCGAGCGCGGAATTTTTTGTCCTGTCAAGACGTATTTTGGCATGTCAAGAAGTTCGAATTTGCCGCCCCCCTGCCGCCCCTAAATTTGCCGCCCGGGGTATGGGCCCCTGCTTGTCCCTCCCCCCTAGATCCGGCTCTGCTGAAGGCCGAAGGCCCGAAGCGTCCCATCAGACCGCGCTTGCGGCCCGAAGGGCGAGCCCATGCGAACACTCAATATTCCTGTCATTGTTACAAGCGAACTTGAAACCCAAGGCCCGAAGGTGAGCGGCAATACCACGCGAAGCCGAAGGCTCGAAGCTTGTTGCCCGACGGGCGAGGTCACACGGGCACTCGTCCTAATCTCAGACTCCCTCCTCCTTCTCTCCCATTCCTATATTCCCTCTCCCTCCTATACGATATACGACATATAAGTCCAAAGTCAACTTAAGGGCAACCCAAGATCAACCCAAAGAATCCGGCGGGATGCTTGCGTATGGGGCAAAATAGTACATTACTTACCAAGGGCGATAAAACAAAGAATGTCTCAGATCGCAGGTATTTTATGCCCGAGCCGAAGGCAAGGGCGATAAATATGCGATCTGAGGCTTTCTTTTTTATCGCCAGTGGTAAGTACCAAATTTTATGTCACCCCCTGGCCACGAAGTGGGTTTTTTCGCGCGCGGAGCGTGCGATAATGGCCACTTTATGACCAGGTGTGACATAAAAGTAGTTTTCACACCACCTACTCGTCAATGCCCAATTATATATCATGCAAACCTTACCGAAAGCAAATCATTATAACCCTTGGCTTAAGCCGGGTAGTAACATCGTACTGAATCTCATTATAACCCGCCGGGTAATAATGTGATTTCACTTTTCATAGTTCTTATAGTTCTGTCATTAAAGTCTAATGTCGTGAAGTCCACTAAGCGGCGAGGAGGCGGCACACCAGCTCCGTGTTTTGTTTGGAACATCGTGTTCGAAACAAAAGACTGCGTCGTCGGCCGCCGCCTGTAGCGCGCCAAGCGCTTGGTTTTAGTACAATATTTGTAGAATTACATTTTGGAGTTTTCTTATACATTATTCTCATATTTTATTACATTTTTAAATAAAATCACTATGTAATATCCGTGCCTCGGACGTAGCTAGGGCTGGCCTTCCTCCCTTCGCAGCAGTTGCAGCAATGTAAATAAATACATACGTACATATTTGTGGACAGCCTTACACAAATCTACCTAGTCCCAAACTAATCAAAGCTTGTACTATGGGTACTAGTCGACGATATACATATACCTATAAAGATAAATATAACTTAAAATAAATAGAAAACATCTAAGATTCAGGAACAAAATACTTGTGCTCAGCACACAAATGAATGCAAGCAGTCGTCGATGTACTAGGTATTAAAACCAAAAACAAGATCCGCGTGAGTTGACGCTTAATTATACGGAGTAAAACAGATTCTATTAAAATAGATACTAAAATTTGCTCCGATTGACTGATTTAATTCTGTTTTTAGTAGCCTTGGTTTTTTTATTGCCTCGCAAGAGGTGAGAAAAGTAGAGTATACTCCTCGGGGATAAAGCTGTTTTTGTCTTGGGAGCGCTTAAATCCCTCACTACACTCAGGACTCAGTCTTAATTCCCTCGCTTCGCTCAGGAATTAAGTCATTACTCCCTCGCTCCGCTCAGGAGTAAAATTTGGAGTCCTTCGTTACGTTCGGGATTCAATATCGCACCCGTGACATAAAACAGTGTTTTATCCCCTTGGTGTATAATCTACTATTATTATTTTTTTTCGCCAAAATTTGCCGCCCCCTAAAATCTGCCGCCCTAGGCTTCAGCCTACTCAGCCTTGGGGTAAATCCGCCACTGTATGAAGTAATGAATTTAAACAAGTTAAACCAGTATATAGTGGGCTCTACACGCAGAGCCGGATTGACAATTAGGCAGAGTAGGCAACTGCCTGGGCGGTGGGCGCCCCGCGCGCGCACAAAAGTAAAAAGAAAGAAAAAAAATTAAGAGCTATAAATTATCTTCAAATACGATACGGCTGAAAAGGGGGCTCGAGAACTGCATTAAAAATAAATAAATAAATATTTGTGGACAATCTTACAGACAGTTAAAAATTTTACAGATGATGTATTTCTGCTGCCGCTATAACAACAAATAGGTACAAAAAATCAGAATAAAATAAATATTTAAGGGGCTCCCATACAATACAACAGACATGATTTTTTTCCGTTTTTATAGATAATAGTACGGAATCCGCGAGTGCGACTCGCACTTTTGGCCGGTTTTTTTAAAGGTTATCTTACGATTACTGACGGTTTTAAACTAAACCGGTAATCGGTACTCGGTAGGTAGCCTTTAACAATCCCGGAAATAATTACTTGACGGAGTGAAACGCGGGGTAGACATTTGTATGGCAGAGGCAGAACGATAAGTAGGTAAGCCTGCGCCTAAAAAAATTTCATAGCAATTGTTTATCTAATCTAACGCGCCAACAAGTGCAGACGTCGCGGGCAGAAGCTAGTCCTACATGTACACATACATACATACATACATATACTCACGCCCGTATCCCATTGGGGTAGGGAGAGACCAAAGAACGCCAAGTACTACGGTCCTTACATACATCTCTTGCCTCAATCACATCCATACATCTCCTCATACAGGCTCGTCGGTTGCGGGAGCTTCTGACCTGGCCTTTTTTCAGTATCTCAGAAATCTGATCCAGATACCCTCGCCTTGGTCGTCCTACATGTAATCATTTAAAACTGGATTTGAATTGATAGTATACTTGATTAGTGAGTACTTTGGCGATTAATTTCACTTTATTATCAATATCCAATCAATAAATGACCAATGATCTGTGATTAATCTGAGTCTAAAGTACAAGCTTCAGGCAATTCTACCAGTGTAGATACGGTACCTATCTAAGATACCAGTTCGATTATTGGGAGTTTGCAGCTGACATAATGCGGTGTGCCACCGGATATTGAACCTTAACATAAAATATGATACAATTAAACAATACAATTAAGTCTTTATGACAAGACAAGCATTAGGTAGGTATATTTGTGGAATAAAATCATTATGATATCATTTTGATATTGCCTTATGTTGTTATTATGTGATTTGAACAATTCGAATCTAGTATAACTCTGAAATGACGGGAGATTGGAGCCCCCTTAAATATTTACTGTATCCCGTTTTTTAGTATTAGTTGTTATAGCGGCAACCGAAATACATATCTGTGAAAACTTCAGCTGTCTAACTATTACGGTTCATGAGATACACCCTGGTGACAGACGGACGGACAGGCGGACGGACAGACGGACGGACAGCGAAGTCTTAGTAATAGGGTCCCATTTTACCCTTTGGGTACTTCCGTACCCAAAGGGTAAAATGGGGTTCTAGGGTTCCCCCTAAAAATAAAGAAATCATAGTCAATAAATTTAAAAAATATTATTTTTTAAAGCATATATATAAGTTAGTTTCTCTACTTTTAAAACTAGTACCTACGCCAAATCTTGGGATTAGGTAGCGGACCCCAGGCATCCTTCAGGATGCAACTGTACTGGGATAAGGCTTAAACGCTAGGAGGATGATGATATATACATATACTCGTAAGTTGGATAATTCAGGTCAGAAATAGTAATTGTTATCTTGGTACTTGATACTAATGATACTTGACTTATGGTATATTTAACTTAAATAAATAACATTATTTCTAAATATGTCTCTTAAAATAATCAAGACCTACACAATAGCCACAAAAAAATATTCTTAAATAATTAATACGACTTGAACTCTTTGCAGGTATGTTGTTAAAAATCTGCATTATGCAAGCAGTGCTACCCAACGCTGACGCTTTAATTAACATAAATACAATGGTTTCTATTTACTAATGTTTACATTTAAAAAGAAAAGAGTACCTACTATAAGTTGAAATTTGTCTTATTCGAACCAAGCACTTTTAATCATCATTTATAATGTGCACTCAACCTTATGTTTGGAATTCCCTGCCGGTATGTGGACCTCTTGAAGGCACAAGTGAATAGGCATCTTCTGTGTGAACTTGCTTTACCATTGGCCTCATCATTGCCCCCTTTTTTCGCCGGAAAAGGACGGCTTTTAAATAAAGTACTTATTTATTTATGTTGATTGTATGAACTTAAAGGTAAGTGAAAACTCAGAGACATTTCTGGTGTAAATACTTTTATTCCCAAGAATTAGCCAGCCAGGTTCTAATAAATTACTCTTTTTAGTTTTTGCTACAAAACGAAAAAACTGCACTATCAGCTTCATAGCCTACAAAAAGTTGGTAGTATAACATTAAGTGAAATAAATGAAAGAATATTCCTGCATTAAGAGGCCTTACAAGTTTAAAATTTTTTTGATTTCAAATTTTGACAAAAGTATTGATAATACCCATAAAGTGATTATAGGATACTATGATTTTATTAAAATTTTAGATTATGATTTGATTTTTTGATTATCCTTATGAAAAATGCAAGAAATACATTTAAAATTTATTTAGTTAGGTCTCAATAATCCTGTTCTAGATAGTAACATTGATAAAATGTCAAGAAACTTGTCAATTTAACAGAAGATGGGCTAAATAGATGAGCATTTTTTAACTTATAAGTGTTACATACTGGCTGTATGTGTCAAATGAGTTTTCTATTTGTCTATTGTATGATTGTCTATTATTACTGATTCAACTGGCTTCCAATAAACATGTCTAGCTAAAACATCTTTTCCTTGCCTTCGAATATAAAATATGGTCAGAAGTGGTCTCGGAAGAAAAATAAAGTCGAAAAATGAGTGAAGATGACGAAAAGAACCAAGAAAATATAATAGTCGGATCCATCAAACCACTAAAAGTCGACAGCAACGTAACGGAAAAATGGCGTACGTGGAAACAAAAATTCGAAATTTACATCGAAGCCAACAATCTTTTGGACCTTCCCGAAGCACGAAAAGTCGCAATATTCCTAAATTTAATCGGCGACAAAGGCTTAGACATATTTAATTCATTCTCCATCGAGCGCAAGACTGCTACCCTGAAAGAAATCATCGAACGGTTTGATTCAAAATTCAATCCTCTGAAAAACATAACGGTCGAGAGGTATAATTTCTTTTCTCGTCAGCAAAACCCAGACGAAGAATTTGAGGAATATGTCACTGCCATCACCAACCTCAGTACCTCATGCGAATTTGGCACATTGCGTGACAGCTTAATAAAAGACAAATTCGTTATTGGAATTCTTGACAAGAATGTCAAACAACGTCTTTTGCAAGAAGAAAATCTCAACATCGAAAAATGTCTCAAGATCGCGAAAAGCATGAAACTTTCTCATGAAAGATCATCAAAGTTAAACCACAATGTCGAGTCTCAAGAAACTATCAACGCGGTGTCCCAGTCTTATCAAAATCGCCGTGCGAGGTCTACAACGAGAAACTTCAGTCCAGCACCACCAAGGAGTGAGTCGCGCACATCGTTGCATAGATCTACGCGTAATCAAGATCAACGAAATTTTCGTCGACAAGATCATCGCAGTCCTAGTGAAACATGTCAACGCTGTGGTCAAATCCATCGTTTCAGATGCCCAGCCAAAGGAGTCAAATGCAAGAATTGCAATCGTCGGAATCACTACGAGAAATATTGTTTCTTTAATACTAATAAAGGTCGTGTAAACATGGTAAGCGACAATAGCGATACTTACATAATTTCGTCTATAGATAACAAGTCACCAATAAATAACAATTGGATACTGAATATTAAAGTCCATGACACAAATGTAGAATGTCAAATTGATACAGGAGCTGAAATTAATGTCATATCGAAATATACCTTAGATAGTCTCAATCAAAATGTCCCAATACTATTTGCAAGACATAAACTTTGTTCCTTTACAGGTAACACAATACCAGTTGTTGGAGGGTGCTACTTAAACTGTACATTTTCCAACAATGTTTCTGCAAATATCTATTTTGCTGTAGCAAATACTCCATGTCGTACAATAATTGGCCAAAGAACATGTGAAGACTGTGGAATAGTAAAACGGATTCTAAGTATCAAAGAGGAAAGTCAGGAAAGTAGTAATCCTAAGAAATCATGTCTTAAGTCAAGGTCAGTAAATATTGTCAATAAATATGCTGATTTATTCGAAGGTTTAGGATGTTTACCTATTAAAGCTCACTTGGATGTTGATCCCAGTGTCAAACCAAAAATTAGTGCCACACGAAGAATACCTTTTGCTTTACAGTCTCGTTTGAAGACTGAACTTCAAAATATGGAAAAATTAAAGGTCATTGAAAAAATTGAAAAACCGACTGATTGGGTTAATTCAATTGTTCTAGTCGAAAAAGCAAATGGTTCACTTCGAGTATGTTTAGATCCACGTAACTTGAACGAGGCAATAAGGAGACCTCATTATACATTCCCTACATTTGACGACTTACGATCAAACATAGCTGGTTCAACAGTTTTTAGCAAACTTGATGCTACTTCAGGATTTTGGACAATACCTCTAGATGAAGAGAGTAGTGACTTATGCACATTTAATACTCCTTTCGGTAGGTATAAATTCTTACGTCTGCCTTTCGGAATTAATTCTAGTAGTGAAATCTTTCACAGAAGCATGGTACAATTATTTGATGATTTACCAGGCATTCAGATTTTCATAGATGACATATTAGTATATGGAAAGTCACAAGCTGAACATGATGAACGTCTAGATAATCTTTTCAAAAGAGCTCGAGAAGTAAATATTCGATTTAATAAGTCAAAATGTCAATTTAACATGTCAGAAGTATATTATGTAGGTCACATGTTCAACAAGGACGGTATTTTCCCTGATAAGTCTAAAGTTAAGGCTATTATGGATATGCCTAGTCCCACAAATGTCAAGGAACTACAAAGATTCCTTGGAATGATTAACTACTTAGGTCAGTACATACCTAATTTATCTGATGAAACCTGTATTCTTAGAGATTTGATTAAAAAACAGAATATGTGGCAATGGTCTGAGTCACATGAGAAACAATTAACTAGATTAAAGTCACTAATATGCAAAGCACCTGTTCTTACTCACTTTGATCTCAAGAAGCCAATAAGAATGTCTGTTGATAGCTCAAAGTCAGCGGTCGGCGCCGTAATATTTCACGGAAAGAATCCTATAGCTTTTGCATCACAATCTTTATCAAAGTCACAAGTAAACTATGCTCAAATTGAGAAAGAACTTTATGCTATATTGTTTGGAGCTAAAAAATTCCATCAATACTTATATGGTAACATTGTCCATGTTGAGACAGATCATCAACCACTTGTAACCTTATTCAAAAAACCATTATGTGAAGTTCCCACAAGATTACAAAGAATGATGATTAGTTTACAACCTTATCACTTGAGTGTCACATATACAAAGGGCTCAGAGATGTATGTGTCTGATACGTTATCTAGAGCACCAGTGCAAGATATCCCTAATAATTGTCAATTTAATTTTGATGATTTAGAAGAGGATGTAGAGATCCATGTCAATCTATTAATTTCACACTTAGCTATCACTAAAGAGAAACTTGATAAAATTCTTGAACACACTAATAAAGATGAATCTTTACAGAAATTAAAGTTTTATTTTCAAAATGGATGGCCTAATTCTAAAACCCAAGTCGATCCTATTGTTTCCCCATACTGGAACATTAGAGATGAAATTCATGTCATTAATAACATACTTTTCAAAGGTGAGAGTGTTATTATTCCCATGTCATTAAGGTCTGAAATTCTATCTATTTTACATGAAGGTCATTTAGGCATAGAAAAAACAAAAGCTCAAGCTAGAGGCACGGTTTATTGGCCGAATATTAACAATGATATTGAGTCTAAAATAAAACAATGTGAATATTGTCTAATGTATATGAATAACAAGCCTAAAGATCCAATTATGTCACATGAGCAACCTATTTTTCCTTGGGAAAAAGTTGCCATAGATTTATTTGACTATAAATCTAGAAAATATTTACTCGTAGTAGATTTTTATTCTAACTACATTGAAGTTGTTCATTTGTCTAAGGGCAGCGACAGCAATGCTGTAATTGCTAACTTAAAGTCTATATTTGCCAGACACGGTATTCCATTACAATTGCTTAGTGATAATGGCCCTCCTTTTAATTCTCAAGCATTCAAGCTATTTTCATTAAATTGGGATTTTCAACACATAACTTCTAGTCCATACTTACCTAGATCCAATGGTCTCGCTGAAGTGTCAGTGAAAGTTGTCAAGAACATTTTCAGAAAATGTGAGGAGTCAGGAACAGATCCTTATATCGGTTTACTAAACTATAGGAATTCCCCAAGAGGAAATCTTAGCTCTCCTGCTCAGTTACTTATGTCACGACAATTGAGAACTAAATTACCAACTAAAACTACTAATTTAAAGCCTAAAGTTGTTAATTTCAAACTTCATTCTGAAAATAAAAGCCATAACTTTGATAAAACTAGATTTTACTATAATCAACATGCAAAACAGTCAGATACTTTGAAACCCAATGATTTTGTTTATTTCAAAAAGAAACCTACTGATAATTTTTGGAATAAAGGCACTATAGTTTCAAAGACTGACTATCCACGTTCATACATAATTAAAGACAGCAATGATGTTTTATATCGGAGAAATCAGCAATTTATTTTTCGCCCCCAAAAAAGGGAAGGCATGAATGACAATATTACGTCTCATGACTATTATAATTCGTATCCTTTCGGTACTCCTACTAATAGTCCTCGTACAGTTCTTTCGCCAACTCCTAATGTAAATAGAACTACACCAGATACTGTTGTGCGTAGGCCAGCTAGTGGTAACTACGTAACTAGGGCTGGTAGAACAATTAATAAGCCAAGAAGATTGGATTTATAAGTTTAATGTAAATATTTCTTTAACATTTTGTATCAACAATGTAACTTGCAGCTTCCAATGTCTATGTTATGATATTGCACAATTTCACTTATCACTGGTTGTTGATATTATCACAACATAACTGCCGAACTTATTTTCACTGCACATCCTAACATAAACATTATTTCACATAAAAATAAGTAATTTGTTTTGTTAATTTTTCACAATTTCTGTTGACAGTGTCCGGAATGTCATGTGCCACTTTGACTTTTAAGAGTTGTATTTTTCTTTCAAAAAAGGGGCATGTTACATACTGGCTGTATGTGTCAAATGAGTTTTCTATTTGTCTATTGTATGATTGTCTATTATTACTGATTCAACTGGCTTCCAATAAACATGTCTAGCTAAAACATCTTTTCCTTGCCTTCGAATATAAAATAATAAGGACCCTTAACAGTGGAATTATTTCAAATCACATTGACACACCATGCCAAATGTATATTTATCTCCAAAACCCCTTATATTTTTTTCTTTTTTTCATAGAAATATACATATGAAGAAGAAAAAAGAAGATGGAAGACTTGGTTGCAAAACAAAGCACCTACTGGTAGATTGGGTGCCTAGAAAGGATTGTTCTTTGCACATCTAATTAGACAATATCTCATGAGCAACCTTCAATAACTTCAATGGTTCCATTCATAAAAGTAGTTAGTGAAAAAAATATAAATAGATAAAGTACTTTTTACCTTCCTCGACTTTGTGTCCATTGGTTTTCGCTTCAGCCATTTGGAGCACTTTTTTTTCACAATTCCAACATATATTTCACAATCTCACTGTACGCTTGCGTATAATTAATTAAAAAAGAAAAGTTTTATTTAATTTTCTCACAACGAAGGTGACCGCAGTTCGCGCGGGGAAGGTTACGGAACTATTTATTCTCTTTCGACGGATGACTACAGAATACGTCACTCGTCTACGAAATGTTAATGACACAATATTATGGCAAAATTATCGATTTCCAATTCCATTATCACGCAAGAGACAAGTGAACAGAGTGAACATGCATGTGTAACATACTGACACTGACAGACAAGCAGGCGCTTACTGTCAAAGTGACATTATGTAGCTGCTTGAAGCTTTGTCCACACTTGTATCGTGTGGCGTATCCGCTGTAAGCCGTGCCACACACTGCAGCGGCCTGCGGTGGCGGTCAGTTATATACTATGACTTTCTTAGGCTAAGCTAAGCGCAAACAGAGAGCGTTCTGCGTGCAGAGTTGTATGAATTCAAGGAGCGTTCTGACTGACTGCCTGCTGTGTGCATTATCGCAAGGGACTCGGTACGGTACATTACAGAGAAAGCTCTGTTTGCGCTTACCGTTAAAGCACCAAATATCGCGTTTTTATTGAAAAAGAAAAAATCATGCATTTAAGGGTTAAACTATAAAAGCGACCATTGACTATTATATTCTTTGTTATATACCCAACGACATTCCCATGCAAGTAGTTTAGTTTTATTTCTCATGATGCAAAACAAAAGCTGAACTTCACATAGAAATAGATCCTGTATAAGTAATTTCAGGGCCTGGCCCTGTACTCCGAACATCGAAATTCCCTTCACTCTTATAGTCTGTAACACGAGAGTGAAGGGGACGGCACGGCTCGAAGTTCGACGTTCGTAGTAGCCCCTCCGAACATCGAAATGCGAACAAGTATAGTGTCCCACTCACTCTTAGAGTGTATAACACGAGAGTGAAGGGGACGGCACGATACGAATTTCGATGTTCGGAGTAGACCCTCAGCTCTATTACAATAACGGGAAGATTTTCAATTAAATAAGGCATATTTTACTCGATAAAATAAATAAAACGAATATTAAATAGAAATCTGTTTATTTCTAGTTGACCGCTTATAACCACTTTGCCTTACAACTATTTAGAAATAAGACATTAAGAATTACCTACACATACAAACATTTTAATGAAAATTATGAAACTATTTGAAATCTAATTCGTACATGGGGCATTATACTACATATCAATAATAAAACAAATAGGTTATCATTAATACTTTCACTCATTTTCTAGCGATACATATATGTATATCATTATTAATTTCAAGACAAGAGATTGCTTGATCTTGTATGAGTTACAAAATACAAACTTGACATAATATGCACATTTTAAATTTTTACTGTACGTCTTTTTCATCTTTCATAATGCCCTCAGTACATTCACATACACAACTGTTATTATTTATGTTTACAATCAAGCACACAATACAATACTTCTAACCCATTAAACACCAGACGTCCAAAACAGACAATTTATATTTTACTGCACGCTAAAATACACGCAATCTGCAGTTAGCACAAAAGCACGCGGCGCGGCTATGCTAACCGTCTCTTTTTAATTCTTAAAAGGCTTATCACACTACCCTAAACGGGCGGAGTTCCCCTCCCCGAGTTAGGGCCCTACCGATAGGGTAGTGTGATAAGGCTTTAAAAAATAGACGGCTAGCTTAGCACGAATGAAATGAACGAAATAAATGTCATTTATCGTTTTAAGAGTGCCATCCTGTTTAACGTATACTAATTCCATTTCACATACACAAAATGATAATTTCGTTTATTCATCCCATCAATTCACGGCAGCTTTCCTGATTAAGATCATATAATATAGGCGTACAAAAAGTTAACAACTATAAGGACATATCAGCGGAGCTGTCAGGAAAATCCTATATCGCGAAGTTCTTATATATCTCTCTCTGTTGCTCGAATACTATAAGTAAGATGGAGACGAGATATCCGAACTTCGTATTTCGGTTTTCGCGGTTACCTCAACAATCACTTGAATTTTGTACACATTCATACCAATTTTCTTGTAAAAATAAGCTGGTCTTCCAAAAATATCTTCGCAAGAGTGAACTACTGCAAAAATATCATAATTAAGACTCGGATGCCATTGCAATACATATGTATTAATGTCGACAAGATATTTTTGATTGCGTTAGCTGCGTAGGTGTTTATGCACTCGACTGCACTGGATCTTTTATTTGACAAATAAATTTAAAGCCCGACCAGAAAAATATGACCATGCGCCGTGTTGCGGAATTTCATTAGAACTAGTTTCTGGGCACACTACCCATTCACCGCGATCTGGGCCAGATTTATTATTTATAAAACAAATAACGCTCGGGAAATGAAACTATTTCGCTCCAAAAATTTCAAAACTAACGTCAGAGCTGACAGGTAAACAATAGCGCCCTCACAGCGCGCGCATGTGTTCTTATCACTTCGAATTATGCACGGTATTGCACAAGCACGCATTTTACCCACGAAAACCGAGTTGTTTACTGCGCAACCGATGTCCGGTAACTGACTCAATGATTTTTTGAGTCAGTTACCGGACAGTTTCTGCACAAACGTTCAAGAAATGGCGACACGTGCCACGCCCACAACTCCCATCTTCTATTTGTACATATATATCTATGACTTAAACGGTATCTATGCCTCTATCTAATCTGGAAATATCATGTCAAAAATTGAAAAATAATTCTGAAAATACTACGCAGTGATATTTTCTTCACTAAAGTTACGATATCGAACATTACGGTTCCATACTTCTCTATTAGCTATGCTCCCTGGGCTTAGTGTTGCCATCTCTTTCCATGAAATGGAGAACGAATGAGATAGCATGAAACATTTATAAAAGCCCTTTTTTCAGAGCACTGTACAGTTATTTCTCATACATACGGTATTATAAATTTGGTAGAAATCATTATTAAATGACTTAACAAATTAATTTAACAAATTAGTCACACATCAAAATATATAATCCTGGAAATTCAATCAAATCAATGTCCATCATTGATTTCAAAAATATATCTCTGTTATATAAAAAAAAAACAAAGGCACAGCCCTCATCCGCCATGAACATAAAAGTAATATTTTACAGCAAAAATAAGTAGTCACTCAGCGAACATGTAAAGTACCTTATCGTAAACCAATAAGTTTTGCGTTACGTACACGAGATTACAAAACTAAGAGAAACACACTTTTTTCACCTCCGATTTCCCTTGTCCGTTCCTCGACACCTCATAGTAATGGGACACCTGGTCGATATGTCCTAACGAGTCGATAAACTCCTTGTCGTGCGTGATAATGACGAACATAAAGTTCTTCTGACTCATCCGCTCTTGGACTATTTCATTGAGAGCCATGCATAGGTACTTTATGTTTTCGTGGTCGAGATTTGTTGTGGGCTCGTCTAACGCTAGGACGCCGAATCTGAGGACAAAAATGACAATATATAATAAATAAATATTTGTGGACAGTCTTACACAAATCAACCTAGTCCCAAACTAAGCAAAGCTTGTACTATGGGTACTAAGCGACGATATACATACTTATATAGATAAATAAATACTTAAATGCATAGAAGACATCCAAGACCCAAGAACAAATATGCTGTGCTCATCACACAAATAAAGGCCCCGGCCGGGATTCGAACCCGGGACCTCCAGCTTCGTAGGCAGGGTCACTACCAACTAAGCTAAAGCGGTCGTCATATAGTATTATAGATACGGACTCTTGTAATTCTAAAACACGGTTTTTATGCGGATCAAAAGCCTTTTATTTCAACGCTATTACTTATGACAAAATTTCATCAATCTGTAAATAGGCAAATTTCATTTTTCGATTTCCGGTTTGAACTTGAACATCATAGTATAAGTTGTTGATAATAGGTTTTCAAATACAAGAATTTTGTGATTTGGTGTCTCCATTCCTCACAAACAGCTGGTCTTTTAGTAATATCTATTTGTCCCATAGAAATAAAATTGGTGAGGCGTTTTCTCAGATGCAATTGATGGAAAGTCGTTTAGTTGGCCGAAAAATGCCCTACCAGCCCTTTGAAAAGTTCTCGAAATCGGAAAGTGCTGATTGGTTGGGTATAGGGCGTGTCATCTGCGACGACGCGCCCCTCCACAGCGAATCTCATACTAATCTATGCACTATTGTACGGATTAGGCGGTGGGTGGAGGGCGTCTTCGTGGATGACATGCACTATATTCATACCGGAAATCGAAAAATGAAATTTTTGGAGCTTCCTATTGTCCCACCTTACGTAGCTTTTTTTTTGAACCCGACTGTGGTTTTATAGGCCGGACCCATTAAAGCAATAGGAATGCGCGGTTGGAGGGTGGCCTGGGAAAAGTCCAGGGGAAACCTCCGACACGACCACGCGGGCGGTTTAAACACTGGAATACTCTAAGAGCTTGCGCTCCAGTGAGCTTTGTTGAGCAGTTTCAACCGAACTGAAGTGTGTCAGTGGAATCGAGCTACTTGGGATTGAGAGTTTTGTCGCTGGTTCACTAAACCTAGCCTAGCTGAGAGGAGTCCAGCAAGAAACTCAGCTACGCTCGACCTGGGTCGGACTGACTCTACCCCGGTATGCGGCGGTACCGGGACGAATAGGGACTATATGTGTCTGTGTTGTCGCGATCCTTACGTAGCTTTAAGGCACATCACTATGGGCATTACCTGGTGCTGAAGGTCTCTGCGAGCGCGAGTCGGATGATGAGGCTGGCGAGCAGCTTCTGTCCCGCGCTGCAGCGCCCGCGCATGTCGATCTCCACGCCGTTCTTGCATTGCACCACTCTACAATTGGGTATTTGACACATGTTAAAATTTACAACATAGTGTGGCTATATGGAAGTGAATGATAGAAACCCCTCAAATTGTAACAATAAAAAAAGTAGTCAACTTAATATAAATGATAAAATTCTTGATTTTTTTTAATAATCCAAATGTAAATTTAAAGTTATCAATAGTATTCTCATGTTTCAATAAAAAATAAATTATATGCCAGCTGTGTCCGTAAAAGCAATATTTATTTATTTATACGCAGTGTGGAGCGTTTTCAGTGCTCGAAAACTATGTCTCTTTTGTCGTTTTGTGTTGTTTATTACACATTATGTAGGTGGTCCCATACAAACATTTGATCGTCTCTAAATACTGGTTCGAATGGCACCATAAACGCGAAACAAAACCAAATTAGTCGAAAAGCCTGCCTTAATTAAGGGGGTTATTAAGTAAACGTAATTACCTGTAATTGTATTTGTACCGCTCCGCGTCCTCCGACAGACCGCCATCGGTCTTTATCTCGATGTAGTCTATGTCGTTGCCTCTGTAGATCTTTCTCCACATCTCTCTGTAAATAGGCAAATACTCGTTTCGTTCGGTGACTGCAGAAAACTTACCTCCAGAGTTTATTAAAAAAGGGATTGCTCTTCGCCAGCATCTAGTTAGGGGGCCAAGATGAGCCGACGGTAGCAAATGTTGTGCTCGAGAGTATCTCGACTTATCTCGAGCTACGCGTCTTTGTCTGATTGGCGCTATTAGAAAGTGACGGATAGCTCGAGATACGCCGACATACTCTCGGGCGCAACACGTGCTAGGCCTACTGATGATGCCTATTCACTCGTGCATTAATAAGTTCTAGGTTATATGAACCCGGAAATACAGACCTTAGCAGTGCGCATTATAAATGAAAATGATGATGAAATGCACTTGGTTCGTAAAAGTGGAGTTTCGACCAGGTAAGGATGGTAGCCAGCCGTACGTCTGGAGCCGTGTTCCGAATCACGCCAACAACGATCACAGCGTTTACAGTGCTGACGGCCGGTCCGAATCAGTAAGCGCGCTCAAGAGCCGTGTTCCGAATCACGCTTAAAACGTATAAACGCGTTTACGATCGGACCGAATCACGCTCATAGCGTTTACATGAGATGTCGTGACGTCATTGATGATGTCATGGACGGCGCCATGTTGGCGTTTACAGTGCCCACACTCCAAGGCGTAAGCACCTTAAACCAAACGTCAAGTTGACGTTTGATATATGAACATGACAGTAAACACAACATGCCCGGTCCGAATCAAAACACCACTCACGCGGCCTTGAGCGCGCTTACTGATTCGGACCGGCCGTCAGCACTGTAAACGCTGTGGTCGTTGTTGGCGTGATTCGGAACACGGCTAAGGCCGCGTGAGTGGTGTTTTGATTCGGACCGGGCATGTTGTGTTTACTGTCATGTTCATATATCAAACGTCAACTTGACGTTTGGTTTAAGGTGCTGACGCCTCGGAGTGTGAGCACTGTAAACGCCAATATGGCGCCGTCCATGACGTCATCAATGACGTCACGACATCTCATGTAAACGCTATGAGCGTGATTCGGTCCGATAGTAAACGCGTTTATACGTTTTAAGCGTGATTCGGAACACGGCTTGGATGTCCGATGGAAGGGGAAAGGCGGTATTAATGTCCGACATAAAGCATTCGCACCTCAGCATAAATAAAGAGAGAAAGGTTTTTTCCCTATCAAGTCTTTATCATATTGACATATTTCTTTGGGGAAGTCAAGAAACTAGCAAATATCAGGGAAGAGTGGCAGTTACTTCACCGACAAGAGCGAAGATCTTAAGTTTTGATGATGAGGCTTCACAAAACTATCATAAACTAACCATGTAACAAACCATTAATGAACCCTGCTCTGTTTTGGTCGACTTGATACCGGTGATGTATTGTGCACTTTGTCAGTACATGTACATATTGCGCTTACATATTGATCATGCTGTGTGCACTTGCATGGGATGTCATGCTGGTCTATAAACTATTATGTGTAAACTCTCAACTAACTCTTACTGTGTGATATCTGTTAAGTGTGCCTTTTGTAATAAAATTAAATTAAATATATTATTGATTGTATCCTTACCTTACAATTAAGTTGATATTCTTCATTTTCTCCTTGTGGAACTCTAGCAAGCACCTCTCTAACGCCATGGAGTAGTCTTTCATGTCTTTTCTCATCGCTTTGGTGACTGTTAGCTCGTAGTATTTCTCTTTGTATGTTTTCTCTATGCCTTTATCTATCATGTCTTGTAAGTCTTGTTTGCACTGTTTTAGTTGCTCCTATAAAATGAGAATAATTTTGAGCATTATTCGTTTGGTATGAAAATTTTAAAATAAAGAATAATTGACTATTCTTTTAGTCTACAGGAATATTAGGTGATATGTTTGTGAAAGCAACCAAATATATCCTAACACGTCTTTATTACCGTAGGAGTTAGGATGTATTACCATTGACAATAAAGAAATAGACACACAATGCCGAACCGAAATGGCGAAAAATGTGGCCCAATTTGACACTGCACTTACAGCTGTCAGTCTAAGTGTCAAATTTGTAAGCACAAATACCAGCACGAATGTACCGCAAGACTCGTGCGGGCGGTACTTTTGTGGGTGCAAGTTTTTCGGCAATGGCCATGTATTTCACGATATAATTGGCTGGACTGTTAAAGCCTATATGATGCAATCTGCAATATAAATATACTCACTTTATGCGCACTCAATTTCCCTCTGCTCCTCTCCCTCTCCTTGCTTATCTCTTTCTCCTTGACGGAGAGAGCTCCCTTCTCCTTCAGTAGGTCCATATTGAACCCGTTTGTTTTCTCTGCTATCTCCGATATTTCCTTCTCGCAGTTAACTATCTCTGCCTTGATACCGTGCAGCTTGAGGTTGTCGTCTAAGTCCCGTTGATTGAGCTGAAAATTAAAAATATAATACTCTAGCATACACTTTATAAAATATATCCTTTGATATTGTAAGATACTCCTTTCTAACGTAGAAGTGCAAGAGCGCCTGACGCATCAACTAATATGTATTAGTAATAAGTACAGTCAGCTGCAAAAATATATACACTATTAGTCTGTTCAAAAATAACTTCGCTAGACTCTATTAACCCGTCTACTGAAGTTATTTTTGAACAGGATAATCATATCTTTTTGCAGCTGATTGGACCTGGGAGACCAAGCTATTCCGGTTAATGGCACCTAACTTAGATCAATTGTTCACGCCCAAAAATCCCCACAAATCCCCACATAGCAAATTTAATCAAAATCGTTACAGCAGTTTCCCAGATCCCCGAAATACTAAATCAGTACAAAAGAATTGCTCGTTTACGGTTATTAATTAGATAACCTTTTATTATGACTCTTGAGCCACTCGCTACTGTCGAAGAGAACTTCGAAATCCTAACTTACCTCACTGTGCAAGGTTTAACCGTAACACAGTTCCAATAAAAACTCAAAATAAATAAAAGTATTCAAACAAATCTTTTCGAATATCATTCAAATTGCATTGATAATTCATAAATTTATCAGTTTTCCGTCCTCACATCTCCTTCAAAACATAATCAAATCACATGTTCCAATCTTACTATTTATTACTTACCTCTTGCTTAGCAATCTCGTCTCTCAAGATGTGCCTCCGCTTGCCCAAAACGCTCTCATCAATGAGGATCTGTTTCCTCTTGTCAGAGAGTTTGTCGTTCAACTCGGTGAACATCTTCATCTGCAGTGGAATTTTCTTTTCCTCATGCTGCCTCAGTTCCGATAATACTGTCTTTATTCTGTCCACGGATTTCACGACTTTGGCGATGTAGTTGCGTTTCGATTCGATTATCAATCTGAATAAATTGTTAGGATTAGTTTTTTGAGGAAGCTTAAGTTATTTGGGAGTTTTCACTCAAAATTGTACCCTTTACTTTAGTAGTAAAAATAGCAGATTGTGTGATGTGTCTCCAGGGGGCAAAATTATATGTTTACGACGAGGGCGGTATATTTAATCCTGAGTGAAGCGAATGATTTTACAATAGAACTCCGAGCGTAGCGAGGGATACTAAAGTAGAATATTGAGCATAGCAAGGGATTCAAGCATTTACGCCCAAGACGGAAATAATTATGCTACCGTGGGACACATTACTTTTTACTGCGTATGAGGTCCGCTGCTAAAAACATGAAATCTGTTAAAACTTTGCTACCACGTGACACATGCTGCTTTTCGTACGCCTTATATGTGGAAAATAATGATTGTTGCCTTCAAATTGGCTTTTCTGAATAGAAACATTATTTTTAAGTCAACACTGGTGCGCTTAACAAATGACGACTGACTGACAACCTTGGTAAAATGGTCTTACCAGGGTTGCAACATCACACATATAAAAATCAAAATTTTTAAAAAGGGCACCCCTTTTGACAAAAATAATCAACTGCATTCAAATGAATGTCAGCACTGAACTATTATATGATTTTAAGCTCATATGGTCATTTACATTACAATTACGATTAATAAAGGGATATTTACCATATATATTAGTGGTTATTTTTCACTGACCTATTCTTTTTGGCGGCTTCAGTCTTGGCATCCTCCTTCTCTTGCAGGTCTTTCTTGAATCCCTCAGTGGCTGCCTGAAGCTCCTTCAGTTCCACATTGTACCTGTCCTTGTCTTCTTCTAGCTGTTTGATCGCCTCTTGAAGAGTGGTAATACCCTGGACCTAATTAAGGAAACCGAAAAAGAAGCCATGTCACTGTCTTTGTAAAGTTATATAAAAGCCATATACTTTCTGCTGTGGAGTAGTTTTTTCTTTAACCACTAACCAATAGCACTTACTCGTATGCTACGCAGCAGCGCAAAGCAGCGTTTTTAGTAGCAGAAACCGACCAGGAAGGCATGACTCATATGCGAGTCATTGGGCTCGAATGTGTTAGACTCTTCATTCCTGTCATCTCCCCGTCACTCTGTTCTAAAATTCCGGTTTCGTGCCGCAAGCACCGCACCGTACTAGTAGAGGAGTTCTACGATATCAATGTATGGGAGGGTCATAATAATTCCCAAGGAAGCGAATGCAAGGAAAAAATAAATTCTACTATACCGCAATGTGCAATAAGTTACCGAAAGAAGTGAAGGAGAGTAATTCAGAAATACTATTTAAAACTAAGTTAAGATCATATGTTTATTAAAATATTTATTAAGATGTGTTGCAATGTTATCTTAAGTTTAATTTGTATCTCATTTAAGTGAACTTGTGTTCTTATGAGTAATAAATGTCTATAAACCTATAAGATTCTTCTAGAATCGGATACCTAGTTCAGATGACTATAACATACCTTCTTCTGTATGCTAAGCAGTTTCTCCTTCAGCTTAGTCTTGGCTTCTGCCTTGGACTGCAGCTTGCGAGTGTGCGCGTTGAGTTTCTTCTGCGAGGTCCGGACCCTGGTCCTTAAGGTGCTGACCTCGTGCCTAAGGTCTCGCTGGCGACCTGTGGCCTCTTCTAGGGTCATGTCGGTGTCTACGCCGTTGTCGCATTGGGAGCGGAGGTCTTCCAGCTACAAATTAATTTATAATTGTTAATTATTATCCCTTATATAAGGAGATGTTAAAGGAAATCACACCTGTGACACGCGAAGGAGCATAAGCGCTGTGGGTAAGTATGTGTGCGTGCGCTGTCGGTACACGCGTCAATTGTTTGCGCGGGTGCGTAGCGCGTGGCGCGGACGAATCGCGAGGCGCGACGACGACGACACCCGATCGGCTCATTCGGCTCCAGGCGGGTCTCAAGGACGAGGTAACTGACCTCTGTGCGGGGGGCTCGTGTCCATTCTATATGTAATACTATTATACTATTCTGTGACGAAATAAAACGTGCAATCGAGCGGTTCGTTCTACAGGTTATGTTGCTGAAATAAGGGCTATTAATAATGAATTTTCGTCTTTCGTATTAATGTCCCAAACTCACCTTCTTAGAGGCGGTGGCGATCTCCTGTTTGTACCGGTCCAGGAGAGGCATGTCTCCCTGAATCTGTTTGATGTTTTGCAGTTTCTGTTCAGGCTCCTTTAGCGTTGCCGAAAGTTCTTCCACGGTCGTTTTGAGGGCTTTGATTTTCTGAAACAAGTTCATATTCATGTTGTGTAAATGCAAAGAGAAATTATTTAAGGTCGCGGGAGACCGCGGGGTTTATTCACTATTCTTTCTTTGGATGATGAGATTATTAATTTAAGGCATAAAGTTTGCAAACAAGCACACTATCTATTTCAGTCTAGTGAGGGTCGTCACGGTTGCGTGTCATCGTTGTGTTACAACTCCAGCCTCGATTGTCACGGTCACGTTACTGTCAACCGCGTACGGGTGAATTCTCATATCGGAGGTATCCGAGTGTAGCCGACTCGATAAGAAGAAAACGCCTGCCTCTAGGTTATAGTCAGGTAGCAGTGGCCTTTGCAAAAATTAGTCCCGTCTCTTGGGATTGGGAATACCAGGATAGCAGCAACATAAAGAGGACTCTTGCTTCATATCCACTCACCTCGTCAAGACCCTCGAGCCTCGTCTCTATATCTCTCTCCTTGTTCCTCAGTCCCGCGATTTTCCCGTGAACAGACTTCAGGGCGAGAAGATCGTCTTTCTTGGCTGAGGTCCGCTGTAACTCTTCAGTCACCTTTTCAAGTTCAGCGGGCACGTTTGTGACTTGTTTTCCCAGCGAGGATATCAGGTCCGTCACCTGGAAATATAATATTGTTAGATTACGTAAATTTACTCTTGTAAAATTAAAATCGTAAGTTGCTTCTACTTACGATTTGACTACTGATGATTCTATCGTACTAGCTTCCTTTTTACCACCATTGAATTGATATAAAGTCAGGACATTAGGTGCCCCACACGCCAACGACTTCATATCGAGTCGATCAAGTCGATGTAAAGGCAAGCTACGTGCTATCATAGGAAGACTGGCGTGTGAGGCACAACTTAGTCTACTATGGCGATGAATAGGTTGAACTAAAAAAACCTTTTAAGATTATTCCAAAAAGTCGCACACTAATGTAAATTACCTCATGGTCAGAGTTGAATCCTCGGTTGCACAGAGGACAGCAGTTGGTGTCCTTCAGCAGAGTCTTATACTTGTCCATGACGACAGTTGACGCTTGTAAGACGGCTTGTTTCTCCTGAAATTCCAGTTTAAGAGTAAGTGCCAGTTGCACCAACGTACGAACACAGACCGGTCATCGTCAAATATGGCGCCGGCAGCTGTCATCCCATAGAAACTTGACAAACTTTCCATACAATCAAATTTGACGAACATCGCTTACGATTACAGACGGTTTGGTGCAACCCAGCCTAAGTGAAAGAAATCACATACGTGTGTTCAAATAGTTTTATTATAATTATTAGCCTTATATTGAGTCTTCTATTACTCTTGCAGGTCTGATTGCAATTGCGTGACTTTTTTTGGTTACTGCCTACCCCAATGGGACATGGGCGTGTAATATTCGGACCTTATTGCGTCATACTCGGTGGCAGGCTCAATATATGTTACCTGTAATTCTTCGACTAGATTGGTGAGCTCCTTAAGTACTTCGTCGTAGGTTTGGTTCCCACAGGCCTTCTTGATTTTAGCGTCCGATTTTACTATCTCGCTACGTTTCTCTGCCAGCATTTCACCTACAGTCTTACGTTCCGCTTCGAGGCTGGTTAACTGCAATAAATTTTTATTAGACCAGAGATGCATTTTGTTTTCTCCCAATCACTTTTAAAAACAAAACAAATTCAATTCTATTTCCTACACTCTATCTCCGGTAGTGGGTTAGAATCTCATTGACTTTGGGTGACATTCAGAGAACAATATAAGAACAACATAACCAACCTCCTTTTGCTTCTCCTTAAGTTTCTGCTTCGCTGTTTTCATCTCCGCTCGCCACTCTCCTTCCACTTTACCCACGGCCGCCGCATAGTTTTCCTCGGGCAAGGAACCAAGTAGTTCCGTAATAGTCCCACTATGTTTGTTCAGAAGGTTGGCTAGCAGTTCCTGTTTTTCTTTAAGGGAACGCTCTATGGTGTCTCGCTCGGCTATTTTGGCGGTTTGCTTCTGAAGTTTAGATACCTGTGGATCAATTGTTGCATTAGTGTAAACTTGTATAGTACATTTGTAGTAACAAAGATTGGGAACGGGAAAGAGACAGGATTGCCTACAGTTACAGAGTAGCGCTTAAATTTTTGACTGTTAAGTTTGTTAACAGTAGTCTTATGCTTATGGGAAGACATACTCCGATACGTCATTATTAGTATTTCGCTCCTTTTATCTCTTATACCATTATAAATAAATAAAATAAACTAAAAATATTTGTCGACAATCTTACAGAAATCGACCAATAGTCCCAAACTAAGCAAATCTTGTACTATGGGTACTAAGCGACGATATCTTATATCTTTAAACGAGCAATTCTTGTATATTTATTTATTTACTTATTTATTTATTTACATATTTCGAGGATCTCGGAAACGGCTCTAACGATTTTGATGAAATTTGGTATGTGGGGGCTTTCGGGGACGAGCAATCGATCTAGCTAGGTCTCATGCCCGGGAAAACGCCGAGCAAAGCTGCGGCCGCCCAGATATTACATACTTATATAGATAAATACATACATAAATGAATACATAGAAAACATCCAATGCCTCAGGAACAAGTTTCACGTTCATCACACAAATATATGCCCTGACCGGAATTCGAACCCGGGACTTCCAGCTTCGTAGGCAGGGTCACTAGGCTAAAGTGGTTGTCTTATTTATGTTAGTGTAAGATTATTTATCCTAGTGTCGATGGCTGTACTGTAGAAAGACACTGTACCGTTTGCAAACCACAAGTTATATAAAAACAATTATTACCTTCTGATTCAAGTCTTCTAATTCTCGTTCGTGCTGCTCAATCAATTTCTCTTCTTCATTCATGATCTTCTGTAACTCTTCAGTGTTCAGCTCATCTATTGCACTCTGGTGTTCCCTGGTACCAAAGAATTTAATTTTAGCTGCCGTGACTTCAGATAAGTAGGGACTAAGCATGAGATACGCAAAATTAATACTCGGTAAACGTATATCATCAAATTATTTTTGTTATATGACAGACTTTTAAATATATAAATAACGAAAAATGTACTCGGTTAAACGTTAGACCATAAATATAATAAATTGTGACATCACGAGCAATCTTTGGTTACAGTGGTGGCTTTCAGATGGTTATTTATTTAATCTTTATTGCGGATAAAAGAAATCTTAACGTACAAAAGGCGGACTTAATGCCATGAGGCATTCTCTACCAGTCAACCTCCATGAAATATGACCAGGCATTTGTTTTGTTAGTGTTATCAATTTTAAATATGTAATGTCTAATCGAACACGGTACAAATTGTCCGCCTTACTTTAGTTTCTTACATTTGATAATTATTACTGTGTGTTTTTGCTGCATAAAACAAGAATTATACTCACTCCTCCGCTGCTTTCAACTTGATTTCGATCTCCTCCAGCCTCGATCGAGACACGTTGGCATCGTTAATTTCGTTATCTTTCTTTAGTATGTGTTTCTTGGCTGTTTCTATGTCCAACTCCTTGTTTGATATCTTTTCGTTGTGTCGCGACTGTGGAAAATCATAAAAATCATAAGTTACTAATCTTAGATAAAATAATCTTAAACTATATTCGAAGTAATTGTTGTTTTCAAACGAGGGATCAAAGTTGTACTTTCTTCTCTCACTTTCCGGCAAGTATAACTCTTTTCGGAAAAGCTGGCGTCAAAAGCGGTGTGCCACTAGGTAGCAAAATTATAGACGTAATGGGCGTAAATACTTGAATCCCTCAGTACATTTAAGATTCTACTGTAGGATCTTTCACTCCAACCAGGATTCAAAATACCGCCGTCTTCGTAAATGTTTGAGTCGGTTCCTTAAGACCTACCACACCGTACTATTATTATTATCACCTACTACAGCCTACTATTGTTATATATGTATGTCTTTCCCGTTCACGGGACAGCGTGCAGCGGTGTCCCGGACCTTTGGGAGGCGTGCGTGGAGCCAAAGTACCGAAGTACCAACGAGTACCACATAGCTAACACGTAAATGCAAGGGATACTGTCCCTGCCCGCGTCATGGGACGCACACAGAGGTGAGTGAGTGAGAATTGGGTGAGACAATGGATGCCTGCCGAATAATCTTTTTTTTTCAGATTTATATTTCCGGCAGACGGTGACCATTATCAATATTCTTATAACTTACCAAGGCATCTCTGCTTGCGTTGACGTGTGACTGCAGTTTGTTCGCTTCATCATCCGCCTGTGACTGAGTAGTGGTCAAGTCCTTGTTCAGTTCTTTCACCTTCTGTTGCAAGTCTTTGATGGCCTTGTCCGCCTCTTCTTCAGACTGTATCTCTTTAGTTTCCATTTCTGCAATTACGGTGAATTTATTATACTCTGTTTGACATACACTACACCAATTCAACTTTTTTTTTAATTATAATACCATCAATAAATTACTCTGAATAATTAGATTCAAATTATGTAATATCTGGGCTAGCTTTGCTCGGCGTTTTCCCAGGCATGAGACCTAGCTAGATTGATTGCTCGTCCCCGAAAACCCCTACATACCAAATTTCATCAAAATCGTTAGAGCCGTTTCCGAGATCCCCGAAATAAATACATATAGATATATAACACTTTAAACTCTCGCGCTTTGTAAACATACTTAAAAGGTTTGTTTTAACGGGTCTAACGCGATATTTATGTATTTACCTTTTTTACCGACGTTTCGACACGGGTTTCACCGGCCGTGGTCGCGGATATGACTGTCGTCTCAGCAAGTTGTCAACGGAGATATGGGTACACAACATTTGACTACCCTACAAAAGTTAACAAAAATGTGAGGGGTAGACTCGAAAAATGTTCACTACCCGTCCACTTTGTTTCTAATTGTCTAAGGCACGGCACACAGCACTCACAGTATCCGCACACAGATCCGAAGATTTACCATGAGATTTTATGTTTTGTATCACTGGTCCCCAAGTCGCCGATAGATTGAAACCGTCTCCCCTATTGAAATTTCTTGGGTGTTTTTTGATTTCAATGGCTTCTCGTACTACCCGCGGGTAATAATGGCGTTCGGTGGAGAGGATTTTGGGTTTATGTAACTCAATCCAGTGATTCGATCCAGTCGTTAATAAGTGTTCGGCTATGGCGGATTTATTTATCTAAGACCTATTGTTAGTCAGATTGACTCACCTTCATATTATCTGGCGAAACATGTGGCAGGTGTGTTACAAACAATGGTGGGGAAAACTTCGTCCTACGTGAAAGACTCGCGTCATTTTATTGACATTATTCGAGAAGTACAACTGGAACCGGATGAGATTATGGTGAGTTTCGACGTCGAATCGTTATTCACCAATGTTCCACTAGCGGAGTGCCTGGACATTGTCAAAGTCAAATTAGAGGAAAACGAGATATCCGAAAAGTATGCCACTCTACTGAAACACTGTCTGGAGGGAAATTATTTCCTTTTCCAGGACCAGTTTTACCTTCAGGTCGATGGAGTAGCAATGGGTAGTCCGGTTGCCCCAGTAATTGCCAATATTTGGATGGAGAACTTCGAGGAATTGGCATTACGGACAGGACCTTCCATCATCACTTTGTGGAAGAGGTATGTGGACGATGTCTTCAGCATCCTGAAGGGAGACGGAGACACAGTGAAACTTTTCGTGGATCATTTGAACTCCATTCATCCTAAGATTAGATTCACATACGAAATGGAGTCTAATAGATCACTACCTTTTCTGGATGTCAAGTTAATGGTTAGATCGGATGGTACCTTGGCACACTCTGTGTACAGAAAGCCTACGCACACTGATAGGTACTTACAGGCATCTTCTCATCATCACCCGAGGCAGCTGCAGTCCGTCGTTACGTCGCTGGTTAACAGAGCACACGACCTATGTGACCCTGATCACATAGATGAGGAACTAACCCATGTCCGGGACGTACTTAAAAGGAATGGGTATGGTGGGATGATGCAACGCACAACCAAGAGGAGGGAAAGACATCCGGAGGTTAGTAGACAACCAGCGTATTTACCATATGTGAAAGGGATAACGGACAAAGTTGGAACATTACTCAAGAAATTCTCCATTAAGACTGTATATACGCCGTTATCTAAAGTAGCGAATCAGCTGCGTAGTCCAAAAGATGTCATTCCATACCAGAATCCCGGTGTCTATAAAGTGGAGTGCAGTTGCGGGAGCGTTTATATTGGCCAGACTAAGCGAAGTGTACAGGAGAGGGTTAAGGAACACATAGCAGCAGTCAAAAATCGCCAAATAAATAAATCCGCCATAGCCGAACACTTATTAACGACTGGATCGAATCACTGGATTGAGTTACATAAACCCAAAATCCTCTCCACCGAACGCCATTATTACCCGCGGGTAGTACGAGAAGCCATTGAAATCAAAAAACACCCAAGAAATTTCAATAGGGGAGACGGTTTCAATCTATCGGCGACTTGGGGACCAGTGATACAAAACATAAAATCTCATGGTAAATCTTCGGATCTGTGTGCGGATACTGTGAGTGCTGTGTGCCGTGCCTTAGACAATTAGAAACAAAGTGGACGGGTAGTGAACATTTTTCGAGTCTACCCCTCACATTTTTGTTAACTTTTGTAGGGTAGTCAAATGTTGTGTACCCATATCTCCGTTGACAACTTGCTGAGACGACAGTCATATCCGCGACCACGGCCGGTGAAACCCGTGTCGAAACGTCGGTAAAAAAGGTAAATACATAAATATCGCGTTAGACCCGTTAAAACAAACCTTTTACATATAGATATATACAAGAATGATATAAGATTCAAAAGTGCTTGTTGCTAGGCCTATTTGAATAAAGAATATTTTGAGTTTAACTTTGAATAAAGCGAAAAGCAATAGATGTCAAACAATTATTGAACAAGACTTATATTCGGCATTCCATCTTGACATTGACAAAATTAAATACAGTAGTGTAATTACCGTCAACTCTACCAAACCGGAATAGAATTTTAGTCTGAAATTATATAATCTTCATCTTATTCAACCTCAGATTAAGTCTATTCCTAATTTATCGAACCTAAGCAACTAAATTAGTTTCATTTCAACCTGTCGTCTACAAGTCCCTTGGATCCAAGGGCACACAAAAAAATCCCATTGTTTATTTTTTTCGCCGGGAGAGGATGGCTTTAGAATAACATACACACCTGCCAAAACCAAAGCTTCTTCTATCAACTTATTTCTCCTATCAATCTTCTCCTTGTTCTGGTTTTCTAAGAAGTTAAATTCATTCAGTTTCACTTTGTTGTAAGTCATCTCATTCTCTATTTTCTCCCTCTCCTTGTCGAAGGCGGATTTCCTTTCGTATATCTCTATCAATTCCTTCTGTTTGTCTCTTACGGTTTGATCATGAGTTGCTGAAATGAAGAATACATATATAATTACAGACGGACGTGTGAGTGACAGCAATAGGGTTCCGCTTTGACCCTTCGGGCACGGAACCCTGAAAAGGAAAAAAATAAATAAATTGCAAAACACAAATGATAATGTGATATAAGTCATATTAGGAGTATGCAATAAGTAGTTTCCGAAAAGGCTTCAATAATTGAAGTCATGTTTACAAAAACAACATAACTGCTTACACTGGTTGACACTCTGTCAAGAACAATTGAAATGACAGCAGATGTTGACCAGTCTAGTCAGTTATGTTGTTTTTGTAAACATCCCTTCAATTTTATTACGTATTTACAAGTCCGCCATTAGCACTCATTAAACTCGGTCATTTTTCTTCACCATGAAACATTTTTTGCGTTTACAATTGGAGGAGATGGATTAATTGATAGGTTAAGTTATTGAAACAGATGATGTGCTAGTTTATTGAGCAGTGGTGTGTGTGGCAATGTAATTTGCCTAAATTTAAGAATAAAGAAATTTGATTTTATTTCAGTTACAAATATTATATGTTTAGATATTGAGTTATTATTCTTTATAATGCTAATACAAATTGTAACTTTATTTTCTCTAATGAAACTTACCAATGCTTTCATTTAATTCTTCCACGGTTCCTTCAAATATAGTTTTGATGGTTTTCTTTAATTCCTGTTCTTGCTTCTGGAAATTCTCCAACCTAGAAGAAATTGAATGAAAAAACATTATTGTGGTCCTAGGATAAACCTTACTTAAAATTAACAAGATTAATTCTTGAAAGTTCAAGATGTGTCACAAACGACTTTATAGCTCCCAAATGGTTTAAATTATTTTGACTTCTTGTTGTGTATGTATAATTACTAATATCTGGGCGGCCGAGCCTTGTTCGGCGTTTTCCCGGGCCTGAGACCTAGCTAGATCGATTGCTCGTCCCCGAAAACCCCCACATACCAAATTTCATCAAAATCGTTAGAGCCGTTTCCGAGATCCCCGAAATAAATAAATAAGTAAATAAATAAATATACAAGAATTGCTCGTTTAAAGATATAAAAGTAGTCAGGTTTTATTTTAGCCAATTTCAAATTATGGCTAAAACGAAGGTCGTAAAAATGTTGAGGTCATTTAGAATTGATGCTTTCTGCATCTCTGGTGGATGCTCACTAAAATGCACCACACTGACCAGAGATGCGTGTCGAAATTTGATTTGACAAGTGTTGGATATGTGAAATCTAAGCTTTGCTTTAAGGCTTGGTTACATAGCGTTGCGCGACGTCCGCGCAACGCGACCGCTGCGGGCTAAACGTATGCTAACAGGTTAGCGACGCCACACAGACTGCGCGACGCGAGCGGGACGGTTTCAATGTTTCATACATTTTAGGCGCGCAGCGCGGAGTCCCGCTTGTGTCGCGCAAGCTGTGTGACCAAGCCTTTAAGGTATTCTCACAATGTGTCACTTACTTGACTTTTATCCTGTCTCTCTTATTCTCCAGCCCCACAATGCTCTTCTCCATCGTCTTTATTGTCTCCAGCTTAGCGGAGACTCCCTCTAACTCCTTTGACAATTCTTCTATTTTAGTGTTGACCTCAGTGATCAGCCCTTCCGTGTTCTCAACATCAAACTTTTTCTTGTCTAGTTCTTCTTTCTTCTCAAATAGATGGTCTACTTCTTGTTCTGAAAATTATTATTTATATATTAATGTAAATAATAATTTTAATTATTAATTGTTTGCAAAGATAATGTTCTGCTTAAGTGTAAGGCCTGAGTGGACGCTCGGAGCGGAGCGTTCGGCGGGGCGTGCAGCGGGGCGGGCGAGCGTGCATACTATTTGTGTAGCGGCGACTCAGGACACCATTATGAGTTTCAATTGTTTAATATGCATGCCCCGCTGCACGCCCAACTCGAGCGTCCACTCAGGCCTTACACTAAAAACAGTTTTTCAGATTGCATTATGCCACCAGCTAAGCAATACTGGCATAAGATAATAATTACAAATTATGTTTAATCATAGTTGTAAATTAGTTATTTTGAGAAATTAGACCTGTGGTGGTGTTACCAGCTGGTGTCATAAATTTATTCCCAATTCAAAAACATTACACATTAAACACAAGTTTGTGATAGGTTGATATGATAATAGACTGAATTTCAGACTTAAAATGTATCCTGCTGTAAATTGGACATGCAGGTGCAATGGCAATGGCGGGTGACAGGAGCATGACGGTCACAGTCCTCAGCATTAAGGGAACAACTGATGATGATAAGATACAATGGCATCATCAAGTGACATGAAATTTTTAACATCTAATGTATTTAGCTACACTTACCGAGCATTTTGATATCATGGCTGTATTCCTTCCTCAATTTTTTCAGATGCTCGAAGCATTCACTGTATTTCTCAGAGTCAAAGATCTCGTCAAACCTCTCCTTGACTTTCTGGCCATCATCCAGGGGCCAGGTGGAGTCTTCTTGGTGACAAAATATGACAGAGTTTAAGATGGCGTTGGAGACTCCTGGAAGGAGAGAAAGTGATTATGAAACTAAAAGTAACCTCATGTGTGTTACATCTATGGTTTGTCCAACCGAAGTTTCGGTTTCGGCAGGTTACGGCATAAAAATCATGTTTAGGCCGAAGGTTTGTTTTTCATTATGTCTAGAAAGAACAGCCCGCTGACTTTTAATGCAATGATTTTAATGTTTGTAAAAGTTTCGGTTTGGCCAAAACTAGAGCAGAAAAGCTACGGTAGCCCAGTGGTTCAAGCATGCGGCTGTCAAGCGGCGGTCGTGGGTTCGATCCCAGCTCGTACCAATGAGTTTTTCGGAACTTACGTACGGAATATCATTTGATATTTACCGTTAGCTTTTCGGTGAAGGAAAACATCGTGAGGAAACCTGCATACATCCGCGAAGAAATTCAAAGTTGTATGTGAAGTCCCCAACCCGCTCTGGGCCAGCGTGGGGACTACTGCCCAATCTCTCATGTATGAGAGGAGGCCTGTGCCCAGCAGTGGGACGTATATAGGCTGATGATGACGATGATGAAGACCAAAAAAAACATGTTTCGGACACTAATGATAATCACTTGTGTAATGGGCATTTACATTATATGGGTATTATGATATGTCGGTGCTATTTTCCCCACTACATACATTTTTGCTTTTTTACATGATTTGATTGTTTTAGTAACATCTATTTGAACACATCACAACTAGGTACATAAATGATGATGATGATGATACATTATTTTTGTTACATATCTCTGGGTTTGATACTAGAACATCATATCTTACCTAGAGCCTCGTGCATCCGCTGGTCCATATCCAGCGTGACATCCCTAGTATCCCCCTGTTCATTGGTCAGCCGCAACTGGGAGCTGAGGGTCTGGAACTTGACCTTACGATCCGGCAAGGCTGTCACCCGCATGGAGCGGGACACTTCCAGTTGTTCATCGTTTGGTGACAAGATCTATACAGATTTTTTAAATTAATGTTAATTTTTCGATACAAGATCAACTTTCAAGAATACTCTTGGTACCTACTCAATAATTGTTTCCTATATAATCCATGAAAAATATGATTTATTAGAATTAGTACTACAATAATTGTCAGTGTCATATGCCTACCATGTTTTAAAAACATGATTTGGTAGTCAGAAGACTAGCCTACATTAAATATGAATGTAAACCTTTTCTTGAAATCTGTAGAGAAAAACATCAATTATTATTAATAATTAACTTTATTTTGTTTACATAGCATTTGTCCAGTAGAACTAGACTGATATGAACTGAAACCACTGGGCTGGCAGAATGCATGGCTAAACAAGATTACGTTTACTATATACATGTTATAATGCGCTTTGTATGCGCGCCCGGCACAAAACAAAAAGTAACCTCACCTCCAGTTTGACCTCTCCTAAGACTTCTGTTGACTTATTTACTTTAGCATCGTGCACAAAACACTCATCACTGCCTCCTGGAGGCATTTGCCCCGTGATAGCATACCGTAAACATTCAATAATCGTGGTTTTACCGCAACCATTTTGACCCAATATAAGCGTCAAAGGGGTCTGAAATGAGATGCGTTGTTCGTCGCTTTTGTCTGGTCCGAAGCTTCGTATGCCCCGTACGGCAAGAGATTTAATTCCAGCCATTACTGGAGAGTAAACATATAGATGCGGGTTATCAATTGAACTCTAGAACTGTAACAAACTTGCGGCGTTTGCGTGAACGCTATTGACGCTTCTACAGTCGGAACGGAAGAAAAAAAAAGGCGGGCGGCGCGGCGAGCGGCGACGCGACTTCTGTGGAAATAATGTTGCCAGTGCTAAAAGAAAAATAATTACACATTGCACGATACGATATCGTTGTCAGAGCAGGTAGGCAGGTATGAGATGGTATGAGAGGCTAAAATCGCGCATATGTCGGACCATTGTCGGACATATAGCATTCGTCCCTCCAGCACTTACATACTTCACGGTAAAAGCCTTATCACACTACCCTATCGGTAGGGCCCTAACTCGGGGAGGGGAGAAACTATCTCGCTCTAATGAGTGAGATGCTTTAACTCCCCTCCCCCAGTTAGGGCCCTACCGATAGGGTAGTGTGATAGGCCTTTAAGGGACAAATGCTAAATAAGCGATCACCTTAAGCTTTGTCCACACTTGTATCTTTTTACCGTATCGTATCTCCATCGCGTAGCGCCGACGGTTGTTATATAGTGTGGACACGAAAAGATACGTGATCTTTCAACATTCCGTATAAAGCTGCCTACACAAAGCCCTGCCTGCAGGACCCTGCTTGCAGAGCCACTGCCAAATCGTATCGTGTGTAGGCATGCAGGGCCGATTTTTTTATCTGTTAAATCGGCCCTGCATGCCTACACACAATACGATTTGGCAGTGGCACTGCAAGCAGGGCCCTGCAGGCAGGGCTTAGTGTAGGCAGCTTAAATATCTGATACGTCGCGATCCAACCTGCACCGCGTATCTTAAAGCTGCCTACACAAAGCCCTGCCTGCAGGGCCCTGCTTGCAGTGCCACTGCCAAATCGTATTGTGTGTAGGCATGCAGGACCGATTTAAGCTGCCTACACAAAGCCCTGCCTGCAGGGCCCTGCTTGCAGTGCCACTGCCAAATCGTATTGTGTGTAGGCATGCAGGGCCGATTTAAAGCGGCCTACACACAGCCCTAAAATCGGAGGCGATATCGGGAGAGTGGTGGGGAGCACCCTAGATCGCTCCCTAAATCGCCTCGTGTGTAGGTAAATCGTATATGATTATCGTACCCGATGTGTGTAGGCCGCTTAACAGATAAAAAAATCGGCCCTGCATGCCTATACACAATACGATTTGGCAGTGGCACTGCAAGCAGGGCCCTGCAGGCAGGGCTTTGTGTAGGCAGCTTTAGTGTGGACGTGTTAGGCCGGCCGCAGACGCACGGAATTCAGAACGGAATCGGAGGGGAGGGGAGTTGACGCCTCTCGCTCTAAGAGGGAGAGGCTTCAACTCCCCTCCCCTCCGATTCCGTTCTGAATTCCGTGCGTGTGCGGCCGGCATTATAAATCGGCTCGATATTATCGGACAGTGTGAACAGCAATATCGGTGTAGGATCCTACACCGATATCGGATCGGATATTGATTGGCATTCAGTCACAGAATAAGTAATAGTACAAGTACAGAAGCTTCACTTTCTAACAAAAACGGCGTTTAGGCATTAAAAACATGCCTGTTCTGTGCATCTCTGTCCATCGTATAACTTGTATTCATTCACACGCGGCACGTACAGCGCTAGGGCTATCAACTCGTCGCTCGTCGCGTTCTAGTCTGCGGCGGCAGCGGTAACGTGCATATAGGCGCGTTCGCGCGGCGGCGGGCGGCCCAGTATATATTTAATTTTCTCTATGGGGCGGCCCACGACTGACGGCCGGCCCCGGGCCGAGCGAGCGGTAGGCATTTAAAGCGACGCGCGCCTCCCACTGCAAGCCCCTTGATTCAGTCACGTATTAGTGGATGTCAAGTTTGAAATAGACATGTGCAAAATGTGTCACTAAAAAGAAAAGAGTGATATACTTCATTCCTTCACTGTGAAGTATATCACTCATTTAGTTCACTAGTTCAGTTTCGTTCAGTAGCTCAACAGATCCATCTACGATATAGATTGGGTAAACATATCACTCATTCATTCAATCATGTCGTCTATATCACTCTCGGGGCGAATGAGTAGGTAAAAGATATGAATCATGAACTGAACGAACTGAAGTATTGAAGTATATCACTCCGAACTGAACTAGTGAATGAAAGAGTTACTCGAGGTGAAGTACTTCATTTGAATCATTCATTCGTGAACTACTCATGTCTAGTTTGAAAGTTGTTTGAAATTATGAAATGAGCGGCTAATAAAATTACTTAAAAATGGTGGTACCTATTATGTTGTTTCAAGGTTGTAAAAGTGAAAGTTTTACCAGATACTAGGAATTATATAGACTGCCAATGTCCATACATTGTGGCGTAATTTTAAAATACTTAATGCGCCTGCTGTAGCTAGTTTCACTATGCAGAGATCACTGAAATGTCCTTATTTGTTTGTATTTTTTGTGTACAATAAAGTTATTACATACATACGTATCACTTTACCATTTAATTCGTATGCCACTAAGACCTCTGCTTAACACATAGCCACAGATTATATAATAGTTCTTCGAACAGATACGTATGTTCTAATAAAAAAGCTCATACCTACCGTTTTAAATGCCTACGACATTTAACAATGGAGCGACCTTGAACGCTCCGGTCATTGGCTGCACGCGCCGAGCAAGCGACGCTAGGGTTGTCACCACTTAGAAATAAACTTTAGTGTTGGTTCTCTGGGATTTTCCGAGATCCTTCCAGTATCCGATCTGCATTTACATACATAGGTACAGGCATATCAACGCAGCAAGTTAAATAAGAGCTTTTCTAAAATTCAATGCCATCTATATTGTATATCTCTCACCCTGTCTATGGTTACGTTACGACATACGGCAGAAAGTACTTAAAACATATTACAAAACGAAACACTTTATTTAGATAAGTACCTACCTAACTAGCTATATTCCGACGTAAGCACTAAAGTAGTCACCTGTCTTCGTTATTTATTTATAACTTGTATAACGTAACAACGTGTTTAACGTAATAATCTGGAAGAGATCCCTCATAGGGATAAGTTCGTCTTTGTACTTTAATCTTATGTGACATGTATATTGTTTTAACCTGTTTTGTGTACAATAAAGTGCTTACATACATACATAATAATAGTATAAAAGTAGCACTCCAAACTTGAATTAGTCACTAGGCAAAATATATTTTAATATAAGAATTCTGATTACGCGTCTCACTTTTGAGGGTGAATTCCAGCCCTTCCAAAAGGTCACAAGTCCCTATAATAACGGCGATGTTTACGCCTTTTCTTAGGCCGTACAATACCACCGCAAAACTTAACTCGGAAATCATAGTAAATAAACTATACTTAATACCAATTACTACCCAGGGATAAATATAAACATAAAATCAATACAGACAACTAAATTATTTGGATATAATTGCAGTTGCGGAGTAAAGTTACTAATTCTTTTGCATCGAAATAATTTTTGATTCGGTACAACTTTATTACGCGTGGCACCGTCCGGCCGTGAGCGCGTGTGCCAGCCAACTGACTGAGCATTACACGCGCGGATGGCGAGTAGTAGGCATCGTTCTCGGTTCCCACGGCGCAGATACATACCACTGACATAGCGCCATCTGTTGGGAGCTTCTTCTTTATGTTCATAGATGGCGCTATGTGTTAAGCAGAGGACGCAAAGAATATTATACTCACTAAAGGAGTGGGACACATCAATACCGCGCAAGGCGTATGGAAGAGTAAGGTAAGGGTGCCTTTCCATTTGAGCTATGCTATGCTACAGTACGTTGCTATGGATTCGTTGAAGTCCATCATGGTCGCATCTAGGGTTGCCAACCGTCCCGCCTCAGGCGGGACGTCCCGTTTCCAGCACCCTAGACGATGCGTCCCGCAAAGGATGCGTGCGGGACGCCAATTGTCCCGCTTTCAAGCCTCGCCAGAATTATAAGAACTGGAGCGAACATTTTGTTTCATTTCAGGAAAGAGTGCACAACTTCGATAAATGAAAATAAGTAATTTGTATCCCGCTCCCGGAGGACCGTACTTGTAATAGGATAAGTTTAGCTCGGAAATCATTTACTAAGGACTATATCTCGCGGGAATAAATAATGTATCCTACATCACAATTATACGTTAACAACATTGATAAGAGTGCACGAGTCCCGCATTTTATAGCCAAGTCCCGCAATTCTACAACAAATGTCCCGCAAATCGGAGCACATAAGTTGGCAACCCTAGTCGCATCGCTTACTCGCGCGATAATCGCGTAGTCGCGCACCTATTAGGACGATCCCTTAGTGGAAACGGAAACGGTCACATGGTTTCGTAGCGTAATGGAAAGGCAGCCTAAGGAGCTACACGGGCGGTCTGACCGACGACGTTGTGTAAAACAAGTCGAAAATAAGATAAAGGCTTGCTAATAAAATCACACAAAGCTAGTTCACCTTCTTTATTGGAAACGAGCAAAAATAACATTCCATTGCCTTTGTAAATACATACACAATTGAATAAAATCAACTCTTAAACACAACATTAACGAATACGGCCACTGAAACTGAGACGGCGCGGGTTATGCGGCATTTACACGAGGCCAATTGGCGAGCCATTCCACTAAGACAATCCAATATATTGGCACCGTGTAAACAGGCCAATTGATTGGATTGAAAATCCATATTCGATTGGATTGGCACAATGTCTTGGCTTGGTGGAATGGCTCGCCAATTGGCCTCGTGTAAATGCCGCATTACCCTTTTGACGTCTCTTCGCTGTCCCGTCACAGACGACGTCAGTTAAAATTTAGGCCTCTAGGTATTAGGTTTATAATTTTTATCTACAACCTACACCTTTAGCGCCTGCACACTCTCGCCGAGACACAGCGAAACAGGCCGTGCGCGTGCGCGTAGAGTGTACCTAGACGGGGTCTCGCCGTCGATTCCCCACCTCCCCCAGCCTCGAGGGGGGGATCCCGAGTGCTCTCGCTCGAGAGTGTACAGGCGGTGTTACGTGGAGTGCGATGTGCGATTTACATTGCTTTCGAGTGCTGTAGACCCGTAGGTATAAGATTAATATCTGAATATGCATTAGTTATTATGAATTTATTTATTTAATAAATATCTGTGCTGGACACTGAACTTGTAACATCAGTAAGACTTACGAACATTTAATTCTAAATACAGATAGAGCGGCTTCTAGTCCGTTAAAGAAATTCTTAGTCATCGCCATGACGACTTATTAAAAGTACCTTAATACTCCTATATTTTATTATAGGTAGAAGATTTACTGGACGTAACGTATACCTACTTACGATATTATTCAAGACATGTATGTGTATTAACATTCACTTTAGATGAATAATTATGGCATTATCGTGAGTACTAATGTACGAGTAGTTAAGGAAAGGGATAGGTATCGATTAAAAGATAAGAATTGACGTTGACAATCAATTGTACCTAAATAGATACATAAGATTGATCTAGTAGGTACATAATAATGAGTAAATGTGTCGAGAGTCGAGTATGCTTAGTCTGCAGGATTCCTGAATGCGCATAGCTTGAAGTAACACACCATTTGCGATCCTGAGAACAAAAAACAACATACATAAATGTGCCAGTGATTGAATTCGGCCCATAACCTACTTGAATACTTTCAACATTAAAGTTTGAATCGGAATGTACGGTAACAGGTGCGACGCCACACACGCTGCGCGACGCGAGCGGGACGTTATCATCCGTTGCCAATGTTAGCATACATTCCGGGTTGCGCGGCCGCGGCGTCCCGCTCGCGGCGCGCACGCGCCGTAATCAAGCCTATTGCAAATGTCTTACTCTAACACGCGTGAGTTTGCAATTAACAGCTATTAAACCAAAAATCATTGTTACCTATAGATGAGAGGGTTTTAAAGATCTAACCAAAAACATCGTAAAAGAAGGGTTGTGATTGATCAATAAATGTATCGAGATTTTTTTGCAAATCGTGTTTTCACTTTTAGCAGACTGGAGGACGAATATACTGAAAGGACAGATATTTAATCACTGTAGATGTTGAGATCTATGTCGATAAACATTGGCTGCATGTGTGGGCTCTTAAGGTGAAGAAGAGATGTCAACGATTCGCAATGACGGTGTCTATCATTATGATGTTTACGATCCATTTGTGGTTTTGCGATGAAATGTTCTGTCGACTGTCGAGCACACTTTTATGCAATTGTCTATTTAACCATATACCTAGTAATAGTTATTGTTAGCATGGAAATACAAAGAGTCACCTTGCAAAATGACTGCTCACCTATACCCTCTTGAATTTCCACCGCAGCTGCAGTCGTCCTCCCGACTGGGCAAACCTAAATTGTCCAGTCGGGCCTCAATATCTCACTGGTAGTATAACATATCATATCATATCATTTATTATCATATATTGTATTGTTCATACATTGTCAAGAACATTATAATAATATAAACCCCGCAGGGATCGTCCTAATACAACGCGAGTACGCGATGATCGCGCAATCGCGCGAGTGATATTCGCGAATATATTGAACTCGAATAGGTGTCCTAAAGGGATCGTCCTAAAACAAACGCGACTACGCAATTATCGCGCGAACTCGCGACTTTTACTAGAGGTAGTAAATATTATATTCTAAGTAAAAGTCGCACGATCGCGCGATCATCGCGTAGTCGCGTTTGTATTAGAACGATCCCTAAAGATGTCACTGGTAGTATACAAGGAGTCACCTTGTAAAATTACTTCTCACCTATAACCTTCCCCTTCTTGGACTTCCACCGCTGCTGCGGCCGTCCGCCCGGCTGGGCAAACCTCTTGCCCTGGCTCGTCGCGTCGGACAACATCGGGATGCCACCGATGGCCATATCTTTGTACCTCCTGAAACTGTTTATAAGAAATTCATACCTTATTAGTTTAGGAAAATCTTGCTTTAATGGATATTGACAATTCGAATGTTAGGTACCTACCTATAATCTATACAAAACAAGATATAGAACTTGCATGGGTTCGTTCTCGGATATTTTCTTTTTACTTTTCTCGAATATAACAATTATCTTATATCTTTAAACGAGCAATTCTTGTATATATATATATATATATATTTATATCTATATATATTTATTTCGGGGATCTCGAAAACGGCTCTACTAACGATTTTGATGAAATTTGGTATGTGGGGATTTTCGGGGACGAGCAATCGATCTAGCTATGTTTCATGCCTGGGAAAACGCCGAGCAAAGCTCGGCCGCCCGGATATTGTGAAACTTAAATAAGACGTTATTATTAATGAGTGCATGTAGATGTCCGGAAATAAGGTTTGATGATAAACCTAGCTTCGAGCAAAACATTTTTCTTGTTTCTGTTAGGTTGTAAGATTATTGCTGTGCCCTTACGAGGTCCATACTCCATTCTATGTTAAGTAGGTATTATGTGCAATAAACGATTTGATTTGATTTGATTTCTCTCTCTGGTCGGTCCCTCACGTCTGAGGATCGTGGTCAGCATCAGGGTTGCATCTGGAACGGATGATATTACGCCACCGGTTCCTGTCCAGCGCGTCTCGTAGATACAACCGTGTAAAATTTGAAGGACGACGAGTTTTTCACTTGATCGGTCCATCGTGTTGGTGAACGACTGCGCGATCTTTTGTCTTCTGTTAGGTAACGCATGCTAAATATTAGTCGTAATTACCTGAGCTCCGGCCGTAGGTCGTCCTTCAGCGACTTGATCAGCCTGAATAGCAATAGGTTCTTGAGCCGTGTCGCCTCCGTGTCATCGATGTGCAGTTCTCGTAGCGGCCCCGTGTCTATGTCGTTCGCGTTCTGATACAAAAAGACGGAAAACATTCGATATCCCTGGAGCCAATTTTACGAGCTATAATATACAATTTTACATGTCTATACTAACAATACCTAACAGTGGCGGCGCGTCAAAAATATTCTTAGAAAAGCCGGAAATAATTTGCCTTTCTTATACTTCATGAGCCGTAGTAAAAGAACTGCACTGGCTGAAAATTAGGTAAGCCGGTGGGAATCGAGTTGTATGGACGCTCCGCCACTGATACCTAAACTCCTAAACTGACCACTAACGAGTGGCCATTCATTAGTTATCTTATTGTATGTAGTGCCACCCTGTACCAATGAGTATGGCAGAAGAGTGTGGACTAACGCACTGCCACGAGCTTTGAATTGAATATACTCCCATGTGATGTTACATACAACAAAAATACTAAGCAAATAGTTAAGCTGTAACTCAAACTGCTTGTCCAATCCCACAGATAATTAATACCCGACTGATAAAATAAAATTAGTGATTATTAAGTGTAAAATTGAATTCATTTTTAAGACTCCATAAAATCTTTCCAATTTAAAATTATGAGTTGTAATAGGTAAGTTAATGAATAAACTTTTTTTACCTCTGATGTTGAAAATTTAGATCTCATCGTGATGGGTGCCATTCATGCCAAATAAGAATCGTAAACGTAAGTTTCAGATTAATTCTGCGTCATCCTATCAATTGCGTAATATGGCCACGTTTACTTATAATTTTAAATACAAGCGCGTGCGGCGGAGCGGCAGATGACTGTCCTATAGTAACTTGATAGAAACGCTCTAGGGCCTCTAGGAAACGGCATGCTTATGGTTTTCCGAAGTGAGGCCCACGCCGCCGCACGCGTTGCCAGTACATACGCGTCGAAGCCTTTGCGCGTAAATGCGAGCACGCGTAATACATTGAAATTGGATGCACATAAATTTGCGTTTTATTTATATGTTTATATTTTTGCTACCACCGAAATCACAGAGGTTGTAATCCTCTGAGAAATACCTACGGTTACAGATGGCTTGTTGCAACTCATCTTAAGAGGATACATCGCCGGAATAACCCAACAAGCTTTTGTTCAACATAATCCTCTAAGCCCACCCTTGTTTCGGTCACCGTAATTACGCGTTTCAAGAACCCATTGTATATTCTTACAAGATCAACTCCTTTGTGGCGTCCACTCCTAATTAGATGTAAGTGCGCAATGTTTTCTTATTATTATCCTTATAAAAATGTTATACCGAAATAGAATATTTTGTAAACATTGAAAGATATTTGTAGATTAATTATTCATATTTTTGTGGGGTAATGTCTCTCTACGATTATAAGAAAAATGGGACTAGTTTCATTCACCCCCACTAGTTTCTAGGAAGGGTACCTACTACCTAGATGGATATTACGAACTTCGACCCTCCAAATATCACCTAAAAGCGATTTTTTCATCTGAGACTGTTTTATACGATAAAGCGAGCGAGTGTTAGTTATACCGAGTTTGCGACGAGGTGACATGTTGCATTGCGCGACACAAAGTGCAACCTATCAGGCGACTAGCACAAAACAATTTTCGGTTTACAATCTTTCGCTAGCACCCACACCGCGCCCAGACGACTGTGACACATCATTCTGTACTTATGTACCTGGTGGGCGAGCTCTTCGTCGAGGTCAGGTGTCAACTCGTCGTACAACTCGACGGCTGCGGCCGCTGCCAGCAGCACCCACACCGCGCCCAGACGACTGACACATCATTCTGTGTGTACCTGGTAGGCGAGCTCTCCGTCGCGGTCAGGTGTCAACTCGTCGTACAACTCGACGGCTGCCGCCGCTGCCAGCAGCACCCGCACCGCGCCCAGACGACAGTGACACATCATTCTGTATGTACCTGGTAGGCGAGCTCTCCGTCGAGGTCAGGTGTCATCTCGTCGTACAACTCGACGGCGGCGGCCGCTGCCAGCAGCACCCGCACCGCGCCCAGACGACAGTGACACATCATTCTGTATGTACCTGGTAGGCGAGCTCTCCGTCGAGGTCAGGTGTCATCTCGTCGTACAACTCGACGGCGGCGGCCGCTGCCAGCAGCACCCGCACCGCGCCCAGACGACAGTGACACATCATTCTGTATGTACCTGGTAGGCGAGCTCTCCGTCGAGGTCAGGTGTCATCTCGTCGTACAACTCGACGGCGGCGGCCGCTGCCAGCAGCACCCACACCGCGCCCAGACGACTGTGATACATCATTCTGAAACACACTTTAGGAATTTACTTTAAACATTATGCATGTAATTGCTAGTACGTTAGGGGCTGAAATGCTTTGATTTTACCTACTCCTAAAGTGCAGTGCAATCACTCTTGATTAATGCTGTTAAAAGCGCAGTAGCAAATATTGATGCTATAATCGGAGCTTTATAAGTTCAAATAGGTATACCGTATGCGTTCCAGGATAATTTTGCTAGTAGGGCGTTACAAAGTCGCTTTCTCTTGTCTGTCTGTCCCTATGTATGCTTAGATCTTTAAAACTACGCAACGGTTTTTGATGCGGTTTTTTAAATAGATATAGTGATTCAAGAGGAAGATTTAAATATGTATAATTTGCACCCGTGCGAAGCGAAGGCGGGTCGCTAGTATAATATTAGGCAAACTAAGTATTTAGGCACAGCATGTCTAGAGCGCAAGGTTACGAAGGAGCGCGCGCGGAATTCTTGAAAAATAAAAAATAAACCTCTAGTAGGGTACCGATGAGGTGCTTGCTTAGGGCGCTCTCGACATTTATGTAATCCGCCTCAGCTTATGTGATAAGGATCAGAAGTAAATAAATAAATATTTGTGGACTATCTTAGGGCGCCTACGCATAGCTATTATCTATAAAAACCGGCCAAGTGCGTGTCGGGCCACGCGCAAGGTAGGGTTCCGTAGTCGTCCACCCGTTACATTATTTGGACTAAAAAGTTTGCAAACTTATATTTACTATGTTTTTGAAAGAATTAACAACATTATCTAAATTCTAAGGTATCAATGGAAATTGTACGAAAGTTTGCTTTTGCAAAGTACATTTCTGAAGTTCGACTATTACTCGTTAACTAGTAATGTCTACTTAGCTGTGATAGTTTTCCTTTTAAATTCATCGTATATACTACTACCATGATTTTTTTCACATGCCTAGTAGCCACCGTTTAGCTGGCAGGGGGGGGGGGACACTTGACCATAGGAAAAATTATCACTTCAAAGCTTAATATCACGCCAACCAATTCTTTAATCAAAAAATTATTTTAGAAACCTTATAATATTTTTGAAAGAGCTATCCAACGATACCCCACACGATGGGGTTTGGCAGAAAAAAATTTGCACCTCCACTTTACATGTAGGGGAGGTACCCTAAAAAAAATTTTTTTTAAAGATTTTATTCTACCGTTTTGTCGGCGTCATTGATATGTATACTCATGCCAAATTACAGCTTTCTAGCATTAACGGTTACTGAGAAAAACGGGGGTCGGACGGACGGACGGACGGACGGACGGACGGACGGACATGGCGAAACTATAAGGGTTCCTTGTTTACTACGGAACCCTAAAAACGACAAAAAATCATGTCTGTTGTATGGGAGCCCCTTAAATATTTACACATGCGAGTTTTCCGATTTCGAACACCGAAGATGTTAATAAATAATAATTAATAGGAAATTATTCCAGCAATCAAAATTAGCAAACTCCATTAAAATAACCTCTAAAACCTGCGTGCTTGATCAATTAAAAAGCTCATTACTCGTACATTGTGTGTATGAATATGTAATATCGTATCAATATCCGCCTGCTCTTCGTGTTTTAGACAGTTTTATGGGACAACATTTTAATTAAAGGACAATTTAAAAGTTAACATTTTCAAAACTATTGTAACATTTAGTAATAAACAGGATATAATACAGGAATTAAGGAAGGAGCCAGAAGAACGAGACGGTATTTACGCAAAGGCGACAGCGGAGCGCGCTTGTCTAGCGTCTAGCGCATTGTAGTGGGGGAAGTAGTGTCATGAGGTCCACATTTTGGTATCGGATGAATTCACTTGGCACAGATGTAATATAGGTAAATCTAAGTTAATTTAGACCGGTAGCCATCCGCCACCCCCTGGGGGGTAGGAAGGGGGGGGGGGCGTTGAAAGTCCCATTTTTCGGTTTTTTATGAAAAAAATTGACCTACCCCATCGAAAGGGGTATCAATGAATAGAGCTCATTAAGTGCATAATTATAGTATTTTTTGATTTTATAAATATTGAAAAACAAAGGATTTAATAGCCACTTAAATTTTCATATAATTTTACATTCCCCCTTTAAAATCTCATTAAATATTAATCCTAGCAACAAAGTGTATAGAACCTTTTATGTAGATAATTTTATTTAGGTTACTTATGCCTAAGAACGTTTTTCGCTATGGGTCACCGTTTGAGTTTTTCATTAAAAACCGAAAAATGGGACTTTCAACGCCCCCTCCCTTCCTACCCCCAGGGGGTGGCGGATGGCTACCGGGTTAAATTAACTTATATTTATGTATATTACATCTGTGCCAAGTGAATTCATCCGATATCAAAATGTGGACCTCCCATACATTGGGTGGCACTACTTCCCGTACTATTGGAATTTTATAGATTCTGACAAGCGCGCGCGTTTTTATACGCCGTAATTGCCGTAAACGCCGCTAAAGAGTTTTACCCTTAGCAAACTTCACAGAGCCTCACGGCATCATTTTATCCACCTAAAAACCCTTTTATCACCGTAATCACAGCCTCGTACAATTATGTGGCCGGGCCAGGAAGGAGCACACAGTATTTCGTCTAGTCCAGTGAGTGTTTCTGATGTGTCATGTCATGTGATCCTTGGTCGCGAACCGGTTCATACTTCATCATTTATTTCGAGTTCATATAAAGTGGAACTCTGTATAAGGCACGAGTGAATAGGCATCTTTCTAGCTGATCTTTGCCCCCTGAGATGCTGGCCAAGAGCAATCGCATAAAAAAATATAAAAAAATTACTCGCAACTAATTTTTCTTTCCGTTCGGGAGCTTTGGTTTTTTAATATGTTCGAATATGACCTGTTTAGCTTTCAATACGAACATTTTACAGCCGATTTCCCTAACAATGGTATTCATTATCGGACGTCAGGAATAATGGGAGCGATAGTATCGCCGCCCGCCCACCACAGTGACGTCCGGCGGTCGAACCGGGGAACGTTATAAAAACAAGTTAACCTAAAAGGGTCGTAAATAGATTTAAGTTCGCGACTCTCCTGTGCTGTGGACATGATCTAAATGCATCGCAAGTAGTTTTGATCAAATAAATAAAAAATGTGGACAATCTTACAAAAATCTACCTAGTCCCAAACTAAGCCAGGTTTCTTGTACTATGAGTATTACATACTTATATAGATATATAAATACATAGAAAACATCCAAGACCCAGGATCGAATAAGTTGGTGTTCATCACCAAATAAATGCCCTTAAACGGGATTCGAACCCGGGACCTCCAGCTTCGTAGGCAGGGTCACTACCAACTAGGCTACAGGGGTCGTCAAAAAATTATCAAATATGATATTTCGTACATAATGACTTTTTTTTAAACCATTGGTCAGGGCCGCGAATCAAACCCACGACACCAGATCGAGAGTCGGTTGCCTTACTGTTAGTTAGGCTACATTTACGCATTTGCACTAATCTAATAGATTCTTAGAGTACTATCCAGCATACAAGGAATATTTCTAATAATAAAGGTAATCTCATCTTGATTTGATACGAACATTACGAATTAGATTGTCATTCTTACATGACACTTTGTGGGCGGAAAAATCCAGTTCGCGCCCGTAACGCTCTAATCATTCCCTTTAGGATCATCCTCATCAGTTTAATTGCTCGTGAAGAGACATCTGGATTAACTTTTATTTATTTGCCACGATAGTGAAGCCTGGAGAATGCCCACGTGCGGAAAGATGATTCGACAAATCGTAGTTCCCATATATAAAACGAAGAATTTAAGAAGACGATTTCATTGGCTTGATGATATGTTATATAATAAGTAGGTATGTTACATTGGGGTCAGATTAAAATGGAAACATTATTGCTGAGGCGTGGAACGAAGAAAATACATGATTATAACACAAAGCATTTTCGCATCATCATAGCCCATCTCTTACTGATAATTATCTATTTGCATACAAAAATACACTGTCTACGAGGTAATATATTCTCACATCTAAAGACGCCTTAAGACCCATGAAGCATTAAAACCGTTTTTGAGGTTATAAATTCATGAATTCTAAGTAAGCAGATCAGACTACAACGCTGAAACATAAACGGTAGGTCATGATGAGCTAAGCTGCTAAGCTAGTTAGTAATGTTAGTAATCACACAAAAGAGTATGGGGATCGTAGTCAAGTTTTTGACCATCGCATATAACATATAAAACCACTGTGACATGGAGAGCACGAAGTGTAAGTAACTTAGAAGCTAAAGATATTCAGTTTTTGAAATATAGGGGTACGAAAAAATTCAAGCAATCATTGCATTTCAGATTAAGCATAATCAATTCATCATTTATTCGCTATTGCTAGGTTACATATATTGTTTTGGTAAAGAACAAGGACCATCTAGTTTTCCCTCTAGGTTGGAATACAACCGGGAAAACGCATATTTTCATAAAGGTGCATAAATTTAGCTCCTAAACTGCAGAATTTTTAGATTGATTCGGCGTTTCTCTTCAATATAACAGTCAATTCAATACTATGGTCTCCTCTTCGACGCGCCTATTTCCTAACATGTGTTAATTACCCGTGTAGCCCAGGGACCGGAACCGGTAAGCCTAATCAGGGTTTTCGATAGGCTTATTTTAACGGTGGTTTTAAAAACCCTATCGATATTGGTAACCATGTAAAACGGTAACCCTATCGATAGGGTACCGTATCAATCGGGTTAACCCAACAAACCGCTAACCAAAATCAAAACCCTATCAATACGGTAACCGTATCATTAGGGTTTTTAACCAGTTTTTAACAAATGTAATCTTTACGCACCTTTCAATTAGACTCATTTTTAGATAACCGTGGCTCGCACGGACGATGTGCTCGCCGGCTCGCCGTGGGGCCCGCTCTCAGTACAAACAAACTGGTTTGATCTACCGAAACGCTCCTTATTTTTAATGCAAACAACTTTGTACTTTGAGTCCTTAGGCTTGAATCGTATTTACTTTATCGTGCGTGCAAGTGTAGATTTGTAGCTCACGCTCGGGCGATTGTTTGTTTATTTCACATTTTAACTTTTGCGCCTATATTTTTATCTAACTTTCTGTGCAATGTCCGCAACAACTACCTAATAATCTGAAGGTCGGTTTGTCGAACATTAAATATCCAATAAAAAAATGCTACTTTATCAAGATCACAATTGTCGCATTTTGACGGTTCATTCGAACGCTAATGTATTTATTTTAATATTTTGAAACAATCAGTCGTTTTCATAGTACTGATCATAATCTATAATTAAATTTTATTTTGAAATAAACACCAGCCTCCTTGACTGACAATATGTGAACCTTATTGTAACGAGATAAGGTCTACAAACGAATCAACAGTGTAACGTGTTACCTTCTTTTGTTAGTATACTACCTACCTAAACAATAGGCAAAGGTCGCCGGTCGTCGCAAGTGCTGACCACCTGTGGATGTACCCAACAATAAGAGAGCTTTCTTTAAAATCTTTTATATTTAAGATTAGCAATTAAGGTGAAAAATGTAATTATTGGATATAATATGAAATAAACAGTATAATTTTTTTTTTTTAGTTGTATAAAAAAACTTCATTGACTTTAAGTCGAATAAATTTGTAGGCCAACTGGGGTCGCAACATCAGTATGGGATTTCTAGGAATTTGTTGATAAACACTCGATAAAATCAGTCGCTACATCCAAAATCGGAGTTTCTACCGGAGTCGCTATAGCCAGTGGGAATTTCATATAAAGTATGTTCTAAGTACAAGGGACTTAGGTGTAGAGTTGCTACAACCGAAATGTCGTTACAACCAAGGTCGCTAAAAATGAAATCCACTGTAATTGATTGTCCTCCATGACCTGAGGTAAAAGCAAGTGCGCACGACCATAGAGTTGTTAAATCGCCCAATTCCGGGATTGTAAAAATGTTTTTAATAAATCCGGGATTTTAGTAGTAGGTTAATACACGTATTGCAGTCAGTATATTAATTCCGCATTTTTATGTGTGGGATTTCATTACATTAAGTATTGGGCTGTTAACTACCAAGTTGTTAAAACGTTTATCTACTCGTATTTAAACCAGCACGGCAAGATACAGACGAGCCGAAAGCTGATAGGACTTGCTGTTTTCCATTGTCTTAGGATTAACGAGATTGCGGCGACAGTTTCAATGGCAAAAATAACCTTTCTTACACTATAAAGACATTTATGCCGATGTTGTTATCTTTTCACAACTTAATACAATAGGTACACAAGTGCCTAAATGTCGTGGTGTTTGTCTTTTTTTTTCCAGGTAAACCTACACACGCACACAATAAAAACAAATATTAGTTACTTTACGTAAATCTGCAGGTTCAGTAGCAGTGCACTGCTTGCAGTCTGAAGTGCATTCTCGTAACGTAACCATCTAGTTGAGTACGCGTGACCATAGAAGTGGACTTTGTTATTATTATTGTTTCTGTTATTTTTGTTATTATAGATATAGGTATTTGAATATAGGCGTGTATTTATGGACACTGATTAGTGATTTTGATTGGATTGTGAAGTTAAGTGGGTGTTATAAGAAAGGTGAGTGTGTTACTTTGCATTATTTTTTATACTAATTATAAGTAGAGTTCAAATTTTTGAAAGATAGGGAAGGTTGTCATACAGTTCATAATATACGTAATTGTCGTGTAACAAAAGTATCAATACAATTATAAACAATTAAAATATACATATTTATGCATATGATTGTTCCAAAAATTTGAACTTTACCCAAGTAAGACCAAATCTTTAAGGTAATAATGAAATTGTATTAGTACCCGTTGATTTTATGCCGTTGACGCAGGAATAACGTATTGTCACATACAGGGAGCTATTTTATAATACTACCTACATGTAAATTAACTAATCTACTAGCGCATATAATCGTGTAACAAAAGTATCAATACAATTATAAACAATTAAAATATACATATTTATGCATATGATTGTTCCAAAAATTTGAACTTTACCCAAGTAAGACCAAATCTTTAAGGTAATAATGAAATTGTATTAGTACCCGTTGATTTTATGCCGTTGACGCAGGAATAACGTATTGTCACATACAGGGAGCTATTTTATAATACTACCTACATGTAAATTAACTAATCTACTAGCGCATATTAAAATAAATAAATACTTGATACGTAAAACATAAATCAAACAATTTGTTTTGTATTTTATTTCTATACTTTATTTCATTTTATTAAAAATATTGTTACCCTATCAAGTAATTCACCAAATTGTTCATTTGCTAGAAGACAGTAAATATATATTAATACAGTATTTAGTTTAAATGTGTATTCAGCCCGGATATGGGCATGAAAATATTATATAATAATACAATATAAACGGACATTATTTTACGATAATCAGAACTTTAAATATCCTGTTTATTTAATAAATGAAAAATAAAATATAAATAACATTATAAACTTTAAATATTAAATATAGTCGGGTTTTTTTTAAATAAATACGTAAAATAAATTCATGATTAAAAAATCATCACTTAAACAAATATGCAGCGTAGCGTATTCAAGATTTGTATAAAATGTCTTGCATGTCAGGAATTCAAAAACATGTCTTTTGAATGTTGAAATGTTCGATTCTTTAAAAAATAATGTTCGATTAAAAAGTACACAACGACGGTAAAGAAAACTATTATCTAAATTCTAAATAATAACAAAGCTCAAGATTTCTTGATTTCTCTCGCTAAAACTTGTATTTTCATTCACCCATTCATCGCTACGTCCTAATTCGAGCCGTATGTACGGCGCGCTGTCATATATTTGAACTAGCTGTCTCGGAGTCACGACATCGTGTCGTTACTCATTGGCTTACCGGCGCGCAGTATTGTGCGGATGGCGTAATGCATAATTTCTATTTAACCATTTATGTAATTGTTTGAATATAATAAATGTTGTTATTATTGTATATAATTAACACGCTAACTGTACAAAAGCGCGGCCTTCTCTGCAATCTCAAAAACAAAAGATATTCCAGGTAAAAGCCAAGCCCAAAACTAATAATCAGTTTTTTTATTTCATCGCCACATACAATTATTATCTTTATCTGCACGAGCAACACTAATCCTACGGCCTAGGTATCTACAAAAGGGCCGCCTTGGTAGGTAATGACTCTAACGTAAACAAAAGGCAAAACAATAAACAATCGGCAACTCAAAGTTAGCGAACAGTTGCAGGTGTGCCATATCTGTCATCGCCGTCGAGTATATGATACATGAATGGAAAGCACGTGCAATATTTAATGAAACGAAAACAGATAGCTCCCACCCCATGCTGTAATTAAGTATTTAAGTCTATGTAGAACAAATATCATGTTCAGTACGTCTCGCATATCTCGCGACGCACCATTAGTATTTTTAAGTCATAAATAATTACTTAGTACCCATAACATGGCTTTATTTGATCTGGAATAATTTAGGAGCTGGAAGAGGGAGTACGAGGCTGAAGCACAACGAGAAAGTAAGTTAATTTATATGTATAAAGTAGTTATTTATAATATAATTTTCAGTTACATGAAAATATATCATATCATTACAGGAGAACACCGGCGATTAGCCGAAGAAAATAAAGCGACATCGTTGATGAAGGCAAAGGAGATAAACAACAGGAAGTGTAAGCATTCTAGGATTAATTTGTTACCTTTTACCTACGACATTATAAGAAATAAGGAATTAATTCAGTAAGACTAATGGAATTTGTGTTTTCAGATAATCAGTTCGACAAGAGAGAGTTATGGTCCAAAAAAATCAAGGAGCTATTGCAAAACGTTCCCGATGAGAAAGTGGAGCAAGTTTTCGACGAAGTAAAAGCTTTGATCGAGCAACCCGACCCAAAGCAGCAAATCGAAAAGATTTCGGCTTCATTTTGAATGTTTCTCTTTTTTTATAGTCGTATTTTTTATGTTTTCAATATTTAAATAAGTAATTGATATCTATTGTTTTTAATATTTAGTAGATTTTTGTTATGTAGCTAATGTTGATTTTTATATTGCTGATTTAATAACTTGTTTATTAAAACAAATACTCTATTTGATACTATTTTTTATTTTTAATCACCTATCTTTGAGGTGCCAATTTAGGTAACTTCTCACAGTACTAACCTATGTCATTGTATAGTACAATAAACAATTGTCAACTAATATTAATTACCTTTCGTCACCGATCGCGTCGTCGGCAGGGTCGATGGTTAGATACAGAATAGAATAACACCATTCGCATTCATTACTCACAAAGGAGCAAAAAAATATGTAACTGTTCGTCGATTTAAACATAAATAAAGCGTTTGCGTACGGGTTAAGGTCTATTTTAGACTATACTACGACGGTGGCAAATAAGCATACGGTCCACCTGATGGTAAGCGGACACCGCAGCCTATAGCATATGGACCAAGTTTAAAGTTTAGTCACTATTAGCAGTGATAAACATACATCATTCGCCGCAAGCTGTATCATAACATTCACAACACGCTGTCGTGTTGCTTAAAAGCTATACATAAATAATGCACTTTTTTACCTGCTGTGAAAGTATGCAATGAATAAAATAGCTAAAGCTAGATATGTTAGACATAAAAAAAAACAGAATGCTTATTGAACGCCACTAATATTATCTAAATAAGTATCAGTTTTTATCAACATAGCCTTTAAATATGCAAAATTAAGAATACAGTTAAAAAACATAGTAATCAAAAAGTGTTAACGACACAATGTCGTGGCTAGCGCGCGAACACGGTTCCGAAATCACGACAACGTAGTAAATGGGTTAAAATAAACGATATATACCTCCACATCATACTTATCATTCCCGCGGGTTCGAAACTTACTTTTAATTTGTAACCTTCATAATCCCGCAATTGGGCGGTTTAACAACTCTATATTGTATGAGCACGCGCAGTCGCCTCAAAGATAACCGTGCCGAACCGTGCTTTTGTTCTAATATTCTCTTATCTTTTTCTCAAATGAAATAAACTAAAGTATGTACCTATTTATCCTACTAATATTACAAATGCAGGATGTTTGTGACTCAATCAGGCAAAAACGGCTGAACCGATTATGATGAAACTTAGTATACACCGAGATTATAGCCTGGATTAACATATAGGATACTTTTTATCGCTGAAATCATCCCTCAAATACAAGGTCGCGCGGACGAAGTCGCGGGCAAAAGCTAGTTTATTATGAATCTGTGTAATGTGACAGACTTACGTGTGACCTCCAATAAAAAAAATTCAACACACCATTGAAATTAATTGAAATGGAAAATAATCGTAAGTAGGTTGTATTTTTTACACTCGGGGACTTATGTCTTTGCAACTGCAAGCGTAATGTACTTGTAGAAATAATAAAAAAAGTTAGAACAAGTCCCAGAAGAGAAATTTCTTAATTGTCTAATAGAAAAGCAAATGTAATTAAAAAATGTTATTAACATCATATGTATATGATTTGTCAAGCCTTTTTGTAATACCTAATATAATTTAATATGTATTATAAAGATTTCACTTAGTGAACTAATTGTCATATATGTTTACATACGATGCATAATTAAAATAACATAAACATATTATTGAATATTAATTGTTAATTAATTCATAAATTATTTAGCCACACACAATACCAGCCGCAAATTCATGTATATTTAAGTAACATAATTGTATATTTTGTATAATGCATATTAATAATTCTTTCATTTATTACAATACAATACTCTTTATTGCACACCTCAGTTTTAATTATTATAAAGGACACAGGACACAGAATTATTATTTAACGGATCAGTCTAAAATTCATTTTAACCCAAAGCATCAGCATCTGGCGATAGGGTTTCATTGGGTTAACCAAAACCCTATGAAAACCCTATCCAAAAACCCTATCCGATAGGGTTTTAAGCTTAACCCTATTGAGGGTTATGGTTACCGCATCGATAGGGTTAACCCTATCATACGGTAACCTCATGATAGGGTTAACCCTATCATACGGTTAGCAAAATGATTGGGTTACCGAATGGATAGGCTTAAGCCTGAAGAGGGGTTTTCCGGTCCCTGGTGTAGCCTATTTCGAGAATGTTTCTGTCCGATATTATTAACACAATCGTTTCACACGACATGCCCTACGGCTAAGGCTGCCTCCCCTACCACTAATTACCCATTTAACATTTATTTTAATTATAAACATAGTAGGTACCTTTGAAGTTTTTGCAAGGTAATGTAGCTAAATTTTCCGTTTGAAAGTATCACGCTAGACCGTTCCGTGTCCGGGCCGGCCCGTCTTGTAGTACAAGAAATCGACGGACGCGCGACGGCTCACGGTTTTTGAGATACAGCCTGGTGACAGACGGACAGTGGAGTCTTAGTAATGGGTCCCGTTTTACCCTTTGGGTACGGAACCCTAAAAATGTGGCTGATAGCCTTGATGCCTTAATACTTTGGAATGTCACCTAGCGGCATGTCAATGCCACTCTCGTAGGTCTTCTCAAATGGGTATGTTATTATTATTATATTATTAAGCCGTTTATTCCATTTTGGTTGTAGTTTCACAGTTTTTTTTATATTCTTATTTTCTGGTTAAAATGGATCCCTTGTCGGGTATAAGCCTCCCCCAGCTCTTTCCAGGCAGCGTTGTATCCTTTCCTTTTCCATCCACTGTTTGCCTGCTATTTCTTGTATATCATCTGCCCACCTCTTGCTTGGTCTTCCCACTTTTCTTTTAGGGACTGGACCTTTCCATATAGTGGTCTTCAAAGTCCATCTGTTGTCAGATATGCGAGAAATAAATATGTCCGGCCCATTTGGGCAGTGGGCCGGACATATTTATTTCTGAGTATGTGATCCCGTTTAATAGGAACCGATAATACTGTGCGTCAACCACTCTAACAACGTTTATTTGACCCCTAAATACATATCAAATATAGGTAGGGGTACACAGAGATCAAGGTACTGGTTTGTCCATACGTTAAAATGAATCGATAGATATAACTTCTGCCAAAACTTTTAATGACACGAGTAATGTAAGTAATCAACGCCGAGCAGAAGGAAAACATATTCCTAATACATTATTTTGCTGACTTTCCTTTTTGTTTCTTATATTTCGATTGCGTATTTAGGGAGATGACTCAGGATCGAGTTGATGATTTACTTGTACCTAAAGCTTCTGTAAAGGAATACTTTGGTCTCCATTTGGCAACTTCCAACGAATTAAAAACCAAATGTTATCAGTGCATTGCGTGTAAGCGCACACCTGTTTATATATGCCACTTAACTTATGATACCTACGACGATTCGCATAAAATTTCAGTACGTCGACAGTACCTACCTACCTACGCAGACAAATATTGCTTGAAACTTTACGGCACAAAAAGAGAGTATAGCAAATGTTCTGACACTGATTGTATTTTCTTGGCCAAGCATTTGATAATATATATTTAGATTTGTCACATTATATACGTACCCATTGCAGTTACGTAGGTAAGATATTAAGGTTAAACATTCCGCTCTATTTTCTAGTCAACCAACTTTCATTTACTTAGCCCGACACAAAGTAATACAGATTTTTTTGCATTGCCGTTTCAAAGGCTTCTAAGGTAAATTGATTAATTAACATTCCAATAAAAGAAACGCAAAACTGGAGCAGAAAACTAGTAATGATAGTGAACATGAATTTAATTGATCTTCTGTTTTCTTTACAGTCACGTTCACGTGCAGGGGCCTGTATACCACAAAACTTTACAAGCGTACAATTCGACTTTTTCTATGGGAAATTGTACAATTTTGTGAAATTGTAGACTTGTAAAGTTTTGTGGTATAGGGGCCAGGGGGCCGATTTTTGAGTGTCGAACGCTCAAATTTTCATTCGAGATCTGTCAAAAAACTATGACGTTTTGACAGATGTCGAGTGAAAAGTCGAGCGTTCGACACTCAAAAATCAGCCCCCAGGTTGTATTTGTATTCGTTCTGTACCGGAACATAGGCCTTTGCCCGCTTTTTCCATAAAGACGTGAATTTCTCAGTTTTTATTTTCATATATATTTATTAGAACCACCCGGGGGTAACGTGTAGGGTAGCGGTCGGTACTTTCCCTACGGACGTGGTGCAACTTCGACCCCCCTTTGTCACGTGAGTCCTCCAACTTGGCTTCACGATAGACACGATAGACAAGAGCCGGGATCAACGGCTTAAATTGCCTTCCAAAGCACGGGAGCGCTCAGTTAGTAACCACTCAAAGCGGTCACCCAACCATGTACTGACCGCGGCTCACGTTGCTTAACCTTGCATACCGCTTGCGGCACGCAGGCGCCGCTGGGCCACGAGCGCTCCGAAATTTTCTTCATTTTGATTAAATATCTACTTATGCATGAGTTTATAAAAATAAATAATTTTTAAACGAACATTTAACCCACTTTTATGGTAATATTCGTCACGGATTAAGCTATCTGGATCTGGAATTCTGTCACCAATACCCATGTTGACGATTGTTGACGAAACTATAGATAGCTCCAACTATGCGGTTGAGAACTTGAGACAAGAATCAGTCTAAGATTTTGGATAATGACGGCGTTCCATGTAAAGTAATGTAAACCTCCGCGTTACCCCTTTGTACCGCGAGAGAAATTCTCTGAGAGAGGTAAGCGCCAGCCCTGGGGTCTCCTGAGGTGTCAACCAGTCGCGACTACAGGGCTCTCATAAAAGCTCTCATGTCACCCGACCAGGGTCTCAATGTCTCCACTGCAAGCGCCGCAAACTCATAGTTACCTAATAACGATGAGTATTTGCGGCGCTTGAGAACTTGGGCCTGGTCAGCTGCAGCACCGGCCTGGGAGCGAGTTACCTGGATGTGGGACTGCGCGAAAGTGTCCACACATGTGGCGTCCCACACCAGTAAACCTTTATTAGATCTATGTAAATTCTTACACATTATGGATGGGTAATGTTGTACTGTATAGCACTTTTGCGCTTTCAATACAAGCTTCAAAAATCGATTGAATGGGTACTGCTAGAGAACACTTTTGGATTAATTTGTTATGTCAGTGGAACATATAAAAGTCCCATGACGGTCGTTCTATAGACAACCAAGGCTCACCCGCGCTCCTGAGATAAAAGTACTCTACAGCCAGTAGTAGGACACTTTCATCTAAGGCATAACATATTTTTTCCTCGAAATATCGACACATTTTTGCCCGTGAACCTCGCCGTTGAACAATTTTTAGCACACTCCTGGGTAGAGCTAAATACATGTAAGACACACCGTGATGTGATAAATATAATCTAGTTTTTACGAAAAATAGCAAGGTTGCCATAAATCATTTGTATTTCACTACAAGTTTATAACTATAGCTTTATGGGCAGAGATCCCCTGGAGGTAATATATCACATATTCATAAAGTAAGTCAATACATACAATTCAAATACTTTTTATTACACACATCAATTAAAAGACAGTACAGTAAAAAGTACAGACAGACAGTAAAGTTAATAGTAGTAAAAAGTACTTTTAATTATTTTTCACTTCTCATGCTCGAAAAGTGTGTCATGTGAAGCGGGGCTAAAGTAGCACATTTAAGCCCTAGGAAAAATATGTATACATATTTATGATTTACACAACATTTTAATTTGACCAATCAAAATACTTCACCTATTAAATACACCAATCACAGAACAGTAATTTGACAGATTAAAAAATATTAACCAAGTAAAATTGTCAACCAACCAGAATACAGCTGTACTAAAATCGAACAATCAGGAAAGACGTTTTTCAGTTCTCTAAAGATTAAGCCGTGTCTATGGTCAAAGCAATTACTCCTCTTAAAAGAAAAAAAGCGCATGATGCATCTCTTTCTTTAATATAGCAAAAGAAAGGGAGGCAAATACGCAAAGCAAACACGCATAGCGAGGCATGGTGCTGGCCTTAGAAAAAAAACAACACACAAATTAGACATACGGGCCAAGTAGAGTGTATAACTCGGGTCTAAAAGCCATATTACCACTCGAACAATTTTCCCTCACTACGTTCGGGAAAATAACCATCTCGTGGTAATATGGCCCACTTTAGACCCTTGTCAAACAATCTACTATTGTGGTAAACGGCCCCAAAACATATCATACTTCCGAATTAATTTTCCTCGTCTGTAGTGGGTGATTTTCAGCCCTTGATGCGCCTTGGTTAACAATCCACTGAATCCACTATCGTATCGTACCTATATACGTAGAATTAATTGGCTCACTGCACAGTAAAATGTCTTGCTCGTAAGAAGATTACTTCCGCAGATCCTACGCGCAGCTAGTAGGTAATTTTGTTTTCTTTTAAAAATCGAATGAAGGAGAGAGTAGTCTTAAAGGATACAGTTAAATAGATTACCTCGATACCGGTTCGAGCTTCGGTAGATGCTAAATTAGATCTCCCTGTAGACTCATTCAGAGCCACAGAAAAATAAATCTATTTCGGTATTACCTAGTTGCTCTAGGTTTTCCTTTCCTATATGATTTGATCTTAACTGTAGTCTAATAGTACATTACTTACCAAGGCCGATAAAACAAAGAATGTCTCAGATCGTAGGTATTTTACGCCCGAGCCGAAGGCAAGGGCGATAAATATGCGATGTGAGGCTTTCTTTATTATCGCCCGTGGTAAGTACAAAATTTTATGTCACCCCCTGGCCAGGAAGTGGGTTTTTTCGCGCGCGGAGCGTGCGATAATGGCCACTTTATGGCAAGGTGTGACATAAAATATATTATAAGTAGGTACGCAACCGACAAATTCGACCACAGACAAAACATTTCAATGTATTTTGTTCGACTTTGATAAGTTTTAATTTGTTTTTATTGTAAGGAGCCATCATTGCGTACCTAATGCAAATTCCTGTCAGTTGCTGTCGTGATTTTGACAACATAAAAGTTTCAACAACTGAATCAACAAGAGTTTATCAGCTTTCTATTCAATAGTTCAACAACTTTTCAATTGTTTTCATTAAATTATTAAGAGGCGAAGAGCGAGCTTGTTGGGGTCGGTGTTTAGGAATTTTATATTATTTATCATAATAATTTACTTATGTTGTAGGCCTAGTTAGTTGAAAACTACTTAATATAACTAAGTATATGAATTTCATTGTGTACCATTTATATGTTATTATAAAATGTATAGTTTGTAAAAACTAACAGTACCAACCAAATACTAACAAAGCATTTATTTTAGTAATAGTTTTAGTCACTGGGGACTTTTTTTTCCATTAGGTACTTATTGGTTTTCTATATTAATATACGTATATACCATAGTTGAAACTACTTACAAGTGTAATAAAATGTTATCATCGGAAAGAAAGTCAATTCACTGTACACAGATATGATTAAAATAAACATGGTAGGTACTTAACAAATTGATAAAATCATCCCCCATTATTTAAAAACATTGTCAAAAAATCTGTCATTACTTATTATAGTGAATTACACACGACAAGTCCCAAAACAGCAAAAAAATGTTATATTCCGTCAAAACTTACCCGCGAACTTCAACTACACCGGGGCGATCCGGCCCCTAGATAAAAGTGTAATGATCCGGTCCGTGCCGTGCCGTGCTGTGCCGTCAACTGCCGCGGCTCTTCCCAGCCACCCTTATATGTAGCCTGCGGTTCGCGAACTTTCTTCTGCTAAATATAGTTGATTGAATATAGTTGATGAATTGTATTGATAACTAACAGCAGCGGGTGCAGTTTTTAATAAACATTGTAGAATGTTCTAGATGGTGCATAGAGTTTCTTGAATATTCAGGGCTTAAGGTACCTAGGTTAAACTACACTATTACTTCAAAGAAAGGGATGAGTTGTTCAAGAAGTTAAAATAGCTACCGTAAGCCAACCAAATTACGATATTCATTTTTTTTTTTGTAATTGTGTTTCTTTCCTAAGATATGGACTGTATGGTTCGAAATAAATATATATTTTTTTAATTTTTAGGGTTCCGTACCCAAAGGGTAATACGGGACCCTATTACTAAGGCTCCGTCCGTCCGTCCGTCTGTCTGTCACCAGGCTGTATCTCAAAAACCGTGATAGTTAGAAAGTTGAAATTTTCACAGATGATGTATTTCTGTTGCCGCTATAGCAACAAATACTAAAAAACAGAATAAATTAAATATTTAAGGGGGCTCCCATACAACAAACTTTTTTTTTGCAGTTTTTAAAGATAATGGGACGGAACCCTTCGTGCGCGAGTCCGACTCGCACTTGGCCGTTTTTTTATTAACTACAATACAAAGAGTTTACCCCGGACGTCGTCGCTTACCTCGCATACCGCACGCGTTACGCGGGCGCCGATGGGCCATGAGCGCTTCAATTAAGGATTCGTTGTATTGATAGCTAGCGACATTATTATACAGGTTCCCGATTCTCAACACGGCACATCCTCGGGATCTCTGGCTAGTGGCAGGGGGCTTTCACTCCGTGAGTTCGCCGCGCCGCTGCAAGTACATCCCCAGGTGGTACTCATTCAGTGACAGCCGCGAATTGCTACCGGAAGGTCGCGACGTCTCGTCATTCGCTTGGTGTGGTCCACATTTGTTATTTACCTATTATAATTTGGGTTTGTAAGTTGGCGATTTGTTAACAGTGCAACTTCGGTACGTAGTACTATTACTTATTCTGTGCTGGCTACCTTGCTTTTATCATCAAGAACCACCACAACACAACACCACTCTTAGAGTATTCCAGTGTTTAGGCCAGCCGCGTGGTCGTGTCGGAGACTTCCAATGGATTTTCCCCAGCCCACTCTCCAACCGCGTGCCCCTCTTCGCTTTATTCAAAGAGCAATCCCATTAATAATAAAATAAAAAAAAATGGGACCAGCCTATAAAGCCAAAGTCAGGTTAAAAAAAAACACACACACACACATACACATCACATTACCTATAAAGGAGCTAGAGTGATGTTATTCTGGGTGCTGAGTTACCAAACTTCGATCTAACATCTGGTACAATGGATCATTAAAACCCGACCTAAACTCGCAAAGTACCCTAGAGCTAGGGTTGCCAACTCGTGAGCCCAGATTTGCGGGACATTCGTGGTAGATTTGCGGGACGCGGCTAAAAAATGCGGGACTCACGCAGCCGGCCTTACCCAGATGAAAATGATTAAATTTTTAACCCTTCTTCGGCAGCGCGCATGGGACCCCGCTGGAGTCGCAAGCGTCAATAACAACATAAAATTCAAACAAAGACGCCACGCGCTGTTTTAAAAAAAATCGAAACCTACTGTTTGTAATCGGGAAAAATAAGTTTTATATAATAGAGTGCTACTCAAATTTGAAGCCGCTAATCTCAATACAAGGAACAGAATATTATTTGTTTCTGTTGAAAAAAAAAAACTTGGAAATTCTGACCACACCTGAAAACGGGACAATCAGCGTCCCGCACGCACTCTTTGCGGGACGCATCCTCCAGGGTGCTGGAAACGGGACGTCCCGCCTGAGGCGGGACGGTTGGCAACCCTACCTAGAGCCACGAACCGTCATAACTTGTGCAAGTTATGACGTAAATAATCATAATCATGAATTTTAGAGTATCTTTGGAGTGATTACATTATCTCTCTCTGAAGCGAGGAATCAATTATATTATTTATTTTATGGTTTCAGCTGTTGTTTATTAGGGTAAAAGTGACTGTAATGGACAAGTACCTAATGATGCACATTAACTGTTATTTAAAATGCTCATTAAGCGTACCCTATGCTCATTAAGAGGACTTACCTACATGTTTTAAAATATTTTGATTTCAAATTATAAATGACAAAAGTATCGATAATATCATTAAAGTGATTAAACGTTACGATATTTTTATTAAAGTTTTTTTTTGGTACAAATGAGAATAAAGGATTATTCACGCTAGACCGTTCCGTGTCAGGGTCTGGGCTAGCCTGGCGTTTTCTAGTGTAAGAAATCGACGGCCGTCGCGATTAGAATACAATCATTGATTGACAGTTCGAGTGCCATCGTATTCTGATTGAGATCCGAGTTTTCCCGAAGGAAAGCAATTTTGCAATACATCTGTATCGGCTATTACGAATTTACGAACGAATGTGTTAAATAAATTAATAGTTTAAAAACACTACAAAAACACGCTTTGCGTGTGAATTGAAACCTGATCGTGTTCAAAGTGCATTACGTGACCTTTCTCACAAGTGCAAACACGACTATGATACGATATTCCATCATGGAATGCCAGTGCCTATCTTCCGGCTTCATCATCAGACCTTGAAACCGAATCGTGGTCAAAGTTCATTACAAGACTTTTCTAACAAATCCAAACACAGCTACGATACGATGTTCCATCATGAAGTTCCAGTTCATATCTTCCGACTCCATCATCAGATCAGTTCGACAGTACCATATTATTGTATTGTCATCAGAACTACATACAGCTGCTAATTTTCATGACGCTACGATGCTTGGAAAATGGTTTAACTAGTTACCTTAGATTCCATTACATAGTTAGTTACATACAGGTCGACCTATCAGACCTTGAAACCTAATCATGGTCAAAGATCATTGCAAGACTTTTCTAACAAATCCAAACACAGCTTTGATACGATGTTCCATCATGAAGTTCCAGTTCATATCTTCCGACTCCATCATCAGATCAGTTCGACAGTACCATATTATTGTATTGTCATCAGAACTACATACAGCTGCCAATTTTCATGACGCTACGATGCTTGGAAGATGGTTAAATTAGTTACATTAGATTCCATTACATAGTTACATACAGGTCGACCTAATAAAAGCGTGTTAAAAAGTTGACATGGGGACACTTCTGTAGAAAGCTCGTAGCTCTAGAGAAGACTGTCTACGATTGTCGTAGCACGCCTACGCAAACAAGACCGAGGTAAGGTGAGGTAGTTAGGTAGTGTATTAACTTGTTGACGAGTAAACAAAACATCATGAACTTGCCAACCTTAAAGCAATGGTGCAATTATTTATTGATTAATTGATTCATTGATTTTTTATATTCAGGTTAAAGACATTTATTTACTCAAAAGAAATTACATTTCACTTAATGAGTAATCTTAAATTCAACAAAATAGTGACATTTCGTGAGCGTTCAATTATACTAAAGAAAATATTTAACTTACGTTAGTCGTATTCGTACGCGCACAATACACAATTACTTACACGTCTAGTTATATTATATTCAATAATCATCCGATCTTCGGTGGCGGCAAACAAGCTAGCAAGCCTTGCGAGCATAGCGGTATTGTAATATTTACCTAACATATATTATATTATATTACTCTTTGGATATTTTCATGGAAAATTCAAAACAAGTCACAATTACCCGATTTTATATTTATTTATTTATTTAATCATTTATTTCAGGCAACAAGGGCCCATAGATAAATCCCTTATAGCTAACATACATACAATTATATACTTAAAACTAAAAACATTCTTTAGGCGACAAAACGGCGTATTGTGTAGTACGCTGTTTCTGATGAATTGGTGTGCGATATCGGCAATATTCTTGGTGTGTAAGTACTCGTATTACAACTTATGTAGGGAGAGAATTCCCGTACAGTCGCGAAGTGGCAAAGCTATGTGGAAAGTTATTGGACCATTTCCTAAAATAATTGAAATCAATATAGAAAACGTAACTTTTGATTAATTTCGATTTGTTGGCTCTCGAAGTAAGCAAACTACTTACACTGAAGTGGCTTAAATTCAATAGGTACCTACAGGCACATCGTTAGGTTAATCACCGATCAAAATAACGTCACGAGCAGAAACGCGTACAAAGAAAAGTTGTCCCCAAATCTCGGGTTTAATTAACTGTTATACATTTGCTTTGAACCCTTGTGTAATATAGTGTAAATCAAATATATATCGCCCAATTATTATGTACAGCGTTTGTTTCTTACACAGGTATCAGAGGGAAATTCCGTAACGTTTTGAATTAGTGATAGGGCGGATCTACAGTTATTTTCCCCTTAAAATAATTACATTTGTCTAAATTGTATTATTTTAAGGGTAATTCTACATAACTTACATACGGAACTTCAGGACTAGCATTCGACACACATTGTAAATAGTCGGACACATGTGGCACTTGTAAGACCTCTTTTCAAAAAGGGGGACCAACACCTTTGCGAAAACTATAGACCTGTTGCACTTCTTCCAGTATTCTCAAAAATATTTGAGAGAGTAATTTATTTATTTATTTATTTTTATTTTATTGAAATGGGAAACAAACAGCATTGTATAACACAAACGTATCGAATTAAAAATGTAGTTCACACATAAGCCAAAACAGTTTCCACCAAAGGTTAATACATTTTTGCTCCGAGTACAGAGAACATGCAGCAAAAACAAATGTATTAAGTAAGTATTTGACTTTAAAAGAGTAGAACATAGAAAATGATAATAAAACAGAAAAAAGTTTGAACTAAATTTACAGAGGAGAAATTAGTGCAGTTTTTACTTTATATGATCAACAAAAACTCAATAAACAATTAAATTATTAATTAAATTCTAAATTCTAATTACTTCGCACTTGCTTTCATTGCAGAAACAAATTTGTGATGGTTTAATTGAAATATATCCATATGTGAATATTTTTTATTGTAAATTGTACATGCTCTTGATAAATACTTGTTGTTAACGTACTTCTTACGACTATATGGAATAGAAAATAAATCAGTAGATTATGTATAGTAGTAATCCATAATAGTATATATAAATTTATAGAAAAGTACCAACTTTTAGCTGATGAACAATATGGCTTTCGACAGGGTAGATCTACTAACTTAGCCATCTATGATTTGATGAAAACAGTTTCAGAGTGCCTTAATAAAAAGATACCCGTTATGTCTGTGTTCATGGACATGTCGAAGGCATTTGACTTCGTCTGTCACAAAACACTCCTTCAAAAATTATTAGAATACGGTATTCGAGGTCCAGCGCACGCTCTTATTAAAGCTTAAGCCACACAGAGAGCGGGCGGGCGGTGGCGGCGCGGGCGCGGGCGGCGGCGGCGCGGGCGCGGGCGGCGGCGGCGCGGGCGCGGGCGGCGGCGGCGCGGGAGCTGCTTTTGGCGGTGGCGGCTGCCGACAAAGGCCGCTGCCGCCCGCGGCCGCGCCGCCGCCGCCCGCGCCCGCGCCGCCACCGCCCGCCCGCTCTCTGTGTGGCTTGAGCTTTAATCATACTTGACAAACAGACAACAATATACAGAAATTAACTACATAGATGAACACAGGATAGAAAGGAAAGCAAGTTCTGAGTTGAAAGTCATAGTAATATGGGGATCCCCAGGGTAGTATTCTTGGGCCTATTGTATGGCATATTGTATATCAATGATCTGCCCCGGGTCGTTAACGATCAAATGATTATATTTGCTGACGACTCGACCATAATAATTAAAGGTAAAGATGATAAGGACACGTATGAAAATCTTATAAATATGTCGCTTAAAAATGTAATAGATTTGATGAATGATAACAATCTGCTTATTAACCTAGATAAGACTAAATGCATGCAATTTCATCTACGAAGATCGCCTTCACGTGCCATTACGAAATATAATGATCAGGTCATAGAGCATGTAGACGAAATTAGATTTCTAGGAGTTCAAATAGATATAAAAGTTACATGGAGGCAACACATAAATACCCTTTGCAAAAAAATAAATCGTTATGTACCTATATGTCTTAAAAAAACTGACAGAAACAGTCTCACAACAATCAGCTGTTACTGCATAAGGTAGATGTACCCTTTACCGGATCTGCCCTATCACCGGATTTTTTATATTTTAAGCCATAAGTCGAGTTCTTACAGCTAATATTACGTTGTGATATTTTTTTCCGATAGCTAGATACCTATTCCTTCCACTACGAGGCGAAGAAAGCCATTTTGTTTCTCAGTTGTAACGGGAGAATCGATTGAGCAGGTCGATCGCGGCGTTGTATGGGACTCCTTACGAAAATGGTTAAGAAACTGAGTGTACTTCGTAAGGTCATAAAAGCGTTTAAAAGTGACTTAATGCTTCAAAATAGGGTGTTATCGTATCATGAGTTAATAAGTGTGTGTGTTTGAGTTAAATAAGTGAAATTAGTGCAGTCAAATTTACAGAATTCAACAAAAATGAAAATTCGGTGATGGGTCACCCTCATCTACTGCTTGAAGGTTTTACCGAACAGCGTTCGGAATCAGGGAAAAACGTATGTTTTGAAAATTATTTTTTCACTCGTTAATCATAAACGTTATATATATACTACTTCGCTTTACACATAGCCAATTAATAGAGGAATTTAATGAGCAATTACCGAACACCTATAAACTAGACAGTTTTTTTGTAAAATGCATTTGAAATGTATAGTTTTCATGACTTTTTGACGTCAAAATAAGCTTCATTGACCAGTAATTTTAAAAATTCCTTATTATTTATTTAACATCAGTAGAAGCAAAATAATTGTGTATTTATTATTTTGCAATAGTTCTTGTTTCTAGATAAAATGTAGTTATGTTGCTATGACAGAATCATGATGATTAAAACACTATTTTATTAAATATGTTCGCGTGATAGGTGCAATGTGTACGCTTTACCGAACGCCCGTTCGGTAAAGCGTACCCATGGTCTCTGATACCGAACATATGATTATCTCGGCCTAGCTGCTATTTGGCGTTCATTGGAATATAAACCATATTCAGCCTACAACTAGATCTATATTGAAATGTATTATTTTTCGTATATCTTTAAAAAAGCCAGCGCTTCTTAACATGTAAACCGTTAAAGAATAAATTATATAAAAATAAATTATTGGCGATTAGTTAAGAATTTTTAATAGACATGTATATTATTTATATATAACATTATTTGATTTATATTTTTAATTATGGACAGTTTTTTTTCTTAGATTAAATTACCGTCTAGATTGCTCGAAATCACAAAACTAGTGCAGTTAGATTGAAATAAATAGTCACTTATCAGTTTACAAACTCACACACTGTCATCATTCCATACATTTCTTCCCTAGTTCGGTGATAGGGCATGCCGATCCGGTAATGGGTGCAAATTCCGTTTCTTAGTTCGTTGAATGGGACAAATCAGTGTAATCGATATAAAAAACTTTAAAAATTATTTTTATATACGTCTAAATATGTAATAAATTTCGACGTACATTTAAATGATGACAAATTTATCTATCTTCACAATATGCTGTTGATCATAATCGTACAAAAATTCTAAACCTTATTAAAAAAACAAACGTACATGTAGGTCTTAAGCGTTCGGTGAAGGGTACTTTTACCTTACAATGCATACGTGAACTTGCGCCTTTGTTTAGAGCCCAGAAGAAAACAGTACGAGTGATGTTTAAAGTAAACCAACGAACAAGCTGTAGACATTTGTTTAAGAAGCTGGGTCTGCTAACACTAAGCTCCATATACATTTATGAAGCTTGTGTTTTTGTTAGGCAGTACATGAGTCGCTTTAAAATACAAATTAATAAGCCTAGACCTCCTAAGATCCTAGACCAGCTAAGCATAAATTTAAAGTACTTCCACCAGATAACTGTCAAACTTCTTTCTTGAAACGATCTATTTACACAATGGCTCCAAAATTGTATAATAAATTACCAGAGTCTATCAAAGATGAACAACTGTCAACATTTAATCTATTAAAAGAGAAATGTTATTATAATTTAAATGAATTTTTATTTGACAATTTTACAATATAGCTAGTAGTGTAGTAGTATGAGTATAATGTGATATTTTATTATTTACTGTTTGACATTTATTTATGAGACTGACATTTCTACTGTAGTTATAAGTTATAAGTACAATTTGATGTTAATGTATTTGATATTTTGACATAAGTAATAGATTATTATTGTTATATTTTTAATTTTTGCATGAAATTGTTAATTATTATTATTATTAAATTATTGTACGTCGTAAGACATATCACAGAGAACTGACCTATTTGTAAGATCTGTATTGAACTACCTGTGATCACAAAATAAAAAATATACAGAAGGTCCGTTCCCGCCGTTCTTGAAAATACATACCTAAACTTGCCCGACTCACAGGGTTGCTTCTGTATTGATTCTGAATTTTAAAAAGGAGTAGGTATAATAAAAATTCCTCAACATGACATTTAAATATGAACCAGCGTATCTTGGTAAAAAACCGGCCAAGTGCGAGTCGGACTTCGCACATTTAGGATCCGAATCAACCTCAAAAATATGATTTATCAATATATTAGTATTTGTTGTTAAAATATACGTAATATTGAACATTGTCACCAAATTTCAAGTTCATAGGTCAATGAGAAGTCTAAAAATTCTTCGAAACAAATTTTGTGACAGACGACGGACGGACGGACGGACGTCTGGGCGACACCAATAGGGTTCCGTTTTGACCCTTCGGGTACGGAACCCTAATAAATTGATACGTGACCCGCTGCGAGTTGTGACTTGTGACCGGCGGCGGTCGAGAGCGCCAACAAAGAATATAAGTACCTAATTAATTAGGTACCTACTTAACTAAACCATAGTACTTAAATACTGGCGTTTTACCAGCGAACGATAAGATGAATGTGTAATGGTCGATCGTCGTTATCAAAGATGCTAGTTTCAAAAAATCACCTACCTACCTAGGTATTGTAACTACCAAACGGAGAAAACCGTTTTATTTACCTTTCAATATCGTTTGAAAATTTGAAGAAAGTGTAGGCACAGTTTTTTTGTTGTACTTAAACAATAAAATACATTCCAACTGTAATAATATCGGTTATTCATTTTGACGTACGTGACACAAAGTACCTACGTTACCTACGTAGCGGCGGGGACGTCAAGTGATCAACGCGCGCACAACTAGCACTCGCGACGCGACAGTGACAGTCGCGACTAAGCTCGTCCGAAATCAACCGAGAATGCCTGTAAATGTTACGTCTGTGTGCGTGCGGCGAAAATGGCACTTTGTACTGAGCGGACTCTCTGCTCCGGCGCGCGCCGCCATATTTACTTTGTGCTGTGATACACAATAAATGACATTCTGATTCTGATTCTGATTCTGTGACGATGGCTTGACGACATTAAAAAGATCGCGTGTCACTCCTGGATGAGACTAGGCCTACTATTAACGGAGATATACGAAGAATGTCAAGCAAAAAAATTTAAAAATTCAAAAAAATAGGAGTCTATTTTTTTCCTTGAGGATCGAGCTAACTACAAAATAAGCGTACTGACTAAAAATCAAGTGTAATGCAAACACAAGCCAAGAACTTGCACAAAGTTTGTATGGGGAGTGCTTGCGTATGTATACAGGCGCCTTAACGACATACCGATTGGATTAATTGTACGAATCGGCCTGTGGAGGGGCGCGCCTTCACGCACTATTGAGAGACACCGCCTTGCTCGGATGGTCAGTAAACCGTATTGGCGTTTGTACTTGACTCTATGTAGTACTAGCGACCTGCCCCGACTTCGCACGGGTGAAAATTATACATATAAACCTTCCTCTTGAATCACTCTATCTATAAAAAAAAAACTGTATCAAAATCCGTTGCGTAGTTTTAAAGATCTAAGCATACATAGGGACACTTTGTTTTATACTAAAGGTATTGATTGTGTGGTGACTGCGTAGGTAGTGTTGTGTCGTGAACTCGTGATAGGAAATGGTCGCCAGACCTCTCGACTCGCGCTTTCTTGAGGGGGACCTGCTCTAGTATAAGTTTTTTTGAAACATTAACTAATTCGAACGCGTTTGCGTTTTGTCTCAAAATGTATGAAAGTGGTATGAAAACGTGAACAGCGCCTCTGGTGGTCACTAGTGGAGACTAAAACAGCGAGTATAACATTTGTTGCTAACCGATGAACGCGCGTATTTCAAACTCGGTGAGAGCGTTTTCATACATTTTGAGACAAAACGCAAACGCGTTCGAATTAGTTAATGTTTCGAAAAAACTTATACTAGAGCTACTGAGGTAAGTACATCTGTAGCTGCATGCAGCTGTTAACAAAATGTACTCAATGAAGGTCAGCAATGCGCTGGCGACTCCCCCGTTTTAAAAAAATCCTGCAAATTTTCATCTACTAGCTAGGTATTGTATGTATAACAAACGATAAGACAAAATCCTTTCAGTCAACTATCGCTTTTAATACCCTACAATTAAGTACAAAATCGTAATAGTGAAGTGTCCGTTTGATTGTTCCTTTTGTATTATCCTTATGGTTTAGAGGCTTTTACCGACTATCATCGTAAAACAAGACTTACCCTTGGACTTGAGCTCTCTTGACATTCACTTGAGTTGTTACTACCGAGTTTCATAGTTTATGGCTATGTATGGCAAGGTTTGATAGGGATATACCGACCCATTTGGATGTATGGGGATTCTTTTAATACAACGATCGTCGCTAACAAGCTTACGGTCAGCCTTATGGTAAGCAGTAATCTGAAACTAAAACAAATAGGTAGGAGCAGGAACAAAAACATATTTCAGGTATATTATATACCTACCAGTGGCGGCAGTCCACACAACTCGATTTCCCACCGGCTTGCCTAATAATTTTCAGCCAGTCCACTTCTTTTACTACGGCTCATCATGAATAAGAAAGGCTAATTATTTCCGGCTTCCCTAAGAATATTTTTGACGCGCCGCCACTGATACCTACCTACATTTCAAAATATTCCGTAGCGGTTGCTCCACAAAAACCGTATGAGTTGAACGGTAGAAAAAAGAACTTAGATAAGTATTGTATGTAAAACTCAAACAAACATGCAGGTTTTCTAAACGCTATTGTAAAAAAAAAATTGGGGACAGAGTGATCTGTCAATTCTCATTAAACAGATAATCCGATCCATGTAAATGGTGCTATTAATACTTTTCAAAGTCCAGCCAGTCTAAACGAGTGCCGTCAAATGTCACCCCATTTGGTTGGCACAAAACCGAAGTTCAAACCCGGATAAAAGTTTATATTTGTATGTGGCGCATTGATTTATTTACAAAAAAAGTGTTCCGGTTGTTTGTATTTTAGTTTTTTTTATGACTTTGTGTTCATAACTTTAACGATAAACAAAAAAAGTTGGAAATCCCACCTCACCCCGTAGTTCAGGTAGGTTGGGGTGAGGTGGGATTTCATACTAGGGCGAGTTTGGGAAATTGTAGGATCGACACTTTGGGATTATGCATATTATAATAGCATGATTTGTAATTAGAATTTATATGTTACGTAGCAGTAGCCTATAAAAACCAGCTCACCCCTCTGCCATCCCTACTTTCCCCATTCATAACCCAACTGTCCTCGCAATCCCTACTTAGGTACCCCATTTTACGGTACTCGGTAGTTATTTATAAACAGTGCGAAATGTTCTGTTTTGAGCACAAGTCTGCTTACTCGATTAGTCTCAGAGTTGTAAAGAGCAATTGAACATTCCGATCTATTTGAAGTAAGTATAACCAGAGACTTAGTTTTGAGCACGTTGCGTATACAATAAGCTTAAAATTAAGGTGGTTCGCTTTCCATACAAAACGTCTTTGACATTCGCAGGCTAGCGGAGTGATATTTTAAGAAACTTAAGTAACAAACATTCGTGAATTGGCTTTCCATTTGCGCGAAATTCCCCCTTTCCTAGAATAAACTTGTATAATTCTAGGAAAGAGGAAATTTCGCGCAAATGAAAAGCCTATCTATGAAAGTTTGTTACATAAGTTTCTTGAACTATCACGCCGCTAGCCTACGAATGTCAAAAGTCGTTTTGTATGGAAAGCGAACCACCTTAATGTTAAGCTTTATACGCAACGTGCCCAAAACTAAGTCTCTGGTTATACCGAACGTATCGCGAAATGCACTTGAGTTCTTTTTAGGGATCCGTAGCCAAAATGGATAAAACGGAACCCTTATAGATTCGTCATGTCTATTATAGGTGTCTCACACCTCCCCACTTTTTCTGCTTTTTGACTATAATTATTTAACATTGTCCTATAACCATACAATGATTCATTTACAAAATTTAATTTGTGCTAAATAGATTTTTCTCAGCATCATAAATATGCTCAGGGGTCGTCATACGTCATACATGATTGTAACCTTGTTGAATAATACTTTTTATGTCACACCTGGCAATAAAGTGGCAATTACCGCACGCACAGCGCCCGTAAAATCCCACTTCCTGGCAGGGGTGACATACAATTTTGTACTTACCGCGGACGGTAATAAAGAAAGCCTCAGATTGCAGGTATTTGACGCCCGAGCCGAAAGCAAGGGCGATAAATATGCGATCTGAGGCCTTTTTTACCGCCCTTGGTAAGTAAGGTACTAATTTTAATTGAGAAAATAATCTACCCAAGATATCTAGTCTAGTTATATTTTTCGCCGGTATAACTACTAACTAGTGGCTCTGTGATAGAGTAGGCCCATTTTTGAAGAAGTAGAATACAAGAAGCAAATCGTGTAACAGTTGGGGTGACAACGTAATCAGAGGGTTTAGACCCTGCAGAATACGGATCTGCCTGTCTCCATCCCCAAATTTGAGCCGGAAGAATGTTATATCGGAAAAGGTGCAGCCCATACAAATTTTTTCGTTGTACATTTGGTAAATCGTTGTTCCGGTACCCTAACTATGGTCCAATTGTTATGGATTTTTGATATGCCGTAAAGAACAATATTTGTCATCGTATCCCGAAATTTTTGACACTCCAGCTCCACGTCTTTCTCCGCCACCTTGGAAAAGCTGTCACTTTTTTCAGTTTTTTGCTTGTACTGTCGTTATAGTTCATTTTAGTGCTAAACATGGTTTGGCAATATTGTAAAACACAAAATTTGCTGAAACTTTTGGGTACAAAGAATTTTTCCATGACCCCTAGGGACGAAGATATGACAGGAGATATCATTATAAATTACCACTTTTTTCTAGTTTTCCTCTCATATTTACGTTTAAAGTGCATTTTAGCGTTAACTATAGTTCAGCAATATTGTAGATTATAAAATTGTCTACAACTTTTGTATTGAAATATTTTTTCCACGATCATCAGGAAAGAAGATACGATGTCACCTATGGGGTACTACCGTCGATATTTACTACTTTTCCAGTTTTCTTCACATATTTTTGTTTTAGTGCATTTCTCGGTCAGCAATATTATAGAAGACAAAATTATATGCAAATTCAAAGTACCTACGATCTTCTAGGTATCGTGGAAATAGACGATTTTGTCTTCTGAGGGATTGAAGTGGTATAGATCGGAAAGTGACAGATGCTTTATCTTGTCGTCTATCCCGCTATCACTCGACCATCATAGATCCCCTACAGATTGCGATTAAATGCACTCGAACCTAAATATGAGAAGAAAACTACAAAAGTAGCAAATTTCAACGGTGCTACTCCATAGATGACTTCATATCTTCTTTCCTAATGGTCGTGGAAAATATATTTCAATACAAAAGTTGTAGCAAATTTCGTGATCTACAATATTGCCGAACTATAGTTAGTGCTAAAATGCACTTAAAATGTAAACATGAACGGAAAACTAGAAAAAAGTGGCAATTTTTAATGATATATCCTGTCATATCTTCGTCCCTAGGGGTCATGGAAAAAATCTTTGTATACAAAAGTTTTAGCAAATTTTGTATTCTACAATATTGTAGAACTATGTTTAGCACTGGAATGAACTTTGACGACAGTAAAAGCAAAGAACTGAAAAAAATGACACTATTTCCAAGATGGCGGCCAAAGTTATGGAGCTGGAGGGCCGAAATTTTTAGGTTACCATGGCTAATATTGTCCTTCACAACATACCAAAAAACCATATCATTCGGACCTCTTTTAGAGTACCAGAGCAACAATTTATTAAATGTACTACGAAATTTTTTGTATGGGCTGCACCTTTTCCGGTATACCGTACTTCCGGCTCAAATTTCGAGATGGCGACAGGCAGATCCGTATTCTGCAGGGTCCAAACCCTCTGATAACGTTGTCACCCCAACTGTTACATGACTTGCCGCTTGCATTGTTTAGAGACGCCTTTTCCAATTCTGTTCCTCCTCTATGAGCTGTAGACCTCGTGAGTATTTTTTTTATTTCCAAAACTATGTTAGATATCGAACCTGTAGAGCAGGGGTCGGCAACCTTTTTGCACCCACGGGCCACATAGTAGCTAAAAAAATCTTCGCGGGCCGCAGATGATAATAATGATCACTGTCTGTTGATATCAACTCGAAACAAATTGGTACGTCGTACGCGACAGTAACGTAGTAAAAATTCGCACCCCTTTTTACGTGAAAAACGAGAAAGACGAAAAAACCGACTTTTCACAGATAAACCAGCTAGTTTCCTTACCAAACCCAGATAATTCGCATTTCAACCGCATCGTAATTTCGCGATTATATATCGCGATATATAATAGCAGATATAGAAACTTTAAGGGGGGGACGGGTCATAAAGTCATAACACACCTAGATGAAAACGCGAGCGCGAAATTTTTCGAACACTGATGCAAATGCGGCAAATACTTCATACGCATCAAGTCATAACACATCTAGATGAAAATGCGAGCGCAGCGAGCGCGAAATTTTTCGAACATTATGATGCAGGTGCGGAAACTACTTCATACGCATCAAGTTATGAAGATGTAAACGCGAGCGCGAAATTTTTCGAACACTGATTCAAACGCGGCAAATACTTCATACGCATCAAGTTATAACAAATCTCGTTGAAAACGCGAGCGTAGCGAGCGCGAAATTTTGCGAACATTATTATGCAGGTCTGGAAAATACTTCATACGCATCAAGTCATGTAGACGCAAACGCGAGCGCAGCGAGCGCGAAATTTTTCGAACATTATGATGCAGGTGCGGAAACTACTTCATACACATCAAGTTATGTAGATGTAAACGCGAGCGCGAAATTTTTCTAACACTGATTCAAACGCGGCAAATACTTCATACGCATCAAGTCATAACAAATCTCGTTGAAAACGCGAGCGTAGCGAGCGCGAAATTTTGCGAACATTATTATGCAGGTCTGGAAAATACTTCATACGCATCAATCAAGTCATGTAGACGCAAACGCGAGCGCAGCGAGCGCGAAATTTTTTGAACATTAAGATGCAGGTGTGGAAAATACTTCATACTGTCTAACGCAAACGCGGCGAGCGCGAAATTTTTGAAAAAAAATTTAGATAGATTTAACTGTAAAATATACTTACAAACACATATCTCGTCCTGACCAACTGTGAAAATATTCGTGGTTGGCGATACAGACGCTTTCACGATGTTAAGAATTTCAAATTTTACCTTTACAAACAATAAAGCCAGGGAGGCTCGCGGGCCGCCTGTTGCCGACCGCTGCTGTAGAGGAGGACAAACCATAGAATTTTTTTTAGATTACTCGACAAAAATATTCGATGTAATCAAAGAACGTGCTCACAATACTTCACGAGAATCTGTTGTGAAATGCGACCCTTAGAGGTGAACAAATCGAAATTCGGCCGCAGAAACACAAAATAATTGATAAATAAATTGTTTTTTTAAATTTTGAAAAAGTGACTCGATAAAAAAATTCTATAGAATTACCGCACCTGCTCACAAAATTTCACGAAAATCGGTTGATAAATGCGACCTGTAGAGGAGAACAAACCAATGAATAAAATAAAAAAAAATTAAATTTACAAAAAATTACTTGCCTAAAAAATTCTATGTAATTATAAAACCTGCTCACAAAACTTCACGAGAATCGGTTGAGAAATGCGACCTGTAGAGGAAAAAACGGCCGCAGAAAAATACGAAATCATTGATACAAAGTTTGTTTTTTCGAATTTCAAAAAAGTGACTCGACAAAAAAAATCTATATAGTTACCAAACCTGCTCGCAAAATTTCACGAAAATCGGTTGATAAATGCGACCTGTAGAGGAGATCAGCCAACGACGTAAAAAAATTTTTTTTTTAATTAACAAAAATTTACTCTACAAATAAATGATATGTAGTCATGGAACCTGCTCACAAAATTTCACGAGAATCAGTTGAGAAATGCGACCTGTAGAGGAAAAAACGGCCGCAGAAAAACACGAAATCATTGATACAATGTTTGTTTTTTTGAATTTCCAAAAAGTGACTCGACAAAAAAATTCTATATAGTTACCGAACCTGCTCACAAAATTTCACGAAAATCGGTTGATAAATGCGACCTGTAGAGGAGGACATACAAAAATCCGGCCGGACATACGAAAGCATTTTTGTCGAAGCTAAAACAGAGACCTCGTTTTACTCGGTCAAAGCATTTTTGTCGAAGCTAAAACAGAGACCTCGTTTTACTCGGTCAATTAGAGAAGTCCTGGAAACAGAATATACTTAGTAATGATTCCAATAGTAGGTAAGTAGACGTAGAAAACATATAGACTTAAAGTTAAAGGTCCGTATCAGTTAAAACAGGCCCATCTATTTAGGCCATTTTCTGTTAATTGACACGTATCTTGAAATTTTCTCAATGTTATTATCTAGAAAAGGACTATTTTAAGTGACATAAATTTGGACTTATTTTTCATTCAGAAATATTTTTTCAAACATCACTCTGAATCGACCATTTTCCAGCTAAAATTGCTGCTTTTTGCCGATTAAATTCTACTGCACACAAAAAAAACAAAAAACAGCTATCTAAAACTTTAAAAAAATCATCGTATCCTACGTATCCTACTAATAGTACTTAGTACTAATATTATAAATGCGAAAGTTTGTGTTTGTGAGGATTGTTGAATAAGTAGGATACTTTTTATCCCTGAAATCATCCCTCAAATGGATCAACATCGAAGTACAAGATCACGCGCACGAAGTCGCGGGCAAAAGCTAGTTATCAATACTTTTGTCAATATTTGAAATCATAATATATTTCTAAACTTGTATAAGGCCTCTTAACTCCGATTTGGCGATATCAATGTAACTCCCGTGGGACTAATTGGCACACATGTCTAGCCAGGACACCCACAGGACACCGGTGATGATATCACTCAAGTTGGTAGCTATCACTCACATAAGTACCTACGTACCTACCTATTTACTCAATGTCGATGCGATTTCAATCACTTCACGATCGCACATTGAATAGATCACTTAATCCACGAGGCCGCACCTCATCTTTTTATTCCGTATCACATTTTGTATTTGGATCTACCTACCTAGTCTACCTACTCCACTCATTAACCAGTAATGTGTGTTTAGCTGTGATAGTTTTCCTTTTAAATTATAATTATATTATATTACTACCATGATACATTTTCTTTTTGTCTATGCCATGATTTAGCCACCGTTTAGGTGGCAGGGAGGAAGGACACTTGACCATAGAAAAAAATATTTAAACCTTATTTACTACGGGGACACTAAAAAAGGATGGCAATGGACTTGTAAATTCTCTGAAACCGCAAGCAACCGTAAGTTACAGTACTTGTTTACTATCAGGCAGGGCGTGTCATTGTTTGCCACCGTCGCGAGTCTGAAGAGAAATATAGTTGAGCGCTAGCTTTAAAGACCCGAATTATATGCGAATTCTTGGCAAGTTTCAATAATAAGCCGCCATAAATTCATTTTGTTTCGATAATTCAGTTGGCGGGCTTCGTTACTGCGAAGCTAACAACTAATTAGCTGACTAATTAAGTCTTGTTTGAAACGTCTATTGCCGAAACGGAGGTTCTGGAAGTTCAGAGATCTAAAACATAATTTTATACTCGTATCTAGGTGGCTGATTCTTAAAAAAAGTTCCAGATTGCATTTTGAAATGTACTTAACTACATAATTTACATATATAAAAAATACATACTATAAGCATATTTTTCGTGCATATGGACATGCTTAATAATACCCTCAGGAAACGAAAAAAAAATGTACAAAAACACGGCTGTGACATACTGTCACAACCATGTAGTAAAAACCGGCCAACCACCATGTAGTAAAAAAACGCACAATGTAGGGTTCCATAGTCGTCCACCCGTTACATTATGTCAAAGATTTCTGGGTGAGCTCGCTTCATCGTCGGCCTCATCTTTGCCCCCTGGCTAGATGCTGGCCAAGAGCGATCCCATTTTTTTATATAAAAAAGTATGCATTTTGGAATGCTTCGGCCTCTCATCAATATATTGGAAAACGGGAATAATTAGGATCTCCTACTACTGTTTTGTCAAATTGGTTTTTAACTATGGTAAGTACCTATCCGTAAATCGTGTAACAGAGTGGTCATGGACCCCGGACTTTGTATAAAAAAATGGTATTTACCACTATACCAGCGTTTAACGTCAATAAATATGAATCTATGCGTATTTACCAAGCAATCCCTTTTAAATGTTTAAGGCACTATTTCAAAACAATTTGTATGTACCATGTTGATGCATGTTATAGGCATATTTTTTTCGCAAAAGAAAAAGTGCATAATTAGAGTAGAATCAGTTGCGGATTTACGTATTTGCCGCCCCTAGGCTATTCAAATTTTGCCGCCCCTGCTGACCTCCACATTTCAATACCCTGGTTTACAAACCATTTAAGTTATAGGTACTTTTTATCGTTTTATCAATGGATTTGCTACTTCCTTTTCTTTGGTACAAAAAATAGTACATTACTTACCAAGGGCGATAAAACAAAGAATGTCTCAGATCGCAGGTATTTTACTATGTACGGTATTTTAATATGCGATGTGAGGCTTTCTTTATTATCGCCCCTGGTAAGTACAAAATTGTATGTCACCCCTTGGCCAGGAAGTGGGTTTTTTCGCGCGCGGAGCGTGCGATAATTACCACTTTATGGCTAGGTGTGACATAAAACATTTTTTTTTTGACAAAAATTTCGATATGGTCGTAGAGATCTGAAATTTACGGGTCCTCGGACTCCAAAAATCGAAAAAATTCTATGGAAAAATTTTTGGCCGCCTGTAAAAGCCAAACGGAGAGAGAAAGCTATATACTATATATAAAAAAAAATATATATGTATATAGCTCGTCCTCGAAATTAGCTGCTCGACCAAATGTCATAGAAATTTGCCAGCGGGAAAAAAATGCATAAAACTGCCGAAAAAATAATATAAAGGATGTTTTGGTAGCTAGGTGCAAAGCCTTTAAGGGGTGATAGAGGAGGTCATTTTACACATTTTAAACCACACTTGCTATATACCAAGTCATCTGTTTTCTTAGATATGCGCCATTTTACAATGCCAAAATGTTACTTCTTAAATTCTTCTCTAATTTCTTTCTTTCTCATTTTTACAGAAGCGATTTTTTTTTGTTATTAATAACTTCTTACTTACTTCTTGCATGTACATGATATTCAGGTGCTGTTTTACTTTCATAATTTTCTTAGAAACCGACGAAAAAAAAAAGTTATTTTTGATAAAATTTCTTAAAAAAACGCATAGTTCTAATCGCTCCAAATATTTTTTTTCAGTTTCTATGAAAATGTATGGGAAAAAAATTGCACCTGAATATCATGTGAATAAAAGAAATAAAAATTCGTCAGCAAAATGTTCAATTAAATAGGTTTTCTCGTTGTATGGTTGGTTGTATGGAAGAAAAATGCAAATTTTCGAAATAAAATGGCGCATATATTAGAAACCAGATGACTTGGTACCTATATAGCAAGTGTAGTCTAAAATGTGTAAAATATCCTCCTCTATCACCCCTTAAAAGCTTTGCACCTAGCTACCAAATACCCTGTATTTCCTTTTGCTCTTTCAATATGGTCCGAACGCGCTGACATTCGAGTGGCCAGGCTCATCTCCCCTTCAAATTTTTGGCGAGGCTGAAGGCCGAGCTAAGGGAGTACCGAACAATCAATACTCCTATATATAAGTACAAGGTTTCGCGAGCCCGAAGGCCGAGCATCTGGCCGCGAGGCCGAAGGTCCGGAGCCTGACCCCGAGCGTCTCCCCTTCCCAAGTAATTTTTGCGAGGCCGAAGGCCGAGCTACGGGAGGGGTTGCCCACCCAGAAACTCACCATTCCCGTCCTTCTTACAAGCGAACCTGAGGGCCGGAAGCCCAAATGTGAGCGGAAAGGCCTAGCGAGACCGAAGGCCGGGCTCCGCGTAGGGCCAAAGGCCCGAAGTGTCCCATCAGAGCTCGCTCTCCACGCGAGTCCGAGGGCCGCTTGCGGCCCTAGGGACGAGGCCACCTCGAAACTTAATCTGATACTCCTTTCCTCTCCCATTCCCTCCTCTACGATTTAGAAGTCATAAGTCAACTTAAAGGCAACCCAAGTTCAATCCAAAGAGTACTGCGGGGCGCTTGCGCCCCGCGCACGGAGCGAGAACCTAGTTCCTAGTATATATGTATTTTTTTTTTCCATTGGGCAAAATTTGCCGCCCCCTAAAATCTGCCGCCCTAGGCTTCAGCCTACTCAGCCTTGTGGTAGAATGCTAAGACTACAGTCCCCCATTTAAAACCTCTAGTGGTGTGAGAACGAGCTACTCTAATCATGCGACATCTAGTGAGGAAAAGCCAAACTATTTAGTGTGTTACTTGATCACTAGATGGCGCTAAAATTAATGCATATGACCTGACATCTAGCGGTGAAAAGCCAAACTATTTAGTGTTTTACTTGTTCACTAGATAGCGCTAAAATCAATGTATAAGACCTGACATCTAGTGGTGAAAAGCCAAACTATTTAGTGTTTTACTTGTTCACTAGATGGCGCTGAAATTAATGAACAAGACCTGACATCTAGCGGTGAAAAGCCAAAGTATTTAGTGTTTCTTGATCACTAGATGGCGCTAAAATTAATGTATAAGACCTACCACCTAGCGGTGAAAAGCCAACCTATGTAGTTTGTTTCTTGTTCACTAGATGGCGCTAATATTAAATTGTGTGCTGACATCTAGCGGTGAAAAGCCGTACTATATAATTGTTTTCACGGGCACTAGATGGCGCTAATATTAAGTTATGTTTCGACATTTAGTGCTGAAGTCATATTGTTAGCTTGTTTGCCACCGTCGTAATATAAATAATAAAATAAAAAATCTATTTAATACCTACGTACTCGCTCGCAGCCTTCGTACAACCATTTCTAGGGTTTCTCAGTGTCATAGGGGTTAAATTATACAATGTTCTCCCACCAGGAATATCTGATATCTAGATAAGAATAGAATGTTTGAAAACAAACTTAAAACGGCTTTAGTAGACCAAGCGTATTATAACATCGATGAGTTCTTCGGAAGCGGATGCTAAAACCCAGAACAGGTACCTAAATAACTGTGTATATACATACTTAAATAATAACAATATGTATAATGTATAAAATTGGGTATCCCCTCATTTCCTATAAAATTAATGGCTATAACTACACATACTCTAAATTCATTTGCTATATTCATTCACCAGCTATAAATTCAAATTCTATATTAGTTGCTTGTTATAATGTTCATTTACTATAAATGTTAAATAGTCTAAACTCATTATATATAAATTTCATATTCTATAATTATCTTTTACTCTAATATTCACCTGTTATAAATTCAAATTCTATAATAGTTGCTTGCTATAATGCTAATTTGTTGTAAATGTTAAATAGTCTAAACTCATTATATATAAATTTCATATTCTATAATTATCTTTTACTCTAATATTCACCTGTTATAAATTCAAATTCTATAATAATTGCTTGCTATAATGTTAATTTGTTATAAATGTTAGATAGTCTAAACTTCACGGGGGGTACCGTCGACACGCTGGCGCGTCATCAGACTGTCAAATGTGTACACGTCTGTTAAATAGGCGCTGTTAAAGTTTGGTTAGGTTAGGGTTCACTTGCATCCCTCAGAGCGGAATAGGCACCCCGCGTGAGCGGGGTGCCGTCGACACGCTGGCGCGTCATCTGACTTTCAAATGTGTACACATCTGTTTAATAGGTACTGTTAAAGTTCGGTTAGGTTAGGGTTCACTTGCATCCCTCAGAGCGGAATAGGCACCCCGCGTGAGCGGGGTGCCGTCGACACGCTGGCGCGTCACCGTATTTCAAATGTGTACACATCTGTTAAATAGGTACTGTTACGGTTCGGTTAGGTTAGGGTTCACTTGCATCCCTCAGAGCGGAATAGGCACCCCGCGTTAGCGGGGTGCCGTCGACACGCTGGCGCGTCATCTGACTTTCAAATGTGTACACATCTGTTTAATAGGTACTGTTAAAGTTCGGTTAGGTTAGGGTTCACTTGCATCCCTCAGAGCGGAATAGGCACCCCGCGTAAGCGGGGTGCCGTCGACACGCTGGCGCGTCATCTGATTTCAAATTTGTACACATCTGTTAAATAGGTACTGTTACGGTTCGGTTAGGTTAGGGTTCACTTGCATCCCTCAGAGCGGAATAGGCACCCCGCGTAAGCGGGGTGCCGTCGACACGCTGGCGCGTCATCTGATTTCAAATTTGTACACATCTGTTAAATAGGTACTGTTACGGTTCGGTTAGGTTAGGGTTCACTTGCATCCCTCAGAGCGGAACAGGCACCCCGCGTGAGCGGGGTGCCGTCGACGGGCTGGCGCGTCATCAGACTTTAATATTTGACACGTCTGTTAAATAGGACTAATAATCATTATAACTTGTAACTGTTCTACCTATATTATATTGACGTCGAACAAATATCAATTATAGACAATAAACAATATATCAACTGACTTTCTAGATTCTGAATGTTATATACAATGATGATTATAGACAATGAATGATATATCAACTGAGTTTCTAGATTTTGAATGTTATATACAATGATGATTATAGACAATAAATAATATATCAACCGATTTTCTAGATTTTGAATGTTATACACAATGATGATTATAGGCAATGAATAATATATCAACAGTATTTCTAGATTTTGAATATTATATTTAATGGGTTTTAAAGATTTTGGAATTATACCATTTGAATGTTATACAAAATGACATTTATAGTAAATGAATCATTATACTAAATGATTTTATAGAATTCGTAGTTATAGATCATGATTTTATAACTATTGATTTTATAGGAAATAAGGTAGACCCATAAAATTGACATAATAATGTAATAATCAGGGGACCGATTTTTGAGTGTCGACCGCTCGAATTTTCATTCGACATCTGTCAAAACTTCATAGTTTTTTGACAGATCTCGAGTGAAAAGTCGAGCGTTCGACACTTAAAAATCGGGCCCCTGTTATATATACTGTTGTAATAATTATTGACCTGTAAAATACAATGTTTTAATCAATAAATAAATGAATATGAATGAATATGGTTCCGTACAATCCGTACCGGTCCAAACGGAGCCCTATTGCTGTCACTCACGTGTCTGTCTGTCTGTCCGTCGCCTGACACATAGGTTTTTACAGCTAAACGGTTGGAGCTGCAGACTGCAAATTTTCACAGTATAAGCATCTTGTGGACCCAAGGCCTTACAAAACAAATCAGGACCCACCAAATTCTGTTTTAAAATATATATTTTTTTATTTATTTTTTAATATATAAAATATTATTTAAATATTTTTTTTACATTCCCATTGGTCTATGAATTTAAAATTTCGTGATACTGTTCATTATTAGTTACGTATATTGCTAAGTCGGGTTTTTCTTTTAAATTCCCTAATTTTCCTATTACAACCAACTTAATTTTGTGGTTGGTACGGAACCCTAAAGGTATAGGTATGATTCCGTTGCCGACTGCATACAGCAACAGCACGTTCCGCCGCACTCCAAATTTAACCGTTATGGTATGCGTAAAAAGCTTAATTTGAAATGAGCGGAGAAGTGTCGGAACAGCAAACGCCGCTCACTCTAAATTGGGACTTTTAGTCTTATGATTACGGTTAAAATTTGGAGTGTGGCGGCACGTGCTGTTGCTGTATGCTGGCAACGGAATCATACCTTAAATGTGCGAAACGAAGATACTAATCATGATTAATAAGGCTTTTTCATGCTTTTAGAACAAATAGGTTCAACAGAGGGGACGAGGTTAAACAAAGATACATAAATCAGGTAAAAGATTGTATTCAATACACAAAACTCATGGCACCGCATCAAGGCACATCCGAATGTTCACAGTAGCAGCTATATACATACATCTAGATATACGCGACTCGTATCGCGTCTCGATACTGCCCCACTTCATACATTAAGATACAGTACATGGTTAAGTTTTCTATCGTATAACTACATATATGAATGATGGTAGGGTAAATCGCCAGTAACTGGCCACTTAACAAAATGTCATTCAGTTACTATCCACCAAATTTGTGCAGTGGAAACCGTCTTTAACAAAATACATTCATACATTCAGCCCCTCTAGCACAACATGCATTCCGTATCTACTCGCGCGCTAGATAAGCTACCTGTCACTTTTTGACAGCATTAATCAGACAGTGACAGGTAGCCTATCTCGCGCGCGAGTAGAGACGAGATGCATGTTATGCTAGCCCCAGCTCTGAACCCAGTTGTTTTTAATTTTATTTATTTAATTGCAGAAACACCAACAAATGGTTTGCTCTGTGCATATTTTTGCGAAGTGGCCAGATATTGGAAGGTGACCAAAATTACCCGTACGTAAGAAAACTTAAAATAAAATTTGAATTATAATGTTTATTTATAATCCAACGTAACAGAACAAAAACAACTAATTCGACTTAACTGGAGGAAGCCTTTTATTAAGGCCATTAGGCTGCTATGCGGCCTTTTATACAGCCTTTTTATGTTCGGTTTTGTTATAATTATGGTAAATGAAAATCCTGGTTCAATCGTTAAGTAATAAAAGACTAGGTCGTCGTTGTTGCTAAATAGATTAAGAGCCGTTTGCACCAACTTACGATTAGGACCGATCGAAGTTAAATATGGCGAAAATAATATTAATCACATGCGAACAGCGCTTACGATTAAAGACATTTTGGTGCAACCGGCCCTAAGTTTCTCATAAATATTGTGCGTTAAGAGTTAAGAAAGTAAATATGCTATTTACAGAATGTTAAATATAACAAAGCAATGACTTACTTATAAAGAAAATAATTAATTACAATTAATTCAATAAAAATATCCAAAAATATAATTGCCTTCGATTTCATTGGAAATCATTACATTAAGTATCTTCACATTCCATTAACTGTTAAAATCATATAACAAAATTAATCAAAGTCATCAAATTATGCTTGTTTTACACTGTGTTGAAAAGAAAGAGTTGAATTCATAACAACTCATTCTAACCCGAGATGACGGTTAAATGTGAATAGACAATCAGCAAGGCAGAACTAATATTATATAATAATTATATCAATTATCACTCGAATAAATTAACGATACTTATAAATTACTTTACAATTCATATCACTATGGTTCACGTTGTGTTTACGTGTAAACCTCACTATATAATATATGGACATATTTTCTTGTAGACATGGTGTGAGGAAGTAGTCTTTAATTTGTTTTAAGTGTAACTAGTTTGGTACTATTTTCCACGAATTCATTTTTGTTTAAAGAAAGTAATTTTGAGTTATTTTTTCAACTAGGTATGTCGATCTTCAAAAGCGTTTTTGGGGTAAACAGTACATCGGTTCATTTTACAACGTACATTTTTAGAACGCAAAGAGTAGGCGGTCCCGCTAGTTGGCAGGAGGGGTCTCTCACTTGCTTATAATTGTTTATAGATAAACATGTTCGATTTAGATTTTTCTCTAGTCGCAAGGACAGTCGTGCTAGCGCCGCTGGTTCACAAACGACTTGTATATCTATGGTTCCGCTAGGCGCGCGCGGAGGCGGGGTGGTAGGTGATGACGTTGTGCGCGTGCGTGAAGGGCGGCGCGGGCGACGCCGGCGCGGGTGTGGGGCAGGGGGTGGGGGACTGCGCGGGCAGCTGCAGCGCGCGCGACTTGCCGCCCAGCGTGCAGCGCGTCGTGGCGCCGCTCTCCACCTCCACGGACAACTCGCCGCCGGTTAACCTGCGAACAAACCAGCAGTAAGTTAGCACGTCACTTTAGTATAACATAACTTAATTTAGTGAGGTTATGTAAACACGAGTGCAGGGCCGGCTTTAATCAAAATGCTCGTTGGGATCCTTTTCAAGGTGAAAGGGTACTTCACACCAGGGGCCTATTGCATAATAAATTACAACTAATATTACAAGCGGAAGTCTCTTTCGAATGAAAGGGATTGAAAGGAGACTACCGCTTGTAATAGTTGTAATTTATTATGCAATAGGCCCCAGGACAGCTACTTCAATTATATAAGTACAAGTCCGGTACTACTTAATACACGAAGTATTATTGCCATCTTTGGGATGAATCTGCCAAATGCCAGGCGATGTAGACATGAAACCTCATCATTTTGTGACGTAGGTATTTTGAAACTTCGTCGTTTTGCGATCTAGACATTTTGAAACCTCGTCATTTTGCGATCTAGGCATTTTGAAACCTCGTCATTTCGACTCAAGAGTCGACTCACTAGGGACGGAACTAGCTTCAAAACATAAAATAGATATTCATTCTACAAGAACATACTAAGAGAACTAACGCATCAGGTGTCCATCGCCGTTCAGAGGGGTGATGCTCCCGGCATCTTGGACACCTTTGAGCCAGGTACTATGCAGGGAGAGACTTAACTAATCATTTGTTGTGTTTAAGTTATATTTGTGTATGTTTTTATTGGAATTATGTTTAGTTTTAGCTCAGCTTCTTCATCTGACATCATCCATCGTGTACGTGTATCCGGTAAACTCACATGTGATACCGGTTGGCGAGCACACCAACAAGTTCGCCAACAAGCTCGCCCGGATACGCGAGCCCGATGACGAGGTCGTTGCGCGCGTGCGGCACGCTGATCACCACTAGCTGCGCGTCCGAGCTCATCACTCGCACTGCGCCGACCTAAAACATACAATCGTGTGAGTAAGGAAGGATAAATCAAGCAAGATTACCAGAACTTGCGGATCTGTAGTCTAATGGTAATAATAATAAATCTAGTTAGGCCAGTCATTTCAAGCTCATAAAGAGGTATAGAGAGAAATGCTAGGAACACAATTATTGACTTGGTAACTTTGTTTAGACTAGTTAGGAGGTAAACATATCAAATGACCCGCCGATTACTTATGCCTAAGACCGTTTTTTGCTATGGGCCACCGTTTACGAGTTATTTATGAAATACCGAAAAATGGGACCTTTAAACTCCCCTCCCCCCAGCGGCAGGGGTACGGGGACTTTTGATGTTTAACTCCTAACTAGTCCAAACAAAGTTATGACGTCAAAAATTGTATTCTAAGCATTTCCCTCTATACCTTTAAAATGACTGGCCTAAGTTCTTAATTCTGTGGTCATTGAACAGAAGACATTTCAGAACCATTGCTATGTCGGTTAATATTGTGGGCCTGAGGATGTTGCCTTGGGGACCTCCCGAAAGAATTTTCTGAAATACGGACTAACCTCAGTCATAGGCGTAGGTTTCTTTAGCACTTTGAAGGCATTGGCGTCTAGTTTGTAGATATATTGTGGTCAGTGATGAGGTGACAGTTTTCAGTAACTTAGTTATAAGAGTTGAACTTGTGGGTCCAAGAATGTTGCCTTGGGGAACTCCCAAAAGAATTTTCTGAATTACTGACTAACCTCAGTGATAGGCGTAGGTTTCTTTAGCACTTTGAAGTTATTAGCGTCTAGTTTGTAGATGCTGTGTTCAGTGATGAGGAGACAGCGCTCCGCGAGCTTGTTGTAGCGGTTGAACTTGTGAATGCGGCAGGAGAATAACGCCGCGCCAGCTTGCTGCGACTTCTGTAGGGATGCGAGCGCTGACCGGTACACGGCTGAAAAATTAGTTTTAATAAGGATCTGAGTCAATGGATCACACAAGAGTGTCAACATTTCTAAGCTTTAGTTGTTCCTTCGGATTCATACTCGCCCTAGCATCTGACAGTATATTTATCGTTTGTATTGTCAGAGAAATAATTGAAGAATAGCTAAATCACTGCTGTGTGTGTGTACGGTTAAGAAAATGTCAAAGCCACTATGTCGGTTTTGCATATTTAATTTGACATTAAATCTGTGTTAAACCTGATAAAGGCCGATAAAGGGGTGGCTCTGGCTGATGACCTGGTAAAGGTCGCGGGAGTCAGCTGGATGCGGGTGGCGCAGGACCGGTCATTGTGGCACTCTTTGGAGAGGCCTATGTCCAGCAATGGACGTCTTTCGGCTGATATGATGATGATGTGAGTGTTAAGCAACTTACCAGCTTTAGGGTTATATTTGTCATCCGCCAGATAGTCTCCAAGCCACTGCCTGCCCGCGCCCCATTCTCGTCTCCTTCCCTTCAACGCGCTGGCCGCACATATCTTCATCTTCAGCTGTGGCCATTGCGCCCTCGGTATGGGTTTAAGGGTAAGGTATGCTCTCCAGCGGCGATAAGCGGCCTGGATAAGGCTGGAGTTAACGCGGCGCGGAGCGGGAGGCCAGGTTCTAATGACGTTGCGGTTTCGTTGCAGTTCGTGTTGGATGGCCACGATATAGCGGCGGTATTTGTAGCGTCTGGAATATAGATTTGAGGTTAGATTCGATAATATTACGGAAAAAATATTAGTAGTTTTAAATACGGTATTTCACTCATAGTCAAATCAGCAACTTTTTATTAAATGTCAAAAACGATTTGTTAGTATGAAGTTTGTAGGGAAATACTGTCTTAGTGACGTCACTAAGACAGTGTGAATTGGTATGTTCAAATCAGCGTCCTTTTTAAATCTTTATGTTTATAAAATCTTTCAATTAGCTAAAATAAATTAATAATTGATGTTTTCCGAGTATTTTCGTTAGATCTTTTATTAGTCAGGTAAAAACTTATTAATTTTTACCTAGTTTAATACCCTATTTTAATACCTACGAAAATAATGGTGTCTAAGGCATCTAATCTATTCCTTGATTCATAAATACTACTTTATTGAATTTATTGTTCTTTAAATAATTAAGCGTAGCGGCTTAAGTTGATAATAACATTAAAAATCATTGTGGTCCAAACGTTATTTGTACAGATTTAATTATGCAAGGCGTTCCAGCCTCGCTAACGTACAGTCAGCATCAAAAGTAGCTTGACATATGAAGATGTGAAAAGTTCTTATTCCTTTGTAATAAAGACTTTTGACGCCTTCAAATGTGTCGCTACTTTTGATGCTAACTGTACGACGCCAAAGGCAAAGGCAACGCCTTTAAAAAAAAACACAAATACACAGATACTCGTAAAAGCACACTGATAAAATTCGGCAGCGCACTTAACGCAGCAGTGTTGGGAGGATAAACGCAGTGGACCGGTATTTAAGACACTGGGTTCGACTCCCGTTCTACTCCGTTAGTGTGCTGTTTCGGTTTTCTTGAGACGGTTCCAATGAGCCCCAAAACGCCGTCCTCAATTCATTCATTTATTTTTCGTAAAACATAGTTTTACATGTCATTTTTACATAAAAAATAATTAATTATTGTTACAATTATACGTTTTCCAAATACATGTTACATTTTATAGGTATTATATATATGTCCATAGGCATAGTTTCAATATTACCTACCTATTTTATTGGCTAGCGAACCAGTTAAGTTGATGTTTTATCAGTGTTGGAATTTAGAAATTCGTCTACTGTATACCATGCATCTGATGCTAGTTTAGTTTTAAGCTTATTTACAAAACACCTCATGCTCGGCGCACTTTGATTTCCAGAGGCAGCTTGTTGTATATCTTAGGGCCTATCGAGTGGAGAACTTTTTTAGATTTTGCGAGACGTGTACAATACCATTCATCATCCTATTTCTCAAGCTACTAAATTATATACTTACTTCCATGCGTTGTAAATGGTGAGCGCGGCCTTCATCTTCTTATAGCGCATGCGCGCTAAGGTCCCGCGCCATAGTTTCTGCAGCAGCACAACAATGGAGGGGATCAGAGCCGCGCGCGCCGCTTCTAGACCGTGCAGGGTCTTCGCGCTCCTGAGGGCGTCACAAGTATAACACATAAGTATACTGAACAAGGCTTGTATATAAAACACATAGGTCTGCCCATTTTGTAAATCTACAAGTTAACATTTCACTAGTTTAACTGACAATCTGGAAGTTTTAACGAATAACGAGTGGCCTTTCTGACCACTGTCTTTCAGACTTGTGAATTCTACCTTGTATATCTTTATAAATTAGACCCCGGCAGCAAGTAAACTAATTACTATTTTCATTAGCAGCGGCATAGGATCGGAAAGGTGACGTGCACTCGTTTCGAAGGTCAAGATCCTCTTTGAGTCACTGAGCCGAAATAGTTAGGTAGTTAGTTTGCAGATAATGATAATTAGCATGTGATTTTATTCAAGTAAGTAATTTTGACACGAGTGTTGAAACAATATTTTGTATCGCTTGAGGAACCTGCGAAGCAGAATATATGTCTATATTAAGACTATAGTATCACTAACCTGATAAAAAGTTTCGTGTGCCCAAACTGAACATCATTGACTTGCAGATCCTTAAGCAGCACCATGACTGCATCTTTGTCATTGGAGCCTCGGAAGTTAGGCCAAGTGTATTGAGATAACATCTTGTATCGTTTGAGGAATCGGTCGTAGCGTTGTCGTGAGGCGAAGCCGGCGCGACGTACTCGTACGTTCTCGACTAGACCGAGGTATGCTACTTGATGACGTACCTGTAAGTATAGCATAAATACAAAAATTAGGTAGAGGATAATGTTAAATACAGAAAACTTATTGTTTGGTTTTCGAAAATTATATAACAGTACCTACGCTTATTGTAATGTATTACCATCTGGATTATTATACTGTATTCTGGCAAATAAATAAAATTGAAACCCGTAGTCTACCAGTCCCTGGGATCCCAGGGCAGATAACAAAAGAATGCCGTTGTTTATTTTTTTCGCCGAGAGAGGACGGCTTAATTAACACATCTATACAAATCACGTCATCGCATCGGAGAAAACTACTATTTCATTTTTTTTTACATACCTCATGCAAGCTTGTGTCCGGTACACTCTTGGTCCCAAAGGAAGACCAGCGCTAGCCAATGGCTAGCACTATGCTGATTTGGGGCGATTTCGTGGCTATGTTCTGTATTGTGGTGTTATGTTTATATTTGTACTGTATTTGTGCCACGAATAAATGTTTTTCTTTCTTTATTTCTTCTTTCTTTCTTTATAGCCGTTGCACACGTATAGTGAACGCCAAATAAATGGTATAACATATTTAGGGTGGGTTGCACCAAGCAGTGTTCGTTAAAATTTGATTGTATGGAAAGTTTGACGAGTTTCTATTTGATGACAGTTGCCGGGAAAAAAAAAACAACAAACAAATACAAATTTATTACGTTGGTCGCGGTTGATCGGTCTGTAATCGTAAGGTGGTGCAACCCTCCCTTAGTCTTATTACGATGAAACAGAGCAAAGTGTAAACATATCTGTGACTTCTATAAAGGACTTCAATGCGGCAGCAATATAATTACGCGCAAGCGACGGCAATATTCGAGACTAATTTTAATCTGTCAAAATCACTAAAGCTAGGTACTAGCTGTAATTCTCACCAGCTGGTCATCCCAGGCATTCGGTGACTGTATGGGGTTGGGTTTGACGCAGCGAACGTAGAACGGCTCCTTGCTCTGCAGGCCTGTCACTAGCGCCGCCATCGAGTTGCGGAACAGTGTCGCCGCTGATGGCGGGCGCTTTGATGTCTGGAAACAAACATGCGTGTGAGAAGAGGCAGGGGGATCTCACTCCCTCAGTTCGCCGCGCCGCTGCCAGTACACCCGTAGGTGGTACCATTCAGTGGCTGCGTATTGCTACCGGACGGTAGCGTCATTCGCTTGGTGTGGTCAAAGTTTGTTATTTACCTATTATAATTTGGGACTTCTATACGTAGTACTATTACGTATTCTGTGGAAGAGGTAAGAAAAACGAAACGACTAAGACCAAATTGATAATATTGATATATTTACGGTGAGAGCGGTATATTGAATCCCGAGCGAAGCGAAAGATTCTACAATAGAATCCTGAGCGTAGCGAGGTATTCCAAAATAGAATCTTGAGCGTAGCAAGGGATTCAAGTGTTTCCAATCAACACGGAAATAATTTTGCTACCGTGTGACACATACTGCTTTATGAGGAATTATAAAATGACAATCGTATCGAACTCATAGACGATAATTTAATTGCGTAATTTAAATGGCGCGGAAGGATAACAAAATTCTTTGATAAGCCTGAGAAGGAAGTGTGGAAAGTTTAAATTTTAATAAGAGTTCTGAGATGTACAATCAAAAATTAAAAGACTTACTCTTTTCGCTCTTGACACTCTAACAATAAGGGTTAAAACTCGGATACCTTTTGTATGTGAGCGCCTCCCTCTGGCCACATGTCGGCGAGAGAATTGTTTGAAGAAGAATGTAGAAGCCGCTTGAGGTCCTGCCATAGAGAGTCCTTGTTCTTGTCCATGAAGCCTGTGATCGCGTAAGTTACATCGCCGGCATAATGCCTGGAACATTATATTTATTTACACCACACCTTGCCAAAAAGCGCGTTTTTCTGCACGCTGCGTGATCAGAAAAACCCACTTTTTGGCCAAGTGGTGACGTAAAATTGTGTACAAAACACGGGTCGTAAAGCAGAAAGCCCTCTCTCGCATATTTGAGACCCTCGCCTGCGGCTCGGGCCCCAAACATCTGCGACATCGGCCTTTCTTTGTTTTACAACCCTTGTATCGTAAATAACTATATAAGTGACCGTTACCACTGCTAAGAAAGCTGACAAGATAAAATTAAATCAGTTGATAGCAGAAGTTACTGCTGTCGTCAGTGAAGAGAACCACCAAATTAAAAACCAGTTGGTGGCATAAGTTACTGCTTTCGTCAATGAAGGAAACAGCTTTAGTCAGTGAACACATTTAACCCAAACTACGCAACTCATCGGAAATTACACCTTATGACGCTCCAAATAAGGTGTAACCTCATGTTCACCCTTGCTTTAGGTTCTTTACAGCAGGCATCAGCGGTGTAATGCTGTGATCGCAATCTGCGCTTCATATTAGTGCCGATAAAGTCCAAACTCACGTGATCCTGAAGTCGACACCATGTTTGAGCTTCTTATCCGTGGGAGCAAGCTGTCGCGACGTGTAGTGCTTGTGCGAGCCCAGCCGTTTGTCTAGTGCTTCAAGAAGTTGCGTGTCGGAAATCTGCACAGGAATTGAATTGATGAGAAGTTTGGATAAAGGCTAGTTGGGAGAACACCTTACAGAAGGGTGCAGCTATAATTACACTAAGTACTAATTGCTGTGTCGGTACGAAGTGGAGTTTTTAATCATGAGTAATAGCGACAGATACAGATCCAGAATACAGTCCAGATACAGTCAAGAATGCTGCCAAATGCAGCCTTTCCCGTGCGGTCCATTTGACGAGGGACCGAGCTGGATGGAGGGCAATTGCATGCGGTCACGATCCTCAGTCATGAGGGATCGAGTACGAAGAAGAATAGCGGCAGAATGAAGTACGCTTGTTTGTTGCCATCGATGATATGAAATATTTTGCAAACATTCATTTTTGAGAAAGAGTTTAACATTCTCTGTGCCTTTTTTTACAACCTCTAGTGTCGTATAAATCGTATGTCTTTTAGAAGTCACTATCACCTTCCGTGTGAAGAGTGTACAAGTTAAAGGTTGTAAAAAAGGCCCAACTTGCCTGCATCAGTTATAAAAGCGGCCTTACTGGTTGTATAAAAAGATTCCAAACTGCCTGCTCCTGTTTTAGCACTACTTCTGTCTATTTGTGTTAAGATCTAACCTTGGTGGGGTTGAGGCAAGCCTCGTCCATAACGGAGATGATGCCCTGATGCGGAGCGTCCACCAGCTCGCAGATGATGCGGTTGTTGAAGTACTGGATCGGGGTCCACTGGATGCCCTCGCGGGCGTATTCTTCCTGCTCCTGTTTGAGCACCAATTCTAAAAAAAAACGATTGATTTCATCGTAATCTGTGACGAAGATGACTTAATGAGGAAAGCATACTTATATATCGGGCGGCTTGAGAACTTCTAACAGTCAAGTTGCCCACTCACTTGACGAGGTCCAATAAGGTCTGGTTTTCCCTCGGGTTGGAAGGTCAGATGGCAGTCGCTTCCGCGGATGATTATGAGACGATAGAGACGAGACGGACGAATAAAGCTCTGCTCTATGATAGTCTGACATAGAATAAATAAAATGAAAAAAAAAAGTGTTCGTTCGATCTCTTAGGACGTGCCGCTCGCTCGAGACTTCAGGAACATCTGCTCCCGTTAGTCTAGACTATTTATTTGCTTTCCGCATTAGGCACAGGGCATCATCGTCCACGTTTAAAAGGCAAATTTTGTCTTTTATAATTAAAATGTTGGAGTACTACAGTCATCAACTAAAGCTGTCTACCTCTTTTCGACTCTTATTTGTACGTTAAGGTTCAATAGTGGATAGCGGTAGACCATTTTCTTGGCTGCCTGTACGCGAGACTGATCGAGCATGAAAAGCGAAGCACTCACCAATGAAGAGTTGCTGCAGCTTCTCGTTGCAGTAGTTGATGCAGAACTGCTCGAAGCTGTTCGTGTCGAAGATTTCGAACCCGTAGATATCGAGAACTCCGATTAAGGTGTTCTTGTACGTGCCTGCGGGCACCTCGATAGCTCGGTTTATCTGTAAATGATTATACAGGTTTTTTATAATTACTATATCACGTAACACTATAACCGATGTTTCACTTACGATTTAATGTGTCATTTTTATTTACATCAGTAGTGCTTAAGATTGATGTTGATGATTTAGTACTTTTATCTCACAAGCGCGGGTAGACCATTGTTGTACTTGTGACACATACAAACACATAGACAACATGAATACAATGTGCATGTATACCTCAACACAAAACCATTGGCTCACCCGCGCTCGTGAGGCTAAAGTACTATACTAAATCATCAACATCAATCTTCAGCACTACTGATGTAAATAAAAATGACACATTAAGTAGAGTATCTGTATTTAAGTATTTATGTCTATTTAATAGGCTTCACAAGGGGCTTAACACCTTTGCACCTTGTCGCTTTAAGGTCATGTAAACTAAACTTTCATACTAAATTTCCAACGGGTGCAATACCCGTAACAGGCATAACACAAGCCTAATTATTTATTTGTTTTTAAATTACCTACCGTGATCAGAGACCTACCTGCTGCACTATCCAAGTAAACAGCCGATCATAGGCCGCCTTGGCGAGCGCCAGCCTCGTATAATGCGCGTCACTCAGCGAATGTTCTTTAGACACCAGGTCACCGCCTGCGGACAACACTCGCCCTGCCATAGCCCCGCGTAGACCATCCTCTGTCACCCCTAGAGCGGTCACGCATTGTTTTACTGGACCACCAATCTTTAATTGGCCGTCTTGGGTCTCTGTGAAAGTCAGCTCGCCCTGGAAACGATTTAGTATGTCAATATGAATAACAGTTGAACGTAGTAATAGTGACTTATTTTATGAAGTTGCAATTTAGAAGTCGAAGTGGGAAACCTCTTGACGGCAGGACTTTAATCAAAACGAGTAAACATAATTGTTTAACCGGTTAAAGCTACATTGATCAACTTAGACCACTCTGATGCAAAAGCGCGAAGCCGAAGGCAATACAGACTCTATTGCTAAGAGAATAGAGCTTCGAACCCAGTTCCGTCGCTGTTTCTTCGCATTATACCAGAGCACACAAATATAGGCTTAAAACTTCACTCACCAGCAGTATAACCCCGGCGACAATGCTCCAGATATCATCGAGAACAGATTGCGCGAAGCCCAGCGCATTAAAGGCGCTATTCGTAAGAGAATACAGTTTAGAGTCCTGTGATGTCACTCGCTCGCTGCCGAGTATCTTGTACTGCGCGTTCGAAGTCAAACCGAACTTCTTTGTGTGTGGGTTGTTTGTGCTCAGTAACTGGAAGAAGAGACAAAACGAGGATTTAGTTTTGTAAGTACATATTACTTACACCATTCAAACTGGTGGGATGGGAATGGCATGTAATATTAATTACTAACTATATTCTAAAGTTCGTGAAAACGGCATTAATGTCACGAATAAATAGACCAACATAGCTAGAAATTATGTTATGTGGTTTCTGTGTATGTTTTTTCTTCTGTTAGTCTGTTACCATCTTTGTCTGTGAATAAACGTTTCTTTCAATTCGCACGCGTCCCGAGCACATTGTTTCATTGTTACGCACGGGAACACGGAAACTGCAGTCGGGAGGGCGCGGTGCAATTTGTCGCGTAACTGCAATGGTATAACTGCATACTGTCGGCACGTGAGACAGTATGCATTCGTAATCACCAGCGATTGTAATAAGGGTAAGTTACACGAATCCGTCTGTAATCGCAAGCAGTGTTTTTCGACAAGGCCTAAGATGTAGCTATAGCTCGCTGGCTCAGTAACAGCCTATTCACTCTTGCGTTGAATAGGCCTAGATTATAATAGGGATGTCGACTCAAAAATTTTTATTACTTCTATAGAAAGAGGACATAAAACTATGCCAAATAGTGAAAATCCTATTCAAATATCTCAAAAAATAACGAAGCTACAACGGTTAGAATGTTCGTAGTTAGAGAGAGAAAGTGCTACCTAACCGTGACGTCACTATTAAGTAGCGCCATAGTAAATGACGATCGTTCAATACAAAGTGCGTTTTGCGGAAAAGGGACAGAACATACCCACTCTTAAAACTTTGAAGACTTATAATTACGTAATTATTTATTTTTTTGAATGACTTTTTTCGCCATTTGATAGAGAATTTGAGCCTTTATGTAGAAATTTTGGATTTATTGGTTTTCTTTTATAGTGTCGTCATCCCTATTGTCCGGAAATATAGAAGACGGGAGCAAGTTCCATTCCTTTGCTGTTCGCATAAGAAAAGAGGAAGCATATCGCTTCGTTCGTTAAAATCTGATTTTATGGGATGACTACATACTGTAATCGAAAGTTGGGTGCAACACGCCCTACGGCATCAGACTTGCATGTTGACGTAACCATAGTGCCCGCGTAATTGTGCACTACTCAGCTATTACGTACGGATATCGTACCCATGGGCGGTTGAAGATTCACGGGTATGCCTCTCTTGTAAACCTCATAACTTTAATAGCCTTCAATTTATTCTCAGAATGTTTTGGGGTAAAAGGGACATATCCTATAAATATTCTCCAAAACAACGTTCTTACCGGGATCTGTAGCCAGTACCTTTAGCTATGTACACAGTGCCACAATCCGCTAGAGTAGACCAAGCCGGCAAATCAAAAACCGTGTAGAGATTAGATTTGCTTGGAAGACAACTGGTATTGATGACCACTAATAGTTTACATAATAAATATCACAAATAGTCAAATACAAAGGGCAGTAGGTACGAGTACAATAACGTCGTACGTCGGTAGGTTAGTTTAGTAAACATGCATCGCAGGCATACTCGTTTGATGACACGATTTAACTATTACACCAATCATATTTAAGCGCGTGCCTTTCTATTATTGTAATATTCTTTTATCAAACATAATTTCGTAAACAGTCATAGAATTGTTTGCAGTTTTTTTTATAATATTGTGATTTTCTAAAGTACTGTTTCGATTAATTGAGGTGTGCAATGAAGAGTACCTATTGTATTGTATTATGAGTCTCATACCTAAATCGTAAAACTCATATATTAGGCCCACTTTCATTACCTATAATTTATAGTCTTTGTGATACGAGTATCTAAAATATTTCGGTTAATTGGTATAGTTAATTAACAATTCTATCAAGTGTGGCAGGGGTCAAAGGCAGCTCCAAACGGTTCGTGTAATATAAACACACGGCCGCTGCGTCGCCAGTTCTCTTCTTTTGAACTTGGCTTGACACGCTGCCGCGTGTCTCAGATAAAGTTGACTAAAAACCAAGATGTACAAGTCAATTAAAACGAGCTGCACAATCGTTTTTATAACTAATTGCCTGATCACCGTACTGCCCATCTACGTAAACTCGCCGGCCTTAACCGAGATTTAAAAAGATCCGTTACAGTAACATTTTGGTACCTATATACCTACTTGGTAAGTTGGTAAATTTGATATACCTTTTCATCGTCATATGGTCTAACTCATCTTTATAAAAGTTAAATTTCATTAGGTATATCGTTTTTAAAGAGTATATAGGGGTTGTTTGTCTGCCACTTTAACATTTTCATTTAACATTGTTGCATGTTAAGTTTTTTGGTCGGTTGAGTAAAATTATTTGGATACTTTTCCAACTCGGAAAGTTTTTAGGTATTATAATTTATTGCACACTTTCAGTGGCCATTTACCCGTTATTTAGTCAGTGAATGACGTCGCGCGCGGTTCGTGGAAAACCTCTCATCACATACTCATACTGAAGACAATTTTACATAGCAAGTAGTATGAGATGTGTATGTTTTCCAGTTTCCAGGAACAGATATTAAGTAGGTACACTCCAATGTGGACATAGATTACAGTTACCACTATCAGACTATCACAGATAACGCTATCGAATTGACTCACAAGTGAAATATTATTCAGGTGTAGACAAAATATCGTGGATTTATTTGTTGTGTATACGTGTTTCAGGATTTTTATTGCTTCGATGCAGCGAAGTATGCAAAGCACGTGAATTATTGAATAAATAAATTGAAATTGAATCCTATACTGATTGTTATGTCGCCAAGTGCATCTGACAAAGTAAAAGTACTTACGAAGTAACAATTTATATCGTTGACTTTGATTGATTTCCTGATTATTGACACAGAATACGGAAAGTTCCATCACTTGTCAACACCTACTTATACAATATTCTCAGAGTTAGGAAAGTTTCGAATTCATACCGAATGATACTACAGTTAACAAGAACCTGACGACTCCTCAAATCTTAAAATTCGCTAATCTTTTACGGCGTGCAAAAAAGAATCCCGAACTGTCCTGGCTCATAAATTATATGGCTTATAAATATTGAACTTTACGCCATTCCAGCCTTCCAGCCAGTGTGTCTCCACTCACATCTAACGTGAGCATAGACGCAATACACAAAACAGACAGACGGACGCGTGGTTAAGAGCAATACGGCTCCGTTTAATACCCCCTGTAATAAAAACTCACACATTGAAACACTACGAGTTTTCATTTTAAAATTGGTATTTCTCTACTATGACTTGTGACTGTTTCCTATCCCGAATGAAACAGGATAATAAGATAAATACAACGATAAAACATTAATTAGTTACCTGATAGAATGCATGGAAATTTCTCTCCCCCGGCTGCAAACTGACCACCCTACTCTTCTCAAGCAGATAGTTACTGATGTGGCCACCGACCGGGTCTCCCTTGTAGTCGAAGTGGATGTCCATGTACTTGCCGAAGCGGGACGAGTTGTCGTTACGGTTGGTTTTCGCGTTGCCGAACGTTTCTAGGATGGAGTTCGATTGGATCAGGACGTTCTTTACTCTGGAAGAGGAAAGTCGATTAAGATTTAAGTTATGATTTTAGTAACCATAGAAAATGGCTGATAATATTTCGTTAGAATCGTTAATTACAGATATTTAAAGATATTTTTTCAATATTTGTGGGCATTTTTTTGCTCATCAATCGAAGATCAAACCAATGGCAACTAAAGGCTTACCTATCTATGTAATCCCTGTGAACCTGTGTGGTGTTTGCCGCGATGTACTTCATGATGAACTTGGACGCTTCCGTCTTGCCCGCACCGGATTCTCCTGATATGAGAACGCATGTGTCTTTGCCCTGAAACAAGCAAACATTTCAACATTAATACAGATAATTGTGTTAGTAATGATACCTTCTCGAATGAGCTTACACTAGGTGAAAACTGGTATAGATTGTCTCTTTCACAATTGATGCCATTTTCAGAGGTATTAGTATAATAGCTTGTTTCTTCATCTCAGCCCTAGACTAGTAGCTCTGTGATATGAAGGCCCCGCGAGTGTTTGTATTGTCAAAGAAAATAAAAATATTTTTAAATTTTTACAAAATCTGACTACAATATCGGTATAATATAGAATTTTTGAATTCTATAGTATTATTGAATCTGCTCACAAATTGTCAAGAAGACGAAAATAGGCCGAAAAAAATAAGTATATAGGTATAATCTAGCCCATATAATTGTCTCTTCGAAGACTGAATCAGTCGACTAAACGTGAAATTATTTTAAGGTCTGTCTTGGACACTGGCTGGGTTTGTTTGTCTACCACTTTAACATTTCCATTTAACATTGTTGCATGTTAAGTTTTATAAATAAACTATAACCGTTCCACCTTTAAAACACCGTAATATTGAGCCTTTAGAACTTTAATAGTACATTACTTACCAAGGGCGATAAAACAAAGAATGTCTCAGATCGCAGGTATTTTACGCCCGAGCCGAAGGCAAGGGCGATAAATATGCGATCTGAGGCTTTCTTTATTGTCGCCCGTGGTAAGTACAAAATTTTATGTCATCCCCTGGCCAGGAAGTGGGTTTTTTCGCGCGCGGAGCGTGCGATAATGGCCACGTTATGGCCAGGTGTGACATAAAAGGTTTTTATGACTTTGTGCCGACACGACATACGGGCCGACGGACGGCAATATTGCATTTGAGGACAAAGGAGACTTGCGCGAATGGTGCTGTGACTGATTTAACTGCTGAGAGCCTACGCACAAACTTAATCCCCGAAGGTATAACCAGGGTCTTTATAGATGAAGATGACGGAGGGGTGCTAGTGCCTGCTATATATATGTATATATCAAACCACCGTATATAATCGTAAGTTATGCCTGAAGGGCGAAAAGGGCGATTAACACCGACCGTACTCGCTAGCGACTGCGTAAACGATTTAGTATGGACAAAAGTACAGCGCCTCTGGCGGTTACGCAATAGAACTAAGAATCGCCAATCGTTTACGCAGTCGCTAGGGAGAACGGCAATGCAAACATTGCAAACTCATGGTAAGGGTACCCATGGTAGTTGCAATTATGTGCAGAGCCTGCGAATATCAGTGACTTTTGGTACTAACAGTACTGCGACTTATTTCTTTTGTATTAGTGATACTTTTGTTTTCAACTTATTTGAAACCTAACACTCAAGCCTTGATAAAAACTTTTTGTGAAGTATCCGTTACATGTTACTCACAAAAGGATGTATCCAGGACAAGGGTGCTTTGTCCTGGCGACCTTTAAAGACCCTTCATAGGAGAGGGATACGATAAAAGGCACTTAGAGTAACTTTAGTGCATCAGCGATTCAGCGCTTTCATATCGACACGAACGATATGCTGAAAATAATGTACACAACTTTAAATCTTATCTACATAAGTCCTGAAATGTACACATGTCTATGTATAGATAACTGCGTTTAGAAATCTCGTCATATATCATGAAGATCACAAAGAATTTTTACATTTCTAGATCTAAACAGAAACACATGTCCAAATTGTCCATCTTCGATCATTTATCGACAGATGTGTCGTAATTGGGGAATTTCTGTTGATTGCATGTTGTGTATTGCATTCTTAACTTTATAAACTCTAACTGCAGTATAAGGATGTGTATAATGACGGGGCGTATTCAGCGGACCATAGCAAGTCCATAAGTCTAAAGGCTTGGTCACACCGCGTGCGCGACGCAAGCGGGACGCCGCGCTGCGCGCCATAATGTATGAAACCGTCCCGCTCGCGTCGCGCAGCCAGTGTGACGTCGCTAACCTGTTAGCATACGTTCCGGCGCGCTGCGGTCGCGTCGCGCGGACGTCGCGCAACGCGGTGTGACCAAGCCTTTACACCCCATAAAACACACCCCTGCCATATGGAGAACTTAATAAAACTAATTAATTACCCTTTACACGGTCACCCTTTTAATTCACCTAGGTACCTACATTTAAAATTCATGACGTAATGTTTGATGTCGCAGGTATATAGCGTGCCTTCTAGCTATGTAGGTACGTAGGCACTGTACTTTATCTGTAGGTTCATGATGTACATATTACAGATTTTTTAAGTATTCTTTTTATTGACAAAATCTCCTGGTTTTTGTTTCTGGCAAGCTCATTAATTTTCGCGTCCGCCACGGCGTACACGTGAGGCGGCACCTCGAATATCTCCCGGCCGCGGTACTGGGCCATGTGCTGTGCATTGTAGATGTCCAGTGTCTTGTGTATCCACTGACCTGTTGGCGCAGCACTCGCTGACACGCGTCCGCCACGGCGTACACGTGAGGCGGCACCTCGAACATCTCTCGCCCGCGGTACTGGGCCATGTGCTGTGCATTGTAGATGTCGAGTGTCTTGTAGGGGTTGACGGAGACAAGCACTTCGCCGATGTATGTGTATATTTTGTTGTGTTGGAATCTGTAAAGAACGAAATACGATAAATAACAGCATTTAGTATATTGCGATTGCGTCACAGGATTATTGACAGTCGATCGGTAAAGACGGGCATATCGCAGTTAGATTTCAGATAAACAGCGTTTTTATGCAGATTCTACGTCTGTGTTGACTTGCCGTTCTACAATTTGTTATTCTATTAGCACATTAATTAGATAATTCATAAAAGGGTTGTCAGTAGGATAAACTGCGCAAACAAGGCATAAAGTACTTAGCAAATACACATACAGCCATTAATCCAATATTCGCCAGCAAACATGCTTACGTGATACAATCAGATTAGAGCACAGGTAACTCGGTTGGTAACAGTTGGATAAAAACGCATTATGATTTAGTAAACGTGTATTGTTACCGTTCATTCCAAATCACAATGTTCACATGGGTGCAATAGTTATTGCTGATGGTTTAGATACGAAAGCGCAAAAGTTCGCCTTTCTCGTCGTAGCTTTAAAAACCACGAATTGAGTAGGTACTCGCCTACAGAACATATTACATAGCCCACATAATTATGTAGGTACGTTTTGCGAATTTTACCGCCTCGGCATTCTTAACTATAAAATATCAAATAATTTATTTCAAATAATTTCAGGTACCTATATGGTTAATGGTATACTATCAATTTAACTATGATTATACAACTATGGTTATAACTTATATTACTATCAATTTAAATAATTATCTGATTGTGATTCAGCTGGCTCCGAAACCGAGAGTGTTCGTTAATTAGAAAATCCGGAAAACAAGAGTAATGTTTAATTTTATACGATTAGTGTAAACCTACGGACGATAAGATAAAATTACCAGTTAACATGACGGTTGGTTTCAATGACACCTAGCGCGAACATAAATCTACCATATTTAATTTATGTTACTTTCTGACTCGCAAAGTTAAGGCGCCAGTTTTGGTTAGGTACGAGTAAGTACATTATGTGAAATAGTTTGTTCTAATCGAAGACTTATGTGTGAATTACACAGAGAAGGCGTAAGGTGTAGGAACAGTCGCCATATGTTTATCGTATATCTGAACATACGTTTTTATGCCTCGTGCTATCTCTCTTTTGGTTTTGTTATAATTCATATACTCTAATAACAAAGCTCAAAATGTGCATGTGTGAAACTATTGTAGTATGGTGAAACAATCAATATCATACCACAACATATAGCCATCGCATGTACCGGGCGATCATAACCATGGAGCGGCGGGCGTTGACCCCCGAACGCCGCGAAGACAAATGGCAGGCATGGCAGCCGGCAGACTGTCAACCACTTTATGGTGCCCTGGTATTTGCAATTGAAACAGCCAGTTGGACTTGCTAAAAACCCCAATCCAGAGCAATTACTATAGAGAAAAATTACTGTATGAATGATATTCTTCAAGGGTGGAATGGTTGGAATTGTTTACGATTTCAAAGAGACAGGCTAAATGCGATTCGACTTGCACAAAGGGTACCGAGCATACCTCGATGAAAGAATCCAACTACAATTATAACCATGCCAATAACATTACTTATATAACTAACAGCTTTAAATGTCGAAGCGATCGGTCACGACCAGTCACGACATTTATAATTTCCTCGAGAGGTTATGTTTTATTGTTATAAAGCCTGTAAAATGTGTTGTTATTGTAACCCGACGCTATTGTTCAAATTCAATAAAAGCTTATCGGAATACAACTTTTCTCCCTCTATAACAACCAAGAAAGAGAAGAGCTAAAGAAAGAGAGAACAGAAAGTTGTTTTCATATTATTTAGACGTGGAAGTTGTTATATTCCTTGTATATGTCACACTGCTCAGCTTATAGACCGTGGGCCAACAACAGGTCACGATGACCAATTTCCTCTTGTACAGTAGTTAAGAAAGATGTATAAAAAAATACTATGGACGTCTGCCACGATTCCGTTGGTGGGTTGAGTAGCAGCAGCCTCCCATAGACGCAAAAAAAAATCAGTCATTTCCTCTCGACTGAAACTAGTGTTAAATGATAGTTAAGCAAATAACTTAAGGAATAAAATTCGTCTTCCACTTGTATGTGTGTGATACGATACGCGTCATACTCGTGATCGGGTGCTGTTTGTGGAGTCCGATCGTTCATGCTTGCAAGGACATAGTAACTACTTTAATACTAGTGTCTTCTCTTGGAGAATGACGAGAGACATCACCCTGTTATGGATTAGTTTTATTGTCATTAACTCTGAAGAGACAGAGACACCTCTACTTATATTAAATTACGATTTTTTTTAAAAAATATTGAGACCTTATTATTATTATTTTATTTTGACGCTTTGAGACCTTGTACATCTCTAAGCACGTTAGAATAGTCATTAGGTATTATTAATATTTTGACGCTCAGAGACCATTTACATCTTTGGGATACTATATTCAATTTTGTTATTCAGACTGAGACCTTATACATCTCTAACTATACCGATATTGTAATATTTGTAATAGATAATTAGTATTTTGACATGACAAATTTATTATATTCTTATTGTCATTATTTCTTAAATTTTAAATTAATTTTTCTCGTGAAAAATGTAGCATATGCTTGTATAGTCAGACTTTATTACGAGTAAATTGTAAATTATTGACATGTAAAAGTGCCCTTGTGGCCTATTTGCAGAATAAATGTTTGAACTTTTGAATTATCGCGGTGGAATATCCGTCTGCTAAACACATGACCATGTAAAAAAATCAGTAATTTCCTCTCGCATGAAATATTGTCAGATGATAGTTTATAGACTCATCATCATCAGCCTATATACGTCCCACTGCTGGGCACAGGCCTCCTCTCATAGATGAGAGGGATTGGGCAGTAGTCCCCACGCAGGCCCAGAGCGGGTTGGGGACTTCACATACAACTTTGAATTTCTTCGCGGATGTATGCAGGTTTCCTCACGATGTTTTCCTTCACCGAAAAGCTAACGGTAAATATCAAACGATATTCCGTACATAAGTTCCGAAAAACTCATTGGTACGAGCTGGGATTCGAACCCACGACCGCCGCTTGACAGCCGCATGCTTGAACCACTGGGCTACCGTAGCTTAGTTTTTAGACTATTGTGAATAAATAAATTTAAAAGAAGGTTCCGTACCGACACCTACTAGTTCACATTTAAAACCACTGTCTAATAAATCGAACCAAAACAGGAAATCGTTTATTTTGGTCCTCCCAAAACTATAAATATTTACTATCATCGTAGCGCTCATAAATATAAAAACACGACGTTTTACAGAAAACACGCATCGCGTGTGGTCACAGCTCAGATATTAATAATCAATTCAAAACTGTTAAAAATAATTTCTAATCTGGTAAAAGAATGAATAAATCAGTGTAGCCATCAAAAAATATTGCAGAACACATTTCACATTTAGCTCTTAATGAATTTTAGTAACTCTACATAAAAAATCTGTAAAAACATCAATAATGCTCTCAAAAAACGCATCTCCTACGCAGTAACAAAATACCAATTCCCAACCCAATAAAAACGCTGCTAAAAAATAGATCAATAGGTATTCCAGTCAAAATGTATTTCCTCATGACTCATTTCATGTATTTCAAACCTGCTGACGTATTAATCGGTAGCCAATACAAATAATGCTCAATAGGCAATGAATAATCCATCGGACATTAGCATACCGACATTACCGACCTCCAGCCTCTCGATCTTGAACTAGCTGGCGCGCTGGCGATGCTACGGAACGGCGTATACGCATGGGAAAATGTTGTCGGTTATGTCATTATGGAAAAGGTGATGGAGTGATGTCATAGCGCAACGATCATCAATTAGCATAGTATCGAAGCGAGGAAATGAGGAAAAGAATGCGCTGACACCACTGATTGTCAAAATGTCCTTGCATTTTTGTGTGGATGGTTTTTTTTGGTGGACGCTACTCGCATACCTTGTTTTTTTAGTAATAGAAATTAGGTAAACAAAGAAGCAGTGGTCGTAAACACACACATTAGATTAACCTTATTTGCACGACACATTTATTTACTATGACAAGTTACTTTTTTAATTGTACAACTTTTAGATGAATGAATCGAAACGTAAAAACGTAATTTAAAAAAATATTAATGCCTTACCATTTAAAAATCTATTCAAATAAATTAAAATTAAATTCATCATTGTATTAAATCCCTTTGTGAGATATAATAATATGATAGATATATGATATTCTGACTTCTCAGCGATAGTGACATTAGTAACCCTGGCCTTTTCGAGGTTCATACTTCATAGCTCAATTGAGGCACGAAGTATAGACACTCAGTCAACATATATAATGACAGAAAACGTTTTAGGATGCCTTTGCCTGGAGTTTGATTCGAAACTGCTAAGGCTACAAACAGATGTTTTGATTATACACTCTTCGTGATTTCCTCCGACCTGCTCTTAATCTTGAACGCAAACCTGTTTGTTCGTCCGCGCAATGACGTCACCTCTAATGACTCTTATAAAAATATGCGATGTCTCAAACGGACTGCTATAGTCGCAATTAGATCATCACATGTGGTTTTGCTTTGAATTGATATCAATGTTTTGGTATTGTTGTGTTTATTAGACTGCGAGGGAAGAAACGCGAGTTCTTGGGAGGGGGTGTAATAGACCGTGGGCCAGGCGCTAAAATCGTTAGTCATCCTCTCGCACGAAAATTTGTACAATGGTTAAGAAAGATGTATAAAAATTACTATGGACGTCTCATTTTTAAGATTACTCATTAGTAAGTAGTAGTTGTTTACTATGAATTGTTTATCAACAATCGAGGGTTGCGAGGTAAACCCGACCAATCGATATGATGATATAGTCGGCGAATCAAATAGTTCTATTTACGAAATTTCATATTTGGTAGAATAGAATAGAAAAACTTTATTTCGACAACATGCTAGGAATTACAATTACAATAAAATTAATTAAAACTAAAAACATTTGCGAAAATGGAGCCCACTCAGAATGTGTCGGGTCAGAAAAGGTGTCCCGACGCTGGTTTTCTGTGGGTCCCGACAAAAAGATGATGGTACAAGCTTTTATTACCGACTCTATTGTTATTCAGTCATCACATCAACTACTTGTGGAGACGGTTTCAATGAGACCAAACACGACGGGTTTATCTTGTGTAGTTTACGAGTTGCAATGGCCACCTTCCTTCCTATCACCAGATCAGCTCGGTGGTACCATAACCTAGCTATAAGTACTAATAGGTATCTTATGTATGATATATATTCTACGGAGCGATATGAGTCATAATCGTTTTGGCTCGTGTCTCGGTGACTCACCGACGATGCCCTCCTGACGTCACTGAATCCTCCGGCTGAGTGGAATATATTTTCCATTTTCCCGTTCCACAACCTTAGCAGTTTCTATTATGAATATCTTGAATTGACTGTAATTTGATATAATCGCATAAACTATTTTTTCCCAAATTTGTAGTTTTAAACCCCTATAATCTGTAGCTCTAGTATATTTTTTTTCGAAACATTAACTAATTCGAACGCGTTTGCGTTTTGTCTCAAAATGTATGAAAGTGGTATGAAAACGTGAACAGCGCCTCTGGTGGTCACTAGTGGAAACTAAAACAGCGAGTATAACATTTGTTGCTAACCGATGAACGCGCGTATTTCAAACTCGGTGAGAGCGTTTTCATACATTTTGAGACAAAACGCAAACGCGTTCGAATTAGTTAATGTCTCGAAAAAACTTATACTAAAGCTACTGTATTAATAGTAAGGAATTTAGAGAGGAGAACCCAGTCTGTATTCATGGAAACATATTAATGAATATTCAAGAAGATCCGAACCCGATTAAATAAGCAATTCCAATAACAGCAACATTGTATTCGTCATAAAAAATATATTCTATTTCGTAACATGGTTGCTATCATTTCGGTATTTACGGTATTCTTTTTATCTTTTGATAAACTTATCTTCGATATGATGCTAAATTCAACGAACGAATGCCTGGTGGAGTTTGAATTGAATGCATTTTTTAAATCTACATAAGTAGAATATGTGATACTACTAAAATATAACACACCACCACATTGTACCATCATCATCATCATTCATCATCATATCAGCCGAAAGACGTCCACTGCTGGACATTGTACCATATTTTATTGCAAATAAAGATTTATCTTATCTTATCTTATCTTAAAAATCATACAAAATTTTCATTGCGATGTTGATTGATTATCATTCTCTGTCTCGTTTTGTGACTACGACGCAGACATTTCATTTCTTTATTTGTTTAGTTCTTATCAGTAATGATAATATTGTCATTTGTCATGACGCTAACTTAACGCCTCCATTTACATTTCACCGATTTCACGTCACGTGTCACTGTCAGTATACTTTTAGTTATTATCCGCTGGCGCTAGTTGTTGCGACTTGTGACAGACCACAGATGTCTGTAATAAATGTTTATCTGTTTATGGTCGCGTTCATGTTTGTTGTGTTTGAATGTTAGTGAATAGCGATTGCGTGCGAATTTGTTAATTATTTATGTTTTTATATTGTTTGTTTTTTGTCCTTCGTGGCTTCACGTGGTCCCAAAGGAAGACCAGCGCTAGCCAATGGCTAGCACTATGCTGATTTGGGGCCATTTCGTGGCTATGTTCTGTATTGTGGTGTTATGTTTATATTTATACTGTTTTTTGTGCCACGAATAAATGTTTTTTTTCTTTTTTTTTCTTTCTTTTCTTTTAAAAAAAAATAGAGAGTCAATAAGTAATATTTATATTGTATAATGTAACTTATTTGTATGCGTGTCCCGTGAAAAAACATTATTTTTACTGTGTGTTATGTTATGTGTGTGTTCCCGAAATTGTCGTCAGATTTTAAGGCCGAGACGACTGGGGTATTTAGAAATTCTTGAAATAAATAGTAGATTGTTTGACAAGGGTCTAAAGTAAGCCATATTAACACGAGATGGTTATTTTCCCGAACGAAGTGAGGGAAAATTGTTCGAGTAGTAATATATGGCTTTTAGGCCCGAGTTATACACTCTACTTTTCACTTCGATTGCGAGAAAACACAAACACAAATTTTCCACCTTAAATGAATAGCTCTTGGCGGGCGTATGTCTAATTTGACAGCTTGTTTTTTTTCTAATGCCAGCACCATGCCTCGCTATGCGTGTTCGCTTCGCGTATTCGCCTCCCTTTCTTTTGCTATATTAAAGAAAGAGAAGCAACATGCGCTTTTTTTTTCTTTTAAGAGGAGTAATTGCTTGGCCATAAACACCGCTTAATCTTTAGAGAACTGAAAAACGTCTTTCCTGATTGGTCGATTTTAGTACAGCTGTGTTCTGGTTGGTTGATATTTATACCAAATAGTTTTTAATCTGTCAAATTACTGTTCCGTGATTGGTGGATTTAATAGGTGACGTATTTTAATTGGTCAAATTAAATTGTTTTGTAAATCATAAATATGTATACATATTTTCCCTAGGGTTTAAATGTATTACTTTAGCCCCGCTTCACAAGTCTAATATGACACACTTTTCGAGCATGAGAAGTGAAAAATTACTTATTTCCTCCACCCTCGCGGCGTATTTATATCTCAGACAATTCTACAACTTACATTATGGGAATAAGATTGAAAATTGCAAATTATTCTTCCTCATCCTGCCGTGCAATCCCTTGCGCCTCACTTCACACAAGAATGCACCAAGACAATTGCACCGATCACATACGTTGGTCCTTCGACACACTTTCTAGTTGCTGCAAACTAGTTGGCATGCGGGCCGCGTGGCTTGGTGACTGAGTATTTGCATAGAACTCAACAAGCAGATGGCAGATATGTCCTTACTCACTCGCCAAGTGCTGTAAAGACTGAATGTCGCCATGGCGGTGAATTTACAGATTTGGACTTCCACTTGAAACGAAGAGGTCTTGACTTAATATCCTATGTCCCCTGGATGGGGCAGAGGGCGTCCACAGTGATCCTCCATCCCGTTCGGTCTTGAGCTTCGCGCTTTATCTCGCCGAAACTAAGAGGTAGAGGGCACTTATGTGGTGCTTGCACGACTTGGTGAAGGGGCCATCAGGTAGCTAAAACTGACATAATATATAAAAGTTCTTAACGACATTGACTAGCGATGTATATTCAGCTGAATCACATGCCCAATTGTTTTTTGACAGTGCTTTTTAACGAATGAAATTCTCACTTCAAAAGAAAAGATTAGATGACTGTTTTTGCTGGTTTTCTTGTTACGAGTATAGTTTATTTTATTACTGGTCGTAGCTTAATGGCAAAGTAACACATACCTTCAGAAAACCTTCACACACTGAACCTTAATGCATGATTTATATCCTGATATTCATGGATATTCGAATCTCTCTTTTACACACTTAACGGATATTACATTCACAGCAATAAACATAACTGCGACTATCATACTCGTGTCAGCCGTTGTAGATAACCATCAGACGAATTAAAACTGCATCTGCTAGCTATACGGAAGTTTCCGTGCACGCGACCTAGATGGAGGTTAAAGTGCCGTGACACTCGCAAAGCTTTTTATAAGCTTCAAATAGATTTACAAATGGATACATGTGTAGACCAGACCACCGACGGGTATGCCTACCTACGCGCTCTACCTAGCAGCGTCAATAACGTATGATTGAACCTGGAATTTACGCGCTGCATTGGTTCAATGCTGCAATCATTGAAATAATAGAGCTTGACAGCAGCGCGTTCCTTGTCATTGTATGTCGGTCCTTTGACAGTCGGCCTGTAGATCGACACAGCTTCAGCGACATAAAGGAAGGATAAAAGTGGGAGAACCAAGGTCCTTCTAACGAACGACCCAACGCCCGCTCAAAAAACAGTACTTTTCTATATTTAATAAAAGTGATTGGCGTACTGATGGTGTGATCAAAGTTTCACTTGTGTGCTTTGTCTAGTCATTAGCAAGTTAGGATCATCAAATCCGCTTTTGTCGATAGACGATTGCTTTTTTTGTACGTTCATATTGATTATATTTGAATTATTATTCAGCAACTGTCATGCAACATTTACGAGATACCGCAAGGCGTTCTCAAGGAGAAGGCCAATACATTTCCACTGAAGCAAGCGGATGATTTGGCCGACTTACGTCCGTCTGGAAAGGCAGTCTGATTCCAGAGTGCAACGAACATGTTTAATTTGCCCAGATTGAGGAATTCAGTGTATAACGCGCGCGCGCATTGGAAATGACAGAAATAGCCGCACCCACGTGCCCTGCCCCCATTCAGGAAGGGCTAAGAATATCAAATTATAGAAAACTTCGCCGTATTGCCGCGGCGGCAGTAAAAGTCCTTTTTATTAGTCTTTATTTAGCTTCAGCTTCATAATCTTGCCTGATTATTATTCGAGTCAAGCAAGACTCAATGAACGTGAATTGTAGACTGTTCAATCTTAGAGCTCATTCCAGGATTAGTTAACATAGGCAGAAGTAGGGCGCATCTTCATGAATTAAATGATCTTTAACTATGTTTTCAACCTCACTCAGCGAAGGTTGTAGTTACATGTTGTATGTTGTTGTTTGTATTGTAGTTAATACAATATTTGATGCCAAATTGACATTTTTTTATAACAATTTGGCATCAAATATTTTAAGTTTAATAACTTCTTTATTGTCTGTTCCGGTAATAACATAACACAAAATCGATCCACCAGGCGTAAACTTCAATAAGTATGACGTTACGTCGAGTAAAATAGTTATACAATAATGAAAATAAATATGATTGAAAACCGGATTAGCATAATGTAAATATAATTGAAAATCATTTTTTCACATTAGAATAATGAATCAATACAATAATGAATAGCTGTAGAGGCAGCAACGGCAATGCGGGTCGGAATCGGAAATTACAGCAATTTGCAGCTGAACGAATAATGGCTCGCACGCGACGCGCGCGGCGGCGAGGTAGCTTTCTTGTGCGAGCTTTTACAGTGTATACTGACTGTGAGAAGTGTGGATCTTAGAATATAATAACAGCACACTGACACCCAAGGGCGGGAAAGTGTAACTCCAGTTTTCATAACTTACATACGTCAAATCATTGACAAGTATTTACTTGTAGTTTTTCAAGCAAAAATATGACGTTACGTGTGAGAGAGAAAACATCGATGCAACACAATTATATTATTTTCATTAATATATCAATAGTATGCAAAAAACATACATATAAGTTATACTTTCTGTAATTATTATGTTAGTTAGGTATTCACAAACAAAAGCCGGTATTACACTGTCCTGAATTCAGGACACTTAGAAGGGTTCCGAGTGTTCCGACCTATACGTTAGAGCGAGATGCTTCAACTCCCCTCCACTAGTTAGGACGCCTGATTCAGGACAGTGTAATACCCGCTTAAGCGAGAGAAGATTCCCCGACACTTTAATGCATGACATTGTCATGTCATAAGGTAATTTGACCTGGCATGCGAGGAAAAAAATGTTTGACTTTACCTGTAGGTACCAATACTCAATGACACACCTGTCGTAGGGCCGTCGAAACGGCAGAACGCTGTGTGGCCGGCAGGTGTAGTGTAAACAAACTACGTAATACGCAGTGTGCGTATGTATACGCAACCTAACTCCGTTCAATTTTTGAATCATGGATTGATATACTCCTCAATAAAGTGTGTCAGTCCTACCTTTTAAACTACGAACTGCCTAAGTGTCAGTGTGCTCCCTTGTCACTAGCCCAGTGACAAGGGATCAAGCTCTTTATGGACTCCTCGCCACTAGTATCTTGCATCCCCAGACGTCACTCAATTTTTAATTTTTACTTGTAAGTAGTTTCAGCCAAAGTGCTTACGCGAAGAGTTACGCAGAGCTCTCACGTCAAATCTATTTCCGTTCACTGTGAACGTACGAAGTGACGATGACGTGACTTGCATGTGTGCCGGTGACCTCAGGGAAATGGAGCGCCTTAAGGACGCCTAGGGTTGCCACAAGGTGGAAAAAACAACAAAATCTCAGTATTCCAGTGTTTAAACCGCCTGCGTGGCCGTGTCGAAGGTTTCCCCTGGATTTTCCCCAGGCCACTCTCTAACCGCGCACTCCTATCGCTTTATTGGGCCCGGCTTACAAAGCCACAGTCAGGTTCAAAAAAAAAGGAAAAACAATACTACTCAACTCAACTAGATACAAAATTCACACTTAGATTCGCTGTCACCCATTCATTTGAAAGACCGTGTAAACTGTAATGCATACGTATAATGACGTATATATTAAGGACATTGACAAAAAAGTTGTTTTAAACTCACTGGTCTATTCGCCAAAAAAATATTTCCTAGATAGACCAGACGTCTGAACTAAAAAATTCAGACGATAAATAGTCCATACTTACTATCTAGGTCGGCTTTAATTAATAATATTTATTGCCTAATCAGTAACATCTAGGATCAAAGAGTTTACTTATTCGTTTTAGCTTCTTATATTTTCTCTATCCACAGTATCCACACATTAAACATTCGACCTGGAGATATAGCTATCTTAGTTATAAGATTATTACGATAATTTTGTAATTACAATGGATACTTTTATTTATTGTTTATTTAGAATATATAATACTTTAAAAAGATTGGAGCCAGTATAAACCGATGCGCCATTTGACAACCCTATCGTCTAGCGTAGGCATGAGGTCAATCCTCTATTCAAAAGAAAATGACGCCAAAGTACGAAACGCCTAGTCAGCAGTCAGCAGCATGTAGACGGGCTGAGCAACGACTCGCGACCTTACTGCCCGGCATCAAGGTCGAGTTCCACTTTTCGTAAGGCTGTATGCATTAATCGAGAATCGTGATGTACGGACGTAGGCATGTCAACTATTCCATGAGATATGACGCTGACATACATAAACACCGTTGCACCGGCATTTTTTATGTTCAATGTAGATCATTCAAGTTTTGTTTGAACGGATTAATATAAAGTACAGTCAAGTTCCGATATATGTATGTATGTAAACACTTTATTGCACACAATAACAAGTTAAGACACGTACATGTCACAAAAGACTGAAGTAAAAAGGCGAACCTACACAACAGTTACACATATAGACAACAGTTGCTAATGTGATCTATGAGAAATTGAAGAAACTCATCACAGGTAGTCAGGTACCACACAGTCTTTGATGAACTGAAACCCATGAAACTTAGGATGACCCCAAATGACCTGAATAATAAGTTGGACTTGGTAGGACTTCATGGATTTCCGTCACCTAGAAATAGAACTGATGAGGAATAGCCAGAACTCCTAACAGTGGCGGAGCGTCCATACAACTCGATTCCCACCGGCTTGCCTAATCTTCAGCCAGTGCTGGGCTTTTACTACGGCTCATGAAGAATAAGAAAGGCTAATTATTTCCGGCTTCCCTAAGAATATTTTTGACACGCGGCCACTGACTCCTAATAATGTATAAGCAAACATAGCAGTTTAGATTTTATTGTAAGTATCTCAATCTTATTCACTCGCTTAGCACTCGCAAGACTATTTATTAAAGAAGTAATAGCTATGCCAAGCATTGTGGTCGTTGGAGGTACTAGTTTTTTTTTGTTACAAATGATTTGCAATTATTGTAATATTTTGCCATGCTTTCTGTTGTTTTCTGCGTATTATCCTGTAAGCTCAAGGTTTTTAGTAGCCACGAGAACAAAACTCAGTTTTTATGCGTCAGTAACAATTCGTAAGTAACAGTCATTTATCCTTATTGTACAAGTAAACACTCTAGGTACTTTAACAATTGGATTATACTCTATAGAATGTTGTAATTTTATCATCTGATAAACAATCAATGTCAATAAATATTTGAAGTTTGTTATCTTAGTAGGGAATCGGAATAGATATGGGTAAGTGTAAGTAATACTTCAAATATAATAAAGTATTACGTAAGTGTATCAAATTTGGTACTCATGTGAATTATTAAATGAATGTAGGCCGCACACCCACACTTGGCATGGTCACATCAAAAATATGCATACGATTTTGAGCTCTATTCCTCAGAATTAAGTTCTGTAATATTATGCATGTGACGATGCCCGAATTGTTGAGATTCCTCTTATTTCACAAGAGATGATACATAAGAATAGTATGATATTAATATCAATTACAATAAACGGCGTTATAGGAACAAAGTCACTATCCACATTCGGTGCTGGTACCTCGCTCTTGGCTCGCCAGTAACTCCGAAATCCAAAGTTTCCAGTAAATAAGTATTATATGGTCTTCCCGCTTCCGTACCAAATTGCCACTTAAACTTATCATAGCTCGATGGCTGTTCCATTCGTCAGTCACAGGCTTTTTTGTAGTAACAAAAACATCAGCACTATCTGCGAGCAGCCCAGGAAAAAAATCTGTAAGTATCTTAGGTTTATAGTTTAGGTTTAGGAAACAAGTGAAATTCCAAGTGTTTATTGGTGATTGTGTTATTTCGCATCATATTTTTCATTAGTTAAAAGTGTCCGGTATGTCTGAGATAAGATCTAGACAGCATCCTCTCTCGCGAACTGTAATGAGCGGCAAGTGGGGTCAGTGCCCGCGCTTCGGGGGTCAACCGGACTCTGCCGATCCCTGTTCTGACACTAATTGCAGTAGGTTCTGGTGTTCACATACACATGCAGGTATTAAACAATGTTTTACAAATGCAGCGCATGTGTAGTGTGGTAAGAATGACAATTTAAGAATTGTCAGATTCGGTTGACGCCGCTCTACCAATCACACTGGAGCGCAAACTATTAGAGTATTCCAGTGTTTTAACCGGCCGCGTTTTTTTTCCCCAGGTCACTCTCAAACTGCGCACTCTTATCGCTTTATTGGGCCCTGCCTATAAAGCTACAGTCAGGTTAAAAAAAAGAAACGTGGATTGCAGCCTTGGTTGCGCTGCATCGCACGCAATATCTTAAATGGATAGAGCATAGAGCATCATCATTGTCATTTAGAGCATTTGCTCATGTGCTTTTGATGAAATCTCGGCATCTGTCGTCTGTCGTTTATGAATGGTAATGGCAACGGCAACGCCGGTTTCTCCGGAGTGACACTTAAGAGGCTGCCAAGACCTAAAAAAAGTCCCGCTCTATCTAACACGCGTGAGTTTCCAATTAACCATCCCGCTCTTTACGTAAGCTCTGCGCGTAAAATAATAAATAAATACTATAATAATATTTAAATAAAAAAAAGTGTGGATTATTTGTGAAATATGACTCGTTAGCGGTTTAGGTATGAATTAGTGCATCCTCAGGAGCTCTGACGACCTGGTGATTACCAGGAAAAAATCGAGTAAGTGTAGTGTGAAGAAACTTCTTCAACTGAACTTCTGTAAACTAGTAAATCTTGTAATTTTGAGAGATAAGACGCTTTGCGTCGTCTCAATCCCAATGTTCTCCATAGCTAATGAAGTAAAAACCACACTGATGACTAACCGATGACGGCACGATGACTATTTGCCCATTAACTCGAGATAGTGCAGCGTAGAACATAATGACACACCTGTTTGTGTGAGTAAGGTAGGTAAGACAAATAGTACAAATACGGTGTATGCGATAATCGGCAAAGGATGTTCGTTTTACGTCAACAAGCGTTAATTCATGGTCGATATTTTCCTGTCGACTCTTTGGTGATTTGAGGATTCGTTGTATCGACAGCTAGAGCGAGACGAATGCAGGTCACTTCAGTCACACACTCCAAACACAGTGCATCTTCGGGAGTCTCTCTGTTATTTATTTATGAGACTGACATTTCTACTGTAGTTATAAGTTATAAGTACAATTTGATGTTAATGTATTTGATATTTTGACATAAGTAATAGATTATTATTGTTATATTTTTAATTTTTGCATGAAATTGTTAATTTTTATTATTATTAAATTATTGTACGTCGTAAGACATATCACAGAGAACTGACCTATTTGTAAGATCTGTATTGAACTACCTGTGATACACAATAAATGACATTCTGATTCATTCTGATTCTGATTCTGATTCTGAGTTTACACTCATCATACCACCTAATGCCTCTTAATATACGGAAGTTGTACCGAGCAAACTTCCGAACTTGGCTATGTTGAGTCACTGCTGTGTGTCTAGACGAGTATGCCCGTAGGTAGCGTAGTTACGTGTAGGTATATGAGAGGTCATTAGAGTATTTTGTCATTTGATTACTTTCAGTCATAGCGTTTAAATAACGACCTATAATTACACTACAGTAAACTAGCTTTCCGTCCGCGTAGAACCTCTTAGTCGCGGTAGAATTTAATTGCTAAATTCTTTTATTTCAGGCGCTTACCTAGTTATCGCTCATTACAAACTTCCACGCCATAAAGGGATGGTTTTTTTTAAATTAAAAATTGGATTGCTCTTGTCCAGCATCTATCTAGCCCGGGGGCAAAGACTAGGCCGACGATGAAGCGAGCTCACAGCTCACCCAGAAGATGTCTATGCCTGGACCTATTCAAGGCACGAGTAAAGGGATTATTTCCGGGATAAAAAGTATCCTAAGTATGTCCTTCTCAGTACTCAAACTATCTTCATAGCAAATTTCATTTGAATCGGTTCAGCGGTAAGACATAGACACACTTTCGCATTTATTATATGAGTATACTGCGCACCATCCACGAAGGCGCGGCCCTCCACAAGTCCACAGCCCAAACTGTACAACTGCGCACAGATTAGTATGAGATTCGGTGTGGAGGGGCGCGTCGTCGTGGATGGCGCGCACTATATAGATATCTCCATCTTGAGACAGAAGCCTTTACATAATGCAAATGAAAGATTGTCACATGTAGTATAATTAAGTATTGTCAAGTGTAGTGTAATTTGTTTCTGTTATTTGTTTTTAGTGTACATTATTTGGTGAACAATAAAGAATATTTGTATTGTATTGTATTGTATTGTATAATTACGAGTGCGAAGAATCAGTTCGGCGCGGCGATCACTCGGGCTATTATGCGACGTGCCGTCATCGCCCGACTATGGCGCGAAGGCCTAAGTCAGGAAAAATGCGACCATGTTGACAACTCAAGGTACCAGATATACTACTTAATTACTAACCTCATTTCCTGGCTCTCACATTCTGGGGTTCAAGGTCTTTTCCTACATGACACAGTAAGTACACTAGTGACAGTCAATCGGGTACCTAAGGTAAACTAAGTTAAGGAAGAAGGTATAATACGGGAGATAGGGAATCGACAAACGACAACCGAAGAGTCACAAAATATGTATAAACTAAGGCGATAGAAACTGTTGGTAGAGGCGGACGTAGAGTATTAGCAGAATTCAGGATAAAAGGCTTAAGACATATAGAGGGAGAGATTATATATGTACCTATGTAGAACAGGTAGTCTCCCTTTCAAAGTATAAAATTATCCAGATGAATATTTTGGTATAACTTTCAACTTTTGTATGAAAAACAGTGGCGGCGCGTCAAAAATATTCTTAGGGAAGCCGGAAATAATTTGCCTTTCTTATTCTTCATGAGCCGTACTAAAAGATCTGGACTGCTTGAAAATTAGGCAAGCCGGTGGGAATCGAGTTGTATGGGGGCCCCGCCACTGATGAAAAATATAATACCCTAAAGAAACAATAAAACGAATGAATATATTTTAGTATTTTCAAATACTCCTCCCTCACTGTAGAGGGTAAACAAGACAGCTTTATCATCCATCGATGATGATCAAAGATGACATGCCATCATGTATCCCCCTTCGATATCAGCAAATGCAGTTTCCGTAACCCAACGCCATGTCAACAATGGACATACTCGTAGCACGTGTGTTTGTTTTGGTGTCGCCGACTGTCGCCCGCGCCCCTGCCTCGGGCCGACCGCGACCGGTAGGTATAGTTGACCTTCTAGGCTCACACACGAACCAACAACACAACTGCCTTTATTAGAGGTGTTTCTGTTTATTGTGTCCTGATTATTTGCTATAGGTTAGGTCCCTTATTGACCGAGTGAAACGAAGGTCTCTTCGACAAAACTGCTGTCGTATGTCCGGATTTCCGGTTGTCCCCCTCTACAGGTCGCATTTTTAAACCGATTCTCGTGAAATTTGGTTAGCAGGTTCGGTAAATCTATAGAATTTTTTTATCGAGTCACTTTTTGGAAATTTAATATGACAATTTTTTTACCAATGATTTTGTGTTTCTCCGGCCGAATTTCGATTTGTTCTCCTCTAAGGGTCGCATTTCACAACCGGTTCTCGTGAAGTATTGTGAGCAGGTTGTTTGATTATTATAGATGACATAGAATATTTATGTCGAGTAATTAAAAAAAATCAATGGTTTGTCCTTCTCTACAGCGTTTCTCAACCAATTCTCGTGAAATTTTGTAAGCAGGTTCGATATCTAACATAGTTTTTGGATATTAAAAAAAACACTCACGAGGTATACAGCTCACAGAGCCACTAGTTTATTTAAGGTCTTAATACATTTATTGTAGAGGTGCAAGCGTAACATGTTAACTCAAATATGAATACGAAATTTAAAAGATTCGGGAAGACTTTCACTACAGGAAAAAGCGAATAAAAAAACCAAGCAGCTTTAAGATAATTTTATGAAACAAACAGATAAAATAACTATCAACATCCTAAATTTCCTCTCTTTTCTTTGTTAATGTTTGGATTGCTCATTCATTACATTACATTTAATAACGTCATGTGTAAGATTACCTACTCTAGCTTGTCAGTTCTTGACGCGCGCCAAGGCCAGTCTGCGGCATCATTTGACCTTTGCAAAGAATCAGAGCACAAAAACGCTATCGTGAATAAACTCCACAACACAATAGTTCCCGTCCTGTAGATAGGTCACGATTTTTCGATTTGTTACTCATTGTGGGACCGACTTAGCATACCAACACCAATTAGTATAGTGAGTTCACTAATGACAAAGTAACCTCAACCCATAATGTTATCCTTTCGTCTCCTATTGTTTTGTCAGGAATTCCTGTATAAAGCTCATTGCTTTGTAGTACCTATAGATTTGTATGATCCTTTACCTGCTCGGATAATTACTTAGCGCAAATTTCTAAAGTATGTTGAATAGAATTTTGACGCCATTTAACTTCGTTTCTTCTTTCGTTGGTATAGATTCGCCTAAACAAGAATTAGTAATATTTATTCCTGGTGCAATAAACCTGGCCTTAATATATACCGATGATGTACTGTCAATTTTAACGCCCCTATGCAAGTTACTTATGAGTGTTTGTCTAGAATGTTTAACGATAATTATTAAACCGTTACATGACTCGTTCATTTCGACTAATTTGGGTCAGATAGATACGTCTTTTTATGACAACCTGATCATATACAATACCTATATATAAGCAAGCCGGTCATCTAGGTTTGTTTCTCGGTATGCTGAAGAATCGAATCAATAAGGTACAACGCAATAATAAACTCCCTTACGTACTTATATGACGAAAGCCTGTGAATATATATTATTATATCATACAGAAGGACCTGCCTGCGGTAGGGCTCTGTGAGAAAGTACTATTATCTATTCCTTGATCCGGTTGGAGGTGCAATGATTTGAATACAACCGGCACACAAAAAACAAATTCACCCTTCCTTACCGTAAAACGACAAGAAAATATACAACCTGGGTGGTAAAACCAACAAAGCTCAACGATTTCCAACGGATCGAAGTGTCTGTATCGTCACGTGTCCATTACGCCGATATCAGTGATATAAGTGGCTCGTTAGCAGGTGACTGCTTATCTGTGGCTTTATGAGGTGCACAATATACTGCCTGGTCGATACTGGTAATAGACAGGTAAGTGTAAAACATTCACAGCACATTGCAATGGATTGGATCCCACCAATGCCTCCATTCATGCGCCCTAACCTAACAGATTAGGGTAAAGAACTGTGACGTCACTTCTGTCATAGCTGAAAGATGTGACAGAAATGTTCTGCACCGCGCTATCGAGGTCTTTAAATTCCAAGCAATTCTCAATGGACTTCGGTTTATGTTATAAATTTGCTACTTTACAGCGTGACTCGGCAAAATAAAGATAAAAAATCTCTTTTTCAAATTCCTACTACATAACTAAGACACAAAAATTAAAGTTGGTTGGTAATAACTTTCAAAGTCTCACTGCTATTATTTTTTTAGCTGGGCACAGGACGGGTTTTATGTAGCAAATAGGTGAGGACCAAATTAAGTATAGGCAAATTAAATGCCAGTGTGCCAAAAATTTGCTTCGAGAACTTGACTGCCACACTGCCATGTGTACCTATAGATCAGTAATTAAGTAACGAAGGAAAACAATTATGCCGGAAGGAGACTGCAGCGTACATAATTTATTGACATTGTATTTTGCAACTAACAATTACAAGCATACAAAACCGTGCTAAAATTACATTTTCCATTGTGCAATTTTACAGAAACATTGTCATTCGTTTTAAAGCGACAGCTAATATTCTTTATTATACTTGTATTATACAAAGCACCCATAACTCGGGAAAAGGCCGTAAAGTAAAAGCAATAATAACTCGTAGGAGCTCCGTGATTCGGTTTACGACTTTTCCGTTTTGAAGTATCTATAATAACGTTGTATGTGCGGGCGCGAGATGTATGTCCCATTGTTCATGTTCAATAAAGGCTTTTGCACACCAAATGCATTACAGCCTGTGCTGACCTGTGGCAGAGCAACACTCTTGCTTTTGCGTTGCCGTGCAAGTGTTGCAGGGCAGATTGTAATTGTAACTAATGTTAGATACAGTCATTTATTAGCAAGCATGCATAAAGCTCAATATTTAATAAGTCGGTAAAAGTGGACCACCATTATACAAATGTGCTTTATTACGTTCGTAGTCTTAGTTTTTAGTTATGACGCCGTTATGCGGCACATATAAGGAAATGCAACTAATATACAAGACTTCAACTAGGCAATGTACGGCAGCGGCGTTTCATCGCTCAGCACTAGACACTTGCGTCTGATGCTCGACGACATGTTGCAGTCGACATATCGCTCGCTACGAAAGTTACATATTTATTTAATAGAAATACAACAGTGAGCCGTAAGGTTAGCTGGAAGAGATCCCTTATAGGGATAAGTTCGCCTTTGTACAGTCAGCCCATGAAAATGTTGAGCATACTTAGAACCTTGTCACATCGAAATCTAAGAAATATTTAGACTGAAACGTCATAAAATTTGAAACCTCTTTAATTTGACAAAGTACTAAAGTGCTCAACATTTTCGTTGGCCCACTGTACTTCAATCTTTTGTGACATGTACGTGTTTTAACTTGTTATTGTGTGCAATAATGTGCTTACATACATACATACATACAGCAGTGTCGCTGCGACATGTAGTCGGCTCCTGTCTACAGTCGGCTAAAATCTTACTCCCCATGAGCAAAATAAGCGCCGCAATCGCTTCAGGTATACCAAAGCCCTAAAGTAAGCGGTATTGTTGTCCTATTCAAGTATTAACACATAAATTTTACGCGAACACATGCATTATGGGGAAACAATTTGCCTCCTTTTGAATACACCGCGTTTTACGACCACATGCCAAAACTACATTACAGTCCCTATTGCAATGCCTTTAGAGTTATTTGAAATGGCAAAGCTATTCCTGAGGCATGTATATGCAGGGTGGAAGCTAAAACGGGCGCCTTTGTAAGCGGAGTCATTTGTGGTACATATAACCACAATGTGGTGAAAGCTAGGAGTTTTCGAAATGATTCAATTAATGGGAATCAGAGGCATGACGCGCCTCTACAGTTTTTAGAGTTCCGTACCCAAAGGGTAAAACGGGACCCCTATTACGAAGAGTCCTCTGTCACTATACGAGGAAATATCTTGAATAACCACGGACAATACGAGTAGATGTCATGAAAAAATTTCTTAAGCGCGGCCCGGTCTTTCTACTTCCAGAGAAATTGAGGTAGCCCATAACAAAACTCCACTAGGTACCTATTGTTGCCACATAAAATATGGTACCTAACAGTGGCGGCGCGTCAAAAATATTCTTAGGAAAGCCGGAAATAATTTGCCTTTCTTATACTTCATGAGCCGTAGTAAAAGAACTGCACTGGCTGAAAATTAGGTAAGCCGGTGGGAATCGAGTTGTATGGACGCTCCGCCACTGGTACCTAAAGTATAGTGATGTATACTTCATAAAATGGTGTCTTGATATAAGTATTAAATCCTCATGATCCTCAAATGTCCAATCATTTTCCCTCTGAACGATTGGACATTTGATATGGTACGACAACTTCTTTAAGACCATTTGGGAAGGAAAGATAGTATAGAAGGAAGGCGAGGCAAGACCAAGGCGCAGTTACATGGACCAAATGAAAGAAACACTTGACGTCGTGTCGTATCAAGAAGTTAAAGGGCTGGCGTACGAGAGAGAAAAATGGAAAATACTCTACCGGCAAGAGGATAAATAACTCTTAAATTTGATTTAAGAGTTAAGTATTTAATTAAACCCTAAATGGTACAAGACCTGTTTGAAGATGGAGGAGATTTCTTTTGTTATTCGCAGGAGAAGCTCTATCTTGAATGCGAACACGATATGTATGCTGCGGTCAACCCGTAATGATACTATTAATATCTTGTAAAGTGTGGAATGCATTACGTCTACTGAATAACACAGTAAAAAAGCTATGGACACTGGTACACTTGGTGACGAATTTACTTATTTTCATTTTCTTCACTGTACTAATAACAAAGACACAGAGATGATGATAATTGCATTAATTAGTAATACTGACCGTTGCGACACGTTCGAATCGTATGTAAAAAAAGAAGACATTTTCGTTTGTCGATTTTTCCATTCTATCATCGATCGATTGGTGTGGTAACACGCTTAGTATTATCCCACTGTATCTACTGAAACGACCAATCAATTAATAACTCAAGACCTCACAGGATCAATGGTTAACCAGTCACTAAGAAATTTTATCTCGAAGCTTATTAGCATTAACTGTGTCCGAAGAGGATAATGAAAAGGTGATGTCACCGCGACAGCGACGCATTGTCTCGGCTAACAACTTCTTATATCAAATAGGTACCTACATTAGCATAGGGTGCGTGTCATCCACGACAACAAGGCGCCCCTCCACAGCGAATGTCATACTAATCTATGCGCAATTGTACTGTAGAGGGGCGCGCCTTCGTGGATGACATGCACTATACTCGACATGATCCAACTTTGGGACAACTTGCTAAGCTGTAGGTATTGTATTAAGCCGCAGATTAAGCCCGTCATAGACGGAGCTATAGCAAGGCATCTTACGGTATATCTTGCGTACCTACTAATTGACAGAGTCCACAAGACCTATAATATTTATATATATATATATATATATATATATATACATATATATATATACATATATATATATATATATATATATATATATACGCTCAATCACATAGCTGTTATCTCAGAGCGGCGAGATACGACTACTGAAATTTTCACGTCAAATGAAGGGTCTCAAAAAACGCAGAAGAAAATATTTGTATGGGTACTTTCTCCTTTTAACATAACCAATAAATGCCTGTTTTTTTACAACTCAGTTGAAGAACTATAAAGTCTATAAACACGTACAAGCAATAAATATAAACCAGTCGTACCATGACATAGATACCATATTAACATTAATGGCTCATGAAGCTAGTGATTCACTCAACCCTCGTGAAGACAACCACCCCATTTCGTTTGCCCGCAAATGGCATATCGGAATCGTTTGTTCATCGTTAGTTCACGTTTGTTCAGTAGGTAAAATCGTTAGGACCCGATTCTAACATCGGTTTTTTTAAAAAACAAAATGGGGTGGTCAACTTCACGCTAACCACCCCAAACCAAAATTGTTGTTTTTTTTTAGTTCCTATAGCAAGATAATCGTTAGTTCACGTTTGTTCAGTAGGTAAAATCGTTAGGACCCAACTCTTTCATACTTTTTTTAAAACTTAAAGTGGGGTGGCTGTCTTCACGCTAACCACCCCACCCCGAAATCACCAAAACCAAATATGTGGAGTCATCGGGCGTCGTTAGTTCACGTTTGTTCAGGCATTAAAATCGTTAGGACCTCAATAGTTTAGACACAAAAAAATAAAAACGAAAATTCATACTGTAGGTCTTGTTGACTGGGGTATCTCATTCCGAAGTGCAATAAACTCAGTTTCATTTCGTTTGCCCGCAAATGGCATATCGGAATCGTTTGTTCATCGTTAGATCACGTTTGTTCAGTAGGTAAAATCGTTAGGACCCGATTCTAAATTCGGTTTTTTTAAAAAACAAAATGGGGTGGTCAACTTCACGCTAACCACCCCAAACCAAAATTGTTGTTTTTTTTTAGTTCCTATAGCAAGATAATCGTTAGTTCACGTGTGTTCAGTAGGTAAAATTGTTAGGACCCAACTCTTTCATACTTTTTTTAAAACTTATAGTGGGGTGGCTGTCTTCACGCTAACCTAACCACCCCACCCCGAAATCACCAAAACCAAATATGTGGAGTCATCGGGCGTCGTTAGTTCACGTTTGTTCAGGTATTAAAATCGTTGGGACCTCAAAGGTTTAGACACAAAAAAATAAAAACGAAAATTCATACTGAAGGTCTTGTTGACTGGGGTATCTCATTCCGAAGTGCAATAAAGTCAGTTTCATTTCGTTTGCCCGCAAATGGCATATAGGAATCGTTTGTTCATTGTAAGTTCACGTTTGTTTAGTAGGTAAAATCGTTAGGACCCAACTCATTCATACTTTTTTTTAAACTTAAAGTGGGGTGGCTGTCTTCACGCTAACCACCCCACCCCGAAATCACCGAAACCAAATATGTGGAATCATCGGGCGTCGTTAGTTCACGTTTGTTCAGACATTAAAATCGTTAGGACCTCAATAGTTTAGACAAAAAAAAACGAAAATTCATACTGTTGACTGGGGTATCTCATTCCGAAGTGCAATAAACTCAGTTACAATGGTATCCTATCGATTCAACTGCCTGAACAAACGACAACAGGCACTAAATTATCGGTCTAGACTGGTACCATATGGGCATTCACAAAGATTTGGCTAGAAAATCAAATAGAACAAGCATTTAACTAGTCAAACGGAAGGGTTCAAATGCCTTTACGGAATCGGGTCCTAACGATGTGAGTGCATCAACACACGTCTACATATATTTCTTGATAGATCTAAATCGTTTACATGCGGGCGCTCAAATAGGACTAGTCAGAAAAAAAATCCGAAGAAAAATTGAACAAGTCAACTAGAGTATCTAAGTTGGAGGGGTCATACGCCGAAATAGAATCGGGTCCTTACGATTTAACTGCCTGAACAAACGACTATAGGCAATACTTAATCGATCTAGACTGGTAACTTGCGGGCACTCAAATAGGTATAGCCAAGAAAAATCTGAAGAAAATATAAATAAATTAACTAGAGTATCTAAGTTGGATGGGTCATACGCCGAGATAGAATCGGGTCCTAACGATTTAGCTGCCTGAACAAACGACAATAGGTAACACTTAATCGATCTGGACCAGTAATTTGCGGGCGCACTAATAGGTATAGTCAGAAAAAAAATCCGAAAAAATTGTAATGAAGTCAACTAGAGAAACTAAGTTGGAGGGGACATATCCAGAGATAGAATCGGGTCCTAACGCTTTAACTGCCTGAACAAACGACGATAGCCAACACTTAATCGATCTAGACCAGTAATTTGCGGGCGCACTAATAGGTATATTCAGAAAAAAAATCCGAAGAAAATTTAATGAAGTCAACTAGAGAAACTAAGTTGGAGGGGACATATTCAGAGATAGAATCGGGTCCTAACGATTTTACTGCCTGAACAAAAGACTATAGGCAACACTTATTCGATCTAGACCAGTAATTTGCGGGCGCACAAATAGGTATAGTCAGAAAAATAATCCGAAGAAAATTTTATTAAGTCAACTAGAATATCTAAGTTGGAGGGGACATATTCAGAGATAGAATCGGGTCCTAACGATTTAACTGCCTGAACAAACGACAATAGGCAACACTTAATCGTACTGGACCAGTAATTTGCGGGCGCACTAATAGATATACTCAGAAAAAAAATCCGAAGGAATTGTAATGAAGTCAACTAGAGAAACTAAGTTGGAGGTGACATATTCAGAGATAGAATCGGGTCCTAACGATTTAACTGCCTGAACAAACGACTATAGGCAACACTTATTCGATCTAGACCAGTAACTTGCGGGCGCACTAATAGGTATAGTCAGAAAAAAATCCGAAGAAAATTTAATGAAGACAACTAGAGAAACTAAGTTGGAGGGGACATATTCAGAGATAGAATCGGGTCCTAACGATTTTACTGCCTGAACAAACGACAACAGGTAACACTTAATCGATCTGGACCAGTAATTTGCGGGCGCACAAATAGGTATAGTCAGAAAAAAAATCCGAAGGAACTTTTATTAATTCAACTAGAGTATCTAAGTTGGATGGGTCATACGCCGAGACAGGATCGGGTCCTAACGATTTAACTGCCTGAACAAACGACTATAGGCAACAGTTAATCGATCTAGACCAGTAACTTCCGGGCACACAAGGTAGGTATAGTTAGAAAAAAAATCCGAAGAAAATTTAATTAATTCAACTAGAGTATCTAAGTTTGAGGGGTCATACGCCGAGATAGGATCGGGTCCTAACGATTTAACTGCCTGAACAAACGACTATAGGCAACAGTTAATCGATCTAGACCAGTAACTTCCGGGCACGCAAGGTAGGTATAGTTAGAAAAAAAATCCGAAGAAAATTTAATTAATTCAACTAGAGTATCTAAGTTTGAGGGGTCATACTCAGAGATAGGATCGGGTCCTAACGATTTAACTGCCTGAACAAACGACTATAGGCAACACTTAATGGATCTAGACCAGTAATTTGCGGGCGCACAAATAGGTATAGTCAGAAAAAAAATCCGAAGAAAATTTTGTTAATTCAACTAGAGTATCGAAGTTAGATGGGTCATACGCCGAGATAGGATCGGGTCCTAACGATTTAACTGCCTGAACAAACGACTATAGGCAACACTTAATCGATCTAGACCAGTAATTTGCGGGCGCACTAATAGGTATAGTCAGAAAAAAAATCCGAAGAAAATTTAATGAAGTCAACTAGAGAAACTAAGTTGGAGGGGACATATTCAGAGATAGAATCGGGTCCTAACGATTTAGTTGCCTGAACAAACGACAATAGGCAACACTTAATCGATCTGGACCAGTAATTTGCGGGCGCACAATTAGGTATAGTCAGAAAAGAAATCCGAAGAAATTGTAATGAAGTCAACTAGAGAAACTAAGTTGGAGGGGACATATTCAGAGATAGAATCGGGTCCTAACGATTTAACTGCCTGAACAAACGACTATAGGCAACACTTAATCGATCTAGACAAGTAATTTGCGGGCACACAAGGTAGGTATAGTCAGAAAAAAATCCAAAGAAAATTTAAATAAGTCAACTAGAGTATCTAAGTTGGTGGGGTCATACGCCGAGATAGAATCGGGTCCTAACGATTTAACTGCCTGAAATAACAACTATAGGCAACACTTAATCGATCTAGACCAGAAATTTGCGGGCGCACAAATAGGTATAGTCAGAAAAAAAATCCGAAGAAAATTTTATTAAGTCAACTAGAATATCTAAGTTGGAGGGGAAAAACTCAGAGATAGAATCGGGTCCTAACGATTTAACTGCCTGAACAAACCACTATAAGCAACACTTAATCGATCTAGACCAGTAATTTGAGGGCGCACAAATAGGTATAGCCAGAAAAAAAATCCGAAGAAAATTTAAATAAGTCAACTAGAGTATCTAAGTTGGAGGGGTCATACTCAGAGATAGAATCGGGTCCTAACGATTTAACTGCCTGAACAAACGACTATAGGCAACACTTAATCGATCTAGACCAGTAATTTGCGGGCACACAAGGTAGGTATAGTCAGAAAAAAATCCAAAGAAAATTTAAATAAGTCAACTAGAGTATCTAAGTTGGTGGTGTCATACGCCGAGATAGAATAGAGTCCTAACGATTTAACTGCCTGAACAAACGACTATAGGCAACAGTCAATCGATCTAGACCAGTAACTTGCGGGCAGACAAGGTAGGTATAGTCAGAAAAAAATCCGAAGAAAATTTAATTAATTCAACTAGAGTATCTAAGTTTGAGGGGTCATACTCAGAGATAGGATCGGGTCCTAACGAATTAACTGCCTGAACAAACGACTATAGGTAACACTTAATCGATCTGGACCAGTAATTTGCGGGCGCACTAATAGGTATAGTCAGAAAAAAAATCCGAAGAAATTGTAATGAAGTCAACTAGAGAAACTTAGTTAGAGAGGACATATTCAGAGATAGAATCGGGTCCTAACGATTTAACTGCCTGAACAAAAGACTTTAGGCAACACTTAATCGATCTAGACCAGTAATTTGCGGGCGCACAAATAGGTATAGTTAGAAAAAAAATCCGAAGAAAATTTAATGAAGTCAACTAGAGAAACTAAGTTGGAGGGGACATATTCAGAGATAGAATCGGGTCCTAACGATTTTACTGCCTGAACAAACGACAATAGGTAACACTTAATCGATCTGGACCAGTAATTTGCGGGCGCACAAATAGGTATAGTCAGAAAAAAAATCCGAAGGAACTTTTATTAATTCAACTAGAGTATCTAAGTTGGATGGGTCATACGCCGAGATAGGATCGGGTCCTAACGATTTAACTGCCTGAACAAACGACTATAGGCAACAGTTAATCGATCTAGACCAGTAACTTCCGGGCACACAAGGTAGGTATAGTTAGAAAAAAAATCCGAAGAAAATTTAATTAATTCAACTAGAGTATCTAAGTTTGAGGGGTCATACGCCGAGATAGGATCGGGTCCTAACGATTTAACTGCCTGAACAAACGACTATAGGCAACAGTTAATCGATCTAGACCAGTAACTTCCGGGCACACAAGGTAGGTATAGTTAGAAAAAAAATCCGAAGAAAATTTAATTAATTCAACTAGAGTATCTAAGTTTGAGGGGTCATACTCAGAGATAGGATCGGGTCCTAACGATTTAACTGCCTGAACAAACGACTATAGGCAACACTTAATGGATCTAGACCAGTAATTTGCGGGCGCACAAATAGGTATAGTCAGAAAAAAAATCCGAAGGAAATTTTGTTAATTCAACTAGAGTATCTAAGTTAGATGGGTCATACGCCGAGATAGGATCGGGTTCTAACGATTTAACTGCCTGAACAAACGACTATAGGCAACACTTAATCGATCTAGACCAGTAATTTGCGGGCGCACTAATAGGTAAAGTCAGAAAAAAAATCCGAAGAAAATTTAATGAAGTCAACTAGAGAAACTAAGTTGGAGGGGACATATTCAGAGATAGAATCGGGTCCTAACGATTTTACTGCTTGAACAAACAACAATAGGTAACACTTAATCGATCTGGACCAGTCATTTGCGGGCGCACAAATAGGTATAGTCAGAAAAAAAATCCGAAGGAACTTTTATTAATTCAACTAGAGTATCTAAGTTGGATGGGTCATACGCCGAGATAGGATCGGGTCCTAACGATTTAACTGCCTGAACAAACGACTATAGGCAACACTTAATCGATCTAGACCAGTAATTTGCGGGCACACAGAAAAAAATCCAAAGAAAATTTAAATAAGTCAACTAGAGTATCTAAGTTGGTGGTGTCATACGCCGAGATAGAATCGGGTCCTAACGATTTAACTGCCTGAACAAACGACTATAGGCAACACTTAATCGATCTGGACCAGTTTTTTGCGGGCGCACTAATAGGTATAGTCAGAAAAAAAATCCGAAGAAATTGTAATGAAGTCAACTAGAGAAACTAAGTTGGAGGGGACATACTCAGAGATAGAATCGGGTCCTAACGATTTAACTGCCTGAACAAACCACTATAGGCAACACTTAATCGATCTAGACCAGTAATTTGCGGGCGCACAAATAGGTATAGTTAGAAAAAAAATCCGAAGAAAATTTAATGAAGTCAACTAGAGAAACTAAGTTGGAGGGGACATATTCAGAGATAGAATCGGGTCCTAACGATTTTACTGCCTGAACAAACGACAATAGGTAACACTTAATCGATCTGGACCAGTAATTTGCGGGCGCACAAATAGGTATAGTCAGAAAAAAAATCCGAAGGAACTTTTATTAATTCAACTAGAGTATCTAAGTTGGATGGGTCATACGCCGAGATAGGATCGGGTCCTAACGATTTAACTGCCTGAACAAACGACTATAGGCAACAGTTAATCGATGTAGACCAGTAACTTCCGGGCACACAAGGTAGGTATAGTTAGAAAAAAAATCCGAAGAAAATTTAATTAATTCAACTAGAGTATCTAAGTTTGAGGGGTCATACGCCGAGATAGGATCGGGTCCTAACGATTTAACTGCCTGAACAAACGACTATAGGCAACAGTTAATCGATCTAGACCAGTAACTTCCGGGCACACAAGGTAGGTATAGTTAGAAAAAAAATCCGAAGAAAATTTAATTAATTCAACTAGAGTATCTAAGTTTGAGGGGTCATACTCAGAGATAGGATCGGGTCCTAACGATTTAACTGCCTGAACAAACGACTATAGGCAACACTTAATGGATCTAGACCAGTAATTTGCGGGCGCACAAATAGGTATAGTCAGAAAAAAAATCCGAAGGAAATTTTGTTAATTCAACTAGAGTATCTAAGTTAGATGGGTCATACGCCGAGATAGGATCGGGTCCTAACGATTTAACTGCCTGAACAAACGACTATAGGCAACACTTAATCGACCTAGACCAGTAATTTGCGGGCGCACTAAAAGGTATAGTCAGAAAAAAAATCCGAAGAAAATTTAATGAAGTCAACTAGAGAAACTAAGTTGGAGGGGACATACTCAGAGATGGAATCGGGTCCTAACGATTTAACTGCCTGAACAAACGACTATAGGCAACACTTAATCGATCTAGACCAGTAATTTGCGGGCGCACTAATAGGTATAGTCAGAAAAAAAACCGCAGAAAATTTAAATAAGTCAACTAGTGTATCTAAGTTGGAGAGGTCATACTCAGAGATAGAATCGGGTCCTAACGACTAAATTGCCTGAACAAACAACTATAGGCAACACTTAATCGATCTAGACCAGTAATTTGCGGGCGCACTAATAGGTATAGTCAGAAAAAAAAACCCGAAGAAAATTTAATGAAGACAACTAGAGAAACTAAGTTGGAGGAGACATACTCAGAGATAGAATCGGGTCCTAACGATTTAACTGCCTGAACTAACCACTATAGGCAACACTTAATCGATCTAGACCAGTAATTTGAGGGCGCACAAATAGGTATAGCCAGAAAAAAAATCCGACGAAAATTAAATTAAGTCAACTAGAGTATCTAAGTTGGAGGGGACATACTCAGAGATAGAATCGGGGTAACGATTTAACTGCCTGAACATACGACTATAGGCAACACTTAATCGATCTAGACTAGTAATTTGCGGGCGCACTAATAGGTATAGTCAGAAAAAAAATCCGAAGAAAATTTAATTAAGTCAACTAGAGTATCTAAGTTGGCTGGGTCACACGCCGAGATAGAATCGGGTCCTTACGATTTTACTGCCTGAACAAACGACTATAGGCAATACTTAATCGATCTAGACTGGTAACTTGCGGGCACTCAAATATGTATAGTCAGAAAAAAAATCCGAAGAAAAATTGAACAAGTCAACTAGAGTATCTAAGTTGGAGGGTACATGCTCAGAGATGGAATCGGGTCCTAACGGTTGAACTGCCTGAACAAACGACTATAGGCAACACTTAATCGATGTAGACCAGTAATTTGCGGGCGCACAAATAGGTATAGTTAGAAAAACAATCCGAAGAAAATTTTAATAAGTCAACTAGATTATCTAAGTTGGAGGGGTCATACGCCGTGATAGAATCGAGTCCTAACGATTTAACTGCCTGAACAAACGACTATATGCAACACTTAATCGATCTAGACCAGTAATTTGCGGGCGCACAAATAGGTATAGTCAGAAAAAAAATCCGAAGAAAATTTAATTAAGTCAACTAGAGTAGCTTAGTTGGAGGGGACATACTCAGAGATAGAATCGGGTCCTAACGATTGAACTGCCTGAACAAACGACAATAGGATATACTCAATCGATCTAGATGGAAAATTTGAGGACGCATAAATAGGTATAGTCAGAAAAAAAATACGAAGAAAATTTAAATAAGTCAACTAGAGTATCTGAGTTGGAGGGGTCATACGCCGAGATAGAATCGGGTCCTTATGATTTAACTGCCTGTACAAACGACTATAGGCAATACTTAATCGATCTAGATAGGAAATTTGCTGGCGCATAGGTTTAGGTATAGTCAGAAAAAACTCCGAAGAAAATTTTAATAAGTCAACTAGAGTATCTAAGTTGGAGGGGTCATACCATATACGCCGAGATAGAATCGGATATAATCCTGACCTCCGAAATAGTCGAAAGCGAGTATAATGACGATTTTTCGCACAAACCGTTTTTTACGTAAAATTCATAATAAATGTAAAAGGACAATGGGCATTTTGGTACCCGGACCAATAGAGTTGAGTGTGGTGTCGTTGGATAGGTCTCAGCAAGACGATAAATAGTTAGTATGGTGGTCAGTCTCGGATTGCTGTGTGAACGGAGATATTTGGATTTGAAAATGCTACGAGTTTGTTCATTACCGTACCAGCGACGCGTCCCGTCCTAAGTACGTATTTGAATATATGAGCGCAAAAATACACACAATTAATACATAAAAACTTTTCTCAGGAATCAAGCTTTAATCAGGTGAAAACAGCATTAAAATCGGTTCAGTAGTTTTAGAGTTTACCCTGATTTGACAAACTGGCCGTAGCGTAGGAAGAGTGGCCGTTAGCCTTATACCTATAATTAAAATAGATAGCGATGTCGTACACAAAATAGCTACTGAAGCTTTTTTTTAATGTCATGACGGTGGCAAACAAACATACAGTTGGTCTGATTTGACAAGCAGACACCCTAGCTTAGGAACGTTTTCTGTTCCAGGCGATTCGTAAGCTCGTTGCCTCACTTTTATTGATTCGATTTGTTAACAGATCGCTTAAAAAGCATTCTCTATAAACAAGTAATGTTAAATTCTCAAATATAGTACGTACATCGTGCATTTTTAAAAACATAACCAGCGGGGTAATCACATAACTTTTCAAACGTGGTTAGGCATATTTTCATATCATGATTAGTATGGGATTTGACATTTATGTAGATCTAAGTATCGTACTAACAGTAACATCTCTAGATTCTCTAGGATATGGCTTTTATTTCATGTCCCCGTCAGTCTGATTTCAAAGACAGACACATGAAAATGATGGCATGGTGGGAAGGAAAGATCTATCTTTCTTATTTCAAATCAGCATCATTATTCTAAGATTTTTATACGACTGTCCTCGTTTACCGTTTAATTTTTGGTAAAATATTGTAGTCTGGAATCTCCTTAGCATGCTCCTTGATGTTAAACGGTTACCGTAGCCGAGGGATCCCTTTGCAGGACACTTCATGGGAATCACACCTACAATATGTGCGTTAGGTACATGTCCTATCGTACGAGTTGCCTATTTATTAGAATTATTAGCAGATTATTGTTTCTATTAGCATTGCATTTAGTCGACGATGAACAAAAAATTATTATAAAATACACACACTTTTGTCATGTTTTTAGTTATCTCTTCTAGCTAACTTAGTACAATGGCTTACATTTTAGATTTCGCAGTGATCGACTGTCGCAAAGGTGTTATAGATTTCTGAGGGTTGGATACCTGGTGACCTGGGCACCAGTCTCAACCGCCAAACTATGTACCTACTTATACATATCATTATTTAGTTACTTTCTGATGGAGTGCATAAATATATTAAATTATTATCATCTAAAATTAGTTTCTGTGATATTTTGTTTTATTCCGTAATAATTGGTATTTTTTGAAAACCTGACTGTGGCCGCCGGGTCCAATAAAGCCGGACCAAAATAGGAGTTGGCGGTTGCAAAGTAGCCTGAGGAAAATTCAAGGGAAACCAGGGCGCGACCACGCGGGCGGTTTAAACACTGGAATACTCTAAGACTTTGCGCTCCAGTGAGATTGGTTGAGCGGCTTCAACCGAATCTAGGGTGTGAGTGGAATCGAGTTATTGGGAGTTTTTCCTCTGGTTTACTAAACCTTTCCTAGCTGAGAAGAGTCTAGCAATAAACTCAGGCCAGACCTGGGTTGGACTGACTCTACCTGGTATGCGGAGGCACCGGGACAAATCTTTAAGTATTGGCAGTAAATGAATAAACAGTCGGATAAAAAGAAGCTCATTGCACATTGTACAAAACCGGCAGTAATGTAATTCACAATCAGCAATACCACTACACCACCAACCACCAATGTAAATCAGCAAAATAGCAGGCTTCATCAAACTGAAATACTAATTAGTTAATTATGCATAGATAGAACCATCCGGGACACGCTTGATAGCTAGCGAAATCTGCTCCACAAGATACAATCCCATATTTATTTCTAATCTTCGATGCAAATCCTTAACGAACTCCTAGACATCCGATTTCTGGGAGTCAGCAATCTCAACCGCAAAAGCTCGTTCTTTGCTTCCATGGCAAAAAAAAATGCCATGACTTACGCTGCATTGTCCCTAACTTTGACCCACCAGGCGCACGTTGCATTTCAAGACGCCAACAGTTCAAATATACTTGTCGCAAGTAAACATAAAACAAATGCGATTCTAAAAAAAACGTTAATCTACAGTATGTTCACTGGGGGAAAGTTAGTGCATGCAGCCATAATTATAAATAGACGTATAAGACGCATACGATTTCAATTCGGCCCGGTTCCTATCCGCAATGCCATGACGTCTGAGTACAGTCGAAGTCAAAGTATGTTTACATTTTTGTTCCTGATTCCTTTGTAATAACACGATAACTGTACAGTCAGCGTCATATAGTATGTAGCAGCCAAAGTGGCCAAATAGTTCGGTACATCATATATTTTGTAAGGTGTACCGAACTATTTGGCCAGTTTGGCTGCTACATACTACATGACGCTGACTGTACCTATGCATATCTTTGTCGTCGACTGTAAAGATGCAATTTATCACTTTTTAATTTGTTCACAGTGATATCTCGATCAAACTTGTCATCCTGCCTACATTCCTACATGGTCTACCATACCGTGCTAACAGTTCGACACTCTTATATGGCCCATTGTGCTATTTTGTCAACATGCCGTTTTATTTTCATAAATATATGTCTTTTTAACGTTTTTATCGAGCAAACTAGTTTTTATCATTGACGTCATAGAAATATATAGACCAGTGGGGATAGTTGACGATTTAACGATTCAGTTGATTAAGGCGACGAGTGGATAAGATGGAAGTCAGCCTGAGCCTCTTTGTCAGACGTTATTCTGATAACGCTACCCATCATAAGAATCCGTTAGTTAGGAAAGCTGTCAACTACGTTCCCATCCCTGCCCTGCCTCTACGTAACTCGGCGATTACTGATTAGCAAAGATGGAACGCTGCACTTATACACGAGCCGTGCACTTGGCCATTCCCGCTGACAGGGACGTCCACCGCACGATCGTGACAACCCGGCATTCATTTGTAGTCCCTATTCCGTCCCTATATCGCCGCATACCGGGTAGAGTCAGTCCGACCCAACTCGGGCCTAGCTTAGCATCTTTCTGAACTCTTCTCAGCTAGACTAGGTTTAGTGAACCAGCGACAAAACTCGATTCCACTCACATCTCAGATTCGGTTGAAGCTAATCTCCAACCGCGCACGTATATCACTTTATTGGGCCTGGCCTATAAAGCCAGAAAAAATATGTTTGTACGTTGGTACAGTCGATAAATGAGAAGTCCCTATGACAGCTCAAAAATGCTACGAAAATTCCGATAAACTGATTATGAGTCAATGTCAAGCACAGGAACGTTACTCTTACTTCACTACTTTATGACAGTATGTATAAACTACCGAACAAAAATCGATGTCCCTAAATGCAACCCCAAAGGTTCCAAAATCCACCAATCCAATTCCAATGGACCCAACTTTCGAAGAGATCGCTTTTTATAAGTTTTACTTAAATCTTCTTAAAAAAATAAAAGCTTCTTATAAGAGTTATAAGCTACGGTAGCCCAGTGGTTCAAGCATGCGGCTGTCAAGCGGCGGTCGTGGGTTCGAATCCCAGCTCGTACCAATGAGTTTTTCGGAACTTATGTACGTAATATCATTTGATATTTACCGTTAGCTTTTCGGTGAAGGAAAACATCGTGAGGAAACCTGCATACATCCGCGAAGGAATTCAAAGTTGTATGTGAAGTCCCCAACTCGCTCTGGGCCAGCGTGGGGACGACTGCCCAATCCCTCTCATCTATGAGAGGAGGCCTGTGCCCAGCAGTGGGACATATATAGGCTGATGATGATGATGATGACTTAAATCTTCTTAGTCTTTTTGTATTATTTTCAGTGAACAGAAAATAACAAGTATTTTGTATTCAAACGATTAATACATGAATTAACAAAAACTAAATTAAACTATTACAAATTTAAAATAAAACGAATAAAAGTCTAAAAAAGGCCCTTGTGGCATGGTGCCAAGAACGCTGGCAGCGTTTCCTCGCTGTATGGCGATACTAAGGGGTTGTCTCTGGTTCACTAAACCTAGTCTAGCTGAGAACCAGTTCACCAAGAAGCTAAGCTAGGCCCGACTTGGGTCGGACTGACTCTACCTGGTATGCGGCGATATAGGGACGGAATAGGGACTATAAATGAATGCTGGCACGATTTTGAATTTGTATCGATATAATGATTTATACTCTTATGCAGGTATGGCTCGCTTGATTGACTCGGTCGGTACCTATTAAATGGAAATTGCTTCACTTTGATTAGTTTAGATACTTATTTTTCATATGTACTTACCTACAGCTGGCACGTAAAATTTATGAAAGTTTCATTCATTTCATATAAATTCCACACCGATTTAATTTCAATATATAACATTAATATGTTCCAATCAAATCAATAAAATGGCTACAAGTAATGGTCCCCCTTCATCTTCGGAAGTGTCAACAACTCTATATTACTTACGCACGTATAAATAACTGTGCCTATTCCGAATAATGTTAAATTATTCTACTAAATATTCCAAATGCGAGAGTTTAGATGTTAGGATGTTGGTTAGGTACTCAATCACATAAAGCAGCAGCTGAACGGATTATGATGAAAATTGCAAAAGAAAAAAAATGCACCACCACTTTACGAGTAGGGAAATCACCTAAAAAAATATTTTTTTCAAGATTTTATTCTACCGTTTTGTCAGCGTTATGATATGTATACTCATGCCAAATTACACTTTTCTGGTACTAGTGGTCACTGAGCTAAGTCGGGGATGGACGGATGGACGGGGACGGACATTGCAAAACTATAAGGGTTCCTTCCTTCCGGAATCCTACAAAGTTGGAATTTATTAAAGTGTGTCACGTTCTAATTACAAAATCACTGTATCAGCTTGAACTTTTAACAGTCAAGTTGCCCACTCACTTGACAAAACCTAATCCCAATAAGGTCTAGTTTCCCCTCGGGGTTGGAAGGTCAGACGGCAGTCGCTTCCATAAAAACTAGTGCCTACGCTAAAATCTTGGGATTAGGTAGCGGACCCCAGGCATCCTTCAGGATGCAACTGTACTGGGATAACGCTAGGAGGATGATGATAATAATGATTGGAAAGTCATAGTAAGTTTAAATAAAGCTGGCCATACACACTTAGGGTATGCTTGCGCAGATTTTCCTGTACAGTTCAACTGATCTGGTATAAAGCCCGGCTAGGTTGAGCACAAACCCGGTAGCGGTAAACCTGTGCATACTCTCAGCTGTAACCATGGCACCGTTCGTCTGCTGTGCTTGATGCTGACGCAGCACTATTAGGGTAAAACATAGCAAGCAAGCAATGAAAGGGCTTTTCGTAATGTCACTGCTTTTTTGTTTCAATCCTGATGTTCTGTGCCTTTGGTACGCCAGAGGCAAGGCTCTGATTTATACAATACAATAAAATGTACTAATCTTTCATTGCGTATAAGAGGATTTTTTTTCTATGAGCAAGCGCAATCTACCCCTTCGCGATCACTGGACAACTGAGGCATGCAAACGCCACACATGCTCAGTTTGTCCTGTACGTGTATTATACAATACTAAACTTGGCATTGTATACTGTAATATACTCGTACATTGATTTTCAGGAAAACTGAAAACATTCGATTTTTTTAAATAATTTTTTCTAACATATTTTTGAGCCTAAATCTCAGAACTGTTGTCATATTTTAACAATTACACTATAATTATGTGTCCATGCCAAGTAAAGGGTTAAAGTAGCCGCAGCAGTATCAATTAGCAAGTTTGAGATAGGTATATCTATGATAGCTATTTTTTCAGAAAATATACATTTGTATTACATTTGGTAGGTCGGTGTAGGTGTGTAGCATAGAAAATAACTTCAAATAGTTCATTTAAATATTTCGGCCGCTATAACCTCGCCAGCACCCTTGGTACAAATGCCTCGAGGTCGTGTTATAGATTTAGTTTTATAATATTATTACCCCTTTTTTATCATCATATTAGGCTTGCTTATTATTTCTATGAAAAGTAAAATATAAAAAAAACACATTTACAAAACATAAAAACATTGTAAAAACCTAACCTAGGGTGTCGTCAGCAGCGATACAGGGCCTAAGCTCGGTGGTTAGGGTGACAGAGAGATGAACCTCCTGACTTTCCGCGCCTGATTTGTCGTAGGCACTAGTTTTTACTGCGGCTGCCATCTGACCTTGCAATCCAAGGGCGAAACAAGTGAGTGGGTAACTTGACTATTAGAAGTTTTTAAGCCGCCCTAGGGCCTCTAACTTGACTTAACGACTGCCGTCCTAGACAGCAGAGCACGGCCGCCGTTGCTTAACTAAGAACAGACATCATTTTTTGTATTAAAAATAAATCTACAAAAACCCATTGAGTAATTATAATAAAACGAAAGGGCTCCATTGAGTTATTCCTATAAATAACTACCACACCATTACATTTTACCCAGTGGCTTCGTAAAAAATAAAAATCGTTTTCAGAACACGCCAAGTTTTGGTTCTTTCTGACAGGTAAAGAAATAGGGTGACACCACCAGTAATGGACAAGGCCCAATGATGTACATTAACTCTTATGTAAAAGAAAATAAGAGTCATCCATTTTTTATACAACAATCAATTTGAAACTGATCTTTGAATAAGGTTTGAAGTGTCCATTATTGGTGCTTGTTCTTAAAGTGTCCATAATTGGTGGTGTCACCGTAACGTTTTTTTTAATACCTATCATCATCATCATCATCATCCTCCTAGCGTTATCCCAGTACAGTTGCATCCTGAAGGATGCCTGGGGTCCGCTACCTAATCCCAAGATATTGGCGTAGGCACTAGTTTTTACGAAAGCGACTGCCATCTGACCTTCCAACCCCGAGGGGAAACTAGACCTTATTGGGATTAGGTTTTGTCAAGTGAGTGGGCAACTTGACTGTTAGACGTTCTCAAGCCGCCCGAAGGCCTCCAACTTGGCTTAACGACTGCTGCCATAGACAGCAACCGGGATCAACGGCTTAACGTGCCTTCCAAAGCACGGGACCTATACGCCAAATATTTCGTTATATCCTCATATCCAAACGTAATTAGACGTAACGAGGAGGAGGATGGTAATAAAGACTTGAAAAACAAAAGTCGTCCCTTCTGTGGTCAATAGTTAACGGCTTATGTGCATGTAAGTTATGCTTTTATCACGTGGATTAATAGAAACGGAGACGCTGTTGATGCGGGTTACTAGTCCAATCTAAAATTAAGCTTTGTAGCCCTTAACTTTTAATATGTCCACAGGAAAGACGCGAACCTAAATCTCTTGATGACCCATTGTATTGTATTGTAATTAGAGGAGTTTGAAAAAAATATATGCCTCTTGCCTATAGATATACTACCTATTTTTTTAAAAGAGCAATATGAGAAGTTATTTTAACAAAATCACTGTTTATACATTTTAAGTGACAGTTTAATTACATATCAAAAAAAAAAAAATTACATATCTCTATTCACTTTAAAAATAGGTTCCGTAAAAGAATGAAATAGATATCGACTGCAACTGCATGCGTAAACTGCCGAAAAATTATGCGATCCGCAACTGGTTACGAAGCTCCGGCTACGTACGCAGACGAAGGGATTACAAGATAGACTTAATTTACATGCAAAAATATCAGATGTTAAGACATATAATAAGCGTTCAGAGATTGACCAGCCCGCCATCATTAATGATGTCATAACTGGAAAATGCGTGTGGGCGGATATCCACCCAAGTTTAAAATTCTGACTAAAAGTTTTACTTTTTTTTTTAAATAAAATACCTTACGCGTTACTCCATAGGACTGAATTCAAGTCCATAAAATGCTAGTTTATTATAAATAACCAAGGTAAACGTTCCTATGTTCGACACCTTCATGCCTGTTTACCTAAGCAGTGGTTCTTAACCGGTGGTCCGCGGTCCTATCCCTGGAAGCACCCAAAATGGTCCGCGAAGCCATCAGAAAAATATTAAATAAGTGTTTACGAATCAACAAAACAACGGCTCGCGAGAGTTGCGCTATGAGGGAGCGGAGCCGTCGCCGGACCGGGAAATAAGAGGTGGTCCATGGCAAGACAAAAAAAAAGTCAAATGGTCCCTTATCACTAAAAGTTTAAGAACCAATGAGAATTAAGAACTAATGTTACTTTTAATTTTCCCTTTCTTAAGTTTTAACATATGTATAAATGTGATGTTGAATAAAGTTTTTCTACGTCTATGTCTAATTTTTTTTTTAATTCAATAATAATATACATCGTCCTAAAACAATAAACTTAAGACTAGCTTATGTCTAATTGATGATACCTATTGATCATCTCTGTCATTATGAGATAGGATCGAAAGTGCCATGTATTGGGTTATGTTATCTTGCTTTTTTTTTAAATGAAATAAATATTAGGCATTAATAATTTCTAAATCCCTATCATTACGTTCCTAAAGGATACCCAAGGACAGGGCTTAACCTAACGTTATCCCAGGATTTGGCGTAGGTACTATATTTACGAAAGCGACTGCCATCTCATCTGACCTTCAAATCCAGTAGATGACAGTTTTATAAAGTATCAGCTGGATCTCAATCATATCCTAAAAAGATTACATAAGACAGCGGCAGGTACCTAAACCTGTATATCTGGGGCAAGAATTGTTACAAATGTTACAATCATAGAAAAAAAACCAGCTGAATCGATAATTTATTAATTCGGTCCATAAATAGCCTACCTACTCGTACATATAATGTAGGATTCACACCACACAGTTACATCAAACACTGAAGGTTTAAATTCCTCTAGTAGTACGCGCGCTGACTCCGTCCGTTTGGGATTTAAATCCTACATAATTGACGATTGTGTCCCTTGACTTACCTATTTTGTTTTAGGGTTCCGTAGTAAACTGGCATGTCCGCCCGCCCGTCCATCCGCGGCTTATCTTGTAACCTTAACACATTCAGAGCGAGGACCCGATAGTCGGGATCCTCGTTCGTGGACAGCTTTTCGCTACAAAGCGGAAAAACCATGTGATCAGCTACGAGCGTAGCGCGTAGCAGTCGTCGGTAATTAATGTGTTAAGTTCTACGAGTAAAAAGCTGTAATCTCGCATTACATACTCGTATCAATCACGCCGACAAAACGGAGTAACGTGGGTATGCAATTTTTTTCTTGCAATCCCCATCAGGTGGAGCAGGAATTATCACAAATATTTTGGGATTTCAGATTTTTATTTATTTTTGAATAGTTACAATATCTGGCTACAGGGCATGCGATTTTTTTAAGTAATATAGATAATGAATGTAAAAGGAAACCTATCCTATACGTACTACTTAATGAGTAGGTGATAGGTTAGGTTAGGATAGCCGAAATGAAGAAATATGTACACTTGGAAAACAAACTTTTGTACCGTTTTCATTGATTAGTTATATGACAATCTTGTTAGTTGCATAATTTTGAAGTTCGCATAATGGAACGGGTGGATAATTATAACCTACATTGCACACATGCTACGAATATGCCCCGTTTTTTTTTTAAAGAATGGCGGTTATTTTTAACAATAACATAAATATGAGATTTGGGTTCACAACGAATTCCTTTATGATGCTAAAAAGCGAAGATGTCTAATCTAATCTTTAATTATAAATATGTTATATTTACTATGTTTTACTAATATTTATGGGGTGCAAGGCTGAAATAAATTATTTGGATTAAATTGATAAATACATTGTACTAACAAAATATGAAAGAAAATAAAGTCCAATACGGCATAGGAAATTATCACAGCTAAGTAGACATTACTATTTAACCAATAATAGTCGGACATTAAGTACTTTGCAAAAGCAATTTCCGTCGATTACCTTAGATAATGTTGTTAATTCTGTCAATAACATAGTAAATATATGTTTGCATTTTTTTTTAAACCTGACTAGGGCTTTATCACGAATAAATGTTTCTTTTCTTTTTCTTTATTTTCTTTATAGGCCGTGGCCAATAATACGATAGGAGTGCGCGGTTGAAGAGTGGCCTAAGGAAAATCCAGGGGAAACCTCCGACACGACCACGCGGAATACTCTAAGAATTTGCGCTCCAGTGAGATTGGTTGAGCGATATCAACCAAATCTGAGGTGTCAGTGGAATTGAGCTACTGGGAGTTTTGTCGCTGGTTCACTAAACCTATAGCCTTGCTGATTTGAGTCCAGCAAAAACTCAGCTAGGTCTGACCTGGGTCGGGCTGACTCTACCCGATATTGCAAACTTTATAGTCCACATAAAGTATCGGGTGGACAAGTACGGAACCCTACATTTCGCGTGGCCCCATTGGCCGATTTCTTAAATCTAATTGAGTTTATATTGTTATAATTTTATATGGGCATATCATTATAATTGGAAGACTGTGATAGCGTAATTCTTTTACATTTGGGAGGCGAGGCGTGCGTGGAGCCGAAGTACCAACGAGTACCACATAGCCAACACGAAGAGGCCCTTTTGTCACCTTAATGAAATGCAAGGGATAAGTACCCAGAGACAGCACTCGCCAGGGTGTACACTTTACAGGGACTTTTAATGGTTGATAGAGTCTAAATAAACTGAGTTATTGGTTTAAAATGATGTGTGTCATCGGCCGGACGCCTGCCTAATAAAACTGTCTCAGATTTTTATTTCCGGCAGACGTTGACTAGCTCTCTGCTATCGTATTTATTATGTAGGTGTGTAAAAGACTTTATGTTATAATTATTATAATTTAAATGGTTAAGTATATAATTTCTACGTATGAAATTGACAGTAACCTAATAAACATATGACCTAATGGAGATGCCCGCGTCTATACGCCCCGGCGTCTTGGTGCGTCGATGTCGGTAAGATTATTTACCACAATCGTATCACTAAAACACATTAATAAATAACTTCTGTTTAGGTATAAAGCGCCGATAGTTACCACGATCCTTTTCCGAGATCGTCTGAAATGTATATATATGAGATGATATTCATTATATTACTCATATACCTAATTCATATCAGTCATAATGTACCTGATCGTCTGAAGTCTTTTGAGCCTGTAACGTATGGGAAGTAAAGCGACTCTACGAGCGTATGAGAGTGGTTAACATTACAATGTCAGAATTGTAGTTATATTTTTTTACTGGTTGGGTATGAAATGGATTATTGAGATCGATCGGTTTGAAAGTTTTTGATAATTTTTTCATTAACGGAATAATCACTCGGACTCTTGGCATATATGTAGGCTCTTTTTCTTTATTTAATAAAATTATATGTAGTCAGTCATAAAACCTGCTCACAAAATTTCACGAGAATCGGTTGAGAATAGCGACCTGTAGAGGAGAGAAAATTGACTCGACAAAAAATTTCTTTTTTTTTCGAACCTGCTCATCAAATTTCACGAGAATCGGTTGAAAAATGCGACCTGTAGACGAAGACAACCGGAAATCCGGACATACGAAAGCATTTTTGTCGAAGCTAAAACAGAGACCTTCGTTTCACTCGGTCAATTATGAAACTCGCCTTCGGCTCATTTCATAAAACACACTCGTGTTTTAATACCCCTTATTATGTACCAGTTGCATAAACTACTATTATCTACACACATATCATAAATCCTCTAAAACGAGTTCGGAAACCGTAGACTTTGACTCTCATTTCAACATTCAATGTATTTATGAAAATTTTCTTATCTCTGGCTAAGGTTTTGCCACCCGTACTATATATTTTGCCTGTTCTTGTAATATACAAAATACATAAAGTACGCTAAAATACTACATATATTTACAGAACCGATAAAATAATCTACGAAAATGTTTCCGAACGCACCCATAAAACTATGTGACGTGACGTGCATGAGTATGACAGTGACAGGAGTGACAGAAGGGAAACAGGAGTGCTACCGCGAACCACAAACGAAATATCTGCCTCTCTGTCGCACTTGGGTATTGGAGCAAGAGAGAAAGATACTTCATTTTCGGTATTCGGTATTTTTTTCTCACTATACTTATTTGAGTGCACGCAAGTTACCAGTGTAGATCTATTAAGTATTGCCTATAGTCGTTTGTTCAGGCAGTTAAATCGTAAGGACTCGATTCTATCTCGGCGTGTGACCCATCCAACTCAGATACTCTAGTTGACTTCATTAAATTTTGTTCGGATTTTTTTCTGACTATACCTATTAGTGCGCCCGCAAATTACTGGTCTAGATCGATTAAGTGTTGCCTATAGTCATTTGTTCAGGCAGTTAAATCGTTAGGATCCGATTCTATCTCTGAGTATGTCCCCTCCAACTTAGATATTCTAGTTGACTTACTAAAAAAAAAACGGATTTTTTTTCTGACTATACCTATTTGTGCGCCCGCAAATTACTGGTCTAGATCGATTAAGTGTTGCCTATAGTTGTTTGTTCAGGCAATTTAGTCGTTAGGACCCGATTCTATCTCTGAGTATGACCTCTCCAACTTAGATACTCTAGTTGACTTATTTAAATTTTCTTCGGTTTTTTTTTCTGACTATACCTATTAGTGCGCCCGCAAATTACTGGTATACATCGATTAAGTGTTGCCTATAGTCGTTTGTTCAGGCAGTTAAATCGTTAGGACCCGATTATATCTCTGAGTATGACCCCTCCAACTTAGATACTCTAGTTGACTTAATTTAATTTTCGTCGGATTTTTTTTCTGACTATACCTATTAGTGCGCCCGCAAATTACTGGTCTAGATCGAATAAGTGTTGCCTATAGTTGTTTGTTCAGGCAATTTAGTCGTTAGGACCCGATTCTATCTCTGAGTATGACCCCTCCAACTTAGCTACTCTAGTTGACTTATTTGAATTTTCTTCGGTTTTTTTTTCTGACTATACCTATTTGCGCGCCCGCAAATTTCTGGTCTAGATCGATTAAGTGTTGCCTATAGTCGTTTGTTCAGGCAGTTAAATTGTTAGGACCCGATTCCATCTCTGAGTATGTCCCCTCCAACTTAGATACTCTAGTTGACTTAATTAAATTTTCTTCGGATTTTTTTTCAGACTATACCTATTAGTACGCCCGCAAATTACTGGTCTAGATCGATTAAGTGTTGCCTATAGTCGTTTGTTCACGCAGTTAAATCGTTAGGACCCGATTCTATCTCTGAATATGTCCCCTCCAACTTAGTTTCTCTAGTTGACTTCATTACAATTTCTTCGGATTTCTTTTCTGACTATACCTAATTGTGCGCCCGCAAATTACTGGTCCAGATCGATTAAGTGTTGCCTATTGTCATTTGTTCAGGCAATTTAGTCGTTAGGACCCGATTCTATCTCTGAGTATGACCCCTCCAACTTAGATACTCTAGTTGACTTATTTGAATTTTCTTCGGTTTTTTTTTTCTGATTATACCTATTAGTGCGCCCGCAAATTACTGGTCTAGATCGATTAAGTGTTGCCTATAGTTGTTTGTTCAGGCAATTTAGTCGTTAGGACCCGATTCTATCTCTGAGTATGACCCCTCCAACTTAGCTACTCTAGTTGACTTATTTGAATTTTCTTCGGTTTTTTTTTCTGACTATACCTATTAGTACGCCCGCAAATTACTGGTCTAGATCGATTAAGTGTTGCCTATAGTCGTTTGTTCAGGCAGTTAAATTGTTAGGACCCGATTCCATCTCTGAGTATGTCCCCTCCAATTTAGATACTCTAGTTGACTTAATTAAATTTTCTTCGGATTTTTTTTCTGACTATACCTATTAGTACGCCCGCAAATTACTGGTCTAGATCGATTAAGTGTTGCCTATAGTCGTTTGTTCACGCAGTTAAATCGTTAGGACCCGATTCTATCTCTGAATATGTCCCCTCCAACTTAGTTTCTCTAGTTGACTTCATTACAATTTCTTCGGATTTCTTTTCTGACTATACCTAATTGTGCGCCCGCAAATTACTGGTCCAGATAGATTAAGTGTTGCCTATTGTCGTTTGTTCAGGCAACTAAATCGTTAGGACCCGATTCTATCTCTGAATATGTCCCCTCCAACTTAGTTTCTCTAGTTGACTTCATTAAATTTTCTTCGGATTTTTTTTCTGACTATACCTATTAGTGCGCCCGCAAATTACTGGTCTAGATCGATTAAGTGTTGCCTATAGTCGTTTGTTCAGGCAGTTAAATCGTTAGGACCCGATCCTATCTCAGCGTATGACCCATCTAACTTAGATACTCTAGTTGACTTAATTTAATTTTCGTCGGATTTTTTTTCTGACTATACCAATTAGTGCGCCCGCAAATTACTGGTCTAGATCGATTAAGTGTTGCCTATAGTTGTTTGTTCAGGCAATTTAGTCGTTAGGACCCGATTCCATCTCTGAGTATGTCCCCTCCAACTTAGATACTCTAGTTGACTTCATTAATTTTTGTTCGGATTTTTTTTCTGACTATACCTGTTAGTGCGCCCGCAAATTACTGGTCTAGATCGATTAAGTGTTGCCTATAGTCGTTTGTTCAGGTAGTTAAATCGTTAGGACCCGATTCTATCTCTGAATATGTCCCCTCCAACTTAGTTTCTCTAGTTGACTTCATTACAATTTCTTCGGATTTCTTTTCTGACTATACCTAATTGTGCGCCCGCAAATTACTGGTCCAGATCGATTAAGTGTTGCCTATTGTCGTTTGTTCAGGCAACTAAATTGTTAGGACCCGATTCTATCTCTGAATATGTCCCCTCCAACTTAGTTTCTCTAGTTGACTTCATTAAATTTTCTTCGGATTTTTTTTCTGACTATACCTATTAGTGCGCCCGCAAATTACTGGTCTAGATCGATTAAGTGTTGCCTATAGTCGTTTGTTCAGGCAGTTAAATCGTTAGGACCCGATCCTATCTCGGCGTATGACCCATCTAACTTAGATACTCTAGTTGACTTAATTTAATTTTCGTCGGATTTTTTTTCTGACTATACCTATTAGTGCGCCCGCAAATTACTGGTCTAGATCGATTAAGTGTTGCCTATAGTTGTTTGTTCAGGCAATTTAGTCGTTAGGACCCGATTCTATCTCTGAGTATGACCCCTCCAACTTAGATACTCTAGTTGACTTATTTGAATTTTCTTCGGTTTTTTTTTCTGACTATACCTATTAGTACGCCCGCAAATTACTGGTCTAGATCGATTAAGTGTTGCCTATAGTCGTTTGTTCAGGCAGTTAAATTGTTAGGACCCGATTCCATCTCTGAGTATGACCCCTCCAACTTAGATACTCTAGTTGACTTAATTAAATTTTCTTCGGATTTTTTTTCTGACTATACCTATTAGTACGCCCGCAAATTACTGGTCTAGATCGATTAAGTGTTGCCTATAGTCGTTTGTTCACGCAGTTAAATCGTTAGGACCCGATTCTATCTCTGAATATGTCCCCTCCAACTTAGTTTCTCTAGTTGACTTCATTAATTTTTCTTCGGATTTTTTTTCTGACTATACCTGTTAGTGCGCCCGCAAATTACTGGTCTAGATCGATTAAGTGTTGCCTATAGTCGTTTGTTCAGGCAGTTAAATCGTTAGGACCCGATTCTATCTCTGAATATGTCCCCTCCAACTTAGTTTCTCTAGTTGACTTCATTACAATTTCTTCGGATTTCTTTTCTGACTATACCTAATTGTGCGCCCGCAAATTACTGGTCCAGATCGATTAAGTGTTGCCTATTGTCGTTTGTTCAGGTAACTAAATCGTTAGGACCCGATTCTATCTCTGAATATGTCCCCTCCAACTTAGTTTCTCTAGTTGACTTCATTAAATTTTCTTCGGATTTTTTTTCTGACTATACCTATTAGTGCGCCCGCAAATTACTGGTCTAGATCGATTAAGTGTTGCCTATAGTCGTTTGTTTAGGCAGTTAAATCGTTAGGACCCGATCCTATCTCTGAGTATGACCCCTCAAACTTAGATACTCTAGTTGAATTAATTAATTTTTTTTCGGATTTTTTTTAACTATACCTACCTTGTGTGCCCGGAAGTTACTGGTCTAGATCGATTAACTGTTGCCTATAGTCGTTTGTTCAGGCAGTTAAATCGTTAGGACCCGATCCTATCTCGGCGTATGACCCATCCAACTTAGATACTCTAGTTGAATTAATAAAAGTTCCTTCGGATTTTTTTTCTGACTATACCTATTTGTGCGCCCACTAGTTAATGGTCTAGATCGATTAAGTGTTGCCTATAGTCGTTTGTTCAGGCAGTTAAATCGTTAGGACCCGATTCTATCTCTGAGTATGACCCCTCAAACTTAGATACTCTAGTTGAATTAATTAAATTTTCTTCGGATTTTTTTTCAGACTATACCTATTAGTGCGCCCGCAAATTACTGGTCTAGATCGATTAAGTGTTGCCTATTGTCGTTAGTTCAGGCAGTTAAATCGTTAGGACCCGATTCTATCTCGGCGTATGACCCCACCAACATAGATAATCTAGTTGACTTATTAAAATTTTCTTTGGATTTTTTTCTGACTATACCTACCTTGTGTGCCCGCAAATTACTGGTCTAGATCGATTAAGTATTGCCTATAGACGTTTGTTCAGGCAGTTAAATCGTTAGGACCCGATTCTATCTCTGAGTATGACCCCTCCAACTTAGATACTCTAGTTGACTTATTTAAATTTTCTTCGGATTTTTTTTCCGACTATACCTATTTGTACGCCCGCAAATTACTGGTCTAGATCGATTAAGTGTTGCCTATAGTCGTTTGTTCAGGCAGTTAAATCGTTAGGACCCGATTCTATCTCTGATTATGTCCCCTCCAACTTAGATATTCTAGTTGACTTAATAAAATTTTCATCGGATTTTTTTTCTGACTATACCTATTTGTACGCCCGCAAATTACTGGTCTAGATCGATTAAGTGTTGCCTATAGTTGTTTGTTCAGGCAATTTAGTCGTTAGGACCCGATTCTATCTCTGAGTATGACCTCTCCAACTTAGATACTCTAGTTGACTTATTTAAATTTTCTTCGGATTTTTTTTCTGACTATACCTATTAGTGCGCCCGCAAGTTACTGGTCTAGATCGATTAAGTGTTGCCTATAGTCGTTTGTTCAGGCAGTTAAATCGTTAGAACCCGATTCCATCTCTGAGTATGTCCCCTCCAACTTAGATACTCTAGTTGACTTAATTAAATTTTCTTCGGATTTTTTTCTGACTATACCTATTAGTGCGCCCGCAAGTTACTGGTCTAGATCGATTAAGTGTTGCCTATAGTCGTTTGTTCAGGCAGTTAAATCGTTAGGACCCGATCCTATCTCTGAATATGTCACCTCCAACTTAGTTTCTCTAGTTGACTTCATTACAATTCCTTCGGATGTTTTTTCTGACTATACCTATTTGTACGCCCGCAAGTTACTGGTCTAGATCGATTAAGTGTTGCCTATAGTCGTTTGTTCAGGCAGTTAAATCGTTAGGACCCGATCCTATCTCTGAATATGTCACCTCCAACTTAGTTTCTCTAGTTGACTTCATTACAATTCCTTCGGATGTTTTTTCTGACTATACCTATTTGTACGCCCGCAAATTACTGGTCTAGATCGATTAAGTGTTGCCTATAGTCGTTTGTTCAGGCAGTTAAATCGTTAGGACCCGATTCTATCTCTGATTATGTCCCCTCCAACTTAGATATTCTAGTTGACTTAATAAAATTTTCAACGGATTTTTTTTCTGACTATACCTATTTGTACGCCCGCAAATTACTGGTCTAGATCGATTAAGTGTTGCCTATAGTTGTTTGTTCAGGCAATTTAGTCGTTAGGACCCGATTCTATCTCTGAGTATGACCTCTCCAACTTAGATACTCTAGTTGACTTATTTAAATTTTCTTCGGATTTTTTTTCTGACTATACCTACCTTGTGTGCCGGCAAATTACTGGTCTAGATCGATTAAGAATTGCCTATAGATGTTTGTTCAGGCAGTTAAATCGTTAGGACCCGATTCTATCTCTGAGTATAACCCCTCCAACTTAAATACTCTAGTTGACTTATTTATATTTTTTTCGGATTTTTTTTCTGGTTATACCTATTAGTACGCCCGCAAATTACTGGTCTAGATCGATTAAGTGTTGCCTATAGTCGTTTGTTCAGGCAGTTAAATTGTTAGGACCCGATTCCATCTCTGAGTATGACCCCTCCAACTTAGATACTCTAGTTGACTTAATTAAATTTTCTTCGGATTTTTTTTCTGACTATACCTATTAGTACGCCCGCAAATTACTGGTCTAGATCGATTAAGTGTTGCCTATAGTCGTTTGTTCACGCAGTTAAATCGTTAGGACCCGATTCTATCTCTGAATATGTCCCCTCCAACTTAGTTTCTCTAGTTGACTTCATTAATTTTTCTTCGGATTTTTTTTCTGACTATACCTGTTAGTGCGCCCGCAAATTACTGGTCTAGATCGATTAAGTGTTGCCTATAGTCGTTTGTTCAGGCAGTTAAATCGTTAGGACCCGATTCTATCTCTGAATATGTCCCCTCCAACTTAGTTTCTCTAGTTGACTTCATTACAATTTCTTCGGATTTCTTTTCTGACTATACCTAATTGTGCGCCCGCAAATTACTGGTCCAGATCGATTAAGTGTTGCCTATTGTCGTTTGTTCAGGTAACTAAATCGTTAGGACCCGATTCTATCTCTGAATATGTCCCCTCCAACTTAGTTTCTCTAGTTGACTTCATTAAATTTTCTTCGGATTTTTTTTCTGACTATACCTATTAGTGCGCCCGCAAATTACTGGTCTAGATCGATTAAGTGTTGCCTATAGTCGTTTGTTTAGGCAGTTAAATCGTTAGGACCCGATCCTATCTCTGAGTATGACCCCTCAAACTTAGATACTCTAGTTGAATTAATTAATTTTTTTTCGGATTTTTTTTAACTATACCTACCTTGTGTGCCCGGAAGTTACTGGTCTAGATCGATTAACTGTTGCCTATAGTCGTTTGTTCAGGCAGTTAAATCGTTAGGACCCGATCCTATCTCGGCGTATGACCCATCCAACTTAGATACTCTAGTTGAATTAATAAAAGTTCCTTCGGATTTTTTTTCTGACTATACCTATTTGTGCGCCCACTAGTTAATGGTCTAGATCGATTAAGTGTTGCCTATAGTCGTTTGTTCAGGCAGTTAAATCGTTAGGACCCGATTCTATCTCTGAGTATGACCCCTCAAACTTAGATACTCTAGTTGAATTAATTAAATTTTCTTCGGATTTTTTTTCAGACTATACCTATTAGTGCGCCCGCAAATTACTGGTCTAGATCGATTAAGTGTTGCCTATTGTCGTTAGTTCAGGCAGTTAAATCGTTAGGACCCGATTCTATCTCGGCGTATGACCCCACCAACATAGATAATCTAGTTGACTTATTAAAATTTTCTTTGGATTTTTTTCTGACTATACCTACCTTGTGTGCCCGCAAATTACTGGTCTAGATCGATTAAGTATTGCCTATAGACGTTTGTTCAGGCAGTTAAATCGTTAGGACCCGATTCTATCTCTGAGTATGACCCCTCCAACTTAGATACTCTAGTTGACTTATTTAAATTTTCTTCGGATTTTTTTTCCGACTATACCTATTTGTACGCCCGCAAATTACTGGTCTAGATCGATTAAGTGTTGCCTATAGTCGTTTGTTCAGGCAGTTAAATCGTTAGGACCCGATTCTATCTCTGATTATGTCCCCTCCAACTTAGATATTCTAGTTGACTTAATAAAATTTTCATCGGATTTTTTTTCTGACTATACCTATTTGTACGCCCGCAAATTACTGGTCTAGATCGATTAAGTGTTGCCTATAGTTGTTTGTTCAGGCAATTTAGTCGTTAGGACCCGATTCTATCTCTGAGTATGACCTCTCCAACTTAGATACTCTAGTTGACTTATTTAAATTTTCTTCGGATTTTTTTTCTGACTATACCTATTAGTGCGCCCGCAAGTTACTGGTCTAGATCGATTAAGTGTTGCCTATAGTCGTTTGTTCAGGCAGTTAAATCGTTAGAACCCGATTCCATCTCTGAGTATGTCCCCTCCAACTTAGATACTCTAGTTGACTTAATTAAATTTTCTTCGGATTTTTTTCTGACTATACCTATTAGTGCGCCCGCAAGTTACTGGTCTAGATCGATTAAGTGTTGCCTATAGTCGTTTGTTCAGGCAGTTAAATCGTTAGGACCCGATCCTATCTCTGAATATGTCACCTCCAACTTAGTTTCTCTAGTTGACTTCATTACAATTCCTTCGGATGTTTTTTCTGACTATACCTATTTGTACGCCCGCAAATTACTGGTCTAGATCGATTAAGTGTTGCCTATAGTCGTTTGTTCAGGCAGTTAAATCGTTAGGACCCGATTCTATCTCTGATTATGTCCCCTCCAACTTAGATATTCTAGTTGACTTAATAAAATTTTCAACGGATTTTTTTTCTGACTATACCTATTTGTACGCCCGCAAATTACTGGTCTAGATCGATTAAGTGTTGCCTATAGTTGTTTGTTCAGGCAATTTAGTCGTTAGGACCCGATTCTATCTCTGAGTATGACCTCTCCAACTTAGATACTCTAGTTGACTTATTTAAATTTTCTTCGGATTTTTTTTCTGACTATACCTACCTTGTGTGCCGGCAAATTACTGGTCTAGATCGATTAAGAATTGCCTATAGATGTTTGTTCAGGCAGTTAAATCGTTAGGACCCGATTCTATCTCTGAGTATAACCCCTCCAACTTAAATACTCTAGTTGACTTATTTATATTTTTTTCGGATTTTTTTTCTGGTTATACCTATTTGTGCGCCCTCTAATTACTGGTCTAGATCGATTAAGTGTTGCCTATAGTCATTTATTCAGGCAGTTAAATCGTTTGGACCCGATTCTATCTCTGAGTATGTCCCTCCAACTTAGATATTCTAGTTGACTTTATAAAATTTTCTTCGGATTTTTTTTCTGACTATACCTATTTGTGCGCCGCAAATTACTGGTCTAGATCGATTAAGTGTTGCCTATAGTTGTTTGTTCAGGCAATTTAGTCGTTAGGACCCGATTCTATCTCTGAGTATGACCTCTCCAACTTAGATACTCTAGTTGACTTATTTAAATTTTCTTCGGATTTTTTTTCTGACTATACCTATTAGTGCGCCCGCAAGTTACTGGTCTAGATCGATTAAGTGTTGCCTATAGTCGTTTGTTCAGGCAGTTAAATCGTTAGAACCCGATTCCATCTCTGAGTATGTCCCCTCCAACTTAGATACTCTAGTTGACTTAATTAAATTTTCTTCGGATTTTTTTCTGACTATACCTATTAGTGCGCCCGCAAGTTACTGGTCTAGATCGATTAAGTGTTGCCTATAGTCGTTTGTTCAGGCAGTTAAATCGTTAGGACCCGATCCTATCTCTGAATATGTCACCTCCAACTTAGTTTCTCTAGTTGACTTCATTACAATTCCTTCGGATTTTTTTTCTGACTATATCTATTAGTGCGCCCGCAAATTACTGGTCCAGATCTATTAAGTGTTGCCTATTGTCGTTTGTTCAGGCAGCTAAATCGTTAGGACCCGATTCTATCTCTGAATATGTCCCCTCCAACTTAGTTTCTCTAGTTGACTTCATTAAATTTTCTTCGGATTTTTTTTCTGACTATACCTATTAGTGCGCCCGCATATTACTGGTCTAGATCGATTAACTGTTGCCTATAGTCGTTTGTTCAGGCAGTTAAATCGTTAGGACCCGATCCTATCTCGGCGTATGACCCCTCAAACTTAGATACTCTAGTTGAATTAATTACATTTTCTTCGGATTTTTTTTCTAACTAATACCTACCTTGTGTGCCCGGAAGTTACTGGTCTAGATCGATTAACTGTTGCCTATAGTCGTTTGTTCAGGCAGTTAAATCGTTAGGACCCGATTCTATCTCTGAATATGTCCCCTCCAACTTAGTGTCTCTAGTTGACTTCATTACAATTTTTTCGGATTTTTTTCTGACTATACCTATTAGTGCGCCCGCAAATTACTGGTCCAGATCGATTAAGTGTTACCTATTGTCGTTTGTTCAGGCAGCTAAATCATTAGGACCCGATTCTATCTCGGCGTATGACCCATCCAACTTAGATACTCTAGTTAATTTATTTATATTTTCTTCAGATTTTTCTTGGCTATACCTATTTGAGTGCCCGCAAGTTACCAGTCTAGATCGATTAAGTATTGCCTATAGTCGTTTGTTCAGGCAGTTAAATCGTAAGGACCCGATTCTATTTCGGCGTATGACCCCTCCAACTTAGATACTCTAGTTGACTTGTTCAATTTTTCTTCGGATTTTTTTTCTGACTAGTCCTATTTGAGCGCCCGCATGTAAACGATTTAGATCTATCAAGAAATATATGTAGACGTGTGTTGATGCACTCACATCGTTAGGACCCGATTCCGTAAAGGCATTTGAACCCTTCCACTTGGACCTCCGTTTGACTAGTTAAATGCTTGTTCTATTTGATTTTCTAGCCAAATCTTTGTGAATGCCCATATGGTACCAGTCTAGACCGATAATTTAGTGCCTGTTGTCGTTTGTTCAGGCAGTTGAATCGATAGGATACCATTGTAACTGAGTTTATTACACTTCGGAACGAGATACCCCAGTCAACAGTATGAATTTTCGTTTTTTTTTGTCTAAAGGTCCTAACGATTTCAATGTCTGAACAAACGTGAACTAACGACGCCCGATGATTCCACATACTTGGTTTCGGTGATTTCGGGGTGGGGTGGTTAGCGTGAAGACAGCCACCCCACTTTAAGTTTAAAAAAAAGTATGAATGAGTTGGGTCCTAACGATTTTACCTACTAAACAAACGTGAACTTACAATTAACAAACGATTCCTATATGCCATTTGCGGGCAAACGAAATGAAACTGACTTTATTGCACTTCGGAATGAGATACCCCAGTCAACAAGACCTTCAGTATGAATTTTCGTTTTTATTTTTTTGTGTCTAAACCTTTGAGGTCCTAACGATTTTAATACCTGAACAAACGTGAACTAACGACGCCCGATGACTCCACATATTTGGTTTTGGTGATTTCGGGGTGGGGTGGTTAGGTTAGCGTGAAGACAGCCACCCCACTATAAGTTTTAAAAAAAATATGAAAGAGTTGAGTCCTAACGATTTTACCTACTGAACACACGTGAACTAACGATTATCTTGCTATAGGAACTAAAAAAAAACAACAATTTTGGTTTGGGGTGGTTAGCGTGAAGTTGACCACCCCATTTTGTTTTTTAAAAAAACCGAATTTAGAATCGGGTCCTAACGATTTTACCTACTGAACAAACGTGATCTAACGATGAACAAACGATTCCGATATGCCATTTGCGGGCAAACGAAATGAAACTGAGTTTATTGCACTTCGGAATGAGATACCCCAGTCAACAAGACCTACAGTATGAATTTTCGTTTTTATTTTTTTGTGTCTAAACTATTGAGGTCCTAACGATTTTAATGCCTGAACAAACGTGAACTAACGACGCCCGATGACTCCACATATTTGGTTTTGGTGATTTCGGGGTGGGGTGGTTAGCGTGAAGACAGCCACCCCACTTTAAGTTTTAAAAAAAGTATGAAAGAGTTGGGTCCTAACGATTTTACCTACTGAACAAACGTGAACTAACGATTATCTTGCTATAGGAACTAAAAAAAAACAACAATTTTGGTTTGGGGTGGTTAGCGTGAAGTTGACCACCCCATTTTGTTTTTTAAAAAAACCGATGTTAGAATCGGGTCCTAACGATTTTACCTACTGAACAAACGTGAACTAACGATGAACAAACGATTCCGATATGCCATTTGCGGGCAAACGAAATGGGGTGGTTGTCTTCACGAGCATATTCACTCATGACTTCACATTGCTACAACTCGCTGATATAATCTATACTTTTGCTTTTACCGCCAGTTTGGAAACACCTATTATTTATTATTATTTGCAATCGATTTTAGATCGTGATATATTAGCATAAGATTTATTGTAGCATTGACTCATACATATAACTTCCTATGTTACAGCTAAGTTATAATGTGTGGTGAGGTCAGGTCAGTGGTCACCAGTGGCGGCGCGTTTAAAATATTCTCAGGGAAGCCGAAAATAATTTGGCTTTCTTATTCTTCATGAGCCATAGTTAGTAAAAGAACTGGACTTGCTGAGAATTAGGCAAAATGGTGGGAATCGAGTTGTATGGACGCTCCACCCTTGATGGTCACACCATATATGTGACAGTGTCAGCACAAGAGATAGAAATTTAATTTGTATGCTGGTATATGTATTTATTGATCAGGATTTCATTGCCAGAAAAGCAAAACCAGAAAACACATAACATTAGTTCTTATGCATGTCATATACTGCTCATTCATACTAATATAAAATATAAATGTCTATAACAATGCTTACCAGATAATCAAAATACACTGCATTATTTCGTTACGTATAAGAGTTGAATATTTATTCAAGTGGCAATGGCAAGGTTGTTGAATCATTTCTAAGACATTAAAATGTTAATGACAACCACATGTGCTCTTCAATTCTAGCTTTTGCAACCGTGTGAAGCAAAACCTGATAACACAACATAACAATATGGTTGCAATAAAGAGATTACAACTCTTTAAGACGGGAAGTCTCATAAACTGAGGTAATCCATGGACATATGAAAGGGCTGGTAAACACCTCTCTGAATATCTAATAGAATACCACAGCCATAATAACATTATTTTCTATACAAGTATATAGTATTGTGTTCCTGGAGGTGAACAAGGTTGCCAGAGCTCCCGAGGATGCTCTGTGTTGAGAGATCCTAAATTTGTCCTTCCTGCTGTCAGCATGGTGAATCCTCAAACTTTATAAAGGATCGGCAACGCGCATGTGACTGGTTTGCAGTTGCAAGCGTCTATAGGCTGTGGTGTCCGATTACCATCAGCTAGACCATACTCTTGTTGTGGTGATGACTATGGTAGGAGGAATTCTAGAAGAATTTTATTTTTATTGTATCCATAAAGGGTCATTATTTATTATTACAAGACTGACATAGGTATGTGACTGGACTGTTTATTTTTTATATGTGGTGGGTGATGTAATGGAAACATTTCTATTATAATTATGAGGGCAAATATCAGAAAATGAGGGCCAGAGATATCAAACATTGGAAAGATTATTACATGCCTATTGTATTTAAGTATTGTATTCTCTTTTTATTAGTATATTCTCTTTATGTTTTACTGAGTTTTAGTCAGGTGCAAAAATATCTATCCATCTAGCAATGTCCCAAATTTTTTTTTATAGCAAACTGGTGCAAAATGTTTTTAATTTATCATAATTAGGCAAACAAATATTATTATTTAGTGATTCAGTAGTTTCAATGTTGTAACAACACATTTTCCATCGCAATAAGAACAAAAGAAATTTAAATCTGACTACCAAAGTGGTTTTATTTCATTTATAAAAAAATGTAATATCGCCTCGAGAATACGGTTTGACATCTTGACTTTGACTGACCATGACCAGAGATCATCACACGGATTTTGGCCGTTTATCCAATTATACAAACATTAGTGAAATAAATAGGTGCGATTAATACTAAATACTAATACAAGGACGAGAAGGAAAAACTCATAGGTAGGTACCATGCAGGCAAATGACTAATTCAATAAACATTCATGATGACCGCCTAAAATCTACAATAGTTTTCAAATGAAGCATAAAATACATATGTTAATCTTTTAGTTTTATGAAGTGCTTGAAAGTAGTGCCGGTTTTGGTTTTGTCACAGACAGCCAAGACAAGAACGGTTGTATTATACTAGGTATTCGGCATCAGCTGTTTCAATATTTATTTACGTAATTAGAACAATGCTGCAGCCAACACATAGTCCTCCGGCGGTTCATAGCACGAAGGTCAAACAACAGCTAACGATATACAAGAACGTGAGCTAAAAGTGGGACACCAACACCATACAGAAATTTATAAATTATGGTTTACAGGGTATTTGTTATGCGGGTTGTGTTTCTTTTGTTTATGAAGCGCTCGACAGTGGAATCCCACGCACGGCACCGGCCGAAACGTGAAAAAGTCACACTTACCTCAAATGCAAATTCTCAATAAACTTGTCAGCAGTCAAATTGTCCAAGAGTACGAAGTCGGGCACCCCGACTTCGGGTTGACTCGCCATGGTCACAAACACACTTTACAATTCACAGAAAAAGTAAACAATAATGTTCATCAAAAAGTTTCTTTCTTTGCGTATAAATTGTCAACAAACCGTTAAAAATTAACGGAGCGAGGAACGACCTTCCACCTCCAACATTTCATTCAAACTGACAGATTTTTAAATTATTTATTGATGCTGGCAACTCTGTAAAGTTACCATGTGTAATAAAATACATAGGAAGACCGTGGGAAGAGCCATATTTATTTATTACCGAGTGTTTTCTGATTAATTTTATTCATATTGTATTGTGTTGATTTAGTAGTATTTTTGTTAAAATTTAAAAAATCGGATAATATTACTGTACTTCATCGGCATTAAAAAAAAGAACAACGAATGATGACCGCCGCCGCCATTTTCCTTGTTGTAGGCGCCTCAAATGTCATAATAATTTCATAAAATTAATTTTATTTCATTTTTTATGTTATTTTTCATGTTTAATTAACGCCTTGTACTCTATTATAGTGTCGTTGCGTTTTCCTTGCTAGGCGCGCCTTCTAATAGTTCGCCGTCAAAGCATTCTGTAACATCGTAATTTCAAGGATCCGCGATCTTGGTGTTCTACAATGAAATGTGGGGATCTTCATCATAAAAGGTAGCGTGAGTGCGTTACGCCCACGGACTAGAGTCGTTGGGTGTAGGGTGATCTAAACGGTGTTGTTTTCTTTGTTAGGAATGGGTGGTGAGGTATAGTGGTGTGTGGTGAGTGGGACAATGAGCGACTCGCCCGGGGTGGAATGGCTGCCGGCGTACAGTCCGGGCCCGCCGCGGCACAGCCCGCTGGGCCCGATCCCGCGCTTCCTGTTCGAGGGCGTGCAGCCGCTGGGGCTGCAGGAGAACAACAACAAGGAGGCAGACCAGAAGGAGAACGCCAACAAGATGAAACACGCCAAGCCCGCTTACAGGTACACACTTCACTCCTACCGATCCTTCACCAGGCTAGGCTAGTTAGGTTCGAAAATATTGCCATATGATAAATAAATAAAATAACCAGGTTAGTGAGGCTGCCCAGTCAGCTGATATATGCTCATATATTTCAGATAGTGTCAGGGAATTCGGCATGGTTAAAAGGATGCTATGCTATGCTAGGTATATATTCAACCTAATCTATGTGACAGGTCAAGGCATCATACATACCTTGGATTTAAATTTAAATATAAAGAGATGGAAACTATTGTTGTATAGTTTCTGTAGGATATTATGAATTTTATTGAATAGCATTGTCCTGTATTTGAATTTCTGATCTGTAATGGATATATTAGTTACTAACATAGAGCTAAGCAACAGGCAAGTAGCTGAGATTTAGTTGATTTAGTTGATTTTCTGTGCTACATCACTGAATTTGAAGTCTTCTGTTTAATAGTTGAAAGGATATTTATTTTGTGGCAATCAGTCAGTTATAAGTTTTAAGTAGGTGTAACATTACATCATGTGCCTATTGTGTGATGTTATTTTCCTTCAGTTAACATTAACATACAGTTCCTATAACATCTTATGACTCATATTAAATCCTTCATACAGTGTAGGACAAGAAAATAATTTCAATTTTTTGTATACAAACCCATCTAAAAGTCACGTAGTTGTATATTAAAACACAATTTTAACAATTATCTCATTATGAATTGTCAAAGTAGTTCAAATACCTATATATATTATCTTTGTTGATAATATACTAACATAATCCCAAGTTGGATACACTCAGCAGAAGATGGACTTTAATGAACCTTTGCAAATAATTAAAATGTTGAGATTAACCCATCCTCTCCCAGCAAAAACAAAACAAAACAATCTTTTATTGTCCGGCCGGGGATCCCAGTCACAGGGTAGCAGACGGCTTAATAAACATGATATTCTGATGTCCATTACCACAAGTAATCTGAAGTCAGTAAAAAATACACCACCAAAAATAAGTTCATGAAAACATATTTTGTCAATAGCTTTAAAATGAGCATAAGCACATTATGTGTCTTAACTCATCAATTTACAAATACTGCAATTTTTTTAATGAATAGATATATGTCAGTAGATGATGATAATCTTCTTAAAATGTGACATCATGCCCAGGTTTTTTCTGTGAAAACTTTATGAAGTTTCATTATAGATACGGTTATTTAATATCTCAGTAAACTTATTAGCTTTTTTTTTTCCTTAGCCTATTTGGGTGTTCCACTGCTGGGCAAAGGCGTATTACCTTGTTACATGCTTTTATTTAATAATAATAATAATAATAAAAAGCTACAATCCTGAATACCTGCCACTTAACTAGGAAATTCTTAACTTCATCTACTATATTTGAGAACACTACATACACACAGTAAGTATCATCATCATCATCATCTACCAAGTATCTACATACTGACCAAAGATTGACTCATTATGCTTGGCTCCGGCCCGCACAATGAGCATATTACCGTTTTCTAAAAAAGGAGATAAATAAAATAAACAAATAATAATAATAATATTTAATGTGTTAACGGCTCATATTGAGCAATCTGATTTACTACTCGTAGTCTGTTCTGTATACACTGTACAGTACACCATTCACGGGTTGCACGCTGAAGACAGAAAAGCATCTTGGAACTATTAATGTCAGTAACTAACAACCTGTACCAGTCAGCCAACCATGTTCAGCATTAAAATAATTTCATTTCACAATGTTTCATTTGCAGCTATGCCAGCATGATCCGGCTGGCCATCAGCAGCTCGGCCAACGGCAAGATGACATTAAATGAGATCTACACATACATCTGCAATGCTTTTCCCTACTATAGAGAAGCTGGGAAGGGGTGGATGGTAAGACTTTCTTTTTCTGCAAATTGATGACACTAGTATTTTGTTTGGCTCAGCTTAAACCATCCATTTTCGTGTAAACATAGATAGCACTGATTTTGTTCAATCTTAAATATACTTAAAGAAAATTATTAATTGAATGAGAGGTATAACTGTTTAGTCATGTTACAATTATAATTATATGTAGGTATGCTGTAATCTTTATCATAATAATTTAGGCATTTTTAATTCCAATTTAATATAATTTTATATTGCATTTGCAATTCCATTATGTCAGAAGCAGCAATAAATAACATTTCTGCTGGTTTGGTTTCTTGTTATAAATTTATTATACATATTATCTACTTCTCAAACCATAACATTTGAGAAATTGCTTATCTACCTATTTAATTATGACAATAAATTAATTTTAATTCCAGAACTCAATTCGGCACAATCTGTCCTTAAACAAATGCTTCATGAAGGTAGCCCGAAGTAAAGATGATCCCGGCAAAGGCTCATACTGGGCCATGGACAGTAGCTACAAATTGTCAGAGGTGACGCCGCGCCGGCGCCGCTCGCTACGGGTCAGTTGGTAGCTGTGTTGGTTGCTGTAAAACATTTAGTTTATTTATTTACTACCTTTCCGCCTCAAAACTCGTTCATTGCAATAGGATTTCATTTCTATTCTTTTATTTCAGGCACTTACCTAGTTATCACTCTTTCATACAGACTTCCACCCCCAATGATTTATCTTGGAAACTATTATTACATAGACTATTCTAGTCTCATTATAGCAAATTTAGTCTACTAACGTCAAGGTACTATCAACAACTAGTTCTTTAGGGTTGTAATCTTTTTGCTCAAGGTCACAAACTTGGATTATTCATTGGGCCAACATCTTAAACAAGTCTGCAAAAAACGCGAACTACCGGATTTAACGCAAGCTCTGAATGTATAAAGTTACTGGATTATAAAGTCGCCTTTTGAACGGACTAATTGGGTACAACTAGGTCAGTTCAAATTATTTTAACCCGTCGAGTGTCCTATGGCCTAATATTTTTTTTTCTAAACCTATAAGCTGTCCCACTGCTGGTCAAAAGTCTACCCTTGAGGCCCTTGAATTCCACTCGTCCCGGCTTTGAGCTGTTTCGGGCCAGTCGTTTCGAAATGTGTCCAGGTTATTCCGCCACCTCCGCCTGGCAGGCCGCCACGTCGTCTCCGAGCATCTTGTGGCACCCACTCCTCCACTCCGGCCTTATATTATAATGCATTTTTTTTAAGTGTACTCGACATAGTATACATTTTCAATGCACATCAATGACGTCAAAACCTTCCACGTGTTAAGTATTGTGTGTGTTTGTAGATGGCGCCGTACAGTCCGGAGTGCAGCTCCAACAGCAGCGGCGAGGTGGCGGCGCTGGCGCCCGACGCGGCGCCCACGCCGCCCGCCACGCCCACCGACCGCGGCCCCGACGCGCGCCCCGCGCCCGACACGCACACACAGACAGGTACACAAAGCTGTGTAGATTGTGGATCAAGGGAGAACAATAAAAAATAAATAATTTTGCTACCAAGTGGCACATACTACTTTTCACACCGTTTATGAGGAAAACAGTCGTTGCTCTCAAATGAGTACGACTTTGATCCCTTATTCGAGTTCAATAATGACTTTACTAAACAGTAGTTGTGACCATTTATTTTTAAGAAAGAAACTTGATGTATCTAAATATATATGTTCTGTACTACCAGAATCAAAACACACGGACGACGCGCTGACTGCGCTCATGAACGAGGAGCTGATAGCAGACGTGGACATCAGCGAAGGTAAGTAGAATCCACTTAGTACGTCGTCCCTTGTTGCGCGCAACTAACGTAAAAAATATGCAAAAACGATTGATAGGTATTGACTAATTTGTATGTAGGCACCATTCGAGTAGGTAGAGCCGAATATGGAAAATATATTGAAAAGCTGGTCTTTACGTTTGGTTTTTGAATACGTTAAAGAGGTTTTACATACTACATATATGAGTGTAGATAAATATAATACATTTTCTCAAACATGTTTGAATTGTGTTCGAAAAACGAACACATGGAAAAAGTTTGAGTGTGAAGGGCAGTATGAAAACGATACCTTTGAAAGAAGTCGTCTAAATAGTGCTTTCAGCTAAATCGAGATCAAATTATCACAAAATGCTTTTTGAAATATCTTTGTGTTATTTCGTCAAATTGTTTGAGAAAAGCATTATATCTAATTTGGCGGAAACCGGGGGGTTGCCTGAGTTAGACCCTTAGTTTCCGTGCCTCGGCTATAATGTTTTATTAGTATCATTCAATACCGTATTTTATCGTTATGACGACCTATTTAGCAAAGTTGGTAGTGATCCTGCTTACGAAGCTGGAGGTCCTGGGTTCGAAGCCTGACACAAAATTTTGTTCTTACAGAGAAAGCCTCAAACCGCATGTTAATCGCCCTTGCTTTCGGCAAATACCTGCGTTCTGAGACATACTTTGTTTTACCGCTCTCGGTGTAGTACTTTTATCTCACGAGCGCGGGTGAGTCATGGTTGTGTGTTGACTTGTTGAGCTATACATGCACATTGTCTATGTGTGCGTCAGCGTAGGAGCTATGAGTTTACGTCGTCTACGTGTTCGTATGTGTCACAACTACTACAACCATGACCAACCCGCGCTCGTGAGATAAAAGTAGTATAAGTAATGTCACAGAATAGTATAATAGTATTACATACAGAATGGCCACGAACCCCCCGCACCGAGGTCAGTTACCTCGTCCTTGAGAGACCCGCTTGGTGCCGATCGGGTGACGTCGCGCCTCGCGATTCGTCCGCGCCACGCGCTACGCACCCGCGCCAACAATTGACGCGTGTACCGACAGCGCACGCACACATACTTACCCACAGCGCTTACGTTCCTTCGCGTGTCACAGGTGTGGTAATGTACTATTATTTATGTATCAGAGCGGTCGTGGTGCTCGGGCGGGCGGCGGCACGTGTGCTCGACGCAGCTGACGGCGCTGACGGACGACTACGGCAACTTCGTGGGCGACGTCAGCGACGACTGCGACTGCCCGCCCGACGACCCGCTCACGCCCGCCACGCCGCAGCCGCCCACGCCGCTCTACTGGCCCAACGACTTATAACACCCGCACCCGACCCAGGCATGAATAAATCCTCAGGCAAATCCTTCTGAACGGGTGAATAAAAAAAAATTGTAGATAGTTATGGACTTGACTCCGTTATTACTGTACCGAGACTCATCTCATCCTGTTCTCAAACAGGATAGGATTTGACAGATATGTCTTATAATTACGTGAGAGATGTATGAACTGACAGCTATCTCAATTCCTAACTAATCGGTTCAGTAATAACACTTTCATTGCCAGGCCAAAATCCAAGACCATCACTGGGTGCCAGCGATGGTCAACTAGTATAGTAATGAACTCCCTTCGGTCGTACGGTGTGTGAACAAAGTTATTGAGAACTCGATAGGGGAGTTTTTGGCATTGAAAGTGTTAACAATAATTGATTTCATTGTTAACGACGATTAATCGTCAAGTTGACTTATATTGGTTAACCTTCGTTTACTCGATGAAATCAATAAGATTATTGACGAAGTTAAGTCCTTATCTATGTGTTTTTATCCACCCAAGGAATAATCCTGCTTTTTATAAAGGTTGGAATCAAATGGTGACACTACTGGTGAGCTCTGAAGCCGATAAATGAACCTGGTTACAACAGGTTACAAATCAATGCAATATATTATTTTGCGCGATCGTAAGATGCGGGCTGCATAATATGACGATGGGTTTGTTATACGAACACCGTTGTAATGTTAACGGGAATCGATGCGATGTTTTATATCGATCACAGTGGACTAACAAACAGTGAAAAATGTCATATGATTATTATATAGGAACAAGGTTGAATATCCACCACTATACCACAAAACTTTCAAGTCGACAAAACAATAGACCCCAAATATGTGTGAACCATTTGACACCTCAAAAGCTTGACAGCTAGCTGTCAAATAAATGGAAACACCTCTCGACACATTTCTGCTGGATGCTCACCCTAAGAGCTGTCATTAATTTAACTTGGCTTGGTAAGAAAGTCCCAGTTCAGAAATTGCTTTTGAATCAATTTCCTATCATTGAACTATTGACTGTTTGTATGTGTCACTGTATTTTTACTTAACAGTTGTGCGCTTATATGACATGAGCATGACATAACATAATAAATGGCGTTTTGCCTCAAATACGAGTTATATAACCTTAGTTTAGATTAGGCTAAGTTTAATTAACAAATCACTAATAATTAATTGACTTCGATATTAGACGGTGCATAGTTTACATTTGTAAACTTGTTATCTGCCGACAAAAAATACAAAAATTAGCTTTGTTTTTTTATGTGGACAGAGATCTCCAGGATCGGAAGAAATGTTTTAATACTCAATCAATATATTAACTATTCATTTGCTCGGACATCGGCGATTTGAAAATTATAAGAGAATTGAATAAAAACGCGCTTGAATCTACTGTTAATGTTGATACAGGATGTAACTAAGGTGTAACTTATATTTGAGACGAATTTGCATATTTTTTAAAATATTTGTTGAACAAATATAGGCCAACGGTCATTGAACATTGTATATTTGCGGCATCTCGTATTGAAGATGCTGAGGCGCGACGTTGGTAATAGTACATTTTGATGCTAGTGCGGAAGGTATGTCATTTTGCACGAGTCCCGAGTTGTCTTGGCCCGAGCCGACGGGCGAGGGACAAGACTCGGGACGAGTGAAAATGACACTTCCGCACGTGTATCAAACGACGTTTTTTAATACAGTTGCGAAAAAATATCAAAGAAACTAAAATGAAACAGTAATTAAAAGATACAAAACACGATACTTTTACTTGCCATTGTGGGCTTTAAGTACTTACCTGGTCTATCTGGCGTAATTTACATACAGACATACACTTTATGTAACAATCGTATAAATCACACATATCACAAATATATTATTAAAACAATACAACTCACTACAAAATTAAATCTTTAAATCATGTACAAAGAAGCGGGAATTAAAAAGTTTAATTGATTGACTTTTTTCAACAGGCCATGGTTGTCAGCATTCAGCCAAATCAAATACTATTTTGGAGGAGATTTTTTGTCACATGGTAGTTTAATTACATGTAAATATTAATAAATCATTGTTTTTCATTTTATAATTAATTTCTATTTGATTTTTAAGTAACTAAACGTATTTTTGGCGAAAAAAGACAAGCGTTCATTCACATCCGGCGCGACGGTCTTCCATAATACTCTATTAATTAGAGGTCTCGCATAATACTGTTTCCGGTCATTAATTTACTCAATCAGTCAACTTTTTGAATACAGTTTTAGATGTTTTAATATTTTATAACCATTTAACTTGTTTTATATGCATTTTTAATGTTTTAAATATCATAGAAGGTTACTTTTAATGGCCTTTGCTTTATTAAATGAATAAGTAAAGTGACTGAACCTAAAACCCTTTGCTTGGATGTATGGCTTGGGTAAACAGTAAATTTAAAAAAGTTGGAAAAGTAAAAAGCACTAGTGCGCGAAATCCAACTTTGCGCACGATATACAGCTACATAAAGTACCACTTTTTGAGCAACTGTATTAAAAAATATGTTATTTCGTCGACGCGTATTGCCAGTAGCGTAGTTATATACGTAATATTAAAAATAAAACATCCGTGTAGTCGCCGCTAGACATCATCCCGGGTAAACTAGACTCTAAAGAAAGTTATGCAATAATATGCCTTTAGCCTAGTTGATAGGGTTCGAATCCCGGCCAAGGCATTATTAATTAGTATGATGAAGATGAACACGAATATTTGTTTTATATGTCGTCGCCTAGTACCAATAGTACAAGCTATGCTTAGTTTATAACAACGATGATTCCATTTGTGTAACATAAGCAAGAATCTACCTTACAGTCAGAGCTCTTAGTCGTTTTTTGCTTGCGTTCCTTTGACAGAATTTGGCCTTAGAGTTTTGTACGAACTATATTAACGGATACCTCCCGGGGTGATGGCTACTGGCAGTCGAACGTCGAGAGTGGACCGGCGGTGGTCTCGCTGCTATGACTCGTGTTCGTACCACAGACATCAGAGTAAAGCAGATCGCTGGTTTTTAATTGAACGTTTTCTATACTTCCGATCAATTTTCACTAACGTACTTGTCAGTGAGTAAGAAGGAGATACTTCCCATACTATCTGACAGGTCTTCATCTGTCACTGTCCCCACTTCGTGGCGAGAGTTTTGTATTGTTTTGACGTTTCGGTGTTCAAATTCAATACTGATTTGACAGTTTGGTTTTGCTTAAAATGGGGGACAGCTCGGGGATAGCCGAAAAATGACGTGTCATTTGTTCCACTCTAATTCATCTTGGTTTTCATAAGAATTTTAAGAGACAACTATATGACAAATCGTTCAATTAAATGGCGCTTATCTGTCTTAATCTGTGGTTCGTACCCAGTTGCTGCATGTTGCTAGAGTTATAAGCTAAAGCTAAACGTCACTGTACATCGTCACTCTACAAGTACCTTGTGAAATTACATTGCGGTACGCAATCATTACGGTAGTAGTTCCAATAATGAACATTTTGGAATTTATATTTACTTATACAAACTATAATATAAAAAAAGCTTATCTAATAGTACTTATTGAGTGACGGTTTACAAATTAAATATGTTCGACGATGATTTTGTAATAAAATAATGTGGGGGCGCGGTTCAGAACATGAGGTTTCGAATATGGCTGATATACAGTTGGTTTTTTGTCAAAAAAACGCCCGCCACGCCGCAGCCGCCCACGCCGCTCTACTGGCCCAACGACTTATAACACCCGCACCCGACCCAGGCATGAATAAATCCTCAGGCAAATCCTTCTGAACGGGTGAATAAAAAAAAATTGTAGATAGTTATGGACTTGACTCCGTTATTACTGTACCGAGACTCATCTCATCCTGTTCTCAAACAGGATAGGATTTGACAGATATGTCTTATAATTACGTGAGAGATGTATGAACTGACAGCTATCTCAATTCCTAACTAATCGGTTCAGTAATAACACTTTCATTGCCAGGCCAAAATCCAAGACCATCACTGGGTGCCAGCGATGGTCAACTAGTATAGTAATGAACTCCCTTCGGTCGTACGGTGTGTGAACAAAGTTATTGAGAACTCGATAGGGGAGTTTTTGGCATTGAAAGTGTTAACAATAATTGATTTCATTGTTAACGACGATTAATCGTCAAGTTGACTTATATTGGTTAACCTTCGTTTACTCGATGAAATCAATAAGATTATTGACGAAGTTAAGTCCTTATCTATGTGTTTTTATCCACCCAAGGAATAATCCTGCTTTTTATAAAGGTTGGAATCAAATGGTGACACTACTGGTGAGCTCTGAAGCCGATAAATGAACCTGGTTACAACAGGTTACAAATCAATGCAATATATTATTTTGCGCGATCGTAAGATGCGGGCTGCATAATATGACGATGGGTTTGTTATACGAACACCGTTGTAATGTTAACGGGAATCGATGCGATGTTTTATATCGATCACAGTGGACTAACAAACAGTGAAAAATGTCATATGATTATTATATAGGAACAAGGTTGAATATCCACCACTATACCACAAAACTTTCAAGTCGACAAAACAATAGACCCCAAATATGTGTGAACCATTTGACACCTCAAAAGCTTGACAGCTAGCTGTCAAATAAATGGAAACACCTCTCGACACATTTCTGCTGGATGCTCACCCTAAGAGCTGTCATTAATTTAACTTGGCTTGGTAAGAAAGTCCCAGTTCAGAAATTGCTTTTGAATCAATTTCCTATCATTGAACTATTGACTGTTTGTATGTGTCACTGTATTTTTACTTAACAGTTGTGCGCTTATATGACATGAGCATGACATAACATAATAAATGGCGTTTTGCCTCAAATACGAGTTATATAACCTTAGTTTAGATTAGGCTAAGTTTAATTAACAAATCACTAATAATTAATTGACTTCGATATTAGACGGTGCATAGTTTACATTTGTAAACTTGTTATCTGCCGACAAAAAATACAAAAATTAGCTTTGTTTTTTTATGTGGACAGAGATCTCCAGGATCGGAAGAAATGTTTTAATACTCAATCAATATATTAACTATTCATTTGCTCGGACATCGGCGATTTGAAAATTATAAGAGAATTGAATAAAAACGCGCTTGAATCTACTGTTAATGTTGATACAGGATGTAACTAAGGTGTAACTTATATTTGAGACGAATTTGCATATTTTTTAAAATATTTGTTGAACAAATATAGGCCAACGGTCATTGAACATTGTATATTTGCGGCATCTCGTATTGAAGATGCTGAGGCGCGACGTTGGTAATAGTACATTTTGATGCTAGTGCGGAAGGTATGTCATTTTGCACGAGTCCCGAGTTGTCTTGGCCCGAGCCGACGGGCGAGGGACAAGACTCGGGACGAGTGAAAATGACACTTCCGCACGTGTATCAAACGACGTTTTTTAATACAGTTGCGAAAAAATATCAAAGAAACTAAAATGAAACAGTAATTAAAAGATACAAAACACGATACTTTTACTTGCCATTGTGGGCTTTAAGTACTTACCTGGTCTATCTGGCGTAATTTACATACAGACATACACTTTATGTAACAATCGTATAAATCACACATATCACAAATATATTATTAAAACAATACAACTCACTACAAAATTAAATCTTTAAATCATGTACAAAGAAGCGGGAATTAAAAAGTTTAATTGATTGACTTTTTTCAACAGGCCATGGTTGTCAGCATTCAGCCAAATCAAATACTATTTTGGAGGAGATTTTTTGTCACATGGTAGTTTAATTACATGTAAATATTAATAAATCATTGTTTTTCATTTTATAATTAATTTCTATTTGATTTTTAAGTAACTAAACGTATTTTTGGCGAAAAAAGACAAGCGTTCATTCACATCCGGCGCGACGGTCTTCCATAATACTCTATTAATTAGAGGTCTCGCATAATACTGTTTCCGGTCATTAATTTACTCAATCAGTCAACTTTTTGAATACAGTTTTAGATGTTTTAATATTTTATAACCATTTAACTTGTTTTATATGCATTTTTAATGTTTTAAATATCATAGAAGGTTACTTTTAATGGCCTTTGCTTTATTAAATGAATAAGTAAAGTGACTGAACCTAAAACCCTTTGCTTGGATGTATGGCTTGGGTAAACAGTAAATTTAAAAAAGTTGGAAAAGTAAAAAGCACTAGTGCGCGAAATCCAACTTTGCGCACGATATACAGCTACATAAAGTACCACTTTTTGAGCAACTGTATTAAAAAATATGTTATTTCGTCGACGCGTATTGCCAGTAGCGTAGTTATATACGTAATATTAAAAATAAAACATCCGTGTAGTCGCCGCTAGACATCATCCCGGGTAAACTAGACTCTAAAGAAAGTTATGCAATAATATGCCTTTAGCCTAGTTGATAGGGTTCGAATCCCGGCCAAGGCATTATTAATTAGTATGATGAAGATGAACACGAATATTTGTTTTATATGTCGTCGCCTAGTACCAATAGTACAAGCTATGCTTAGTTTATAACAACGATGATTCCATTTGTGTAACATAAGCAAGAATCTACCTTACAGTCAGAGCTCTTAGTCGTTTTTTGCTTGCGTTCCTTTGACAGAATTTGGCCTTAGAGTTTTGTACGAACTATATTAACGGATACCTCCCGGGGTGATGGCTACTGGCAGTCGAACGTCGAGAGTGGACCGGCGGTGGTCTCGCTGCTATGACTCGTGTTCGTACCACAGACATCAGAGTAAAGCAGATCGCTGGTTTTTAATTGAACGTTTTCTATACTTCCGATCAATTTTCACTAACGTACTTGTCAGTGAGTAAGAAGGAGATACTTCCCATACTATCTGACAGGTCTTCATCTGTCACTGTCCCCACTTCGTGGCGAGAGTTTTGTATTGTTTTGACGTTTCGGTGTTCAAATTCAATACTGATTTGACAGTTTGGTTTTGCTTAAAATGGGGGACAGCTCGGGGATAGCCGAAAAATGACGTGTCATTTGTTCCACTCTAATTCATCTTGGTTTTCATAAGAATTTTAAGAGACAACTATATGACAAATCGTTCAATTAAATGGCGCTTATCTGTCTTAATCTGTGGTTCGTACCCAGTTGCTGCATGTTGCTAGAGTTATAAGCTAAAGCTAAACGTCACTGTACATCGTCACTCTACAAGTACCTTGTGAAATTACATTGCGGTACGCAATCATTACGGTAGTAGTTCCAATAATGAACATTTTGGAATTTATATTTACTTATACAAACTATAATATAAAAAAAGCTTATCTAATAGTACTTATTGAGTGACGGTTTACAAATTAAATATGTTCGACGATGATTTTGTAATAAAATAATGTGGGGGCGCGGTTCAGAACATGAGGTTTCGAATATGGCTGATATACAGTTGGTTTTTTGTCAAAAAAATAGCAGGCAAAGAAAATAATAATACAAAACCTTATAAATAAAAAATGGGATGGGTTGCATAAATATAAATATGTGCGTTGCGAGCACACCCAAGGATATCTGAGCACAATGTTGGGTTGGGCGAGCAATCCTAATCAACCAATAAAATTATTGTATGAAGAAGTCGCCATGTACCAGTGGCGGAGCTTCCATACAACTCGATTTCCACCGGCTTACCTAATTTTCAGCCAGTGCAGTTCTTTTACTATGGCTCATGAAGAATAAGAAAGGCAAATTATTTCCGGCTTTCCTAAGAATATTTTTGACGCGCCGCCACTGCCATGTACATACATTAGTAATTGGATCTGTGCTGGGCTATTGAATGTATTATAATTATTATTAACTCATATCTGAACCCTGCTCGTAGCAAAAGATATTTTTCAGTAATTTACAAATGTTATTTTAAATATAATATATGCCACGTAATAAGCTATCGACATCACCAACATATCTGCCAATTAAATAAATATGATAGTTGTAATTTAGACTAGATTTAGTTACCTCTCCCTAGCTATACATATATACAGGCGTTTGTTATATGTATTGTATAACAAGTAAAATGGACCATAGAGCAGGAATAAAGAAATACTCGTGCCACGATACAGGTGAAATAAGCAGTAAAGCTTAAGCCACACAGAGAGCGGGCGGGCGGTAGCGGCGCGGGCGCGGGCGGCAGCGGCGCGGGAGCTCCTTTGTGCTGCCGCCACCGCCAAAAGCAGCTCCCGCGCCGCTGCCGCCCGCGCCCGCGCCGCTACCGCCCGCGCCCGCGCCGCTACCGCCCGCGCCCGCGCCGCTACCGCCCGCCCGCTCTCTGTGTGGCTTAAGCTTAATTGTCTAAGTACCTGAGAATAAGCAGATATTATATGCTTGTCTGTGAAAGGCTTGTTAAGTACTCTTTGGAGAAAGTGTTTTACAGGTTTTACTGCTTATTTATATCACTTATATTGAAGCTTGTGTTTGGATCGGGCTCTGCTTATGCATATTGTTATGCTACTGTGTGGAGTGGCGAAGGCAACGCGCTGTTTAAAAGGCGTAGTATGATCAAGCCTATAATGTGAAACGAAAAAAAAGTCTGACATTTTCTGACAAGTAGAGTCAGAAAGTGTCAAACACTTTATTTGTACACAAGCCCGCAGACTCGATAGAGTAAGAAGTACAGTATTGGAGCCAGAGTGGTGACGTGCAGATCTCAGAGTGACCAGTATATTATAATAAATATATTAGTTATTTTAATATTATATACATGCGGTAATCGATTATTTTATTTAACTGTGCATAATACTAACGTAACTGGTTCGGGTTGATTTAATTGTCGATACGAGATGGTAGTACATAAAAAAATATGAATTAGTTGGTACGAATTTATTATTTAATAAAAAATAAAAATGTATGTAATATTCATGTCGCACTTATATACGTAAATGCTTATTAGATAAACGCGTAAATGGGGCCTATTGGTAAATATGATACGATATATATAAATTATAAACATAGCTCAGTACCCGCTTGTCCGAGGATATATATGATTTGTATTGTTTCGCAGGTGAAGTACATATATGTTAGTATCGTTGTGCCATATATCGCCGGAGCGCGGCACAAGGCGGTAATGTCCCATATCTTATTGAAAATGTGTTCAGAATTTTTTAGATACTATACAATCATGATAACATAGTTGAGTGTACATAGCGTTTACTGCGCGGGGTTTATTTGTGTACTAGTTAAGGTTGAAGCGTATTATTAACGTTACTCTAGGCCGGGTGGACGCGACGGCAAATCTGTATATTTTGTCATTCTGCCACTAGTGCAGTTCGCGAGAGCTGGAAATGGGATTTAAAATAATCAAAACTTGAATATTACTGTAGTAAATCTACAGCATACACCATTGATAAATCTCTCGCGAACTGTAGAGAAAAGCGGCTGTTTTTTAATGGAATTTTATCGTTTTGACTGCTGCAGATGTTATGATTGTTATTGTGATGTTATATTTTCACTTGTTTGACAAAGATACGTCGAAAAACTATATATATCAGCTGCTGTAGCCAAAATGATACCATTGTTTATAAATTATTTTATATATTATGATTATGATCACAAATATAAGAGCCAGTGTATCCAGTGTTAAGTAGGGTATGACTGTTTTGATAATTATATTTAGGACGTAACCTTGGTTAGCGAACATTACTTTAAGTCTAAATGTCGCTCTAAATCTTATTGGTTTTTACTTCGAAATTACATTCCGTATTTATCGACTATATTTAAAATATGAAATATTTAATCCAATTTTAATATTATTTTTTTACGAGCCGTACAGAATATTATATTTATCTATATTATTTTAGATTAATAACTAATGGTAATATTTGGAGCTAAGGCATATTTTGTTTGGTGCATATATTTGAGTTGCCATCTATTGTTTGATAGTATTAATTATTTTCTGTGATAAAACTTTTATTTTTTTGAAAAACAATGTGCTTCAGTTAAGAGAAATATTTGATATGATGATGCATCACGATCCTATATTACGAGTTATAATTTGTTTTGGAAAATGTATCTGTTGAATCTAGCGAAAAAATATCTTCAATTTTCCTTAATTATAAAGCTGATATTTCCCTAGGCTAGGGCATCGTACCGACATCGGTAGGTATTTAAGACTAGGTTTTTTTTGTATCTAAAAAATAGTAATTTTCGACAATGTTTCTTAATCCGGATTCATATTTTATCTGACGACAGAACTATGCGATGATTTAATGCTTTTATTACGGTTAGAGATTCAAAACCTTTTATTTAAAACTGACTATGACTTTATAGGCCGGGCCCATTAAAGCGAAGACTCAAATTAATTTAATGCGCGAAATGGCGGTTATACTGTGTCAGACGTCAGAGCGCATTACAGATAGAGACCAATCATGTCAGATAAGTATGAATCCGGCTGTATTGAAAATAATTGAATGCTCGACTCGTGGTATAGGGGGGGTGCGGTGTATTGTATTGGTAATATAGTTGGGTGTACTTGTGTTGATCAACTCGCTCCGCCTACCGTGGCACACGGCGCACCTGTAACCGCGTAGCCGTTTACTTTAAGCGTAGGATGTTCTACCTCTAAACAAATCATAGTTGATGTACAATATAATATAAACTTTTAACAATTATGCGTTTCTTTTGAAATAACCTTTCCTCGAATTACTAAGACAATATCTGGGCGGCCAAGCTTTACTCGGCGTTTTCCCGTGCATGAGACCTAGCTAGATCGATTGCTCGTCCCCGAAAACCCCCACATACCAAATTTCATCAAAATCGTTAGAGCCGTTTCCGAGATCCCGGAAATATAGAAATATATATAGATATAAACAAGAATTGCTCGTAAAGATATAAGATTAAGCAGTCATAAGTAAGGTTAGACTATTATTATATTAGGGACCGGACCCGCTTACCCTAACCCGTTCAAAAAACCCGGGTTTTTTAAGGCTGATTACGACGTATCTTTATTGTTAAAAAACCCCTTTATTACGTTACGGTAAGCCTTTCATTGGCTTATACCGGTTAACAAACTAACCCTGTGTTTGAATTAATTCGGGTTTCCGCTTACCCATATCAAAAACCCACGAAAGTGTAACCGTTTGAAACGCTGATTGTACTTATACGAGCAAGCTATTTTAGATGGCGCTCAAATTAATGTATAAGACCTGGACATCTAGCGGTGAAAACCAAAACTATTTAGTGTGTTACTTGATCACTAGATGGCGCTAAAATTAATGTATAAGACCTGACATCTAGCGGTGAAAAGCCAAACTATTTAGTGTGTTACTTGATCACTAGATGGCGCTAAAATTAATGTATAAGACCTTACATCTAGCGGTGAAAAGCCAAACTATTTAGTGTGTTACTTGATCACTAGATGGCGCTAAAATGAATGTATAAGACCTGACATCTAGCGGTGAAAAGCCAAACTACTTAGTGTGTTACTTGATCACTAGATGGCGCTAAAATTAATGTATAAGACCTTACATCTAGATCTAGCGGTGAAAAGCCAAACTATTTAGTGTGTCACTTGATCACTAGATGGCGCTAAAATTAATGTATAAGACCTTACATCTAGCGGTGAAAAGCCAAACTATTTAGTGTGTTACTTGATCACTAGATGGCGCTAAAATGAATGTATAAGACCTGACATCTAGCGGTGAAAAGCCGAACTATGTAGTTTGTTTCTTGTTCACTAGATGGCGCTAATATTAAGTTGTGTGCTGACATCTAGCGGTGAAAAGCCGTACTATATAATTGTTTTCACGGGCACTAGGTGGCGCTACTATTAAACTGGACTTTAGTCGCTACATATTGGAAGGTAAAGTGTATAGTTTAAGGTCAGATCCAAATTAAAAAGTAAAAAACATTGCAGGCCACATATATAGCCTGCAATGTCACATATAAATTCCTTTATTTGTCGAGTTATAAACTTTTTAAAATGTAGAAACTGTCATATAAAAGGAGGCACAGGTCGTATTCAGCCAATCCAGCTCGTATTTTTCTGTTGAAAACGCGACGTTTTTTTATGTGTCTCGAATAATTTGCGTTTTTCGGTGGAAAAATACACTTGCGATTCTGTTAAAAAAAATAAACGGCGGGAAACCATGATGTTATCTACACCCATCCATATAGTAAATCCTCTTTAATAAGTTCAAAAACCGTAGATAAGACCCCGCTTTATATATACCGTGCTAGCTTCCCGGGGCTGAGCGCGCGCTGAGAAACGACACCAACTATTACGAGGTCACGTACAACCTTAATGCCACAGCAGCGGGCTGGCGGCGGCGGGCGGGCCGGCCTGTCGAGGCAAACATGGCGTACGCCGCGCCGGCTCAACGTGCTCAGAACACGAAACACGTCATGAAAGAGGATTTAATATATGGATGTAGATAAAGTAGTGTATGCAACTGTACATAATTAGACATTACAACACTCGTGTGACCTTATTATAAAACTCGCCTTCGGCTCGTTTTTTAATGCCCCTCATTATGTACCAGTTGCATAGCAGCGCCCTGAAAAATTTTGACGGCCCATGTGCCGAACACCATCTTGCTTGGCGTGGTGGGCACGACGACACACGACCACTTTGGCGTTCAAAGGGTTAAACGTTGGTTGTACAGCAAAGTGCAATAATATATATCGAATGAATTCTCTCATAAGACGACCACTTTAGCCTAGCTGGTAGTGACCCTGCCTACGAAGCTGGAGGTCCCGTGTTCGGATCCCGGTCAGGGCATATATTCGTGTGATGTGATGAACACGAATATTTGTTCCTGGGTCTTGGATGTTTTCTATGTATTTAAGTATCTATCTATATATGTCTATCGTCGCTTAGTATCCATAGTACAAGCTTGGCTTAGTTTGGGACTAGGTCGATTTGTGTATGATTGTCCAAAAATGTACCGAAACCTTAATTCATCGACATATGAGATTTTTAAGCAAGTTGTATGCACCCATATTTTTGCACTTGACTGTATACTTATAAGCAAAGGAAGCGGGTGCTCGCTAAACAGGCTTTACTACACGGATATTTCACAGATTGAATTTCATCTCGTCTGTAAATGCTTGGAATAGCAACAGATGAGTGAGATGGGCAACCAATAATAAAATAGTCATATGAAATATCAACAACTTTAATTATTGGATATATACAAGAACAATATACATACAAGAGTTAACAAATGTGTCGCATGGCGCTAGCACGCGGGTGGATGATTCGAGACTGATGAGAAAACGACGGTAAACGTACGTTATCACTATAAACATACGGTCTAATATTACACGGCAAAGTGTTTTAACAGTGCCGATAGCTAAGGCGGTACACCCTTCTGTATATTCACGTATAACGAGCAATTTAGACGTTCTACATATGTATGTTGCGCGCGCCAATACACAGAAGAACCAAGATTCCTAAAGGACAGACAGCAGAAAATACCGTGAAAACCAACACATTCACAACTCATATTTAAAGAATGCGTCAGCGGTACGCGAAGTTTTCAGCCAACTCCATCCAAAATTGTATAATCTTGCTAGCTTCACTATAATCTACTCAATGTTCAAAGGATCAGCAATTCGTTGATTACAAAAATACATTAATTTTCTAAATACAATCGAAACATTAATTAAAATATCTAAATGTATCTTTATTGAGAACACATTTTAGCAACAACATAACTTAACGTTTTGACGCCGAATACTACTATAACCTATAATGATGCCGGAGCCCGGATTGCACGAGAAATAATCAGATCCCTATTGAATACAGTAACAAATATTTGTGTGTCTCCAGCAGAAGGGTCCTCTTCGTCGATGTCGATTTGTATTGCTTCGTACTAGAAATAGCGCCTTATTGATACCGAAACAGAGATACTCGTACCTTCTGCTCGAGAATTTACACATTTATAGATAACACAAAACTCAAATGTTTGAACAAACAATGACGCGCTGTGCCGCCACAGCGCTGCTTATTGTCTTACTTCGAAATAATGTAGTTACATCGATCGGCAAACGATACTATAAAGTTTAAAAAGGCAAGTGACTTTTAAGTGCTTGTAATAGGGGTTCAAATGAAATAATATGATATAAATTCGTAATGTGGACCAACCGATCTATGCAACCACAAACAAAGCTGGATTTACAATAATGCATTGCATTGATTTACTAAATAATGTAGAATTAACTCCGCATGTAAAACTATTATACAAACTTAATTTTAATACCAACATGATTTAAGAAGTTAGAAGAGAATATCAATAATAAACTCGGTACTTAGTTTTTTAAAACTGGCGTTGAATAATAATAAGTAAATATAATAAATATATAAGTAAGTAAATATTGGAATTGATGGTTGACATGAAAACATGCCCACGTACGTGGAATATTTGAAGCAAAGGTAATCAAATGAATGGTAGTAATGGTTCAAATATTTTCTATTACACTATGCCATTATTTATATCAGCATTGAATAAAGCGACTAGACCAAGCAACCCTTTTCAGGCTAGGCTAGTATATTGCTAATTTAAGGTCATAGGAATTCCACGATGCGGTCCGACCACAGAAGATCTTCACGTCCCGATGAAGTGGACGAATAGCAAACCAGTAAGAATAAAGAGTAATAATTTAATATGTTACATCTAAGTCACATCGGCAACCGAGTCAACAGTTATCATGATCACAGCCAGGCGCGAAACGCGCGAATTGACCGGCGTATATACACACATTAGTGAATTGCTACTTTTTCACTATCACTATGTCGTAGGCACTCTGCCTACACTATGTCGTTATACTCCGGTATGCATCGTTGAATTCTAAATTCAATATGATTCATGGTCATGAAAAAGCGGCATCTTCACAAATTTAGTAAATAACAAGTAATACGTGACAGTCCGAATTTTAAACATTGAAGCCTAGAGGCGGTAAGAGGACTAACATCACAAATATCAACACAACAACAAAATTTCTTGAGTGCTAGACTCCCTCCTCTCGATGTTCCTCGAGCGAGTTTAAAACTGGCCCCCAACTGGCGGTAGTAAAACAGATATCTGACATAACCTATGTCGTTCGTCGAAAAACAAGTAAAATATAAAAATCACAAATCAACTTCCCCCATTGACCGTTGACAAAATGGATAGGCTATCTAATATATACATCCCTAGCTATCCAGAAAAATAAGATCATAGTCTAACATATAGTGTTCCTTGCAATACTCAATGTATAGCGGTATCGACTGGTACCCATACCATTTGTCTCACGGGTCAGCACGGGTTACATATTCGCCGGCCGTGTGAGCACTCTTCATAGGTATTTACAGAAGTGGAGTGGAGATTCGTTTCGTTTCTGGGGTCAAGTGAGCGGCGCGTGAGATAGACTCCGGGTGACTTGCACGAAGCTCAGCCGGTAGCTTCATATCGGCACTGCCAAAAAAAATTACATATTATTTTACTTTCCTCCTTGATATAAACAAAATGCACTAATACTCAAACTAACTATAGCCGAGTTCCGAATCACGCTAAAAATGCTCGCAGCGCTTACAGTGCTGACGGCCGGTCCAAATCAAATAGCGAGCTCAAGGCCGCGTGAGTAGTGTTTTGTTTCGGACCGTTATTCGCCTGAGCGCGCTTACGATTGGACCGATTCACACTCATAGCCCGTGTTTACTGTCATGTTCATATATCAAACGTCAACTTGACGTTAGGCTCAAGGTGCTTAAGCGGCCTTTACACCTGGCTAAATTTAGTGCACTAACTGGTGGAGGGGAGTTAAACTATCTCACTCAATGAGAGTTAGTGCACTAAATTTAGCCAGGTGTAAAGGCCACTTTACGCCTGGGAGTGTGAGCACCGTGAGCGCCGTCCATGACATCATCAGTGACGTCACGACATCTCATGTAAGCGCTATGAGCGTGAATCGGTCCGATCGTAAGCGCACTTTGAGCGCTGTGAGCGTGATTCGGAACATGCGTACGGTGTATCCCCCGGTATTGCGCCGCCAGTGGCCGTACCTGCTCAGAGCGAGTCGCGGTGCCACACCCAGGTGCGCTTGGTGTGGTCGAAGCGGTGCGCGAGCCACTGCGCCTGCAGCAGCTCCGCTCGGTCGTTGGACAGGTACAGCGGCTTGCCGCGCCTGTAAAACAACACCGACACACAAGTTCATTAAATTAAAAGTTGAAATAAACCCCCGACACAATACATAGTTAGGAATTATCTAAGAAAGACACACACACACACACAAATAAAACATACCCACACACCGCCTCGGCTCGGGCAAGTCCTGACCGACCAAGAATTTGCCTCGCGAGGCTCAGTACACGGCTATTGACTAACTGATAATGGGGTAAGTTCCATACAGTCTTATTTATAAGAATAAGAATAATATTTATTTGCAACCTTGTGTACAAGGACCCTGGTAGGGCGTAGCAATATTTTTTTGTTATACACATTCCTAACGTACGAGACTAGCATGCAAGTAACCTCTACACTGCGGGTCACGGATGTATAATGAGTTCAATCTTTCTACAAAACCGCGCAATGTACTAAAACTCGCACTTGAGTCTCGTAACGTGTGTATTAGGGCTTTAAGTATGTGTCTCACTTGAGGTCGCGGTCCTCCTCGTCGTAGTCGTCGAGGTAGAGCGAGCCCCACAGGCAGGCGCGCCGGCCGCGGATCACGATGATGTAAGTGGACGTCACCACGAGGAAGATGCCCGTCCCGCCGCCGCACTCCATCGCGTGCTACAATACACACAAGAGTCGTTCATTCTATCTTAGGCATGTTCCGAATCATGCTTACAGCGCTAAAAACCCGTTTACGATCGGACCGAATCACGAGATGTCGTGACGACATTGATGATGTCATGGACGGCGCCATATTGGCGTTTACGATGCTCACACTCCCAGGCGTAAGCACCTTGATCCAAACGTCAAGTTGATGTTTGATATATGAACATGACAGTAAACACGGGCTATGAGCGTGAATCGGTCCGATCGTAAGCGCGCTCAAGCGAATAGCGGTCCGAAACAAAACACTTCTGACGCGGCCTTGAGCGCGCTATTTGATTCGGACCGGCCGTCAGCACTGTAAGCGCTGTGAGCGTTGTAAGCGTGATTCGGAACACGGCTATTATTTTTGTCAAACATGTTCCGAAGGGATTGTATTTTGCTTGGTTCTCACCTGCACGGCCTCGGCGACTTGGTGCTGTCGGCAGCACGGCTGCTTCAGGCAGACGAGCGTGCCGCACAGCAGGCACACCGACGCCTCCTTCGGCACCTAATAAGATTACACAAGTTTATGCAACTGGTGGTTATGTAGAGCATACATTACTTTATCTACACATATATTATAAGTACTCTAAAATGGGTCAGAAGCTGAAGGCAAATGATCTGCATTGTAAATTGTCTCTTTCCGACGACCGAAGTGCAATATATATTGCCGGGTACTGTACATATTTGTTTGCAACGAGTGAAAATCAAATGTGTGTACTAACCGCGCCACACTGAAGACACACGCGCTCATGGTAGTAGGAGAACAGACGGTCGTAGTCCCTGGGCAGCGCGAGCAGAGCCGGCGGCAGCCAGGACACGTGGAGGGAGCGGAGGATACGCCGCACCGCGAGTCTCCCGCCGCGCGCCGCTTGGCTTAGTCTTCTATAATTATTAATTATACACAAATTAAAATTCTCCACTGGCCCGACTAGAGAAGCCATTTGGCTTGTCTGTCTAAGACACGGCTGGTCCAGCAGCATTTCGTGGCAGTTTTCGCTACTCTGCTACGAAATGCTGGAATAACATACCCCCTCATATTCGTAACTCAAAGACTTCATTTGCGTTTAAACTTTTGTTCACAAAATACCTTTTTAGCTTGCAACTGCCGTGTCCATAGTGAATATGTTTTGAGCTCTTTGGTTTTAATATCTACACATGTAAATATTGCTATCCCCTTTTGTCTACTTTTAGTCGCAAAATTATATGCTCGTCTATAGTGCTTCTGTTCTGAGCTATCTTCCGGCCCTTCATTTTCTTGTGGTGCTATTTGTTGGTATTTCAATAAATGTTTCTCTATTCTATTCTATAATACATTTATGTTTATAAAACATAGGTCACAATATGGTGTTACAAGGATTTGTTGAGGCCAAGATCTTATTTGGGTCTAAAACTCTGGTTTCCTAGGATAGTGGTGCAATCATATAGCGGTCGTAACCGTGCCATTTTTTTGACAACTTTTTAATGACGTCATTTGACCGCTGTATTACGGCCGCTATATGATGGCACCGCTATCCTAGGAAGCCTGAGCTCTAGTAAATATTGTACCTAGCGGCGGCTCGGGCGAGCATGGGCGCGTGCGCGGGCAGCGCGGCGGCGGCCACGTCGCCCGCGGCCTGCGTGCACAGCTCCAGGTAGTGCAGCAGGGCGGGGAACTCCGCCTCCGCGGCCGGCACCGCGGGCAGCGACCCGCCGTACAGGTGGTGGCGGAGGAGCGCGGACACACGCAGGAACGGGAGCAGCAGCTCTTGGAGCTGCGGAGGAAACACTACATTTAGAGAGGTTCACTTATTGTTATTGGCCATTTACGCTCTCTCGTCACTCATGATACGATAAAATGTGATTCCCCCGCCCCGCCGGTGTGGGGGGTCAGTCACCTGTCTCTCCATGAGCGCGAGGTCGACGTCCTCGCTGGCGCCGGGCTCGTCCTCGGTGAAGAGCTCGGAGCCGGCGAGCGCCTGCAGCAGCAGCCGCGCGGCCTGCGCCAGCCCCCCCCGCCCCGCCCCGCCCCGCCGGTGTGGGGGGTCAGTCACCTGTCTCTCCATGAGCGCGAGGTCGACGTCCTCGCTGGCGCCGGGCTCGTCCTCGGTGAAGAGCTCGGAGCCGGCGAGCGCCTGCAGCAGCAGCCGCGCGGCCTGCGCCAGCCCCCCCCGCCCCGCCCCGCCCCGCCGGTGTGGGGGGTCAGTCACCTGTCTCTCCATGAGCGCGAGGTCGACGTCCTCGCTGGCGCCGGGCTCGTCCTCGGTGAAGAGCTCGGAGCCGGCGAGCGCCTGCAGCAGCAGCCGCGCGGCCTGCGCCAGCCCCCCCCGCCCCGCCCCGCCCCGCCGGTGTGGGGGGTCAGTCACCTGTCTCTCCATGAGCGCGAGGTCGACGTCCTCGCTGGCGCCGGGCTCGTCCTCGGTGAAGAGCTCGGAGCCGGCGAGCGCCTGCAGCAGCAGCCGCGCGGCCTGCGCCAGCCCCCCCCGCCCCGCCCCGCCCCGCCGGTGTGGGGGGTCAGTCACCTGTCTCTCCATGAGCGCGAGGTCGACGTCCTCGCTGGCGCCGGGCTCGTCCTCGGTGAAGAGCTCGGAGCCGGCGAGCGCCTGCAGCAGCAGCCGCGCGGCCTGCGCCAGCCCCCCCCGCCCCGCCCCGCCCCGCCGGTGTGGGGGGTCAGTCACCTGTCTCTCCATGAGCGCGAGGTCGACGTCCTCGCTGGCGCCGGGCTCGTCCTCGGTGAAGAGCTCGGAGCCGGCGAGCGCCTGCAGCAGCAGCCGCGCGGCCTGCGCCAGCCCCCCCCGCCCCGCCCCGCCCCGCCGGTGTGGGGGGTCAGTCACCTGTCTCTCCATGAGCGCGAGGTCGACGTCCTCGCTGGCGCCGGGCTCGTCCTCGGTGAAGAGCTCGGAGCCGGCGAGCGCCTGCAGCAGCAGCCGCGCGGCCTGCGCCAGCCCCCCCCGCCCCGCCGCGCCCAGCGCCACGCGCCCGCCCGCGGACGCGCACGCGAGGAACTGGCACACGATCTGGTAGTAGCTCAGCGCGTACAGCGCTTGCACTATGCACGTAAAGTGTTCTGGAAAATATATCATTATTAGAGATTTATATAGTACAAAGAACCAGATATCTTCGATACCAGATTTAATTCATCAAACCAATAAGGGACAACAACCGCCGGCTTCAAGGACATTTGTTAGTAATATTAGTGTGTGTTGTATACTGACGTATATCCATGTAGGGCGGGTCCTGCGGCGCGAGCAGCAGGAAGTGCGTGAGCAGCGCGAGCGGGTCCCGCAGCAGCAGCGGCACGGGGCGCTGCATGGGCGCGGGCACGGGCGGCGCGGGGGGCGCGGCGGCGGCGGGGGCGGGGGGCTCGGGCGCGGCGGGCGCCAGCTCCTGCCACGTGGCCGCCGCGCCCAGCCCGCCGCCCGCGCGGAGCACGCGCGCGTGCGCGCCCGCCACCACCATCAGGGGCACTGCAAGGCACACGGGTTATTGGTTAACTCATTCGACGAGCGAAACTGACCGATCTAGTGATTCCTCCAACAAAACTACCGCGAGCCAAAAATTTGTCATCATGTGCCGTTCATTGCCGCGAACGGCACCTGACGATACCCGATTTTTTTTAATTTATTGAGAAACAAACTGTCTAAAAAACAAAAAAAAAGAGCAATTTTCCGTTTCATATTGGATCGAGAATATTTGGAGAATATTTCCGATCTGCAAAGAATCTCCTAACGAATTGATAATATTCCTCGCGGCTATATATTTGAGCAATCTAATGTCAATAGCGAAAAAGCTATTGTGAATATTTCACTCGTTTTATAAGGGTCATTATTCGCGTGTTTCAACAGCTTCAATTTCGTGGACACGTTTTTGACGAGTTGGCTGTAGATTTTGGCGGTATTTCTGAGTTAGGTGGTAGATGTCCCGTACTTTTATCAGATAACTGAGAACGGCTTTGAAATCTTTATCCAAAATCAACAAAATAGTTACCACGAAAGTGATTTGGAACAAACGCCCAAATAATGACCAATAACGTATAGTTATAGAGCTGACGTTATACGAAGATCCCTATGACACTGACAGTGACATACCATATAGTGATGTGCATGTGTCGATACTTCAATTGTTTTTTTATCTGTGGCGGTTCTTATCAGCGTCCTCTCACGTACATTAATTTAAACCTTAAATGCGGTTATCGTGTAAAAGACGTTTCTGGCTACTAAACCGCCATTTTTAGGGTTCCGTTTCAGAACGGTCCAAACGGAATCCTATTGTTGTCACTCATGCGTCCTTCCGTCGGTCGTGTCACAAAAATATTTTTCGAAGATGTTTTCAACTTCCCCTTGACCTATTGACATAAAATTTGGACATAACTATTCTTACGCCGCACCAGAAGAAAGACCAGTACCTACAGGTCAAAACAATAAGTGTTAAATAATAAATAAATATGCAATTTAACGTTGTTTTATTTTTACACAGTCACGTTACAATTTAAATGAAATATAAGACACGTTTTATTATTATCACTTCAATTATCGACATCTGTTATCGACGGCACCGCTTCCTTAGTCGATACAGACCAACGATATAACTTTTGCAGTACGTCACCGTGTATATTCCGTTAAGCATATTTCTGGGAAATAAGGGACAATTAAAGTTTCTTTCATATTGTTATTATGTAAATGTTACAATCCTACATAAATTAATTAGCTACATTCCCAAAAGATGCTTATTAACATTTCGATGTGACATCGACGCTGTTCCAAGGTTATATAAATGAACTGTCACTGCAAGTGTCATAGGGATTTTCAAATAACGTCCTACGTATAGTACACATATCATTCAATCAATATAAAACTCGTGAACTTTAGTTGTCTTTACATAAATAAACTCACCTATGCAATCATTTCGCGGCTTGTAACGTGGTCTGGGTTCCGCCGTCGAGGACGAGGCGGGTTCGGGCTCAGAGGTGACCAGGGAGCCGCCTCGCTGCACCAGTTCGCACTCCAAGTTCGTGCGAACTGACGACAATACAACTTAATTAGACACTTTGTTAAAGTTTAGACTCCTTCATTTAACAGTGATGCCAGTTATCAACACCACCAGAAAATATGCAAGACCCGATTATCGATATGCTGAATACACACCCAAGAAAAACATTTTCTTTTAATAATATTAAAAATCTTAAGAGTATATCCTAAAATATGAAAAAAAAAAACTAAATTATAAAGTGAAAAACCAACATTCTTCAGTGATCTTGTCTTTCATCTTTCCTACAAGTTTAAAAGACCTAGGATAGGGCAAATACATAGTTTGTCAGGGTCGCCGTCACCGAAATCGATGAGGAGGACTATATATATATAAAAGACCTATCTACCCAAGACGATGAGTTATATACCTGACCAAGTCTTCCTATTTTCGCTACGAATATGTAACAGTCACTTACCCAGCGATGTGACGAATGTGAAGATAGCAGCGGGTGAGGATCCGTAACGCTGTCTCAGTTTGGTGCTGGCGGTGGCTGTCATGTCTTCCATAGCTTTGTTCATGGCGTCCGTCAACGCGCTTGGTGCCTGCACAAACAACACAATCCATACTAACATTATAAATGCTGTGTCTGTCTTTGTGTCTCTGGTACCTCCACTTAAACCGCTGAACCGAACCTCTTCCCTCCCAGAGTTTAGAATTTTTTTTTTTTTCTCTGCTTGACGGCCGCTTGTTTACACGGCCTGCGTCGCGCCGCTCGAGCCTGCCCGCTCGGCCGCACCGCGCGCGCCCCGCGACCCCCGCGGTAACTTGAGTCGACGCGCGCCAAACCACTTGACCCGACATTGTCGCTTGTATTACTCAAGTGTTTATACTTAGTAAGATGAAACTGTATATTTTTTTAAAGAGCGTGAAGCATACTTCACGTTGAATACAAATACTATAGGTACTAAGAATATTTTCACAGTCTATTTTACAGGAAGGAAAAAATGTGGCACTGTCTCAAGAATCGCTAAAATAATAAAGATCTTCAATTATTATTGCATACCTTTTTATTTATTCCGAGTCTCTAAGATATAGGCAATAAATAATTATGCATAAAATGAAGGACTACCTATAAAAATATGTTTATTTTTGTATTTGACCACATGCACCGCACGAAGACGGAATTTCAACTGGCTGTAACTTCACGTGTCCATGTTGGGTGAAGTTTAGGTTGGCACCATTGTGTTGCTAATTTCATACGCTCAAAAATAAAAACACGCTCAAGGGGATATCTTACGTATTTATTTTACAATAAAGCTTTTTTTCGCTTGTGGAATCGATGACGCGAATATAAGTACCCGTCAGGTGCAGAGGTACAAACCAAATGACCTATTTTCGCGTAGCCGTCAACCCAGACAACCCCAAGGCCCGCGATCCTTGACAAGCCCCTGAGGGCGTAATCTGAACCGCGAATACAAGCCACCGGTAGACAAGAGGTTAAGATGAACTTTGGTAGGTAAGGAGATAGTGTTGTTTTGTAAGTTTTTATACTCATTTGTTCCGCATGAGTATAAAAACTTGATTTAGAAACGGATGAAATCATTTCGTGACACTTTTTTTTACTTTTATAGCAAAACATTGCACTCCTTTTGTTGGGCAAATGGGCAGTCGTATAAAAACAGTGACGTTAAGGCGCGAGATACGACTTGACCACAAGTTGTGCTAGTCCCACAGGTGTAGCTGGTGTGTATACTCACGGGCTGTGGGTAGCTGCGCAGCAACATCTCGCGCACGGCCTCGTGCGGGGGGAGCGCGGGCGCGGGCGGGACGGCGCTGCGCGGGGGGAGCGGCAACACGCTGCAGTACAAACACATCGTGCAGTTATATAACATGGAACGTGACACTAGAACCTCATAAACGGCTGCTAACAATTGGCTATATTTTTAGCTGAGGCCGTTTTTACAAATGATTATAACATTAAATGCCCCTCTTTTTTTAAACCTGCGAACCAGGTACCCAGACATCGGGGGATACCTGGGTTATGTCATATGTGCTATTTCTAGACACTAAAATCTCCACGGTGACCGCCTCTCATGAATAACGGGGTGAGCCTTTAAGGCTCGGCCTCGTTACATCTCCCGACACTAGAGGCATGTTCCGAATCACGCTCACAGCGCGCTTACGATCGGACCGATTTACGCTCATAGCGCTTACATGAGATGTCGTGACGTCACTGATGATGTCATGGACGGCGCTCACGGTGCTCACACTCCCAGGCGTAAGCACCTTGAGCCAAACGTCAAGTTGACGTTTGACTTATGAACATGACAGTAAACACGGGCTATGAGCGTGAATCGGTCCGTTCGTGAGCGTGCTCAAGCGAATAGCGGTCCGAAACAAAACACTACTCACGCGGCCTTGAGCGCGATATTTGATTTGGACCGGCCGTCAGCACTGTAAGCGCTGCGAGCATTTTTAGCGTGATTCGGAATACGGCTTAGTGATGACCGCGTCCTCAGACGCACGACGGCACGTGTGTGTAGTGTAGTGACTGACCTGTTGGCGAGCTGTCGGCACACGGGGCACAGGAACTCGCCGCCGGCCACGTGCAGGTTGTGCGGCCGCGCGGGCGCCGCCAGCGAGCGCAGGTACGCGTGCAGGCAGCGCACGTGCAGGTGGTGCCCGCACGATGCCACGTGCACGCCGCCCTCCTGCCCCACGGATACTGATAGGAGCCATGCTGGAACAAAAACTCATACTACACTACCCATTTTATTTATTTGTTGTACGGCAATTTTGTTGCCAGTTTTGTTGCACCGTTTAGCACCACCCAGGGATCACGTGTAGGGTAACTACACATCCCATGATACAATTATATACTGCGCCGTACATCGGTTAGGAGCGTGGGTGACACAAGCTGCGGCATCAGCCTATCGATGGTATGCGGAGTTAAGTGTGAGTGTGTCGTCGACAGTGACGTCACTTAAGTCACGATCTGGATTGTCAGACCTTGTTTTCTTAGACCATGCACATCCCTAGGTTGAACACGAGCGGCATTGTTGGATGAGAGCTAAAATTTGTTCTTCAAATAAGGTTCAAATGTGGTTCCGACTAGGGAAATATTTCTCCCGCCGGTTGTAAGGCGCCAGGACGATCGCCAATAATCCTCGCGTGCGTTTTGAAAATTAGACATCTAGAACTTTACCGTAAAAACACGAAGAGAAATGCAGTTAAGATAATGAATTTCGCCATCATGTGAATAGGTGAATGTGTAGGTATGGTACGTCCGAAACTGTAAGGCCAAATTCAGACACAAATGAACGCTAGAATCAACCTCATAGTAAGAGCTTTACTCGGTTTTTGCTTACGTTCGTATGACAGAATTAAGCCTTAGCTTCGTATGAAGTATAGATCGGTGGTTACCTTCCTGGTCGAAGTGTTGCTGGAGCTCGTCGTGCAGCCGGTAGTGGTGCGCGGCGGCGGTGGTGTCGCGCTGCTCCGCTAGCCGCGCTCGCTCGCGCTCCGACAGCGCCAGCCGCGCGCCGCCACTGCGGAGACGTTTCATAAAACACGATTATTCATTAGTGTCCAACCGAAACATGTTTTTTTGCCGAAACCGAAGGTTCGGTTTTGGCTCTAGTTTCGGCCGAAACCGAAACTTTTACAGCCGTGTTAAAATCATTGAATAAAAAACGTCAGCGGGCCGTTCTTTCTAGACATATGAAAAACGAAAAACCTATTATTCGTGTAAATGGTATACAATAAAACAATTTGAGTAGCAAGATATGGAACATGGTGATAACTTAACCTAAGTGGAAACGGAGACGCTCGCTTCGTTCACTCGATCAATAATATCAGTTTCGGCAATTTTTTGGACGAAACCGAACCTTCGGCCGAAACCTGACAAAAAAAGTCATTGTTTTCTCAGATGAAGGAAGAAAAGTACGACTTTGATCCCTCATTCGAGGGCAACTACGACTCTTTTCTGAATAGCAGATATGAACATAGTATTTATAATTGTATAGTACCTGTCCTGGCGCCGCCTGTGTCCCAGCACCGAGGTGGACTGCAGCCGCACCACCCTCCCTATAGGATGCTGCGGCGTGGAGACACTGCTGGTGTTGCAGATGACGCAGTCGTAGTCTGCCTCTGCGTCCAGGTCCATGGGCTCGGGCTCCATGCGCTGCATGGCGCTGAGGACTGTTGCTGTATAGTACCTGTCCTGGCGCCGCCTGTGTCCCAGCACCGAGGTGGACTGCAGCAGCACCACCCTCCCTATAGGATGCTGCTGCGTGGAGACACTGCTGGTGTTGCAGATGACGCAGTCGTAGTCTGCCTCTGCGTCCAGGTCCATGGGCTCGGGCTCCATGCGCTGCATGGCGCTGAGGACTGTTGCTGTGTAGTACCTGTCCTGGCGCCGCCTGTGTCCCAGCACCGAGGTGGACTGCAGCAGCACCACCCTCCCTATAGGATGCTGCGGCGTGGAGACACTGCTGGTGTTGCAGATGACGCAGTCGTAGTCTGCCTCCGCGTCCAGGTCCATGGGCTCGGGCTCCATGCGCTGCATGGCGCTGAGGACTGTTGCTGTGTAGTACCTGTCCTGGCGCCGCCTGTGTCCCAGCACCGAGGTGGACTGCAGCAGCACCACCCTCCCTATAGGATGCTGCGGCGTGGAGACACTGCTGGTGTTGCAGATGACGCAGTCGTAGTCTGCCTCCGCGTCCAGGTCCATGGGCTCGGGCTCCATGCGCTGCATGGCGCTGAGGACTGTTGCTGTGTAGTACCTGTCCTGGCGCCGCCTGTGTCCCAGCACCGAGGTGGACTGCAGCAGCACCACCCTCCCTATAGGATGCTGCGGCGTGGAGACACTGCTGGTGTTGCAGATGACGCAGTCGTAGTCTGCCTCCGCGTCCAGGTCCATGGGCTCGGGCTCCATGCGCTGCATGGCGCTGAGGACTGTTGCTGTGTAGTACCTGTCCTGGCGCCGCCTGTGTCCCAGCACCGAGGTGGACTGCAGCAGCACCACCCTCCCTATAGGATGCTGCGGCGTGGAGACACTGCTGGTGTTGCAGATGACGCAGTCGTAGTCTGCCTCCGCGTCCAGGTCCATGGGCTCGGGCTCCATGCGCTGCATGGCGCTGAGGACTGTTGCTGTGTAGTACCTGTCCTGGCGCCGCCTGTGTCCCAGCACCGAGGTGGACTGCAGCAGCACCACCCTCCCTATAGGATGCTGCGGCGTGGAGACACTGCTGGTGTTGCAGATGACGCAGTCGTAGTCTGCCTCTGCGTCCAGGTCCATGGGCTCGGGCTCCATGCGCTGCATGGCGCTGAGGACTGTTGCTGTATAGTACCTGTCCTGGCGCCGCCTGTGTCCCAGCACCGAGGTGGACTGCAGCAGCACCACCCTCCCTATAGGATGCTGCTGCGTGGAGACACTGCTGGTGTTGCAGATGACGCAGTCGTAGTCTGCCTCTGCGTCCAGGTCCATGGGCTCGGGCTCCATGCGCTGCATGGCGCTGAGGACTGTTGCTGTGTAGTACCTGTCCTGGCGCCGCCTGTGTCCCAGCACCGAGGTGGACTGCAGCAGCACCACCCTCCCTATAGGATGCTGCGGCGTGGAGACACTGCTGGTGTTGCAGATGACGCAGTCGTAGTCTGCCTCCGCGTCCAGGTCCATGGGCTCGGGCTCCATGCGCTGCATGGCGCTGAGGACTGTTGCTGTGTAGTACCTGTCCTGGCGCCGCCTGTGTCCCAGCACCGAGGTGGACTGCAGCAGCACCACCCTCCCTATAGGATGCTGCGGCGTGGAGACACTGCTGGTGTTGCAGATGACGCAGTCGTAGTCTGCCTCCGCGTCCAGGTCCATGGGCTCGGGCTCCATGCGCTGCATGGCGCTGAGGACTGTTGCTGTGTAGTACCTGTCCTGGCGCCGCCTGTGTCCCAGCACCGAGGTGGACTGCAGCAGCACCACCCTCCCTATAGGATGCTGCGGCGTGGAGACACTGCTGGTGTTGCAGATGACGCAGTCGTAGTCTGCCTCCGCGTCCAGGTCCATGGGCTCGGGCTCCATGCGCTGCATGGCGCTGAGGACTGTTGCTGTGTAGTACCTGTCCTGGCGCCGCCTGTGTCCCAGCACCGAGGTGGACTGCAGCAGCACCACCCTCCCTATAGGATGCTGCGGCGTGGAGACACTGCTGGTGTTGCAGATGACGCAGTCGTAGTCTGCCTCCGCGTCCAGGTCCATGGGCTCGGGCTCCATGCGCTGCATGGCGCTGAGGACTGTTGCTGTGTAGTACCTGTCCTGGCGCCGCCTGTGTCCCAGCACCGAGGTGGACTGCAGCAGCACCACCCTCCCTATAGGATGCTGCGGCGTGGAGACACTGCTGGTGTTGCAGATGACGCAGTCGTAGTCTGCCTCCGCGTCCAGGTCCATGGGCTCGGGCTCCATGCGCTGCATGGCGCTGAGGACTGTTGCTGTGTAGTACCTGTCCTGGCGCCGCCTGTGTCCCAGCACCGAGGTGGACTGCAGCAGCACCACCCTCCCTATAGGATGCTGCGGCGTGGAGACACTGCTGGTGTTGCAGATGACGCAGTCGTAGTCTGCCTCCGCGTCCAGGTCCATGGGCTCGGGCTCCATGCGCTGCATGGCGCTGAGGAACTGCTGCTGGCGCCGCTGGAATTCCTTCATCATCTGTTGCTGGCGCTCACGGGCGCGCCGCGAACGTTCTTCCTTCTCGCGACGTTCTCTGAAACGATAAACCAGTTCCTCTAGTCACACCTGTGCCACGCAGAGGAACGTAAGCGCTGCGGGTAAGTATGTGTGCGTGCGCTGTCGGTACACGCGTCAATTGTTTGCGCGGGTGCGTAGCGCGTGGCGCGGACCAATCGCGAGGCGCGACGGCACCCGATCTTAACCAGGCGGGTCTCTCAGGGTCGAGGTAACTGACCTCGGTGCGGAGGGTTCGTGTCCGTTCTGTATGTAATACTATTATACTATTCTGTGCTCTAGTATAAGTTTGCTCGATACAAAACACGAACGCGTTTGCGTTGAGTCTCATTTTGTAAGGCAACGCGAACAGCGCCTCTGGTGGCCTTAGGTGGTAACTGTTTTTGTCATAAATAAAAACACTTTGAACTTTATGAACTCTGTCATATAAATTAAGACTAAACTCAAACGTGTTCGTTCGTGTTTTGTTTCGTAAAAACTTATACTAGAGGTACAGTAGTACTTATTAGCTCTCGATCGCTAATTCGCTATCATAAATATGAGCCTTGTTGCCTGAGTCAAATAAATAAATAATTATACTGTATTTTGGCAAATAAATGAAATTCAAACCCGTCGTCTACCAGTCCCTGGAATACCAGGGCAGATAACAAAAGAATGGCATTGTATATTTTTTTCGCCGGGAGAGGACTCACTGTCCGAGTCACACAACTGTCCGAGTTGTATCAAATTAGGCCGTTCAAAAAGCGACTTTACTGTCCAAGCGTGAAGATTCAAAGTCCAATGACAAGTTTTATAAAATGTCGGACATTTTAAATAATTTCTACTATACCAATCGTGAAATATCGAGATAGGGTTTTAATAAAAAAAATACAGAAAATGTCTAAAATAGCCATAGTTGGAGGTTGTAGCTCACCTAGCACGTTGTTCAGCCTGTCTCTCGCGCTGATGCGGCCACAGCGAATGTCTAACATGCGCGATGGCGCCCGCGCAGCGTGCGTCCAATCGTGCCAGCTTCCGGAGCACTTGCCCAATGAAGTGCGGACCGTCGCCTGCAATACAAATAAAAAATAAATATTTGTGGACAATCTTACACAAAACCTAGTCCCAAACTAAGCAAAGCTTGTACTATGGGTACTATGCGACGATATACATACTTATATAGATAAATATATACTTCAATACATATAAATACAAGACTCAAGAACAAATCGTGCTCATCACACAAATAAATGCCATTGACCAGGATTCGAACCCGGGACTTTCAGCTTCGTAGGCAGGGTCACTACCAACTAGGCTAAAGCGGTCGTAATAGCAATGCGCGGCAGCCACTGAATGGTACAATGGTACCACCTACGGATGTACTTGCAGCGGCGCGGCGAACTGACTGAGTGAGGTATCTCATAATAGACACTCGTTAATAAGTATGAACTCACCTATAGGTTCGTCTACTTCCGGCTCCGGTTCCTCGAGCGAGAACGAGTCGAGTCGGCCCGACAGCTGCGAGTGTAGCTTGAGTAGCAGCGAGATGATGGACTCGTTCACTGGTATGGAGTCGTCTGTGCCCGTGTGCAGTTGCACCTGCGAACAGATACTTACATTCGTTGGCGATACTATAAAAGATATGCTATTTATAATTAGACTCTGTACATTTTGTTCATCATCATTATCATCAGCCGAAGGAAGTCCACTGCTGGACATAGGCGTCCAGAGAATGCTGAAATGCCCGCGTCCTTAACCAGGTCATCAGCCCACCTCGTGGGGCCTTCCGATGCTAAGTCGTCCGGTTTGGTCGCCTCTTGAGAACTCGCTGGCCCCATTTTGTTCGTTTCAACGTAATCCAACGAGTGTTTACATGGAGCTCTTATTTCTACACACACACACACACACACACGTACACACACTTTAATCAGAGTATTCCTCTTTATAATTGGCTGGTCTTCAATTCCGTCTTCTTTTCTGGCGAGCGCTTTCCTTCGGGATATCTCTCCTTCCTGGCGGTTGCATTTGTTTTCAGCAGTCAACAAAGACTTGACCAGTGATTTCAGGTATGTCCATCAAGTAACAAATCGGTTTCTCATAGTTGTAAACAAACACGTGATTAGTACCTGAGTGTTGGTGGACGGCTGTGGGTCCGCGCAAGGCAGCGCATGCGTCGGCGGCGGCGAGTCCTCGCGCAGGCTCACGCTCCACTCGGGCGTCGACACGTCTGAAATTACTTCTTTTCTCAAACAAGCTACGAAAAATAGAACTTACGTTCGCAACGCGAAATGCATCATTGCGGGCTGTCGGGAATTTATAGGTAATGAGTTTTATATAGGAAATTGTTGGCATACGAGGGGCGTTCAATAAATTCTCGGTATTGATATCTTTTAAACCTTTTTAGTAAACTTTTTAATACTGGCCGGTAAGTGTCATTCATTAACATAAAAAAAAGGTAAAATTCAAACGGCGATGTTCTTTTGTTTTTCTGCAACTGCCGAACAAACGTGATCACAATGAGCGATTTTTCAATGTTAATTAAATTAGAGCACCGAGCGGTAATAAAATTCTTGACCAAACAAGGAAAAAATCAAAAAGCTATAAAAGAAGAAATGGATTATGTTTACCGAGAGTCTGCTCCTTCTTTATCAACAATTCAAAAGTGGTCAAGTGAATTTAAGTGTGGGAGAGAGAGTATCGAAGACGACCCCAGACCTGGTCGGCCCGTCGAAGCTTCTTCACAAGAAAATATAAAAAAGTGGAGAAAATTATATTGGAAGATGCTCGAGTGAAGGTGACAGCAATAGCTCAAATAACCAAGCTTTCTATTGGTACTATACACAATATAATCCATGACAATCTTAATATGTCAAAAGTCAGTGCGAGATGGGTACCGCGAATGCTGACGCCGCTTCAGAAAAATACGCGCATTGCTTGTTGTTCCGAATTTATTAAGCTGTGTGGTGAAAATCCTGATGAGATACTGCAAAAGATTGTTACCGGAGATGAAACCTGGGTTCATCATTATGACTCTGAGAGCAAACAAGAGTCCATGCAGTGGCACATTAAAGGAACTCCTCACCCTAAGAAGTTCAAGGTCATGCCTTCAGCTGGAGAGGTCATGGCCACAATATTCTGGGATTGTGATGGAATATTGCTGATCGATTATAAAGAAAAGGGTGTAAATATCACAGGAGGGTACTACGCTAATATTCTACGCCAATTAAGAGAAGCAATCAAAGAGAAGAGAAGGGGAAAATTAGCCAAGGGAGTTCTGCTTCTGCACGACAACGCCCCTGTGCATACTGCTCATATCGCCAAGGCTGCTGTTCGGGAATCTGGGTTCGAAACTATTACACACCCACCGTATAGTCCAGACTTAGCCCCGAGTGACTTCTTTTTGTTTCCCAACCTCAAAAAGGACCTACGAGGAAATCGATTTTCTGACGATGAAGCTTTGAAGATAGCACTGGAGGAGCATTTTGACACTAAAGATAAAAAATATTTTTATGAGGGGTTAAAAAAACTAATTGACCGATCTTATAAGTGCATAAACATAGGGGGGGAGTATATTAAAAAAAAAAAAAACCTATCGTATTCTTTTGTTTTCATTCTCATACCGAGAATTTATTGAACGCCCCTCGTAGTTCTGACACCGCCGACGCAGGGCACGGTGGTGCCGGCTGCTGCGGCTTTTTTTACTAATCCTTAGAATCTCATTAGAATTTTTCGTGCCTCGTAGAACTGGAGGGCCTCGCTTCCCGGCCTTTGCAGTAACGTATTATTGTAAGTATTTTGGAACTTCATCCGCATTCAAGTATTCGTATGATTTCAGAGTTTCGAAATGTATGACCCATTGCATCGCACAATAATTTCAGATCAATGACGATTTTCAACATCGTAAACTCTGACTAATATAGTGTAGGTACACTTGTATAGTTAACTACAGTAGTACCGTATTCAATTCTTTGATACTACAGAGAACAAATACAAAGAAAAATTAACCCTGATCCCGCAATATACAAAGTAGATATGAGCGCCGATGGGCAATTGGCCGGCGGCGGCGCGCCGATCAAAATTGATCGGCGGCGGCGGCGTCGGCGGCGTGACCTTGTAAAAACCTCAGGTTCAAAACAAAAATTCGTTTTTTTTCTTATTTGATGCCGTACACGCCTGTCAACGTCGTTTTTACTGTCAGGATGACAAACACGCCTACTGTTCTACGTTTTATTCCGTCCTAGTCGATTACGCATGGTGGGTAATCGACTAGGACGGAATTACGCATATTGTGTAAAAAGACTAGGTATGCTCTGCTGTATATGTAGGTAACATCTAAGTGGCAATGAAAACAGCAAGTCTATTGCTGCCTGCGGGAAACTTCGCGTCAAGGTGGTCCAGTTCCAGTCACATGACAAAGCTTTAAAATATGATATTTGTATGTAAACATGACATTCCTGCTCAAACTCTTGGATGCCTCCGAAACGTGGTGTTTCTAACGCAAACACACTCGTATAATATAGTATATATAGGATTTATCTCAAATACTAGGAGCGGCATTATGCCCGTATTAGGTAGCGGACCCCAGGCATCCTTCAGGATGCAACTGTACTGGGATAACGCTAGGAGGATGATGATGATGACTAGGAGCGGCATTATGCCCATCTTTTGGTGAACCACGAATACATCGAACCGTGACAGAAACACGCAAGTTCTTGAATATAAACTTTCGTGAGACATGTTATAATTTTATTTTACTAAACGACAATTAATACCGTTTTAACCGTTTAGTAAAAGCATGTTCTTCACTAAACCAAACTAATTTCAACGGCATTGAAGATTATTTAATACGCAGTAGTCGCGTGGTCTCTGCTAACTACAGGCCCATTTCGGTCACATCCATTCACTGCAAGATTATGGAGTGTTCTGACTGAACAGCAGGCTCTTTGGCGTATCTAGAATCAAATGATCTCCTCAGTGACCTACAATACGGCTTTCGTCACAATCGGTCCACTGGGGATCTTCTAGCGTACAACACACACACCTGGAATAAGGCCATAGAGATAAAATACGAAGAAGCCCTAGCGGTTTCTCTCAATTTCACAATGGCCTCACTCCAGGTGTGTTATTGCTTTGACATGGTCTGGCACAACGGTCTCTAATCAAACTTTCTTCGTATGGTCTGCCTGCTGGTTGTTGTGCTTGGATTGGATATCGGATTTCCTGAGGTATAGAATCTATTGGAGTGGTAATTGATGGCTGCTCGTCTGATCCGATGGCTATTAATGACGTTGTCCCCCATGGGTCAGTGCTTTCTGCGACTCTTTCTGCTGTGCGCCCGGTATCTTTGGGTATGCAGACTTCAGTACTGTTGTAGAGAACTACATATCTACTGCACGAACCAGTATGACCAGAATTCGGACAAATGGGAAGTTATGATTATGCCTGTGAACCTTTCTCTCTTCGATTAGAGCGATGCCAGTCCAGTCTGGTTAGGTTCAATGCCACAAAAACTCAGACGTGTCTAATTTCCGCGAAAAAGAGGCAAAAGAGACCCCTACTTTCCGAGATGTAATCGTGCCTATTACCGGCTTTTCGGCGTAACATTGTTTTTGACTCTCAGCTTTGGCAAATATATAAGTAAAGTAAAGTAAGTAAGTAATCTAGAACATCGGCACAAAGTTGCCAGTCTGTCGGATTTTGTTTAGAATCACTCATTAAGGATCCCTTTTGTGCATTTTTGGTACTGAATACTAAAATAAATAACGCTATATAACCGTAAAATATCAAATTCCAAACTAGTTTGCCGATCGATGATATAAGTGTGTAAAAGATAAGCTACACAGTATCTGAAACGCGCGCGAAACAGAGACCGGCGCGCCGATCGCCATGTGTCGGCGGCGGCGGCGTGGGTTTTTGGCCGGCGGCGGCGGCGCGGCGGCGCGGCGCTCATATCTAATACAAAGATCCCGCAATATACAAAGATCCCGCAATATAATAATACAAAGAAAAATTAACCCTGATTAACGCAGCTGGAATGGAACCCGCGCCTCTAGTTTGCCGGACCAGCGTCCTTACCATTAGACTACCCAGATCACTAGGTCATCCCGATCCCGAACATACAAACACACACGAATCAAAAACCATTTAACTAAATATTTTGATTCGTAAAAGTGGTAGTACCGTATTCGATAGGGATCGATGCGGGCGGCGATCGCTCGCGCTCGTGCAGCGCTAGCGACATGTCGTCCATATCGGTGTCGGCTGCCATCGGTAACGCCAGCGCGCGGCTCGTCTCCGCGCTGCCTGGTGTGCTGATGTTGCCACTCTGAGGATATACGTCATAGGTTAATACTAACAACTGGATACCACTATGACAGCTCGCTCCCCACATCGGGAGAGAGCGATGCGCCCTACGTGATCCGCTCTGCACCTTTAGTATGAGTTTTTTCGAGACAAAACACAAACGAACACGTTTGCCTTTAATCTTAATTTATACGGGAAAAAATACCAACCTTTACCGTTACCACCTAAGGCGCTGCTCGCGTCGCCTTACAAAATGAGACTAAACGCAAACGAGAAAACTTATACTAGAGGTTCAGAAACATGAAACATATCGGTCACTGGCGTAATCGCTCGAAGTTCGAATCGAATAAGACAATCCAAATGAGCTATAAGAACTTGCTTGTATACATCTCTAAGAATATTACAGGCAGTTTACCTCTAAAGCCCTGATTTGCGTCGAATCCCCGCCGCCGTCTGATTGGTCGTCCGCGTCTACAGGCTCCGCAGAATTCGGTACCATCTGTAATAAATGTGATATTATTAGTAAAAAAAAACTGGTATAACCCATCAGTAGTACCATTTGTAGCAAAGCACATGACAAGGAGATAAAGGGTTTAGATTAGATCATCAAGCACAAATTTGAACCGAATCAAAGCCCAAAATTTTTGGGATAATCCCCCGCTCATCCCCACACCTTAGAGCCACTGCGTTCTCGTACAGTACGATTCAACAGGTGCTTTATACTGAGAACACTTAGGTCTTCGTGCCGAGGTATTCTCAATGGGCTACGTGCAGCCTGGGGCTCTTCATAAAGGGCGTGAAAAGGGTTCCTACGGGTCGGCAACGCGTGACGCCTCTGGTGTTACAAGCGTGTATAGGCGCCAGTAACTTCTTACCATCAGGTGGGTTGTCAGCTTGTTTGCCACCGACATTATATAAAAAATTCTAAAATCTTGAATAGTTAACAACAACAACAACAAATACTCTTTATTGCATAACCTCAACAAAAGTAACACATAACAGTACATAATGACAATGAGTAGAGGCAAACAACAGGCGGTCTTATCGCTAATGAGCGATCTCTTCCAGACAACCTTAGGGTAGCGGAGATCATATCAAAGAATAACAATTCACAGTAGGTGATGCATAGATAATAGTATATGGAATATACTAAAATATATATATATATATATATATATCATAAACAAATATACATACAGCCACAAAGTCTAAAGGAGTTAAGCTTAGTAGTGTCATGGGACTCATGGGAGAGACAAATAATGTTCTTTAAGTTGCTTTTTGAAGACAGCAAGAGATGTAGCGCGCCTTAAGAGGGTACGAACATTTCGCTCCAACTCATCCTAGCCGCGATCTCCCTGCGAGCGGCCATGTTTAGCTACACACTAAAACGATTACTGTGTGCGTGCGGTTCGAGTGCTGCCGGTTGAACTGACAAGTCTTGATCATTGTTATAGAGTTAGAGTGAGGTAGGAAAAAAATGTGGTGAGTTTTAAATGTTTTTATTTTATTAACATTACGTACCTACGCACTTATTAAGGTGGTTCGATTTTCATACAAAAAACCATCGACATTTATTATCTCATTACACATTATTAATACTTAAATATGTGTTAATCTATTTACTTCTGACTATTCATTTTCGCGAAATTAATAAAAAACCTGTGTTTCATACAGAAATTACGCAAAAAACAACGTAATTTTTTTATAAATTTTACGTTTGGGAGCGTGATACCTAACTGTCATCTACATTGTGACGTTCGGCCTGGTACTTTAAATTACTTTCCACAGAAACTACTTGGCCTAAAAATCTGAAATTGCACATACATATAATTCGGTAACTAGTCCAAACAACGCAGTCATGAATTATCGGGCGCTCGTTAAGAATAAAAATATATAAATGAATATGAATATGAGAGTAAATTTACACAAAAGATAACAACCAGTAAACATATGTTGGGAGACTATACAAACTATTTTTAGAGGTGCATGAACACGAATTAATCAACAAAATTGGAATAAGTTTGTCAGGAAAAAAGTCAAATTTGGAATGATAATTACGTGGAGTCCACGTGTTTCGGGGACTAGTTTTACTTTAAATTACTTTCCACAGAAACTACTTGGCCTAAAAACTTGAAATTGCACATACATATAATTCGATAACTAGTTCAAACAACGCAATCATAAATTATCGGGCGCTCGTTAAGAATAAATAATATAATATTAGAGTTTGAATTTTACAATTAAAGGAAAGATCCGAAATGTTCACAGAACGTCAAGAACATAGAAGCACATATCCAGACATAGAAATATCACTAGCAGCAATAGGTAATAGGTAACATGGTGCCTTAAGGTATGATTCCGCTGCCGACTGCATACAACAACTGCACCTTCCGCCGCACTCCAAATTGAACCGTAATGGTATGCGTAAAAAGCTCAATTTGAAATGAGCGGAGAAGTGTCGGAACAGCACACGCCGCTCACTCTAAATCGGAATCATACCTTTACCTTTTAACTTGTGTGGCCGTAGTACTGTTGGATTTTTTCGTCCCAAACAATTTACGTTTATTGCCCATTTCTGTAAAAAATCATATCATATACTACATAATATATACACTTTAGTGCTTTGAGAAGAAATAAAATAAATAAATTTAGCATGTTAACTTACTTACCAAGTATCAAATTATTAATCTGTAGCGGACGCGCTACATCTACAGAATAGCAGTATCGGTGTGAGCTTGGTCACCGACCTTAACGCACCGAGGAGAGCGACACGTGCGTTCCTTGGGAAGGCCCGGCGCGTAATGAATCGAACAACGTTGTCGCGCGCTGTTATATTGTGAATTATAGTGGTTTTTAAAAATTCGTCTAAATTAAGTGGGTTATCCATAAGCGTTAAAAAAAATAAGAAATATCAAGCAAAACCTGTAGTTTTATAATAATAAGTTTTTTTCCCAAAATATTATAAAACATGTGAGGAAAAAAATGTTTAAACAAACCGATTTAGACATTTTGTAGTATTTTTTTTAGATAGTAAAAACCAATATTTCAGAACTAGTGCGATCTCTATGTACTAAAAGACTATACATCCTATTGTAAAAGATAAACATCCAATCGTTTTTGACAATTTAAAATGGAAATATTGTACCTGAAAGATAGCTCTGACGCGTATTTTTGCAAAACACTCCGACGAAAACCTGACTGTTTTAAATAATCGTACATAGAAATAAAAGTTTAGCAACGCTATGGTCTAGAATAAGAGTTTATCTATACAAAACAGAAGTTTACTTTAACAATGTAGTCACTTGAACAAAGATATGACGTTAGAAATAACCGTATATTTTCTAAAATACCAACTTTTTGTTCGTACAGTCTTAAATCAGGAGATAAAGAATTCCATTGCAGAGTAGCTTGGAAAGTGAAGGATGAGTTATAAAATTTTGATGACGAAGATGGAACAGTAAGCAGCAAATTCCGTGAGGACCTCACAGATAGGGCATGCAACCGGGATCCCGGGATCCCGAAATCCCGGTAATACCGACATGATTTTCTCGGTATTTCAATACCGGTATTCCAAGGACTAATACCGAAATACCGGAATTCAGTTATTTTTGTTCTTTTAAAATTCATAAAATTAAAACACGTAGTTTATTTTCGATAAAATGAACAATCACAGTTAATATCGAGTGAAATTACTTGTTTAATATTGTATTTCGCCATTTTATGGCTATTTGTAGTGCTAGTTCGACATGGATCGAATGCGCATCAGGCGGCTGCAGTGCGTCGGGCTATCCACCTGAACAGCCGACCGGCTTCGTGACATGAGCATGACCCGATCATGCACGAGTTCAACCGAAGGGCGATAACGATAAACCTTACTGCGATCGTAATTTACCTGCTTGGGCCTTTTTTATTTCTCTTTCTAACTCATTAAGAATATTAAGACAAATACACCACGGTCAAAAATAAAATATGTTCAATCAGTCACCAAATAGCAAAGAGTATATAGCCAATTGTGCCCCTGCCACAAAAATACATACAAAATGAACTAAATCGATACATAAAACACCTGCATCAAAGGTATTGGGAAGACTTAGACACATGCAGGCAGACAAAAGAAATAATAATCATCATCATCATCAGCCTATATACGTCCCACTGCTGGGCACAGGCCTCCTCTCATAGATGAGAGGGAATGGGGGGGCATAGATGGGAGGGTTAAAGAAATAATCATCATCCTCCTAGCGTTATCCCAGTACAGTTGCATCCTGAAGGATGCCTGGGGTCCGCTACCTAATCCCAAGATTTGGCGTAGGCACTAGTTTTTACGGAAGCGACTGCCATCTGACCTTCCAACCCCGAAGGGAAACTAGACCTTATTGGGATTAGGCTTTGTCAAGTGAGTGGGCAACTTGACTGTTAGAAGTTCTCAAGCCGCCCGGAGGCCTCCAACTTGGCTTTACGACTGCTGCCATAGACAGCAACCGGGATCAACGGCTTAACGTGCCTTCCAAAGCACGGGAGCGCTCAGTTAGTAACCACTCAAAGGGGTCACCCATCCAAGTCCTGACCGCTGCCCAGGGTTAAAGAAATAATATTAAAACAAAATCCCAAACTCACAACCACACTATTGAGAACACACAGAAACCAACTACGTAAAGTAGTAGGCATAATAACAGGACACAACACACTAAACAAACATCTCTACAACTTGGGAATCACCGACAGCCCCTTGTGCAGAGCATGCATGGAGGCAGAAGAGACTGCTAGACACATTCTACTAGACTGTAAGCAGGTAGAAGTATACAGGAAGAAACACCTAGGAAATCCGAACACACTGCAGGAAGCAGTAAACAATATAAAGACACTGATAGGTTTCATACAGGAACTAGGATAGTTAGAGTAGCGCTACCCCCTTTTTCACGCAAAATAGGCACATTGGATGTCGACTTGCGGAAAATGCCCAGTACAACTAACTAACTAAGCAAAGAGTATAATAAGTATATTGCCAAATAGCCACGGTTACTAAAAGTACTCAGTCAGTGTCACTTAATGGTAATACCAGTTAGTTGTCTTCTATGGTTCGGCGGATGTTTTTGAAGTTATGGTGATGTGTGAGTGTAAATTAAGCGATCACCTACTTTATTTTGCTTTAATTAGTAGCTACTTAAAATATTTTAGGTTTATTTTTGCTGTGATTAATTCTATTACGTCAGCAATACTGGCAAATAACTATTTTAACTTAATTGGAAGTAAGGTTGTTGACTATTAAACGAATTTATCAAAAAAACAAATTTTTAATGAAAAATCCCCAAAAAGACCAAAATACCGAATCATCGGTATTAATACCGAAATCCCGGGATTGAGATTTGAATACCGAAACTCAATCCCGGTATTGAGTATGGTCCGGTATTGTATGCTCTACTCACAGAACGGAAATAACTAAAACGCTCTTTGAGGTAGCATGGAGTTGCGGGGTTAAAGAGAATAGAATACAAAAGAGATAGGACATGAGAGTTACGACGAAGGCGAATAGGGAGCCACGAGCTGGGAACGGAAATAGGATACATGGTCATATTTGCGTAACCCAAATATGAACCGAATGCAGACATTTTGAAGGCGCTCAAGCTTATTAAGTTGCTCCTCATTGAGGTCGATATAGGAAACATCTGCATAATCTAAGATAGGGAGGAGTAGTGTTTGAGAAAGCGCAATTTTAGTGGCGATGGGCAGGAAATAGTTAATACATGTGGATGAATGTTTTTATTGCACAAAACTTACTTCTAGCGGTGGAGGCACGGCCAGAGCCGTGCTCATCGCCGACAGCAGAGCAGATTTCATCGGCGAGATTCTAGCAGTCTCCGTTTCGGTGGGCTCCCATTCCGTATCACCTGAATCGTATTGTAAATTATTTGTTGAGTGTTTAACTCTGGTGAAAGTACCCATTTCAACCTCGGACTAAATATCTCGAGTGAAATGGGTCACTTTCAACCCTTGGTTACCAATCTACTATATGCCCATTAGGTGTATAGTCGACGTCAAAGATATCTATAGTATTGCCCTATCACAAAGGTGTAAATATATCGACCACACTACTGTCAACTGCAGAGAAATGTAAATTAATCTGCATAGGCACAACGTATAGAGCGTTGTAATGTCTCTTACTTACTTTCTAATCAGAATATAGTTTCATACGACTTTCGCATGGTAACTTAAACTTTTAGAAAACTTAGAATGGTCGACTATACAGAGTGACACATTGGATTATTCATGACAGTGACATGGTTGTTATAATAAATTATAGTAAATTTTCGGTAATCTTTTGGAAAGCGTATACAGGATATCATAGATGGAGCGAATTTTCGCAAGAGATCCGACACGGATCCGACTCGATGTCACAACTCAAGACCATCTTAGCCACTGTTCTCTCTTTTTGCTAATAGTGTTGTTACTCACTGTCTGAATGTGTGTGACAATGATGCGGATACACAGGTCCGGGTTGGGCCGGCGGTGGTCTGGGCGGGGGCACGCGAGCGACGACCGTCCGCGCGTTGTCTGGAAGAGATCCCGCTAAGGCAGACAGTAGAGGCCGCCCTGTTACTACGGTGCCGCGGGAGCCGCCTTCGCCGCCCGCCACCATTACGTCGCGCTGAAATGTAATTAAACTTTTATTACCGAGGTCATAGACACAGTGCTTAGCAAAGCCGGCGGTTGTTGTCTTCCGTTAAATCTTTAGACGATTCGATAACGTTTTAAAGTCAAGTTGCCCATTCACTCGACAGACGCTAATAATCTAATAACCAGTAAGTCTAGCTTCTTCTATGGGTTGGAACGTCAGGTAGCAAGCAGAAATGTCCGCTTGGCTAGTGGCAGTCGAGTAGATCTCAGATTTGTGCATGCGGTAGGGAAAACGCAAGGACGTGTAAGATTTCGGATTCACGATTTTTAGGTTTCCGTACTAGGCCAGGCAACGTAAAGGTATAGAGGGAAACGCTTAGAACACAATTTTTTACTTCATAATTTTGTTTGGACTAGTTAGGAGGTAAACGTATCAAAAGTCTCCGCCCGAAGCCCTTGCGTTGGAGGGGACTTGAAGGTCCCATTTTGTGGTATTTCGTAAAAACTCGTAAACGGTTGCCCATAGAAAAACCATCGTACTGTGATAATACTAACGTCATGGTCCTTGGCTCGCTCGGCGGCGAGCTGTGCCCCGACATCCAGTAGATAGACGGCCAACGCTAGCACATGGTCGGGCGGCGCGTGCGGCGCGCTCGCGTCGGGCGCGCGCCGGTGCACGCCGCGGTGCAGGACCGCTAGTAGGGCACCGTGTAGCACGCCTAGGACACAGCATGAGGTTTTAGAAAGACGGCATTGCTGTAGGTGCAATTATCCAAGCTTTTTGAGGATGGAAATTTTAAAAACCAAGTTGGATGCGACATGGAATATTTAATTGACTTGATGTAAAGTCAGGACATTAGGTGCCCCACACGCCAATGACTCCATATCGAGTCGATCAAGTCGATGTAAAGACAAGCTACATACTATCAAGTAAAGGTAAGGCCTCGGTCGTTCTGACACCGCCGCCGGCGACGTCCAGCGTCTGGCGGTAGACGCAGGACGCCGCAGACAGCGGCTGTGTGGTCGTTCTGGAACGTAACCGGGGTGGCCAAAACGGCGGCAGATTCCGAGGTTTTGTGTACGCGAAGAGACATATGTACGCGAAATGGAAAAAACACTAGCATATTTATTGCTTCGGGAAGAAGAGGATGAGTATTTATTAATAATGTAGTATCCAAAAAAAAATTACTAATACTCTCCCACAATTTATGTTTAAAAATGCTGTTTTTAAAGTTTTTGTCTTGTACATCGTACAAAATACTCTTGTACTATATACTAAATCAATCAAAAAATCGTCTTTCTCTTTGGTAAAATCTATACTGAACGCTAGCGTCCACCCGCCGCAATGCTTCAAAATGACTAAGGACGCCGCGTGCAGCGTCCGGCAGTCGCGGGCGGCGGAGGGAAGTCGCACGCGGCGGGCGAGAACGACCGCTCCCGTACATTGTCGAACATACCATTCAGACGCCGCGTGCGACGCGCCGCTGCCTGTCGCGGCCGACGGGTCAGAACGGCCAAGGCCTAACTTTTCAGTCTTTTGCTACGAAGACTTTGGCGTGTGAGGCACAACTTACAGAATGTAATGTGGCGATGAATAGGTTAATAGTGGCGATAAAAGCCACGTACATATTTCACATCGTTCTTAAAAATCGTTATAAAATATGTTCGTAACACACAAGTCATACGAATCAGATTTATCACGCTCTCGAGTGGGGTCTCATAAGTTTAGTGAGTGAGACATTGTGAATAATGCATAATAGATTGTTACCAGATGCACAGAGAGCCCTAGGATCGCCAGCTTGGGGCGGCGGAGCTGCCGCGGGTCGGAGCGGCGGCCACAGCGCGGTGCCCTCGCCCGCTTTACTCGTGCTCGGGGCGCCTGATGCTTTCTGCTTCTCGCGCACACTGGAACACATGGATTATGTATACAGCTTGATAGGGACCAATATTTCTCTTAATGAACTTGTTACCTAACCGGATTTTTTTATGATAACAATATAGATGATAGATGGAATCGGGCGTTACTTTCCGGAATTCCAACATTCCTTTGCTATTCCGCTAAAATAACACATTAACTTACTGCGAAAATAAACAAGTGCATGCATGTCAATATCACTAACTAATAGACTTACACTTTCTTTTAGCGCAATAGGAATGAAATAGCGGTACATTACTACCAAACACTTTGGCAAAAGACGTATGTATGTAGTAAGTACATAATGACGCGAAATGAAACGAGATGGATTGAAATATGTATAGGTTCTAGGTTCTCGGAACCGCGGGCCGGTGGACGGTACGTGATTACAATTTGGCACAACTAATTACTAAGCGAACTCACTATGCCGTAAACCGCTCCATGGACGCGTGGAAGTCCCGCCTGTGAACCGCGCGTCGCAACACGTGCAGCGGGTCGTAGTACTTCTGCCACACGAGCGGTGTCGGTACGAATAGACCCTGTTCTAGGTTCTCGGAGCCGCGGGGCGGTGGACGGTACGTAGATAGCTGTAACAACATCGCAGCGTTTTATTCAGGCTATTAGGTTTTTAATAACGAAATAAGAGATGTCAGACAAAGATTTTTTTGCGTAGTGGTGGTCGGCACGTGCCAACGTGGGTGTAAAATCGGGAGGCAGTAGGGAACTATGGTATTTTTTTTTCTATCAACTAATAACTTTCATGGTCCACCATTTGTAACTCTAATTCTTCGGGAGCTCATCACAAACGCACTAGTTGCGCCTCGCGACGTCTAGCTCGTCGGATGCGATCTTTTATGAGGTAGTTAGTTGAGTGACCTTGTGGCTTGTCCCCGTCACGAAAAACACAAACTACCCACATTGACTAACTGGTCAGTAAAATGTGTTCATACCACCTTGAGTACAGTCTTGAATTTGTGTGATGATGTGAAAACCGCACACCACCCCAATGAATACTGGTCAGTAAATGGTACATTATTGCCCTGGCCGGGGAGGAGGCAATTGCAGGCCGAGTATTTGTTTAAACGGACGAAATTGTGTCCGTTTAATTATAATACGAAGTGCCGTCTTTTATATGCCTGTTTCTACTTGTAAAAAGTTTGGCTTTCGACAAATATTTTATTTTTATTTTTTATTTTGATCTGGCCTTAAACTATAAACTTTAATGTAGCGAGTAACGTTCACTTTGCGGGCGGGCCATTTTTGATAAAAATGTGTTCTTACCTCCTTGAGCACGGTCTCGAAGTTCCTGGTGTGCGCGTTGCCGGATCGCTCCGGCATGAGTTCTAGCAGCTGCGAGTGCGTCTTGTCGCCGGCAGCTAGCAGCGTGCTCACTTCTAGCCGTGACTGTGTTAGCTCGTCGTTACCTGAACAACAAAACTCATGTTACTAGCGACGACATTCCAACAGAGCTATTAAGAAGCTAGAATTTGGCCCCGCAACCACCGTTTGAAATAGGCCCGCCTCTTGTATTAGGTAAGCAAAACAATTTTTCACATCACCTATTCGGATAAGGGCTTTTTTTTCCCTGCTAGGAGGGATCAAAATGGCACTTTTCTTCCCTGCTAGAAGGGATCAAAGTGGCACTTTTCTGTAACGAGTAATAGGTAACTTAATGAGTTATTGTATCGATTTTGATAAAATAAATGCACAACTATTGTTATTTCAGATCTTTCATTATCCTCAATAGGTGATGTGAAAAGCAGTATGTGTCACATGGAAGCAAAACTATTTCCACCTTGGGCGTTAATTCTGGAATCCCTCACTACACTCAGGATTCTATTTTAGAATCTCTCGCTACGCTCAGGATTCTATTATATAATCCTTCGCTTCGTTCAGGATTCAATTTACGCCCACGCCGTAAATATGTCATTTTGCTCCCTTGTGACACAATCTACTATTGACAGGCGGCCCGCGAGCCTCCTTATTGACAACCGACGATGTAGTATTGTCTGATAATCTGTATTCCTGGACAATTATAGTCTGGGCTTCTTCAAGGCAAGTGTGACTAGGCTATTATTGAACCAGCGAGCTACATCTTAGGCCTAGTCGCCAATCGTTGTTCAATCATACATAAAAAAAATCACAAATTAAGAACTCGCTCGGCCCCCTACGATTTCGTTAGCTACTTACATATGTCGCCCTTGGCTTATAAAAGGTTACGAGTATCAACCGTTGATTTAGACTATGCCCGTGAAGATTATGGTTCTCGTTCTTACCTAGATTTGTCCGGGAGGAAACGAGGATGGCAAGGAAGGTGAGCAGTCCCTCCACCATGGCGTCTTGTTCCGCCGCCTGAACTGGAGGCATCGGCAGCATACTCAACCACTCGCGGACGCCGAACCTACAACATATAGACATAGACATAGAAAAAAAATCAACATCTCATCACATTTATGGGTAGGTACATGTTAAAACTTAGAAAAGGTAAAAACTAAAGATGTTAAAAGGGGCTTGACTCAGTATTATGTTGCAGCGAATCTACTGCAACGCTGATTTTCAGTCAAACCCTGTCATTGGTATGGGTTGTTCTATAATATATACACGTCGGAACAGTGTAGGTCACACATCGAGTCACGTTCGCATCAGGGGTTCTATAATGTTCTCTTGTTTATCGCGCGATAGACGACAAGATAAAGCTTTTATCGTTGTCGTTTAATCACGCGATAACTGCGACCATTATTCAGAGCCAGCTGATTCATACAGTGGGATGTTACGCTTAAACCAATTATGTCCTAGAGAGAAACATAAGGTTCTTGTATTAGTGAGATGTAAAAAAAACTATGCCGGACTTGTTTTTAAAATTATCATTGTTCAAAGCGATTCGGTATGTACAACAGGGTCAATTAGTTCGTTTAATACAAACTTCCTTTGGTCCTGTAATATTTTACTCACATGTCAATGCACATATCGAGGAACTGGTCGGCGGGAAGGTGCGCGGCGCAGATCTGCAGCCAGTAGATGTCCATATCTACCATGGAGTTGCAGAAGTTGGCCTGAATGTACGTCATCGCCTGCCCCTTGATCTGGAGGCCGTTGCGCACCCATATGCCGGCCAGGATCTCGTAGAACAGGCTCTGTGGAAGGAAAAATGACAGTTTTGCTTCAATTAAGTTTCAAAAAGTTTTGTTTGCCACGTTTCTTAATACACAGTCAAGCCTTAAAGACACAACAAGGCTGTTTCATCCTACTTCAACAACCTATATAAAAATAGTGTTGGCAATCTTGCGAGACCAAGTTACCAGCTGGCATTTCAAGCAATTACAGTACTTAATATTATGTTGTTCACCCTAGTTTTTATAGTAATCCAGACAGGTGCACCCTGCGCGATTAGATTAGGCAATTTATTTACATCCATTAAACAAATACCTGATCAGAACGTTTTTGTTAACGAAGGTGAAATATGTACCTAATACAAATACCTAATACTGCGCATTGTTATTAATCAAACAAGGAAAACATGTTTTTTTTCATAATTCTTCAGCTTATTTTAGCGAACCTATATGAGTAAAAGAAGGCAAATCTTCGGAGTAGTCAATGCAAAGAGCAGCCTTAGTTAACCCTCAAACTTTATTGATTTCGGATGGTGTATCCAACTACGAGTATAGATACATTAGCTTCATTACGAAACTGTAAATTTGTAATTGGTTCGTTACAATATCTCACTTTCGGAACCAAACTTACATATATTCCGTATTTCACCCTAAACACTTAATGTCAATACCCACCGGTGCATATCAGAATATCGGTTATATATAGCGATGCGGGTCGGATGCAAGCCCGCCGACCCCTCGCTCGAAACGAAACGAGGGGACATTTTACGAGGTGCATCTTCAGGATTATCGCGCCGAATCGCCCGTGTGTGTTGTGTAGGGTAAATGATGTTTCCTTTTCATATTTAATCAAATTAAATTTCCGTCTGGCCTCCATTCGTTTGAGTCCCGCCGAATTTACACGCAATCTGAGAACTAACGCGTTATTTATATGTGGTACTACAAACATGCGACCTGACCTTCTGATGGTAAGCGAATAACCTAACCTACGTACGGCTTGAAACTAGCAGTTTCAAGCCGTACGTAGAAATCTAGAAGTTTCAAGCCGTAGGTTAGGTTATTCGCACAGTCAAGTTGCCCACTCACTTGACAAAGGGAGATCGAAGTTGCACCACGTCCGTAGGGAGTACACCTACCCTACACGTGACCCCTGGGTGGTGCTAAAAGTGCAACAAACTGGCAAACGTGCTGTCTTTTCGAAGACCCCACGGTTCGGAATAATTGCCGTAGGTTAAATAAAAATATGGACTTTAGTAACTCCTGAGGCGTCACATGTTGTAAACTAGGATAAACATTACTCAAAGTGCCACTTTTGAGGCAAATTTCTATTGCCTATACTACAAAATTATTTTCTTTTACCATAGCGTGAGAGCGACACGCTATTGAAATGACGCCATCGCGAAACAAGAAATCACAAGCCTTCGTTTAGCACTTTAACAAGTGCAAGAGTGGGAAATGGAGAAGGTAATTACCACCTAGATATCCAGACTTATTATTGGAAATTTATTTTTGGAGATTAGTCTGGCGTGGCCTTAGCTTAATTTGAAGACCGTGGAGTTGATTTTTAACACTGCAAATATTTTTTTCAAGTCTCTTGACTATACTTTCTTCACTTCAATGCCATAGGTATTTGAAACCTTGTGAATTGTAGGTAGGTACGTAACTAGCATATGGTATTAAAGCTATGAACAATTTTGTTAAACGAACTTTTTCGCTCCCAACCCCACTGATGAAAGATAAGAGAAAACATGTTGAGTGGTTAATTAAGTTAATTAGTCACAAATAATATTACGCGTGAACGTGCCCTATATGCTATTTTATTACTCACATCTATATAACAGGAAATAAACAAACGTTACATAACGCAAAGCAACTTGTACAGAACAAGCCGTTTCATTTAATGTTAAAAATATCTGGGCGGCCGAGCTTTGCTCGGCGTTTTCCCGGACATGAGACCTAGCTAGATCGATTGCTCGTCCCCGAAAACCCCCACATACCAAATTTCATCAAAATCGTTAGAGCCGTTTCCGAGATCCCCGAAATAAATATATAAATCAATAAATATACAAGAATTGCTCGTTTAAAGATATAAGATTATATAAATTTTATTAGTTAGAAACCCACCCCGATACCATAAAAGGTCAGTAACTTATGAATCGGTCTATTATCATTGTTATCGCATTCCTACAAAATGCTAACTTTTTTAACAGAGCAACAGTGGGAACACTTATCGCTTATTTCATTTACTACCTACCATTTCGTATTCTACCTAAATATTTTCATTTTTCTACGGTTACCTATATTGCAATTATGCAACAAAGTATTTAAAAAAAATCTAGTATACAAGTTCAATGTGCATGTCAGACAACAATAAGTAGGATCAGTTGATCACGGAACATTACACAGGCCCAATAAAAACTATTATTACAGCCGACACACGCTCCGATCTAACGCTGATCCGTATATTACATTTTTTATGTCACGGCAGGTAGAATAACATTAGCATATACCTGTTTTTTTTAGGAACTGCGGCAAAAAACGGGCGTAGCGGCTAACAATGTCTTTGTTGACATAAGTGGCGGGTGGAGGCATTTTACTTTCAGTGTTGCTAGCTTAATCACTTTTTGCATAAATCTAAGTTTTCTACTATTTTTTGTGTAAATTCCCAAAATAAAAAAACTAGCATAAAAGATAGGTTTAAACTAATAAAAGTCGTCAAATGAAAACATGATAAAAAGTAAAAGAAACCCGCAATCCGGTCAAGTAATACAAGAACTGGAACGACCTACAAGTGCTCTGCTAAACCCGTCTACAGTTATACGGAATCGCTCACGCAACCTAACCGGTTCATTCACTTCTAATTATTATATGTAATAGATACTAGTAGGATCTTTTATCCTGGTAAAAATCCTAAAACGTGCGTTATAATTGCGACCATTTTATACCCCGGGCTGGCATCACTACGGCCTCGAACGCTCCGGGCCAGTGAGCGCGTGTCCTCCGTAATGGCTGTCCGACTCTTGCGCACGCTCTTCGCGCTGCTCGCCCTCGCGGCGTGCGCGCGCGCTTTCGTAGACGACGCGCTCGATGTCATCCGACTCGGCAAGGAAATTGGCGAAGAAGTGTTGAACTCATGGGATATTGTAGGGAAATCATTTAACGCTTCAGGTGGGGTAGAATTACCCATTATAAAACGAAAGGAACGGGTGATATTGTCACGTCTAGCGCAAGTGTCCCGAGCGATTCAGCGGTTGGAGTTAGGGGTGGAGAAGACCGCAGCTGTGGCCGAGTTATTGGCTAAAAGCGGAGGCCGAGGAGCGCGATTAGAGCTGAGACTCCACGAGATGGCAGACTTGTTGGGCCGGGTGGCGTCAGCTAACCGCCAGATGCGGGAATACGTCAACATACAACAGGAGTTAGAACCCAGTACCCTTCAGGACTTCGCGGAGTGGTGCGTGTCGCATGACCCGGGAGCCCTGCCGGGCTTGCTCGAGCGCGTGCACTCGCTGGTGGTACCTCCACATACGCATCTCTTGGGTCGAGGGATCTTGAAGCTCGTCTTGGATGATATACAGGTTTGTTACAACTGATCTTGGCAGTAATTTGCGTAAAAGCCGGTCAATGACAGGCATCGTCGGAAGAGAGTAAGTGCTAATAACAAATTTAAATTAACGATAATTAACTATATCGGAGCGGACGTCTCCGCTCTATGTTATATTTGTGACTGAGTTTGTTTATTGATATACATATAAATTGGTTTGTTGACATGACGGTCGGATCAAGTTTTTCGCGTGTTTTCGGACAAACACGACATTCCGCGCATTGTACGGTGCCGGATGGCGCACGACAAACAGTTTTCAGTTGTGGGGTAAACAAACAAAATCTTTTCAACGACAATTGCTTTGATTACATTCTTTCTGTCGTACACTGCGGGTCGGTGTAAAGTTGTAAACAGATCATTTACTTACCAAGCGTTGAATATTGCGGACGGTTTATGTGCCCTATAGGTATACCCATAATCCACAATACATCATCAGTGCCAGGACTTAAACAAAAAATAAAATATATCTTGCCTGCACGGTCCATCGAGACAAAACAATCGTGTGTTAAAATGGCCAAGAGTCAAGTAATCATAATATAATGTCATTATAATATTCATTAGAATGAGATTATCTAAAACAAACTAAACTTGTTGAATAATATACCTAAGTGTTTTATTTTATACAAATCGTACATGCCACATCCATACTAATATCATAAATGCGAAAGTTTGTGTGTCTGTGTGTCCATCTGTTACCTCTTCACGCTTAAACCGCTGAACCGATTTAGGTGAAATTTGGTATGGAGATAGTTTCATTCCAGAGGAAGGACATAGGATACTTCTTGTCCCGGAAATCATCCCTTAAGGGGGTGGAAGTTTGTATTGAATAGGGATGACTAGCTAAGCGCCTGATATAAACAAATAGCAATTAAATTGTATCGCGATGAACGAGTTCCACGCGCACGAAGTCGCGGGCAGAAACTAGTTTATAATACTTACACACTTAATTAATACATGAGGGAATGCCCATTTACGTCTGATTTTCTATAGAATGCCTTCAATTGTCGCAAGCTCATCCCTCGTACTTTGATTTAAGAAATATGAACACACAAATACGTACATTCAAAGTAGTAAAATAAAGAAATTATTCAAAATTGATAAGTACATACTTTAAGTTCTCTCAATATTGCTGCTGGCTGGACGTTACGTAATGAAATGTCGCAAACGAGATCGAAATTCGAAACGTGTCCAAGACCTTCCAACAATTATACAGAAACAGATGTAGATGGTGACTCAGCCCAAAAATCATAAAAGTGTAATACGTGTTTTAAGTTTGTGTGCTAGAGATGTGACTTTAGTACAGAGTGATTATCGAGAACGAGTTGTTCTATTTAGAAGTAGGCAATAAAAAAGAAAGGGTCACAAGTACACATGTTAATGTTTTAAAAATATCTTTGGAACCACTAAGTGACTAATGACTATATAGTGCTCTAAAGTATTTAACCGTTATAGCACGTACAACTCCTAATAGACCTTATGATTATGGTTTTTGATCTGGTTTATAACTTCTAGCGGTTTATTTAAACTAAATCTGACGTCTTCTTTGACTATTTAAAATAACTAAACGTCACCATCATTCATCATTACCCTATTTTTCACTTAAGCAATCTCCAAGTGTTTTGCAATTAACACGTTAAAAATTTCTTCCTCAAACGAAATTCAAACTTAAACGACTTTCGACTTAAATTCAAGCTGCCCAGGGTATACAAATCCATGTCACATTAGCATCCATGGTGACAGACAGCTTGCGAACGGGATCAATGAGTCAATGCGTGTAACTGTGCGCCTGAGTCACGGGTCAAACAACTTGCTTTATTGATCGAGATGCTGCGCGGCCGACGCCCAGTTAGCCTTTCTGTATGGAGCTGAAAATAACATCCTGCCATCAAATGGTAAACTCATGGCAAAATGCTGCAACTAATATTCCTTTAACCCTAGGCGCGTATGAGGCAACTTTGTCTTTTTGCAAAAGTATGTCTGTGTCTATCGCACTTACTATAAGCGCGACAGAGACAGGCATACAGTTACGGAGAAAAACTTGCTTCGTATAGCCTGAAGCGGGTATTACACTGTCCTGAATTCAGAATCCTGACTAGTGGAGGGGAGTTGAAGCATCTCGCTCTAACGTATAGGTCCGAACCCTTCTAAGTGTCCTGAATTCAGGACAGTGTAATACCCGCTTTAGAGTCCTTACAAGTTTTAAAATATTTTGATTGCAAATTTTTACTAAAGTATTGAAAATACCAATAAAGTCATTAAAGGATACGATGATTTCATTAAAGTTTTAGATAGTATCATAGCCCTTTCTATTTTATTGTGTGTAGTGTACCTAGTTAGAATATAATCAGAAAAATAGTATATTTGGAGCGATGTTTGAAACAATATTTCTTAATGGAATCTCCAAAAATACATGATCGTTCTTCCCCTTTAACATTAAAAAAAAGTTACCTAACTAACAGTTCATAAAGATCTGGACTTTAGAAAGCGGAGCTTGAACATCCATGACACATGATTCATGCATATTGACGCATTACCTTCAACAAACAACGGTATTCTGTTCCCCACACTAATGTAATGGTGTAATCTAACACTATCGCTACTCGGAACCCATATAAAAGTGCCGTAAGATATGAGAAGAGTACCTACCCCTCGAAAAACAGCGTCACTAGCAACCTGTGAAATGGCACGATTAGGGACGCTTTCGATTCGATAGCATTAGTTATTTGTTCGGTTAAGTCCCTACTGAACTGCAGGCTCAGTCCGGGAAACGAGCATGGGCACTGCAATTTCTTCCAACATAGATGGTCTGGAAGGATTCTCCGCCTGTGAGTGCGGAGAGGAAGATCAAACAACCGAGCACACCTTCCACCGCTGTCTATCCACTCTTATCCTGGACCTGCTGAAGACTTGGACGTCTTGACACATGATACATCTGCCTGGCTTAACAACCTCAGAGCTGTACTCTGTTTGCCCTCTACAATTATGTATTACCATACGATTAAAAGCAGGCGCAGTGGGGTCATACACAGATCAAAAGACAAAAGTCGACCTGTGGGCAATAAGGTTTACGTAAAAAGGTAGGTATTTATAATGTTTTAGAGCCGACTTTTCAATCCCCAGATAAAATTAGCCGTCGGTTAAAAATTATGACTGATTTTAACTGACGTCAAATGAAAAAAAAAAATACAGAACTAGTGACTTATTAAGATTTCTCTTTAGAACCCTTAATTTTGGCAATGCCCACTATACAATGTGGCGGAAAAAACGCAAACCTATTTCTTTTGTTGTAAAAACCCACTTTTCCCAGTGGAATTATAGTGCAAGCACTGCTACAAACATTTCGGTACAATTGAAGGTCCCTTGGCCGTGACCTGTCAATATAATGCTATGTTCAGTTGTCAACTTGTCAGTTAGGCACCGAAAGCCGGAAGTCAGAGTGTAACGCACTACTGCTGATAACGCTGTGAGTGACCGACGATTGGACCATCAAAGTCCGACTATTGGAACACTCTAACGGTTCTTAATTTTTACATAGTAGGTTCGATATTTATGATCATATCTGAGCACCAAATTTTGTAAAACAGGCTTGATAATAGGACATTTTATTACATTAAAGCTTTCTATAACCTAATATACAGAGATGTACAAAATGGTTTTAAAAAGCATTTAAATACAAAATGCAAAATACTTTTCAGATTTACTATTTCAAATGCAAAATACCAAATAGTTTTGCATTTTGTATTTCAAATGCTAAATGCAAAATAGGTATTTTCAAAATACTTTTTCAAAATAAAATACCTTTTGACCAAATCGAATGATATTTTTATTTATTTTAGATATTTATCATGAGAAATAGAATAGAGATACAGCCAAATGGCACCTTATGCATGACATTTTGGTCATATGTATCAGTACGCGTATCAATAAATTCTGTTATGTTATTAATAATAATAATACTCACTTAATAGTACATTACTTACCAAGGGCGATAAAACAAAGAATGTCTTAGATCGCAGGTTTTTTACGCCCGAGCCGAAGGTAAGGGCGATAAATATGCGATCTGAGGCTTTCTTTATTATCGCCCGTGGTAAGTACAATCGAATCGTCGGCGTCAGCGGCGTTGCGTTTTTATAGCCATAGATAATGTTCGTGTTCGTCATTTTCGTTTGACATTGACACTTAGTCAGACATAAGGCGCGCACTCTGACCACAGAAGAAAAAAAAGGACACGCATGGCTAGCAGGCGCCTCTATCGGTCAAATTCGGCAATACAAGCGTCATTCGTTCATTTCATTTTGTTTGACTCGTAATGTTGGCTAAACTTAATCACAAAGTATTTTGCATTTTGAAATTAATATTAAAAATGCAAAATACATCTCGAAAGGTATTTCAAATAAAATACAAAATGTTTTTTACTAAAAGGCATTTAAATGCAAAATACAAAATAGGTATTTTGCATTTTGTATTTGCATTTTAAATAGAAGTATTTCAAATAAATCGCATCTCTGCTAATATATAACTGCACTTTCGCAAGCAGAACGCTGGTGACATCAGCAACTGTAGTGACAGCCAATTTAGCCTTATAGTGGCCATGTCAAGAGCTGTACGTATTTATAGATTAGTATCAAAGAAATATCCAGAACTACATTACATTAAATTTCAAATACTCTTTCACCAATTTTTGGGATAGACAGCCGACATCTTATGCCGTAGCTTCGTATGAGTGTTAGGAAGAACGCTGTTAAAATCAGGGCAGATAGTAAATCATAACAAGGTTTGTAAAAAAGTAGTTATTATTAATAAGTTTAATAACATTCAAATAAAGTAAATAGGTAATTTTAACACGCTGGGTCATTAACTCATTAGTCTAACGACAATTACCGTAATTGCAATTCATTTTGACAAACAAGCTGTTTTAATTAATTACTATAGTAAGTTAACTTAATACAACGTTTTAATGTAATTGTTTAATTATCAATGAGTTAATGGGGAGTTCATCAAAATTAGCTAGGTCCACGATACAAAAAATATATTTTTACTTCTGCTGTCGATAGCAGAAATCATTCAGGACCTCTTACACATTGATGACAGGTCACCATCCTCAGCAGCAGAAAGACGTCCACTGCTGGACATAGGCCTCCCCCAGCCAGAATGACAGGTCAAATGACGTCAATTCTCCACTGTCTTCGTCGGTGACTAATGTTAGTGTCAAGTCCATATCCACAATGGCTGTGAAGGCCAGATGGACCATTGTGAACAGCGGTTTACGGTCACAATTCCCCGAATTCAATGGGTACAGCGGAAATATGCAAAATACGTGTCTGTGCTATCGCACCGCGCTGGTTTGTCAATGAAGCGTTCCTTAGACCCTACGTCTGTCTCAGTGCTGCTGACCTAATGTTGCTAATTTTGCCTATCTAGCCAAACTTCGTTTTGGAAATAAATATTGAAGTAAGTCGAAAATACAGCAAGTAATTAATACATCCCCACGTACCGCTTCTCGTGGTAGTTATAAAACAAATCGCTAGTTATTTATAATCCACTAATTATGCACGAAGCAGGCATAAAAGCGTGAAACCTATTCTCTGTAGAATGCACCTAGTCGGCAGAAACTGACTCATGAAGGCTATATACGTTTTCATACATAAGTGCTTAATAGATTGCCTACAAAAATGGCAATGGTTTTGTGTAAAAAGTGTTGTTCAAAGAATTATCTTAGTCACTTTAGAAAGAATAAGTATGATTGTGGAAATTCTCCGTATAACGTAGTAAGTAAAAAATACATGCTTAACCATTTTTGAGGAAAATTGACAAAGTTGATATAACGAGATCACTTACATTATTAGGAAAGTGGATTTATCTTACATGTGTGGATTTTCTTAAACACGTGGGGTTTTGTACTGAGTGTCTTTCGCAAGAATCATGAGAATGAACAGTATACCTAAGTGAATATATTCTAATTCTGGGTTCATATTTAAGATTTATTGTTATATTTATTATTTTAAAAAATCCAGCTTCCGCTAAAGTTTCACAGCTACTGACTTGTCGTCCACAGCGCGATAGCGACAACACAGACACATATATAGCCCCTATTCGTCCAGGTACCACCGCATACCGGGTAGTAAGTCCGACCCAGGTCGAGCCTAGCCTAGCTGAGTTTCTTGCTGGTTTTTTCTCAGCTAGGATAGGTTTAGTGAACCAGCGACCGCACTCCCAGTAGCTATCGAGCTAGACAGTGGAATCGTCCACTGACACCTCAGATTCGGGTGAAGCCGCTCAACCAATCTCACTGGAGCGCGAACTCTTAGAGTATTTCAGTTCCAGTGTTTAAACCGCCCGCGTCGTCGTGACGGAGGTTTTCCCCGGATATTATCCAGGCCACTCTCCAACCGCGCACTCCTATCGCTTTACTGGGCCCGGCCTATAAAGCCACAGTCAGGTAAAAAAAAAGTTACTAACTGTACTGTACTACAGGAACTGATTTCGCTTCAAGGACAGTGCATATCTGAAAAGTTCAGATAACGGCGAACTGAAGTCACAATCCGCACGTCCTAAAGGAAACAGTACCTACCTAAGTGTAAATATCCAATTTGCCACGTATAAATACTTATCATAAAAATAATGGCAAACGTGGAAAGTGGACATTACATTACATCCACGTGTTAATTATTATTGTTAGACTAGTTCTTACCTGCGATTTCATCCGCATAAATTCCCACATTCAAATAATTTTATTTTTCTTTGATTCTCAAGCCACGAATAGGTACCATGAATTTGATAACATATCTAAGAAATCTTAGAGCATTTAAGCTAGAAATAGTAGAAGTTATTTATTTTACACTTTTTATATCTGTCAAGCAATTCATATGAATAATTGTAAACACAAATCGTAGTTTACATCGGTGCATTCCCTTATCAAGTTATCAATGACTACACATTGAAAACCATCCAAATGGATTATTTGAACAGATGTCCCGCATGTGCCCGTAACTTTGACATTCCGAATCCGCAACAAAAACTGAATCAACATGAACGGAGCAAGAAACAAATAAATAATGGCAACAACCCCTAAATTTTATGTAAGTAACATGATGGTGACGTTACTTTTTTGATCTCGAATAGAACCCGAGATCCCTTATAGCTAAAGGAGTACTGTGTAAACTTTACACAGTACTCCTTTACATTGCAAAGAAACGCACAACTACAACAAATAAACAAAAATTGATATTTTTGGCAATAAATTGATATTTTTGAGTCCCTAAATATTTTTACAGCTCTATACGTCCATATTCCGTGCTGAAATGTTCCCAGAAAACACAATTCAGAAAACAAATTAGTAGACCTGTGGAAATGCCCATTCGCCGTTCCCAGAAACTCAATTACACAAATACAAAAAAATAACAATAAGACAACATATTGCGCGGGAGTGTGTCGAAGCGTCAGCTGACGCGTTAGTTTAATAAACAATGACATGTAAGTCACTCGGCCAAACGAATATAATCCTTGTCACATGGATGTAAGGACGTCAATAAATGCATTATATAGAGGAGAGTGTACGTGAAATAATGAAGCACTAACAATAATAACAGTAGCCACTGTTTTATCTGTGCAATCTGTGCGTTCCAATAAAGGCCGTATTGATATCGCGGTAAGGGTCAAGGAGGCCGCGCGCCGAGGTTGCGCTGAGTTAACAGCATTATACGGGCCGGTGCTGCCCGCGACCATGTCGATACGGGCTGTTAAACCTGATATCTAAATGTTGAAGTAATAAATCGTATGCTGTAATGAGGGATTCGTGTCAATAATAACGCCGTGACTTCGATGGTTCTCGCGAGAACGACGAAGCAGTCGATATTCCAAGCATTAGACTATTTTTTCCGTTCCGTATCTCAAAGGAAAAAGGACACCTTATAGGATCACTTCGCTGTTTGTTCGTTTGTCTGTCAAATTCTTTTTTCTCAGGAATTCGTGGAGGTGGGTAGGAATTAAAATGCAATTTCTCTTCGGAGATACAATTATTCGGCAGTAAACAATCGCAAATCCACAAGTCCGTATTTATTACACAAAGCTAAGCATGTCTTATTTTATCGATAATATTTTACCGTTCAAGACTATGTTGCTAAAGTGTAATAAATTTATAAATTAAATTGATAGCTCGGTGTTCGATATCGGCACGTCGCAGCCCTAGCGGCGGTCCCCACTCGCATCGCAGACGCCCCTCCGGCAGTGCTCGCCTGTCTCTCGACGGCGGCGGTCGACCATGAGGTTCCTAATCTTATTTCCATTGTTAGCGCTCGCGCTGGGGGACCTCTCCCCCGTCGACTACGTCCGCGACAGCTTCTACAAACTAGAGAAGGAGCTATGGACGAACGCGTCCAACCCAGAATGGATCAGCAATGGTTTAGGGGGAGACATCGAAGTCACAAAGGCTTTCTCGGCGTTCAACGATCGATTCGAGGCTGTGCCGATCCCGCCGCGGCCCCACGTGGACTCTTGGCCGTGGAGGAAAGCTATAGAGAAGCTGAGTGTTATAGATAATCTGTATAAGAACTTCATGGAGTTTGTGAAGCGGCAAGCGGTGCCGGGCGCGGTGCCGGCGCCGGTGCGCGAGTGGCTGGACTTGTCCGAGGTGATACTAAGAGACCCGAAGCTGTCGGTGGCTGATGCAGTGCAAAGACTGGACGAGCTCATTGAACATGGGGATATGTTCCGCTCCACCTTGCAGGTATTTCAACAGAAAAAACATAAATAAGCAAGGCAGGCAGCAATTCAGCAGGGACATCAAAGAAATCGTAATAACAACACAACACAGTTTCTCTGATGGCGTTTTTAACAATATGCGAAAATTAACAATTTCCCACCAAGTGGATCGAAAGATTAGAAAGGCAAATTGCATAAAAACAAACGGCAATAGTTTGAGTAATAAGCAGTTTTCTAAGTAGAAGTTGCAGTGTAACGTACATACATTCATATATACATGTATATCTTTATTAATGTTAGTACAGGAAGACGTAAGTTGGCCGGAGTCACGTTAGCAATAACAACGCAATCTGAATCCTCGCAAAACGGTGTCAGGTCAGCTTAAACTTAAACAATCGTGTTTACGATTCCCGAAGCGATTTTAGGCTTCGAATGGCATATAACAAACAACTTTGTTATGATTTATAATTATGATACTACAATACCAGTAGCTAATTCTTGACAGATCAATTGACTCAGTACGGCAGGAGTTAATTGCTTTAATTTTTCAAGCGTGGGATTTAATCACCAGACTTAGGTTCTGAGCTTAGAAACTTTATAGCCCAGGATGTCAGAACTGACAATTATGTTTGTACCCCACAACGTTTTCAATAACTAACACGCCAAAGTAAATTTATATTTTGCGGTTCATAGAGATTCCTCCTGAATCTGTTATTTACAAAACATGATCTTCCATTATCTATCGACGCTTAAAAATACCACGGCTATAAGTCGGTGTTGTGTAGATTTTATTATTCCCTAACAAAACAACTAACCGGTGGACCCATAGGAAAATAACACAGGAAAATAAATCTAAAGCTATGCCTAAGCTAAATAAATATGTGTAATGAACAAAGAAACAGTCATCAGATGACATTCCGCGCTCGGGATTATTTAAACGTGCGTTTTATGTACAAGTTGGTCATGCTGGTCCATTCGCCAGACAAAGTATTCACCGAGGACGCGGAAAACAATAAACTGATTATCATTTAGTTCCAAATTACGAGAAAAATTACCACAATTACAAAAACATCTATCGAATGGCATTGGTTCAACGATTCCATGTCTGAACTGTGATGATTCTTGATTTCCTAAAAATAGAATGAATGAAGTGCAAATACCTAAGTTTAAACAAAGCTTATCTTAATGAACACTCTTCAGGATTCCCTAATATTTTACGAAATCTACATTCAAAGGAACTCGAAATAATACGTATTCGACATGTAGAAATGGGAGACAAAGGCATACGCAACAGTCAGCATTACTCACGCAAATAACAAACGAATAATGTCACTAACCTTTACCGAGAAATTTTCTATACATTTCCATACAGAACACTTCTAAAATAACTCTTGATCCATTATCACAAGGCCTTTTCGATTTAAAAGGTATCGCAACAGGTTAAATAGTGGAATTGCATGATTCGCCGGCAAATTTACATAAGATATGCGCGTTACCTACTGTTAACTGTATAATTTTTACTAAATCAAACTAATAATACATAACTAGAAAACCGGAAAATATAATGAATTCTAAGCTATAACTCTTGCTTAATAGGAACATGCCATTCAATTTAACATTGGAGATATGTACATACATTTAAAAAATCAGTTTGGGATGAACTTGAATTTCGCGAACTATTAGCAGTTGGTGTCCCAACCAAATACATCTTTTTGTGATAATAATTTTAATCATTGTGTATATATGTCACCGTAAAATTGTGAAGTTTGGTTAGGTTAGTTCATATTATCACGCTTTAGATTCTAAACTATCGAAGCTCACAAATTAACTGTAACATACATTATGTTCACAGGAACAGAATCAGGACCTATGCGAGCTACAGATGTCGCCCCACCAGCTGATCTACGACATGTACAACACCATCGCGCTCACTGAGATCAAGGGCTACGCCATGATGCAGTTCTCTTGGATCCTGCTCAAGATCTACGGCAAAGGTAACGGTTTGACCACAGAGACTGTCAGACACATCTCTGTATAAAGGATAAGTTCAGCAAATATGTGCCCATCTGTTGGTTGATGTTGCTTTGTATACATGTTATTAAATGTTATCATTGTAATTGTATTGTAATTTAAGACATGTAAAAGAGCCCTTGAGGCCTACTTGCAGCATAAATGTTTGATTTTGATTAGTTTTGATTTTGAACGCTAACGAGTGAATTGTTGATAGTTTAGCAATAATTGTGTTGACAATGACATAACGCTTATTTATTATTATCACGCGTATGATTTTGGTTACACAAACATCGGAGGAAATTGTCTCATATTTCCTAGCGCTTCTTCGAGCTGTGTGCTATTTAATGAGAATACAATAAAGTGTATTGTGTAATCGGTGTTTACTTTATAGGATGTCATCAAAGATTTCAGTTACATTGACAATTTAATGTAGTTTGAAAATGTGAACAGTATTCACGAGAACCGAACCACACTCAACATCATAAACATGTTACATTCTATTCTTTCTTCTTCTTTTAAAAATGGCTTTCCATCAAATGTATGATGATTTCGCCAATTAATACTTGTTCAGTGACGTTGTTCGGTAACGACGCCATGACAGTAGGCAACAAAGACAGTGTACGGTAGTGGATTCTGCTCGTCGTCGCTCCGGGCACGTGTGTTCACCAACGCGGCGACGAGCAAAATCCACATTCTATTCTACTACATTTAGGAAGTGTCACTTGTGTACATTGCAGCCTTGAACCTCGCGATTTTACTCTCCGCGTTGCGACATGTCCTTTGACTTGACGTCACATCACGCTCGCACGCGCGGCGGAAAAGGGGACGGATGATAGCCGCTAGTGCACTGAACCTACCGCATTGTAAATTAATATTCTCGTACTGCCCTGAATGAATATAGCACGGAAAAGGAAAGCTCATGTTATTTGTTATACGTACGTTACGTATTTAGTTTACAAATTGATCACGTAGATATAGATGAAGATACTAGATACTACTTCAGTCTATAGTCTGGGCTTCTTTAGGGTGCGTCCGGGAAACCTTGATATAATGGGGAAGGAGCAGCACTTCATCCTTTAAATGTGCATCATTTGAATTTGGCGCCTATAGTATTTCTCTGTTGATATGTGTTGAAAAACACTAACTAAGCGACTACTAAATCTGTTTCAGGCAACTACACAGAGGAAGCCAGCCTGACTCGGCAACGCTACGCTGAGCGCTCGGAGAAGACTGCAGCGGCCGCCAAAGCAGCTCTTGCTATGGCTAGACGAGGCATCTACAGATGCGACCCAGGAGAACACAAAGAAGGTGTGAACAGTCGTAGATAACACACCAATATACTCTCCCAAAAATTTCCTCCTATAGGATGGACAATACACTCAATTCATTTGATTCAATAAAGAGCATTTTGCAGCAGTCAAATGGACGAACAAGCAAGTGGGTGAACAACTTTAAAGCTAACCAACTTATCAACTGGTTGTATATTCCAGGGGAAACATTTGCGCAAGTGACCAGACTGCTGCAGGGGTACATCGAGAACGAAGTGGACATGAACCCGGACGGCACGTGTCGCGACAACTGCGCGTACTACTCGCTGGCCAACAGATACAGCTGCTTCAAGGAGCTGTACTGCTCCAAGCAGCGGCCATGCAACGGGAGAATTCTCGACTGCCAGTACATAGACTCAGACATGTGGGTCTGTCCGGCGGTAGGTTGCTTCTTATTCTGTCTTGAGATAATTCATCGGTCTTCCCGCTTTAGACCGCAACTTTAATCTGGTCTCTGTACTCTGTACAAGTGTACTATCGAACTAACTGAATTGTGACCCACCGCGGAGCCTTGTAACAGAAAATGTCATAGTGACATCGTACTGCCTGACAAGGAAAATCATTATGACACTTTCTGTGACAAGGTTCTACGGTGGGTCACGATTCAATTGGTTCGATAGTAACATGTCCCAGTGCGGCACATATCATTTCCAGACCAAAATTGATGGGAACAGTTCGCAATTTATAGAATGTTACAATAACCGATCGTGAAAACAATCCATTTAAAATATAGTCATAACAACGATAAGACTAAAACTTTATTTACTTTACATAACATTTCAAGTTTCCATGCGTATAAACTTGGTTATAATATTCCAAGACTAATAATCACGGTTAGATACTTGTGGTTGTACCTATCAGGATAGATAATAAGTATAGGGAGCGGTTCACTAATGATGTATGAAACGGTTTCAGAGTCGAAACAGCAACCGACGGTACGAGTGGATCGAGTACGAGAACGGGCGGACCCTCGGCAAAGCCGGCAAGTGCACGCGGGGAACCACGAAGGTTAGACCAATTTAAGCTGGTGCAAACATTTGCACGCAGTAAGTGGCCAATAAACGCCTCGGTTATTGGAACTATTATTGGCCACAGCGTGTTTATATTATTTGTTTAGCTTTATCTGTTTGACCTGGGAGTAAAACGGGGTCAATAGATTACAAAACAAACCAAGACGAGTAAATCTGAAGAGTAATGTCACGAATAATTATATGCGCAGCAAATTTAATTAATAACTATATCGAGTCTCCCGTCGCCGCGAAACTTATCTAATTACTCAATTGCCGACTGATTTATTATGATACAGGAACATTCATTACATTATGCATAAATTGACCAAAGTTCCAGGTGACTTCAATCAATTGCCAAGCAATATTGAACCTTAATACCTAAATGTTAGAGTGTAGTACTGACAGCGCAGCCTTGCAGGTGGACTCGTGGTGGCGCTGGCTGTTCTGGCACTGCTCATACTGCATGTGCCTCTGCGACGAGAACACTCACGAGTCAGACAGATACTTCAGCCTCATTGACGCGACATCGGATGTCAGGAACAACAAGTTAGTCCCTTGACTAAGGGACACCCGCACATTTTGATGGATTTAGGGCCGCGTTGGGTGCATGTCATTGCCCTGTTTCTATAGGCCGTTTGACTATGCTGGCATGTTGAGGTTGTTGGCTGTCTCGATATTTACTGCTATCCTGTGGTTCGATCAGATCCAACTACCTATTGGTGCTCAAAGTCCACGACCACTCAAGTTCTGACGTCTGTCGCTCTAAGTGTGTCCAACAAATAGGAGAACCCTTCCTGTAACTGTTTTTTTTTTAAAAGGACTATTGGTGGGCGCTATAAGTTCAATGAAGATAAGGAGTTCCCTTGATTGTTAATCAATAATTTTCTGTAAAGGTGGACTCTTGGTGGCGCTGGAACCTCCAACACTGTTCGTACTGCATGTGTCTTTGCGAAGAGCCCGCCACCGAGGCCGAACGGGTCTTCAGCTTGAGGGAGGCCCTAGCGGACTTTAGCAAGAACAAGTCAGTCGACTACATGCCTCCTGTGACGCTTATGGTTCTAGTAATCAAGTATTATTAACTGACGAAAACGTATGAGTCCAGTTACAGTAACATTGTTCTCACGCCTTAGCAATGGGTAAGAAGTATAAAACAGGGAATCTTCGTGCGCCATCTACTATTTTACATTCACTAACAAAACAAAAATAATCTCATGATCGTCATTATCAAATACCTTTCGTCATTTTGTTAGAAACTTAATACTTGAGTACAACCAGAACCATGTCATAGAGACAGTTTTCTGGGATTATCACTCAGCTTCCAGCGCACAGCCGAGGGTCTTAGTTTCTCGAGTCCGCTCCATCGCTTTGGGCTCTACAGCTTTGGGTCTAATATTCTTTACTAATTGCATGGGATGTGCGGGTGTCCAATTACTTTAGATTTAGTCAATTTACTGGGTAAAATTTTCATCGCATTGGTGAGCTCTTATTTTTCGTGTAACTTGTACTTTATACTGCACATCGAGTACGAGTACCAGCGACCACTGAATTGTTTACACTCCTGACCTGACTAATTTTACAATAATAGATTTATCCGCTAAAGACTACGGCAACATAATATCGCACTAAAGTTGTCAAACCGAAAGAAGTATAAAGTTGTGCTTTATAATTATGTATTGCAGTTGTAATGGTAGTCAAAAACTGTATTCTAGTTGAGTTTAACGCATGCTAAAACAGGGTATATCTGCGTAAGTGGTGTCAAAGGTAGACGAAAGCTTGATAGAGATTTATTAACGGGATAACCATCAAATCTGTAGCTCAAACTCAAACAAAATAATTATGTATTTCAGGGTAGTAACCGGACTTCGCTTGGTGAAGCTCGGGCGAGTATTCCACTTGCAGATCAGCGAGGGTGTGTTGGGCGAGCGCGGAGCGGTGAGCGCCGGCAGCTGGGTGCCCGTGGTCAAGTTTGACCCGGCCGACCCGGGAGTGGCTGAGAGCGACTACCACACGCTCAGCTACGAGCAGCGAGCTATAGACCTGGACGAGCTGGACTCGCCGGCGGGACACGTCTTGACTGGCGTTAGGTAAGCTTTTGAGTTATTCCTTAAACGGCCGTGAGTGGGAAATGAATGGGGAAGTTAGGTTCTATTTCCATTGGAATATCATTCCTCGTCAAAAGTAACAAATACAGTTATGTTAAATGCAGTTACTTTAGTGCAAGAAAATATGTTGGGCCCAAGAACAACCAAACATGTAACGACTTTCTCTCTAGACTGAATCCACCCAGCTTCAATTGTATCATGTATAATTGACAATAATAATGGCTGTTCCAGGTTCCGTATGATCGGCGCCCATCTGCACTTCGAGATCAGGTCAACTCCGTTCAACTACACGACAGGACGGCTAGCGCCAGACCGCAGCCAGTGGATCAGCAACGACAACACCGAGGGCGCTGAGCAGCCAAGGTCAGTACTATCACCATTTTTATAATATAAAACTGAAGAGACAATACTTTCAAGCAGGATATTTTGCAAAATAATATAGTACCAACATCTGCGATATATGCGTCAAAAGTGTGCTGATATTGGACTTGTACGTATGTATAACGTAACGTAACCATAAACGTAGCTTAATTTAATCAACAATAATTACTACTTATTTGCAACAATGATCCTATCAGGATGCAGTGGCAATTGATGATGATTCTAGTAAACAAAGGCGAGGACTTAATAAATCATCATCGAAAGACGTCCACTTTTAGACAAAAGCTCAAAGTGGTAGTCAGTTAAGTGGATTAAAACCAAGTAACCTAAGTAAACGAACGTTTCATTTAAATATTATCCGTTGGCACTTTCAGCAAGTATATTTGGAACGATATCTAATGTAGATAATAATAAGTCCGATTACAATATTTATGTAAGATCGTTAACTCCGCGTCAACACGATGATTGCACTAATTATTTCTTGTAGTCACGACCCCAGAGTCACAAACAACCTTGACTATGATTAAACACAGCTGTAGCTGCAAACTAATGACAATTGTCATTACGTTATTGATCCAAATAGCGTTGTTTTATATGTTGTTCTTTGTAGTTACCTAATTTATATATCTTCACCAAGCGCTTAGCTAAACAAATGACAAATAATTGTCTTTTCTTAAAATCTCGATGTTGATATCGATTGGTCAAGTGAAAAAACCAAGCTAACGCGTGAATTGATTTATTCCAGAAAACGACTGGAGCTGTACCGGCCAGACTTGCCTACACGCACCATATCCCCACTCCCCGTGGATTCGACGCACGACCAGTACGTCGAATTCGTCAACAGCGACTTCGAGGCCGATGCCGCGCAAACGACAGTTCCTTTCTTGGATATACAGCCTGTTGAGCCCATGAAAGGTGAGTCAACAAGATTAGTCGGAGTAGGCTGCGTTGAAGGTTTTTTCTTTGAAATGATTGCTACACTAACGAAGCGTAATGTAGAAGGAACATTGGTTGCATTAGCCTTTTTCCAGAAGAGTATTTTTTTTCTCTAGTCGCAGTAGTAACTATATTAAACTCTTTAACTTTTTTTTAACTTATATGCTGTCATTATAGTCTTCCTTCCGAATAAGTACGTCCACCCAGAATGTTCCCTTCCATCTGTTGTTTTCTTTCATAGATTCCTTGAGCTCTAACTAAAGTTTTCACACTTCGGTAGATTGTAGTAAGTAGATAATAGCCTTGCCTTCGTCTATTGGCCTTCGTATTCGTGTTGCCCCTGCAGTTTCACATGACAATTCCAGAGAGAGTAAGGTTAACTTCAGCGTTAGCCGTTGATCTGTATCGTTAGAAGGTCAAACAGAAATTAAAATGCGGTCTGATTGTACGATTTCTGACAATAAGTGAATCTTATCATCTCTTTTTATAGGATCATCATTAACCAGTGGGGCCGGGCTGATCCACCGCGGCACCCGCGGCTCAGGCGGCTTCATCGCCGTCAAGCTGTTTACCTACGACTTCAGCCCGCACGTGCGCGCTGACCCGCCGCCCACGCACGAACAGGAATTCGTGCCCATAGTCAATTAGTTAGTGCGGCTGGGGTGAGGAGATACTTGGTTTCTTAAGTTGGACTAACGCGTAAAGTGTCATTAGGTAACAGAGACATCTGGTGGGCTAGCATAACTTGCTTCCAAGTCGTATCTCGCGTGACTCAGCGATTCCCGTTTCGCTCGAACTGTGCTAATTAGAAAGAGGAGGGTAGATTTATCCCTACTCGCATCGCGGCGAAGCGGCAGTTGTGCTGGACCCGCTGTAGTCATATGTTGAAATTGGTTTAGTTATTTAAATGAACGGTAGCAGGGATAGTTCTCTTCAGAAAATATAGTTAGATGTAAAAAAGAAAAAACCTGGTCACGGCACCAAATTGTAAAAACTGGCAACCGTACTGTCTTGTCGAAGATCTCACGGTTCGAAATAATTGCCATACGATACATTTTTGTACAACATTTCTAATAAGAGAAGGTATCAAGTTGCCTAGAAGCCCTGCGCCGTGTGAACTGTACTCATGTAATGTTAGGTTTTGATAGCAATAAAGACTTCTTAATTAAACATTATGACGTGTTTGATTTTTACCTTATTCCGTAACTCCTATAGAAGTTAGTAAGTTCTAATTCCAATTTAGCCAACGCATATATAGTAGACAAGTCGTAACCTTAAGCAGTAACTTTAATACCCGCAAAGCAATCATTGCAACGTAAAATAATTCGTTTCATATTTTAAATTAATTAAAAATTTCAATAACTGGTTTTTTTTTTATATTGAGGTCAACGTAAATTTGAGTCTCGCAAGATTACCACATGTCCCCAATATCGATATATTATATATTCTGAACTAAAAATATCTCTCTTTTAGTTGGTTTTTCTGTGGTATGTTCCCGGTGGAACATTTTGACCCATATAGCATCCTATTCTCTTCTTAAGAGTCTGGTCAGCAAGAATAGGACATGATGTCACGGTCCTCCGCATTGAGGGAACGACTGATGATAAGTATCCTCTTATATTAAGGAACTGCACTGAACGCAGAACGGACGGTGCACTAGTGGTATGGTATGGTATGGTATGTAACGATCGACACACGTTGAGACGCACACACACTGACCTGCACGCGAAGCGGGTGGTGCGCGAGCAGCGCGAGCACGTCGGCGGGCGGGAGCACGTCCGCGGCCGGCACGCCCAGCGTGCGCACGCAGCAGCACAGGAACGCGGCCAGGTACCGGTGCAGGGGGAAGTGGAACGACGCGTGCATCGTGCCCGACTGGGGAAGGAAATAGTACATTACTTACCAAGGGTGGTGAAACCAACAATGTCTCAGATCGCAGGCATTTGACGGCGATAAATATGCGATCTGAGGCTTTCTTAATTACCTCAACTCCCTGGCTAGGAAGAGGGGTTTTGCGCGCGCGGAGCGTGCGGTAATTGCCACTTTATGGCCACGTGTGACATACATAAATACCATTTCAGACTTTGTATTATACGTATTATCTGTTCATTTATTTGTAAAACACACCTCTCTTTGTATTAGTATGAATTGTGAAGGAGGAACCGGGTTTTCGCAAATTTCGCAAACTTCTCTCTGTACTAAAGTTCAGTTGCTAATGTCACAATTATTAGTAATGCTGATATACAAAACACTATGATCTAGTGTAGGGTGAATGTTAGTAGAGACAAGCTCGACCACATCGGGTACAGCTGCCTTCATCAGTTCTTTACCAGCCGCCTTCAGCTCGCAAAAGAAGCAGAAAGAGAGAAGGAACAGTCACCTGGAGAGCCTTAGGAGTCGTGCACTGCATCTCATCGAGCCACTCCTGCAGGCAATTCGCTGCTGCGGCTACAATGCGTTTCGCCAGCGGCGCGTGATGCGGCGCGGTGAGGTGGGACAACACCGACCACATCGGGTACGCGGCCGCTTCCAACTCGCATGAAAACGCCGCGTAGTACGAGGAGGGCTCGAATTCAATGTGCCCGTCTGTTTCGCGAACGTTCACGTTCATGCCTGGAAAGATACAGTAAGTTTAGTCAAAGAAAGACAAAGCGGTCTTAACAGCGCTCGCAGATTGGCAACGATTTCGCTAGTTATGCAATGTTCGGTCACGGAATGAGGGCCGCTTTCTGGAATTTGGATGGGATGTTATGGTATTGCTCGCGATTCTTGTCTATGATAGCACAATGAGGATGGTTGAGCCAAATTAGGGTGTTCCTGCACCAGATATGCTTCGATAAACTAGCTATGGTTCGATACAAATCGGCAAACCTAAGCAGCGAAACAATGTGTCACTTGAATGTATAAACCATTAACATTTTATTGATTTTATGTAAATTGTATGTATACCTACAAGCTTCAGCTATAAGGATTTTTATCAATATTATGTTTATGTTAAAACTAAATTACGTAGTCGATCCTGATTGAAAACAACGGCATTATTATTAAGCAAAAGGACCAACTCACCTTGCAACATTGAGAGGAACTGGAACCACATTTCAACCAGCGCATCGTCTTGTAAGAACACCAACGCCACACTTTTATGCGACAGCACATTATTGAAGTCCGAGACGAGCGGCCAATAGCAATGCTCCTTCATCACGCGCCGCGTACAATCTATCACTTTATGCGTGTTTTTCTCCGGGTCGTGCAGTGTGTTTTGAACGAGAATCTTCCCCATCATGAGCTTTAAAGACAGCACCATGACGTGTAGTAGGTGCAGTTGTTGTACGCAGCGTAGGGCGAGGGCTTCGTTGGAGAAGAGTTGGACCGACATGTGGACGACTCGGTTTGAGAGCATGTCTGGGTCGCCAGCCGCCTCAAGCACCAAAGGTATGCGCGCGTAGTGCATCACGAATGTGCGGGTTAGGTGCTCCTGTGGACACAATACGAATTTTGAACTTTTGATCATGTATAAAAGAAGCAATTTGTGAGATAGCGTTTTTGGGCAAGAAGAGAGTTACGCGAGTCAATTCTAAATTAGATCAGTGCAAATTCTTCACAAATTGTTGAAATAAATATAATCAAGAACAGTGCTTTGCCGAGTTGCCGAAACTGCTTTACTCAAAGCAGGAAGGTAAAAAACTCGAATCTTACAAACTTCAGTCGTCTTGCTTATTGTCTGTTTGTTGCGTTATTAATGATATAATCCATATGTTTCTGTTTCGTACGGTCTGAGGAGGACGCATGTACTTTAGCCGTCTATTTCAGCAGCCATACAGTGGACACATAATAGGGGTAATGTATTATTTGTGATTTTGTGCTACTTTCTTCAGAATGCTCCTATAAAAGCACAAACTTTCAACGAAAAAACACGAACCTTGTAGTCCTGGTCTGGCAGCATATTGAGCAGGAAGCATACAACGTTCTGCGGGAACTCGTACTTGAACGTCCAGAAGATGAACTCGTCGAGTAGCGTGTTGTGTGACAGCCGCGGCGCTAGCGCGGGCAAGTGGCGGTACCTGCAGTACACATGAATTGTGTCAAATTACAGTAAAATAGAAGTGTCACTTGATGATGATTTACTTCAAAAAATGACAACTTAGAAGAAAAATGTTTCGACCAAGGAGACCCAGCCCCAAATAGATGGGATAAGGGAAAGAAAAAGAAGAATATGACTTGATGATGATGAACTAACAGCTGCAAAATCTGTCTGCTTTTCATTCAATCTGGCATCATTCGGCTATGCATATCAATAAAACAATCAATAGTAAATTACTGCGAATAGAATAGTGGTAGTAGCCCTACTATATTCCTTGCATTCCTTGCTTGTTTTAAACCTTAATAAGAATAAATACCCTCATACATTTCAATCATAGCTACAATGCATTAATTATAAATTGGTTTTCCTCTAGTAAAACGCTTACAATGAACTCATTACAATCGACCGGAAATATCTGATCGATAAAGGAAATTATGATTTGATGTAGGGCCCACCAGCATAGCTTCCAAAGCAGCAATACCAATGTTTAGTTAGAGGGTGAGTGAGTCGATAAAATTAGTACTGTATTTATCATCCCCCGGAGTTTTCCCAGTTGTATCCTAAAGGAGACCGAGTCAGCTTTGGCACTTGATCAACAGATTGGGCGTAGGCACTAGTTTTAACACTTTAACCGCCGAGCGTCAAAATAGTTACTCGCAATTTTCAACTGTTATATTATAAATCAAGAAGGTGTCATTTACATTGTTACTTTGTCTCCCTGTATCGAACGATTCCGGTTAAAGATTAACCTTATTCATAAAACTAACAAACCTCTGCTAACTAAAATGTTGTTTGTTCCTTTCTCGCAAACGTAAACGTCAAAGTGACAGATAAGGTCAAACGAAGTTTAGAGGCTTGTTAACTATTAGAGATTTGATGGACGTTTATGAATAAAGGGGTAAGAATGCGACTCACATCTGGCCTACTCAGAATAATTTTAATCAATGAAATAATGTAACGTACTCGTCGGGGAAGTACTCTGGCGCGGGGAAGGAGTCGAGCGCCTTCTCGTATGTGCGGTTGGATTCGGCCATGTAGCAGCCGTACTCTGTCTCTGGGAAAGGTGGCTCCACCAGGTTCCTGTACATCTGTCAACAACAACACTTTAAAGTTTTGTATTACCAAAAAAAATAATACCAAGTTCGTCATCAAACCAAACCAAAAGTTAAAAACCGGCTAAGCGCGTCACTTCGCATATTTAGGGTTCCGAACCAACCGCAAAACCAAAAACCAATTTAGTTTTAATAGGAAAAATATAAAAAAAAAAACAATAAAACATTTGATTAATTTAAGGCTTGGTCACACAGCGTTGCGCGACGCGACCGCTGCGCGCCGGAACGTATGCTAAAAGGCTAGCGACGCCACACAGGCAGCGCGACGCGAACGGGACGGTTTTATACATTTTTGCGCGCAGCGCAGCAGCGTCCCGCTTGCATCGCGCAAGCTGTGTGACCATGCCTTAAACGTAATAATAAACATTATCACCAAGTTTCAAGTTCACATAGTTCAATGTAAATATTATAAATAGTAAAGACGACGGACGGACGGACGGAGGGACGGACGCGTGAGTGACAGCAATGGGATGGCTTTTGGACCCTTCGGGTGCGGAACCCTTAAAAAATACTAGGCCGACCAAGCCAAGGTAAACTAACGTATACATAACATTTCAAGAAGACTCCAATTACCTTTTTGTCTACAAGTTTCGAATATTCCATTTGGTCAAAGAATCAAACAGGGCTTTTAAGCACATAAAAATCACTTTCTCGAAATGTGCACTTTTTCTAAAGGCACACTTGTTTAGAAAGAACATTTTTTCGGAAAGTGCACTGTCTCAAAAAATGCAATTCCCAATTGGAACACTTTCTCACACAGCGCACATTCTCAGATTGTATAGTATTATCTCAGAAGTTGTACTTTCGCAAAAAGTGTACTATTCGGGAAAGTGAGTTTTATAAGCCTAAGCCTAAAACGGGAATGTGGTCAGGTCAGGTAGAAATTCTAAGAAAATGTTTAATACAACAGCCGCATTCCACAGGTATGGCTACGTCATCATTGTTATATTATTCCAAGAGTAATTTGTAAACCTAACCTAACCAGCTTAGTGTTTGTTTGTATAAGGCTAGACCGCAATGAAGCGAGTGTCAATAATAAACATGCGGTTTTCCTCATCTTCCGCAACCGGAGGTTATAAGTAGGGATTGCAATCGCTGGATCCAGCATCCAGCAATCCAGCTGGATCCAGCGCTTTTTTCAGTGTGCTGGATCCAGCGCCGGCCGCTGGATCCAGCACTGCGGATCCGCAGTGAAAATAATTAGAAGAAAAATAAGAAAACGATGCCTCAGATGATCTAAATTTTCTCAATGTCACAACCAAACTAAACCTAGAAGGTCAAACAAAACGTGAAATTACTCTCTTTAGATCTTTGCTAAAATTATCATCCTCCTAGCGTTATCCCAGTACAGTTGCATCCTGAAAGATGCCTGGGGTCTGCATCTTAATCCAAAGTTCTCTACTAAAGTATGTACTTACGAAAAAATTTGACCAAAATTGAGGGGGATTATCCTCCTGCCTCCACCTTCCTGGCAGTTTTAGATCGGTCAGTATTTAGTAGTAAGGACAAGGACACAGTAAGTCGTTCAGCGTATATTTAAAAAAACATTCAACCGTCTCCTGTCAGGAAGAGACCAACCTTAGTGTGTTTTGAAAATGAACTTTATATTTTACGGCACCACTTTCCGAAATCGAATGGTGTTGTATATTTTTAGAATCAGCTCATGGAGCCCTTTCGTTTGATACCGCACTCGATTAGGTTCTTGAAGAAAAATTGTTCTTTTTTCATACATAAAACTTATGACGTCATAAAAACTCATTCCACCACTATACAAAGCGACAACATGCATTTTGATAATCAGTAAACGATGCCGATTCCAACGATACCAGTTGTCCTATGAAAGTTGCTATTGTTCCTATTGGCATTGGCCGCCCTACTAATGGGTAAGTCTGTAACTAGAAGACACACGGAAAAACACACACAAAGATCTGTTCTTAGGAACCATGTCATCGATTTTAGTGACACTGACATGAAAAACAATAGTAAAATCAGTTATTATAATTATGAATAATTGATAAAAAGCCATGAAATCAATTAGCGTCGATGCTGAGGGGGTTTTACTACAGACTAGATATAACCAACTTGTCCAGCGCAATTAGAAGCGGATTCTGCACTGAGCTCTGGGTCGTTTACGGTACTTTAGAACAAATTCGTAAATGTACGTTGGTTAATCAAATTAGCCATTGATCCTCTTCTTCTTATTAATAAAAGTATCTTAAAATTGCGAAGAAAATCGGTTTATTATTTACAAAACTGATAAATTGCTGGATCCGCGCTGGATCCAGCTGGATTGATATAAATCCAGCAGAAATCCAGCTGGATTGAAAACGTTGCTGGATTGCAATCCCTAGTTATAAGACATCATTTCGTGGTCGAAATTCATGCCAACGGTTGCTCATAGAAATGGTAAGACTGGGAAAACGATGTAATATTACTTATTACATTAGAAGTACAAAATAAATGCTGTTCTGGCTGAAAATGACAGCCTAGTTGTTGAAGCATCTGCTCTGTTTTAAATCCCTTAATTGTAGTTTTACACCAAAGCAGGTGTTATTGTACAATTCACAGCCTATTGTGAAATTGTAATAATACTTCTCCACTCAGTGCAATCGATGTTGAATGCACTCCACGATAACACTTAATTTTCAAGATCTAGCTCACAAGCATGCTAAAAGGATATTTCTGCAGCCGACTGTATACCCCGCTTTTTTTAAGATCAAATTTTTGACGGTCATTTTCAGAGGATAATTAAGTAGCTTATCACGTCTCAAAAATAGCACGCCACATATTTTCCCGTTTCAAGATTGTTTTCCCTGAAATCGCATTACGACAATCGCACGATTTTTCAAATCTCAGAAAAAAACGAGGTATAAGTACATACTTGAGGGTTGATGAGCGCCTTTGTCATGGCTGAGCGCATGAGGTCGCCCATGTTGTTGAACTCCATCAGCATCTGCACGTAGCCCTCGCACTCTTGCACCGCGATGCGGTAGCTGTTCGATGTGGGCTGCGCTTGCCCTGTAGTGCTGGCTTGGTCGCTGAAACAAAATGGGTAGAGTGATCAATCTTTCTATGTGGATAACTGTTTAGAGATTCATTGCTCTATAATCTTAGGATTACGATAACACCGTTTATGTCAGACCTATCCGGCCATAAAGTGACAATTACCGCACGCTCCACGAGCGGAAAATCCTACTTCCTGGCCAGGGGGTGATATAAAATGTTGTACTTACCACGGGCGGTATTAAAGAAAGCCTCAGATCGTACATTTATCGCCCTTGCCTTCGGCTCGGGCGTCAAATACCTGTGATCTGAGACATTCTTTGTTTTACCGCCCTTGGTAAGTAATGTACTATTAAAAACGTCGATCGGTCTACATGGAATAGACTGATCAACCATATGACAATATCGACCCATAAAGGCTCATCACTTAACATTATGTCGCGTGATGCTTGATTTTCGTTAACATAGTTAAAACAATAAAAAGAGGTAGACTATCGATATCATATAAGTTCATCACAATCAAGACCACCTGGTTGTCTGTGTGTGCAACATAAAGCAAAGTTCTTAATTCTTAAATTCTACCGTACGGAAACACCACAAGTGCACAACAAAGTATCAAAATGTATGCAAATGCACGCGAAAGAGAGCAGAGTTAAGAACGCGTCAATGACGAAACCTTAGGTTCAGTTGCGGGGCTTCACGTGAAGTGTCTTAAACTCGATGTTGCCGAGAAATATGGTGATAGCTGATTACTTAATATGTATACATCTGGTGAAATATGGTGTCGAGAAATATGTAGTGATTGGCAGAGAGTTTATATAAAGAGCAAAACTAGTATATGGCTAAATTTATATATTCATTAGTAATAGAGCACCTTACTCATCACACTATTTACTGTACGTGGTTAGATGTAGGTAGTGTTAATGATTTAGGTTAATGCACAAGGGAACTGATGTAATGTAAAGTGTTTAAATGTTCCTTGAACAATATAAAGAAAAACTATACCTGACAGTAAAAAAACAAGTTGAAAAACGCCTGCAGGAGCATGCAAATGTTATCAGTTCATGTAACAGTAACGCGTAACGTTATGGTAATGATGACCTCGATTGGTAATGCAAGCAGCTGCGCCGCTTTAAAAATCAGCGGCCATTGCAACCATGCATCGTCCGAGTGATGATCGATTTCCCCCGAAAACCCTCTAGTGGAAGTGTGAAGGTTAAATTATTAATCTGACAAAAGACGACAAGCCTTAAACCAGAAGACAATACTGCAATTCGTCATTCGAAATGAATTTGTGCACAACAAGAGGAACAAAAGCATAGTCATGCTGCACCGATAACAATACCTATGTCGATTGAGATCAACCGCAACCTTGTTTATGGCAAACGAGTCATGCGATAACTAGAAAGTAGATTGTTACTGCGTCTCAATCTAGACGCAGAGAATCGTGATTTCGGGATTCTTCATTACCAACAACTACAATACGAAACAATACAAATACTCTTTTCACACCTGCTATTCGGAAAAGAGTAATCCCATCAAAAACATTACATGTAAAAAGATGCAAGTCTCGCAACACAGTTCTTTTACAACAAAAAGTAATGATATGTAATCTTAAACCAAGTCTGTTATATTTTAGTCAATAGTACCGGTGGGGTGCCCACAGAACAAAATTTCCACCAACTTGCATCAGCATTAGGTACTTTATGTTTTTGATCATGTCATTATATATATTAAAAAAAATAAAGTTATGCAGATGCAAGTCGGTGGAAATTTTGTTCTGTAGGCACCCCTCCGGTACTATTGACTAAAATATAACAGACTTGGTTTAAGATTACATATCATTACTTTTTGTTGTAAAAGAACTGTGTTGCGAGACTTGCATCTTTTTACATGTAATGTTTTTGATGGGATCTCATCCCTTTTTTTTCTTTTCAGGTATGTATGACTTCTAGTAACAAACATGCAAACTGTAAAAGTAACTTTGTAATCGCATGTATTTTGTATAGGATTACAAACTTACGTATGCAGTTTGTATATCTCAGAAACGTGACTGATATTGCAATATTTTTTAATTTTCTAGCAATTAATAGGCTAAAAACTAATTATGTTTAAAATTTGGAGCTTGTGGGTCTGCTAGAAGTACCTTAAACGATTGATGATCTGTCAGTCAGTCAGTGAGTCAGTGACAAAACTAAGGAATTTTGAGGGGCAATAGTTCTTAAAATAAAAGTTCAAATTGAATGTTATTAAAAATATATCTAATCCATATTATGCCCAACATGTTACTGACAATTCAGGGTTTTGCCTTTAACTGGGACAAAATTACAGGATGTTGAAAATGGCCTGAATGGCTTCGAGAAAAGGATGGTACGGCCGTGCACATTTTTGCTCGACTTGCGGGGGCACTGCCGTGCCCCCAGATTGTTGCCCTTCAATCAAAGTCGTACTTTTCTTCCCTCATTTGAGGGCAATGACTCTTTTCTTCATAGAAGGTGTGAAAAGCAGCATACGCTACTCGGCGCTAAATTATTTGTAAGACATTTCATGGTTATAGTAGCGGGCCTCATAGACGGTGTGAAAAGTAGTATGTCTCACACGGTAGCAAAATTATTTGCTTCTTGGGCGTAAACTCTTAAAACCCTCGCTACGCTCAAGATTCTGCTTTAGAATCTTTTGCTTCACTTAGAAATCCATATACCGCCCTCGCCATAAATATGTCGTTTTGCTTCCTTGAGACACAATCTACTATTTTCTGTTTTAGAACATCCCAAGGGATGGGAATACTCCTCCCTTCCAGCTCTTACTCTCGAAAACGTGACTTCTAAAAAATCTATCTTTATCTGACCCGAGTTGTATTGATAGTCTTATACATAATGTATATAAACGCCACGTGGCACGTGTTTTCTGCTTTCTCGAAAACATATTTGTATGGATTCGATTTCCCCACTGAAACTGAATCAATTGAAGTTGTTTTTATAAATAATTCAGAATGGATAGGTTGCACAACATGTTGTGTTTACAAGAGCAGATATGGTTTAAATATACAGTTGTACGGGTGCATTTATAGTTTTGATATGAATCAGATGCGACTTCACGTTGTTATGGATATATGATACACTAGCTGTCGCCCGCGACATCGTCCGCGTGGAAGTTCTTTATATATTGCATCGTACGTCCACGTCGATTTTCGACTTTGTAACCACATTTCCCCCTTTTAGGGGTTGAATTTTCAAAAACCCTGAAACAGGTATTTACTTATATACTCATTTATTGTTAGAAATACTCGTGTGAAGTTTAGAGTTACTATACTAGTAAGTAAGTACCTGTTCTCCCTGAAGTGTTGCAGCAGCCGCAATATGAGTCGCGGCATCATGGCTTCCGCCACACACATGAGCTCGGCCGGCGCCGTGCCTGGCCGCGGACACTTGTTGCCATGGTTGCTGCAAAACCTGCAACATTGAAAATGCTTGCTTAGCCACTATGAAGATGTTAATGTTAGGCGGGAGTATAACCCGGTTAAGTGAAGTAAACAACTGTCTCGGAAGAAAAGCTACCTATTCCGTTTGTTTAATTGGCTTGGTTGGTTAATCTATAGCGGCTTGACAGCACTCACTAGAAGTTAGAGGGAGGTTGGGAGCAGTCAGATGCAAAAATACGGGTGCATACCTACGTCGAATTAAGGCTTCGGTACATATTTATGAGAAAGCAAATTCGATGCATATATTTGCGCTTGATTGTATCTATTCGACAAATATCGGTGCATCATCCTGCCTGCATTCACCTCTACACTTATACTCATTTATTCATAAAATGTGAGAATAGAGTGTGTATATAGATGGTGAGTGGTATATATAGTGGTAAAAATACCAAATTGTATTGCCTGGCTCAAATGCCTAAAAGGCTGCCAAATGTGTAGAGTTTATAGGACGCCGTATTTGCTTGTAGGTCATTCATTTGGATTATATGAAGTATTCTTAAGCTTAAGCCACACAGAGAGCGGGAGGGCGGTAGCGGCGCGGGAGCGGGCGGTAGCGGGACGTGAGCGGGACGTGAGCGGGACGTCCCGCTACCGCCCCCGCTCCCGCGCCGCTACCGCCCTCCCGCTCTCTGTGTGGCTTAAGCTTTATTTACTTTTTAGATCAGGTTTTTTTAATGAAATCAGTTTTACAACTTATTAGGTAAGCAAACAGGGTGGAAATCATATGAAGAAAGTGTTTAAAGCTTAAGCCACACAGAGAGCGGGCCGGCGGTGGCGGCGCGGGCGCGGGCGGCGGCGGCGCGGGCGCGGGCGGCCGCCCGCGCCCGCGCCGCCACCGCCCGCCCGCTCTCTGTGTGGCTTGAGCTTTAGGGGGCGGATTAGTTATTAAACATAAAATATCTATATTGCAGAATAATATTACTATTTACTACATGTACTGTAGGAAACTTCTCCCAAGGCTACAGTTTTATTTTGCACATACTTACAGTTCTAATTATAGAACAAGACATCGGGCAAACTTCCTTTTGGTAAAATATTGCACGAATATTTGCCCTGTCCTATATGGACCTCGAAGGCACGTGTATCAGAGCGAAACAAGCGACAAAACAGGAGACGATAGACAGAGACCGAGCGCTGGTTGAACTTGACTTGACATTAGACCTTCGCGGCGGCCTTGAGCATTTCTTAACGTCTGTAAAGATGTGTAGACACAAATTCATGCTGATTCGTAAATAAATGAGCGAGGGAGCGACGTGAATTGGCTTCCTGACTGTAAGTAGTCCGATGTAGTCTGCTCTACTGAATTTCAAACTGAATGCAAATTGCTCAATATTGTAATGATTGATTCACTCGATTTTCTACAGTCAGTATCAGATCAGAAGCACTTACGCATTTGAAGGCGCTTACCTAGTTATCGCTCTTGCACAAACTTCCACTCCCTTAAGGAACGATTTCCGGGATAAAAAGTATCCCCTTTGTCCTTCCCCGGGACTCAAGCCATCTCCATGCCAAATTTCATCTAAATCGGTTCAGCGGTTTAAGCGTGAAGAGGTAACAGACAGACAGACACACTTTCGCATTTATAATATTAGTATGGATTTTGTAATAAATCTAATCTAGACTGATTTGCCGCCAACACTAACCGACTTATGATTTCAATGACTGTCACGGTTTGTCGAAGGCCTTGAACTCTTGTTTCGAATTGTAGGGCACGTCACGGCGTTTAACCTTAGAATTGGAATGAAGCTGCATGCCCTCTGAAGCCTTTTGAAAGACACCAATATAACGCTCGTTTAAATGTATCACCAAGCCAATATCTAATCTACTCTACGACTTATATTTTAATTTCGTTAAACAACAACGTAAATACAAAATATGAGAGTCAATTACAGTGGCGAAAATTGTTAAAAAATATATCATAGCAATACAAAAACAAATTTGATACGTAGGCCACACTGAATGTTTTTAGAAATGGTTACATAGAAACCATACATTAAAAAACTAAAAATGTCTTTTTGAAGTGGAACTTTGGCAACATTATGGGGTATATTACATTCGTCTGTCGTTTGTTTATATAATTTGGCTTCAAATTGAAAATTGTTTGTTTCACGTTAAGATGAATTTAAAGTGAGAAATTTTTATCGATATTTTTTTTATGCCTTTCTATTGCAATGAAATCAACAATATAGTTATGAAAGACTTTTCGATGGGCCCTTGATGATGAAGCTACATCCTTTAAGACTATTTACAACTAGTTTAACGGGTTCAAATGTCATCGCATCAATGACATTGATGATCTTCGTGAGGGACGTCATTTTATGGCGATTACTGAAAAAAAAAAACATCGGTGCTGGGCGGCTCATGATAGAGACTGATAAGAGAGTGACCTATCAGCAGATGCAGGCAACCTTAGGCATCAGTATGAGTCAAGTGCAGAAAATCGTTCATGAGTATTTAGCTGTTAGGATACTCTGAACTCGTTGGGCACCTCATAATTTGGCCGAAGCTCAAAAACGCCGTAGAACCGAGCTATAAGAACGAGTGGGCAAATCGTTTTTCTCAGAGGCTCCATCGAATTCAGTGATATATTGATGTAAGCGTACAATAGTCCATGAAACAAAATTACAATAAATAACTTGCTAGTTAGCTTAGTTTTTGTTTTTCTAAAAACTTTCAGTGTGGCCTACGTATGCGCAATGAGGTGTTGTTTTTGTCGTTGTAACTAAAACAACGTATGCACATAAACGCGTGTTTAGTTGAATTATGTTTAAATAAGCTTTATCCTTATCAGCAACGTTTACATTTAACATGTGTGCTCGTAAAATATACAATAATTGAAGTAACAAAGTAGGAAAATAATCCAATAGCCAAATCCCTATAAGATTTAGTTACTGTGGGTGAGAAAGTCAAATGGTATTGGTAATTTGGGTGAAGCTAAGATGAAGAAGTAACATAGATCGCCATCACATACATCGGAGCGAACAAGGTTACCACAAACATCTGAACAGGACTCTATTTTCAAGGTTTAAGAGTGCATTTTCCGATACTTTTGAACAGCCTGATACCCAATTAATTAAATATTAAATAATTAAGTAAATTATGAAAACATTGAAAGTCAGCATGCTACCTTGTCGGGTGACTTTCTACTGAATACATCATCATTAATAATTAATAAGCGACTTATTGATTATATTATTTACAAACAACGTCATTTTTAGGGTTCCGTAGCCAATGGCTAAAATGGAACCCTAAGTGCCGTGACTTCCCTATTGAAGTACGACCTTTTTGATTCAAGGTATTAAATAGTGTTTTTAAAGTGGACTGCCAGGTGTCGGCACGGAACCCTTCGTTGTGCGTGATCCGACACGCACTTGGCTGGTCTTTATATAAAGACTTACCAACTATGTAAGTATGCACATTAAATTTATATTCAAATTTATTCGATATCATCCCGATCGATCATTTCAACTTATCGATAGGTATTGTAAGACCGAACTGTAAGAGTCTGACAAAAAGCGAATGAAAAAAAAAAACTATTCGTGAGTAGTCAGGAAGCATGCGTTTGTTTAACAGAATTTAATCCTGAAAGTACACATACACATTTCTCTAAAAAATGTCTGTCATTGGTCAAAAATGTCTGTCAAAGCATTTTAATCATTTTTATGTCACACCTGGCCATAAAGCGGCCATTATCGCACGCTCCGCGCGCGAAAAAACCCACTTCCTGGCCAGGGGGTGAGATAAAATTTTGTACTTAACACGGGCGGTAATAAAGAAAGCCTCAGATCGCATGTTTATCGCCCTTGCCTTCGGCTCGGGCGTCAAATACCTGCGATCTGAGACATTCTTTGTTTTATCGCCCTCGGTAAGTAATGTACTATTAATAATAATACTACCCAGTACTAATTCCTAAAATGATGATGTCATTGCGAAGAAGGTCTTTATAGCGAAAAACTACTCTAGGAACGTCCTTATCGCCCTCCTCCAACCTCGCTCAAGGTCCGGCCAAGTTCAAGTTCAACCTTGTAATCTACAATAGCTCCTACTCCAATATCTACTGTATAATATGGCGTTTGGGTCGAATTTCCCTTGGCACACGCTACGTCTATACTATGCGTGAAACGTAGGCGACACAATGGTTTATTTACTACCTAATGCATAACCTCCCACAAACGTGACTTATTGGGAAGTCGCGTTGCAGGAAACGCGTCACGTTATTAAAACATATTAGCGAGGACAAAAGGCATGCAGTTTACTGTGGGACTATTAATATTTATCCATAAACCAGCCAAAAGAACATAAATTTATGCAAAATTAAAATGAAAAGGTAACATTTTACACAGAATATATGTACAAAGCGTTCTGGTTCATAATAAAATTATAAAAACTTATGGAACGTGCAATGATTCTTTGAATCAAAGACTTTGATAAGATAATACGAATTAAACAGAGAAAAGTGCCGAGTTATCACTCTTTATCATGTAAACATGAAATTTAAATTTTATCAACTGATCTTAACCGCGTGATTTCAGTGCAGTTTTGAAGGTGCAAAATTAGGCAGCATTTCAATTTGAACTCATAGCATTGTAGCTAAGGCTGACTTTAGCATGTGTTGTCACTCGTGATAATGACCGAGCATTTGAGAACCGAAGGTGTGTGCAAGGCCGTCGCAAGCGCACTCGACCAAGACGGAGGTTATCCGCAATCTTAGTATTAGCACTCTGATTAAATTTATACTATACATAATTAATTTTGAACAATCGGGGGTCATATTATTTAACAGCGTCATGTCTAGTAATCAATAATTTTTGCTACCGGTTACATTTTTCAAACTCATTTTGGCTGAGTGTTATTTTCGACCTTTAAGTCTCGGACAGCAAATATTCAGGCAAGTTATAATATCAGGTTAAAGAAAAATTTAAACTTATTTATTAGTGAACGGAAACGTAGACTCTTCGGCTGATTATTTCAGATCAGCAAGGCTAGAACTATTAATCGCCTTTATACATTTGTTCAATTAATGTCATGCTTCAAGAAGCTAACAACGAATGAGACATAACTCATAAGAAAATCCTTCATCTTGTGACCTACCTAGAGATAAATATGGAATCATAAAGAACCAATTCCGATTACCATAGAGACAACACCATATATTAATATAATACGTAGGCGACCCTGTTTGTGCCAGTGAAGTGTGGGTCATAGACAAACCGAAGGAATAATATAGTATTGAAGTATCGGAGTTTCTTATAGAATCTCTCGTCATCGAGGCCCAGTAAGCTTATGACGTCATCCTGCCCACGGGGTGACTAAATTTGAATGAAAATTATCATACAGAGTAATGCGATAACGAATTTCAACGATTTGCACAGGAATCTAACGTAGAATCACATTCTGCTTAGAAATTAAGTACGTACTCAAAGGTACATTAGGACCTATTATTTTAATTTGGGACTTTGGGAGGTTTCCCAACGAGCTTCGTCTGCCGCAGTGCCGCCTCAGACAACTGTCAACTAAAAATATCTCAAGATCCCCGTTATTAAAAAAAGAAAACCCATTCAACCGTCTCATAAATTCAAACATTTCAAAATTATACTACATTTGATGTGTAATTTTATAGCCACTGGACCGACGATTTGCCATCTTATGACTAATCATGCCAAGTCATCGATGATTGAAGATATTCAAGATCAAGCTTTTAGATGAGAGGTTCTACTTCTACCATATTTGAGGACTAGCTCCACAGCTGACTCAGTGAATTTCGTGAAGATTTATATATGTTTTTAAATTTATAAGATTATAACCAAAGCTAGCACTGTCCAGCCATCTTTACACATATTTCCTATTTAATCGTGTCATCGACAGGTCGGTCGTCGCAATGCGCAGGTATTTGCAGTGATGAAGTCACCAAACGGCGCATAAACTAGTATTGTGTTAGCCGAACTATCTGGTCAACTGGCACACAGCCATCCCCACAACTACGAGAGACGCACTTGTAGTTTATGAACTGTTCAGACTTTAGACGACTTTTGGGTTTGATAAGGACTACATTGCCCAAGTTTTATTAAAACAGTTTTTTTTATTTAAGCTTAAGCCACACAGAGAGCGGGCGGGCGGTGGCGGCGCGGGCGCGGGCGGCGGCGGCGCGGGCGCGGGCGGCGGCGGCGCGGGCGCGGGCGGGAGCTACTTTTGGCGGTGGCGGCTGCCGCCAAAGGCCGCTGCCGCCCGCGCCCGCGCCGCTGCCGCCCGCGCCCGCGCCGCCGCCGCCCGCGCCGCCACCGCCCGCCCGCTCTCTGTGTGGCTTGAGCTTTAAGTATACAATACAATTACAAATATAAATATCGCATTTGATCACGCGACTCCTTGTGCCATGAGATTCACTATTCTACTACTACTTGTAGTTAGTATAAAGCGAGAGAAATGGCTTCTTCAGCAACTTGCAATAAGGCGGCCTATAGTGCTACACAGGACCAGATACTTTCAGCATTTAAAGATACGGCGTTATTATAGCGAATGGGATGATAAGCGAAGTAGTACGCAGCTTCTCGATATTTCGTCCAAGCGTTAACCCTGTAACTATCCTCAGCCACTGCTTTCCAACCTAAGATCTGCGCTACGATTTCGGTATATGCTATACGTGCACTGACTGAGTATGCGTCTAGGTACGACTGATCAGTCGCAGGCGCCACCGGCCGGCCTAGGACAAGTCGAAGTCGTGCGTGGAGTGGTCGCCGCGGTGGAAGCATTCGCGGCAGATGGACAGGCACGGCGATATGCCACAGGTCCGGCAGGAAAGCTCTGGGCAACTTTTCAGTATATCATATCTACGTGTGCTACTGACCCGTCCTCCTTCATGACGGAGTTGTCACCGCAGTCGCAGGCGCCGCCGGCCTGTGACAGGAACATGTTGAAGTCGTGTGTGGAGTGGTCGCCGCGGTGGAAGCACTCGCGGCATATGGACATGCACGGCGATATGCCACAGGTCCGGCAGGAAAGCTCTGGGCAACTTTTCAGTATATCATATCTACGTGTGCTACTGACCCGTCCTCCTTCATGACGGAGTTGTCACCGCAGTCGCAGGCGCCGCCGGCCTGTGACAGGAACATGTTGAAGTCGTGTGTGGAGTGGTCGCCGCGGTGGAAGCACTCGCGGCATATGGACATGCACGGCGATATGCCACAGGTCCGGCAGGAAAGCTCTGGGCAACTTTTCAGTATATGATATCTACGTGTGCTACTGACCCGTCCTCCTCCATGACGGAGTTGTCACCGCAGTCGCAGGCGCCGCCGGCCTGTGACAGGAACATGTTGAAGTCGTGCGTGGAGTGGTCGCCGCGGTGGAAGCACTCGCGGCATATGGACATGCACGGCGATATGCCACAGGTCCGGCAGGAAAGCTCTGGGTAACTTTTCAGTATATCATATCTACGTGTGCTACTGACCCGTCCTCCTTCATGACGGAGTTGTCACCGCAGTCGCAGGCGCCGCCGGCCTGTGACAGGAACAAGTTGAAGTCGTGCGTGGAGTGGTCGCCGCGGTGGAAGCACTCGCGGCATATGGACATGCACGGCGATATGCCACAGGTCCGGCAGGAAAGCTCTGGGCAACTTTTCAGTATATCATATCTACGTGTACTACTGACCCGTCCTCCTTCATGACGGAGTTGTCACCGCAGTCGCAGGCGCCGCCGGCCTGTGACAGGAACAAGTTGAAGTCGTGCATGGAGTGGTCGCCGCGGTGGAAGCATTCGCGGCAGATGGGCATGCACGGCGATATGCCACAGGTCCGGCAGGAAAGCTCTGGGCAACTTTTCAGTATATCATATCTACGTGTGCTACTGACCCGTCCTCCTTCATGACGGAGTTGTCACCGCAGTCGCAGGCGCCGCCGGCCTGTGACAGGAACATGTTGAAGTCGTGTGTGGAGTGGTCGCCGCGGTGGAAGCACTCGCGGCATATGGACATGCACGGCGATATGCCACAGGTCCGGCAGGAAAGCTCTGGGCAACTTTTCAGTATATCATATCTACGTGTGCTACTGACCCGTCCTCCTTCATGACGGAGTTGTCACCGCAGTCGCAGGCGCCGCCGGCCTGTGACAGGAACATGTTGAAGTCGTGTGTGGAGTGGTCGCCGCGGTGGAAGCACTCGCGGCATATGGACATGCACGGCGATATGCCACAGGTCCGGCAGGAAAGCTCTGGGCAACTTTTCAGTATATGATATCTACGTGTGCTACTGACCCGTCCTCCTCCATGACGGAGTTGTCACCGCAGTCGCAGGCGCCGCCGGCCTGTGACAGGAACATGTTGAAGTCGTGCGTGGAGTGGTCGCCGCGGTGGAAGCACTCGCGGCATATGGACATGCACGGCGATATGCCACAGGTCCGGCAGGAAAGCTCTGGGTAACTTTTCAGTATATCATATCTACGTGTGCTACTGACCCGTCCTCCTTCATGACGGAGTTGTCACCGCAGTCGCAGGCGCCGCCGGCCTGTGACAGGAACATGTTGAAGTCGTGCGTGGAGTGGTCGCCGCGGTGGAAGCACTCGCGGCATATGGACATGCACGGCGATATGCCACAGGTCCGGCAGGAAAGCTCTGGGCAACTTTTCAGTATATCATATCTACGTGTACTACTGACCCGTCCTCCTTCATGAGGGAGTTGTCACCGCAGTCGCAGGCGCCGCCGGCCTGTGACAGGAACAAGTTGAAGTCGTGCGTGGAGTGGTCGCCGCGGTGGAAGCACTCGCGGCATATGGACATGCACGGCGATATGCCACAGGTCCGGCAGGAAAGCTCTGGGCAACTTTTCAGTATATCATATCTATTACGTGTACTACTGACCCGTCCTCCTTCATGACGGAGTTGTCACCGCAGTCGCAGGCGCCGCCGGCCTGTGACAGGAACAAGTTGAAGTCGTGCATGGAGTGGTCGCCGCGGTGGAAGCATTCGCGGCAGATGGGCATGCACGGCGATATGCCACAGGTCCGGCAGGAAAGCTCTGGGCAACTTTTCAGTATATCATATCTACGTGTGCTTACTGACCCGTCCTCCTTCATGACGGAGTTGTCACCGCAGTCGCAGGCGCCGCCGGCCTGTGACAGGAACATGTTGAAGTCGTGCGTGGAGTGGTCGCCGCGGTGGAAGCACTCGCGGCATATGGACATGCACGGCGATATGCCGCAGGTCCGGCAACGGTACGCGACCACGCGCGGTATCCATACTAGGCCGCATTTGTCGTGTTTGTCGTAGCTGCGGACTGTGGACAAGGGAAACAAAGAATTATCATACAGTTTATCCTAATCCTTATCAAGAAACTTCAGAAAGGCTTTTATCGCAGTCTATTTATGATACATTGAATGACATTTATACTGCTCTATTAGTGGCGCCAATAAGGTGGAAGTACAAGAAAACACTTGACAATTTGTCATTAGCTTTAGTGATGTGGCCACCGTGGTTTTATTCATGATCTACTTGAAATGCATTAGTTTTTGAGACATGGTGGGAAAGTGTTTTTATTAATTTGTTTACTTTCTTATCTCTCGTTTAACTCACTTAAGTTAAACCTCAATAAAATGTTTACAAAAAGAACAATAGTAATACATTCAGTGAAAATGAACCGGCGAGATCTGAGATGTGTACCTATAGAAAGAAGACGTGGTACGATCGCCATCATTTTGTGCATTCTAATGTAAAAATAGTGTAAATATAATTTATGCAAATAATAATCTATCGAATACGACCCACTACTACATACCTACGACCTACTGTATACGACCCAGAATCCCCCCAATAGGAAACTTCATCGAAATCGTCATACCAGTTTCAGTGATCCCCGAAATAAACTAATAAAACGATAAGATAATTGCTCGTTTCAAGATGCATTCATTATTGGTAGAGCATGATGCATCTAAGGATCTAAGGACACGCATACAGGCTATAATTTATACGAGTACCATGTTACTAGCAGAAGCTATTATCTATAATATTTATTGCCTGGAGTATACATTGAGATCTCGCGATAATCGTCACTCTATTAGCGGCATCAAATAGATTCACACCACGCGATCGCCGCGCGAGTATCTCCATAAAATCCATCAATCATGCATTAGCAGACAATTGATCACAACTAATATGAACGGTGATTGATCGTAATGAGTTGGGCGGTCGACGGCCGAGCAGTCAAACCTTGTTAACAAAGTGGTTTAAACACTTTTGATCCTTAGTGTACAAGTAATAGAGCCTAAAAGCAGTTAGACCACTTTCTTGGCTAACTGGACAGGGGCTGCGTAGAGTACTATTATCTCACGAGCTCGGGTGAGCTATGTTTGTGTGTTGAGCTATACATGCACGTTGTCTATGTGGGCGTCATTATAGGAGCTATGAGCTCACGTAGTCTAGCTAGATGTGTTCGTATGTGTCACAGCTACAACAATGGCCAAACCGCGCTCGTGACATAAAATTACTACCTACAGCACGTTTTGATGACTTAGCCCTTTTAATCGCGGCCAAAACGGTAGGTTACAACTTATCATTAATTTAATCGCAATTACTGTACGTAATTAGCATAATATTATTTCTCAACATAACACATGTTTTTTAGAAACGTTGATCAACACAACCCAGTCGCAGGGCGTAATTGTATTGTATGTATTGGTGTGTACTGTGTACATTTTTTTTTGGGTTATCAGCAGTATTTATTTACTTAGAAAAAGCAACACATTAATTCGCCATATTAACAGAACTAATGTTTTTTAATAATCACACTAATAGACATTACTCTTTGTTATTATGTTGTTAAGCTGTTAAACTCGCAGATTGTTTATAAAATCATTAAAAATACGACGTATCTCAAGTTCTTTAATCTCATTAACAAACTTTATAAATGACCTATCAGTCATCAAACTCAGCAACACAAGGTTGTCTTGATAATTAAATTAACCTGCAGTTTTCCCCGCGAACCGCGCTCGCTATACCTCTACATCCATTTGTAATGGATAAATGATCATCAGAATTCTTTCGTTGCTACGCCGAAATGATTATGTCGTGTTTACAACTTAGACACACGGAAAAACAGTTGTACAGTAATTAGAAAGTAAGAAATGCGTTCTGTCCGCTAATTATGTCCACCGCTATTAGCGAACGCAGCTGTCGACACTGTATTCGTCTTAACACTGTAAAACCAATTCATACTTGTGTGGTATATTTGGTATACTATACCTAAATGGGTGTGTTAAAGCCGATTTACATTAGCAAGAACTTGCATGCGTTCCTTTACATTGCGGGGCTGCGGGCTACCGAGGTAAGATGAATACGATCAAACCCCGTAGTGTAATGAAAATTCACTGAAAATTTCACGCAAGTTCTTGCTACGCTAGTCCAAACCGCGCTTTACGTGCTTGTAAAACCAAGACAACGACCATTGAAATATTGGCGTATAGAGCATTGCAGTACAGCGAATGGTCAGTTCACTGTCTTTTACTTAATAAAGAATACTATTCAAAACATATTTCTAAAAGAAATAAGGCTTAAAACTGTAACTATATACATCTTGTTTCAATATATAGTATAAATATGCATGGTCCGGGCCACGAATGCGCCGAATCCGCGACGCCACTGACCACAGAACTGCCGCGTCATCCCTTTTAATTACTATTCACATCAAATCATCACCGCTTTGTGTGATATACGTTCGATCTCAATCAGAAACACAATTGAGAGATCATTTGGCAAGAGTTGTCAGTCTGTGAAGTGTCTTTGTGGACCGCTTCTTCGTACAGGTAAAACAAAGCGGGACCGAGCCTATCACGTTCATCGCAACATATTTAAGGGGTACTCTAAAATATTTAAACTAACCCCGTGTCAAAAAAGTTATTTCGACATTAAAAAAATACTAAAAATCAACTTCTTCGCGTGGTTCAGTCCTCTTGCATAAGCACTTGATTTCTGCCCGCAAAGCAACTTTGTCTGTATGGGTGTGGGTGGACCTTGCAGTGGCGGAGCGTCCATACAACTCGATTCCCACCGGCTTGCCTAATTTCCAGCCAGTCGAGTTCTTTTACTACGGCTCATGAAGAATGGGAAAAGCCAAGTATTTCCGGCTTCCCTAAGAATATTTTAGACGCGCCGCCACTTGGACCTTGTTAATAATAATAATGTCATACAAACTTTCTAGAGATGTACCGACTATGGATTTGGCCGACTAGCCGACTAGCCGACTAATCGGCAAGGCCAATCATGGTTTCGGCTGAGTTCGGACGCAGTCGGGAATGTTTGTTTCGATCCGCTCATCGCGCCACTCGCCATGCGTTCGTGTTTCACCGGCCGGCGTTTCACATAGCAAAATAAAAAGAAAAAACAGTGAAATTATCGAATTGTTGTGTTATAAACCACTAGTGGTCTTCTTTAGAATAATGTCGCAAAGGAAATAGCGAGTATGGACATTTTTTGACGATGTTGAAGGTGATTTCCAGTAACTCATAATATGCCGATTAGTCGGCCTCTTTAGCCGACTAGTCGCCGGATAGTCGGCTTTCCCGACTAGTCGGTACATCTCTAAAACTTTCGCCTCCCCATTTTCACCCATATAGAACCTATGTCCTTCCTCGCATTTTGAATGATTATTAAATTATTCACGATCTATTTGTGCCATTTGTGGAAGATGAACAATGAAACAAGGTATTCCTTGACAACTCGTGAAGATGCTCCTAAATATTTACTTAATAACGCTCATGTAACTCATGTTAGATAGGTATAGATGGGTCAACGAAATAATCAATCAACAGTGTTCTAGAAGAAAATAAGATCTAATGTTAGTCACAAACGCGCATTTGGCTAAAGATCAAAACATAAATATTTAGGAGGGAGAGTAGAATTAAATCTTATATACGATAAGAGTATCAGATAACTTTCATCTCCACCGATTTGTTGCATTTTTTATCTACCCTTTGACTTTTGATAGCCTGCGTGTGAAGCGCATAGCCTGTTTTCAGGCACTAACAAAAACCTTGATTTTTTTTTAACTTTTATTTAAGAATTTTCCGTTGTCATTCTCCGGCGTAGTCTAAAAGTGACTAAGGTATACGTAATCGTCGTGAAGTTTGTCGAATTATGGATGTTAATTTTCATCCTTGTGCCTGTTTTCTTCGGTTCTGGAAGGCGGCCATTAATTTTGGGAAGAATTACGAGCCGCGCGTTGCGCCCTGCCATTTACAACACTTAATACACAATTCTCCCAAAACGTAACCGACATAAGACAGACCTTCGATTTCGAATAAATGATAGCCATCTAGGAGTCAAGTTATACTCGTCAAGTATGTTTTGTGAATAGAAATGTCGCTCCAGTGTCAATGCTGCTCGAGTGCGCGTTTGTAACTCAACAAATAAAACCGATTCCGCTCGCAACATGTTTTATTTTCACGTATTCTTATTTATTTTGATCGGTTTAGTCAGAGCTCAACCCACTTTTATTTTATCCTTAGCATAAACATATTGCTTATGTAATTTTCTAATTTTGCACTTTCGTGGTTTAGAATATGTTATATTGTATGGTGTCTGTTCATAGTCTAAATAGGGAATCGAACACTGTAGTCTGTGTGGAGCTGTGGCTGCGAATCACAAGCTACTACGCTAATACCTAAAGCACCGAGCAATTACAGACAAAGTGAGAAGTCTTTATAACATTGAATTTTTTTCTGACCTGCGGAAGAGGTATTTCGCTTATATACCTAGTATATAGCGAAAAAGCGATTTTCCTAAACTTTGGCAAGCTGGCCGGTTCACCGTTTTAAAAACCGAAAGTAATAATATATTAGTCACGCAATTACATAAATCACTACGCATTACCCGACTGCGACGGCCATGCATTCATTAGGCAGACGCAGTGACTGAAATGTTTACAGTATGTGGACTATTTATTTCAGTTTGTAGCATAGGAAGATTAGGTAAGTAGTAAAGATAATGTATTTGAGACGTAATTGATATTAAGAGGTTTTATTTTCATCATAATTCCGTTTCTGCAGTGTCATATGGCCTATTGCACGCCGCGCTTTTTAAACGCGCATTCTCTCTGCCATGTTTACAGTAAGTAGCACATGGTAGTAGGGGAACGCGCATCGACGACGCGTTTAAAAAACGCGATGTACATTACATAGGCCCACAGGAGTCATAGGACAGGTGCCAATTTGATAGAATTATCATATTAAGGTTAACTGCAGGTCGTCTCCAGAAAGACCCCATTGTTCCATAGATCGTAGATAGCGTAAATAAACAACCTATATAAAACACGAGTGTCATTCCTCTAGTAAATATAATGAAGATATATCTATTTTCATATTAGGAGGAATTATCACGACAACGCTTGTGCGTTCTGTGCGACTCCATTGTGCTCGTTAATTGTACACGACCAGTGGTTATTGCCCCAGCCGTCACGGCAACGAACGTGTTGACATTTCAACATAACGCAATATTCCTCATACCAAGATAAAACTTTTCTAAAATCTAATTTGAAAATTATTACAATCGCGCAAGTCTGAGTTTCAAGCTGCATAGATGTGCTTTGATAGGATATTGCGAGAGTGCAATACGACGCTGTGTCCTGTCTGTCCAACGGAAGGGGAGTTTGAAAAAAATATATGTCAATAGAATATAAAATTGCGTATATTATAACAAAATATGGCGGGTGTCGCTGACTCGCAAGTAGTAAAAATAAATTTTTAAAAACTTGAATAGGCGAAATTGTCCACTTAGGGTTCCGTACCAAAAAGGTAAAAAAGGAACCCTTATGGTCTCACTTTGTCTGTCTGTCTGTCTGTCTGTCCGTCAGTCACATCGCTAAATATCTCAAGAACTACTTATGCTATCGATTTGAAATTTAGAATAGTTATAAATAAGGGTAACCCAAATACATGGAAGATGGTTTTTTAAAATATTTTATCTTATTTTCTGTGAATAATGACAGATAAAAGGGGGTTCAAAATTTTAAAGTCTGGCAACTATGTTAAGTGGGGTATCATATGAAAGGGCTTGACTTGTACATTCTGACACAATTTTTAGTTTTTTTTTCGTTGGGAAATTTTTGATTTACGAGGGAAAATGTAAAAAAAAATACCATTCCCCCTCCCTTATCTCCGAAGTTTACGAAGAAAAAAATTTGAAATTATTACACTACATTAATATGCATGTATATTTTACAGGAAAATTATAGCCATAGCTCTATCTAGTTTTTCTTTTTTTTAATCATTAAAAAACTCTTTTATACTAAGTTTGTAATTTAATCACCTTTGTATATATTTTTGTTTTATATTTAAATTTACAAAATTACGTTGAAAATACCTTCTTTCAAATAAAAAAAAACAATTATTGAAATCGGTTAATGTGATAAAGAATTATCCTTGAAAAACCAACATACGTACTAAGTTATTCAGTCGCGCAAATTAGTAACACAATGCGCCGATAGATGGTGCTATCATGTTTTTTTAAGATTGTTCCTGAATTAATGGGGTCGGGACGGGTACACAACTACATATACAAGAACTGTGTACGGAGCCCTCGGTGCGCGAGTCGGACTCGCATTTGACCGGTTTTTTTTAAATTATATCTTAAATACATGTATAAAATATCCGAAGTTCAAGTCAATTACAAGTTACGTTGTTTGGGTAAAAAAATGAAAGCTGGTTGTTTTTTTTTTCACAATCCGTATTTAAGGCTTAATATTCGGTACAGATACATCAAACAATAGACAAATAAACGTGCATATGAATATTTCATATTCAGCCAGGGGCGATTTTACTATGGCATTCCGGCCAGACCCTTCGGACCATATTTTATAGAAGACTTAGTTCTCGGTGGTGGATAAGAGCTCCTGCAATAGTGTAACATTAGATTTTGAGAAAAGAAAAACTTATGTTTTATCTAGTAGTTTCGTTTCAGTTTTTCAACATTGGGCATAATCTGTCTGAAATTCTGAATGAGAAACGCCACATGAAAATGTGGTTATCTGTTATTAAATATTGCGACCCCGTTCTGCCCGCATGTTTGTCGAGTTGTCTCTACCCATGATTGCCTTACAAGGCGGTTAAGGATGAAGGTGAAACAATGCGATGATTGCAGCCACATAGCTATGTGAACCTAGAAATGGAGGACTATTATCTTGCTCCTTTTAATCACTCTGTTCGGTGAAATCCTGCATAATGGGTATGCATGATAGCATGATATGTAAAGTATTATAGTGTAAATATCTTGGGCTTTTCACTGTTTGAAAGGCCTTTAGATATATAGCTATTTTCGTTGTGGTTCATAACATAACATTATTTGTCATGCAAAACGTTTTACTCAAAATTATATTTCAGGCGAATTTATAGCGGTATCCATCGAGTACGAGTCTCGCATGCGAGTATAACTACTATCTGTGACCCGCAGTGTGTAAGTAAGGCTTTAGTCTATCTGATGGCGAGCATGTTATCTTGGTGAAAATATCTTCGCTATTCGGCGTGATGATACTATTATCTTGAGTGTCTTGACCGTTTTCAGTCACAGCAACTGTATGTATTAAGTGTAATTATGTTTCATGTTAGTGTACATTTATGAACAGGATCCATTGTCTTATAGGTAAGTAATAATTCCAATTCTCGAATTGCATGATTTATAATTCGGATTTCGGGCGATTGAAAGAGTTTCTTTATTATTTAGTAGTTCCAGTGGATGTGCCAAAAATAATGCAAGTCACCTGTGCCACTGCCAGCGCGTTTAAAATTGTTCTATCACTGGAAAGTTACGTAAGCCAGGAATCATGTCAAAGATATTTGGTAAACAAATTAGTTTGTAGCTGGCAAACCCAATATACCTCATAACAGAAAATAACTGGAAAGACGGTTAGGTTGAATTGTGTGATATTATTTTCGATCAAAATTAGTTTTAAGTACCAGTCCTAAGTAAAACTATATATTTTAAATGGTTTTTAAAGTCAAAACTACACTCAAAAGCCAGCTGGGTCAACCTGTATGGAAATTTGATAAAAAGTGTACCCATTTTATTTGCTCTTGACCATCCATTCAGTCATTTTTACAAACATGCAATCAAAAGCAGACTTTATTTTTAACTAAAGAATAATCTGGATTACCTATCAAGCGCGCTCAAAGCAATTTACCTTTGCCAGTGAATCCGGAAAAACGCTCAACTGAATACATATGAGGCGTATTAAAAGGTTTTTTTAAAGAGGAATACAGGTTGATAAAGTTTAGCTGGTTGCGTTGCGAGGGGTGGCCCCGGCCCGGCACGTGCGCGATCAGCTGGCAGGGTCGTCGCCCGCGGGGGGAGTCAATGCTCCGGCCCACTCGCATCGCACCAGAGAAATTAATTGACAAACCAATATTCGGCTTCGGCAGTTCGCAATGCGATTATTAATCGATTCGAGTTTTTAGAAGCAGGAAATACAGGCCCGTGGAATAAGGAAAAAAAAGATTTTCTTCAGAATAGTGGCTGTGTCATTTCAAATTAATTATCGTTTGGATACTACCTGTTGTAAAAAAAACAAGACGATTTATTATTGCCTGTTTATCTGCGTCCAGGTCATTCATTATAGGAGGGTTCTTGTTATTGTCTTCAGACAGTACCAAATTAACTTTCTGCCCCGCTCAAAGTTCATTATCCATCTAAATTTAAATAAAATCGATGCAAACTTTTCTATGAAGTATATTGATTGATTGACCTAATGTTAACCAACTTTTATAAGCAGTTCTTGAGGCATATAGATGTGTCGCAATAAATATTATGATATGAGAAAAAAATGCAATACAAAGTATAAAAGTAATAAATAAATAAAAGAGATACATACTAGAAACGTCAAACATGTCAGGATCAGGAATGCGACTTGGTGAAACAAAGCGACTGGAAACGAGTTCGACATTTATAACATCAAGGACACAGTCGCAGGCGCCGATGCAACATGCAGGAAAATAACGAGGAAGTGCTATCAATACCAAAACGGTCTAACTTGTCAGCCTGTGTGTTGTTGACAGAGGTCGACATCTAGAGCAAGGTCTTGTTGGTCGTGGACGTCGTGGTCAGTGGGTTTATTTATGAGTGTCTGCTTAACTAGCACGGTTTTCTGGACATGTTTTATATCAGAAATGGCCATAAAACTTAAGGGTGACTTACATGGTGCAAGCACTTGCATGTAATTTTGATTACATCGCGGGCTGCGAACTAACTGAAGAAAGACGAGGGCGATCAAACCTCGCAATGTAATGTAAACGCACGCAAGTTCTTGCACCGTGTAAATGGGCCTTTATAGTGAGTGCTTGAACCGTAATCATAAGACTAAAAGTCCCAATTTAGAGTGAGCGGCTTGCGCTGTTCCGACACTTCTCCGCTCATTTAAAATTGAGCTTTTTACGCATACCATTATGGTTCAATTTGGAGTGCGGCGGAACGTGCTGTTGCTGTATGCAGTCGGCAGCGGAATCATACCTTTAGTGAGTTCCGACTTTGTAGCACTTAATGGAGGCAATTTGCATCTCCATCTGTATGAATGCGAGTCAAAGACTCAGCTGCGAAGATAAGTATATATTCCGAATAATTGACAGTGCAATCAAGCTGGGGTGTCGGTGTTTAACTAAAATTTGCCGGGTCACCATTACAATGTGTTACAGCAGTCAGTGACACACAGATCAACAAACTGCGGTGCGCTGATTCAGCGGCTGCGTCGCGAGCGTTGCTCCGGCGCAGACGGTATTCGATCGCCAGACAGTGTCAGTTTGAGTGGCTGGGATTTGTTGCACTCTTTCATCATCATCAAATTTAAGAGTTATCCTCTTGTCGGTGGAGTATTTTCCATTTTTCCCTGTCGCACGCCAGCCCTTTGACTTCTTGATACGACACGACGCCAACTATTTCTCTTATTTGGTCCATGTAACTGCGCCTTGGTCTTCCCCTGCCTCGCCTTCCTTCTATCTTTCCTTCCAAAATGGTCTTGAAGAAGTTGTCGTGTCGTATCAAATGTCCAATCATTTTTCCCCTTCTATTGTTGATAGTGTTTAACAACGTTCTTTGCACTCTTTAAAGAGATGATTTTAGTTATGCATTCATAATAAAAAGGTCATACACATATTAACACGGACAAAGTTATTGTGTAGATTTAGTTACCGTCTTTCCTGTAGACATAATTCATTAAGGGCTAGAATTCTAGAAAGCATTTTTTTTTATAACGGCGTGTGCGTTTCTAAATGTGCGTATAAATATATACTGTAATAAAAGCTTAACCTTCGTGCACATAAGCCGTTAACTATTAATCACCGATGCCTTTTTCTTTGTCAACTCTGTATGACCCAAGAACGCCATGTACCCTTATTATTATATGCATGGGTCAGATATCACTTGTGTGATTGCGAATTCTTCAGCATAAGAATGTCCGCTAGATAAAAAACTTAAGACTTACCTCAATTTCTTCAACATTAGAATACTGACGACGTTTTCAATTAGTAAAGGTGAAAAAAGAAGTTTAAAAAAGTTATAATGCTGACGATAGTGACGATGTTTTGAAATTTTACACAAGCTTCAAGTTTTATGAACTAGCGCGGTTCGTGTCAGTTTTTGCGACGTGCAATACGGTTGATTAAACTCATAGTGCACACCCGTGGAACGTCACGCATAGCATTTAACACGAAGGGCTAACAAACTGATTTAATAGTAGGCCGAGCCGTTGGGTCATTCCCGTTTGCCCTTACACACCAATATGGTTAGCATAAGTGTTGGTGAGTGAGTTGAGTTGAGTTCCGTCCCGAAATCCGAACCACATGAAAATATTTGACAATCTTTTATTAAACAGTGCAGTGATATCGCGTCATAAAAGTGTGCAAAATATTGAGTCAGTGACAATATTATTACCAGTAGGTACGCCCTGCTCAGCTAGCACGAAATTTATTACGTTTTATGGTAATGTGTAGTCTAAAACGTCATATAATGCATGACCATAAAACCTCGTGATAGCTGGGCTGGGGTACATAATTCAAAGGTTTATGTAATATTTATTCCGCAGGTAGCCCTAAAGTGTTCTTGTACCCAGATACATCCTGATGTAAGCCCAGACACTTTGTATCGGGTTGTATCTAAATTGTAACTTTCTAATAATCCATCCAAGCCTTATTAAAGGTAAGGTAACCATAGAAAGAAAAGATAGCGCGGTGTTAAATTTTACGAACAGAATGCACTTAATACCCTAATCAGTTGAAGCAATTAAGATAAAATTCAAGTACTTTAACAGCTCAGCAATTTCCTTTAGCACCTAAACAATGGATTAAGGTATTCCAATGATAAAGCTGGATTGACGACTTTGCTTCCATCTTGAAATTGTTGAGGTGGTAATTAGTAAGTATAATAGTGTTTATCTTTCATTCAGTATTTTAGCTGAACTGCTAATTCTTTCTAAAGCCAGCCACCCACGATCAATTCTACTGTCAAGTTTGCTTGACGCTTGCATACAAATCTACTTAAAATTAAGTAGACTTGTATGCAAGCGTCAAGCAAACTTGACAGTAGAATTGATCGTGGGTGGCTGGCTTGACGCTTGCATACAAATCTACTTAAAATTAAGTAGACTTGTATGCAAGCGTCAAGCAAACTTGACAGTAGAATTGATCGTGGGTAGCTGGCTTTAGGCTTGTAAAATCTCGAGACATTGCGTACCGTCGTGTTGATTAGCAGAACTCAAAGGCAAATCTTTCGCAGTGGACTTTAAGAATCTTTTCAGTTTTCCTCAAATGACGTCACCAAATTCACATCCAAAGCAATCAATATCTGTGACGCATTATAATTTGGCATGTTCATGTACAAAATGCCACCATATTCAGAAAGACGTCGCTGACCATGGATTATGTACACATACAACTTTTTCGTGTTGGCGCGATGTCATTGACCCGTGCGCTTGACCCACATGCCAAACGCGGATTCTGACACCGAGAGCGTCACCTTCCGCTGCGAAAATATCTACACAACTATAGCGTTAATGCTGTACCTGCTAATGCAATAATTTTCAGTGCATTAGCAGGTAACAGGGTATATTATTGCGATTGACTAGACATAAAGTATTTTAGTAATGACACAATTACCGACGTATTATGTAATCTTAATAAGTACACATAGAAACACGCACAATTTGAAAACCTCTTAGAAGGGAAGCATAACTTCGTACCAAATACTTTTTTGAAGAACAATCGAGATTATAAAGTGATGAGAGAGATTAAAAAGTGATGTGAGCGAGTGAGATTACATGTGAATGCGGAAAATGTTCAAAATGACTCATTACGCAACTACACATGAATGTCCTGATAGTTTTGAGGGAGGTCTCTCAGACAGAACTCCTACAAAAAAAATACTCGTCGGACCTCGCCGCGCTAACGACTATCGACTCGACTACACTTTAATAGCGATTTTAACTACATACACGAGAACTGTATATTTACACCAAGGAATCTTCCATTTGCTGCACATATTACAGTAATTTATTTTATTTTACTGCCTTGCAGCCTTGTATAATTATAAATTATAATACTGGCTATAAGGATAGGAACATTCTATTGCAAGTCGTCAAACGCCTTCCTTGTAGACTGTGATGATCACGTGATAATCAGATAAAGCGAGCGATCACAAAGTATCAGCTAGTGATGAATATAATGCGCAATGCTAATAAGGTTCAGAATTCCCTGTCGGCGTGTGTTTTTGATTTAAACCGAACCTTTTTAAAGCTCGAGTAAATAGGCATCTCATCTTCTGCTCGGTCCATATTCGGCCTCGTTAATACCCTTGCGCTAGATGCTGGCCAAGAGCAAAACCATCATATTTTTATCATTTGATAATAATAGGTATAAACGCGATCATCATAAATAGGTATTTAGATAAGATCAGGAATTGCAATCATTTTTGCTCACAGGCTTTGGTCAGGCGCTCATCCAGGATTGGTTCATGCGAGGGGGGGGTGGCAATTGCCCCCTGTTATATCATCAGGTTAATGAATCAAGAAGCGCCGAGCCCCGTAAGTTAATGGACACAGGATTATCGCGGAAACTTGAACAGCCCTACATGAACATATATATCGGCATTATGGGCTTATATTTGAATTGCCGTGCGTTCGACGCCCCGCGTGCACAATTGCACACAGCGCTATACAAATCCATTGGCAGTTCATAGATTCTCAGCTCGAGGTGGCTCGTTCGGATTTATTATAGTCTTACCATTCTTATGGGAGCAGCGTAGGCGTATTTATCTTTCTATTCCACGCCCTGGCTGATATAAATTACTAAGATGCTGTTGCTTACTCCCCCTTACCAGAGAATCTAGGAAGCCTCAACAGTTCAAAAATCATGTACAGGCACAACTACACAGTTGTAAGTTGTAATCACAATGTCACTAGAGAAAAAACATGTGACATGCGGACAGCCAGAATAAATAAATAAATAAATAAATAATTGTGGACAATCTTACACAAATCAACCTAGTCCCAAACTAAGCAAAGCTTGTACTATGGGTACTAAGCGACGATATAATATACTTATATAGATAAATAAATACTTAAATACATAGAAGACATCCAAGACCCAAGAACAAATATTCGTGCTCATCACACAAATAAATGCCCCGGCCGGGATTCGAACCCGGGACCTCCAGCTTCGTAGGCAGGTTCACTACCAACTAAGCTAAAGCGGTCGTCAATTGCACCATAAAGGGATCCGGTTTTGTAACCTTTTTGGTATGGAACCCTAAAATAGGTAGCTCTTTTTATTACTTAGTGGACTGCACATATCATTCTTGGAATTGCCTTTAGGATGCTTAATTCAGTAGGATATCATCCACACCGAGGATTTTGTGTTTTCCTGGTTGTACAGTCAAGTGCAAAAATACGGGTGCATACAACTTGCTCAAAAATACGTCCAGCTCTTATATTGGTGAATTAAGGTTTCGTTACATATTTATGAGATATTGCATTCAGTACAAATTTTTGCACTTGATTGTACCTAAAGGCTTGGTCACACAGACGCAAGCGGGACGCTGCGCTGCGAGCCAAAATGTATGAAACCATCCCGCTCGCGTCGTGCAGCCTGTGTGGCGACACCTAATCCCAAGTTCCCAACACCTAATCATTCTAAAGCGGGTATTACACTGTCCTGAATCAGGCGTCCTAACTAGTGGACAGTTGAAGCATCTCGCTCTAACGTATAGGTCAGAACCCTTCTAAGTGTCCTAAATTCAGGACAGTGTAGTACCCGCTTTATCAGGACGTTTCCTTCACCGAAAAACCACTGTTAACAATCAATGATATTTCGTATTCGTACGTTTTTTGATAAACCCTCGGCTTATGACACAAAATAAAAACCTTCTTTATTATTGTTTTCTTAAAAAAATACTATTGTTGTGGTCCAGTTGATAAGCCAGCCTTGTCATAACATAAGTTTATTACTAAAATTAACTTAATTCTCATAGATAAAGACATAGACATTATTTATTGGTAATAATAATAATTAATAACACATTATCCTAATTTTATCCTAATTATAATACTGGGGTGTTTACACAATAACCAGAAAACCAAATTCAACATAATGAAAATATTCTTACAAGGACAGAAGGTGAGTCATTGTCAAGTCAAAACAGCATTCTGAAGGTCATTGCTGGCAGATTCCAGTGTCACATATTGTGGCATTGGATTAAGCGGGTCAGGACTACATTGACATATTATGTCAAGTAGGCTAGTACCGCAAGTTTCTCTTTGTTTCCGATAATATATACTAACATTGGTTTTTAAGTTGTTTTTTTGCTACTAACAAGATATGGATCACCGTGTCTGAAATAAAAGATAATTTTTAATTTATTTTATTTTTTTATTTATTGCATTGCATATGAGTTAAGTCACATGTGTGTCATATATTAATACGGATGGCACGGAAAGGTGGGAAAAACAACTGCTACAGGTATAGATTGTCCTGTGCTGTATCTTTTTGTAACTGATTAATCTATTTCAATTCATCAAAGTCAAACAACCCCAACCACCAGGCCACAGACAACTGCCTGTTGATTTGGCCAAGTGGGAGTCGGACTTTGTCACACATTTAGGGATTTTCCAAAACAACCACAAAAAATGTGATTTATCAATATATTAGTATTTGTTGGTAAAATATACGTAATAATAAACATTATCATCTAATTTCAAGTTCATAGGTCAAAGGGGAGTTGAAAAATTCTTCGGAACAAAATTTTGTGACCTGAGCGTCACCAATAGGGTTCCGTTTTGACCCTTAAAAAGAACTTTTCAATTTTAAAAATGATCTCTAAGACTCATTTAGCTTAAAGGTATGATTCTGTTGCCAACTGCATACAGCAACAGCATGTTCCGCCGCACTCCAAATTGAACTCCAAATCATACCTTATGGATTTTGCCTTCTAATTCCTTAATTGACTTGGCCAAAATACCAAAATTATGATTTTAACTTACCCATTTGCTGTTAAGTATTATGTGTAATATTATATGTGAATTTTTCAATGGGAGATAAAAAGAAGGTTTTTAATACATGTATATTGCCATGCCTTACATACGGGTGCCAAACATGGGCCCTAACAGAAAAACAAAGGAAAGCTATGAAAGTGTGTCAAAGTAAAATGGAAAGAAGTATGTTGAACATTAAATTGAAAGACAAAGTTAAGTTAACAAATATCAGAACAAGGACAGGTGTAACTGATGTTACATATACCATAAAAAAACTTAAATGGAAATGGATTGGGCACAAAATTCGTAGCCGAAAAGACAAATGGTCCAAAGATATCACTGTCTGGTACCCCCGTGACGGGAAAAGGAGAAAGGGAAGACAGAGAAAAAGATGGGAAGATGAGATAAGAGAAATGGCTGGACCAATGTGGAGAAGGAAAGCCATGGACAGAAAAGACTGGAAAATTCTAGGGGAGGCCTTTGCCAAGGGGCAGACTGACAAGAATGAAAACATCCCGGATGTCAGAAACACAATGTAGTAACATTATAGTAATATAATTAAGTCTTATTGTTTATAATTAATAGTCTGTAATAAAGGCTTATTTTATTTTATTTATTTATTTATTATGTGTAATAAACAATTTGAGTTTGAGTTATATCTTCTATGTTATCCTATCTGAAAAGGCACTTGAGTAACATGTCTCATCACTAGTACCTAAATGCCACAAGCCACTGATGTTTAGTGGTGACTGTATATTTGTTGTCAAAATCTATGAATGGCCATTCACAAATTGTATGTCTGTGATTAACCTATACTCTTAACAATTTTTACTAATATTTCTATAGTTTGACAATGTCTAGTTGCAGACAAATGTGGAGAGTGACTTTTAACTAAGTATAACTAAGCATTGTTAAATCAGCCTAATGAAGTATGTGTGAAGTAATGAAGTGGTTCTTATGGAACAATCGCAAAACAATAATACAGAAAGAGACTTATTCCTTATCATTATGTAAACATTATTGTTTGAAATGTATACAAGATATAGATAAGAATCATGTTTCAGTAATTTCATGTGGTATCCATTTGTAGATATCTCGGTAAGAAAATGACAAAAAACATACATAATAAGATTAATCATTATTATTATGAACTGACCACACAAAGATCATATTTATTACTTGAATAGATCCATTTTAACCCGATTTAGTTCCCCATTAGATTGAATTTACAGTATATTCCTTATGTCAATTGATCAAAGATAAAATTGTTGCTGTTCATATCAGTCAATCTATTTGTTTACCTTCAGGCATAACTATCATAATGAGAACTGAACCGCTAGATCATGTAATGCATAACCTTGTTATCAAAGATAAGCATTGACTTTGCAAATCTAATGAAACCAGGAAGTTTCTATAAAATGGGACAATGAACATGGCAATTAACAGTTATTAACCTGTACAGCTGTCAAAGTTATTCCAATGTAACAAAATAAAAGATACTTAACATAGGCTAGTCATCGGGCCGAGAAGCTCCTAGGTCACCAATATATAATTTATTACACAAAAATACGCAACAAAGTAACCTATAAGGAAAGGAATAATAGTGGAGTACAGTTAGGCGAACTCACCGACTGCCGCGAACTCGTCGGGCGTACGGCCGCCGGCCAGCAGCCAGCGGCACCAGTCGATGGTCTCCCACTCATCGATGGCCTTGCTGGGGTTCAGAAGCACATCCAGAAGAGGACCCAGGTGCTGCGGAGACCCGCTCGCACAATCCGCGTGGATATATGCAGCTGCACCCCTTTTCCCCTTTTTCATCAACACTTGTGCCGTAGAACTTGACATTATAACACTTTAAATCCACTAGCGCACAATGCCCACATAAACCACCGTATTATTTCGGTCACTCACGGAAGAAACACCATTTCAAGTTTTACATAAGGCAATGAACTGTGGCCCGTAACGCTCCCGCGGACGAACATCGTGTGGACAAGTCGGAAGGAAGAATACTACCCACTGAAACTCGCGAACGCGATCATTCAACAATAAATTTGTAATATTAGATCCCGATAAAAATAACTCCGAATTATTTCGCAGAGAAATAAGCATACAGAACAGAAACAACTCGATCTTTCGTTTTTTTTTTAATTGTTGCCTTATAGCTGGCAATAATTGGTATTGAATGTGTTACCCTGATTAAAAAATTGATAAATTTACCATTCATTATCCGATGAAAAAGCGATGAAAGATGGAAGCTCGTTTTATGTTAATAGACCGCGGGCCACAATGTTAAAATCGTCAGTCATTTCCTCTCGCACGAAAACTTGTACAGTGATTAAGAAAGATGAATAAAAAATTACTGTGGACGTCTGCCACCACCACCATTCCGTTGGTGGGTTGAGGAGCAGCAGCCTCCCAAAGACGTAAAAAAAATAATTAAATTCAGTCATTTCCTCTGGACTGAAACTAGGTTTAAATGATAGTTAAGAAAATACGTCAACGAAAAAAAATCGTCTGCCACTTGTACCGCGGTGGAATAACCGTCTGCCAAGCACGTGAACAAGTAAAAAAAAAATTCAGTCATTTCCTCTCGCATGAAATTTGGTCAGATGATAGTTTATGGACTATTATGAAGAAATAAATTCGTCTGCCACTTGTATCGCGGTGGAAAACCCGTCTGCCAAGGGCCTAAACATTGTATGGGATGAAAAGAAAAAAACAATGCACATCAGCGTGTGGGGTATCTATGGATAGGTCTTTGAAAATGATATAGGGGTTTTTATAAAACTTTTCCATTTAAGTCAACATTTGGTGAGATATTCGCTGTGAAAGTCGTAAAAACTTCATCCCCCCCTCTTTAATTTCCAAACTGTGAGGTCAAAAATTCTGAAAAAAATTGGAAGGGTGTAAATAAATAAATACTTTCAAAAATATTTGGTTTGAATAAATTACATCAAACGGTTTTTGAATAAACGCTGAAAAACTGTCTTGTTCAAACAAAACGACTTAAGTGACGTGAGTTTCCCATAAAGTTACGACCTTTTTTGCGCGCGGGAAATCCCACTTCCTGGCCAGGGGGTGACATAAATTTTTGTACTTAACACGGGCGGTTAAGTAATGTACTATTATGTATATCGTGAACCCATTACCTTTTTCTTTTACGTACTCTGTTTTTTAAAATAAGTAGACACAAGAATTCGTCCTCCGTGTCCGTATCCTCCGACATCTTGAAACAGACTGCCTTTGGGTCCGCCGCACCGCCGAGGTTACACACTGCAGAGCGTTGACACGCTCCCGCGCGGCTCCCGCCCGCTCCCGCGCCGCTGCCGCCAGCTCCCGCGCCGCTGCCGCCCACGCCCGGTCCGCTGCCGCCCGCTCCCGCGCCGCTGCCGCCCGCGCCCGCGCCGCTGCCGCCCGCTCCCGCGCCGCTACCGCCCGCCCGCTCTCTGTGTGGCTTAAGCTTTATATCTCTCTCAAGCCTATGGGTTAGTATAAAAAGTACGCCAGAGACAAAAAATGTGACATAGGTATAAGATTTAAAGCTAATGTCATGTATTTGATTGTCAGTCTTGTCAGTTTTTTGCCAAAGTGTGCAGAGGCAGTGCGTCACAAAATGCAGCTATGATAATTAGCAATGATGAAGAACCAGAAAATGTGTCCTCATGTTTAACACTGGCCGCATCTGGGATCAAGAAGTGCACTACGTATGTTAATGTGAACGAAATAAGTCTTCAAGCCCTAATCGATACGGGAAGTACAGCTAGCTTCATAGATGAAGAAGTAATTACCCAATACGGCCTTGCCACTAAACCTTGGAGCCAAAACGTGTCAATGGCGTCCTCCTCATATACATCAAACATTTCGCAAGTCTACCTAGCAAACTTAACTCTAAACAAGCAAACAGTTCCTGGAGTACTTTTCCGGGTTATGAAGAATCTTTGCTGTAACGTCATATTAGGCCATGATGTACTGCAACAGTACTCTTCTGTTGAAGTTGGATTCGGTGGGCCTATGCCTTCCTTAAAACTATTCGCCTTAGAAGCAGCCAATATCGACCCAGTTGACTTATTTGCGAACATGTCACCTGAATGTCACCCAATTGCAGTGAAGTCCCGCAGATTCGCTCCCCAAGACCAAAAGTTTATCGAAGATGAGATCAAGAAACTCCTATCCGATGGAATCATCGAAGAAAGTAATTCACCATGGCGAGCTCAAGTACTATTAACGGCGGGCACACACCATAAGAAACGGATGTGCATTGACTACTCACAAACTGTAAACAAATACACCTATTTAGACGCCTACCCTTTACCCAACATCGAAGAAGTCATAGCGAAAGTATCTAACTACAAAGTCTTCAGTAAGATCGATTTAAAATCAGCCTACCACCAAATCCCCATCATGCCTGAAAATAAGCCCTTCACTGCTTTTGAAGCAGCCGGCAATTTATATCATTTCTGCCGTATCCCATTTGGCGTCACTAACGGCGTTGCGTGCTTCCAAAGGGCTATAGATTCAATCATCCGCAAATCAAATATTGATGGAGTTTATCCTTACCTAGACGATATAACCATATGCGGAAAAGATAAAAATGATCACGACGAAAAACTAAAGAAATTCATGGAAATCGCAGAAAAGTATCACTTGACCATAAATAAGGAAAAAAGCCAATTTGGCCTGACTGATATAAGTATACTTGGATACAACATAAATAACGGTATAGTCAAACCAGACCCAGATAGACTACGCCCACTACTAGAATTAGCACTACCTCAAGATTCAGCAGCACTGAAACGAGCGATCGGTTTGTTCTCACACTATTCTAAATGGATCCCAGATTTTTTAAGCAAGTTGCATCCGCTAACACAAGTTGAGAGCTACCCTTTGGACGCCGAACAAACAGCGGCATTTGAAGAAATGAAACGGATCATATCGAAGTCATCATTATCTGCTATAGATCCGGACGAAACATTTACCGTCGAAACAGACGCCTCGGACTATTCCATCGCTGCTTCGTTGACACAAAATGGTCGGCCTGTAGCATTCTTTTCCAAATCTTTAAATGACAGCGAAAAGAATTACCCTATCATAGAAAAAAAAGCCTATGCCATAATAGAGAGCCTAAAGAAATGGAGACACTATTTAATCGGACGATATTTTTACCTGATAACTGATCAGAAATCAGTAGCTTATATGTTAAGAGGGCATGCCAGCAAAATCAAAAATGATAAAATTCAGAGATGGAGATTAGAACTTTCAAATTATTGCTTTGACATCAAATATCGTCCTGGAAGTCAGAACGCTGTGGCTGACGCCTTGTCCAGGCAAGTGTGCTGCGCATCAACCGAAGATCGCCTCATGGAATTGCATCAGTCACTATGTCATCCTGGAGTGGTTAGATTAACCCACTGGATCAGATCTAAGAATCTGCCATTTAGCTGCGATGATGTTAAGAGAGTTGTTTCGACATGTCCAACATGCTCAGAAATTAAGCCTAGATTTAATAATGCAGTCGGCACTTTGGTAAAAGCCACCGCTCCTTTTGAGAGATTATCTATGGATTTCAAAGGGCCAATTCCATCAGCAACACGAAACAAGTACATTTTAACCATTATAGATGAATATTCTAGGTTTCCGTTTGCCTACGCTTGTGCGGATATGAGTACGGAAACAGTTACTAAGCACCTTAGTGAACTATTTTCTATGTTTGGATATCCTGCGACTATTCACACTGATCAAGGAACTTCTTTTATGTCCACTGAAATGAAGGATTTTCTGCACTCCAAGGGAGTATCAACAAGTCGGTCCTCACCATACAACCCACAAGGGAACGGCCAGGTCGAGCGTCTAAATGGGACCCTGTGGCAAACGATTCGCCTGGCTTTGAGAACCAAGAACCTGCCAATCACCATGTGGGAGACTGTAATGACACAAGCTTTACACAGTATACGCTCCCTGCTTTGTACTACGACTAACCAGACACCGCATGAAAGGATGTTTAACCATCCTCGACGATCGTCTTGGGGGCAGTCTATGCCATCATGGTTGCAACCAGGGAAGATTCTCCTCAAGAAATTCGTGCGTACTAGCAAGTATGACCCTTTAGTCGAAGAGGTGGATCTATTGGAAGCTAATCCTCGATATAGCTCTGTCAGGCTATCGAATGGGAAGGAGCTGACTGTCTCCAATCGTCACCTTGCTCCCAGGGGCACCATACTTTTGCCAGAACCTAATACAAATGGAGACCCCGGTTCCACAGAGTTCATTGACCGTGACCGAGACCTAAGCCAAGAGGAAGTACATGTGGATCCTTTCCCACCACCTTTAGATCCATCGTCTACCAACATCCCCTTAACTTCACGTCCATCTGTAGTTCCGGAGCCAACAGCAGACCCGGCTCTCCCCGCTCCCGTCCCAGATGGACCGCGCCGCTCGGCACGAGACAGGAGACCACCCTCCTATCTCTCCGAGTACGTTCAGCACTAAGGAGGGAAGAATGTCATGTATTTGATTGTCAGTCTTGTCAGTTTTTAGCGTAATAAAACCTAAGATTCAGGTTTAATCTTTTATTAATATCATATCAGCTAGCAACACTAGACAATTTTAATAAGGGGTGCTATTCATTACACATCTTGGACTCGGTTCCAACTATCCGATACAATATCGGTGTAGGATCCGGCATCGATAAAAATGCATAGAAAACTGCTTAGTGTCCCCACTATCCGATCCGATACACATTCCCATGCAATTTTTATATTCTAAATATCGAATAGTGGGAACAAAGAGCATATATTATAATCACTGTTTCACTACGTGGGAACACGGCCTAACCTGACACTGACAACAAAATGGCGATATCTGTCCGATATTATCGGATAATGTGAAAAGCACAAATTTGAGATATCGGGTCGGGTCGGATAATTTGAACACGCCCTAACAAAACGCTGCCCACCAATCATGCTACTGCGCATGTTCCTCGTGTCGTGTGCCTCGCCCAGTGTTGCCAGAACGTGCTTTTTAGCACGGTTTTACGTGCTTTTTTGGATACGAACGTGCTTTTTACGTGCGCTCCCCAAAAACGTGCTAAAACCGTGCTTTTTTAGGTGCTATGGTGCTTTATGATTTTACTACTAAAAATGGGGAGGTAATGTTGGTTTGGTACTCTCTAAAACAATTTTGTTCTCTAACAATCATTGTGTTAAACAATCTTTCTCCCCTACCCTACGCTTTGATATCCTAAAGCTTGTTTTTACCTGTGGTTGCAGGAAAGAACTTGTCCTGCAACTGCAAGCTCTATCGTTCGTGTCGTGCAATGTGTACACGATGTAGTACTTAAAGGCTCAATAGTCTCAATACTCTGTATGTGACGAACACCGGCCAAGTGCGTATTGGACTTCACTCATTTAGGTTTCCGAACCACGCGCAATAATATGTTGCTTTTAACATGAAAAATAAGGAAATTTCCAATCAAAAAAACCTGTTTTATCAAAATATAAGTATTTCTTTGTAAAATACCCGTAATAATGAACAGTATCACCAAATTTCAAGTTTATGGGATCGTCCTAATACCACGCGATGATCGCGCGATCGCGCAAGTGAAATTCGCGAATATATTGAACTCGAATAGGTGTCCTAAAGAGATCGTCCTAAAACAAACGCGACTACACAATTATCGCGCGAATTCGCGACTTTTACTAGTAAATATTTTAAGTTAAAGTCGCGCGATCATCGGGCTGTCGCGCGCCAATTAGGACAATCCCTATGGATCAATGGGAAGAAAAAATAATCTTACGAACAAAATTTTGTGACAGACGACTGACGGACGGACGGACGCGTGAGTGACACTAATAGGAGTCATTTTCCCCCTAGAGAGGAACCCTAAAAACGTGCTTTTTATTCCAAAAACGTGCTTTTTTGGACACCCGACCGTGCTTTTTGACGGAAGTGCTCTGGCAACACTAGCCTCGCCTCGTGTCCATTCATTTCATTCATTTCAATGGCGGCGTTTTGCTGAGCAGTGTCGGTAAAATGTAATTTTTAGCGTTTGTCAAGAAATCATTCGATATATTCTACATATTTAGTTGTCTTATGCAGTAATTTTGTATACATTACAAAAATTTGGAGGTTCTAATCGTGTAAACAAATAAAAAATTCAACAATTAACATGGGTGAAGACAAAAAGGTTATGTTTCATGAAATGGAGCTGGACGACAGGATAATCAAGGTAAGCTATAAAATTATTGTTTAATAGGATCAAAAAAACAAACAAGTTAATTATAAAAATATGTCTAGTGTAGAGTGCCGTTCAAAGTGTGGTATATTTTAGGCTATAGCGCAGTTAGCGTGGTCAGAGCCAACATTGATCCAAGAAACGGCGATACCCCTACTATTGGAAGGCAAAGACGTGCTGATGCGTGCTCGAACAGGTTCGGGGAAAACAGCTGCATTCACTATACCAGTTATCCAGAAGATTCTGCATCTAAATAACACTAGCAAACATCAATGTATTCGAGCGCTGATTTTATCGCCGAGCAAAGAACTGTGTGGACAGGTGAGCTAACCTATTTTGCTTTCAAAATTTTATTGACGCTGGTGCGCATGTGTGATCTTATTGACGATGGTGATAAATTGATAATCAAGAAAAAGTGCAGACATTTGTTATGCCGCCTTTACACCTCACGATATTTCTTTAGCATGTTAACTCGGGGAGGGGAGTTAAAGCGGGTATTACACTGTCCTGAATCAGGCGTCCTAACTAGTGGAGGGGAGTTGAAGCATCTCGCTCTAACGTATAGGTCGGAACCCTTCTGAGTGTCCTGAATTCAGGACAGTGTAATACCCGCTTTAGTGAGAGTTACCATGTTAAATATCGTGAGGTGTAAAGGCCGCATTATTGTAGTTAACATAACCGGTTTTTGTAAATTTTAAATATTATTTTTATTTATTTTTTTTATTCTTATCTTCTCAACTTAAATTTTTGTTGTGTATTGTTATTACAAAATGGTCACTGGTCAGTTTAGCCTATTGTCACTATTCTTTGGAGCAGGTAATACTTTAAGGGTTTTTCTTTTTTCTTGTGAAGGCTTGAGAGGTAGGGCTGATTATTTCAGGGCAACAACAAAAAAATCCACAGGTATACAGCATAGTTGGTTATTGCAACTCTCCAAGTGCAGATGTCTTGACAAAAGTAAATATTTTTATTAAACTGTTAAATTTTTTTTCCACTTCAGTAACTTTCATAAATTTTTGGGTTTAAATGCCAATGTGAACCTTCATTAGGAATATTAGGAGACAACTAGGTAAAAAGCCAGGAAGATGATTATTTATTTACACTTCTATGAACGCAAATAAAATGTAGAAGGTCTCTTTCTGAAGAAAGTTAATATATTATAATTATAATAGATTTGGCGTTGGTGATGATTTTCACATATTAAAAAGATGTATATTGTGCATCTATTTCACACTAAATCAGTTGTTGTATTTAATTAATATGTTAAATATTGTTTTTACTCAAGCTGATTTTTAATTTCAGCTTAATTAACACCATGGAGTTTGGGGTTTTCAGAAGCACTGGTAAGTGAGTCTGCTTTCTTAAATATATTTAGCAGGAGACCTCTGTTTTATTTGCGTTCATGAACATAAAGTAAACTAGTATTATTACTATCTAGTTTTATAATCATTATGAGGTGTTATTTGAATTTCCAAGGTGGTATATCTAGAATATGTAAAATTTCTCTGTCTCTAGTTTCTTTTTAGTTTCTGTCGTATTTGTGACTACAACATCGCTTCTATTTCAGATTGCATCTGTGATAGCAGACTTAACCCTAAAATGTGCAAGAGAGGTGCGCTGCATAGACATCTCGGCCAACGGAGACATGCAGACCCAGAAGGCTCTGTTGTCGGACAAACCGGACATAGTTGTGGCTACGCCATCAAAAGCCTTGGCACACCTGAAAGCGAACAACATGAGGCTGAAAGGAGACCTGGCTATGCTTGTGGTGGATGAGGCCGACCTGGTATTCTCGTTTGGCTATGAAGATGAAATAAAGGAGTTGCTGGGGTAATTATGGTACACACATTATCATCTACAACTTTGTTCTTTTTTTTATGTTGTATATTACAGGGTACACAATAAATGATAGCTAGCTGCCTTTTTTATTATATTTATATAGGCAACAAACTGTCACATTTTGGTATTTTTCATTTTAGTTTCTTTTATTTATTTTATATTGTGGTTTTGTTAATGTCTCATTTATTTTATGTTGTGTTGTTTCATAGGTATTTGCATCTGAAACTTTGGTTCTGTTTCAGTTTAGATTGATATAGTGAGAATGCTAAGTATCAAAGTACATACTTACTTTATACCTCTGAATAAAATTGTATCTCATATGTTTTTCAGTCTATTCTAGGTTTGTTTTCTTGAGGTAATATATCCAGCCAACAGTTGCATTAGTCTTTCATCAAGGTTGCCCTTCCATTCATATCAGTCTCCATCTGGTGCAGGATTTCACCTCATTTCATTCCATTTGCTTGCCCTTTTCCCATTTATTTGGGGTCGGTGCAGTATGTCTTTTTGTTTCATACATCTCTGTCAGTTTTCGTCCACAGTGAGATATTTCAGAATGTTATGCTGCAAGGGGCGGCTGGCTGGTCGTCATTCGAGGCATGGATTTTTCACTGCGGAAAACCATTTAACTGCGGCTTCTGTAGACCCCATTTAAATGGTTTTTCACCAGAGTGAGAAATTCCAATACGTTTTGCTGGTTGGAGCGACGGTTCTTCAGTAGTGGCGCGATTTTTCACTGGGAGACATGCAGGCAGACCCAGAAGGCTCTGTTGTCGGACAAACCCGACATAGTTGTAGCGACTCCATCAAAAATCTTGGTGCACCTGAAAGTGAACAACATGAGGTTGAAAGAAGACCTGGATATGCTTGTGGTTGATGAGGCTGACCTGGTATTCTCGTTTGGCTATGAAGATGAAATAAAGGAGTTGCTGGACTAATTATGGTACACACATCATCTACAACTGTTCTTTTTTTTATACCTTGTATATTACAAGGTACAAAATGAATGATAGCTAGCTGCCTTTTTAGGGTTCCGTACCCGAAGGGTCAAAACGGAACCCTATTGGTGACGCCCAGACGTCCGTCCGTCCATCCGTCCGTCCGTCCGTCCGTCCGTCCGTCGTCTGTCACACAGGTTTTACAGACAGCCAAATGGTTAGAGCTACAGGCTTCAAATTTACACAGTATAAGCATCTTGTTGGCCCGAAGCCATACAAATAGTCAAAACTTATTTTTAAATGTTTTTAAGGGGGGCTCCCATACAGCTAAAGGGGGGCGCGAAATTTGTTTTTATTCTACCCTATCGAGTGGGGTATCGTTGTTGAGCTCATTGAGTAGATACTTACTATATCTTTAATTAAAAAATATATTGGTAAACAAAGGAATGAGAAGCCACCAAAGTAAGCTTTATTTACGAAATTTTGTTTCGAAGAATTTTTTAACTTCCCAAATGCCTATAAACTTAAAATTTGGTAATAATGTTTGTTATTACGTATATTTTACCAACAAATACTTTTAAAATTTCCTTAACTTTCCTATAAAAACCAACTTTGCGGTCGGTTCGGAACCCTAAATGTGCGAAGTCCGACTCTCACTTGGCCGGTTTTTATTTTATTTAGTTAGGCAAAAAACTACAAAATTTTGTTATCTTTCTAGTATTTTTCATTTTAGTGTAATTTTAGTTTCTTTTGTTTATTTTATATTGCGGTTTTGTTACTGTCTCATTTGTTTTATGTTGTGTTGTTTTATAGGTATTTGCTGCTGAAACTTTGGTTCTGTTTCAGGTTAGATTGAGATAGTGAGAATGCTAATGAATTTATACCTCTGATACAATTATATCTCATATGTTTTTCAGTCTATTCTTGAACAGGTAATATAAGCAGCAAACAGTTGCATTAGTCTTTCACCAAGGTTGCATTGCACTTCCATTTGTAGATCCATTCATATCAGTCTCCGTCTGGTGCAGGATTTCACCTCGTTCATCATTCCATTCGCTTGCCCTTTTCTCATTTATTTGGTGTTGGTGCAGTATGTCTTTTTCGTCCATACATCTCTGTCGGCCGTCATCTCTACCATTCACATCCTTCTTATTCATATCGTCTCTCACACAATCCATCCACCTTTTCTTTGGCCTACCTCATTTCTTGCATCCATCTACACTCATATCACCACATTGTGGCCTTTAAACTGTGGTGTTTTGGTTGCTACTTTTAATGGAGTGCTTACGTCCCTGCCGTATGCACGGGTCTTCCCGTCGTCTACCCGTCCCTGGTATCCCAGGGACGATAACAAGAATGGCTTTGTTTGTTTTTTTCACCGGTAGACAACGGCTTAATAAGATCAGCTACGTAAATCATACAAGAGCGCACGAACGCAACCAACAATGGATTTTAAGTAGTCGCCGTAGCCGGCAAACAGCTAGGAGAGGGAGTATACTGCTACTCTACAGAAAGCCAAATATATAAATAGCAATTCCCAATTATCCATTTACACTTTTCTGATACTGCCTGAATTGTCAAGAAAAACCAGAAGAAAGAAGCAATAAGGAGGCCATGATAGTCTTTCATGGGGGGTCACCTTGTATTTGCGTTTATTAGTTTCGCAACTATAAGGTATCTCCTCAATGCGAGACTAACCACTGCAAGAAGTTGATCCTGTATTACATAGACTAAACATTTATTTTCCCATTTGTAAATTTGCCCTAGATATATACTAGGTGTCATTTGGCAATCATTACAGGGCATGTTTCACTGCTGGTGTACCTAAGCGCAGCAGTGCAGCCCACCAAGGAATAATGTGTAATGAAATTAGCTGGAGAGCCCTTGAAGTTTATAAGTTTGTGCTCCAGCTGTAGGTATTTCACTGGGAGATACCATATGCATGCGGTTGCCTGTCACGCATGAATATGGTTTTTCCCCTAGTGCGGTACCTTTAAGCATTCATCAGAAGAAATGCCTGGAGCCTCCTTGACCCTGCGATGTTTGCGCAGTAGCAAGGCATCCTCGGTGTGGTCTTCATTTGTGGCATGGACTTTTCACTGCGGGACATCTTTTAACTGCGGCTTCTGTAGACCCCATTTAAAAGGTTTCTCACCACAGTGCGAAGTTCCAAAACGTTTTGCTGGTGGGAGCGACTAGTCTTCATTAGTGGCGCAAATTGTGCCTTTCTGCTGTGAATACCGGTTACTCAGCTAAAAGGTTTTCGTCCACAGTGCGTTATCTCATACTGATTTACTGCTAGGGGCGGCTGGTCATTATTCAAGGCAAGGATTTTTCACTGGGGGACACCTTTTAACTGCGGCTTCTATAGACCCCATTTAAAAGGTTTTTCACCACAGTGCGAAGTTCCATTACGTTTTGCTGGTGGGAGTGACCAGTCTTTATTAGTGGCGGAAGTTGTACCTTTCTGTTGTGAATTCTGGTTACCTACTCACCTAAAAGGTTTTCGTCCACAGTGCACTATCTCAGAATGATAATGCTGCTAGGGGCGGCAGCTGATCTTCATGCAGGGCAAGGATTTTTCACTGCGGAATACCTTTTAACTGCGGCTTCTGTTCTGTAGACCCCATTTAAAAGGCTTTTCACCACAGTGCGAAGTTCCAATACATTATGCTGGTGGGAGCAATTAGTCTTCATTAGTGGCGCAAATTGTACCTTGCTACTGTGAATTCTGGTTACTCTGCTATAACGTTTTCTTCCACAGTGCGATATCTCAGAATGATATGCTGCCAGGGGCAGCTTGTCATCATCAGAGGCAAGGATTTTTCACTGCGGAAAACCATTTAACTGCGGCTTCTATAGACCCCACTTAAATGGTTTTTCACCACAGTGCGAAGTTCCAAAACGTTTTGCTGGTGCGAGCGACTAGTCTTCATAAGTGGCGCAAATTTTACCTTGCTACTGTGAATTCTGGTTACTTAGCTAAAAGGTTTTCGTCCACAGTGAGATACTTCAGAATGATATGCTGCAAGGGGCGGCTGGTCATCATTCGAGGCATGGATTTTTCACTGCGGAAAACCATTTAACTGCGGCTTCTGTAGACCCCATTTAAATGGTTTTTCACCAGAGTGAGAAATTCCAATACGTTTTGCTGGTTGGAGCGACGGTTCTTCAGTAGTGGCGCGATTTTTCACTGGGAGAATACCTATTAAATGGAAATACAGTATGTGAATACATACTGCAGTGTGGGAATCCATTTAAGAGATAACTTACCATGTGGTCTCTCAGTACTATCTTCATTATTGGCGCAAATTATACCTTTTTGCTGTGAATTCTGGTTACTCAGCTAAAAGGTTTTCGTCCACGTGCATCGTTCGGGGCAAGGATTTTTCACTGCGGGAAACCTTTTAACTGCGGCTTCTGTAGACCCCATTTAAAGGGTTTCTCACCACAGTGCGAAGTCCCAAAACGTTTTGCTGGTTGGAGCGACGGTTCTTCAGTAGTGGCGCGATTTTTCACCGGGGGAATACCTATTAAATGTACTATACTAAACAACGTTCGGCCTTCACACGAAACGCGGGCTTTTCACTGGTGGATACCGTTCAACTGCGAATTCTTTCCTCGCATTCGAAAGGTTTCTCGCCCACAGTGCAAATTCCCAGAGTTTCGCTGGTGGGCTGTCAATGCTAAGAGCAAGTAGTTATTCCCAAGTTTTCAGAAATCATATTTAATGTATAGGTTTTTTGCTGCGAGTAATCATGTGCCTGCGGTCATTTACATTACGCAGGAATATGGTCTCACGCCGCGGCACGAGACCTTTGGACTTCTATAATAAAGCCACCCAGAGACATACACCTGCGTGGATCTTTTACATGGAGTTACCGTGTTCCTGCGGTTGTCTAACTCACGCAGGAATAAGGTTTCAACCCCTAGTACGAGACCTGAAATCTCCGTGGAACCCGCTCAAGCGTAACGTGAAGTTATCTTGCTTCAGGGACTTTCAAGACGCCGTGAGTTTTATACATAAGAGGTAGCAGAATACCAATGCATATCTATTTTGGCTTCATTTTCATACACTGTGATCACATAACGGGAAATCACTAATCTAATAATCTTGCAGTGGCTGCCTGCGTGTCGCTTATCTAGGCACCATCAACACTGCGTTTATAATCCACTATGCAATGTGATCTCTTCCTGCGATATCAATCCTGACGCTCTATCCAGTACGAATTTAAGACGCTAAAGCTGGTGACGCTGCCGCTCAGGCTTGGCTGCCCATGTAGGCGCCCAGGGTGAAGCATTGGGCGCTGTTTTATTTATAGCGCCGTATACGTACACCGTAGCGCAGTGCTCTGTACACCTCGCCGCCTCGGGCCAGCCCTGCTGCGGATTCTTGAGTTCTGCACTGGGAGACACCATGCTTCTACGGTTGTTTATTTCCACGCAGGAGTATGGTTTCTCCCCCGGTGCGGGATCTTGAAGCACGGCTTATACCAGCTGTAGCAGGTAGGAAGCGCTACTTGAGGGCTCGTCAGGTCACTTCTTGGGATGCATTGGGGGATCTTCTAGAGGTCAGACACGTAGGAAGAAATCAGCTTGCGTTGCCGGTCCGGCATTGAGGATCACATGTTTGTATGGACCTAATTAAACGCGTGGTGGTTCCTAAGTAGGCTGAGGAGACCCGTGGCCCGTTCAACTACCAAATGCAATCTCAACTCATTTTGAATATCGTATGTGCGAATGTGCATTCTAACATATTTATTAGGATTGTTGTTTTCAGTTACTGTTTTGTTAACTTTTATTTTGTGTGTGTTTTTTTATATAGGTAATCGTGTTTGCAACTAATTGCGATTATGTTTATTCATGTATTGATTCAGCCTAACCTCTATTAGGTGGTCGGTACTTTGATTTTTTTGTGATGGGTTGATGTTCAATTTATTACATTGTTCTGATAATTATTATGTAGTTACTGTGTTTTATTTTGTGTCTTTTTGTACGCAGATAGTGGATTTTGGGTTATTTGCATGTTTATGTTATAATACCTTTGTTGTTTTATTTTAATTGATTTATGAAATATTTTTTATTGTTTGTTTTATTTGATGTGTGGGTAATTTGTGTAGTAACGGTTTTGTATACTTTTTACTTTTTTTTATATACAGTCGCTGTGGCCGAGATCGGTCAAGACTAGACTAGACTAGACTGTGCCATAGTATATAAGTCGCATGTATACAAACTTTAAATAAATGTCTTATTATTATTTATTTGATTAATTGTATGGTTTCTTTACATCTTTGTGTTTTCTTATTTCAACAGAAATTTATTAACATTTTATTTGTGAGTAATTTAATTTGTTTTTATTGTACTTCTATTTACTTATCGGTGTATTTTTATTTTTGTCATATTTTAATCTAATTGTGTGCATTTCTGATTTATTTTGTTTATTCTTGTGTTGGTAGATAATGAATATTTGATGTGTGGGTAATTTTTATTATTTATATGGTTTCTTTACGTCTCTGGTGTTGTCTTATTACAAGAGAAATTTATTAACACTTTAGTAGTTAATAATTTAATTTGTTATTATTTTATTTCAATTTACTTATCGGTGTATTTGTTGTTATCTCATAATTTAATCTAACTGGTCATTTCTGATTTATTTTGTTTATTCTTTAGTTGGTAGATAATGAATACTTAAGTTTTTCATCTTGGAAATGTGCATTATTTGTGTTGTTTTATTTTAATATGTTAGTCTTATCTTTCTTATTTTATTTGTTTACAATTCATTGTGTGTTTTTTTTTGCAATTGTTGTGATTTTACTATAATTCCTTGTTACTTTGTTATTTTTGTGTATGTTTTGGTTACTTGTTTATTGTTCGTGTTTTCACTCCAAGAGAGGAGTAAATAGTTTTTTTATTAATTTATTTCTTACTTTGATATGACTGAATGTTACTTCAAACGTGTCAATAACATTGTTTTTAATGTGTATTTTAAGCTCTACTGTCATGGTACATTGGCATTTAACTTTCCTATTGAAACTAAAACATCTGGTCACCATTCCAGACACCTGCCTAAGATATACCAAGCCGTCCTGGCGTCCGCAACACTCTCCGACGACGTGCTAAGTCTGAAGAAGATCGTGCTCCGTAACCCCGTGACCCTCAAGCTTGAGGAGCCAGAGTTAGCGGCGGGGGCCAAGTTACAGCACTACCATGTGTTGGCCGAGGAAGACGATAAGGCGGCCATACTGTATGCTCTGCTGAAGCTTAATCTCATTAGGGGCAAGAGCATCATCTTCGTTAGAACTGTGGATAGGTGTTACAAGTAAGTAGTTCATTTGTTTGTGACAGGACCTAGGTTTAACTCTTTGACCGCCAAGAACCTGTAAAGTGGTTGTGTGTCGTCGTGCCCACCACGCCAACAACCACTTAAAAGGTCGGAGTGAAGGTGTACTTTGATCATGAAAAAAATCATTTATGAACTGTTTTAATTTGTTTTTATTGGTTTAGAACTTTAGACATTACACCAAAAAAACAGTGCTTGGCGTACTGGGCACGACGACACACTATCGCTTTGGCGGTCAAAGGGTTAAGTTAAGAACCAATTGGAGAACGTAATCTTTTTTCAGACTGGCGTAAAATGACAGTCTAATGTTGGTTTTCCTACTCTTGCTTATAGAAGTTTTCAGTGCCGGTGACTTCGAATTAGTGTCATTTTTGTTAGGCTAATTGCCTTGTTGGCGCCGGGTACATGACCTATATAACGCGTTGCTCTATGAAAAATATTGCTCTCGTGGCGTCACAGTAGGTAGCGAAACAGTGACACGGTTGGTTCTCATACAGATTGAGGTGCTTAGGTCATCTAGTTAAATTTGTTCTGTGGTTTCATGCCTGGTCAGGAAACTGTAATGACAATGCCTTATCTTCTTCGATTGGGTCTTACTTTTCTAGCGCTATCTCCTTCACCAGCCTGTTGTCGATTTGAATATTAGACAAATGTCCGAATGACACCATCTTATTCCAGACTAAAGTTATATCTGGAGCAGTTCAAGATCGGCTCGTGCGTGCTCAACTCCGAGCTGCCAGCGGCCGTGCGCTGTCTGTCAGTGGACCAGTTCAACCGCGGCCGGTACCAGATCATCGTCGCCTCGGACGAGAAGGCGCTGGAGAAACCTGATGGCGGCATTCTGCCGATAGAGGAGAGGACCAAGAAAAAGGTTAACTTCTACATATAGCAAAAAAAAAGTTTATGGGCCAGTTCAACCCCGGCCAGTACCAGATCATCGCTTCGGACGAGAAGGCGATTGAGAAACCTGATAGCGCCATTCTGCCGATAGAAGAGAGGACCAAGAAAAAGGTTAACTTCTACATATAGCAAACAAAAAAAATCTCCTCTTGAAACGTATTTCCGCACTTGACAGAACTCGCTCGCCATCGTGCTCAGGATTACTTGACGAGCCCGGACATCTCCGGCAGCCTATTTATACCCCTAGCGGAGCGGCGGTCCTAATAATTTGCCTGGAGATCTCCGGGACCGTCAAACGACGGTAGTAAAAAAAATCCGCCGAGTCGTGGGTACCATCGGAAGAGCCCACATATGCAAATTTGCCAATGTTTATCGAAGTAGATCTCAACATCATTATATTAATCTTGAACTATTTTCCTCCAGTCTGCTAATAGTGAAAACGCGATTTGCAAAAATTTTCTCGATACTTTTATTTTTCAAACATAACCCTTCTTTTCGATGTTTTTGGTTGGACCTTTAAAACCCTCCCATCTATGTATAACAATGTTTTTTGGTTTAATAGTTGTACAATGATAAGTTCTCAAACCTGAGAAAAGAGTTTATCCTTATTGCACACGTTTTGAATAAACATCAATATTTACGAAAAGTACGCGCTTAGCTTCCGTAGAGAGCGGGATGGTTAATTGTAAACTCACGAGAGTGGGACAGTTGACAATGCAACTACGCCCTCTTAACGCATTGTTGTGTTGCAGCAAGCGTCGAAGCGGCGTCGCGACAAGGAGTCGGGCGTGTCGCGCGGCATCGACTTCCAGCACGTGGCCAACGTCATCAACTTCGATTTCCCGCTCGACGTGGACTCGTACGTGCACCGCGCCGGCCGCACCGCGCGCGGAAATGACTCGGTAACTACCCTTCTCGATACATCCTCTACTACAAGTCAACGCAAGTAAAAAGAACTCGAAGGGTATTTGGTCTGTATTTCGCTTAATGCGCAGGTACATCGCCCGGAGTTCTTTTTACGTGCGTTGACTTCTACAGCATCACAACGGATAAGATAAGGTAATAATTTACTTAGGACTTCCTAACAAGGCGAGGCTAGGATTGATTTTTATTTGAATACAATTTTAGATATGTTTTACATATCGTCATCGCCGCTCCAATGGAACACCATTGTTGTATTGTTTCAACATGTTTTTTGTGTACAATAAAGTGCTTAGATACATGCATACCATTTTTAATGGACCGTGTCTGTTCTAAATTGCTACCGTTTGAGAAACGTCTTATCATTTATCAAGCACGCCTCGGGCTTAACCGTGGCTCAGCTGTAGATAAAAATCAACTTCTAATTGTTCGAACTGCGTATGGGTGGCTCGTTTCTCTTATTTTTTCACCGAAGCAATCTGCCGCCTGACGTGGCGAATAGACAACAAACTCCCAAGGCCTTAAAACGTCTAGACATATCCTCATAAATCTCATAATACATTTAAATAATCGTGAGGACGATTTATCCACTATCGTATATTTGGGCCACAGGATAGCAAGCTTAAACCGGGGCTTAGAATTTCATGCTCATATTATTGGGAAACGAGACTTAATCGCGCAGTATTATAGGGGAACGGGACTTAAGTCCCGTTTCCCAATAATAATGTGTGAAAATCGTGTAAGTTTAAATCGATATATGTATTTCATGCTCTTATTTTGTGTTCCAAATGTTCCAATGCGTGTATGGATGCGGGCATCCCATGACTGACGGATGTGGCATTCTCTGGGGGAGACTTATGTCTAGCAGTCTATGTCTCTCGACTGATGATGATGATGATTTTGTGCTCCAGGGTTCGGTGCTGTCATTCGTGTCGATCCGCGAGAAGCCGCTGATGGAGGCGGTGGAGGAACACCTCTCCGCCGGTGTCAAGGGGAAGAAAGTGCTGCAGTGAGTTCCATTCATTACCACACTATACTCCCCGCGCTGCCGCGATATTGCCCGCTCCGGCGATTATGCACTTTATTTACTTGCCGGCCCTTTGACTCGCGCCAAAAAACCGACAAAATAGGGAGCGGTGGACATGACGAGGCGAATGACGAGTAACGTGGGCACGTCTCTGCCTACTTCCCTCAACATTTGTAGAGTGTGTGGTCGGGGTATTATATATATACAATTTCTTAATTTGGCTGCAAAAAAAAAGTGATTGATATAAATCGTCATCATCATCCTCCTAGAGATTTCCCGATTGTGCTCCGGGTTCCGCTTTGACACCTCTATTTCTCTCTCCCCCTCCCCCCCCCCCCCCTCTCTCTCTCGTTGGCGTAAAAACGTAGTAAACGTAGAGAGTTGGCGTAAAAACGTAGTAAACGTAGAGAGTTGGCGTAAAAACTAGTTTTACGTAAGCGATTGCCATCTGAACTAACCCAGAGGGGAACTACATCTTGTTAGGGATGAGACCAGTTTTCTCACGATGTTTTTCCTTCAGGGGTTTGTTTTGTTGAAAATGAAAGAATTAACGTGCATTTCCTGAAGGGGGCATTTTCACTTTCCGATGTACTGTACCCCTTTTTTCGGAACTAGTTTATTTTGGGCTTTCTGAATCAAAATCACGAGTACTATCTAGTCTCTGGTACTATTGATTCTGATCAGAGACTAGGAATTGGTTAGAATAATTCCTAGTCTCCGATTCTGATGAAGAAAAAAAAAGTCATTAATTTCCCAAATTACTTTTCTGTGACAATTTTCTGACGAGCCATATAAAATGTATGGAAAAAGCGTCACAAAACTGGCTCTTTTTTTGCGGAAACTTACTCCACTACTCTACTTAGTACTCGTGATTCTGAGTCAAAGAACCCAAAAAGTTAAAGGGGTTTTCAGTGTAGATGCGTAACCAGACTGATAATGTGTGTGATTGTGATCATTTTGCAGAAAGTACGAGTTCGCATTAGAGGAAGTTGAAGGCTTCCGTTACCGGTCGCGCGACGCGTGGCGCGCCGTGACGCGCATTGCGGTGCGTGAGGCGCGCCTCAAAGAGATCAAGCAGGAGCTGCTCAACTGCAAGAAGCTGCAGGTTTGTTTACCGCAAACACATCTTTACCAAGAAGCGTTTGACGTAGGTTTAGAATCTAGATCTGGCGATTCTGGCGCAAACAGCTGTAGCTGTGCGGGGACATTTTTTTTTAAATAATGTTGGGTTGAATACAGCTATTTGGCCATGACTATATCTAGAGACTATTGGATGGGGTCCAATTTTTATTTACTTTGAAAAATTGCAAATTCAACAAAATTTGTACCAATGAGAGGAGTTGTACATCAATATAAATCAGGATTTTATAGCTTAAAGCAGTAACCCAACCATGCGAGAAAATGCCGTTGATCTATTGAGCGCAAAGCACCTGTTCAACGCGAAATTAAACCTTATGCAATCGCGCATAGATCCGCCACTGCTTTGAGCAGGCTGTCGACTGCAGCCATCGTTGGCGTCCATTGCACGATGAATAGCCTACTGTCACAGAATAGTATAATAGTATTACATACAGAAAGCCCACGAACCCCCCGCACCGAGGCCAGTTACCTCGTCCCTGAGAGACCCGCCTGATGTCGATCGGGTGACGTCGCGCCTCGCGATTCGTCCGCGCCACGCGCCACGCACCTGCGCAAACAATTGACGCGTGTACCGACAGCGCACACATACTTACCAACAGCGCTTACGTTCCTTCGCGTGTCACAGGTGTGCTACTGTGGAATTTTTTATATTGAAGTTTACTATTTGGAACCACAAATATCTCATGATGACAACCGTCCGTCACATATCGCTTTGATGATCTGTCTAATCTTCTCTCTGACGCCATTCCGTCCACCCCACACGTCCCACATACTAGTGCTTCACTAACACCTGACTGCATCCTACAGGGCTACTTCGCGGATAATCCGAACGAGTTGGCGGCTCTGCGTCGAGACCGCGCGCTGCACACGGTCCGGCAGCAGCCGCAGCTGGCGCACGTGCCGGACTACTTGTTGCCGGCCGCGCTCCGGCCTGAACCTGAACCCGAGCCCGAGCCCGAGCAGGCCGAGGCGGAGGCCCCGGCGCCGCCGGCTAAGAAGAAGAAGGGCAACTTTGGGAGTGCCAAGAGACTTAAAAACCAGGTTAGTACGATCAGTTGACAAATTATCTTGGGTTGATATTTTCAGCTACTTGCTGTTCACAAGTTGAGTGATTTTACAGCGGTGCTAGCACATCTGCTGCTGGGGCGCGACGCGAGTGGAGAAAAATCTACCCTCTTTCTAATTCGTACAGTTCGAGCGTGAGTCGCGCGAGATACCACTTGACAGCAAGTTGTGCTAGCCCACCTGGTCATCTTTTATTACCTGTTGTCTATCGGAAAAAAAACGAACACGTGGACGGCAATTACCGGGCTCGGTAGATGACGGAATGTTGCCAGGATTTGACTATTATTTACTAAAAAGAAGCAGGTGTTAAAGATAAATTACAGTGGTTCAAACAATTGAATGTAGAAGCAATCTGAAGTTAGTTTGTAAGGCATGTACAGTGAGCACCACAAATAGCTTGGCATATGAAAACGTCAAGTCTTTGTTATAAGGGAATAGGAACTTTTGACCTCGTTCATGTGCCAAGATACTTTTGATGTTGACTGTACAACCTGTGTGACATAGGAGAGCTCTTTAGTCAAGTTATATTTTACATGCGTCTTCGAAAGGCTTTAGTTAAGACAACTAAGTAAGAACTCCACAAATGTCCGCCTTCATCAAACATCTAGATGAAGCTATCGCTGACCGTTGGGATAGATCCCTAAGTGTGGTAATGGCTGGTTAAGGTCAAAATAGTACATTACTTAACAAGGGCGGTAAAACAAAGAATGTCTCAGATCGCAGGTATTTAACGCCCGAGCCGAAGTCAAGGGCGATAAATATGCGATCTGAGGCTTTCTTTATTACCGCCCGTGTTATGTACAAAATTTTGTCACCCCCTGGCCAGGAAGTGGGATTTCCCGCGCGCGGAGCGTGCGGTAATTGCCGCTTTATGGCCAGGTGTGACATAAATTATTATTTCTATAATCCGAGCCACAAGCATGTGTATCCGCGGGACACGACATAAATTCAGATCAATGAAACATTTCTTTGGCTTCCATGATGGGGCAGCTCTGCCCAATATAGAACCCCGTTAGAGACCTTTATTTATGCTCATTTATATTTTTTTATTTTGTACCTGAAAATGTATAGTGTATTTACAGTGTGAATAAAGATTTACTATTCTCTACTAAGCAAGAACTTGCGTGCAATTTTCGGTGAATTTTCATTACGTTGCAGGCTTTGATCGTATCCATCTTACCTCGGTAGCCCGCAGCCCTGCAATGTAAAGGAACGCATGCAAGTTCATACGTTCCGGCGCGCAGCGGTCGCGTCGCGCGGACGTCGCGCAACGCAGTGTGACCAAGCCTTTAAGTTACACTAGATATGTCTATAATACAATGTTATTCTCTACAGGCGCGGCAGAACAACCCACTGCGCAGTTTCGCCGTGAAAAACCTGAAGAAAACACCAGCTACCGGCGACACGTAGCGTCGTTTAGTCTTCCAGAAACAATAGTATAATAATGCTAATGACGTTTACAAATGAACCTTGGAATAAAACCATTGTTGTCCGTTTCTCTGTTGACTATGAATAAATACATAAGTTATATTATCTGGTGTCTTTTCTCATAACAAATTACAACTATCCTATCCTATTTACATTCCAACATGGAATGGCTGCCTGAGATGCTTTACATTAGACAGAAGCTAGGATTCATATACAACGGCGCGCGTAAATATATTAGATGTAATACACGCACTATAAATATGCTACGGCCTATAACTTCACTCAATAACCGGAACTCGACTACCTAGTGTTCAAAACGAAAAAAAAAACAGTTTCCTTAGTGAACAGTATATTGAAATCAAACTGACTTCGAGTGTCTCTTCTTGCTGAAGTGTTGTCGCGCGAGTTGCGAGTCGCTGGCGGCGCGGCGCAGATCTTGCGCGGGTTCGGCTGGCGGCGTAGCGGGGGCCGGCCGCTGCAGGTAGTACCCGTGGGGGCCCATCTCACGGCGCTGCCATGGGGACGTCGTGATCCTGTAGTTGATCATTATCAGTGACTACATGTCAAGCTGGGTATCTGTACCGAGTGGAGTGCCCCAAGTGTCCTTACTGGGCTCGCTACTATTTAATATCTTTGTGAATGACATAAGCACCTGTTTTCAGTCCTCTAGATTATGCTAAAATTACTTCACCTAATAATCCTAATATGCGCTGCAAACCGATCTAAACCGGCTAGAAAGCTACTGTATCCATAATAAACTAGATTTAAAACCCTGTATTATAAATGTTTTACAATAACCTTTTCTCGTAAACATAACGTCATTCCTACATCTTATTCATTAAAATATATGTATAAGATGAAGGAATGATGTTATGTTTATGCGCTGGCCGCCCACACGGCGCACTGTAGAGCATGTACTTGTGATGACGTACCACAACATGAGAGGCTGCGGCTGCGGGCGCGAGCGGCGCATCGCGACGGCGAGCGGCGCGGCGCTGGCCGCCCACACGGCGCACTGTTGCAGTATGTACTTGCTGTGCTCGCATGGAAATGGCTCGGGCTCGTAAAAAGCTGCCATCGTCTAGGAATAGTACATTACTTAACAAGGGCGGTAAAACAAAGAATGTCTCAGATCGCAGGTATTTGACGATAAATATGCGATCTGAGGCTTTCTTTATTACCGCCCGTGTTAAGTACAAAATTTTATGTCACCCCCTGGCCAGGAAGTGGGATTTCCCGCGCGCGGAGCGTGCGGTAATTGCCGCTTTATGGCATGTGACATAAATACATGAAAACTTGACGTCCATGAAGCTATCTATGATATCGCATTCATCGAGGTCGATTGTTTTTTTTTTAATTTAGCGACTTTGATTCATATCTGCTCTAATGTTTATCGAATAGTCCGACAAATTAATAGGGCTGCAGCGTTGACACGACTTACTGAATTGTTAACTTACTTCGTCGTACGCATAGTCGACGAGCAGCTTGACGAGGCGCACGAGCATGACCCAGAAGTGCATGCTGTAGATCACCATCCAGCAGAACAGCAGGTTCTGCAACAACGGTAAGGCGCGAGTTTTACAGAGACGGCGTAAAACGGCCCGGCCACGGCTTCGAGCGGCGGCGCCAGCGGTTTTCCTAATAGATTGCGAGTAATCCCAACTAACCGCAGTGTGTTGCGCATCTTGACCGAGCAATGAACAGGTAAAACGCTTGACGCGCCGCTATTCGCGCAGTCGTTGCAGTAGGCCTAGCACGTGTTGCGCTCGAGAGTATGTCGGCGTATCTCGAGCTATCCCTATCCGTCACTTTCTAAGAGCGCCAATCAGAAAAAGATAAGTCGAGATACTCTCGAGCGCAACATGTGCTACGGGCGCTGGTCTGTAATTGTAAGGTGAAGGCGCGGCGCAGGCATGATGCAGCTTCAAAACGTTTTCACACGAAATGAAGGCGACGTGTCGGTGAATTACACTCAAGCAGCGCACCTTCACCTTAACGCCGTCTCTGTAGGTACCTATAATTAGCGCTTAAACGCCACGAGCGCCTCGAAACAATACGGCAACTATGTACATATATAAAAATAAATAAAAAATAAAAAAGCCTTTTATTTAATGTCCTGTTTGATTTTTACATGGTCAATTTATAGCTAGTTTTTATGTTGAAAGCAAATTTATATTATAGTCCAAAGTATGTCCACGTCATTTTATGCATAGTCATTATCATGAAATACTATTAGTTTATAGATCGTTAAGTAAAATTTCAATGTCAATTAAATTAAATTAATGTAATAGTTGTTGCGGACAAGAACCCCTCATCAGGTGAAGGCCTCCTCCAAGGACTTCCACTTTTCTCTGTCTGTAGCTGCTTCTTGTCAGTGGGTACCGGCTATCTTTTTTATGTCGTCGGACCAACGGCATGTTGGTCTCCCCCTTCGTCGCTTCCCTGTAGGTCCTTTCCAAGTGGTAACGAGAGCAGTCCAGCGAGGGTCGGGCAGTCTGGCAACATATCCGGCCCATCGCCATTTGAGCGATTTAGCATGCTTTAGGGCGTCTATTAGCTTTGTGATGGATCTTATATGTATGTGTGGTATTTTTTGAAGTTTTTTGATGTTTGTTATACTTCTCTCCATCGCTCTCTGGCAAGTGGTTATTTTCGATTGTATCTTGTTGGTGAACAGCCAAGTTTGGCTGGCATATGTTAGCGAAGGCAGGATACATGTGTCTATAACTTTTTTCTTCAGCTTCATATTCATTTTGCTTTTCAGTATTTCCTTCAGACTCCAGAACTTGTTCCAGGCTATTTTTACTCGTCTGTCCACTTCTTGTTCGTTGTTTAGGTTGTTGAATGAGATCTGCTTGCCAAGATAGATATAGCTGTCTACAAACTCTAGCGGCGTGTTATCAATTGTTATGAGTTTTTGGGTGCTGTTAGTCATCAATTTTGTTTTTTGGAAGTTCATTTTTAGGCCGACTTTGAAACTAGCTTTATGTAAACTTTGTATCATGTGCTCTAGCTGAGCGCTTTTTTCTGACATTAATATGATGTCCGCGAACCTAAGGTGGCTTAAGAGTTTTCCATTTATGTTGATTCCCATGTTGTTCCAGTCTAAGCTGCTTATGACTGATTCCAAGACAGCTAGGAATAATTTTGGCGACAGGGGGTCCCCTTGCCTGACTCCTCTGTTAATTGGTATTTCTGGTCCCAGCTTTGTACATATATGAGATGAAATGAGAAGAAGCTGGCCATTTTGGTATTTCGTCGCTTTTACTCGTTAAGAAATTTAGTAGGTAGGTATGACAGTTCAAACATGACGAGTCACAAGGTACAGTCAAGGGAATTTGAATGTTTGTCACTTTTGGACTCTATTTTCTACTGTAATAAGGTCCAAACGTGCCAAACATTCAGATTCCCCGGGTGGCGTATTCCCCAGTAGGTCAGGACTCTGAACATGCTGCGTCGGAACAGCACTCCCAGCACCGCCACGACATCAGCCACCCCGCGCCCACACCAGCGTCGACAACTCCGCCACGCAACCACCAGCACTTACCTCCAGCTCCCAGTAGGACACGCGTCTGAACATGTTGCGTCGGAACAGCACTTCCAGCAGCCGCCACGACAGCCACCCCGCGTCCACACCAGCGTCGACAACACCTGCCACGCAACCACCAGCACATACCTCCAGCTCCCAGTAGGGCACGCGTCTGAACATGCTGCGTCGGAACAGCACTCCCAGCAGCCGCCACGATAGCCACCCCGCGCCCACACCAGCGTCGATAACACCTGCCACGCAACCACCAGCACATAACTACCTCCAGCTCCCAGTAGGGCACGCGTCTGAACATGCTGCGTCGGAACAGCACTCCCAGCAGCCGCCACGATAGCCACCCCGCGCCCACACCAGTGTCGATAACACCTGCCACGCAACCACCAGCACATACCTCCAGCTCCCAGTAGGGCACGCGTCTGAACATGCTGCGTCGGAACAGCACTCCCAGCAGCCGCCACGACAGCCACCCCGCGCCCACGCCAGCGCCGACAACACCTGCCACGCAACCACCAGCACATACCTCCAGCTCCCAGTAGGGCACGCGTCTGAACATGTTGCGTCGGAACAGCACTTCCAGCAGCCGCCACGACAGCCACCCCGCGTCCACACCAGCGTCGACAACACCTGCCACGCAACCACCAGCACATACCTCCAGCTCCCAGTAGGGCACGCGTCTGAACATGCTGCGTCGGAACAGCACTCCCAGCAGCCGCCACGATAGCCACCCCGCGCCCACACCAGCGTCGATAACACCTGCCACGCAACCACCAGCACATAACTACCTCCAGCTCCCAGTAGGGCACGCGTCTGAACATGCTGCGTCGGAACAGCACTCCCAGCAGCCGCCACGACAGCCACCCCGCGCCCACGCCAGCGCCGACAACACCTGCCACGCAACCACCAGCACATACCTCCAGCTCCCAGTAGGGCACGCGTCTGAACATGCTGCGTCGGAACAGCACTCCCAGCAGCCGCCACGACAGCCACCCCACGCCCACGCCAGCGTCGACAACACCTGCCACGCAACCACCAGCTCCCAGTAGCGCACGCGTCTAAACATGCTGCGTCGGTCGGAACGGCACTCCCAGCAGCCGCCACGACAACCACGCCGCTCCCACCGCACACATCAGCGTCGGCAGCGCCTGCCTCGCTACTACCAACACACCTGCAGCGCCAGCTCCCAGTGGGGCACACGTCTGAACATGCTGCGTCGGAACAGCACTCCCAGCAGCCGCCACGACAGCCACCCCGCGCCCACTGCCCACAACAGCGTCGGAACCGCCGACACCGGGCCCACGCCGCACTTCGACCAGTCCAGTACCTGCCTCACAACACGTTTATGCACATTTGACTACAATAGACAATAAGTGAATCACTATTTAGTCAACGATAGCCGTATTGCGTACTTGCCTCTTCTATAATCATTTCGAATGTAGACCCCACGAGGTATCAAGAAACATCACCGATTTTAGGAGACAGAATGATATTCAACACCATTTTTGATATATATGAGTTATCATTAATGTCTATATTTATACGCGTTGATTTTGCTAAACAATTTGGATACAAATTAAATTTTATGAGTTATGCGATGTCACTATTATATATAGGTAATTTCATTGTAATATTTGTAATATTCGTGTATTCGGGGTCACATTCGGGGTTGAAGGATACCTGACGTGTGTTGTCGATTTTGTGAAAAAGTTAGGCTGTAGTAGAAATTATTCTGAAGTCAATGACACCCCCCTTTAAAAGTTGTTAAAAATTAACTTTATGAAATGGTTTACAATTCATTTGGAAAACCTGATGTAAATTTTAAGGTACCTAATTTACGTTTTGTACAACAGAGTACAGCATCTCTCCAAGAAACTTCTCCAATTGTCCGGCAGATGTCGCTGTTCCAAAAAGTAAATGGCGCTATTAAGATTTTTCAGCGGCAACATATAACATTTGCGAATGTGTTTTTGACATACTAACCTAGCGTAGGGTGTACCGTGATCAGGAAGGCGGTTGCCCCAGGCCGGGCCCAGACATTGCACTGCGGCTGGAATCGCCCGGCCTGTGACTATCCCTCGCGGGGTACGTCGTGCGTGTAATTTTTGGTAGTTGGACTTGCGTGTCGCGCGGTCCTCCATATTTGTAAATTAATTACCTCAAATTGCGTCAGGCTTTCGTACTAAAGCCAAATTACCCGTGGGATGGTTTGGGCGCACGCCCACGGGTAACCACCCGGGCATAACTTCGGAAAATGTCGCTCCACTAAAACTGCGTCTCATTCGCAAAACGCCACTTTGTTTTCGCTAAACTGCCTCTAAGAAATCCCTATAACTCTTTACCTCTTCCAGCGCGGCGCAGTGGACTGCAAGCTATCAGATAGAACGAGATATGAATTTCAAGGTCTATAATTGGTTGGTGTTGTTGCTTTGAAGTCTGCACTATCGCATTCATTTTCATCACGTAACTATACTTATAAAATAATAGCATGAAGTAAAAATGACATACTGGGAACGGCACGTTTTGCGTATGTAAAACTGAAGAAACCTTAGGTACCTATTATTGTAAAGGGATGACGTTTTGCGTGAGCGAGATTTTGTAGGCGGGACGTTTGGCGAAAGAGTCATTTAGGTATAGGTACAAACTGGTACAAAAGGGACCTAAAATGCGCCCTAACCCCTGGACACCGTATTCTGAACCATAAACAATTATATTAGACCTACATGATCAAACCAACTAGATCACCGTGCAACTGACAACCGCTGACAACTGTGACGGTCATGACACTTTCACTTTACGGCACCTAAAAAATTATAAAAATGTATCGTGTGGTAAGTGGTAAATTGTGAGTGATTATGTCGATATTGTGGATGCGACGCCGGCACCGCGGCGCCTGACGTATGGCGGGCAAGTCTGTAAGCTTCAACGCAAACTGTGTGAGTTAAATCCTAACACGGGCCTGCTGAGGTCTATTTTTATTCGTCAGAATCGTATTTCTAAGTGCGCGCGCGATATTAACCTTTTCACCGCCATTGACTTGATATTTAAAGTCAGGACATTAGGTGCCCCACGCGCCAATGACTTAATATCGAGTCGATCACATCGATGTAAAGTCAAAGTTACGTGCTATCAAGTAAGTACCTAAGGGTTCATTTTCCATTTTATATACGAAGACTTTGGACGAGGCGCAACTTACAGAATCTGCTGTAGCGGTGAATGTGTTTGGGAAGAATTATCTCATTCGTTGACCTGAGGTACTTCAACTAAGTCGTAGTTAAGCTTTATGTAGCTACGATCTATAGATACACGTTTTGTACGTGCACAGGATATATTGCTATGCAAATACACTGTTAAATTTGAGAGCATTTGCAGAACCTGAGCGACTCGTATGTGGAGGAGATTGCGAAATGGTTGAGCTGCAACGGCGAAGTGTGGGGCGTGGGCCCCACGGCGCTGTTCGCGGCTGCGGCCGCCCTGTTCCTGCACCACGAGCTGCAAGCCACCATCCTCGTGCCGGGCGACCAGCCCCACGTGTCAGCGCTCGAGAAGACCCTCGTTGTGAGCTTGCTCTCTATCTCGCTATCTCTCCTTACGTCCTGTTTGTGCTTTGTAACGTGGAGGTAAAATGGTTCAGCTGTAACGCCTGTAACATTGAGGTGTGGGGCACAGGCCCCCCTCTGCGCTGTCGTCAGCTTCAGGGGCTCTGTTCCTGCACCACGAGATGCAGGCCAACTTTCTCATACCGGGAGACCAGCTGCTCGTGTCAATGCTTGAGAAGACACTCGTTGTGAGCTCGCTCTTCTTCTTGCTGTCCCCCCTCTAACATCTAAGTCCTATCTATCGACCGTCTATGATGGTCACGTTTATCGCGTGATACTGATAGACGACAAGATAAAGCGTCTGTCACTTTCTGATACCACTCAGGAATGTGACAGATGCTCACGCGATAAATAAATAAATAAAAATCCCATCGGTGCTATGCTAACACCACTGATCGTAACAGGTCGGTCCCACTGGTTGCTAAGGCCATATCATATCATATCATATCAAATCATATCATATCATATCGTTTATTTGCATTGAACATACATCGTCATATGCAGTCACAGCACAGCGCTGTCTCGAGCAGACAATTAACGCGATCACTGCTCTCAGGAATCCTTAAGAAATAGTAAAATGTGCTTTATATCCACAGTCCGCCATGGTGATGGGCACGCTGGCGCTGATGGTGCATCTGTGGGTCTGCCTCATGCGGTTTTTCCAGTACTACCTGGACACCCTCATTAGAGATGTGAGTATAGCTGCGCTTCGAATTACTTAAGAGACGAGAACAAGGAATCGGGCAATCTTTATGCATTTCGTGTTAACAAATAGAAATGCCCTGATTGGCCGATTGAGTACTCTCTGCGTCCCTCTGCCTCAATAGGAACTTAGATGTAAACGTAGCCTAAATAATTGCGTATTGTAACTTGCGCTTTGGGCTTGGTCGGTCTGACCCGCCGCCCGCGGCGTGCAGCGGCCAGGGACCGGAACCGGTAAGCCTAATCAGGGTTTTCGATAGGCTTATTTTAACGGTGGTTTTAAAAACCCTATCGATATTGGTAACCATGTAAAACGGTAACCCTATCGATAGGGTACCGTATCAATCGGGTTAACCCAACAAACCGCTAACCAAAATCAAAACCCTATCAATACGGTAACCGTATCATTAGGGTTTTTAACCAGTTTTTAACAAATGTAATCTTTACGCACCTTTCAATTAGACTCATTTTTAGATAACCGTGGCTCGCACGGACGATGTGCTCGCCGGCTCGCCGTGGGGCCCGCTCTCAGTACAAACAAACTGGTTTGATCTACCGAAACGCTCCTTATTTTTAATGCAAACAACTTTGTACTTTGAGTCCTTAGGCTTGAATCGTATTTACTTTATCGTGCGTGCAAGTGTAGATTTGTAGCTCACGCTCGGGCGATTGTTTGTTTATTTCACATTTTAACTTTTGCGCCTATATTTTTATCTAACTTTCTGTGCAATGTCCGCAACAACTACCTAATAATCTGAAGGTCGGTTTGTCGAACATTAAATATCCAATAAAAAAATGCTACTTTATCAAGATCACAATTGTCGCATTTTGACGGTTCATTCGAACGCTAATGTATTTATTTTAATATTTTGAAACAATCAGTCGTTTTCATAGTACTGATCATAATCTATAATTAAATTTTATTTTGAAATAAACACCAGCCTCCTTGACTGACAATATGTGAACCTTATTGTAACGAGATAAGGTCTACAAACGAATCAACAGTGTAACGTGTTACCTTCTTTTGTTAGTATACTACCTACCTAAACAATAGGCAAAGGTCGCCGGTCGTCGCAAGTGCTGACCACCTGTGGATGTACCCAACAATAAGAGAGCTTTCTTTAAAATCTTTTATATTTAAGATTAGCAATTAAGGTGAAAAATGTAATTATTGGATATAATATGAAATAAACAGTATAATTTTTTTTTTTTAGTTGTATAAAAAAACTTCATTGACTTTAAGTCGAATAAATTTGTAGGCCAACTGGGGTCGCAACATCAGTATGGGATTTCTAGGAATTTGTTGATAAACACTCGATAAAATCAGTCGCTACATCCAAAATCGGAGTTTCTACCGGAGTCGCTATAGCCAGTGGGAATTTCATATAAAGTATGTTCTAAGTACAAGGGACTTAGGTGTAGAGTTGCTACAACCGAAATGTCGTTACAACCAAGGTCGCTAAAAATGAAATCCACTGTAATTGATTGTCCTCCATGACCTGAGGTAAAAGCAAGTGCGCACGACCATAGAGTTGTTAAATCGCCCAATTCCGGGATTGTAAAAATGTTTTTAATAAATCCGGGATTTTAGTAGTAGGTTAATACACGTATTGCAGTCAGTATATTAATTCCGCATTTTTATGTGTGGGATTTCATTACATTAAGTATTGGGCTGTTAACTACCAAGTTGTTAAAACGTTTATCTACTCGTATTTAAACCAGCACGGCAAGATACAGACGAGCCGAAAGCTGATAGGACTTGCTGTTTTCCATTGTCTTAGGATTAACGAGATTGCGGCGACAGTTTCAATGGCAAAAATAACCTTTCTTACACTATAAAGACATTTATGCCGATGTTGTTATCTTTTCACAACTTAATACAATAGGTACACAAGTGCCTAAATGTCGTGGTGTTTGTCTTTTTTTTTCCAGGTAAACCTACACACGCACACAATAAAAACAAATATTAGTTACTTTACGTAAATCTGCAGGTTCAGTAGCAGTGCACTGCTTGCAGTCTGAAGTGCATTCTCGTAACGTAACCATCTAGTTGAGTACGCGTGACCATAGAAGTGGACTTTGTTATTATTATTGTTTCTGTTATTTTTGTTATTATAGATATAGGTATTTGAATATAGGCGTGTATTTATGGACACTGATTAGTGATTTTGATTGGATTGTGAAGTTAAGTGGGTGTTATAAGAAAGGTGAGTGTGTTACTTTGCATTATTTTTTATACTAATTATAAGTAGAGTTCAAATTTTTGAAAGATAGGGAAGGTTGTCATACAGTTCATAATATACGTAATTGTCGTGTAACAAAAGTATCAATACAATTATAAACAATTAAAATATACATATTTATGCATATGATTGTTCCAAAAATTTGAACTTTACCCAAGTAAGACCAAATCTTTAAGGTAATAATGAAATTGTATTAGTACCCGTTGATTTTATGCCGTTGACGCAGGAATAACGTATTGTCACATACAGGGAGCTATTTTATAATACTACCTACATGTAAATTAACTAATCTACTAGCGCATATAATCGTGTAACAAAAGTATCAATACAATTATAAACAATTAAAATATACATATTTATGCATATGATTGTTCCAAAAATTTGAACTTTACCCAAGTAAGACCAAATCTTTAAGGTAATAATGAAATTGTATTAGTACCCGTTGATTTTATGCCGTTGACGCAGGAATAACGTATTGTCACATACAGGGAGCTATTTTATAATACTACCTACATGTAAATTAACTAATCTACTAGCGCATATTAAAATAAATAAATACTTGATACGTAAAACATAAATCAAACAATTTGTTTTGTATTTTATTTCTATACTTTATTTCATTTTATTAAAAATATTGTTACCCTATCAAGTAATTCACCAAATTGTTCATTTGCTAGAAGACAGTAAATATATATTAATACAGTATTTAGTTTAAATGTGTATTCAGCCCGGATATGGGCATGAAAATATTATATAATAATACAATATAAACGGACATTATTTTACGATAATCAGAACTTTAAATATCCTGTTTATTTAATAAATGAAAAATAAAATATAAATAACATTATAAACTTTAAATATTAAATATAGTCGGGTTTTTTTTAAATAAATACGTAAAATAAATTCATGATTAAAAAATCATCACTTAAACAAATATGCAGCGTAGCGTATTCAAGATTTGTATAAAATGTCTTGCATGTCAGGAATTCAAAAACATGTCTTTTGAATGTTGAAATGTTCGATTCTTTAAAAAATAATGTTCGATTAAAAAGTACACAACGACGGTAAAGAAAACTATTATCTAAATTCTAAATAATAACAAAGCTCAAGATTTCTTGATTTCTCTCGCTAAAACTTGTATTTTCATTCACCCATTCATCGCTACGTCCTAATTCGAGCCGTATGTACGGCGCGCTGTCATATATTTGAACTAGCTGTCTCGGAGTCACGACATCGTGTCGTTACTCATTGGCTTACCGGCGCGCAGTATTGTGCGGATGGCGTAATGCATAATTTCTATTTAACCATTTATGTAATTGTTTGAATATAATAAATGTTGTTATTATTGTATATAATTAACACGCTAACTGTACAAAAGCGCGGCCTTCTCTGCAATCTCAAAAACAAAAGATATTCCAGGTAAAAGCCAAGCCCAAAACTAATAATCAGTTTTTTTATTTCATCGCCACATACAATTATTATCTTTATCTGCACGAGCAACACTAATCCTACGGCCTAGGTATCTACAAAAGGGCCGCCTTGGTAGGTAATGACTCTAACGTAAACAAAAGGCAAAACAATAAACAATCGGCAACTCAAAGTTAGCGAACAGTTGCAGGTGTGCCATATCTGTCATCGCCGTCGAGTATATGATACATGAATGGAAAGCACGTGCAATATTTAATGAAACGAAAACAGATAGCTCCCACCCCATGCTGTAATTAAGTATTTAAGTCTATGTAGAACAAATATCATGTTCAGTACGTCTCGCATATCTCGCGACGCACCATTAGTATTTTTAAGTCATAAATAATTACTTAGTACCCATAACATGGCTTTATTTGATCTGGAATAATTTAGGAGCTGGAAGAGGGAGTACGAGGCTGAAGCACAACGAGAAAGTAAGTTAATTTATATGTATAAAGTAGTTATTTATAATATAATTTTCAGTTACATGAAAATATATCATATCATTACAGGAGAACACCGGCGATTAGCCGAAGAAAATAAAGCGACATCGTTGATGAAGGCAAAGGAGATAAACAACAGGAAGTGTAAGCATTCTAGGATTAATTTGTTACCTTTTACCTACGACATTATAAGAAATAAGGAATTAATTCAGTAAGACTAATGGAATTTGTGTTTTCAGATAATCAGTTCGACAAGAGAGAGTTATGGTCCAAAAAAATCAAGGAGCTATTGCAAAACGTTCCCGATGAGAAAGTGGAGCAAGTTTTCGACGAAGTAAAAGCTTTGATCGAGCAACCCGACCCAAAGCAGCAAATCGAAAAGATTTCGGCTTCATTTTGAATGTTTCTCTTTTTTTATAGTCGTATTTTTTATGTTTTCAATATTTAAATAAGTAATTGATATCTATTGTTTTTAATATTTAGTAGATTTTTGTTATGTAGCTAATGTTGATTTTTATATTGCTGATTTAATAACTTGTTTATTAAAACAAATACTCTATTTGATACTATTTTTTATTTTTAATCACCTATCTTTGAGGTGCCAATTTAGGTAACTTCTCACAGTACTAACCTATGTCATTGTATAGTACAATAAACAATTGTCAACTAATATTAATTACCTTTCGTCACCGATCGCGTCGTCGGCAGGGTCGATGGTTAGATACAGAATAGAATAACACCATTCGCATTCATTACTCACAAAGGAGCAAAAAAATATGTAACTGTTCGTCGATTTAAACATAAATAAAGCGTTTGCGTACGGGTTAAGGTCTATTTTAGACTATACTACGACGGTGGCAAATAAGCATACGGTCCACCTGATGGTAAGCGGACACCGCAGCCTATAGCATATGGACCAAGTTTAAAGTTTAGTCACTATTAGCAGTGATAAACATACATCATTCGCCGCAAGCTGTATCATAACATTCACAACACGCTGTCGTGTTGCTTAAAAGCTATACATAAATAATGCACTTTTTTACCTGCTGTGAAAGTATGCAATGAATAAAATAGCTAAAGCTAGATATGTTAGACATAAAAAAAAACAGAATGCTTATTGAACGCCACTAATATTATCTAAATAAGTATCAGTTTTTATCAACATAGCCTTTAAATATGCAAAATTAAGAATACAGTTAAAAAACATAGTAATCAAAAAGTGTTAACGACACAATGTCGTGGCTAGCGCGCGAACACGGTTCCGAAATCACGACAACGTAGTAAATGGGTTAAAATAAACGATATATACCTCCACATCATACTTATCATTCCCGCGGGTTCGAAACTTACTTTTAATTTGTAACCTTCATAATCCCGCAATTGGGCGGTTTAACAACTCTATATTGTATGAGCACGCGCAGTCGCCTCAAAGATAACCGTGCCGAACCGTGCTTTTGTTCTAATATTCTCTTATCTTTTTCTCAAATGAAATAAACTAAAGTATGTACCTATTTATCCTACTAATATTACAAATGCAGGATGTTTGTGACTCAATCAGGCAAAAACGGCTGAACCGATTATGATGAAACTTAGTATACACCGAGATTATAGCCTGGATTAACATATAGGATACTTTTTATCGCTGAAATCATCCCTCAAATACAAGGTCGCGCGGACGAAGTCGCGGGCAAAAGCTAGTTTATTATGAATCTGTGTAATGTGACAGACTTACGTGTGACCTCCAATAAAAAAAATTCAACACACCATTGAAATTAATTGAAATGGAAAATAATCGTAAGTAGGTTGTATTTTTTACACTCGGGGACTTATGTCTTTGCAACTGCAAGCGTAATGTACTTGTAGAAATAATAAAAAAAGTTAGAACAAGTCCCAGAAGAGAAATTTCTTAATTGTCTAATAGAAAAGCAAATGTAATTAAAAAATGTTATTAACATCATATGTATATGATTTGTCAAGCCTTTTTGTAATACCTAATATAATTTAATATGTATTATAAAGATTTCACTTAGTGAACTAATTGTCATATATGTTTACATACGATGCATAATTAAAATAACATAAACATATTATTGAATATTAATTGTTAATTAATTCATAAATTATTTAGCCACACACAATACCAGCCGCAAATTCATGTATATTTAAGTAACATAATTGTATATTTTGTATAATGCATATTAATAATTCTTTCATTTATTACAATACAATACTCTTTATTGCACACCTCAGTTTTAATTATTATAAAGGACACAGGACACAGAATTATTATTTAACGGATCAGTCTAAAATTCATTTTAACCCAAAGCATCAGCATCTGGCGATAGGGTTTCATTGGGTTAACCAAAACCCTATGAAAACCCTATCCAAAAACCCTATCCGATAGGGTTTTAAGCTTAACCCTATTGAGGGTTATGGTTACCGCATCGATAGGGTTAACCCTATCATACGGTAACCTCATGATAGGGTTAACCCTATCATACGGTTAGCAAAATGATTGGGTTACCGAATGGATAGGCTTAAGCCTGAAGAGGGGTTTTCCGGTCCCTGGCAGCGGCCCGTCGCCTGTGGCGTCTGTATGGTGTGTTCGAGAATGTTCGGGAGGGGTCGTTCTCGCCCGCCGCGTGCCCGCGACGTCGTCAGGTCAGAACGACCAAGGCCTTAGATCCTTAATTTTCAACAATATATATTATGTGCAATTTATCAGATAATCGATTTTTAAAATAACTACTAACATTTTTAGAGCCCCAACGTGCTCCTGGAGATGACGACGGCGGGTTTCCTGGGCTCCTCCCAACCCGAGCTGGCAGCCCTCGGGCCTCTGACGCGCTTTCTTCGCCAGCAGCAACCTCAGATCCACATCACCGTGTGCTGGCTGCTGGCGCTCTGCTACGCCGATTACATCCGAAAGCATTACTGCACACGGTTCAACATGCCGTATTTGGAACAGTGGTTGGTGTGCATCCATCTTTGATATAAATAGATTATGCAGAGGTTTATTTAGATCAAAATCGGTATCGCAGTTAAAGCTAAGTATGGTATTAAGTTTGCGCATATTTTACATAGCGATAACGATAACCTTTATACCTGCACGAAGGTGAAGTACGTAAGAATGTCCACCTGATGGCAAACATTTGCCATAGCATGACAGCAAAATACAAATCCCCTCCCTTTTCCCTCTCATTTAAAATTCTGAAGTTCTGGCAACCGAAAAAAGCTGACTGCGGCCTTCTGTGAGCAGTGTATCCTCATTTGAGGGGCTAAATGAGCATGATGCCATTCTGCTCATCTGCTGTGCTCTCTACCTCTGTCTCTTGCCACGCAGCGCCTTAACCCCATTTAAAATCCAGTTTGTGTAGTGTATGTAGCTCGGGGTCCCGATAGGTCGGAGCGGCTGTTGACCTTCGTGGCCCCGAGGGAGTAGCAGTGTGTCTGTTCGAAGGCAAACGGAGTTGCACGCCACAGCCGAGAGGCGCGCGCGCGTCGCGATGTCGGCAGCGCACAGTTTCGCAGGAGCCGTGAGGGCGCGCCTGAGGGGGTTTGCACCGCCGCCAACTAGCGAAGCACACACGTATGCATAAAAACCAAAACTTAACTCATACAGGATATAACACAACTGCCAACCAAGTCGCCAAGTACTAGACATTTCTCTCTTGCGACTATGCTGAATTATAAAAGGAGGGTAGATTTTCCTTAGCTCCGCCCAAGACTTCTGGTCTAGACAATTTCCTGCCACGTAAGATCAAGAATCAGCGAAGCTTATTTTATAATATTACATGGTGATTATTATCACAATACTCAATACTGGAATGTCAAGTTGTATGGAATTTGCTTCAATATTCATCCATAACTACGTGATTAGTGATTACGTATTGTATGTCGTCGTGTAACCGACTACTATGTCAGTTGCACGTTTTAAATAAAAGGAGGAGGATAGTTACGTCTTAAGTACGTCTTTAGTTTTGTCTGAAAGTTAAATCACAACGATGTCTGCCGTCGATTGTTATCCTAATTATATAATCTTAACGTATTCCCACTAATATTTTTTTATTCATTATTAATTGCCCGCCTATTTTTAGAATAATTGACGAAGAAATATACCGAACACTAGTTAACTGGACGACGAATGGCATAAGATCTGAATCACAACCTTCAAACTGAATGTAATAATTTGTATATTTTTTTATTCATCTATGGAAAGTCGATGACCGCTATAGGGTTCTGTTGTTCACTAGAGTGGCAGCCCGAGCGAGAGACGTTCGAAGGCCTGTTTCGGCGAGTGTGATAGCCCTGCGTCACGAGGTCGGCTCGGGCGAGGGAGCGAAGCAGAGGTTTGCTTCCACGACCCATTTGCGCCCGGCGAGCTCGGAGCCAGCCACGCCTCCACGAGCGCCCTACAGAAGCTCAGAGCGTACATCAAGGTACAGTATCGAGGCCGCTCGGGCAAGAGAGCGAAGCTGAGGTATTCTTCCAGCCCTTATAAGTAGGACGCGCTTGTGGCCAGCGCACTCCGAGCCGGCCCCGCCTCCACGAACGCCCTACAGAAGCTCAGAGCGTACATCAAGGTAGGTAGAGTATCGAGGCCGCTCGGGCAAGAGAGCGAAGCTGAGGTATTCTTCCAGCCCTTATAGGACGCGCTTGTTGCCAGCGCACTCCGCGCCGGCCCCGCCTCCGCGCAGGCTCTACAGAAGCTCAGAGCGTACATCAAGGTACAGTATCGAGGCCGTTCGGGCGAGAGAGCGAAGCTGAGGTATTCTTCCAGCCCTTATAGGACGCGCTTGTGGCTAGCGCGCTTCGCGCCGGCCCCGCCTCCGCGCAGGCTCTACAGAAGCTCAGAGCGTACATTAAGGTACAGTATCGATGCCTCTCGGGCGAGAGAGCGAAGCTGAGGTATTCTTCCAGCCCTTATAGGACGCGCTTGTGGCCAGCGCGCTCCGAGCCGGCCCCGCCTCCACGAACGCCCTACAGAAGCTCAGAGCGTACATCAAGGTAGGTAGAGTATCGAGGCCGCTCGGGCAAGAGAGCGAAGCTGAGGTATTCTTCCAGCCCTTATAAGTAGGACGCGCTTGTGGCCAGCGCGCTCCGAGCCGGCCCCGCCTCCACGAACGCCCTACAGAAGCTCAGAGCGTACATCAAGGTAGGTAGAGTATCGAGGCCGCTCGGGCAAGAGAGCGAAGCTGAGGTATTCTTCCAGCCCTTATAAGTAGGACGCGCTTGTGGCCAGCGCACTCCGAGCCGGCCCCGCCTCCACGAACGCCCTACAGAAGCTCAGAGCGTACATCAAGGTAGGTAGAGTATCGAGGCCGCTCGGGCAAGAGAGCGAAGCTGAGGTATTCTTCCAGCCCTTATAAGTAGGACGCGCTTGTGGCCAGCGCACTCCGAGCCGGCCCCGCCTCCACGAACGCCCTACAGAAGCTCAGAGCGTACATCAAGGTAGGTAGAGTATCGAGGCCGCTCGGGCAAGAGAGCGAAGCTGAGGTATTCTTCCAGCCCTTATAGGACGCGCTTGTGGCCAGCGCACTCCGCGCCGGCCCCGCCTCCGCGCAGGCTCTACAGAAGCTCAGAGCGTACATCAAGGTACAGTATCGAGGCCGTTCGGGCGAGAGAGCGAAGCTGAGGTATTCTTCCACGATCCGCTTGTTCCGGGCGAGCTTGACGCCAGTCCCGCCTGCGCGCAGGCCCTATAGAAGCTCAGAGTACATCACGTACATCAAGGTATAGTTACAGTAGTAAGGCTGCTAAGGCGAGAGAGTATTTCACTTACTAAGGCTGGGCTGCACCAAACCGTCAGTAATCGTAAGCGGTGTTCGTCAAATCTGATTGTGTGGAAAGTATGACAAGTTTCTATAGGATGACAGCTGCCGGCGCCATATTTGACGATGACCGGTCTGTGTTCGTACGTTGGTGCAACTGGCACTAAATGTAGTTTTTGAGGGGCCTGAATTGCTCGACGATCGTACACGTTGTTCGCACTGCATTTCCTTCACCATATTTTTTCTAAAATGGAGAACGAAGTACTTAAAATAATTCAAGAATATTAGGATTCCAGGTACTTTTAACACATCATAAGAACGAAAATAATCGGGCCTTAACCCTTTGAACGCCAAGAACCTATAAAGTGGTCGTGTGTCGTGGTGCCCACCACGCCAACAACCACTGAAAAGGTGTACTTTCATCATGAATAAAATCTATTATGAATTGTTTATTGGTTTAAACGTTACATCAATTCAACAGTGCTTGGCGTTTGTGTGATCACTTTATTCAAATATGAACGCGTTCAAAGGGCCTGTTCCTCTGTCTGCTTCGGCTAAACTCTGCTCTGGCACACTTCTTTGGTGTCTAGATAGCCTATCGCGCTAGGAACGAAAGACCACGTGCTATGTGGAGACCGCTCATACGGATTGTTGTTGTCATCCTATGGCACCCCGGAGGTGCAGAGGGCCTCCGTCAGATCGCGCCACGCCTTCCTATCTTCAGCCACGCTTCTAGCTTCGCTCCAGCTCAGTCCGACGGCTCGCAGCTCGCTCTCGACGGTCCGCCGCCACGAGTGCACCGGACGACCGCGGTTTCGCCTACCGCCCGGCGGCTGCCACTCGAAAGCAATGCTGGCGTTGTTAGCTCCCCCCCTCCGAATAGTGTGGCCAATCCATTTCCACTTGCGTGTCGCGATCTCTACGCTAATAGGGGGTTGATGGCATATGCTCCAGAGGTCTTCGTTTCGAATCTTTCTTGGCCAGAACACGCGGAGGATCGACCTCAGGGACTTATTGACGAAGACCTGTAGCTTGTTCGTCAGGCCCTTTGTCACTCTCCACGTTTCACAGCCAAAAAGCAGTACCGACTTCACTAACGATTCGAAGAGGGATATCTTGACGCGCCGTGTGAGCACATTGGACTCCCATACCATTATGAGTTGGGCGAACGCAGCTTTTGCTTTTTTAATTCTGCTGTCAATGTCTTCCTCCGTCCCACCCTGGCACGTTACCACACTACCGAGGTACACGAAATTAGTGGCTGAGTTTAAGCTTTCCCCTCTAAGCTCCAGTGGTTCCGTTGAGTCCGACTTGATCCGCATATCGACTGTTTTGAGTCTGTTGATTCGCAAGCCCATAATTTCAGCTTCTGCTTGAAGTCGTTCAAGTTTAGCTTGTAGATGAGCGAGAGTTGGCGAGATCAGCACGATGTCGTCCGCGTAGTCCAGATCTTCCAAGGGATTTGTTCCCCACGGTATACCTCTTGGTGTGGTGGTGACGCTTCTCATGACGTCGTCAAGCAGAATGACAAATAAGAGCGGCGATAGGAGGCACCCTTGCTTGACGCCAGCAGATATTTGTATAGGCTCGCCAAGTTCCTTTTCGTGGACCACCCTGCATGTACTGCCTTCGTACAAGGAACGTATAATACGGATGACACAGGTGGGGATGCCTCATACGGATTAGTAGCTGTCAATCATCGGTTTTGTTAGACAACTAAACTTTAGTAGGTGAGTATAACTACTTACTTAACTTACTTACTCCGATGGCTCAGCGACCCGAAGTGCATCTTGGCCTCCGATACGAATTGGCGCCATCGCGCCCTATTCTGTGCGATCGCCTCCCAGTTTTCTGCTTGTAGGAAGAGCGCGAAGGTCTTTCTCCACTTCGTCCTTCCAGCGGTACTTAGACCGGCCAACCGGTCGCCGACCACTTGGCCGTCCCGCGTAGGCCTTTTTCACCGCCCTATCTGCCTGCATCCTATCGCTCGGTGTCCAAGCCAACGGAGTCTCGCTGACTTAATTTCACCGATGATATTGGGCTCAGACACCAGATCTGTAGGTACTATTATTTATTCTGTGTAAACTTGTCATCAGGCCACACGATGTTGCTGCAGTGCGCCGGACACCAGCGCGTGGGTCGCTGCTCCAGCGCCCGACCCTGTGGTAGCAGTGAACGATCAGCACTCGAATACGGTCTCGTGCGCAGGGTCACTGACCGCTGAACACAAGCCCGTCGAACGCAGGCACAGCCACATACTTTAGGTAGATGAAGCTCTGCGGGGTTAGCACAACCAGGCTACCCCCCCTATCCCTGAAGCAGGCCTTTCCGGGGGAACCCTGACCCCTGTATCGGCGCCTGGGCCTGTACTACAAAATTCGAAATCCGAACTTCGTATCGTGCCGCCCCTTTCACTTATATAGTGTATAACACGATGCTTCAGGGATAGGGGGAGTAAACGGGGGCAATCGCTGAAGTAGGCCTTTCTCGTAAGAAACATCAATTAATAAATAAGATGCTTATAATGGGCGTTCGCCAGTACCTATTCGGATATTGTCGTAAACAGCTTATTGTCTCTTTCCATAGAACGACTTGCAATGTTTATTGCTGGGTACTGTCAAGCGTTACAATGTTTTAGGAGTTGAAGTGGTTGATGGTTAGCCTGAGAAAATCTAGTACTAGTAGTAATGCTAGAGTACTTAGCATTTTTTTTTACAATAACAAAATTTTAAGAACTGAATCTAAAGCTGATGGGCAATTCTAGATTTAGTTCTCAACACAACAAATGTAAGAACTTTTTGGGCGTTTGAAATAGATATTTGAGTTAGGCTGGATTGTGTTTTGGAGTAGGGCTGGCTGATAAAAGTTGATGCTCTTCTAAGTTCACTCCCTTGCAGGAGCCAGAAAAAAACTGATCCGTGAGATTTAAATTTTGTAACGATTTTTTAAAACATAAATTATATAACAAAAAGGAAATATTATATTGTGAACTAAAATGCTTCTAAGCAATAAATGGCTTAGGAAATAAATGGTTTCTATTCATAGTAAGATTTTAGGAATTGGAAACACGTCCGTACATTTTTATGAGTGTGGCCCATAACATCCGAAACTTCCGAAAATCATTTTTACTTGGGGGCAATTATTCAGTTCCCATATGGGCCTATTGTCATTGTGACAATTGCGAAAATGGTACGTGTTTTGATTTCCTTGGCTGTATATGCGTTCACAAGGTGAAGGAAAACATCGTGAGGAAACCTGCATACATCCGCGAAAAAATTCAAAGTTGTATGTGAAGCCCCCAACCCGCTCTGGGCCAGCTTGGGGACTACTGCACAATCCCTCTCATCTATGAGAGGAGGCCTGTGCCCAGCAGTGGGACGTATATAGGCTGATGATGATGATATGCGTTCACGCTCACAAGTTTATTTCTATTCTACGCCTAGTTATATAAGTCTTTTAGGGCCGATTTTTCAATCCCCAGATAAAAGTATCTGTCAGATAAATGTTAGCTCTGTTCTTCTCTTTCATATGAAATTAGAAAGACAGGGATAATATTTTAACGGACGGGTCATTTTAAATGGTGGTTGAAAGTCGACCCTTAATGATTGATGTCGTTAAGGGGAAGAAATGAAACACACATGTTTAAAACAAATGTCAGACTAGCTTGCAATGGCTGATGCAAGACGAGTCTATGCATTTGTGTGTATTGTCTACCACGACACGATACGACACAGCACAAACACATGGCTACACAACACCAAACAGGTACAGTCGAGATCATAAACATGAATACAATTTTGGACACTTTTTTAATGTAATAGAGTGGAAAAATTTAATAGGTTCATACATATTGGTACCTTAGACTGCACCTACAATACAAATAGTTTTCAAAATATCTCTGTGGGTATATGAACATTTTTTTTTTTTTATAAAAACACAACACTTGCTACGCTACGTATATATATATTTGTTATTACTTGTGAACACGCTACTTCATCGAGTATATATAATCACAACTCTACCTTTAAGTTACCTAGTTATCTACTTGAAATATTAGAGAAAATGCTATATATTAGTTACATGATTGAATTTAAACTTTCGTGAGACATGTTGTTAATTATATTTTAGTGCATTCCGCGTGAGTCGCAAGACGCACTCATGTCTGAGGAAGAACTTCCGAAGGGTTCGAAACATGTCGCCCGGAGTGACAATTAATACGTGAGTTTTATCCGTTTAGTAAAATATAGTTAGTTACATAATACTTACATGAAATTCGAACGCTTCTAATCAGCTATTAAGCAGAGATCCAATCAAGTTGAAATATGTTGAGTAATAATAATAAGCTCCACGGCCGATTTCGGCCAAGGCGACTGCTATCATCTCCGTAATAATTGTCTTTGATGTGCTCGTATGTGGCTAACATAGCCGATCTTTTTTAGAAATACGCGAGAACACTGTGGACATGTGAGCACACCATTTATATAATTGTAAGATATTGCCGCAGGTGGTCGGGCTTTTATCTCATCGCGCTTGGCATCAAGCTCAATGCGCCGTTGACATTCAAAGTTCTCAACTTTGGAGTTAACCAAAGTTCTCCACTCGGTCCGCACTGCAGCTATGTTGAGTATTTAGGCTACTAATATGAGAATAATAAGCCTTTGAGCGCTACAATTAAGTACATTGTTTCACTAAAATTGGCTATTAACAGACTACTTTATTCTACATAAAACTACTTGAAATATAAAATGTTATTGTATATTACTAAAATCTTACTTGCACACGACTATGTTGACTAGATTTCAGTAAGCTATAAATGTGATCCCGTTAAACTTCATTGTTATATTACACATACAATATATACATACATCCAATATTTGTACGTTACTAGAGCTAATACAGCATTTCCATATTCATTGCCCAGGAATATAGAAATGCACGTAGTTTTATATTCTGTAGACTAGGTATGTATCTTACACTTATTTATTTACAAGGGGTTTGCTTACAGTAATATACATAATATATATATATTTATATACGGCTTACAGAACCATCAAAGGAGAACTGTGTATGTGCCCACATCTGTTTATAGTCTTCCCAGCATATTATCTTATTTACACAATAAATGTTTTCGAATTATATCTAGATATCCATAAGCTATATATTTTTGTTAACTGAGACTAATAGCATGAGTGACGAGTATTGTCTTTCAAACATATATAAAAAAGGAACTATTTACAGAAGTTTTGTAAAATGCGCAAGAGGTTTATTCGCGGAAACTGAATTATGTCACTTTTGTACTCTATTTGTATTAGAATTGAGTTCAAAAAATACAAACCTTGAGCTTCCTCACTGTACATAATACAAGAATTCCTAATGATTATTCCCTTGTGTCAATAAGTATTTAATAAAAACTAAGTACAGTCAGCTGCAATAAGACATACACGATTAGCGAAGTTATTTTTAAACAGACTAATGGTGTATCATATTTTTTTGCAGCTGACTGTACCTTGGCAAACAATAATTAAAACCCATTAGGGTACAGTAATCTGGTTCCTATAGCTACAATAAACATTTGGCTTTTCTTAAATTCGGCCTTCTTTAATGGAAGCAGATGATTTTTACAAAGTCTATATTTATAAGCCTATTTATGTTATGTATTAATCATAACTCATAATCATTATCTTTGGTGCGTTTTAAATAACAGTTTCTTAAATTTTACATTAACATCACGGCTTAGGTGTACCTATAGAATTAAATGTCTTATTAATACATACCTAACCTTTACCTTACAACGCAAATACAGTATGTGAATATTTAAAAAAAAAACTTGTAAAAATGCTGGAGTTGGTAGATACATTATTCAATAGAACACAATGTCTACAGGAAACCTTTACCTATCCATAATTAGGTACACTTGTGTTCCCAAATTAATCTACTAACAAATACGCACAGATAACTAACACGCATTTGACGGTCATCTAATTTTTTTTCTCGGTTCCGAATTTATCGGAAGGACACAACATTACTTTGTGTCAATTGAAGTATTAGTTATAATTTACAACACAACATACGTAGGTATAACTAAATTTTCAACATACCAGCCCAGACATGCAGCGAGAAGCTTGACTAAGTACCTATAGGTACTAATAATACTTGACGCCATCGCTGGGTCTCTTTTGGTCTTTAATAACAGAGTGTACCAAGTACAGTCGCCATTATACATATCTGTTCTCTTCAGGGTGCTCAAATATATCTGAAAATACCTAATGCCATGGCAATAAAGCCCTATTCAGATATTAGTAAGCACTTCTTTCGCTTCTATACATCTGACGGCGACTGTATTTAAACCAAGTAAATAGGGAATTCAACACTAACACAACGATAGCACAACGGAGGATTTGTCTGCTTTAGGCCGAGTTCGGAAAGACTGCGACACTGGGATATATTGAAATATAATAAACGGGTGTCGAGCGATATTCGACGATAAAGACGTGAGTGACCCGTTTATTATATTCCAATATGTCTGAGACTCTGGGAAGTTTTCTATTTTGACACTGGGATGCTCGGTGGGAAGGCTGGACTGGTATCCGTTGAGCTAAGAGTAGGATCCTCACACCAGCCACTCGGTGGGCGGCTTGGTGCATGCGGTTGCAGGAGCCAGGTCTCGTCACAGGCTGAACACGGTCGCGTCCGCCGGCGGTGTTGTCGTCACCTCCGGGTTTTTGATGGTTTTGATGCGCTGCGAACATCGTTAGGTTGTTCATTTAGGAATAAATTTAATGTCATAGGAATAATTCAGGCTGTGAAGTTAACCTTTTTACCGCAACGCAATTGACTTGATATAAAGTCAGGACATTAGGTGCCCCATACGCTAATGACTCCATATCGAGTCGATCAAGTCGATGTAAAGGTACACTACGTGCTACCAAGAAAGGTTCATTTTCAGTCTTATGCTACGAAAACTTTTTCATGTGAGGCACAACTGGCTCAACTTACAGAATCTACTGTGGCGGCGAATAGGTTAAATAAACTCATGTTGTCGCAAGGTGATGTTTAAAATAAGACTGAATTGTATTGCGAAACTCTATAAGCACCAACACTAACTTTAGTTTGTGTGGAAGTTGTGACCAATCTAGTAGCAAATACGTCTAGTTGAGAATACTACTCCAGCTACCTTTACCTTACACTTTGTGATAACAGAGGCATGGGTTTGCAATGTCCTTAGGTAGTCTCTACCACCTCAGTAAGCTGTTTCCTGTAGTGTTCTAAGCTATCTAACTCACGTTGTAGAAGTTGCCCGGTGTGATCAGGAACTTGTAGATGATGTAGAGTGGGATGGTGGAGACGGTGGTCCCGGTGAGCAGCCAGCCGACGCGGATGGACCAGGCCGGGTACACGTACTCTCCGCCCAGCATCTCCTCGTGTGCCAGCAGGGAGAACACGAATAGCACCAGCAAGAACACGGGGCTGGGGAAAGGAGAATGCTTTAGTTTAATAAGACACAGACCCTGCTCCTGTCCTAGCACCGGCAAGAACACGGGGCTGGGGAAAGGAGAATGCTTTAGTTTAATAAGTGTGGGTCTAAAAGGAAGAAAACGCATGGCAGACCATGCTCCTCTCCTAGCACCGGGAAGAACACAGGGCGGGGAATAGAATAACGCTTTAGTTTAATAACCGTCGATCCTAAAGAGAGAAACCACATTACAGACACCCCTTCTCCACATACTCCCTTTATTTAGTCCATATTCAAGGCGAGGAGGGATTGGGCTGACGGTACACAGATCGAGTTAGAAGTTATGCTAAAAATAATATTCAAAAATAAAAGTACCTACATTTTCTTTAATAGCTCGCCATCATTTCGGCAGCTCTCTTCCAGCTTTAAAATCAGTCCCTATAAGCCTGTCTATAAGATAGCTATGTGAAGATATGACAAAAATAAAACACTTCGAACAGGATCATGTTACCTGATGTAGGACCAGCAGGCGCGCCAGAACCAGCCCGGCTTGTGGCCCAGCATGCTGCGCACGTCCTGCGAGAAGCGGTCCACGCCGTACACCCAGCACACGCCCGCCGCTTCCGCGAAAACCACAAACAGGATTGCTAGCCCCGGGCCGTACACGTTCAGTAGGTCAACCAGGTACACCCCACCCTGTAGCAATACACAGTAAGTACCTAAAACAACTGGTAGGTAATCGCCAACCGGTACTGTAACAACAAAAACTGAGAAACTTTTCTCTGTTTCTGTAGTCAGAAACAGAGAAAAGGCACCCCCTTCATAGAAGTTTTGTATGCACGAGGGGTCCCTTTTCTCTGTCGCGGACTGTACAACGAAGACACGCACACGCTGCCATTTTACAGCACGCTGTGAACTACAGCGGGTACGCGCCTTTCTGTGCCAACACAGTGGTAGAAACAGTACCAGTATATACATATCCTTTTTTAACAACGCATTAGTTGGCACTGGGCACGCAAGGCGGCAGCTTTTCACCATACGGTACGGGCATATTTACGTGGAACTTGAGGTCACAGAGACACTCAGATCTTTTGCTGAAACTCAGTGCGTTGCCAAGCCAGCTTGATGTTGTGGGTTGTGTCTAGCTGTAACCGTAACAGATACACGCCGCCCTTTGACAACGCATAATTATAGGTACAACGGGTAGGTACATAACTCGATCAAAAGGGATGTAACACATGGTACAGCAAATAAGCGACGCTTCTAAATCACGAGTCAGTTATTTTGGTTGGTTTATAAAATGGATGTAATGTAAGTACTTCAGATAATAAGTAAATACAATAACAACATTGTAGTTGCGTTGTAAATTAGAGTTTGTGAATTGTAGATCGAACATGTTTTCTAAGATCATTGAATCACGATTCTTATGAAAGTTAATCACTGGCAGGAGCGGGGTTGGAGGGGAGCCAGAAAATTCAATAAAATGGTCAATTGTTTTGTTGACTAGATATTATAAAATATAGTCTCGTTGGTGAAAAAGCTGTTGAAAATGTTGAAATACATAGAATAAACAAAGACTAAACTGAGAAACTACGGTAAACATGACCGCATCAATAAGCACCACTCCACCTAATAAAAGCGGGCAGCGAATCCGGAGTCTGAAACAACGGCACATCCATCCACTCCCCATACATTACTGCTATCAGCGCATTACAATAACTAAATAATTCATTCGCACTCAATGACCGCGCGATAGCGGTGCTGCGGAGATAAATTGCCAAGCGGTCAGTTTCTTCACTATTCGGTGTTACAAATCACCTGAACTGAAACACGAGACCACGCGAGAGGCTCAAATTTTCGTGGCAAAAATCGCGGTATCTGGTCTGGGTCATACACTACTAAAAACAAAACTACTTTTAAAAGATTTATGACGAACATTGAAATACTAAATAGAATAACAAAAGAAAATATGTCATTTAGATTTAATTTAATTTAATTTAATCTCATTATTCAATAACAATGTCAATTGTGTTTGAAATACATCAACTTAATCTAAGTACGTTAACGTTGTTAATTTTTTTCTTGAATTATCTTACAACGATGGCATACAACTTGTATGATACAAGCATACGGCATAATTTTCGTTAACGTTTTGCTGCTTAAGAGGAATGCCTAGCTGCGATTTTCCCATACAAACGTTCTCGACTGTTGCCTCCCTGGTTTTTGAACCTAGAGCAATGATTTTTTCAAATAAGATCAATATCATCAATATCTATGCCGCTACGTTTTGTTTTTTTGGATATTTTTATTTTAAAGAAAGTTACAGCCCTCCAAAAATCGCAAAAACGGCTTAGTTGAATTGGCTCCATAAAAAGGCGCAGTATACAAATATGACAACAAATATTCAAAAAATCAAAACGTAGCGGCATAGATTAGTTCTTGCTCTTGCAGTTTCCAAAATTTTATAATGATTGGTTGCGTATTGGATGAGGAAACAGTCGAGAACGAAACCTCGATTTTTCAGTTTTTTGTAAGGGAATTTTAGTCCGAGCTGCAGTTGTCCTTATCGCACGAATTCGTGGCGGAGTCAGTTTCTAAATATACGTACACAGAAGGAATAGGGATGGGCAACAGTCGTTGACATATATTGTCGATACGCTAGTGGTGAAAAATTATCGATAAATCATTATTACCAGAAAAGTTATTAATCACAAGAAAAACCCTGAGTCACAATGGAAGAATATTGAATAGAAAGGTGACCTGGGAACCCTTGTCTTTGATATAGGAATAAATGCTACTTAGTTAGTGGTAAAGTTATTAACGATTCATAGGTTTTTATAACCCACTAGCTTTTGCCCGCGACTTCGTCCGCGTAGAACTCGTGGCGATTAAGACTAAGAAAAATGTCATGTAATAGAAATAAACCTAATGTTTTTTTATAGATCTACATATTATATAATAAAAAAACTGACTTCAATGGGGGAGACCGGTGAAAGATGATTATACTTAGATGGTGCACTCTTAAATTCCATACAATGAAATAAAAATCTACATATTATACCTATATAATAAAAAATAAAAAAAAACCGACTTCAATCGGGGAGACCGGTGAAAGATTATTATACTTAGATGGTGCACTCTTGGATTCCATACAATGAAATAAAAACCGGCCAAGTGCGAGTCGGACTTGCGCACGAAGGGTTCCGTACCATTATCTATAAAAACGGCAATAAAAAAATGTTTGTTGTATGGGAGCCCCCTTAAATATTTATTCTATTCTGTTTTTTAGTATTTGTTGTTATAGCGGCAACAGAAATACATCATCTGTGAAAATTTCAACTGTCTAACTATCACGGTTCTCGAGATATAGCCTGGTGACAGACGGAGAGCTGAGCATTAGTAATAGGGTCCCGTTTTATCCTTTGGGTACGGAACAACAACATTTTTGTCATACAAACTTTCATCCCTTTTTTGAACCCTTTAGGGGATGAATTTTTATACCAACTCTATATCATTTATCTTATTTTTTAATAAGTAACCTTTGTACAAAGTTTCAAGTCTAAGACTTTCCAAATGAACGATTTCCATACAACGGTTCAACCCCTGTTTCACCCTCTTGGGGGTTGAATTTCGAAAAATCCTTTCTTAGTACACGTCTACGTACCCTAAAGAATATATGTTCCAAATTTCATGGTTATATCTTCAGTGGTTTAGGCTGTGCGTGTGCACTGTCTGTCAATAGTTGTCTAAGTAACGCAAGTTTTATAATATGTATAGATAATATTATGGCAGGGCAGCCAAATAAATATACCACAATTTTAGCTAACCAAAATAAAAAACAATATTGTTATTTGTTCTTATTTCTGTTTATTATTTTGTTTAGATGTGTAAAATAAAGAGAGATATACATATTTTTATGCCAAGATAAAACGCTATTATTTTCAATATGATATTGCTAAGTATTTCAAGTTAATAAAGTAAAAAAAAGTTTAGGCGTTATTTTATTTCATTTTCCTTTTAATATATTGACGTAAATAAACATTTATTATAAAAGCATACATTAATTTACTTGGTAAGAAAAATAAAAAGCAAAAAGTTCTGTCAATCTCTGGATTTGAACCATGAACCTCTTGATTGCGTGTAAACCATGTTAACGTCTGAGCTAAAGTGGATTCATTTTAGTTGACGAAATTATTGTACAGTTTTCATAAAGTGCTCAAGGGGGGACTTTTTCTATGGTGCGATCTGTACCTACAGCCTAATTTATCGTATGCTGGGTCAGTAAGTAAATTCGCGGGCTCGCGTCTCGCGCCTGTGTGCGTGCGCTCACACATAGACAGCGCCCGCTCCCGCTCCCAGCAGCGCGACAGAAACATCATGTCAAAAATTCAAGATTTGAAAAGTTGGTCAGCTAGGCATTCCTCTTAAGTAGGTATTACAAAATGATGGAAAGCAAACACTCTCCAAACTATGGAAGGTACCTAGCCGTTGCCGACCTTTTATTGTTTTCATTTCGTTGTGTTGACAGCTATAGATAACTAGAGGTTAATTATTAAATTACAATATTTTTAGTTTTTAATTTAATTTTATATGGCTGAAGTAACCTATTAATTATACAAGAAAACACGACTCGCACTTATTTTAGCTAAAACTAATAATCAATTAAGAAACTGTAGTCCTGTTAGTTTTGTACATAGCTTAACTGTAGCTTAGACACATTTGTCCAAGCTAGGCTCTGCCTTTGGAATGTCTCTCAATAGAGCCGACCAACAGAACGTAATATTATCTGAATTTTGACTTAGCCAATAAAATGCAGAATATATCAATATCGAACGCAGTTAATTAAATCTCATTAAATCAGCCGCTGAGGTGAAGGACTCAAGTCATCATTGATTCCGAGTTCACAGGCCGGGTATCGCGAATTTTTTTACGAAGGGAATAATTAATTCTCATAGACGTAGTTTCTACGGAAAAAACATACTTAATATAGTTATACGAAATGTATGCTCAAATTTCAACCTAGCTAGAGTGATCACATTTATGCTAGATTAATGCGACTAGCGAGTATATGTAAATGTGAGAAGGACAAATGCTTTTAGTCCGTTATTAACATGATCTTATTACATAACCTATGCTGACCAGCTCAAAACTTTGACATTATTTTTATTTTATTTATTTGGAGAACCAACAGTTATGTTAAATATATTAAATATGTAAGTAGATACAGAGAGCCAATTATAGGAACTCACAGGTAGTAAGTACTCGCTTTTAGTTTAGAAGCTGAATGGCGAATGTATCCATCAAAATTTTGTCTCACTCGCTCCCTAATATTATTTTGATATGCTGTGCTTGTGACCCACGCACGTAAACTTGCGAAAACCGTCATGATTGTTTTGTTTAAACGGATCATAGTATCAACATTTTATCCAATTGAATGTACTCTGCCCACACTCTGCCTACCTCTTTTGGGAATATAAACGTCTTGTTTGTTATGTAAATATCAAAAAAGTGAACAACGAAATTAATACCTAGTCTATAATGTTTTTTGATTTTTCTCGCGAGAGACCGGTCTAAAGAAAGATATGACTACTAATAAGTAGTACCTACTTATTGAAATTTTGCTTGCGTAGAGTATTAATCTCTCAAAAAAGACCCTTTTTACCAGACCGCGTTTACGCAGTTAGAAAGTACCTAGTACCTATACACTTAACACTTTTAGTTATTATTCGATTTTACGAGCTGGCAAGGGTTATTTTTCAAATAGTTTCGCTAAACGGAATAACATTGTACCTGTGACGAGGGGATGCAAAAAAACGCTAAATAGGCAAGAAAGAAATTGGAAGTCGTTCGTCGTAATCATGTGTCTTCCCCTTCGTCTTGGCGCCACTGCGATGAAGTCGTAAAGCGATGGGATAGAGTCTATTGTTGCTTGACAGTGTTTCGGTGTGGTTTAGTGTGGAGCTTTGTTGACTTCAGTAATAAGGGTAACATGATAATAATTTGCATAGTCTATAATATGTTTCGGCACAATTGTTTTTTTTTTCAGTTATTACACTACTACTAATTCAATACTCACGAATAATTGTGATTATTTAAATTTAACGATAGATATTAAAAAAAAACTAATGCCATGTACTGTATTTTGTATTTAAGTATCTTACTAGTTTTACGTTGCTAGATTCGTCCACTGTGGCTTTATAAAATAAAACGGACGTTTTATTTTTGAGCTCGTAGCTCGACGAATCTAGCGACGGAAGGTACTTAAATACAAAATACAGTACCAGAATTCGCCTTTTTTATCGTTAAATTTAAATAATCACAATTATTGTTTGACTGGGCCTAAATTGTTGCAAGTTGGCTCTGGTATAACCCCTTTCAAGGAATGGGTCGAGTTACCAGTCACCCTGTATAGTGTATTTTATTTTAATTTAATGTTATTAATGTATTTGCATGTATGTACATACTTAAAGCAAATAAAAATAATCTGAATCTGAATCTGAATTCATGACTGGCGCTAGTGGACTCGCTCGTAATTGTTCGTACCCTCTTAAGAAACTTTTTTATGCGATTTTATGTCAGGATATAAAATGGTTATGGTGGCCTATGGCCCTCTAGAATCTATAAAGTTGTCCAGTAATAGTGTGATATACAGATTTATGTCTAAAGATTTTGCCAGTAATAATAATTACCTTGTCAGCATCGAACGACAGACAGACCCCTCAAGAAGGTGTGCATACAACAGTCATAGTTTTTTGGTACCTAGTTTTCAGCAGGCCGTTGTGTAATCTTTTATTTTACTGCGTGCAGTACTTTTCTTCTACGTAGTTATGAATAAAAAAATTGCGATCAAAAACGGTCTGTCCGTGGTCTGCCACAGATGTTTGTACCATTTCCGAAGACTTATCCCGACACTATCCTTTCAACCCCCATAGCTCTTCCAACTACCGAAACTTGGAGGTCGTAAAAGAGCATGTCTTGTAAAAGAGCTCTTTGAGTTTAAATAGCGCACAGGTTTGGGGCGTGGGTTTAGACTTTAGATCATTAACGAACACTTACGAATGTGGTGGTGGGCAGTGCACAGATGTAGATAAGTGTCAGTAGCACTGCCACAAAGATCTCGCGGTGGCGGCCGAGAGCGCGGGGGTACTCATCGCAAAGCGCAGTCGTCACCGCTTCCAGCCCTGCACAAGATTGCACAAATAAGGGTCTGCCTAGGTACCTACCTGATGGTAAGCAGACAACAAACTTTATGGACACTTGCAATTCTAAAAGAGTCACATGTTGTTCCAAACTTTTATTGATTCAAAGATACATTCTTTCCTTAAAATTGACTCCTTTACCGAAATCAAATTTTTTTTTATACTACGACGGCAACAACAAATAAAATGGTACTGCCTACATGATGGTAAGCAGACAACGAACTTTATGGAGATTTGCGACTCCAGGAGAGTTATATGCTGTTCCGAACTTTTGTTGATTCGAAGATACATTGAATCCTCCTTTTTTCTTCAAAATTTTCTCCTTTATCGAAATGGACGTGGTGTGCACCGTGTGAATGATTAGAGAGGATGCGTAATTGCGTACCTCCAAAAGTACTGTCCAGGCCGAGCGTGATAAGCATAAGAAAGAAGATGATGGCCCAAAAGACGGATCCGGTCATGGTGGCTATGGCTTCTGGGTACACGATGAAGACCAGTCCCGGACCCTCCAGACCCACCTCCTCGATGCTCTTGTTCTGCACATGGGCCATGTACCTGACAGATATAATATTTTTAGTAAAAATTTCATATGGTTTATAAAATGTGCTGTAATGCTAAAGGAAGCAATTTTTTTTACACAGGCACACACACCGAATCTTTAAGGAATTGTCCCATTACATTCTTGGGATTAAGTTATTGTCGAAGCTGAATGAAGGACATAAAAATTTCCGTATTGGGAGACGTAGTATTTAGGGGACTTGTGTAGAACTTTGGAAGGCCCAAGCTAGAGAATCTTTTAACACTCTTACCCCACCACGGAGAAGATGATGAAGCCGGCGAGGAAGCTGAGATAGTTGATTGAGGTCACGTGAGCCGTGATCGTTGCTATGGTAGTTATTGTTGAAATGGTTGTAGAAGGACTCTTACCGCAATACGGAGAAGATGAGCATGACGAGGAAGCTAAGGCAGTTGATGGACCATAGAGCGTAGAGTTCGTAGTTGTTTTTGAACTTGTTGCAAGAGGACTCTTACCCCAAAACGGAGAAAATGACGAAGCCAGCGAGAAAGCTTGTGAGACAGTTGATAGATGAAGTGACGAGCGCGTCGCGATAGCAGTTGTTGTTGAACTTGTTGTAGGAAGACAGCGCTAGGAGCGTGCCGAAGCCTGGGCCAAGCGAGAAGAAGATCTGCGATGCTGCGTCAATCCACACCTATAGACAAGACATAACGAGACAAAGCGGTTGGTGAAAATTTACTCGCTTTGTTAAAAACTTGGTGAAAAGTTATTAGATTTCATTTTGCATGAATGAGGGTAGGACAATTGAAGATACTCAGAAACTCTCAGCGTCCCTCCCCCTAATCAAGTAGTTATTCGTAGTATACTTTCTTGGTACAGTCAAAATTGCGACACTGTCAATACTTAGCCTGCTTCTCCCTTGGGTTCGTTGTAATAGACTTTACTAAAGGCAGGTTGTAAATCTACTAGACCAGATCAGACCTGACTGTTGCTGTCTTCTCGAGGATGTTCTTACCTTGGAGTTCTTGAGCTTGTGCCACTCGGGGGTGAGGTAGTAGCGAATGCCCTCGGTAGCGCCGGGCAGCGTGACTCCGCGCGCCAGTAGGATCAGCAGCACTACGTATGGGGCCAGCGCGGTCACCCACACCACCTGATATAACAAAAGGGTTCACAGCAGTTACTTAGTTGGTGCTCAATGCGATTAGTTCGCACTCTACAAGAGTCTAATGCCATGACAAACAAAACAATGCAGGAGCTGTTTGTCCCAAAGAATACAAAGGCTTTCACGAAATCAATTCATATCACTCAAATATCTGAATGGTCGCGGAAGTTTGCTAGATGAGAGCGAAGGGATGGGAGGAAGGCTAGGGAGACGGAGGATGGGTTTTGGGTCTTTAAAGGAGATCTGAAAACAATTTGACTACATCTTTAAGGTGTGGAAAGCATGAATATACCTTGCCTGCGCTCCGCACACCCTTCCATAGCGAGAAGTAGACGAGCACGAACACACCAAACACGCAAAGTGCCAGCGACGGCTTGATGGGGCCCATGTCGTCCAGCCCGTTAGATCGCTGCTGCTCCAACACATTGCGTCTGTATTTAAATTATTAAATTGTAGGTATTGTGGAACAACTTTGTTCAAACAAATTGGTCGGAAATAAATTTGTTCAAGGTGAAATTGTCAGCCGACCTCGACGCTCACTGAAGAGCATCGCGATTGGAATTTGTTGTATAATGTTGTCTTATATGTATTTGGGTAGTTATTGCAGCACATTAAATTCCTATTCGAACAGTCCGCTTGTACTTATACTCATTCGAAAAACTCCCTGGAAGTCGTGAAGGCATTAGACTTAGTCTGGTGTGGCTTGGTGGAGTTCCAGGGGATGTGACACAGACAGTATTTACTCGAAGAACTTCTTGGTGGTATGGAGGCGTTACACTCTGTGCCGTGATAGGAGAGCGGAGTGGTGTATTCTAGCGGTTGTCGCAGCTGGTCCAGCTAGAGCAGCTCCTAGTTGGAGATGACATAGGTAGTACTCACTCAAAGAACTCCTTGGCGGGCGTGGAGGTATTAGGGTTAGTCTGCTGTGCCGTGACGGGTGAACAAAGCGGTTTATTTCTGGGATTGTCGCAGCTGGTCCAGGAAAGCTCCGAGTTGGAGATGACCCAGACACTACTCACTCGTAGAACGCCTTGGCGGTGTGGAGAGGTTGGCTGTGCCGAGATGGGGGATCAGAGTGGTGAGTTCGAGGGGTTTCCGGCTTTTCGCAGCTGGTTTAGAGCAGTACCGAGTTGAAGACGACAATTGACAAAGGTAGAACTCACTCAAAGAACTCCTTGGCGGGCGTGGAGGCATTAGGGTTATTATTCTGTGCCGTGACGGGTGAACAAAGAGGTGTATTCCAGGGATTGTCGCAGCTGGTCCAAGGCAGCTCCGAGTTGATGGAGGAGACGGACGCCACCAGGTAGTAGACCGCCCAGCCGATGATGGTGTTGTAGTACATCCCCATGTAGATGTCAATCATGCAGATCGCGTAGCCAACACCTGATACCAAACATGCTTGTAGCTCGACTAATTATAAGTCTATTAAACATTAAAAGTATTATATATAGGCCAATAATGGGATTTTGTTATAAGGTATTGGTTTATTTGGGCCTTTTCATGCCACCTCGACAAGGTATTGATCTATTGTAGCAGCTCTTAAAAATCTTTGGTAAATACGCGTTGCCTTCAGAAATTTCCAGACAATTTAGGGTCGCAATCTGTTATATCTCCGATCCGGCCTCCAAAAACGGTATTCAAAAATATGTATTGTCATCAAAATGTGTACTAGTCAAAAGTTTGGAACTACGGTTCCTAAAATAGAGGGCTAAAGTAGTTCTAAAGTGTGTTTTGTGTTAAACCTTCAAAAAGATGCATTTCACCCATTGACGCCTTTTTCCCGGTTGACCTAATATCGCACAAATATTTGTTCAAATGTTTGTTCCCTTCTCACTCCAGTCTCTAGCTACTGTACGTATTGTCTGCCTTATTTTCCGACAACTAGACGAGTTAAACCTACAAGGCACTAAATTGTCACAAATCCTATCATCGCGAACACAAAACGAATCCAAGACTCTTGAACTAATAACAAATCCACGCAAATCCAATTAGAGCGCGCGTAAACTTGACGACAACTTTTCCGCCATCTTGGGATCTAGCATTGAATCAATGCCATCTGTCGGTAATCAAATGATACTGCATCGCGCTTGGTAATTAGTTTACGTACTCCGTCCGAATATAATATCGTTGGCAGTTGTCGCAGCAAGTGTCAAATTGAATTTGTTTGTAGAAACATATTTGTAGAATGATGTGTTTGTGCGATGCATGCTAAGGATGATATTATTAATAACCTTCGAATATTCAAAGGAAATTTACCTATACGTGGGACGTTATTTGAAGATCCCTATGACACTTGCAGTGACAGTTCATTTATATAACCTTGGAACAGCGTCGATGTCACATCGAAATGTTAATAAGCATCTTTTGGGAATGTAGCTAATTAATTTATGTAGGATTGTAACATTTACATAATAACAATATGAAAGAAACTTGAATTGTCCCTTATTTCCCAGAAATATGCTTAACGGAATATACACGGTGACGTACTGCAAAAGTTATATCGTTGGTCTGTATCGACTAAGGAAGCGGTGCCGTCGATAACAGATGTCGATAATTGAAGTGATAATAATAAAACGTGTCTTATATTTCATTTTAATTACGTGACTGTGTAAAAATAAAACAACGTTAAATTACATATTTATTTATTATTTAACACTTATTGTTTTGACCTGTAGAATAAACCAGCCTATTTGAATCTACAGTCCGCTTTCATTTAAGTCCCAGTAGGAACCTAACAGTACTGGTCTTTCTTCTGGTGCGGCGTAAGAATACGTTATGTCCAAATTTTATGTCAATAGGTCAAAGGGAAGTTGAAAACATCTTCGAAAAATATTTTTGTGACAGACGACCGACGGAAGGACGCATGAGTGACAACAATAGGGTTCCGTTTGGACCATTCTGAAACGGAACCCTAAAAATGGCGGTTTAGTAGCCAGAAACGTCTTTTACACGACAACCGCATTTGAGGTTTAAATTAATGTACGTGAGAGGACGCTGATAAGAACCGCCACAGATAAAAAAACAATTGAAGTATCGACACATGCACATCACTATATGGTATGTCACTGTCAGTGTCATAGGGATCTTCAAATAACGTCCTACGTATAAACGGGACTTTATCGTTTTTGATTAATTAAGGCTTGCTGGTTTTATAAAGATCCATTAGACGGTAAGTATATCAACAAATATACTACCCCTTTCTTCGGTATGTATGTCAACAGATATACTACCCCCTTATTCATAAAACATAAGAGGGTACATGAAGGGTACGAACAATTACGACAGATTTCACTAGCGACACTCGTGAATAAAAAAAATTAAAAAATAATAATAATAAAAAGCCTTTTATTTAGTTTAGTAGGTAGTATACTTCTAACTCTACACGCCCTAACTTCATAAACTCTACACCTTAGTCAGAATATGTCGCTTGGCCGTTTCACTTCTTTCACATCGGCGTTAGGTAAGTAAATATTCACTGTTCTTTACTTTTTCTGTTATACGATAGGTAGTTCTTGTTTTAGGATAACGAGTTTATGAAGCTAGGGCTTGTAGAGTTAGGGCGTGTAGAGTTACAAGCTTGACTTGGGGGGGGGGGGGGGGGGGGCACTACCGTGCCCCCAGATATTTAAAGACAAACTGATTTTAGCGGCAATTTAATTTTAATGAACGATTAAGAATAAGAATTTGATCTTTAATTTGGTCTAACCTTACGGATTTTTATAGACCGAAGTCACATAATTTCGGAGAAATATTCACATCTTGAAAGTTCAAACAAGGACTTTAAATCTAGCTCGTGCGCTCTACTTGTGGAATGACGTTCACTTATACCTGGGTGTGAACATCAAGTTCCCTCACACATCGTCTATCATGCGTGTAGTGTGGACTGAATTATCATAAAAATAACAAGTGAAGTATTATATAAGATTTTAAGCTCACATGGTCATTTACATTAGAATTACGATGTGAAGTATTGTTTAAGATGGGCTGATTAAGTTGTTATTTCGCGAATTTAACTAAACTCAAATATTTTTATTCAATGTAGGTATGTACTCTAGGTAGGTACCTACCAATATCAGCCATGTAGAATAGGTCTACGGTCTCCCCGCCTGTCGTAAAAGGCGACTAAAGGGGGTCATCGTGTGCTTACTTATCAGCCCCAGAGAGGGTGGCCCAAGCCAAAAGGCAGAAAAGCGCGAGGGGGGCTCAAGTGCGTTCAGTATGATCCTGGTGCACCTCGCATGAGAGTGCAGATGGCGGTCGCCGTGGAGTTTTTAGTGGCTAGAAATACCACATAACCCAGGCATCCCCCCATGTCTGGGTACCTGGTTCGCAGGTATTCTCCACGTAAAAAAAAGGTACCTACCAATATAAATGATATGAACATCATTTATTATCTTCAGTGCAACAAATCTTGGAGTTGCTTTTATCAGAAGTGGAAGGAAGCGCAGACATCATGGGGCCTATTTCGTTCGAAGTACCTTTATAATATTGGTATGGTATGACATTGAAAGCGCACACTTATTCTGAGACGTTTATGTTGGTGGAAGCGGGCTCGGCTGACAAATACCATACTAATATCACAATGATGTGTTGAGTCAGATAGGCCTTCAAATGACCGTGCATCGATAGGGAGACATGCGTTTGCGTACGATAGCGTTTACGACCCGCCTTTTATGAGTTTAGACCTCTTCGAAGCGGGAGCGGATATTTATGCACCACTGTGACCTACTTGATTTGTTTGAGACTGTACTTGATCACTGAATATTTACTAAAATGTGGTGGCAATCTGCAAAGTGTTTTTTGAGTAAATTGATACACGTATTGATACAAGTACATGAAATAATTTGTAGTTGGAAGCGAATTTTCTTTTCGCATATCACTAACTCGTATTTTTAAAACACTGGGACTCAGATAGTAGGCGCCTTTTTTAAACTACGACGGTGGCAAACAATAATACTGCCTAATTATTATTATTATTCCAATGCCAAACAGCATCAAAATAGTGTGGAAGTAGCTTTCGCTGTTTGTGTACTTAACTAAAATGTAAATGTTTCCTTTAATAGTATACCTAATAGGTATAATAAGCATACGGATTTGTTAAACAAATCCTACGTCCAAAACATTATATCTTCCCTTTAATTTTTACACGACACTGCCCAAAATAGGATTTTAATATTTTCAATAGGGTTCATGTTTGTATGTTTTCTCAGGAACTAATTTAGGTATGCCATCGTGAATTCACAAACTTGTCAATTTCGATTTTTCGTGAAAAATCTTCGATATAGTTAAGTCTAACAAAAGAAGTCTTGTATTAAAATAAGTTCCCGAGCTAGGCCAAGAACTGTGATTGGTCAAATTACGGCGGTAGTCTGCGAGGGGCGGCGAGACGCTAATAGAGCACGATGCTTCTCGCTCTTACTTTTGCTAAGTTTTTGGGCGTATTTTTCCAAAGTATTGCGTTTATTAAAATTCAGTAAGAGGTACGACCGACCGTGATGGCGCTGTTAAATTTCCATATTACGCATATTTCCAATTGAATTATTTACATTTCATTTCAGTACCTACCTATGGAATTTCGATCTATTAAAATTATATTAGGTTTAAGTGAGAACTAAAATTTATTTTAATAATGATGACAGATAACAATATAGGTAGCGGACCACAGGTATCCTTCAGGATGCAACTGGGGGCCGATTTTTGAGTGTCGAACGCTCGACTTTTCAATCGAGTTCTGTCAAAAAAACTATGGTGTTTTGACAGATGTCGAGTGAAAAGTCGAGCGGTCGACAGTCAAAAATCGGCCCCTGTACTGGGATTACGCTAGGACGATGATGATGAATGACATATAACAATATTACTACTTAGGTATGTGTAATTTTTGTGAACTGCATACTATATTATCATTTGTATTGTAGCTGGAAACCAATTTTTGAGTGTCGAGCGCTCGAATTTTCAGTCGACATCTGTCAAAACATCATAGTTTTTTGACAGATCTCGAGTGAAAAGTCGAGCGTTCGACACTCAAAAATCGGCCCCCTAATCCGTGGATTTTTCGAAGGCGGTAAAACTGTACATCTAATTCATCAAAAATGTCTATAATAATACCTTTCTTTTCTTTACTAATACCTAATAGTGAAACATTGTCATCTTAAAAAAAAAACAAAGATCGTGCATTAAGCTTAGTGCGGTTTCTGAGACAGCCCTTCAGTGTTTACAGAAGAGGCTAAGTAGTGGCTAGTGTACGCACGTGTGCTACATAGCCCCGCCCGCCGTACCCGCGTAAATCTGCGCTGCAAATATTGGCAGGGTGCTCCACTGGCTTCGGAGAGGCCCGTGTTTTGCCGGCCTAGGATCTATTTATTTATTTATTTTAACTATGGTAATTAATGTAATTATTTCGAACCGTGAGATCTTCGAAAAGATAGTACGGTTGCCAGTTTGTTGCACTTTTGGCACCAGCCAGGGGTCACGTGTAGGGTAGCGGTGGATGCTCCTTACGGATGTCGTGCAATTTCGACCCCCAACGGTCTAGGATCTATGATTACAAATATATCATATTAATATATTATTATTATGTACAAATGACATGAAAAAATTAATTATAGTTTTGTCAATAAATATCTCAATCTCAATTGACTGATTCGTGATTGTTGAGCTTGTATGCATTGCTTGAACAATGAGGTTTTAAAAGATTTCACAAGCACTTTCCAAACGATTAAAAACATCTGAATGAATGTGTTATTTTCGCTCTGTATTTCCACGGTCATATTTTACGTACTTAGTTTCAGTTTCATAACTAATACCTCAATGTAAGCCGATTTAAAATGTTATTTATCATGCTCTTACCGTTTACGTCGTGAAAAAATTCAGTGAATCAGGTTATCATTAGGTATTTAATGTGTAGACTTTGAGATTGGCAAGAAGGTGCCATTAAATAAGTTAAGTTACCTTACATGTGTTAGAAACTGAGCGCGTCTCGCCATCAAACGTTTAGTTTGGCGAGTAGGTGTTTTTTCAGATACCTAAAATGTAACTTTTTTTGAAATAATACTCTAAAAAAAAAAATATATATATATATATATACTTATTCTTAGCGGGCGCGGAATAGCCACTCATAGACAAAGACGGTCATCCACGTCCCGCAGTAAACGGCCCTTTATAAATATACAGCAGGCAATGCTTTTACCGCCTGGTTAAAATGTATGAACGCCTATTGGCGGACATTTGTTTAGACAGCGGCCGTTGAGTCGCTTTTAACACGCGACAGGCTCAGATTGTGAAGATTACAATGACCAGTGAGACGTAGGGTGACTTGAATGTAATGCTAAGGCAGTTTGATCGGCGTCCGCGTCAGAACACGCAATAAGTAAATATGGCGTACCGTTTACTTACTCGCCTGACAGACTAGGTTGTCAGTCCATACGCTGCAGTGGCGGCGCGTCAAAAATATTCTTAGGAAAGCCGGAAATAATTTGCCTTTCTTATTCTTCATGAGCCGTAGTAAATAATAATAATAAATAAATAAATTCATTTATTTGTCAGGCAAGAAACCCATAAAGAATACAATGTAATATAATATAATGAGTACAAGACAAAAAAAAAATACAATATGGAAGTAAAAAAATAAAATAATAAGTAATAAAATTTAGAATTTCTAGGTCTAAAAGAACTGGACTGGCTGAAAATTAGGCAAGCCGGTGGGAATCGAGTTGTATGGACGCTACGATACTGATACGCTGCTTGTCCGTACACAAGGTCTAAAGGTGTCAGTAGCAAAAACGGTAAGGCTACAGCGATGAGGCTATCAGGCCTTTTTTTTAATCTTTTTTTTGCTTTTTAGTTTTGGAGAGAGCCTCCATTGACTAATAATCTGAATCTGGCACAGGGAGAAAACGAAAAGTAAAAGTGGAAAAAGTAGATGCCTGGTACCTTAAGCGCCGCAGGTCTTTGCCTCTAATTAGAGGGGTCGAAAAGTCAGTATGTAATGTACGTATATAAGGGTTAAGGGTATCTAAATGGTCAGTAAAGTCAGTCGGTTATAATAGTGTTGTAAAAAGGTAGGGTCCAGATAAGAGGGCTGTTTTATAAAAACCCCAAAAGTGTACCCTAGCAGGGCATGGTGGGGGATAAAACACGTTGGGTCCGATTTGAGGACAGAATTCTGAGTCGGACTCTCCGCCTAATGCGGTGAGGTCTATATGGAACGGTAGCTCGGGCGACTCCCATATTACGGAGACGATCAACAATACTGTTAAGTTCGTCACTGTCAGTGACATTTGTTACGTCTATTGCGTGCGACAGCTTTAGGTTGGTCGCCTTGCACTCACGGCATGATACAATTATATACTGCGCCAGGTATGGCAATACGGTAGATCGGTTATTAGTGTTGGTGACATAAGTTGCTATCGAGCCAATCAATGGTATGCGGTAGTAATGGCATCGACAGGTACCAACACTTGTGTTACGATCCTGAGATTGAGACCATGCAACCACGGGAGATCAAAGACGTACTTGATACCAATGCATTGTCTAAACTTAAGTTTACTTGTGTATACCTATAATGACATGATCAACATTACATTAAGTACAAATTTAGAAAGGGTAGCATTTAACGAACCACCAAATTAGTTGCCGAATGATGCTCCAAAAAATTACATTGATTACCAATAATACTAGATTCGCACCAAATTTTCAACTCCTTTTAAATATAAAGTGCAACTCAAAGAAGTAACATGTCGATAACCTATTAAATTAAATTGTTACTAATTAAATTAGTCACTACCCAAAAATACTTAATGATCACCTAATTTCAAACACCAAATTTCATATAATTTACATCCAAATATTACAGGGCTCGTAATCCTATTAAAATTATTTACACCCAAATAATTCTTTCGATACCCAGAAATACTACATGATCACCAAATTTCACGCGGCAATTGTTTTTTAACGCCCGTCGCGCAAAGCAGTTCCAATCTAGTCTAACCTCATTGCTAGCACACTGATGCGGTTTTCCATACGGTCCGTCTCGCTCGCACGTCGCACCGCGTGCGAGCAAGACAGCGCTAAATGATTTTATTTTATAGAAGCTTCTAATTTCTGTAACTTTAAAAATAATGAGATACGTACATAACATAATTTAATTTAATATATTTTCAACAGTGCTTTCCTTACTGGTCGCATACAGCTATTTGTTCTCAGATGTTTTTGCCTCTACTCTATTCGCTGATAATCGTCAATTTGCCTAGGTAGTAGTATTTTTCTATGACATCTATTTTTATTTCAAACTAGTTGACATTGGAACAGTATTGACGGATCTCCGCTGGCGCGGAGCTCCTATTTTGAGTTGTTTTGGCCCTTCGCGCCGATGCAAAACTAACATAACCTAAACCTACCTATACCTATTTCTACCTATTAACTTCCTTTAATTATTCCATGAAAGTCTATCTAAATTAATAAAGTAATCTCATTTGAGGACCTTTATCCATTTTCATAACAAACTAACAATTTAATAAATCAACATAACTCATATTCAAATAAAAGATTTCAATCAAACGCGCTCACGTCAACCCATTAAAAAATTAATAATAAAACTTCTTGCAGATTGTAAACCATCAGCAATAGGTAGTTAGAGTGAAACAGCAATAGGTACCTTTCACTCTAACGACATATCAATAGGTTTTATGCTCCAGACAATTCTTTGTACTTGATTGAGTGAGATAGCAATATACGTGTTATTATTTCACACAGCCACATTGCGCGTTGCTTTTTAAATTAATTTAGAATTTTACTTTCTAATTTATAACATTTTGGAAATTACTAAAATATTTTTATACTCGTCGACTACAATATTACAATTAGAACTTCATAGACCATTGCACAATATTATACATTTTAAGCGGAACTAAAAGTCTATGCTCTATGGAGTAATATAATATTTCATTGTACAACTGCGCGGAGAATCGAAATATCATTCAAAAATAGAACGCCGTAATTTGATGAAAAAAATTAAGTTTAAGGAGACTCATTTTATGAATATTTCAACATTGATAGTGCTTCCCGCGCTTCTGAACGTAAAAACGTCAATGCACTTGTCAAATTGTTTACCTACTTAAACGGTCGTCTGGATACTGGCCATCATTAGAAAAAAAAACTTAAATTCTCTTGCGTCGTGATTGGTCGAAATTTGACATGATGCCAAAGGCGGGCATGGACTGATTTTTTTTTTTCAATCTTAACAGGGCACCGGCCCCTTGGGAATTGTTATTACAAATTTACAATACTTGTGATATTATCGTAAATTTCATAATTATTTAGACTTGTTTTCAATATTCATCAATACCCACGTGATACGTATTGTGATATGTGCAGACCACGTGGTATTAATCACCGTGTAACCTACATGCACAAATGAGATCGTTTCAGCGGCAACTTTCTGTTATTTTGTTATTTTCGTGGACTCGTAGAAAAAGTATTGTATACAATAGTTATATAATTAGCTTTTTGAGTCTCGAACCTTACTTAGACCACTCGGCAAGCCTCGTGGTCTAAACGCGGTTCTCGACTAAAAAAGCATTCATTATATAACGATTGTATAAAATACTATTATAGTGCTAAAAACAATTAATTTGTAACTGTTTACTAAAATGTAGCATTCGATGTGTATAATATTTGGATGTAATTCTAATGAAAAAAGGTGCATGAGATTAGGTGGTAGTTTAGTGTTTTTGGTGGTACTTGACAATTTTTTTGATGCTATTATAAATTTATAGGAACGCAATAAGTAAAATAGGTGCAAGTGCTGCAAAAATAGGTAGAATTTTTTTGGTGACTCGGAATTGCTGATCGATAAATTTTTTTGAGTGTTCAACCTTATTTTAGGTTTCGAAAATTTGATGATATCAAAAGTTATTTAGGTGATCATTTTATTTGTTCCCATTTAGAAATGAAGGAAAAATTTAAAAATCTAGGCACCGAGGAGGATTCGGACCTGCGACCTCTTGGGATTCGCGGCCAGTCGCTCTAGAGTCTAGCCAACTGAGCTATAGGTGCGACCGAC